>CM053814.1:25413125-27840000 GCA_028671895.1 Oenanthe sinensis
TGCTTCGAACACTGATTATAAATAAACACTGTACTTTTCCTAGAATATTTTCTGGTACTTAGACAACGTCTTCAATACTACTAAAATCTTGAATACTTCATTCTTTGTTCTTCATTGATGCTTGAAAATATAAATGAACTTCTTTCAGTGAGTATAACTTCAAGATTGGTGTTGTCTTCTTAAATCTTTGTATTTACTATGTCTTCAATTCTTCTAGATTCCTATGCTTCGAACACTGTCTATCTTCAATCAATGTCTTTACACTGAAATCTTCTAGTGGCACTTCTATACTGAATCTTTAACACTTCTGAAACCCTGAAAATCTTTAACCATTATTCTTCACTGAGGCATGAACATATTAATAAACTACTTTCAATGACCTGTAGTAGACTTCAAAACTTCTTCTAATGTCTTGATTCACTGTATTTATCTTATCTTCATGTCTTCCTGATTTCCGTGTAGACGTAGTATTATTTACTTTTCTTGTTCTAGTGTTGAGTTATCACGATTATTATTCATACAGCTTCGCAATCTCACAAACAATCTCCCCCTATTTGATTGTTAAACTTAGCAAATAAATCTCATAGAAAGGATAATTCAACTAACAACTAGAAAAAGTAATCGTCTGAGACTTGTAAATAATGCAACTGGTTTTTTTTTGGATTAGATTCTTCATTTCCAGAATTCTTGAGTAATTGAAATGAAAGATGTTTATTCCTCTAGCACTGAACGGATATTCATGTAGTATCATCTTCATTTCTTCTATGTCTGAGCTTTCTTTGTTTCAAAATCCTTCATAGTTTGAACTTAAAAAACTTATCATGAACAAAGCTTCATAAGAATTAAAATTCCTGGGAACATCTTCAATAGAACATAGAACATAGCTCAAGTAATGTTTTCCCCCTGATAATGTGATTCTTCTTCTTTTTCTTCTTCTCCGTTCAGATGAACAATGGAAGTGTCAATCCTTTTCTGTATTTCCCACTTGGATGAGGAATCATTTACTAACAACTCCTTTCAAGTATAACATACAGTTTCTGTTAGTAATTTTGCCCTAGAGACAATACTTTTATATTTTAAGATTTTTTTTAATTATTAAGGATTATGTTTTATTGATTATTATTTATTTATTATGTTTTATTTACTGTGTAATAAATTGAAAGCATAATAAATGTCCTTGGAATTTTGATACGTATTCTATATCTTTCAGTATTTGACTTAAAAATGAGATTATAGGAATAGTATCTTATTCCTAAAATTCCCTAGTCGAGTATTATTATTTAAGGACAATAATAACGTACAAAGACAAGTATGTTTGTTGACAGATGATCACATCTCATTGGTCATAGGTATGGTGATACTAAAAGTCAAGAACATAAGTGCATGTCTCAATACATGGCACTGGAATGACCCGTCGTGAGATTCTACATGTTAATAAGTGTCATAAGTAATTCTCACTGTGATAATGGTGTAATGATCCTTAGACCTAAAATCATTATATTTCTATACGAGAATTAATATACTTTGATTACATTAAAAGTTACCTTTTACCGGGTGAGGATAAAAGTGGAAATTGGGTATATTATGAATCGTGTGAGGAATATGAATGATCTAGATGAGATTTAATTCTCTTAATTTTAGGAGTGATATTATTGGCCTCTTGTTTGAGTGAGACTATGGAATGCATAGCCGTGCTCAAATGTTGATTTAATTTTAATAGTCTGCTCATCGATCAAGAAAATAAAGATTAAATTATGAAGAAGATGACACGACACATGCCTTGAGTTTAATCTATAATATCAAGATTAAAGGGATAATATTACATTGTACATTATTCACGAAAGTCTCAATCGAATCACCGATTTAATTATTATTACCTGGGTAGCAATAATATATTATTAGATGCCACTCATTGTTTATAATTTTATTATTAGATAATAAAATTATTGCCAATGTAATAATAACCTAAAGGGTCACACAAAAAGAACACTTGAAGGAGAATTAATAGTAATTCAAATTTATTTTGGATATTAAATAAGTTAGACTTAATTAATAAAATTAGAAATTTGAATTAATTTATAATTCAAATTATATTTGAATAATAATTAAGTTTGACTTAATTAGTTATTTAAATTAAAATTTGAATTTTAAATAAATTAATTAAATATAAGGCCCAATCAGATGATGGGCTAAAAAACTTGTTTATTTCCTCTATAAATATATCTCTTTCTCTAGGAGTTAACCTAATTTCAGTTTTGGGAAAACCCTATCCGCATAGAGAGAGAGAGAGAGAGAGAGGTTGAGAGAAACAACTTGGGTGCTAGTACATCCTTCCTCCTTCGAAGATCAAGTGTTCGTGTGGATACCGTTAGAGCGTAGATCGCGTGCTGCAGGTACGTGGTGATCGTACGAGCTTTGGACCTCCATAATCTCTATCTTTAATTCGTTAAAGCTCTAAAAGGTAATATATCATGATCTCCAAATTAAATATTGTGTTTTTGCATGGATCCTACGGAGGGTTTCGCTATTTTAATTTATTTTTGCATTTATTCCGCTGTATTTGTGCCTCGAAACCCTTCAGTTTATTGATTCTCCCATAATCTGTTATTTCCCATAAGGATCAAAAGATAAGATTTTCTTCTTTTTCTTGTCTAAATTCTCCCCCTAAGGATATTAACTTCTCCTCTAAGGATACAAATATAAGACTTTATCATTTTTCATGTATACGAAATTCTCCCCCTTAGTTGGGGAATCCTCCAATGAACCATAAATTTCTCATGGCTTGTCTTCCAAAAAAGGTTCTCGTCTCTCATTGATTGGGAAAACATAGTAGCTTTTTTTTCAGAGGTAGCAAGGGTAAGTGTTTGGTCTATGGTTTCCTCACTTCTACTACGTTCTGTTCGTGTTTACACCTAAGTGTAGAGCACTTAGAAGTGTTTTACTCTTTATCTCCCTATCTCTCATTCAAGTGTATCTCTCCTTCACTTTCACTCAAGTGTTTCTCTCTGTCACTTTCACTCTGCATTCCAAATATAGCCTTCTGTACCTGCAAGTGAAATCCGTCAATTCATTTATTTTCTCATCACCAAATTCATCAGATTGAACTGAATCACTATCAAGTGGAGAATTGCTTCGTAGAGGTGTTTTTGATCTATCATGCATAAGCACTGTCTCAGCACCAGACTCAATAGCGTTTGCTAAATGACTATCTAGTGGAGCCTCACTCCTTCACTTTCACTCAAATGTTTCTCTCTCTCACTTTCACTCTGCATTCCAAATATAGCCTTCCGTACTTGCAAGTGAAATTCGTCAATTCATTTATATTCTCATCACCTAATTCATCAGAATGAACTGAATCACTATCAAGTGGAGAATTTCCTTGTAAAGGTGTTTTTGATCTATCATGCATAAGCACTGTCTCAGCACCAGACTCAATAGCGTTTGCTAAATCACTGTCTAGTGGAGCCTCACCTCTTTGAGATGGGTTATCCCAAGATATGAAATCTGTTAGGGAATCCTGCCTAGTTCTATCAAGGGGTTGCCTCACACCTTCTCCGTAAACGGGATGTAGACATTCCTTTTGAGGATCTGGAAATGTTCCTTCCAAGAGGGGCGACGTAATAGGCAATGTAATGAATGACAAATTAGAGCCTATGTTTGCCTCGTAACCGGATGACTGGAATTTTATGTAAAATACCCTAATTGACTCATCCGAAGAATTCTTGTCAAGTAGTTGCCTCTCAAGCCCAGATAAATCTGAACAAGAAATCTCCCTTTGGAGATGCAGAAGATTAACTTCTGTTTGAGGTAGATACTTGGACAATGTAATGTATGGAACCTTAGAGTCTGTATCTCCTCTGAATGCCTATACCTCTCACTTTGCACGCCTTGCAATGTGTTCCTAGAATTTATATGTTTAGGCTTACCAACAACGTGATTGTCAGTGGTGTGCTTGACTCATTACAAAATGCTCTGGCTGATGAGCGAATTTCAATGGACTCACACTGTTGAGAGAATGATTCCAGAGACATTTTTATTACCTTTTCAGCTCTGCATCCTTTTGAGAAGATGCAGATGAGCTTACAGTTACCTAATTTTATATACTACTTTTCTTCTCTGAAGGTAGAGCTATGGGTGAACTTCTGACTTTATCCTTATTTTCTGCATCAAGTGCAGTTTCTCCCTTATCAACCTCTAACTTACATATGTTCCTTATATCTCCAAGGGTTAATATATGGAAGTGGATGAATGAGTTTTTGGTACTAAGGCTTAGGTAAGAGATTGATGGGTTTTCAACCTCTTGGCCAGTTTCTAAATCCACTAGGGGCTAAGCAGATAGAATCAATAAATAAGATAATCTTCTTAACATTCCCAAACTTATTTTTCATCTCAAAGAGAAGGAAAAATATGAGCAGGAATGGTAATAGACTGCATTAAAGCGCTTTTCAGCAAAAGAGTTTTATCGAAACTAAAGATTTATCATTAAGAGCATGATACAAAATTTTCTTTAAGATACATATCCCCTAATAAAATGCGGGAAAATGTATTAGAGAAGAAAGTTTCTATCCCTTATGAATTTCTTAGAATGCAAACTTCCCATAATAAAACGCGGGAATTTATACTAAAGAAGAAATTTAACTCTTTTACCAAATTATATCTTGAAACCCTTAAATGGCATCATAGCTACTTGTGAAACGTTTTAAGTCGTTATGTGTTTAACAGTTTTTTGATGTATGTAAACATGTATATGATATGCCATGGCTATATGTTGATATATATGTTTTATATGATTTTGAATATATGATATTCATATGATGTATAATCATGTGATTATTGTGTGTATTGCTGTATGTATATGATGCATGTTTGTTCTTATTATGAGAATCATATTCGATACGAATTCTAAAACGGCTTCTGTAGATTTTCTGAAATCTGTGTCCAGTGTTCGATTTTCACAAATTATATGTGTTTTTTGCCTAGAATCGTGTCACTGAGAAATACTGATAAAATCAGCTTGGTGTCTGTAAGCCATTTGATGACCTTAAAAGCCCCAAAATGGCGATTTATTATTTACTAAAATTTAATAATTTTCTGAAATTTCAAAATTTGTTATATATGATTATATGATATGTTTATATAATTTGAGATATATTACATGTGTTATGTGATAACATGGTGGATAGTTATGGCCTAAAGACCCATAAGATAGATGTTTTGATTTATGGTTTTGGTTTCTAAATACGACTTGCATGTCATTTATTCATTGTAATTTAATTATCTCAAATGTAACTCTAGTTCTTCTTGTAATTTCATTAGAATAGTTTTATTTCAATATTTAATGTAATTATCTATGAAGGCTTGGAAGCAAGGAGGTGATCCAAAAGAGGGATGATGGAGCAATGAAGAAAGAAGACATGTAATAAATAGTATTTTTAAACCACCGTAGATTGACTTTGATTTTTCCATTAGCTTGGAAAGATCACATAGGATGAAGTCATAACCAAACACATTTATTTTATGCACATTATATATATGTATATAATTGCATGTTTTGGTATGTATGCGTATACATAATCGAGATGAATGCTTAATATTGATTAATCATGTATGTATTAGATACGACACTCATGCCATGTTTGCTTAAGAAAGATAAAATCTGTAAATATTCAAGATTTTAAAATTGAGCAAATGATCATGATATTCTTGTATTTATGAAACACGGTATTAAAAATGAATTTTCTTTTTCTGATATGGGATGATTTTGTCAAAAGCGGATTATTAGTTTAATTCGTAAGGAAGTCGGTTTTTAAGAGAGACCGCTTGTGAGTTCTCCGACGACATGGAAATCAATCCATTGACGAATATTGAAATTAATTATTTCATCAAGGAAAAATTGAGAATCTCTTTATGATGGGATCATGATCGTTCATATAAATATTAAAATCTCTAAATACATATTAAGTTAATCGGATGTCTTCCAATGTTTAATACTCGTCAAGATCTAGATTGAGAGGGAGTGGGTTTGCCAAAACAAGGTGCTCTTATCAATCATGGGAAGACGTGATAAGTAAGTATACTTAGTTTGTTAAAACGTTGAGTTTAACTTAACTAAATCATCACAATAGGATTGTAGGTTTAGAGGCATAGAGTTTGGTGAGATTTATTGGATAAATGTGTACAAATGGTTGTTCTACCAAACTTTTCAAGAGTTATATTTAATATAATCGACAAATGTTGTCTACCTAAATAGTCATGTTTTGTGTGTATTAGCCAATGCTATCTTAAAACATGGATGAAATACAGATCTTGGCTTACCAGAAAGATTTAAAGAAATGCTTTCTAAATTAATAGTTAGGGCTATTAGTTTGATAAAAAAATAGTGGGAGGTATATGGTGATATACCATAATCACTTAAACATAATTAATATTAAATCTGCAATCTAGTTTATTTTATACACTTTAATATTATAGATATCAAATGATAAGCACAAACAACTTCTCTATATGATCAGTTCTTGAGAAGGACAAGTTGACGAGAACAAATTTACTCGACTGACATAGGCTCTTGATGATCGCCATCGGGCACCACGATGTTCATCAAATCTCTTCCCCTGCTATTAAATCTGAGAATGTAACATATGCAAATGATAGTGCTTATTGGAAGTAAATTGATGTTGCGACTGATGTTTCATGTCTCATGCTTGCAACTATGAGTGATGAGCTTAAGAAGCAACACGAGCATATAGATGCTTGTGAGATGACTGAGCACCCTCAAAGGATATTTTAGGGACATAATCTTCAAGATATATTTGATAATTAAAGAGCACTATACACTTACAAGTAGGGAGAGTGAGACCCGGTTACACCACATGTTCTAAAGACTATAGGGTATAATGAGTACATTGACATTTTGGGTTTCCAGATTGGTTTGGAGGCTCACCTAGATTTGATCTTGCAATCTTTGGACAAGAAAGGCTTTTTCATTTTAGTTAAATAACAATAGTTGTTTATTCTATTTCGATGACGAGGCTTATAATGTTTCACAACTAGTTAATAATTTATATGTTCTAAAGTGACTCAAATCAAACATTACCTTTGGCACTGTCGTTGAGGCCATATTAATGAGAAACACATTTCCAGAATACATAAGGATGCATTCTTAAATAAGTTTGATTAGAATTATAAAAAAGGATGTAAATCTTAGTTTATTTGGCAAAATGACTAAAACACCTTTTACCGGACACGGTAAAAGGGTCACTGAACGAATATGACTTATAAATAATGATGTATGTTGTCATATGCGTACGATGACAAAAAGGTAGCTTTTATTAACGGTCATAAAATTTACTAATTATATTAGTAGATACAGATATATGTATCTTTTGAAGAACAAATCCGAATCATTTGAAAAATTTCAAAGACTATAAAGATGAAGTAAAAAATATCAAAGAAAAGTTTTTTTGATAGGAGGGATCACACCTTGTTGGACATGGTGTGATCAATGTTGAATCAATGAATCTTCCAATTAGGTTCTAGGGCTACTCCCTGGAGACAACTTCTTATACACTTAACCAAGTTCCTACTAAAAAGGTTCAGAAGACTCCGTATGAGATATGGAATGAGAAACGTCATAGCATGTCATTTATGAAAATTTGGGGATGTGAGGCGTTTGTGAAACGTCTAAATTCTGACAAGCTAGGACCTAAATCAGAAAAATGTAACTTTGTGAGATATCCAATTGAAACAAAGGGTTATCATTTCTATAATCCTTCTGAGAACAAAGTGTTTGTTACTCGAACTGTAGTGTTCCTTGTAAGAGAAATGCTTTTTAAGAAAGATAGTGGGAGGATAATAGATCTCGATGAAATTTGAGACCCACATGATAACATTAAACCAATAGAGGAACCTGAGCAAAATTTACAAGAACCAATACTGCACAAGAAACACAGGTTGTTCGTAGGTCTAGTAGGATTCTCAATGCGCTCGAGAGATATTATGGATTTCTCTTGACTCGAGATGGTGAAGTGATGCTTGTGGACGAAGATGAGCCTCTCACCTAGCAAGACGCTATGAATAATCTAGATTCTAAGAGATGGTTGGATGCCATGAAATCTGAGATGGAATCCATGTATACTAATCAAGTATGAACTTTGGTTGATTCACCTGAAGAGGTAAAACCTATAGGTGCAAGTGGGTTTTCAAGAAGAAGGCCGACATGGATGGTAACGTACAGACCTATAAGGCACGATTGGTGGCAAAAGGTTTCAAGAAAATTCATGGTATTGACTATGATGAGACCTTTTCACTAGTGGTTATGGTCAAGTCCATCAGGATTTTGCTTGTTATAACTGCTTACTATGACTATGAAATCTGGCAAATAGATGTCAAAACCGCTTTCTTAAATGGAAACCTCAAAGAAGATGTGGATGTGTACATGACGCAGCCTGAGGGTTTTGTTGATCCAAAGGATACTAGAAAGGTATGTAAGTTGCGTCTATCTATTTATGGATTGAGACAAGCCTCGAGGAGATGGAACATTCATTTTGATGAAACTGTCAAAGAGTTTGGGTTTATTCAAAATGAAGATGAACCATGTGTTTACAAGAAGATTAGTGGGAGCAATGTGGCATTCCTGGTATTATATGTTGATATATTATTGATAGGGAATGACATTCCTTCTTTACAGGCTGTTAAGACTTGGTTGAGTAAAAATTTCTCAATGAAAGACTTAGGCAATGCGACCTATATATTAGGGATCAAGATCTACAAAAATAGATCAAGGAGATTGATCGGCCTAAGTCAGAGTACATACATTGACAAAGTTTTGCATCGATTTGGAATGCAAGAGGCTAAAAGAGGATTTGTCCCAATGTCTCATGGGATATCAATCTCGAAAGGAAAAAGTCCTAAATCTTTAGATGATAAGGACTATATGAGTAAAGTTCCATATGCGTCGGCAATTGGTTCTATAATGTATTCAATGATATGTACTCGTCCTGATGTCTCGTATGCTTTAAGCATGATGAGTAGATACCAGTCTAATCCAAGTGATGGTCATTGGATAAGAGTCAATAATATTCTTAAGTACATAAAGAGGACTAAAGATTTATTCTTTTTATATGGATAAGATTTTAAGCTAGTTGTAAGAGGTTTCAGTGATGCTGGTTTCTAGATAGAAAAAGATCATTTAGTGTTTCTGTCTGGCTTTGTGTTTTATCTATTTAAATTGAGATGTCGTATGCTGGAGTGGTTCATAGCAGAGACAATTGTTGATTCTACAATAGAGCATGAGTATATTGATGCTTGTGAAGTAGCCAAGGAAGCTGTTTAGGCATGTACTTAGGAGATATCATCTAATTAATGAGATTAATGATTAAAGAGATATACATATATGTAAAGTGCATACTAATAATAATATTGCAAACCTACTGACTAAGGCTTTGTCATAGCAGAAGCACGAAAGTCACACTAGTTCCAAGAGTATTGGATACTTGGGTAATTGACTCTAGTGCAAGTGGGAGATTGTTAGTAATTGTGCCCTGGAGATAATACTTTTATATTTTAAGGAAAATATTTTACTATTAAGGATTATGTTTTATTGATTATTATTTATTTATTATGTTTTATTTACTGCGTAATAAATTGAAAGCATAATAAATATCCTTGTAATTTTGATTCGTATTATATATCTTTAAGTATGTGACTTAACAATGAGATTATATGAATAGTATCTTATTCCTAAAATTCCTTAGTCGAGTATTATTATTTAAGGACAATAATAAAGCACAAAGACTATTATATTTGTTGATAGATGACCACATCTCATTGGTCATATGTATGGTAATACTAAAAGTCAAGAACATAAGTGCATGTCTCAATGCATGGCACATGAATGACCCGCCGTGAGATTCTACATGTTAATAAGTGTCATAAGTAATTTTCACTGTGATAATAATGTAATGATCCTTAGACCTGAAATCATTATATTTCTATACGAGAATTATATACTTTGATTACATTAAAAGTTACCTTTGACCGGGTGATGATAAAAGTGGACATTGGGTATATTATGAGTCGTGTGAGGAATATGAATGATCTAGATGAGATTTAATCCTCTTAATATTAAGAGTGATATTATTAGCCTCTTATTTAAGTGAGACTATTGAATGCACAGTCGTGCTCAAATGTTAATTTGATTTTAATAGTCTGCTCATCGATAAAGAAAATAAAGATTAAATTATGAAGAAGATGACACGACACATGCCTTGAGTTTAATATATGATATCAACATTAAAGGGATTATATTACATTGTACATTATTCACGAAAGTCTCAATCGAATCACCGATTTAATTATTATTACTTGGGTAGCAATGATGTACTACTAGATGTCACTCATTGCTTATAATTTTATTATTATATAATAAAATTATTATCAATGTAATAATAATCTAAAGGGTCACACACAAAGAACACTTGAAAGAGAATTAATAGTAATTCAAATTTATTTTGGATATTAATTAAGTTGGACTTAATTAATAAAATTAGATATTTGAATTAATTTATAATTCAAATTATATTTGAATAATAATTAAGTTTGACTTAATTAGTTATTTAAATTAATATTCGAATTTGAAATAAATTAATTAAATATAAGGCCCAAACAGATGATGGGCTAAAAGGCTTGTTTATTTCCTCTATAAATACACCTCTTTCTCTAGGAGTTAACCTAATTTCAGTTTTGGGAAAACCCTAGCCGCATAGAGAGAGAGAGAGAGAGAGATAGAGGTTGAGAGAAACAGCTTGGGTGCTAGTACATCCTTCATCCTTCGAAGATCAAGTGTTCGTGTGGATACCGTTAGAGTGTAGATCGCGTGTTATGGGATACTGATGATCGTACGAGCTTTGGACCTCCATAATCTCTATCTTTAATTCGTTAAAGCTCTAAAAGGTAATACATCATGATCTCCGAAGTAAATATTGTGTTTTTGCATGGATCCTGCGGAGGGTTTCTCTATTTTGATTTATTTTTCGCGTTTATTCCGCTGTGTTTGTGCCTCAAAACCCTTCAGTTTCTTGATTCTCCCATAATCTATTGTTTCCCATAAGGATCAGAAGATAAGATTTTATTCTTTTTCTTGTTTAAATTCTCCCCCTAAGGATATTAACTTCTCCCCTAAGGATATAAATATAAGACTTTCTCATTTTTCTTGTATACGAAATTTTTCCCCTTAGTTGAGGAATCCTCCATTGGACCATAAATTTCTCATGGCTTGTCTTCCAAAGAAGGTTCTCGTCTGTCATTGAATGGGAAAACATAGTAGCTTTTTTTTTCAGAGTTAGCAAGGGTAAGTGTTTTTTCTATGGTTTCTTCACCTCTACTACGTTCTGTTCGTGTTTACACTTAAGTGTAGAGCACTTAGAAGTGTTTCACTCTTTATCTCCCTATCTCTCACTCAAGTGTATCTCTCCCTCACTTTCACTCAAGTGTTTTTCTCTCTCACTTTCACTCTACATTCCAAATATAGCCTTCTGTACCTACAAGTGAAAAACGTCAATTCATTTATATTCTCATCACCTGATTCATCAGAATGAACTGAATTACTATCAAGTGGAGAATTGCCTCGTAGAGGTGTTCTTGATCTATCATGCATAAGCACTGTCTCAGCACCAGACTCAATAGCGTTTGCTAAATCACTGTCTAGTGGAGCCTCGCCTCTTTGAGATGGGTTATCCCAATATATTAAATCTTTTAGGGATTCCTGCCTTGTTCTATCAAGGGGTTGCCTCACACCTTCTCCGTACACGGGATGTGGACATTCCTTTTCAGGATCTGGAAATGTTCTTTCCAAGAGGGGAGACGTAATAGGCAATGTAATGAATGGCAAATTAGAGTCTACGTTTCCCTCGCAACCCGATGATGGGAATTTTATGTAAAATACCCTACTTGACTCATCCGAAGAATTCTTGTCAAGTAGTTGCCTCTCATTCCCAGATAAATCTGAACAAGAGATCTCCCTTTCGAGATGCAAAAGATTAACTTCTGTTTGTGGTAGATACCTGGACAATGTAATGTATGGAACCTTAGAATCCGTATCTCCTCTGAATGCCTATATCTCTCACTTTGCATGCCTTGCAATGTATTCCTAGAATTTATATGTTTAGGCTTACTAACAACGTGAGTGTCAGTGGTGTGCTTGACTCATTACAAGATGCTCCGGCTGACGAACGAATTTTAATGGACTCACCCTGGTGAGAGAATGACTCCAGAGACATTTTTATTGCCTTTTCAGCTCTGCATCCTTTTGAGAAGTTGCAGATGAGCTTACAGTTACCTAAGTTTATATACTACTTTTCTTCTCTGGAGGTAGATCTATGGGTGAACTTCGGACTTCATCCTTATTTGCTGCATCAAGTGCAGTTTCTCCCTTATTAAACTCTAACGTACATATGTACCTTATATCTCCAATTTTGGTACTAAGTCCTAGGTAATAGATTGATGGGTTTTCAACCTCTTGACCAGCTTCTAAATCCACTGGGGGCTAAACATATAGAATCAACAAATAAGATAATCTTCTTAACATTCCCAAACTTATTTTTCATCTCAAAGAAAAGGAAAAATATGAGCAGGAATGGTAATAGATTGCATTAAAGCACTTTTCAGTAAAAGAGTTTTGTCGGAACTAAAGATTTATCATTAAGAGCATGATACAAATTATTTTTTAAGATACATATCCCCTAATAAAACGCGGGAAAGTATATTAGAGAAGAAAATTTCTATCCCTTATGAATTTCTTAGAATGCAAACTTCCCATAATAAAACGCGGGAATTTACACCAAAGAAGAAATTCAACTCTCTTACCAAATTATATCTCAATAAAATGACTCATTTCCATTAAACCTTAGCATTGTATGTTTTGAAAATAGTTTAGCAAAACATCCTTATCAGATAGACGACTATGATTTTCTAACTCATAAAGCAATTATGATTTACATCATTTTTGTCCATCTGATAATATCCCCGTCTTAAAATAAAAACATGACAATTGGGGTTGGATGTATGCTTAACAATACAGTACAAGGCCTTCAAAGCAACAACCACTATTTAAGTACTATGAATCAATGTGAAACATACATTTGTTGGGTCCCAGAAGTATCGTAGAAGGGGGGTTGAATAAGATACTCACTAATTTAAAAAAATTCTTTCGAATCTTTTACGAATAAATAATTTACAGTTCGGTTAGTGGGTTCGAGTTTATGAGGTGAATAGTATTTAGGAGTCTGGCTTACTAATTTTCTGTATTTATGAATAAAAATTAATGTTCTAGAAAATTAGTAAGTAATTTAATGAGACAAGTTTCGGGGAATATATCTTTCATATATAAACCCTAAGGTTGCTACACCCAGTTAAAAATATAACTGGTTTCCAAAGAACAGATTAGTTTTTTGTTTCTACAAAGAGATATAACTTAATCCCTATAAAATATTTGACTATGTGTTTGTACTAACAGAATCAAGCTAACAGAGAGTGTTTTACAATAGCCCTATGTATTTGCAACATAATGAATCGGCTAGAATATAAAACTCCTGTGAAGAAAGTATATGTATGGCTTTTTATCTTCTTCTTCTGCGGCTTCAATTTTCTCTCTGTATCTCTCTGTATGGTTGTATATTTCAACAGGCACACATCAAAAATGAACCAGTCATTTTGTTTATGTAGTGTAGACTTTCCAAATCAATTAAATTGATTTGCTTCACAATTGTTTAAGTCCTTTCTTGCGCTTGTACAGGGTGGATAGTATGTAGGCGCCACTAAATCCCTTTGTTGCGCCTTTGATCATTTGTTGCGCCTCTACACTTTTGTTGCGTCTGTACACCATTCACCTAGTGTAGGCACCACTAAAGTACTTAGAATCTTGGTGGATAGTTTCGTTGCGCCTATGACTTGTTTGTCGCACCTACACTCTAGTTGCAGTGTATAGGCGCCACAAACATGTCCATATTCTTTTGTTGTGCCTTTAACTCTTCAAAACATCAAGTATTTTATTGCGTCTACACTCCACAACCCTTGTGTAGGCGCCACAAACCTTCCCTTATATCTTTTTTGTGCCTTAAATTTGTTTTATTGCGCCTGTACACTGAGTTCCTAGTGCAGGCGCCGCAAAACACTTGGATAATGTTTCCTTGCCCTTTCCATTGATTCAAGAGTACAAGAGCCACCAAATGTAGTAATACTTGCCTTAAACAATTTCTTGAAATGCTTGAAGTATTTACCACTTGGTTTTCACTCTTCTGGCTTGATCAACTGGTTTTCTTCTGATAAATCAAAGTAATTCTCTTCTTATTGTGCTGACGCTTAGTGCACTGGTCTGGTTCACAAACGACTAACACTGAATTAAATTCTCTTGACTTCTAATTTTTTTCAGCTGATTAACCTTGGACTATTGCATTGCTTCAAATACTGACTATTAATAAACACTGTAATTTCACTAGAATCTTTTCTGGTACTTCGACAACATCTCCATTATTACCACAATCTTGAATACTTCATTCTCTGTTCTTCATTGATGCTTGAACATTTAAATGAACTTCTTTCAGTGAGTACAACTTCAACACTGCAGTTGTCTTTCTTTAACCTTTGTCTTTACCCTTCTAGATTCCTATGCTTCGAACACTGTCTATCTTCAATCAATGCCTTTACACTGAAATCTTCTTATGACACTTCTATACTGAATCTTCAACACTTCTGAAACCGTGAAAGTCCTTAACCATTATTCTTCACTGAGGCATGAACATATTAATAAACTTCTTTCAGTGACCTGTAGTAGACTTCAAAACTTCTTCTAATGTCTTGATTCACTGTAATTGCCTTTTCTTCATTTCTTCCTGATTTCTGTGTAGACGTAGTATTATTTACTTGTCCTATTCTAGTGTTGAGTTATCATGATTACTATTCATACAGCTTCGTAATCTGACCAAAAACATTGAAACAAGTATTTGAAAACAAATTATTTTATAAGTGATTGGTACCTCAAAGTAATAACAATTTCTTCAAATAAAATTACAGTCACAAAGTTTCTGGCACTTTAAAAGGAAAAATTACGAGAGAAAACGGTTTTGAAAATATAGCATTTAAAACCAGTTTTTGAGATATGATAAAATATTTTGAGATTTAAAGAAAGAGTATCCATAAGAAAAGTTGATTCACACCCTAGGTTTTAGAAATCAAAGTAGGGCTGTAAATCAAAAGATTTTCAAAAGAGAAGTTTTGAATTTTTTTTTTGATATTTTCTCCTTTAAAACTGATAGAAAGTGAATGTATTGTAAGATAAAATATTTTAGAAAAGAAATAGACAAGAAATTCTTTTCAATATATTCAGGTTTAAAAACATTCAGTCAAAGAGAGAAAACTAATAGAAATACTCATGTAATACTAAACAGTTACCACAAACATGCATATATATATATATATATATATATATATATATATATATATATATATATATATATATATATATATATATATATCAAATAAACATGGAAATCATTCACTAGAACAATAAGCATTTAGACATATTTTTATTATTAGTGATTTCAGATACACAACATGTATTATCACTAATATTAAAAATATCACAATTAATTGCACGAAAACATTAACAAAATATCATTACTTGATATTTATCAATAATTTCAAAATGCAAGAAATTATGCTTCTAATATTTTATCAAATCAAAATTATGAAACTAATAAATATTGAATTGCTTCAATCCATAATTTTAATAAGATAAAATAATTTCGCTAAATACTAAAATATTCATAAAATTGAATATTAGCATCTGACTTCCTACGCTATATCTAATAATCGTAACTTAAACATATTGCAATTATACTCATAATAATTATTAATGATATACGTAAACTCGAGGAAATAGTTGAAAAGAAATTCACAAGTCCTTTAAATATAGACATTTAATACTTGTGATCTTAATTACAACTCCTTCAAAATAAAATCATATTTTAGAAATATTTTCTAAATATATAAAATATTGAGAATTTTATATACATGGCTTAAAAAATACTTCATTTTCCAATATTAGTGAGTTTTGAAATATGCATTAATTACTTAGAACAGAAATTCTAAATAATGTCACTAATACCAAAAGGACCACAATTATTTATAATAAAATATTTAAAAATATCAGAGCAAAATATCAGAGTAATTAAACAAGATATCATTGACTAATATTCATCAAATATTTAACATACAGATAGTTATGTTGCTAACTTATGCTAAATCATTTAACTACCACATATGCATATAACATTGTAAGCATGATAATTAAACTAATAGCAAAAGCACGAGGTACTTGATTTCAAACAAATTCACAAGTCCTTTATATATGAAAATTTTAATACTTGTGAACCCATTTAAGAATTCCTTGTAGATGGGATTTCCGACATATATGCAAATAAATAATATTCCAAGTTCACTAACCAACTTAGACAAAATAAATTCATCAAGTTATTTAACAAATATCTGCAAGGTATTCTACTAAGGACAATTTTGAAAGAAATGATACCTCATATCTATGAGCTTGTTCCTTAAGTGGTGTGGAGAGATCAACAGAGTTGTTGGAGTTGAAGTAGTTTCCTTGTCTAGAAGATTAGAGCATCACATTCACTAGCTGTTTTAATTTTAGCCTTTGCTGCAACTATGTGTGTTGAATGTTTTCTATCATTTCAACAATAATCCAACTTCTTCCACGGAATTGACAGCTTCTAGGAATGACTTCCATGTCTTTCTTACATCCTGCATCATCTATATCTATATAGCCAATTAGGTTAAACCTAGTATCTTTAGGGTACCTGATTCTAAGAATTGGTAATCCCTTAAGATATCTTACAATTCATATCTTATCTATAAGATAAGATTCTCTAGTATCCACTAGGAAACTTGCATATAGGCATATCGAGAATAAAAATATATGGTCTTTATGCACTTGAATAAGTAATGAGTTGATCATACCTCTATAGCTTGTCACTCAATTCATATACCTGATTTGCCTTGATCAAGCTTAGTGGTCTGTTGGTAAGAAGTCTTCGCAGGTCTAGAATCTTTTAAATTGCGCATCTTCAAAAGATCTTTGACTTGATTTAATTTCCATCATTCTTTTGAACTACTTATAATTCAAAAAAGAATTGCAACTCTTCCAACATGCTCATCTTGTTTCTACTCTGCATTTACTTAACAAAATATCTCTTGCACAAGTTTTGTTAATAGACCCACATATAATAAAATCATAGTATTCTAACACTAATATTATATTATGTGTGTGCCTTGTATTCTAGAGAGATATATGTATTACGACTTTAATATAAAATCATTTTCGAGTAATACACAAGTTAGAATGTCATACCATGTCCTTGACGATTTGCTTGAATCCCTAACTCCATTCATAGAGAGCTTGGGAAGAGAATGATATAAACATTCCAATGGATCTGCAACATCAAAGTCCAGGAAATGTTGTACATCAACTTCAACTTCTAACTCACCATTCAGGAGTGCACTTGTTCACATTCATCTGATAGATATTCATGCTTGAATGCTCAACATGTGTTAGAAATATCCTATTGTTAGGTCATCAACTTGTTCAGCCCTAATAGGATCAAGTCTCATCATTGGTACTTACTGTTTGATCTTAAAAGTCACGAAGATTCTGTTTCCATCAGCGTCGATACTTTCTAAATTATAGTAACCTGTAGCAACCAGTTTGGCTTTTTCCCTCATAACAACGCCAATAATTATCCAGTATCTTAAAACACTTACAATACTAGATATCGTCTTATCTTGTGGTCTTGGGTTCCAACTTCAGTAGATTATGCCTTCGAAGTGATTGAGATCATCTTGCATTGCAATCACCCAATCTGGATTAATCAGTGCATCTTCACTCTTCTTTGGGCTACCAATTGTTAACAATTGTTCTTTCCTGAAGAATAACCATTTACTTTGCATAACACTTCTAGCCTTTACTCCAAAATCCCGGTCACTAAGAACTAGACTTCAGGATAGAATTTGACTTCAAACCTTTTGTCTTGGCAGATATGTTCTTGATGCATTCATTTGATCTTCATTTTCTTAAGTACGACTAGTAGATCCTTCTTTTAGTTGCTCCCCCTGAGTTTCTGATAGGATGTGTTGAAGATCCTTCAACTTATTAAGTGGATTCTGTTAAAGTTCACGACTTATATAGCTTTACTACCATTTCCACTAATAGGTTCTGAATCTTCATCATTATCATTGATTCCTCTGCAACCTCAGTTTTCACATCAGTATCTGAATTTGACTTTGACGGGA
Source organism: Oenanthe sinensis (assembly GCA_028671895.1). Classification (NCBI taxonomy): domain Eukaryota; kingdom Viridiplantae; phylum Streptophyta; class Magnoliopsida; order Apiales; family Apiaceae; genus Oenanthe; species Oenanthe sinensis. Next base: position 25,431,483 of record CM053814.1, read on the forward strand.
TGTCAAACTTCAAAGATTCAGAATAGTCTTTCATTTGAATGCTTGGCAGCTTGGTGTATTTGGACGATACATTCAGACTTTCAATCACCTTCTATTTTTCAATCACATACACCTCATAAGCTTTCGACTTCAATGAGTAGCCTAGGAAATTGTTCCATGAGCCTTAACTTCAGACTTGCCAAGATGCTCCTCTAAATCTTTAATAAATATTAATTTCCTCCAAACACACGAAAGCGCTTCAGTGTTTGCTTCTGGTTGGCCATTAACTCATTCGATGTCTTTTCATGATCTTTGTTGATTAAAACAGCATGCTTCGTTAATTGCTTCATCTTCATAGTACCTTTATAAGTGCAGAATTCATATAGAACTTCATTCATGAAATTCATTTCCATTATCTGACTTCAAAGTTCTCACAGCTTACTTTGCTTCTAACTTGATCTACCTGATGTGATCAATTACCATCTATGATATATTATATGTTGAATACACGAACATCACTAAATTATAATTAGGGTAGTCAACATCAGTCACCACTAAGCATATTTCTTCCTTGACATAATTTGTTTCACTGTGATATTTTCATTGACTTCCCTATATGACATACTTCAAAATGCCCTTCTGGATAGAATTCCATTAGAAGTAGTCCTCTCACCAATTTCTTCTTTATCGGAGAATCCATTCTCTAGATTAACAAGTGAGAGCTTCATATGCCATAACTAACTCTTTACTGATGAAGCTTTACTGAAAAGTTTGCTTCACCTTTGTATACATAATACATGTCAGCTACGAACAAAATTCATCACTCTCAGTTTGAGTGAGCTTCCATCTTTCTTGCTTGAAATCAAACACTTTTCCTTTTCAATGCTTTTCCAGAAAATCTTTGACAAAGAATTCTCTAATGCCCTGTAGATAGTGCTTAAGTCTTTCAACAAGAAAGATACTTCCAGTGATGACAATTCTAAAATTATGATAGCCAAATCCCTTGTACGTCATTTACTGTCATCTCCAAAGGTTACCATTGGGTAGGCTTTCTCAACCAACTATGATATCGGAGCTTCAATCTTAATCATATGTCTTGAACAATTAATGTCACGAAATCACATAACTTTTGTCGTTTGTTACATATTCTGCAATCACAAATGATTAAGCTTCTTGGTTCTCAATTTCAGTTGAGTCCAGATGGGTTAAAGATATTACTTTCAACAGTGGTAACAACAGCTTCAATATGTGTTGGAAATGACGAAGCTGTATAAATAGTAATCGTGATAACTCAACACTAGAACAGGACAAGTAAATAATAATATGATTACACAGAAATCAGCAAGACATGAAGACAAGGCAAATACAGTGAATCAAGACATTAGAAGAAGTTTTGAAGTCTACTACAGGTCACTGAAAGAAGTTCATTTATATGTTCATGCCTCAGTGAAGAATAATGTTTAAAGACTTTCAGGGTTTCAGAAGTGTTCAAGATTCAGTATAGCAGTGCCACTAAAAGATTTCAGTGTAACAGCATTGATTGAAGATAGACAGTGTTTGAAGCAGAGGAATCTAGAAGAATTGAAGACATGGTAAAGACAAAGGTTAAAGAAGACAGCTACAGTCTTGAAGTTATACTCACCGACAATCAGTGAAGAACAAAGAATGAAGTATTCAAGATTGTAGTAGTAATGAAGACGTTGTCGAAGTACCAGAAAAGATTCTAGTGAAGTTACATTGTTTATTGACAGTTAATGTTCGAACCACTTATTGGGAAGCCACATTACCAATTGAACATGGTAATCTATTCAGAAGCAAGAACCCTATCAAGACTAGTCACTTATGAACCAGGCCGTTGCATCAAGTGTTAGGACATTGATAGCAAGTTTATGTCAGTAGTAGAGATCCATGTTCAAGAGCTTGTTGAAGAATATTGAAGAAGCTAGGGAAACTTGCTCATAAAGGTCAATCCACAATTAGTCACTAAAGAAAGTCAACATTCGATGAGTGCATATTTGCTAAAGCAAATGTTGATCCACAACAGATCGAGATGCGGGTCGAGATTTATAATTGAAGTAAAACATTACAAGGCAAATCTCAATCCACGGCAGATCGAGATCGAGATCGAGATTCTCACAGATCGAGATCGAGATTTTCACAGATCGAGATCGAGATTTTCACAGATCGAGATCGAGATTGTCAACCAAGATCGAGATTCTCACAGATCGAGATCGAGATTCTCACAGATCGAGATCGAGATTTTCACAGATCGAGATCGAGATCGAGATTGTCAACCAAGATCGAGATCGAGATGGGTCCAGGCCTAGATCGAGATGCGGATCAAGATCGAGATTCTCACAGATCGAGATCGAGATCGAGATTTTCACAGATCGAGATCGAGATGGGTCCAGGCCGAGATCGAGATGCGGGTCGATATGTAACATTTAATGTTCAAGGGACAAGTGGCTTATTGTGAACGGTTGATCCAGAGTGGTTGGGAAAGTACTTTTTGTTGACGAGTCCTGATTGGGCCACGTACACAAAAAGGACAAGATCAAGACTACACGACATTATAAAAGCAGCACTTTGTTTTATTTGTAATAAGACTTTAAGTCCATCTCTGTATTGTAACGATAATTTTAAAGAGAGAGCATTTACTGTAAAACAGAAGTGAGAGAGAGGATCAGTTGAATCAAGCTTCAATTGTTGTATTTATTGTTCAACTGATCCTGATACTTTTATGAATGTTGTAGCAAACCCTTCAATGAATATAAAGTTATATTCTTGAAATTCTGTGTCATCATTTACTACATGCATATTTGTATATTCTCTCATTACTTTGAAAAAGTTGTATTCACCCCCCCCTCTACAACACATTTGGACCTAACAATTGGTATCAAAGCCTAATGTTTGACATACAAAACATAGATCCTTGTGTTTGGTAGAAGATTAGGGAGTTTTCAAGTCCAGATCTACTTTTTAAGATTTTCTTGAAAAGTGTACTTAAATTAATTAAACAGTGAAAACTCATCCTAAAATTATTTAAATACTCCAGGTGTAATTATTTAGCTTGGGTGTATTTTAGATAATTGTTGTGAATTAAACTGGGTACTTTGGTTTGTGGTGTTCTTCACGTGTTCATCGCTGTTCTTGTAAAGAAGATAAACCCAGCAACTTTTTGATTACCTTTTCTAAAGACATAAAGTGAAAAGGGTGTTATTGGCTTTTGATTGGACAGACTCACTGCACAAAAAGTAATTATCAGAAGACTCTGTACCTAGCACGTGGTTGTTAGGTAAGGTAGGTGAGAAAAGACACAAAAGTCAAAAAGTGTGAAAGTCAGGCAGCAAATTTCGACCAAGGACAAAAGTTCGACTTGAGAATATCTACTTTGAGAATTTCGACTTGGTGAAATTTTGACATAGGCAAAAGTTTTGTAGATCGAGATCGACTTGCGAAAATGGCTTAAAATATGTTAAGGTAAATCTCGATCTGTCGACATCGAGATCGACCTCGAGATGTAGATCGAGATGTAGATCGAGATCGACATAGATTATCTACAGAGCCTAGTGTCGGGTACTTAGAATTATTTTTGGTGACCAGTTTTGGAACTTTGATTCATTTGGAGATAATTCAATTTTCTTTTAATTACTACTCAAGTAATAAGAAAAGTTTATTATCTCTATTCTAAATCTATATTAAGATGGCACCTTAAAATCAATTCAAGATTCCAGTGTTCGACCGAGATCAATGAAGAATGGGTTTTGATAATGAATTTGTTACGATGGTTGTTGTTCTTGAGCATATGGAAGGAGATGTGATTGTACCACATCGGTCTGAGCCCAAAGAGGGAGTGGACTTTTCAGATGCTGATAAGGAGCAAATAGCTTTCGATACGTCCGTTCGATAAACCTAGAAATAGAGGTCATCATGGAAGGTACCACTGAGATCAACAAAACACTTTTACTCAAGATGGAGTATGACACCTACAAGATCAGAAAAGGAGCAAGCGAAAGATGAAGACACTATGTTGGGTTATAGCAGGAATCTCAAGCATTAGTGAGGATGCAGCAAGGGAAAGCATTTGTTGATGAAGTTAAATGCAAGGTTGATTCTATCAGTGACAGTGATGCACCAAATGGATATCTGGCATCAATGACCAACACTGTAAATGAATCACTAAGCACTTCACAGGTATACATTCTAACTAGTATACGTTTATCTAATTCAGAACTGTATGTTTATTAAGTTTTGGAATGTATTATATTCATGATAACATGCTAGCATCTTAGGACTTAAATGCTTAATTGATTGCTAAGAATAAGATTGCATGCTAGGATTCATGAGTTTAATCAGTACATTTCTTACTTGATTTTATATGCAGTAAAATGAATATCTAGAATTAGATAGGGTGTTCTAGACGGTTAGGTGTATCCCTAAACATTTGCTGAAACTTGAGTTAAATTTGATGTGATTTAATACCTCTGCTAATGTTATGAAATTGCTAATAGACAAACAGGTCATATATCAGATTTTATTTGTTCTTAATGGCAAATGACTTGTTAATTGTTTATGTGCTTATTTTCATTTGATTTGCTTTTACTCACATAGTTGTACTTAAATGCTATATTAGATCATGTATTGCTTGTTAGGGATAATTGGTTAAAAGATGGTAGAATTATCTCAGAGTCAGTAAGTCATGTAGATTCGAAGCTTAATCTAAAACTGACTTAGGTAATTAGAGATAGTTAAAAACGTTAGACAACGACAGAATGGATTAGACAGAATTAGTAATTAATTTGTTAGTTCTTCTATCCATGTGCTTTTATGCAGTGAAGCTGAATATTTACCATGTGTTCTTATTTCCATGCTTGTTTAGTTAAATTTGAAAATGCATATCTTAGGACTTGCATAATCTTAGACAAAGCATGTATAAGAGTCACAATAGGGTAAAGACTGCTAGTTCACCTTAAGTTAGGTTGAAATCACTAGTCTCATAGCCTAAAGACTACTTTGTCAAGGCTGCAGTATATGAGAAGTGATCAGTCAAAGATTAGCTTGTGCATATTAAGGTTGAAGCTGTTGTTGCCTCTGAAAATATCTCTAACCCATCTGGACTCAATTGAAGTTGAGTACCAAGAAGCTTAATCTTTTGTGATCGCAGAGTATGTTATGAAAGCGAAAAATTATGTGACTTCGTAACATTTATTGTTCGAGGCATATGATTAAGATTAAAGCTCTTCTATCACAACTGGTTGAGAAGGCCTCCCCGACGGTAACCTTTGGAGATGACAGCAAAGGATGTACAAGGGATATGGCTATCATGAGTTAAAAACTATCATCAGTGGAAGCATCTTTCTTGTGGAAGGACTTAAGCACTTTCTAAAGGGCACTAGGGAATTCTTTGTCAAAGGTTTTCTGGAGAAGTGTTTGATCTCAAACAAGAAGGTTGGATGCTCACTCAGCTGCGGTTGAGGAAGTTTGTTCGTAGCTGACATGGAATTTGGATGTAAAGATGAAGTGAACTTTTCAGTAAAGCTTTATCAATGAAGAGTTAGCTATGGCAAAGGAAGCTCTCACACTTGTTAGTCTGCAAGGCAATAGATTCTCTGATAAAGATGAAATTGGTGAGAGGACTGCTTTATATGGAATTCTTTCTAGAAGGACATTTTGAAGTATGTCACATAGGGAAGTCAATGGAAACATCACACTGAAGGAAAGTCATATGCTTAGTGGTGATTGGAATTGATAACCCCAATTACAAATTGGTGATGTTCAAGCATTCAATAGACAAAATGTCATAATGGTGATTGATCAAAAAGGAAGATCTAGTTGGAAACAATTGGTAAGCTGTGAGAACTTTGAAGTCAGATAGTGGAACTGCATTTCGTGAGTGAAGTTCTAAATGAAGTCTGCACTGAAAAAGGTACTTTGAAGCTGAAGCAATTAACACAGCATGCTGCTTTAATCAACAAGATCGTGAAAAGACATCATTTGAGTTAATGGCCAACAAGAAGCAAACACTGAAGCTCATTCGTGTGTTTGGAGGAGATTGTTATTAATTGAAGATTTATTTGAGTATCTTGGCAAGTTAAGTTAAGACTCATGGAACAATTTTCCTCGGCTACTCATTGAAGTCAAAAGTCTTCAGGGCTTAAGTGATGTGAAAACAAAAGGTGATTAAAAGTCTGAATGTGAAGACCAACTACACCAAGCTCCCAAGCATTCAAATGAATGACTATTCTGAATCTTTGACAAATTCAGATACTGATGTAGAAGCTGAGGTTGCAGAAGGAATTAATGTTTAGCAGCAACTCAGGGGGATCAAATGAAAGAAGGATCTACTAGTCATACTCAACAATGAAGATCAAAGGATTTCATTAAGAACATTTATGCCAAGACAAAACGTTTGAAGTCAAATTCAATCCTGGAGTCTCGTTCTTAGTGATCCGGACTCTTGAGTAAAGGCTAGAAGTGCTATGCAAAGTAAATAGTTACTCTCGGGAAAGAGCAATTGTCAAGAACTAACAATTGGTATCACCAATCAATTGGTATCCCAAAGAATACTGAAGAATCACAGAGTGGTCCAGATTGGGTGATTGCAATGCAAGATGATCTCAATCAGTTCGAAGGCAGAAACTACTGAAGCTGGAACCCAGACCACTAAAGTCGAAGCTGAAATTGGTACAGTAAGGGTTCTCAGTAACTGGATGACTATTGGCATTGTTATGAGGGGCAAAGCCAAACTGGGTGCTACAGGACTTTAAAGCAGAATGTATCGACGATGATGGAAACAGAATCTTCGGGACTTTCAAGATCAAGCAGTAAGCACCAGTGACGAGACTTGATCTTTTGGGACTCATCAATGGGGACCTAACAATTTTCAGGGACTCAAAGATTAGGACCTAACAATCTAGCACATGTGGAGCATTCAAGCATGAAGATCTATAAGATGAATGTGAACAAGTGCACTCCTGAATGGTGAAGCTAGAAGATGAAGTTGCAGATCCATTACAATTTGTATATCATTCTCTTCGCAAGCTCTTCTATGACGGAGATAGGGATTCAAAAAAAAGGAAAAAAAAACATCAAGGACATGGTATGACACTCTGACTGTTAATTACTTTAATATGATTTTACAGTAGAGTAAGTTATACACATATATCTCTCCAGAATGCAAGGCACACACAATGTTATATATGTGCTAAGTATACCATGAGTATATTATATGTGGGTCTACTAACGAAAATTTGGCAAGATATATTTTTGCTAAGTTAATGCAGAGTAGGTACAAAATGAGCATGTTAGAAGAGTTGCAATTCTTTCTGGATTATAATTAATTCGAAAGAATGATGGCAATTAAAGGAAGTCAAGGATCTTTTGAAGATGCGCAATTTGGAAGATTCTAGACCTGCCAAGACTACTTTCCAACAGACCACTAAGCTTGATCAGAGCAAATCAGGTATATGAACTGAAGTGACAAGCTATAGAGGTATGATAAGCTCATTACTTATTCAAGTGCACAAAGACCATATATTTTATTCTCGATATGCCTATGTGCAAGTTTCCAAGTGGAAATTAGAGAATCTTATCTTATAGCTAAGTTATGAATTGTTAGACATCTTAGGGGATCACCAATTCTTGGAATCTGGGACCCTTAAGATAATAGGTTTAACCTAATTGGCTATATAAATATAGATGATGCAGGTTGTACGAAAGACAGGGAAGTCATTCCTAGAAGCTGTCAATTTCCAGCAACTCTGTTGAACTCTTCATACCACTGAAGGAACAAGCTAATGGACATCAGGTATCATTTTTTTTTAGAGTTGTCCTTAGTCGAATAACTTGCAGATGTTTGCTAAATAACTTGATGAATTTATTTTATCTAAGTTGGTTAGTAAACTTGGGATATTATTAATATACATAGTTGTTGGAAATCCCATCTGCAAGGAATTCTTAAATAAGCTCACAAGTATTAAATGTTCAATATTCAAAGACTTGTGAATTTATTTGAAATCCAGTACCTCATATTTTTTTTGCTATTAGTTTAATTATCTTGCTTGTAAAGTATTATGCATAAGTAATAGTTAAATTATTTAGCATAAGTATTCAATTTATTTTGATTTGTTTAAATCATGATGATATAAAACAATTCAGTGAAATATCTGTTCCATGATTTAAGTAAATTAAAATAAATTAGAGGCATAATTATTTGTATATTAAATATTAGATAAGAATTAGTCAATGATATCTTGCTTAATTGCTTTGATATCTAGCTCTAAGAGTCTTAAAATATTTTATTACAAGTAATTGTGATGCTTTTGATATTAGTGATGGTATTTAGAATTTATGTTCTAAATAATTAATGCATATTTCAAAACTCACTAATATTGGAAGATGAAGTATTTTCCAAGTTATGTGTATAAAATTCTCAATGTTTTATATACTTAGAAAATATTTCTAAAATTGATTTTATTGCGAGGGGTTGTAAAAAGAATCACAAGTATTATTTTTCCCTATTTAAAGGACTTGTGAATTTCTTTTCAACTATAACCTCGAGCTTACGTATATCAATTAGTAATTGTTATGAGTACGCTTACAATGTGCAAAGTGACAATTATTAGATATGACGTAGGAAGTTAAATGCTAATATTCAATCTAATGAATATTTTAGTATTTAGCGAATTTATTTTATCTTATTGAAATTATGGATTGAAGCAATTCAATGGTTATTAGTTTCATAATTTTAATTTGATAAAATAACAGAAGCACAATTTCTTGCATCTTGAAATTATTGATAAATATCGAATAATTGGTATCAGCGTGCAATTAATTGTGATATGCTTATTGTTCTACTGAATAATTGCCATGTATAGTTTTTATAAATGCATGTGATTGGCAATTGCTTAGTACAGCATAAGTATTTAATTTATTTTGGTTTATTTAAATCATGATGATATAAAACAATTCAATGAAATATCTGTTCCATGATTTAAGTAAATTAAAATAAATTCGCAGCATAATTATTTGTAGTACAAGTATTATCTTTTGTTACTTTGTGATAACTGAATAATATTTTATTACAAAATAATTGTGATATATTTAGTTTTCTTTCTTTGACTGGTTTATGATCCTGAATGTATTTATAAAAAAAAATTTGTCTATTTCATTTTCAAAATGTTTTATTCAAAGATACATTCATTTTCTCTATCAGTTTTAATTAAGAAAACTTAAGAATTCTTTTTCAAAACCTCTCTTTTGAAAAACTTTTCTTAAGGATAATCTTTCTATTCTCTCGAAACTTTATTCCCTCCCAAAAGCTTGTTTTAAATGTTTTATCTTTAAAAGCTTTTTCTCTCTATTAAAAAAAATTGTTGTTTTAACTTCGAGGTACCAATCACTTGTAAAATGATTTATTTTTAACTACTTGTTTCAGTGTATGTTTCACATTGATTCATAGTACCAAAACAGTGAGTGTTACTTTGAAGGCCTAGTACTGTAATGTTAAGCATACATTCAACCCCAATTGTCATGTTTTGATTTTAAGTCGGGGACATTATCAGGCAGACGAAAATGATGTAAATCATAATTGAATTATGAGTCGGAAAATCATTCTCTTCTATCTGATAAGGATGTTTTGCAAAACTGTTTTCAAAACATACAGTACTTAGGTTTAATGGAAAAGAGTCATTTTATTGATATACAATTTGGTAGAAGAGTTGAATTCCTTATTTGTTGTAAATTCCCGCATTTTATTATGGGAAGTTTGCCTTATAAGAAATTCATAGTGATAGAATTTTTCTCTGATACTCCCGCGTTTTATTACGGGATAAGTATCTTAAAGAAAATTTTTATTAGTGTCATGCTCTTAAATGATTAATTTTTTTTCGATCTGACAAAACTCTTTTATTAAAAGTGCTTTAATGCAATCCCTTTACCATTCCTCTTTATATTTTTATTTTTATTTTCTCATTGAGATGAAAAATATATTTTGGAATGTTAAAGTGATTATCTTTTTATCTTATTTAAATTGATTTTATCTGTTTAGCCCCCAGTGGCTATAGTAGCTGACCAAGAGGTTGAAAACCCATCAATCTCTGACCCAGGCCTTAATACCAAACACTCATTTCATCCACTTCCATATATTAACCCTTGGAGTTATAAGGAACATATGTTTGTTAGAGGTTGATAAGGGAGAAATAAGGATGAAGTCGGAAGTGCACCCACAGCTCTACCTCCAGCGAAGTAAAGAAGTATATAAACTGAGGTATCTGTAAGCTCATCTGTATTTTCTCAAAAATATGCAGAGCTGAAAAGGCAATAAAACTGTCTCTGGAATCATTCTCTCAACATGGTGAGTCCATTGAAATTCGCTCGTCAGCCAGAGCATCTTGTAATGAGTCAAGCACACCACTGGCATTCACGCTGATGGTAAGCCTAAACAGATATATTTTAGGGACACATTGCAAGACGTGCACAGTGTGAGGTATAGGCATGTTAACAAAACACCCGTCATTGGGTTACGAGGGAAACGTAGACTCTAAATTGCCATTCATTACATTGTCTACTACGTTGACCCTCCTGGAAGGAACATTTCCAGATCCTGAAAAGGAATGTCCACCTCCCGTTTATGGAGAAGGTGTGAGGCAACTCCTTGATAGAACAAGGCAGGATTCCCAAAAAGATTTTAAAATATTGGGATAACCCATCTCAAAGAGGTGAGCCTCCACTAGACAGTGATTTAGCAATTGCTATTGAGTGTGGTGTGGGACAGTGCTTATGCATGAAAGATCAAAAACACCTCTACGAGGCAATTCTCCACTCGATAGTGATTCAGTTTATATTGATGAATCAGGTGATGAGAATATGAATGAATTGACGGATTTCACTTGCAGGTACAGAAGGCTATATCTTGGAATGCAGAGTGAAAGTGAGAGAGAGAAACACTTAAGTGAAAGTGAGGGAGAGATACACTTGAGTGAGAGATAGGGAGAGAAAGAGTGAAACACTTCTAAGTGCTCGACACTTAAGTGTAAACACCAACAGAACGAAGTATAAGTGAGGAAACCATAAGCCAAACACTTACCCTTGCTACTTGCTACTTCTGGCAGAAAAGTTACTATTTTTTCCCGATCAACGACAGACGAGAACCTTCTTTGAGAGACAAACCATCTAAAATTTGGAACTAACAATTGGTATTAACAATTGGTATCTTCAAAAGTGGGCCATTGGAGGATTCCTCAACTAAGGGGGAGAATTTATAGTGTTATAGTTATAACAAGAAAAAGGATAAAGAGGGAGAAGTTATAATGTTATAGCTATAACAAGAAAAAGAAGAAGTTAATAAGTCTTATCTTCGTATCCTTCGGAAGAGTTAAGAGTTAATATCCTTAGGTTTCGTATCCTGAATCCTGGAAGATTCTTGGAGAAAGGGGTTCGTATCCTTGGGAGAAGTTAATATCCTTAGGGGGAGATTTTGGACAAGAAAAAAGAAAATCTTATATTCTGATCCTGAGGGGAAACAACAGAAATATGGGAGAATCAAGAAGCTATATCCTATACTTGAAAGGAGTTGTCAAAAGAGGATTCCTAATCTAAGTGGGAAGAACAGAAATGACTATTCCATTAATTTTCTAAAGGGAGAAGAAGAATAAGAAGGAGAATCATATTCGCAGGGGGAGAACATTATTTGAGCTATGTTGAGTATTGGTTGAAGACATACCCAGGAATTGATTCTTATGAAGCTCTGTTCATGATAAGTTCTTTAAGTTCAAACTGAAGGATTTTGAAACGGAGAAAGCTCAAACAGACAGAAATGAAAATGATACAATTTTAATATCAGTTCAGCGTCAGAGGAACAAGCATCTTTCGTTTCAGTCACACAAGAATTCTGGAAATGCAATATTTGATCCAGAAAAACCAGTAGCATTATTTACAAGTCTCGGACATTCTTTTTCTAGTTGTTAGTTGAGTTATCCTCCCTAGGTTATTTGTTTGCTAAAAGTTTAACAATCAAATAGGGGGAGATTGTTGGAAATGACGAAGCTGTTTAAATAGTAATCGTGATAACTCAACACTAGAAAAGGACAAGTAAATAATACTACGATTACACAGAAATCAGCAAGACATGAAGACAAGGCAAATACAGTGAATCAAGACATTAGAAGAAGTTTTGAAGTCTACTACAGGTCACTGAAAGAAGTTCATTTATATGTTCATGCCTCAATGAAGAATAATGTTTAAAGATTTTCAGGGTTTCAGAAGTGTTGAAGATTCAGTATAGCAGTGCCACTAAAAGATTTCAGTGTAACAACATTGATTGAAGATAGACAGTGTTTGAAGCAGAGGAATCTAGAAGAATTGAAGACATGGTAAAGGCAAAGGTTAAAGAAGACAGCTACAGTCTTGAAGTTATACTCACTGACAATCAGTGAAGAACAGAGAATGAAGTATTCAAGATTGTAGTAGTAATGAAGACGTTGTCGAAGTACCAGAAAAGATTCTAGTGAAGTTACATTGTTTATTGACAGTTAATGTTCGAACCACTTATTGGGAAGCCACATTACCAATTGAACATGGTAATCTATTCAGAAGCAAGAACCCTATCAAGACTAGTCACTTGTGAACCAGACCGTTGCATCAAGTGTCAGGACATTGATAGCAAGTTTATGTCAGTAGTAGAGATCCATGTTCAAGAGCTTGTTGAAGAATATTGAAGAAGCTAGGGAAACTTGCTCATAAAGGTCAATCCACAATTAGTCACTAAAGAAAGTCAACATTCGATGAGTGCATATTTGCTAAAGCAAATGTTGATCCACAGCAGATCGAGATGCGGGTCGAGATTTATAATTGAAGTAAAACATTACAAGGCAAATCTCAATCCACGGCAGATCGAGATCGAGATCGAGATTCTCACAGATCGAGATCGAGATTTTCACAGATCGAGATCGAGATTTTCACAGATCGAGATCGAGATCGAGATTTTCACAGATCGAGATCGAGATCGAGATTGTCAACCAAGATCGAGATTCTCACAGATCGAGATCGAGATTCTCACAGATCGAGATCGAGATTTTCACAGATCGAGATCGAGATCGAGATTGTCAACCAAGATCGAGATCGAGATGGGTTCAGGCCTAGATCGAGATGTGGATCAAGATCGAGATTCTCACAGATCGAGATCGAGATCGAGATGGGTCCAGGCCGAGATCGAGATGCGGGTCGATATGTAGCATTTAATGTTCAAGGGACAAGTGGCTTATTGTGAACGGTTGATCCAGAGTGGTTGGGAAAGTACTTTTTGTTGACGAGTCCTGATTGGGCCACGTACACAAAAAGGACAAGATCAAGACTACACGACATTATAAAAGCAGCACTTTGTTTTATTTGTAATAAGACTTGAAGTCCATCTCTGTATTGTAACGATAATTTTAAAGAGAGAGCATTTACTGTAAAACAGAAGTGAGAGAGAGGATCAGTTGAATCAAGCTTCAATTGTTGTATTTATTGTTCAACTGATCCTGATACTTTTATGAATGTTGTAGCAAACCCTTCAATGAATATAAAGTTATATTCTTGAAATTCTGTGTCATCATTTACTACATGCATATTTGTATATTCTCTCATTACTTTGAAAAAGTTGTATTCACCCCCCCCCCTCTACAACACATTTGGACCTAACAATATGCATATTAGAAAATTCAGTACTATCTACTTTAATCATTCTACACAAGTGTAACAGATGTCCAACAAATTTATAGTTATTCAATAATTTTCTAAAAGCACATGGAATAGAAGAACTAACAAATTGATTACTAATTCTTCCTAATCCATTTCTGTTGTTTTCTTACATTTTAACTCTCGCTAATTATCTAAGTCAGTTTTAGATTAGTCTTTGAATCAACAAGTTTTACTGACTACAAAGTTAATTTTACCATCTTTTAATATTCTACTCCTTAACAAGAAATACATGATATGATATGACATTTAAGTGCAACTATGTTTGTGGAAGAAAATCATATGAAAATAAGCACATAAATAATTTAACAATATGCAGAATATTTGAATAAAATATTATGAGCAATATCAAATTTATACACTTATCAAGTCATTTATCACAATAAGAACAAATATAAAATATATGATCTATGACCTGTTTGTCTATTTAGAAATTTTCAAAACATTAGCAAAGGTATTAAATCATAGAAGATTTAAATCAAGTTCCAGCAAATGTTTAGGGATACACCTAACCGTCTAGAACACCCTATCTAATTCTAGATATTTATTTTACTGCATAAAAAATCAAGTATGAAATGTACTAATTTAAACTCATGAATCCTAGCATGCAAATCTCATTCTTAGCAATCAATTAAGCATTTAAGTCCTAAGATGCTAACATGCTGACATGAATATAAATATTTCAAAACTTAATAATCATACAGTTCTGAATTAGATAAAAGTATACTAGTTAGAATGTGTACCTGTGAAGTGCTTAGTGATTCAACTCCAGTGTTGGTCATTGATGCCAGATATCCATTTGGTTCATCACTGTCACTGATAGAATCAACCTTGCATTTAACTTCATCAACCAATACTTTCCCTTGCTGCATCCTCATTAATGCTTGAGATTCCTACAACCCAACACGGTGTCTGTTATCATTTTCTTGTTCAGGCTTCTTGAACTGTGTAGTACAACCCTGATCTTATCTTTGATTTCTAACCATCCCTGTTTTGTAACCGCCTCTTGAACTGATCTTGAAAATCTCCTCCATGGAATCTATAGGTAAGGACCATAGATTTAGAATTGGGATTCCATCTGAATCTGATGTCACTGAACTTCCATTTGCCCTGCAGGCTTGACTTGCAGTTCAGTTCTCAAGATATTCCAAAATGTCTGATTCACTTATAACAACTTGACCACTACCTTGAGCTACAACATCTTCAATTCAGCTTCTTGGATCATTTCGTTTATGTTCAGAAGTTCTCAACCTTGATTTCAATCAAATTTGGTTCCTAGGTCACAAATACAGTGGACATTGTTAGGAATCTACATGTAATTTGATGATAATTTTAATCATAGAATCATAAATTTTTTAATTGATGTAACTGATCAATTGATATAAAAGTTATAAATATCAATTGATCAGGAAACCATTTATCAGTTGAAGTGTTTATGTGAATCAACTGATAATTTGGATTGTAGCATAGGTGTACTTAGTCTATTTCAATCGATAAGGTATAAGTCAATTGATATTATTCCCATCAATTGATGTTAGAGTCGATTGATATAGATCATCAACTGATGTGTAACTTAGACTGTCAAATTGTAATTATTTAAAGACAGGAATTTATACAAGTGAAGGATGATCAGTTGATATTGAAGCATCGATGGATAGGAGATCAATCGAAGAAACCAAGTCAAGTATTGAATACCATCAACTGATGTGAAGACCCATCGATTGATAACATCTATCAATTGATGTCACTATTTATCAATCGATGGATATAAAGATCAATCGAAGAAGAAAATCAGTTGATGGATTAAAAGAAGGATCAATTGATATGCTTAACAACAAATTATTAATTGATCGAGACAACACAGAAAGACTATCTGTTGAAGATTCAAAGGACAAAAGCACACATATGGAAGACAGTCTATGATGACTGTGAAGACTCAATCTGAAGCTATCTTTCAAACCTTTTTCTAAAATGGAAAAAGGTAAAAGGGAAGATAGGTAGAAATAATTCTAAAATAGGAATTGTAAAAACATACTTGTAGTATATAAACAAGTGTGGTAGCATTGTTAGAAAATGTACAAGTTAGACAATATTTCTTGAATCAACTGTTCAGCCTAAGAGCACTTTGTAAAAATAGTTGATTTATTTTATAATCTTGTAAAAACGAAGTTAGGTTTTTATTTAACCTAGGAACATTGAACAAAAATATACACTGATTTTAAAACCAATCCATCAGTAATTTTAAAATCTATTTGGTGTATTTATTTTCAGTTTTACTTTATTTAAAAATATTCTCTCGAACTCTCAAACATCAAGAACAAATATTAAAATAAATAAAAAGTTTTGATATTCATATTCAACCCCCCCCCCCCATCTACAAATATTGGCATTGTTCAGGGAAATAACAATTGGTATTAGAGCGAAGGCTTTCAACATACAGAAAGATTAAAGATCAAGAACAGTCAATATGTGACAAAAAGATTCAGGTGTGAAAATTCCAGTATTAGAAAAAGATGAATATTTTGCATGAAAAGTAAAAATGCATCTGCATCTTCTTTCTCTCGACCTTTCATATGTTAACTGCATAGAGAAAGGGCCTCATGTTCCCATGAAGCTAGTCACAAGTGTAAACCCTGATGGAACTCCTGCACTTGACAACATGTTCCAAAAATCATCAATGAGTTTACAGAAGAGAATGAAAAATAAGTACTTAAAGACAAGAAGGCCATGAACATTCTGTTTAATGGTCTAGATAATGATATGTTTGACAATGTGATAAAATGTACTTCATCAAAGGAAGTATGGGATACTCTTCAACCTCTATGTGAAGGAACTGAAAAAGTAAGGAAAAACAAGATTTAACTCTTGATTAAAAAATATGAATCATTTCATTTCAAGAGTGGAAAATCTATCAATGATACCTATAGCAGATTTCAGAAGTTGTTAAATGGATTGAAGCTATATGGTAGGGTTTATACAACTGAGGATACAAATCTAAAATTTCTTAGATCTCTTCCAAAGGAATGGAAACCAATGACTGTTTCCATTAGACAATCTCAAGACTTTAAGGATTATACTCTTGAAAAACTTTATGGTATTCTCAAGACATATGAGTTAGAAATCCAACAAGATGAGGAGATTGAGAAGAATCAAAGAAAAGAGAAAATTGTGGATTTCATGGTCAAGGGAAATGAAGAGAAGAAAGAAACTGGATGTGTAGAAGGTTCTGTCATGGTAGCTGATGATGCTGTTGAAGAATCATTCAAAGGTAAAGGAAAGGGAAAGTGTGAAGAAATTAAAATATGCTCACAGGATGATTTGGATGAGATTGATGAGCACCTTGCATTTTTGTCAAGGAAATTTTCAAAGCTAAAATTCAATAGGAATCTAAATGCTCAAAGGCCTAGATTCCAGTTTAGAAGTAACAATCAAAACAAAAATTTGGTTGATAAATCAAAATTCAAATGTTTTAATTATGGATTGGCTGGTCATTTCTCAAATGAGTGCAGAAAGCCAAAACAAGAAAAGGCAAAGTCATATGATGGTATTGATTACAAAAATAAATACTTTGACCTTCTTAAACAAAAATAAAAGGCTTTTATTATCGAAGAAAAAGACTGGGCTGCTGAGGACAGTGATTCTGAAGAGTTTATCAATCTAGCTCTAATGGCCAACCATGAAGATGAAGAAGCTAGTTCATAATCAAATCAGGTAATAGTTACTAACTTTTGTGAGCTTACAAAAGATGAATGCAATAGTACCATTAATGAAATGTCTATTGAACTGTATAATTTGCAAGTCACTTTAAAATCTCTAAACAAAGAAAAACTTAAGTTTAAAAAACACCATTGATGCCTTAACTGAGAGGAATGTTTTTCTTGAAAATGAACTGGTGTGTTTAGAAATATTTAAGCAGGAAAGTAAGGATGCTAGAGATGAACTAGTGAATAGTTTGAGAAGAGAAGAATTGTTAAAAGAACAATTGGCTGAAGAAATTGAAACCATTAACAAATGGAATAGGTCTGCTAAAACTGCCAAACAAATCATTGATTTTCAGGGTTTAGATACTCTAGGAGAATCCCCTAAATCAATAGGCAAGTCATTGGCTGATACTTCAATGGATAAAGATCTATCGACTGCTAATCCCTCATCAACTGATATGGATTATCAATCGATTGATGCTGAATCAATTGATAAGCATCCATCGACAAGTAAATCATCAATGGCTAATAAGAAGAAGAATTTTAGCACCCCTATCAAGTTTGTTAAGGAAACCAAAAATCAAGTTGAGGCTAAGGTTGAGAATATCAACATAGGTAGCTTATTCAAGAAACAATTGAAAGCAAAATTAGAAGAGATAGCACCTGTGGAAATTATCCAACCTAAGTCTGAGAAAAAGTAGAAGAATAGGAATGGAAAAGTGGGCATAAATAATCACAACAATTATACTCCTGATATGTATGCACCTAGAAAGGTGTGTGCTAAATGTGGTAGTGTAAATCATTTGTCTATGCAATGCAAAAAAGAAAAGAACTCTATATCTTTAAATGATTTAAATGCACATGCCATGTCTACAAATGCCATACTTACCAATCCTATGCTCATGAATGGCATGTATTATAATTTAGTTGCACCTAATGCCCATATGCCTTATGCACAAGCTCCATACATGTATAATCCTTTCTTTGCATATGCAAATATGAACATGCCTGGAATGGCCTGGAACATGCCTAAAGTAGATAATAAAATGCATGGAAATTCTTCCATGAGTTCCAAAGTGTCTAAGCCCCAAAAGCCAAATCCCAAAGTTAAAGTGGATTTAAACCCACCAAAACAAAAGGAACTAAAGTTGGCAACCAAGGCTCAGGCTGCAACTAATAAAAGAGGACCCAAGGCAACTTGGGTACCAAAAGCAACTTGATTGTTTTAAATGTGTCAGGGAAACAGGAAGAGAAATCTCTGGTATCTGGATAGTGGATGTTCTAAGCACATGACTAGAGATTTGTCCCTGCTCACAAAGTTTGTGGAAAAGGCTAGCCCAGGATCTAATTTTGGAGATAACAACAAAGGTTTTACTCTAGAATATGGCTCAATTGGAAAAGAAAATGTTATTATTGAACCTGTAGCATTGGTTGATGGATTGAAGCATAATTTGCTCAGTATTAGTCAACTGTGTGATAATGGAAATGGTGTGTGGTTTTCAACTGGATCATGCATCATAGCCAACAAAGAATCTGGTAAAATTCTTTTAACTGGTGAAAGAAAAGGAAATGTCTATGTGGCTGATTTTAACTCTGTAAAGGCAAACTCAATGACATGCCTACTTAGCAAAGCCAATACAGATGTAAGCTGGATTTGGCATAAGAATCTAGCCCATTTGAATTTCAAAGCCATTAATCAATTGGTCAGAAAGAATCTGGTTAGAGGCATTCCACATATGGAATTCACCAATGATGGACTGTGTGATGTCTGTCAAAAGGGAAAACAAAGGAAATCATTATTCAAGTCAAAGTCTGAATCATCAATTGACAAGCCTTTAGAATTATTGCACATGGACTTATTTGGTCCAGTCAACATCATGTCAATTGCCTAAAAGAAATATGCCTTAGTCATGGAGGATGACTTCACAAGATATAAATGGGTATATTTCTTATACTCTAAGGATGAGGCAAGCAAATTCATTATCAATCATGTGAAGAATGTTGACAATGGCACTGAATGGAAGGTCAAGAAAATTAGAAGTGATAATGGTACTGAATTCAAGAATGCAATAATGAAAGAATTCTGTAAAGAAAAAGGTATCACTCATCATTTCTCTGCACCAAGGACTCCACAGCAAAATGGAGTAGTTGAAAGGAAAAATAGGACCTTGATTGAAGCTGCTAGAACTATGTTAGAAGAAGTAAAACTTCCTAAATATTTCTGAGCAGAAGCAATTAATACTGCTTGCTACATTCAAAATATTTCCATGGTCAATCAACTTCAAGGAAAAACACCATATCAGTTGATGAAGAAAGACAAGAAGCCAACAGTTAATTTCATTCATGTCTTTGGCTACAAATGCTTTGTACTGAGGAATCAAGGTGAAAATCTAGGAAAATTTGAAGCCAATGCTGATGAAGCTATATTTGTTGGATATGAAATAACAACCAAAGCTTATAGACTCTACAATCTTAGATTGCACATTGTTATGGAATCTATGCATGTAGTCTTTGATAACAAGAAGATTCAAGGGTTGTTTAACGAAGGATTTCATAACATATTGCACTTTGAAAATGAATCTACAAGCAATAGTGAAGATAGTGATGATGATGTGGAAATTTCAAGAAATCAAGTACCTAGAATATCCCCATCAATTGATGTCAATGCATCAACAGATAACTTATCAGTTGACAATCATCAATCGACTGATAATACATCAATTGATAATCATTCGATGGATAACAACTCTACACAACAGTCTTCAAGAAGAGTGTCCATCTCAGGGGGAGGGTTCTGAAATGATTAATCACATCACAATAATCATAACAATTCCAATGATCAAGAAACATCATCATCAAGGAAAAATTTACCATCACAAGGGAAATGGACAAAAAGTCATCTCTTTGAATTGATTATTGGAGATGCAAATGATGGTGTCAAAACTAGAAGTACAACTCAAAATGAATGCTTGTATAGTAGCTTCATGTCTCAAGAAGAACAAAAAAGGATTGAAGAAGCCTTGAATGATCCTGATTGGATAGTTGCTATGTAAGAAGAGTTGAATCAGTTTGAAAGAAACAAGGTATAAAAGTTGGTGCCCAAACCAAAGAACAAGTCTGTTATTGGTAAAAAATGGGTGTTCAGAAACAAAATGGATGAATGTGGTACAGTGACAAGGAATAAAGCAAGATTAGTGGCAAAGGGCTACTCACAAGAAGAAGGCATAGATTTTGATGAAACATTTGCACATGTTGCAAGGTTGGGAGCAATCAGAATAAAGCAAGATTAGTGGTAATGTGAAAAGTGTTTTTCTCAATAGAGAACTAGAAGAAGAAGTTTATGTAGAACACCCTCCTTGTTTCATTGATCTTGTTCATCTTGGATATGATTACTATCTTCTCCAGGCACTTTATGGATTGAAACCATCACCTAGAGCCTGGTATGACACATTATCTAAATTTTTGATTGAGAATCACTTCACAAGATGTACTGTTGATAAAACTCTCTTTCATAGAAATGTTAGTGGCTCTATGATTCTTGTTCAAATCTATGTAGATAACATTATTTTTAGTTCAACTAATGAGAAACTTTGTCAAAAGTTTGCTAAGTTGATACATAGTAAATATGAAATGAGCATGATGGGAGAACTTACCTATTTTCTTGGTTTGCAAGTCAAACAAGTCAAAAATGGCATTTTCATAAATCAAACCAAATATATTTCTGATTTATTAAAAAGATTTGATTGAAGTGAATGTTCTTCTGCAAAAACTCTCATGGTCACTGCACCTAAACTTGAACTGAATACTAAGGAAGCTATGGTGGACATTTCAAGTTATAGAGGCATGGTTGGCTCATTACTTTATTTAACTGCAAGTAGGCCATATATAATGTTTCCTACATGTCTTTGTGCTAGATTTCAGGCTGATCCTAGAGAATTTCATTTGATTGCTATAAAAAGAATATTCAGATATCTCAAGGAGACTCCAAATCTTAGAATTCGGTATCCTAGAGATTCTGGATTTGACCTAATTGGTTATTCAGATGCAGACTATGCAGGTTGCAGAATTGACAGAAAAAGTACTACAGGCACCTGTCAATTTCTAGGGAATAAGCTTGTATCATGGTTTAGCAAGAAACAAAATGTAGTGTCTACATCCACTACAGAAGCTGAATACATTGCAGCTGGAAGTTGCTGTGCACAAATTTTATGGATGAGGAATCAACTATTTGACTATGGATTCAACATGAACAAAATTCATATTTTCTGTGACAACACAAGTGCCATTGCAATAACAGAAAATCATGTGCAACATGCCAGAACCAAGCACATTGACATAAGGTATCACTTAATTAGGGAACATGTAATGAATGGTACAGTTGAATTACATTTTGTCCCTAGTGAAAGACAACTTGCAGAAATTTTTACCAAACCATTATATGAATCTACTTTCAATAGATTGATCTATGATTTAGGTATGCTTAACTATATTTAATATATTAAATGTCTGACAAGTTATGAATTTATATATTTTAAGCCATTGACTATGTTAATCTATTGATTCTTCCATAATCAATTGATAAACATTTTACTTATCAATAGATATTTGCAGCTATCGACATATAAATATATCAATTGATGATATATTTACTTATCGATGGATATTTGCAGCTATCGACAGATAAATATATCAATTGATGATATATTTATTTATCGATAGATAAGAGTACCTGTCGATGGATAAGTTAATTATCAATTGATGACCTGGAATTTAAAGGGGTCCATGTCATCAATCGACCTGTACAAAATCTAGCCATTGATTACTTATTCTATCGTTTGATTAATACATACATTCTTGTATGTATAACAGTCGATTGCCAAAAATGGTAATTTTTATTTTTCATTTTTCTTTCAACGGTCGATTAAGCTCTATTTTGAGTAAGAAATTGATTGGGAACTCAGTAAATATAAATAGTGAGATTAAAACAAATTTTAATTCTTACTTGTAATTGTGCTAGTGATTTCTCTATCTCTTTATCTCTCTCAATCTACGAACTCAATCTCTAACCCTTTTTCTCTCTGTACTCAATCTTCTTATATCTTCAAAGCTTTTATTCTACTAAACTTCTACTCAAAGAAATGGTATCTTCATCCAAGAAAGTCTCGCAAGCCGGTTTCATCTACGATGTTATTCCTTAGAACAATGTCAATATTTGTAGAAGGGGGGTTGAATATAAATATTAAAACTTTTTACTTCTTTTAATATTTGTTCTTGATGTTTGAGAGTTTGAGAGAATATGTTTGAACAAATAATAACTGAAAATTAAACTGAACAAAGAGATTTAAAAATTACTGATGGATCGGTTTTTCCATCAGTTTATATTTTTGTTCAATGTTCCTAGGTTAAAAAGAAAACCTAGCTGCGTTCTTACAAGGTTAGAAAAATCAACTGATCTTACAATGTGCTCTAAAACTTGAACAGTTGATTAAGAAATATTGTCTAACTTATGTGTTTTTCTAACAATGCTACTACACTTGTTTATATACTACAAGTGTATTTTTACAATTCCTATTCTAGGATTGTTTCTATCTGCCTCTCTTTTTCCTTTTTCCTTTTTAGGAAAACCGGCTTGAAAGACAGCTACGGATTGAGTCTTCACAGCCATCCTAGGCTGTCTTCCATAGGTGTGCTTTTTTTATGTAGATCTATAACTGTTAGGAATCTACATGTAATTTGATGATAACATTAATCTTAGAATCATAAAAATTTTATTTGATGTAACTGATGAATTGATCATATCAATTGATCAGGAAACCCGTTACCAGTTGAAATGTTTATATGAATCAACTGATAATTTGGACTGTAGCATAGGTGTACTTAGTCTATTTCAATCGATAAGGTATAAATCAATTGATATTATTCTTATCAATTGATGTTAGAGTCGATTGATATAGATCATCAATTGATGTGTAAATTAAACTGTCAAATTGTAATTATTTGAAGACAGGAAATTGCACAAGTGAAGGATGATCAATTGATATTGAAGCATCAATGGATGAGAGATCAATCGAAGAAGCCAAGTCAAGAATTGAAGTCTATCAACTGATGTGAAGACCCATCGATTAATATATCAATTGATAACATCTATCAATCGATAAGTCATTCCTTATCAATCGATGGATATAAAGATCAATCGAAGTAGAACATCAGTTGATGGATTAAAGGATGAATCAATTGATATGCTTAACAGCAAGTTATCAATTGATTGTGACAACATAGAAAGACTATCAGTTGTAGATCTAGAGAACAAAAGCACACCTATGGGAGACAGCCTAGGGTGGCTGTGAAGACTCAATCCGTAGCTGTCTTTCAAGTCTATTTTCTTAAAAAGGAAAAAGAGAGACAGAAAGAAACAATCCTAGAATAGGAATTGTAAAAATACACTTGTAGTATATAAACAAGTGTAGTAGCATTGTTAGAAAAATATATAGAAGTTAGATAATATCTCTTAATCAACTGTTCAAGCTTCAAAGCACATTGTAAGATCAGTTGATTTTTTATAACCTTGTAAGAATGAAGCTAGATTTTCTTTTAACCTAGGAACATTGAGCAAAAATATAAACTGATGGAAAAACCAATCCATCAGTAATTTTTAAATCTCTTTATTTAGTTTAATTTTCAGTAATTATTTTTTCAAACATATTCTCTCAAACTCTCAAACATCAAGAACAAATATTAGAAGAAGCAAAAGTTTTAATATTTGTATTCAACCCCCCCTTCTACAAATATTGACATTGTTCTAAGGAATAACAATTGGTATCAGAGCAGGCTTTCAACATACAGAAAGTTTAAAGATCAAGAACAGTCAATATAGGAAAAAAAGATTCAGGTGTAAAGATTCCAGTATTAGAAAAGGATGAATACTTTCCATGGAAGGTAAAAATACATCTTCATCTTCTTTCTCTCGACCCTTTCTATGTTCATTGCATAGAGAAAGGTCCTCATATTCCCATGAAGCTAGTCACAGGTGTGAACCCTGATGGAACTCCTGCACTTGACAAACATATTCCTAAACTCATCTCTGAGTTCATAGAAGGGGATGAAAAAGAAGTACTCAAAGACAAAAAGGCCATGAACATTCTATTTAATGGTCTAGATAAAGATATGTTTGACAATGTGATAAACTGTACTTCATCAAAAGAGGTATGGGACACTCTTCAAACTCTATGTGAAGGAACTGAACAAGTAAGGAAAAACAAGATGCAACTCTTGATTCAGAAGTATGAATCATTTCATTTCAAGAGTGGAGAATCTATCAATGACACATATAGCAGATTTCAGAAGTTACTAAATAGACTAAAACTATATGGTAGGGTTTATGCAACTGAGGATACAAATCTAAAATTTCTTATATCTCTTCCAAAAGAATGGAAACCAATGACTGTTTCCATTAGACAATCTCAGGATTTCAAGGATTATACTCTTGAGAAACTTTATGGTATTCTCATGACATATGAGTTGTAAATCCAACAAGATGAGAAGATTGAGAAGAATCAAAGAAAGGAGAAAACTGTGGCTTTGATAGTCAAAGGAAATGAAGAAAAGAAGGAAAGTGGCTATGTAGAAGAGTCTGTCATGATGGCTGGTGATGCTGTTGAAGAATCATTCAAAAGAGGAAAGGGCAAGTGCGAAGAAAATGAAACATGCTCTCAGGATGATTTGGAGGAGATTGATGAAAACCTTGCATTTCTGTCAAGGAAGTTTTCAAAGATAAAATTCAAGAGGAATCCAAATGCTCAAAGGCCTGGATCCCAGTTTAGAAGTTATAATCAAAACAAAAATTTGGTTGATAGATCTAAATTCAAATGTTTTAACTGTGGATTGGCTGGTCATTTCTCAAATGAGTACAGGAATCCAAAACAAGAAAAGGCAAAGTCTTATTATGGTATTGATTATAAAAAGAAATACTTTGACCTTTTGAAACAGAAAGAAAAGGCTTTTGTCACTGAAGAGAAGGACTGGGCTGCTAGGGACAGTGAGTCTGAGGAATTCATCAATCTAGCACTAATGGCCAAACATGAAGATGAAGAAGCTAGTTCATCATCAAATCAGGTACTAGCTACAAACTTTTCTGAGCTTACAACTGATGAATGCAATAGTACTATTAATGAAATGTCCAATGAATTGTACAATTTGCATGTCACTCTAAAATCTCTAAACAAAGAAAATCTCAAATTGAAGAACACCATCTATGTCTTAACTGAGAGGAATATTTTTCTTGAAAATGAACTTGTTTGTTTAGATAGATTTAAGCAGGAGAGTAAGGATTATAAGATGAACTAGTGAATAGTTTGAAAAGAGAAGAATTGTTAAAAGAATAACTGGCTGAAGAAATTGAAACCATTACCAAATGGAATAGGTCTGCTAAAACTACCAAACAAATTATTGATGTTCAAGGTGTAGATACTCTAGGATAACTCCCCAAATCAATAGGCAGGCCATTGACTGATACTTCAATGGATAAAGATCAATCGACTGTTAATCCTTCATCAACTGATAAGGATTATCAATCGATTGATGCTGAATCAATTGATAAGCATCCATCGACAAGTAAATCATCAATGGCTAATAAAAAGAACAAATTTAGCACTCCTATTAAGTTTGTTAAGGAAACCAAAAATCAAGTTGAGGCTAAGGTTGAGAATATCAACATAGGTAGCTTATTCAATGCAAGAATGAAAAGAAATTTATATCTTCAAATGATTTAAATGTACATGCCATGACTGCTAATGCTATGTTTACCAATCCTATGCTCATGAATGCCATGTCTTCTATTTTAGTTGCACCTAATGTTCATATGCCTTATGCACAAGTTCCATACATGTATAATCCTTTCTTTGCATATGCAAATATGAACATGCCTGGTATGCCATGGAACATGCCTAATGTAGATAATGAAATGCATAAAAATTCTGCCATGAGTTCCAAGGTATCTAAGCCC
The DNA here is from genome assembly GCA_028671895.1 of Oenanthe sinensis. Lineage (NCBI taxonomy): Eukaryota > Viridiplantae > Streptophyta > Magnoliopsida > Apiales > Apiaceae > Oenanthe > Oenanthe sinensis. The sequence continues at coordinate 25,457,901 of CM053814.1, forward strand.
CAAAAGCCAACTCCCAAAGTTAAAGTGGATTTAAATTCACCAAAACAAAAGGAACCAAAGTTGGAAACAAAGGCTCATGCTGCAACTAATGAAAGAGGACCTAAGGCAAATTGGGTACCAAAAATAACTTGATTGTTTTATGTGTGTGCAGGGAAACAGAAAGAAAAATCTCTGGTATTTGGATAGTGGATGCTCAAGGCATATGACTGGAGATTTATCCCTGCTCATAAAGTTTGTGGAAAAGGCTGCCCCAAGAGTTACTTTTGGAGATAACAACAAAGGTTTTACCCTGGGATATGGCTCAATTGCAAAAGAAAATGTTATCATTGAACCTGTAGCACAAGTTGATGGATTGAAGCACAACCTGCTCAGTATTAGTCAACTTTGTGATAATGGTAATGATGTGTGGTTTACAAAAGAAAAATATGACCTTGATTGAAGCTGCTAGAATTATGTTAGAAGAAGAAAAACTACCTACATACATCTGGGCAGAAGCAATTAATACTGCTTGCTACATTCAGAATATTTCCATGGTCAATCAAATTCAATGCAAAACTCCATATCAGTTGATGAAGAAGGACAACAATCCAACAATTAACTTTCTTCATGTATTTGGCTGCAAATGTGTTGTACTGAGAAATTAAGATGAAAATCTAGGAAAATTTGAAGCCAAATCTGATGAAGCTATATTTGTTGGATATGGGATAACAACCAAAGCATACAGAGTTTACAATCTTAGATTACACATTGTTATGGAATCTATGCATGTAGTCTTTGATGACAAGAAAATTCAAGAGTTGTTTGATGAAGGATTTCATTACCTATTGCTTTTTGAAAATGAATCAACAAGCAATATTGAAGATAGTGATGATGATGTGGAAATTTCAAGAAATCAAGTACCTAGAATCCTCCCATCAATTGATGTCAATGCATCAAAAGATAACTTATCAGTTGACAATCTTCAATCGACTGATAATACATCAATTGATAATCATTCGATGGATAACAACTCTGCTTAACAATCTTCAAGTGGAGTGTCCATCTCAAGGGGAGGGTTCTCAAATAGTCAATCACATCACAATGATTAAAAACACTTTCAATGATCATGAAGCATCATCTTCAAGAACAAATTTACCATCTCAAAGAAAATGGACAAAAAACCATCCCTTTGAATTAATTATTGGAGATGCAAATGATGGAGTCAAAACCAGAAGTGCAACTCAAAATGAATGCTTGTATAGCAGCTTTCTATCTCAAGAAGAACCAAAAAGGATTGAAGAAGCCTTGAATGATCCTGATTGGATAATTGTTATGCAAGAAGAGTTGAATCAGTTTGAAAGGAACAAGGTATGGAAGATGGTGCCCAAACCAAAGGACAAGTCTGTCATTGGCACAAAATGGGTATTCAGAAACAAAATGGATGAATCTGGTATAGTGACAAGGAATAAAGCAAGATTAGTGGCAAAGGGCCACTCATAAGAAGAAGGCATAGATTTTGATGAAACATTTGCACCGGTTGCAAGGTTGGAAGCAATCAGAATCTTTCTAGCATATGCTGCTCATGCAAATTTCAAGGTGTATCAGATGGATGTGAAAAGTGCCTTTCTCAATGGAGTACTAGAAGAAGAAGTGTATGTAGAACAACCTCTTGGTTTTATTGATCATGTTCATCCTGGATTTGTATACTATCTTCTCAAGGCACTTTATGGATTAAAACAAGCACCTAGAGCCTGGTATGAAACTCTATCTAAATTCCTGATTGAGAGTCACTTCACAAGAGGTACTGTTGATAAAACTCTCTTTCATAGAAATGTTAGTGGCTCTATGATTCTTGTTCAAATCTATGTAGATGACATTATTTTTGGCTCAACTAATGAAAAACTTTGTCAAAAGTTTGCTAAGTTGATGCAAAGTAAATATGAAATGAGCATGATGGGAGAACTTACCTATTTTCTTGGTTTGCAAGTCAAACAAGTCAAAAATGGCATATTCATAAATCAAACTAAATATATTTTGATTTATTAAAAAGATTTGATTTAAGTGAATGTTCTTCTGCAAAAACTCACATGGCCACTGCAACTAAACTTGAACTGAATACTAAGGAAGCTATGGTGGACATTTCAAGTTATAGAGGCATAGTTGGCTCATTACTTTATTTAACTGCAAGTAGGTCAGATATAATGTTTGCTACATGTCTTTGTGCTAGATTTCAGGCTGATCCTAGAGAATTTCATTTGATTGCAATAAAAAGAATATTCAGATATTTCAAGGAGACTCCAAATCTTAGAATTTGGTATCCTAGAGATTCTGGATTTGATCTAATTAGTTATTCAGATGCAGACTATGCATGTTGCAGAATTGATAGAAAAAGTACTACAGGCTCCTGTCAATTTCTAGGAAATAAGCTTGTATCATGGTTTAACAAAAAGCAGAATTCAGTGTCTACATCTACTACAGAGGTTGAATACATTGCAGCTGGAAGTTGCTGTGCACAAATATTATAGATGTGGAATCAACTACTTGACTAAGGGTTCAACATGAACAAGATTCCTATTTTCTATGATAATACAAGTGTCATTGCTATATCAGAAAATCCTGTGCAACATTTCAGAACCAAGCACATTGACATAAGGTATCACTTCATTAGGGAACATGTAATGAATGGTACAGTTGAATTACATTTTGTCCCTAGTGAAAGACAACTTGCAGATATTTTTACCAAACCATTAGATGAATCTACCTTTAATGGATTGGTCTTTGATTTAGGTATGCTTAATTATATTTAATCTTTTAAATGTCTGACAAGTTATATATATTTATATAAATTTTAGCCATTGACTATGTTAACCTATTGATTCTTCATTAATCAATTGATAAACATTGTTTTGATCAATGGATATCTGTAGCCATCGACATATAAATATATCAATTAATGATATATTTACTTATCGATGGACATCTGTAGCTATCGACAGATAAATATATCAATTGATGGTATATTTATTTATCGATGGATAAGTGTACCTGTCAATGAACAAGCATTACCAATCGATGACCTGTAATTTAAAGAGGTCAATGTCATCAATCGATCTGTACAAAAATCTAGCCGTTGATTACTCATTTTATCAATCGATTAATACATACATTCCTGTATGTATAACAGTCGATTGCCAAAATTGGTAATTTTTAGTTTTCATTTTCTTTTAACGGTCGATTAAGTTCTATTTTGAGTAAGAAATTGATTGAGAAACCAGTAAATATAAATAGTGAGATTAAACCATTTGTTCATTCTTACTTGCAACTTTTACTAACGAATTCTCTTTCTCTCTTTCTCTTTCTCAATCTATGAACTCTCTCTCTGTATCTATCTTCTGCTAATAACCCTAATTGTTACTTTCTAATTGTTGTTTCTGTATAATTACTAACAAGTTTTCCAGTTAATTCTCATCTCATCTTCAAACACACTTATGGCATCATCAAAGAAAGTCTCACAATCTAGATTCTACTACGAACTCAACAATTTTGTTGCTTGAACTATGGTGGAGGAAGCCCCAACAGAATTCCATCCTCTAATGGAATTCCTAAGAAGTTCAAGGATATCAAAGGCCCTCACAGAAGCACCAAAGATAGTGTGCAATCTAGTTGAAGAGTTCTGGACTACTGCAGAGGTAGCAGATGATTTCTCTTCAATCTCCTTTGATTGCAAATGATAGAGATATATTCTAACCACTATTGTTTTGGGTGAGTGTTTAAATCTTCCTGCAAATAATACAGAAAATTCACCCACTGACACAGAGATTAGAAGCATGCTTAGAGAAATCAATTACACTGCTCCTGATGCTAGTCTAGAAAGTATAGTTAGAAAGAATCTAAGAAAAGAGTGGTCATATTTCTTTGATGCAATTCTAAAATGTTTCTCTGGTAAGTTTAGTAATTTTGATGCAATAACAAGTATGCAACAAGGTGGGTATAGCATTTTATATGATAAATATCATAATTTAGGTAGCCTGTTACTCAATGAAATGTCTGCCAAATTGGGAAATAAAATAAATAGATCTAATCATATCTATTATGCTAGATTTATTATGATTGTTATTAACCACTTTGTTAAGAATATTGAGATTGACAGGAATACAGAAGTTTTGGATTGCTGGACTCAAATCAAATGGGTCTTTAAAGACTTGGTAAGGATCAATCTTCACAGCAATGTAGAATTGATCTATCCTCCTTTTGTTCAGGTATTTATCTCTACTTTAACTTCTTTCAATCCCAATCCTCTTTTCCTTCTGTGGCTATGGAGGGTGTTAGTAATGACCCCAACCCTCCTACCCAAGCCTTAACAGGTTCTTAAAATCCTGTTGTTAAAAAATCCAAGAAAAGAAAAACTACTATTGTGGTAGATAGATTAGAAGGAGATGTAGGTGGTGAGGGAATTGGGGAACATCAAAGAACCCAGAAGAATAAAGAGAGTGAGGGTGAGCAACCTCAACCAAGCCACTTCACAGTCTCCCAAAAGACTATGGATGTTAATATGGAAAATACCACGTCCCTATTGTCATCCTCTCAAAAGGATACCAATATTGAAAATAGCCCACAACCAGGGGCACATAACCAATTTGGGGACACACAGGTCAAAGAAATAACACCATATGAAAGGAGAAATAAGAAAGTCACCTTAGCACATGGGGAATCACACACCGCAAAATTACAGGAAACTGTGGTGGAGCCTTCTCAAAGTCAGATTGATGCATCTCATATAAATGATGAGATGCAGCCCCATTCTCTCTCAATTCCAATCCCTTCTATTTTTACTTCTCCATCACAACAACTTCTTCAGAAAATGTTCTGATAGATTATCAAACATTTTCAGATTCTCCTTCTTTATTTTTCAAGGAGAAGCCAACACTCTCTCCTGAATCTTCTTCTCAAGATATTCAGGATTCCATTTCTCATATTATTAAAAATATCTCTTCTTAAATCATTTCCTCGTCTATTTTTACTCCATCAATTGATGTTCCTGAATTTTCTGTATTATTTGCAGGAAGATTTAAACACTCACCAAAGACTATAGTGGTTAGAATATACCTCTGTCCTTTGCAATCAAAGAAGATTGCGGAGAAATCATCTGCTACCTCTACAGTAGTCTAAAACTCGTCAAATAGATTACACACTATCTTTGGTGCTTCTGTGAGGGCCTTTGATATCCTTGAACTTCTTAGGAATTCCATTAGAGGATGGAATTCTGTTGGGGCTTCCTCCACCACAGTGCAAGCAACAAAGTTGTTGAGTTCATCGTAAAATCTAGATTGTGAGACTTTCTTTGATGATGCCATAAGTGTGTTTGAAGATGAGATGAGAATTAACTGGCAAACTTGTTGGTAATTATACAAAAACAGCAATTAGATATTAGAAATTAGGGTTATTAGCAAGAGATAGATATAGAGAGAGAGTTCAAAGATTGAGAAAGAGAGAAAGAGAATTCATTAGTAAAAATTGCAAGTAAGAATGAACAAATGTTTTAATCTCATTATATATAATTACTGATTTTTTAATCAATTTCTTACTCAAAATAGAACTTAATTGACCGTTAAAAAAATGAAAAGTAAAAGTTACCAATTTTGGCAATCGGCTGTTATACATACAGGAATGTATGTATTAATTAATTGATAAAATGAGTAATCAACGGCTAGATTTTTGTACAGATCGATTGATGACATGGACCCCTTTAAATTCCAGGTCATCGATGGTAAAACTTGTTCATCGACAGGTACACTTATCTATCGATAAATAAATATATCATCAATTGATATATTTATCTGTCGATAGCTACAGATATCTATCGATAAGTAAATATATCATCAATTGATATATTTATCCGTCGATAGCTACATATATCCATCGATAAGTAAATATATCATCAATTGATATATTTATCTGTCGATAGCTACATATATCCATCGATAAGAACAATGTTTATCAATTGATTAATGAAGAATCAATAGATTAACATAGTCAATGGCTAAAATTGATATAAATATATATAACTTGTCAGACATTTAAAAGATTAATTATAATTAAGCATACCTAAATCACACACCAATCTATTGAAGGTAGATTCATATAATGGTTTGGTAAAAATGTCTGCAAATTGTCTTTCACTAGGGACAAAATGTAATTCAACTGTACCATTCATTACATGTTCCCTAATGAAGTGATACCTTATGTCAAAGTGCTTGGTTCTGGAATGTTGCACATGATTTTCTGTTATAGCAATGGCACTTGTATTATCACAGAAAATAGGAATCTTGTTCATGTTGAATCCATAGTCAAGTAGTCCCAACTGCTGGGCGCAGATCCAACGTTTATGACGCCTTCCTCATCTATAATAATTGTGCACAGCAACTTCCAGCTGCAATTTATTCAGCCTCTGCAGTAGATGTAGAGACTGAATTCTGCTTTTTGTTGAACCATAATGCAAGCTTATTTCCTAGAAATTGATAGGAGCATGTAGTACTTTTTCTGTCAATTCTGCAACCTGCATAGTCTGCATCTGAATAACTAATTAGATCAAATCCAGAATCTCTAGGATACCAAATTCCAAGATTTGGAGTTCCCTTGAGATATCTGAATATTCTTTTTATTGCAATCAAATGAGATTATCTAGGATCAACCTGAAATCTAGCACAAAGACATGTAGCAAATATTATGTCTGGCCTACTTACAGTTAAATAAAGTAATGAGCCAACCATGCCCCTATAACTTGAAATGTCCACTATAGCTTCCTTAGTATTCAATTCAAGTTTAGTTGCAGTGGCCATGAGAGTTTTTTTAGAAGAACATTCACTTAAATCAAATATTTTTAATAAATCAGAAATATATTTGGTTTGATTTATGAAAATGCCATTTTTGACTTGTTTGACTTGCAAACCAAGAAAATTGGTAAGTTCTCCCATCATGCTCATTTCATATTTACTTTGCATCAACTTAGCAAACTTTTGACAAAGTTTTTCATTAGTTGAGCCAAAAATAATGTCATCTACATAGATTTGAACAAGAATCATAGAGTCACTAACATTTCTATGAAAGAGAGTTTTATCAATAGTACCTCTTGTGAAGTGACTCTCAATCAGGAATTTAGATAGAGTTTCATACCAGGCTCTAGGTGCTTGTTTTAATCCATAAAGTGCCTTGAAAAGATAGTACACAAATCCAGGATGAACAGGATCAATAAAACCAGGAGGTTGTTCTACATATACTTCTTCTTCTAGTTCTCCATTGAGAAAGGCACTCTTCACATCCATCTGATACACCTTGAAATTTGCATGAGCAGCATATGCTAGAAAGATTCTGATTACTTCCAACCTTGCAACTGGTGCAAATGTTTCATCAAAATCTATGCCTTCTTCTTGTGAATAGCCCTTTGCCACTAATCTTGCTTTATTCCTTGTCACTGTACCAGATTCATCCATTTTGTTTCTGAATACTCATTTTGTACCAATGCAGACTTGTTATTTGGTTTGGGCACCAGCTTCCATACCTTGTTTATTTTAAACTGATTCAACTTTTCTTGCATAGCAATTATCTAATCAGGATCATTTAAGGCTTCTTCAATCCTTTTTGGTTCTTCTTGAGATAGGAAGCTGCTATACAGGCATTCATTTTGAGTTGCACTTCTTGTTTTGACTCCATCATTTACATCTCCAATAAATAATTCAAAGGGATGGCTTCTTGTCCATTTCCTTTGAGATGGTAAATTTGACCTTGAAGATGATGCTTCATGATGATTGAAAGTTTTTGATCATTGTGATGTGATTGACTATTTGAGAACCCTCCCCCTGAGATGGACACTCTACTTGAAGATTGTTGAGCGGAGTTGTTATCCATCGAATGATTATCAATTGATGTATTATCAGTCGATTGATGATTGTCAACTGATAAGTTATCTGTTGATGCATTGACATCAATTGATGGGAGGATTCTAGGTACTTAATTTCTTGAAATTTCCACATCATCATCACTATCTTCAATATTGCTTGTTGATTCATTTTCAAAAAGTAATAGGTCATGAAATCCTTCATCAAACAACCCTTGAATTTTATTATCATCAAAGACTGCATGCATAGATTCCATAACAATGTGTAAACTAAGATTGTATACTCTGTATGCTTTGATTGTTATTCCATATCCAACAAATATAGCTTCATAAGCCTTGGCTTCAAATTTTCCTAGATTTTTACCTTGATTTCTCAGTACAAAGCATTTGCAGCCAAATACATGAAGAAAGTTAAATGTTGGCTTCTTGTCCTTCTTCATCAACTGATATGAAGTTTTCCTTGAATTTGATTGATCATGGAAATATTCTGAATGTAGCAAGCAGTATTAATTGCTTTTGCCCAGAAGTATGTAGGTAGTTTTGCTTCTTCTAACATAGTTCTAGCAGCTTCAATCAAGGTCCTATTTTTTCTTTCAACTACTCCATTTTGTTACGGAGTTCTTTGTGCAGAGAAATGACGAGTGATACCTTTTTCTTCATAAAATTCTTTCATTGTTGCATTCTTGAATTCAGTACTATTACTACTTCTAATTTTCTTGACCTTCCATTCAGTGCCATTGTCAACATTTTTCACATGATTGATAATTAATTTACTTGTCTCATCCTTAGAGTGTAAGAAATATACCCATGAAAATCTTATGAAGTCATCCACAATGACTAAGGCATATTTCTTTTTGGCAATTGACATGATGTTGACTGGACCAAATAAATCCATGTGCAATAATTCCAAAGGCTTATCAATTGATGATTCAGACTTTGACTTAAATGATGATTTTCTTTGTTTTACCTTTTGACAGGCATCATAAAGTCCATCCTTGGTGAATTCCATCTGTGGAATGCCTCTAACCAGATTCTTTCTAACCAATAGATTCATGGCTTTCAAACTCAAATGGGCTAGTTTCTTGTGCCAAATCAAACTTTCATCTGTATTGGCTTTGCTAAGTAGGCATGTCATTGAATTTGACTTTACAGAGTGAAAATCAGCCACATTGATATTTCCTTTTCTTTCTCCAATTAAGAGAATTTTACCAAATTCCTTGTTGGCTATGATGCATGATCTAGTTGTAAACAACACATCATTACCATTATCACAAAGTTGACTAATACTGAGCAGGTTGTGCTTCAATCCATCAACTTGTGCTACAGGTTCAATGATAACATTTTCTTTTGCAATTGAGCCATATCCCAGGGTAAAACCTTTGTTGTTATCTCCAAAAGTAACTCTTGGGCCAGCCTTTTCCACAAACTTTATGAGCAGGGATAAATCTCCAGTCATATGCCTTGAGCATCCACTATCCAATTACCAGAGATTTTTCTTCCTGTTTCCCTGCACACACATAAAACAATCAAGTTGTTTTTGGTACCCAAGTTGCCTTGGGTCCTCTTTCATTAGTTGCAGGCTGAGTCTTTGTTGCCAACATTGGTTCCTTTTGTTTTGGTGGGTTTAAATCCACTTTAAATTTGGGAGTTGGCTTTTGGGGCTTAGACACCTTTGAACTCATGGCAGTATTTCCATGCATTTCATTATCTACATTAGGCATGTTCCATGGCAAACAAGGCATGTTCATGTTTGCATATGCAAAGAAAAGATTATACATGTATGAAACTTGTGCATAAGGCATATGAACATTAGGTGCAACTAAATTAGAAGACATGACATTCATGAGCATAGGATTGGTAAACATGGTATTTGCAGTCATGGCATGTACATATAAATCATTTGAAGATATAGATTTTTTTCATTCTTGCATTGCATGGACAGATGATTTACACAGCCACATTTAGCACATACCTTTCTAGGAGCATACATGTCATGAGTGTAGTTGTTGTGCTTATTAATGCCTACTTTACCATTTCTATTCTTTTTCTTTTTCTCAAACTTAGGTTGAGTAATTTCTACAGGTGCTAACTTTTCTAATTTCTCTTTTAATTGTTTATTGGATAAGTTGTCTATGTTGATCTTCTCAACTTCAGTCTCAACTTGATTTTTGGTTTCCTTAACAAACTTGATAGGAGTGCTAAATTTGTTCTTTTTATTAGCCATTGATGATTTACTTGTCGATGGATGCTTATCAGTTGATTCAGCATTCATCAATTGATAATCATTATCAATTGATGAAGGATTAGCAGTCGATTGATCCTTATCCATTGAAGTATCAGTCAATGGCCTGCCTAATGATTTGGGGAGTTCTCCTAGAGTATCTACACCCTGAACATCAATAATTTGTTTGGCAGTTTTAGCAGACCTATTCCATTTGTTAATGGTTTCAATTTCTTCAGCCAATTGTTCTTTTAACAATTCTTCTCTTTTCATACTATTCACTAGTTCATCTCTAGCATCCTTACTCTCCTGCTTAAATCTTTCTTAACAAACAAATTCATTTTTATGAAAAATATTCCTCTCAGTTAAGACATCGATGGTGTTCTTCAACTTGAGATTTTCTTTGTTTAGAGAGTTTAGAGTGACATGCAAATTGTACAATTCATTAGACATTTCATTAATAGTACTATTGCATTCATCAATTGTAAGCTCAGAAAAGTTTATAGCTAGTACCTGATTTGATGATGAACTAGCTTCTTCATCTTCATGTTTGGCCATTAGTGCTAGATTGATGAATTCCTCAGAATCACTGTCCTCAGCAGCACAGTCCTTCTCGTCAGTGACAAAAGCCTTTTCTTTCTGTTTCAAAAGGTCAAAGTATTTCTTTTTATAATCAATACCATCATAAGACTTTGCCTTTTCTTGTTTTGGCTTCCTGCACTTATTTAAGAAATGACCAACCAATCCAAAGTTAAAACATTTGAATTTAGATCTATCAACCAAATTTTTGTTTTGATTGTTACTTCTAAACTGGGATCCAGGCCTTTGAGCATTTGGATTCCTCTTGAATTTTAGCTTTGAAAACTTCCTTGACAGAAATGCAAGGTTCTCATCAATCTCATACAAATCATCCTGAGAGCATGTTTCATTTTCTTCACACTTGCCCTTTCCTCTTTTGAATGATTCTTTAACAGCATCACCAGCCATCATGACAGACTCTTCTACACAGCCACTTTCATTTTTCTCTTCATTTCCTTTGACTATCAAAGCCACAGTTTTCTCCTTTCTTTGATTCTTCTCAATCTCCTCATCTTGTTGGATTTCCAACACATATATCATGAGTATACCATAAAGTTTCTCAAGAGTATAATCCTTGAAGTCCTGAAATTGTCTAATGGAAACAGTCATTAGTTTCCATTCTTTTGGAAGAGATCAAATAAATTTTAGATTTATATCCTCAGTTGCATAAACCCTACCATATAGCTTCAGTCCATTTAGCAACTTCTGAAATCTGCTATAGGTGTCATTGATAGATTCTCTGTTAGGTCCAAATGTGTTGTAGAGGGGGGGTGAATACAACTTTTCGAATTTAAGAAGCAATAAATACCATGTAATAAATGAACACAATGATTCAAGGAATATATGTCTTATATATAACTTGAAAGGGTTGTTACAACATTCATTACAAAGTACACCAGAAGTAAAGAGGGTAGTAAATGATACTAAGCTCTGTGAATATACTCTCTCTCTTTTACAAGTGTTTATCTCGAAAATATTGCTCTCACTTTAAAATAATACACAAGTACTTCTATTTATACTACTTGTAATCTATGTCCTGTAGAATTCAAAGACTAAGATATACGTGGCCCAATGATATCCACATAAATCTTATCTTATCTTGAAAGCTTGGAAATCTGCCAATTAGATGATGCCATGTGTCATGTTGAAACTGCCCTCCATGTAGAATATCTACTTGAGAATTTCTACTTGGTCATCTCGAACTTCTAAGTAGAATTTCTACATAGGAATGTTTTACTTGGCTATCTCGAACATCTAAGTAGAATTTCTACATAGGAATGTTCTACTTGGCTATCTCGAACATTTTGTACTTAGAGAAATTCTGGGCTTCAATCTTGAAACTTCTATGCAACATCTTGAACTTGTGATTTCTTATGTCTTCCATATTCTTCAACAAGCTCTTGAACCTCAATCTCTATTACTGACATAAACTTGCTATCAATGTCCTGACACTTGATGCAATGGTCTGATTCATAAGTGACTAGTCCTGATAGTGTTTCTGCTTCTTGAATAGATTACCATATTCAATTAATAATATGACTTTCCAATTATTGCTTTCCTTCTTGTTCACTTGAAATCAATTAGCCTTATTGATACTGATAGTTATGATCTTGAATCTTTTAAGTTACAAATCACTGAGGCATGAACAACTCTGTCTTGAACTTCTTTCAATGATTTCTTCTTTATTTGATCATAGTTAACATGTTGAATTGTATCAATTACCTTGTCTTCATTTAGCATCGATTTCTTTGTGGCTTCATGTTCTTGATTGTCTTCCGGTAAAGTATCTTTTCTTTTAGTTGAGTTACATAAGTTATAGTGTTATAAGTTTAGACACTCTTCCTTTCAATCTCCCCCTATTTGATAGTCTAACAATGACATTCAAATTAACAAGGGATAACTCAACTAAACAATGAGACGAGAAAAAGATAAATAACATTACTGTCTTGTTTAAATTACAACTGAAATAAACTTGAAAACAATTCAAAGAACTAGAATAAATAAAACTTAAGCTAGAGAAAAAATTCGAACTTCGAATTAAAGATCATTTGAGTGATTCCTATCACCTGGATTATTTCATACCTTTCAGTCAAACTTATATCACCTTATTGGATCCACTCTGATTCACGGTTACAGTATGGTAAGTTAGCCTATCTCGCATACCGTGATCAGGTGAATTTTCCTCAAGTGAGTTAAAGCAACCAACAGATATGAAGTTTTTCCAACTTCAAGTTCACACCACTCTGACCGTTAGTTCTAATTCCGTCTCCTCTTCCTAGCTTCTTCAGCTTGGCGCTTCTCCTCCTTCAGCTTTCTGCGCATTTCCTTCTGCTGCTGTTCTTTCTTATAAACTGGATCATGAAGCTGCTTCCACCTTGCATTCAACAGACTTACCGCTTCCATTTCTAGAGGATTTCTGGGCTCTGGATAAGGATGCCTGAAAAGCCTTCTGAGTTTGTCCACCTCCTGAGTATTTCTGATCTTTGGGATGTCCTCAAAATTTTTCATTATGAGCTGTGACTTCCAATGAGATTTATCAGCCTTGAACTGACAATAGATCATTTTGGGGTAGCCCTTAACACGGTTAGTATTGTGGATACTAGCCGCATCTCGCTCCATCCGCTTCTTTTCCACCACTACTTCGGACAGGTACTTCAGAAGTCTCTACTTCTCATCCACATTCTCATTTTCCACTTCGCCCCATTTGAACATTTCTAAAACTCTTTCCAGAAATGCGGCATCTTGAGTCTGCAGGAGCCATTTCCTGCTCATATGCAATAAAATTTGATTCTGGTCTGCATCTATGAATGCCAAAACATCAGCTGTGTCATCGTCATATGAGTGTATCCAGTATACACTATCTCTCCCTGGAACACCAACTGCCTCCCTTATTTCTCCTTGTTCCAGTGATCCAGAAGGAAGAGTCAAAGCTTCATCTACATTCTTAACAGCTTGTAGAATGTTCCATTTTCTTTCAATTAGCTCCGGCTCAATCTTTACATTGTCTAGAGGGTTTGGAGCAATAATATCACACTTCCAGATTTCATTGCTCATCTTGAATATGACCCTTTCAATAAACTCCACTGACTTCTCCTTAATGTCAGAAGTGACTCCCTTACTCATCATTTGCCTACAGACAGCCTTTAGGGATTCTACCGATAGAGCCATTAGGTCATTTTCTTCTAAACTAACCCTCTTCATCTTTCCATCAACAACCATCCGAACAACATCAGGATTCACTGAGAATTCTGGTCCCTTGTTCTCTGCTAGCTGCATTAACTAATCTCTATACAGAATGCTAAGCTCCTCCGCTTGAGAATATTGAATTTTCGTTGCTAGCAAGAATAACTCTGACGCAGATCTTCTCGAGATGAATTGATCATCCACATACAAGAAAGATGTCGGGACTCCTTCAACTAAAGACAAGATGACCTGCCACTCCTTAACCATCGCATTGATCCAACTCTGACTTTTGAGATCAACCTTTTCAAAGCATTTATATAGTCAACAATCAGTGGATTCTGCAAGTTCAAGTTGTAGAACAAGTCTTCCGCCTCTTTGTTATGAGTTCCTTTCGCACAAACTCCCGATAGGATCTTCCTTGCATCATCCCATTTCTGTCTGATCCTTCTCTTGTCCAGATCTACTTGAGGATCAGCTAACCTTGCAAGCTCATGATCATACTGTTTCTCCTTGAGTTCCGCTTGCTTTTCAAGGAAAACAGCTTCATCCTGCATCATCTTCATTTTATAGAACTGAGCTTGTTCCAAGGCCAACTGTTGAGCTTCCAGAGTCTCCTTATCAGCAGGTATTTCTTCAGGCTGTCCAGAAGACATTCCAGCACCTCCACCTTGTTCCTTCAAAGATCTTCTAATAGCATGTGCTAAAGGAACATCCTCCATATCAGAATCTGAATCAAGTCCCTCATGAACTTTTTCCTGATGATGACTCAAGTCAATGAATGGCTCTTCTTGTTCAGCCACCACTGTCTTACCCTTCCTCTTTCTCCGAGCCTCTTCTTCATTTACAGGCTCACTTTCTTTGACAAAATCAGTAGTCTGTTCTGCAATTTCTTCAATAACTAGCGACTGCTGTCTCGTCTCCTGTCCACTCTCCCCCTTAGGTGAGTTATCCGGAACACCACCTTTCTCTCCAGACCCACCAGTAGCATAAGAACCACCAAAACCAGAACCCAAGGGTCCAGCTCCACCAGTATCTCCAGCACCACCAGCACCATCATTATCAGGGGGAGGTTGATTGTACTGTTCGTCAAAGAACTCTGGGGGAACAAAGCTCCTAACTGCATACATCATCCTGCTGATTTCGGTTGCCATTGTATGCATTATGCTCTCCACAGCTCCCAACCTCTCATTCAGAGTGCTGCCCAAGATACCACCAGCATGGCCCAAGTCATTCACCTTGTTTGTCAACTCATCGAATGATGTCGCTTGACTGGCCATCCGTGATGCGTAGTCATCAAGAGCTCGTAGGTTGTCTCCAACATTGATCCCTAACTGCCCCATAGACTGCCCGAACTGCTTTATTTCATTTTCAACCGTTGCCATACGCGTGCCAAGATTTTCAAGATTAAGGGACGGTGTTTGGTCTGGGTGTCCTCGCTCTAAAAATCGTTCTGTTAGTGTTTGTCGCTCGGTTTCGGGCCTTAAAAATGAAGGTCCCTCACTCCCTAAACGCTCACACACACTCCCTGTCTCACGCTCGTGTATGTCTTCAATAATAGTCCTGAAAGTGAAAGCAGTACCTGCAGAAACTGGATAAGCAAAGTAAGTAGCAGTTATGGGATCTGTTCCTGTCAGGTCCTGAGGTGGAATCTCAGGCTGAGAGGTTGCAGAGTGTTCTAGTACAACATCAGAACCGATCCTCTCTACAGCATCAGTTTGTACCGGTGAAGGTACTTCGAAAGCAATAAAAGCTTCTTGCCTTTCTGAAGTAACAGGCTCTTCAGAAGGCATAAAATCCTCACCAAAATCCCTAGGTGTAGAATGTGCAATGGGCAAACCACTCACGTGAGGTGGAGTGGTTGTGATAGACACACTAGGTTTGGACTGGGCTTGTGAAGTTGCAGCATGTGAAAATTCGGCTTTCTTCCGAATAAGAGGCTGCACTTCGGGGTCACTCTCAGAACCCTCACCTAAATCTACAGGTGCCTGCCTTTTGACTCCCGTCAGCGAGGGTGAAAGAGAGGAAGCAAGAGTATCAGACTCAGAATCAGAAATATAGCTCTTGCCCTGGGATAGATCCTGCGGGTTAGTAGAATCTTGGGCCACGGAATCAGATTTAGATGAAGAACTATTAGTAGTGTGAACAGAGAGTTGCTCTTGTTCAAAGAAATTACCTTCTTCATTACCTTGTCCAGCAAAGGAAGCAGAATCAGTATGAGGAGTAGGTTG
The DNA here is from genome assembly GCA_028671895.1 of Oenanthe sinensis. Lineage (NCBI taxonomy): Eukaryota > Viridiplantae > Streptophyta > Magnoliopsida > Apiales > Apiaceae > Oenanthe > Oenanthe sinensis. Next base: position 25,473,985 of record CM053814.1, read on the forward strand.
TATAACAACCCAGATTTTTCAGAATTTTTTTTTATTATTTAAATAATTATTAATTTTCTAAAATATTGGAGGAATTTTTTTTCTTTTCTAGTTGGATGGATTTCCAACGTTATTTATTTAGTTAATTCCCGATTCAGAGGAATTGGGTTTGCTTAAAAATTTTACTAATCGAGTTGATATCTCGAGTCAGTATTTTATTCAGGTGAATAGTTTATTTATTTAAATGGTGAAAAATATTTATATAAGTATTTGAGGATTTATAAAAAAAAATTGTAGAGATGGAGATTTTAATTTTATTAAATGGTGGTTGGATAAAATATATATATATTTTTATTCAAATCAAGGGGGGAAATCAATTAATTTTGATTCTCGCTTATAAAAGTTTTGAAATATTTTAAGAATGAGATTACATATTTATAAATATAATTTCATTCCATGAATATTTTTATTCTCAATCTTATTTATTTTTAAAATAGATTTAATTCTCAAAATCATTAAACGATTTAATGATTTGTAAAATGCATATCAATTTGGAAAAATTAGATTTAATTCTAATTCTTTTTCCATAAATCTTCAAAAATATTCTAGTATTTAATTATGTTAGAAATCTAATTTTTACAAATTAGAATTTCTAGCTCAAAATATGATTTAGCCGTGGGTAGCAAAAACGAGGAGTAAAGCTAGCATTTTATTTATGTGAGTTGCAAGCTTCCACCTAAGCTAGTTTTAAACCACACAATTGTGGTTGACCTAATAAAAATCAGTCCTCCCCTTCTCCTTCATCATTTTGGCTGAACAAAAGAAAAGAGAGAGAAGAGAGAAGAGAGAAAGGGAGAAGAAGAGAAAAGAGAGAAGAGAGAAAAGAGAGAAGAAGAGAGGAAGAGGAAGAGGAGAAAGCATGTAAGCAAGCTACTCTCCACTACCATTTCAGCTGATTGAAGAAGAAAAGAGGAGGGAGAGATTACTTGCTTGCTTGATTCTTGGTGTGTTTGACCAAAGAGGTACAAACTTATTCATTACAACTATAATTTTTGTTATGCTAGCAACTGCCCTGTTTTGCTGAATAAACTGGGATATTTGAGCACTGTTTTGTGCAGTGATTATGTGACAAAATTGTTCCTTATGTTTTCTAGTTTATTTGGGCGCTAATTTTGCGTTGATCGGATTTACGAGCTAGGAGTTATGGCAGTTTTAGTGTAGCTTGTACATAACCTCCGAATTTGACTAAACACTGAAATTTGGAGCAATGTTTCACCTAGTTAAACTCTTTAATTCGAACTGAAATTTTTATTTAAGGTGTATAGGTGACTAAGGAAGAGGTCTGTAAAATTTGGTAATTTATGGAACATCTTTGGATTTATTAAAAATGATAGAGTAAGTGGTGCGCAGTAGAGTTGATTTCCCAGTTTTCATGTAGCTGTCCTATTTTTGAGGATATATTCTGTCTACTCATGGCCATTACTGGGTAGTGGTTTGCTGGGTTTACATTCTACTTGGAGTCTAGTTTACACCCTCAAAGGTTTCAAGTAATTTCATTTAACGAGTAAAAAGTTATGCGAGTTTTAGTAAAGGTCGTGCAACCCAGAAATTGTTGTGTTCGGTTTGTGAGTTGGTTAGTTCGTTTTTGGCCTAAATGAAATGTTTTGGATATGAAATTTTTATGCAAGATTGGTTTGATATCCAGTAAGAGTCTGTAGCAATTTGGTAGTAAAATGTTTATTTTTCAATTTATGAAAAATGTTTGAGTAAAGCATGCCCAGGAACATTTCTAATTTCCAGATTTACTGTCCAGTTTTGGGGAGTGATTTTGAAGGGGTTATGGACTTCATTTCTTGTTTATCAAATAATGAAAGTTATTCATAAATCTCTTTACTAGAAGCTTATAAAGTTTAGTAATTTTTGAACTTGGATTGAAAGAGTTATGGGTAGTTGTTTAAGAGCATGTTAGATCATAGAATACTTGAAACCCTTATGTGGTGATTATAGTTGTGTTATGCCATGTTTGAGTAATAATCTTAGAATAAATCATGGTAAATTGTGATCTAGTTGTTAAACAAGTATCTTGATTGGCTAAGGTTGGGTGATGGAAATTGTATGAGTTGATTATGAATTGAATTGGTTGTTATGGAGTAGTATGAATTGTGGCTTGAATGAGTAAAGCTAGTGGCTGTGTTTTGATGATTTATTGGTAACAAATGGATGCTTGTATAATTGTGAAACCACTGGGATTAAGTCTTCATATGTTCAAGTAGTTGTATAAATTGTGTTGGAGTTGTTTGGGGTGAATTTAAACAGGTTAAAAATTGAGGAAATGACGAGCGTACAAACATAACCACGCCATTTTTTTTTCCGACCTTAACTGTTCATGGACATTCGAAGGGGCTACCCTGTTTTGTTTTATGATTTCTATATGTGGTCAGATAGATAATGTTCTCTAGATCGTTGATCCGCAAAAATCTTGCCAATCGGAGTTACGAGCTAAAAGATATGGCCAAAATGGTAAGGGTAGCGCAGAAATTCAGCAATCCTGTGTTATACGAATTTTGGAGTTATAATTACCCTAGTTAGAGGACTCCATAAATCTTGAATCTTTTACCTAAAATACTAGGAACATATGTGATGACCTGGGAAAAAGAATTGGATTAAAAAGATTAAAATTTGAATTGTTAAAATTTTTTGAATCCAAGTGGTACAAGTGAAAAGTCTAGGGAAATGCTAGCACTTTGGTTTTAGCCACTCCTTATCATGAATGACGTTGAGGCTAAATTAGAAAATGAACCCTTGTCGAAAAATGTCATATAATGACATTGGAATACTACGAGCTAATGAATTTGACTAACATGTGTCGTTTGGAAAGATTAGGCAATTGTAAGAGTATGTGCTAATAGAACTAATAAGAAACGTTCTTATAGCTAATGACGATACTGTTTTCGTTCCTAGACACTCAGGCAAAGCAAGGAGGGAACATACACCAGCTTGAACACTCAGGCAAGTATCCGACGCTTTGTCATTTTGATTCTTGTATATCCCAAGATTTGTGTATAAGTTGTTAAAGTTGCCTATCTCATGTTATCTTGAATTGCTTCGAGTCCTTTTCAATTTAATTTGGAGACTGCTCGGGACTTCTCGAAAAGTAGAGCATGTCTGAAACCTGAGTGAACATCTGTTTTGTGAAATGAATGATTCTTTGGGATACTTAACGACTAACCGGGGAGAGTAGATTATTCTATCGACGGTAGTCGATAATTATTAAACTATTTGATTCAAACTGTAATGAAAATTTTATGATGATCACCGAGGATCATCAACTTAACTGTGATAATTATTTAAATTATATTTAAGAATTAATTAAATATTATTTAAAAGGGATGAATAGTGTTTCAACACTTATGAATTATTTTAAAATCCATTTCAAAAATATTTAAATATTATTTAATATCATTTAAATATTATGAAGAGTTCAAAAAGAAATCATTCAATTATTTTAGCAGTATCTAATTATTTTAAATAATATTAAATAATATTTAAATATTATTTAAATATTGGAAATTTTACAAAGACAATTATTGTCAACTACCTTTATATATAGCCCTATTTTAACATGATTTTACTTTGACTTTTTATTATTATCCCGACTTACTGAGATTCGATGGTTAACCGAGTACCCGAATCAATACATAAATATTTTGATGATCTCTAAAAATATTTTAGAGCTTTTGGGAATTCTTTAAATATTGTTTTTAATTAATTATTGGTTATTTAATTACTAATAAAATATTATGCGAATATTTTTGGGCTAACAACCCCACACTAGGGAAGGTATGAATGATCCTGACATTCTTCCCATATATACTTGAGTCTTCCGGAACTCGTATAGTGTTTCAAATATATACTCTTTATTACAGTGGTTTTCTAGCGACTCCCCGGTTGTGTTCTGGATTCTTCTTGAACCGAATACCTTGTTTTGTTAATTCGTTGACTAAGAGTAAACCCACACCGATATGATTACTTCTACCAAAGTTCGGAAGTGAATCTATGATCTGATGATTGAAATCCTAGAGAGGATAATTGTTAGTCTGGAAATTTCGAATATGTTGTTCCTTCCAGACTCAGCTTTGGTGTCACGTATTCACCAGGGACTGGAGTAAGGTTGCGTAAGAGGTCGAGTGACGCACGACCCAGCGTAATTAAAAGGCCCATGAGTTGCCTAGGGTGACGTCCCGATAAGGGGTTGTCCTTCTACTAGTAGAGAAAGTGACTGGTTTTTCTATTGTACAATGCGACTGATCATCCCGTACAGTAGGGCGTTGAAAAATCTCCAATCATAGTCCCCTCTTCCAATTGGAATTTGACATTTACACTATAACGAAAGCCAAGGTGCTAAGTATCGATAGTGTTAAATGAGGACTGTTGAACTTTTGTTGATTCCTTTCGCAGTAACTCGAACTGCATACTTATTTTGAGCACCTTCTTGCATCGTGAACTCTGATTTATTTATTGAAGAGATATACCTTGCTACACTTTCCTCAGTTATATTGCTCAAGTTATCAAAAGTTTTTATGAACTTCTAAATTGTTCAATTCTGAAGTTATCATACTTGCTCCTATGTATGAGATGTGCTATGAATAAATATCAAAATTGTTTTAAAGTTGTTGAGGTGAATCATTTCTAGAATTCAGTAAACCTCCTCATGTTAGAAATTGTTGTTACAAATGTTTCTTTCAGTATTATGTATATGTCGAAGCTGAAAACCCCTTATGTTGAAAATATCATATTGTTCTCTATTAATAAACTTGCTGAGCATTTCTTTCGCTCATACTTGCTTGTTTCAAACATTAACCTTTCAGAAAAAGGTAGATTGGCGAGCCTTATCTGAATAGTTCAGAAGAAGGAAGCAGGATGCCATTACGAAGATGATTCAGTTCAGAGTATTTGGATCTAGAGTAAGATTATTTATAAGTTGATATGTAATAAATATTATTTTGTATAGAACATTATTGGTAGTTGGTATACTTCTTATCGAAGTTATACTAGTTTTATCAGATTTGTGTAAACGGATATTGGTTATAGTCATTGTGATAATTGGAAAATTGTTTCAAAAATCTAATTTTGAGGAACTTTATGGATGGGGTCACAAGTGTGATTTGATTTTGTTGAGAAATGTAATAGTTGATGTATGACTTGGGATTCTTGTTTCTAGCCCTATAACCTAAAAGATTCTTGAGAGTTGGGGTCACATATGTATTCTTCAGTATTGAATGTCTACAGGTGAAATTATAATCGTTAAATGGATGATTTTATATTGAGAATTTTCGTAGTGACGACCAGATCCATGACCCCGGATTTGGGGGCGTTACAGGTTGCCTGTCCCTTTGACCGTGAGAATGCCAATCATCTTCATCACCAAGATTCTCGTCAGGAATCCCCTGGAATGCGTCAGCATGGGCAGAGGGATTCTGAGCATGTGATGAAATGTGGGAGGTCCCCGCCATGGAAGTAATACATGCATCATAATTAATCCACACTTGAATGTTATCAGGAATAGACATCGCCTTACCGTGATGTCTATCTTGATTAGCAATCGTCATGAGGGACTTGGTGCCCATGCCCAGCGATGCAGATGTCGCACTTGTTGTAAATGCCTGTCTCACAGATAAAGCATCAATTGGTACTAAGTGATTAATAAGCATTTGCAAAAATCGAGGATACCAGCATACAACATCAGTAGTTGTAAGATCTCTGCTTGCAGGTGATCCCATTGCAGCCACGATCTCCGATAGAATGATTCTGCCATAATTAATGTCCAGTTCACGGGCTAGGGAAACTGCAAAGACCTGCAAAAGAATTGGAATTTGATGATAATCTTTTTCGCGTGCCCGAAACCATCTTGTGATGGCCTCGAAAAAGTAATTCCATTCCACATGGAAATATTGTTTCTGGATGGCGCCAGGTAAGATCCGTCCAGAAGGAGGATAGCATTCAATCTCTTCAAAGAACTTAATACGCTCTGTCGTTGTAGGTTCGGGGTCATAAACATCCTTGATTGGGAAGCCCAGAACCTTGTTGAACACTTCCTCGGTCACTTGATATTCCTGACCCACCAAGGTAAACCTGAAACCATAGGGGGTAGATTTGCTCCCAAATGTAACCGCACTAGTCCATAATTGCTGTAACGCATCATGGACTAGTGTTGGTTTGGCAGTAAAAGCAACGCTGGCCTTGGAGTACAAATTAAGAAACCGTACCCAAAACTTGAAGCGCGGGAGTTGATCACCAATTTCCGTAGTAATGTTGAAAAAATTATTTTTTGCAAGTGAAAATTGGTGAGCCATTTTTAATAAAAATATTTTCCTTGAGTTAATGTGATTTTTAAGGGGAAAAAACAATTAAGGTAAACACTTAAGCAAGGAAAAAAACAAATTCCTTTTAATTACGACAAGAAACACTCGAATGATTAGCAGGGAAAAAAAAACAAGTGACTGACCGGAATTAAACTACGGAATTTTAAAACAAGAAAAACGAAATCAAAACACAGCCAACAAAGTATGTAATCAAACACATCAACTACTATTTAATCAATACCACAGATTTGTGTTAGAGTATTAATGAAATGACTGACCACTATGTAATCAATATCACAGATTTGCGTGCGTGTGTAGATATGTGTGTATATACCAAACACAATTAAGAACAGTTATATATGCACAGAAACACACAATAATGGGATGCAAATAATGATGAAAGATTAAAAATGGGCAGCAATTCGAGATACGTATGAGTTTTAACACAAATCGAATGTACAGGGCGATAAAGGTTTGAAATCGCAGGCAGGGAGGGAGGGAGGGAGGGTGGGGGATGTAAAAATTTAGGATTAAAACAATTAGGTAAAAGTGAAAAAGGATGCGAGTTAGAGATGTATATATAGGCATGAATGAGTAAAGACAAGACTACCCCTGTGAAAACAAGACAAAAAACTAAGTACGGACTGGGGAACTCAAGTTGAACACTATCTCGAACATTCAAGTCGAAATTCGAGATGAGTTTCGAGATAGATACTATCTCGAACATCAAGTCGAATTTCGACTTGAATGTTCGAGATAGACACTAACTCGAACAAATAATCACTTTATCAATTAAAACAGCATTAAAAACCCACCAGGGAACGAATTTCGAGATAATGTTCGAGATAGAACCTAAGTCGAACATCAAGTCGAATTTCGAGATAATGTTCGAGGTAGAACCTAAGTCGAACATCAAGTCGAATTTCGAGATAATGTTCGAGATAGAACTTAAGTCGAACATCAAGTCGAATTTCGAGATAATGTTCGAGATAGAACCTAAGTCGAACAATTTCCCAAACTTGGAATTTTGAACAGGCATACTGGGAACTGAAACTCGAACTTCAAGTCGAATTTCGAGATATACCTCATCTCGAATATTCTTCCCAGACTTAGAATTTTCAAAATGTTTGATTTTGAAGATAGTTATAATAATTTAGCAATTTTTACAATAAAAACAACAATTAAATTTTGCCAAATGAATATAAATATCAATTCAAGGATTTTTAAGAGGGCAACTAATTAAGAACACTCCTTGACAATTCTAAGGCCTCTAAATTAATAGAAATTACATGAAAAACACAGATAAATTCATCTAAAGATCAAGAAAAATTTAGAATAAAATGAATTTAGCCCCCCTATGATCATGCAATCTAACTCACATAAATTCAAAGTTTTAACAAATAATTACACATAAAGCACAATGAATTTATGTACAATAACACTACAAACAACATATAGTAATCATTAATGAAACATTTTAAAGTCTAAGTCCATAATGATTAAATAGCATGCAGAAGTGATATTTTGAGCAAATGTAGAGATTATTTTCATATGTTTTCAACTTTGCACAAATAAAATAGGCAGTTGACAAAACTAAAAACATATGTACATGATTAAAACTGGAATTTTACAGATAGGAGAAATCACTAACTTGTGTTAAGCATCCCCAATTCACCAACCAACCTATTGAATGTTATTTCATCAAGAGGTTTAGTGAATATATCTGCAATTTGTTGCATTGTCGGTACAAAATGTAACTCCACAGTCCCCTCCTCGACATGTTCTCTATTGAAGTGATACCTGATATCTATATGCTTGGTTCTCGAGTGGTCTACAGGATTGTTGGTCATGGCAATGGCACTTGTGTTGTCACACATGATTGGAATCTTTTTGTGTTCTATGCCATAATCTTTCAATTGGTTCCTCATCCACAGTATTTGAGCTACACAGCTTCCAGCAGCAATGTACTCAGCTTCAGGAGTAGAAGTAGATACTGTGTGTTGCTTTTTACTTTGCCAGGACACCAATCTTCTGCCAAGAAATTGACATGCACCAGATGTACTTTTTCTATCAATCCTACAACCTGCATAGTCTGAATCTGAATAGCCAATTAGATTAAAACATGTATCTCTTGGGTACCAAATCCCTAGATTTGATGTGCCCTTGAGATACCTAAAGATTCGTTTGACGGCTATGAGATGTGATTCTCTAGGATCCACTTGGAACCTTGCACACAAACAAGTTGCGAACATAATATCTGGTCTACTTGCAGTTAAATAAAGGAGTGAGCCAATCATACCTCGATAGCTTGTGATGTCAACTGGTTTACCTGATTTGTCTTCATCAAGCTTCGTGGCTGTTGCCATGGGAGTTTTAGCTGTTGATGCATCTTCTAGATTATACTTTTTGAGTAAATCTTTGATGTACTTGGACTGACAGATAAGGATTCCTTCTTTTCTCTGACTAATCTGTAATCCAAGGAAGAAGGACAGCTCTCCCATCATGCTCATCTCATACTTATCCTGCATTAACTTGGCAAATTTCTCGCACAAGCGTTCATTAGATGACCCAAAAATAATATCATCCACATAGACTTGAACAAGTATTAAATCACCTTTTACATTTTTATAAAACAATGTTTTATCAATTACTCCCCTAATAAAACCACTTGTAATTAAGAACAAGGATAGGGTTTCATACCATCGTCTTGGGGATTGTTTGAGGCCATAGACAGCTTTGAAGAGAAAGTACACAAAATCTATAAGTTCTGGATCAACAAAGCCAGGTGGCTGTTCCAGAAATACTTCTTCTTCTAGTTCTCCATTCAGGAAGGCACTTTTCACATCCATCTGAAAAACCTTGAAGTTCTTGTGTGCTGCAAAGGCCAAGAACATCCTGACTGCCTCAAGTCTTGCAACTGGAGCGTAGGTCTCATCATAATCAATACCTTCTTTTTAAGAATAACCCTTCGCTACCAAACGAGCCTTGTTTCGTGTTACAAGTCCGTCTTCATCCAGTTTATTTCTGAATACCCACTTAGTTCCAATTACTGATCTGTTCTTCGGTCGGGGTACCAGCTTCCAAACTTTCTGCCTTTCAAACTGATTGAGCTCTTCTTGCATTGCAATTACCCAATCAGCATCACCAAGAGTTTCTTCTATTTCTTTAGGTTCAAGCTTGGATAAGAACCCAGAATATAAGCAAATATTAGCTATGTCAGCTCTTGCAGATCTTTTAGTAGACACACCAGCATCTGTGTTGGGAATATCCAGCATCTTCCTATTCGAACCGTGGCGCTGACTGTTCCCTTTAAGGGAATTAAGTAGCACCTAACCACAACTCCGGGGTTTTGGTGCAATGGTAAGCGCTGAGGTCCTAAGAAGTGGTATCAGAGCTTAATGTTTGACATACAAAACATAGATCCTTGTGTTTGGTAGAAGATTAGGGAGTTTTCAAGTCCAGATCTACTTTTTAAGATTTTCTTGAAAAGTGTACTTAAATTAATTAAACAGTGAAAACTCGTCCTAAAATTATTTAAATACTCCAGGTGTAATTATTTAGCTTAGGTGTATTTTAGATAATTGTTGTGAATTAAACTGGGTACTTTGGTTTGTGGTGTTCTTCACGTGTTCATCGCTGTTCTTGTAAAGAAGATAAACCCAGCAACTTTTTGATTACCTTTTCTAAAGACATAAAGTGAAAAGGGTGTTATTGGCTTTTGATTGGACAGACTCACTGCACAAAAAGTAATTATCAGAAGACTCTGTACCTAGCACGTGGTTGTTAAGTGAGTTAGGTGAGAAAAGACACAAAAGTCAAAAAGTGTGAAAGTGACAGGCAGCAAATTTCGACCAAGGACAAAAGTTCGACTTAAGAATATCTACTTGAGAATTTCGACTTGGGTGAAATTTCGACATAGGCAAAAGTTTTGTAGATCGAGATCGAGATCGACTTGCAAAAATGGCTTAAAATATGCTAAGGTAAATCTCGACCTGTCGACATCGAGATCGACATCGAGATGTAGATCGAGATATAGATCGAGATCGACATAGATTATCTACAGAGCCTAGTGTCGGGTACTTAGAATTATTTTTGGTGACCAGTTTTGGAGCTTTGATTTATTTGGAGATAATTCAATTTTCTTTTAATTACTACTCAAGTAATAAGAAAAGTTTATTATCTCTATTCTAAATCTATATTAAGATGGCACCTTAAAATCAATTCAAGATTCCAGTGTTCGACCGAGATCAATGAAGAATGGGTTTTGATAATGAATTTGTTACGATGGTTGTTGTTCCTGAGCATATGGAAGGAGATGTGATTGTACCACATCGGTCTGAGCCCAAAGAGGGAGTGGACTTTTCAGATGCTGATAAGGAGCAAATAGCTTTCGATACGTCCGTTCAATAAACCTAGAAATAGAGGTCGTCATGGAAGGTACAGCTGAGGTCAGAACAAAACACTTTTACTCAAGATGAAGTATAACACCTACAAGATTAGAAAAGGAGCAAGCAAAAGATGAAGACACTATGTTGGGTTGAAGTATGAATCTCAAACATTAGTGAGGATGCAGCAAGGGAGAGCATTTGTTGGTGAAGTTAAATGCAAGGATGATTCTAACAGTGATGCACCAAATGGATATCTGGCATCAATGACCAACACTGAAGATGAATCAATAAGCACTTCACAGGTATACATTCTAACTAGTATACGTTTATCTAATTCAGAACTGCATGTTTATTAAGTTTTGAAATGTATTATATTCATGATAGCATGTTAGCATCTTAGGTCTTAAATGCTCAATTGATTAATCATTTGTGACTGCAGAGTATATTATGGAAAGCAAAAATTATGTGACTTCGTGACATTTAATGTATGAGGCATATGATTAAGATTAAAGCTCTACTATCACAACTGGTTGAGAAGGCCTCCCCGACGGTAACCTTTGGAGATGACAGCAAAGGATGTACAAGGGATATGGCTATCATGAGTTAAGATCTGTCATCAGTAGAAGCATCTTTCTTGTTGAAAGGAGTTAAGCACTATCTAAAGGGGACTAGGGAATTCTTTGTCAAGGGTTTTCTGGAAAAGCATTGAAAAGGAAAAGTGGTTGATCTCAAACAAGAAGGTTGGATGCTCACTCAGCTGCGGTTGAAGAAGTTTGTTCGTAGCTGACATGGAATTTGGATGTAAAGATGAAGTGAACTTTTCAGTAAAGCTTTATCAATGGAGTTAGTTGCAACAACAAGTGATGCTCTCACACTTGGTTTATCAACTAATACTTGGTTTATCAAGATAACGGATTCGACGGTAAAGATGAAGTTGTTGAGAAAGGACTACTTCTAATGAAATTCTTTTAAGAAGGACATTAGTGAAGTATGTCAGTTGAAGGGAAGTCAAGTCAAAGGCTACCTTGTTTAGTTTTGGTGTTTGTTCATGCATTCGATAGATGAAGCATCTCAGTGATTAATCACAGTCAAAAGATTAGGCAGATTGTTGAAAGAACACTTTGAGGGCAGGTAATGGAATTTGTTGACGAACGAAGTTCTATGTTATGTCTGCACTGAAAGGAGTATTCTAGAGTAAAGTTCAGTTTCCGGACTTCATGACCAAATGGAGGAGTTAATAGGGAAATCCAGACCTTGAGTGAAATTACAAGGATAATGGATAGAGTTAAGGTTTCCTATTCACTACGGCTGAATCAGTTGACACAGCAAGTCTAATCAGCAAATGTAAAGAGAAGACATCAAGTAAGATTAATTATGCCTGAAGTCACATGGTGTGATGGAAGGCTATCTTATTTGGAGTTAAGAGCTTACACAGAGTCTGTGATTGATTTAAGATGATCTAGATGCAGTGAACAACATCATCAAGCTCCCTAGCATTCGTTTGATTTTAGCTCTGAATTTCTAAAGGTTGACATCCTGTTTAGGGCTCAAGATCAAATGACACCAGATGAAGAAAAGTTGTAAGCAGCATCACAGGGGGAGCATCAGTAAGTTGGATCAACTAGTCGTGTTTGATGTTCTAAGGCTAGCAGTGCTCATTGAGTAAGAGTTGAGATTCTTAGGAACACTGAGTGATCCAGATTGAGTGATTGCATATTAGAAAGGAAATTGTCAATTTAAAGATAATGCAAGATGATCTCAATCATATTTGAAGAAGACTACTCTACCCACTGAATATCTAAGGAAACATTAAGGACACATCTGTCATGACAAAGGGTTTTGTGTAACAACATTTCCTAGAGTCAGTTCTTGATGAATCTGGGTAGTAGAGTAGTGATTGGTAGTGCCGTGCATGTATAAGAATATTTCATTGGTTTTTCTGAGTGAATTCAATGAAGATTGAAGATGCACTAACTAATCAAGATTGAGTAGGGTTCGAATCAAGGAACTAACTCAATTGAACCATAGGCAGATACACTTAGCACAAGGAATCAATCCACATGAAGACTTGGTATTGATACAGAAGCTGAAGGGTAGTTCGGAGTTTTTGAAGGTTCTACTCTGCTAGTGTCAGGACTACTGATTTCTAGAGTGCTGAGTCTAGTGAAGCTGCTGCCAAGACCAATATCTACAAGAAAATATTTGGGTGTTGAAGGTAATGCAGTTTCCGTCTGGATGACTATTGGCATTGTTATGAGGGGCAAAGCCAAACTGGTTGCTACAGGACTTTAAAGTAGAAGGTATCGACGATGATGGAAACAGAATCTTCGGGACTTTCAAGATCAAGCAGTAAGCACCAGTGACGAGACTTGATCCTTTGAGACTCATCAATGGGGACCTAACAATTTTCAAGGACTCAACGATTAGGACCTATCACATGTGGAGCATTCAAGCATGAAGATCTATTAGATGAATGTGAACAAGTGCACTCCTGAATGATGAAGCTAGAAGATGAAGTTGCAGATCCATTACGATTTGTATATCATTCTCTTCGCAAGCTCTTCTATGACGGAGATAGGGATTCAAGCAAAACGTCAAGGACATAGTATGACACTCTGACTGCTAATTACTTTAATATGATTTTACAGTAGAGTAAGTTATACACATATATCTCTCCAGAATGCAAGGCACACACAATGTTATATATGTGCTAAGTATACCATGAGTATATTATATGTGGGTCTACTAACGAAAATTTGGCAAGATATATTTTTGCTAAGTTAATGCAGAGTAGGTACAAAATGAGCATGTTGGAAGAGTTGTAATTCTTTCTGGATTATAATTAATTCGAAAGAATGATGGCAATTAAAGGAAGTCAAGGATCTTTTGAAGATGCGCAATTTGAAAGATTCTAGACCTGCCCAGACTACTTTCCAACAGACCACTAAGCTTGATCAGGGCAAATCAGGTATATGAACTGAAGTGACAAGCTATAGAGGTATGATAAGCTCATTACTTATTCAAGTGCACAAAGACCATATATTTTATTCTCTATATGCCTATGTGCAAGTTTCCAAGTGGAAATTAGAGAATCTTATCTTATAGCTAAGTTATGAATTGTTAGACATCTTAGGGGATCACCAATTCTTGGAATTTGGGACCCTTAAGATAATAGGTTTAAACTAATTGACTATATAGATATAGATAATGCAGGTTGTACGAAAGACAGGGAAGTCATTCCTAGAAGCTGTCAATTTCCAGCAACTCTGTTGAACTCTTCACACCACTGAAGGAACAAGTGCATGGACATCAGGTATCATTTCTTTTGAGAAATGTCCTTAGTCGAATAACTTGCAGATGTTTGCTAAATAACTTGGTGAATTTATTTTATCTAAGTTGGTTAGTAAATTTGGGATGTTACTTATATACATAGTTGTTGGAAATCCCATCTGCAAGGAATTCTTAAATAAGTTCACAAGTATTAAATTTTCAATATTCAAAGACTTGTGAATTTATTTGAAATCTAGTACCTCATGCTTTTTGCTATTAGTTTAATTATCTTGCTTGCAATGTATTATGCATAAGTGATAGTTAAATTATTTAGCTTAAGCATTTAATTTATTTTAATTTGTTTAAATCATGATGATATATAAAACCATTCAGTGAAATATCTGTTCCATGATTTAAGTAAATTAAAATAAATTAGAAGCATAATTATTTGTATATTAAATATTAGATAAGAATTAGTCAATGATATCTTGCTTAAATTGCTTTGATATTTTGCTCTAAGAGTCTTAAAATATTTTATTATAAGTAATTGTGATGCTTTTGATATTAGTGATGGTATTTAGAATTTCTGTTCTAAATAATTAATGCATATTTCAAAACTCACTAATAATGGAAGATGAAGTATTTTCCAAGTTATGTGTATAAAATTCTCAATGTTTTATATACTTAGAAAATATTTCTAAAATTGATTTTATTACGAGGGGTTGTAAAAAGAATCACAACTATTACTTTTTCCCTATTTAAAGGACTTGTGAATTTCTTTTCAACTATAACCTCGAGCTTACGTATATCAATTAGTAGTTGTTATGAGTACGCTTACAATGTGCAAAGTGACAATTATTAGATATGGCGTAGGAAGTTAAATGCTAATATTCAATCTAATGAATATTTTAGTATTTAGCGAATTTATTTTATCTTATTGAAATTATGGATTGAAGCAATTCAATGGTTATTAGTTTCATAATTTTAATTTGATAAAATAACAAAAGCACAATTTCTTGCATCTTGAAATTATTGATAAATATCGAATAATTGGTATCAGCGTGCAATTAATTGTGATATGCTTATTGTTCTACTGAATAATTGTCATGTATAGTTTTTATAAATGCATGTGATTGGCAATTGCTTAGTACAGCATAAGTATTTAATTTATTTTAGTTTATTTTAATCATGATGATATAAAACAATTCAATGAAATATCTGTTCCATGATTTAAGTAAATTAAAATAAATTCAAAGCATAATTATTAGTAGTATAAATATTTTCTTTTATTACTTTGTGATAATAGAATAATATTTTATTACAAAATAATTGTGATATATTGATACTAATGGATTTACTTAGTTTTTATTTTTAGAAACAATTGGTATCAATATATTTAGTTTTCTTTCTTTGACTGGTTTACAATCCTGAATGTATTTAAAAGAAATTTTTGTCTATTTCTTTTTCAAAATATTTTATGCAAAGATACATTCATTCGTCTATCAGTTTAAGTTAAGAAAGCTTAAGAATTCTTTTTCAAAACTTCTCTTTTGAAAAAACTTTTCTTTAGGATAATATTTCTTTTATCTCGAAACTTTATCCTCTCCCAAAAGCTTGTTTTAAATGTTTTATCTAACAAAGCTTTTTCTCTCTTGTTGAAAATGTGTTTTAACTTCGAGGTATCAATCACTTGTAAAATGATTTGTTTTCAAACACTAGTTTCAATGTATGTTTCACATTGATTCATAGTAACAAAACAGTGATTGTTGCTTTGAAGGCCTAGTACTGTATTGTTAAGCATACATTCAACCCCAATTGTCATGTTTTTATTTAAAGTCGGGGATATTATCAGGCAGAAGAAAATGATGTAAATCATAATTGAATTATGAGTCGGAAAATCATTGTCTTCTATCTGATATGGATGATTTGCAAAAATGTTTTCAAAACATGCAGTGCTTAGGTTTAATGGAAAAGAATCATTTTATTGAGATATAATTTGGTAGAAGAGTTGAATTTCTTCTTTGGTGTAAATTCCCGCGTTTTATTATGGGAAGTTTGCCTTATAAGAAATTCATAAGAGATAGAAATTTTTTCTCTGATACTCCCGCGTTTTATTATGGGATAAGCATCTGAAAGAAATTTCTATTGGTGTCATGCTCTTAAATGATAAATTTTTTTTTTTGATCTGACAAAACTCTTTTATTAAAGTGCTTTAATGCAATCCATTACCATTCCTTATTATATTTTTCCTTCTCCTTGAGTTGAAAAATATGTTTTAGAATGTTAAGGTGATTATTTCTTTATCTCATTTATTGATTCTATCCGTTTAGCCCCCAGTGGCTACAGAAGCTGGCCAGGAGGTTGAAAACCCATCAATCTCTGACCCAGGCCTTAATACCAAACACTCATTTCATCCACTTCCATATATTAACCCTTGGAGTTATAAGGAACATATGTTTGTTAGAGGTTGATAAGGGAGAAATAAGGATGAAGTCGGAAGTGCACCCACAGCTCTACCTCCAGCGAAGTAAAGAAGTATATAAACTGAGGTATCTGTAAGCTCATCTGTATTTTCTCAAAAAGATGCAGAGCTGAAAAGGCAATAAAACTGTCTCTGGAATCATTCTCTAAACAGGGTGAGTCCATTGAAATTCGCTCGTCAGCCAGAGCATCTTGTAATGAGTCAAGCACACCACTGGCATTCACGCTGATGGTAAGCCTAAACAGATATATTTTTAGGACACATTGCAAGACGTGCACAGTGTGAGGTATAGGCATGTTAACAAAACACCCGTCATTGGGTTACGAGGGAAACGTAGACTCTAATTTGCCATTCATTACATTGTCTACTACGTCGCCCCTCCTGGAAGGAACATTTCCAGATCCTGAAAAGGAATGTCCACCTCCCGTTTACGGAGAAGGTGTGTGGCAACTCCTTGATAGAACAAGGCAGGATTCCCAAAAAGATTTTAAAATCTTGGGATAACCCATCTCAAAGAGGTGAGGCTCTACTAGACAGTGATTTAGCAATTGCTATTGAGTCTGGTGTGAGACAGTGCTTATGCATGATAGATCAAGAACACCTCTACGAGGCAAATTCTCCACTTGATAGTGATTCAGTTCATTCTGATGAATCAGGTGTTGGGAATATGTATGGATTGACGGATTTCACTTGCAGGTACAGAAGGCTACATTTGGAATGCAGAGTGAAAGTGAGAGAGAGAAACACTTAAGTGAAAGTGAGGGAGAGATACACTTGAGTGAGAGATAGGGAGAGAAAGAGAGAAACACTTAAAATGCTCTATGCTAAAGTGTAAACACCGACAGAACGTAGTAGAAGTGAGGAAACCATAAGCCAAACACTTACCCTTGCTACTTGCTACTTCTGGAAGAAAAGTTACTATTTTTTCCCGATCAACGACAGACGAGAACCTTCTTTGGGAGACAAACCATCTAAAAGAGGACCTAACAATTGGTATTAACAATTGGTATCTTCAAAAGTGGGCCTTTGGAGGATTCCTCAACTAAGGGGGAGAAGTTATAGTAAGAAAAAGTTATAGTTATAACAAGTTTATAAGCAGGGAGAAGTTATAGTGTTATAGTTATAACAAGAAAAAGGAGAAGTTAATAAAGTCTTATCTTCATAACCTTCGGAAAAGCTAATATCCTAAAGGAGTCGCATGATTCTAAGGGAAGAGGCCATTGGAGGATTCTAAGGGAAGATCCTTGAAGAAAGGGGGTTCGTATCCTTAGGGGGAGATTTTAGACTGGAAAAAGAAAATCTTATCTTCGGATCCTGAGGGGAAACAACAGAAGATGGGAGAATCAAGAAACTGTATCCTAGACTTGAAAGGAGTTGTCAGAAGAAGATTCCTAATGCAAGTGGGAAGAACAGAAAAGAAATGACTATTCCATTGATTTTCTAAAGGGAGAAGAAGAATAAGAAGGAGAATCACATTCTTAGGGGGAGAACATTATTTGAGCTATGTTCAGTATTTGTTGAAGACATACCCAGGAATTGATTCTTATGAAGATCTGTTCATGATAAGTTCTTTAAGTTCAAACTGAAGGATTTTGAAATGGAGAAAGCTCAAACAGACAGAAATGAAAATGATACAATTTGAATATCAGTTCAGCGTCAGAGGAACAAGCATCTTTCGTTTCAGTCACACAAGAATTCTGGAAATGCAATATTTGATAAGAATTCAGTCACTGATTGTCAGTGAGTATAACTTCAAGACTGTAGCTGTCTTCTTTAACCTTTGTCTTTACCATGTCTTCAATTCTTCTAGATTCCTATGCTTCAAACACTGTCTATCTTCAATCAATGCTGTTACACTGAAATCTTTTAGTGGCACTGCTATACTGAATCTTCAACACTTCTGAAACCCTGAAAGTCTTTAAACATTATTCTTCACTGAGGCATGAACATATAAATGAACTTCTTTCAGTGGCCTGTAGTAGACTTCAAAACTTCTTCTAATGTCTTGATTCACTGTATTTGCCTTGTCTTCATGTCTTGCTGATTTCTGTGTAATCGTAGTATTATTTACTTGTCATGTTCTAGTGTTGAGTTATCACGATTACTATTTATACAGCTTCGTCATTTCCAACAATCTCCCCCTATTTGATTGTTAAACTTTTAGCAAACAAATAACCTAGGGAGGATAACTCAACTAACAACTAGAAAAAGAATGTCCGAGACTTATAAATAATGCTACTGGTTTTTCTGGATCAAATATTGCATTTCCAGAATTCTTGTGTGACTGAAACGAAAGATGCTTGTTCCTCTGACGCTGAACTGATATTCAAATTGTATCATTTTCATTTCTGTCTGTTTGAGCTTTCTCCGTTTCAAAATCCTTCAGTTTGAACTTAAAGAACTTATCATGAACAGATCTTCATAAGAATCAATTCCTGGGTATGTCTTCAACAAATACTGAACATAGCTCAAATAATGTTCTCCCCCTAAGAATGTGATTCTTCTTCTTATTCTTCTTCTCCCTTTAGAAAATCAATGGAATAGTCATTTCTTTTCTGTTCTTCCCACTTGCATTAGGAATCTTCTTCTGACAACTCCTTTCAAGTCTAGGATACAGTTTCTTGATTCTCCCATCTTCTGTTATTTCCCCTCAGGATCCGAAGATAAGATTTTCTTTTTCCAGTCTAAAATCTCCCCCTAAGGATACGAACCCCCTTTCTTCAAGGATCTTCCCTTAGAATCATGCGACTCCTTTAGGATATTAGCTTTTCCGAAGGTTATGAAGATAAGACTTTATTAACTTCTCCTTTTTCTTGTTATAACTATAACACTATAACTTCTCCCTGTTTATAAACTTGTTATAACTATAACTTTTTCTTACTATAACTTTGGTATCAGAGCTTAATGTTTGACATACAAAACATAGATCCTTGTGTTTGGTAGAAGATTAGGGAGTTTTCAAGTCCAGATCTACTTTTTAAGATTTTCTTGAAAAGTGTACTTAAATTAATTATACAGTGAAAACTCGTCCTAAAATTATTTAAATACTCCAGGTGTAATTATTTAGCTTGGGTGTATTTTAGATAATTGTTGTGAATTAAACTGGGTACTTTGGTTTGTGGTGTTCTTCATTGATTGTCAGTGAGTATAACTTCAAGACTGTAGCTGTCTTCTTTAACCTCAGCGCTTCTTAGGACCTCAGCGCTTACCATTGCACCAAAACCCCGGAGTTGTGGTTAGGTGCTACTTAATTCCCTTAAAGGGAACAGTCAGCGCCACGGTTCGAATAGGAAGATGCTGGATATTCCCAACAATCCCCCCCCCCAGCATCTGCCAGTACTAACAAGTCCATGTTAAGAGACAATGGCTGTACAGTATGCCTTACGTTGGGACTCGAACACGCGACCTGCTCTGATACCAATTGTTAGGTCCAAATGTGTTGTAGAGGGGGGGGTGAATACAACTTTTTACGATTTAAGGAATATGAGAAGCAATGAGATGCAATAAATATTATGTAATAAATCAACACAGAATTTCAAGAATATATCGTTATATTCATTGAAGGATTTGCTACAACATTCATTACAATAGTACAACAGAAGTAAAGAGAGAGGAGTAAATGATACTAAGCTCTGTGAATATACTCCCTCTCTATTACAAGTGTTTTTCTCAATATTGCTTTACATTGCGTTCTATGCTCTCTCTTGAAATGTTACACAAGTACTTCTATTTATACTACTTTGTAATCTATGACTTGTAGACTTGATCTTGTCCTTTTTGTGTACGTGGCCCAATCAGGACTCGTTAACAAAAAGTACTTTCCCAACCACTCTGGATCAACCGTTCACAATAAGCCACTTGTCCCTTGAACATTAAATGTTACATATCGACCTGCATCTCGATCTCGGCCTGGACCCATCTCGATCTCGATCTGTGTAAATCTCGATCTCGATCTATGAAAATCTCGATCTCGATCTATGAGAATCTCGATCTCGATCTGTGAGAATCTCGATCTCGATCTCGATCTCGATCTCGATCTGCCGTGGACAGAGATTTGCCTTGCCATGTTTTATCTTTAATGATCAATCTCGATCCGCATCTCGATCTGCCGTGGATCGACATTTGCCTTGCAATGTTTTACCTTTAATAATCAATCTCGATCCGCATCTCGATCCGCATCTCGATCTGCTGTGGATCGACATTTGCCTTGGCAAATATGCACTCATCGAATGTTGACTTTCTTTAGTGACTAATTGTGGATTAACCTTTATGAGCAAGTTTCCTTAGCTTCTTCAATATTATTCAACAAGCTCTTGAACATGGATCTCTACTACTGACATAAACTTGCTATCAATGTCCTGACACTTGATGCAACGGTCTGGTTCATAAGTGACTAGTCTTGATAGGGTTCTTGCTTCTGAATAGATTACCATGTTCAATTGGTAATGTGGCTTCCCAATAAGTGGTTCGAACATTAACTGTTAATAAACAATGTAACTTCACTAGAATCTTTTCTGGTACTTCGACAACGTCTTCATTACTACTACAATCTTGAATACTTCATTCTCTGTTCTTCACTGATTGTCAGTGAGTATAACTTCAAGACTGTAGCTGTCTTCTTTAACCTTTGTCTTTACCATGTCTTCAATTCTTCTAGATTCCTATGCTTCAAACACTGTCTATCTTCAATCAATGCTGTTACACTGAAATCTTTTAGTGGCACTGCTATACTGAATCTTCAACACTTCTGAAACCCTGAAAGTCTTTAAACATTATTCTTCACTGAGGCATGAACATATAAATGAACTTCTTTCAGTGGCCTGTAGTAGACTTCAAAACTTCTTCTAATGTCTTGATTCACTGTATTTGCCTTGTCTTCATGTCTTGCTGATTTCTGTGTAATCGTAGTATTATTTACTTGTCCTGTTCTAGTGTTGAGTTATCACGATTACTATTTATACAGCTTCGTCATTTCCAACAATCTGGATCACCAATAATTAATTCAAACGGATGGTCTCTACTCCATACCCGTTCTCTTGGAAATTGTCTTGATGATTCTGCTTGAAATTCTGAATTGTTGTGTTGACTACTTGTGTTATTTCCACTAACTCCCCCTGAGTTAGTGTCAGCTCCTACAGAACTAGTGTCATCTCGTCTTGAGCCTTGAACACTTGTCCTTGAGCTGCTATTTACTCCCCCTGAGTTGTTGCCGGACTGTGCTGAAGAAGTTTCTTCTGATCTTGCATTAGACTCAGGTATTTCTTCTCGAACACTTGGCATATTTGAAGTAACAACCAACTCAGGTTCATCTTCAATTTCATCTAAGTCCAGATTTTGAAACATTAGGGACTCAGGTTCACTATTATCTTTAGAAATTGATGGGAGTTTAGTATCGTCGAATCTGACATTGTAGCTTTCAATCACTTTCCGATCATTCACTAAGAATACCCGATAAGCTGCCACCACATCTGTAGAATAACCCACAAATTTCCATTCATGTGCTTTAGCTTCAAACTTGCCTAAATTCTCATCGTCTATAAGTACGTAGCATTTAGCTCCAAAGACATGAAAGTATTTGATTGTTGGTCTTCTGTTATTCATTAGTTCACATGGTTTCTTTTCTTTAACTTTTATAATCAAGGTTCTATTTTGAGTGTAACATGCTGTACTCACTGCTTCAGCCCAAAAGTATAGAGGACGTTTTGATTCATATAACAGAGTTCTTGCTGCTTCAACTAATGTTTTGTTCTTCCTTTCAACTACTCCATTCTGCTGTGGAGTTCTCGGGGCTGAGTACTGACGACGTATTCCTTTAGAAACATAGAAATCATTCAAGATTGCATTCTTAAATTCCGTGCCATTGTCTGATCTAATCGTCTTCACAGTGAGTATTGAAACATTCTCAATTTGAGTGATATGATCAATGATTTGGAAAGGTACTTCGTCTTTTGTCATAACGAACAATACCCATGTATACTTGGAGAAGTCATCCACGATTACCAACGCATATCTTTTCCTTGATAATGATAGTACATTCACTGGGCCAAATAAGTCCATATGTAGAAGTTGTAGAGGCTCAGTGATACTAGAAATTTCTTTACTTTTATGCGATGCTCGCTTTGACTTTCCCATTTCACAAGCTTCACAGAGTCCTTTAGGAGCAAACTCCATTTGAGGTAGATCTTTCACCAATTCTCGCCTTGCGAGAGCATTCATCATTTTGAAGTTTAGGTGAGATAGCTTTTTATGTCATAACCAGCTTTCATCATCTGAAGCTTTGCTGTAGAAACAGGTCACTTCATTCTGGTTTGCCGAATCCATGTCAGCAACGAAAAGATCTGCCTTTCGAACTCCTCTTAAAGCCAATGAACCTTCCTTAATGTGAGTGATTGATACACCTTTCTTATTGAAGACAATTTCGTATCCTTTGTCACAAAATTGATTGATACTCAACAGATTGTGCTTCAATCCCTCAACATAAGAAATATCTTCAATGATGACATTACCAGTCTTCAGTTTGCCATATCCCTTTGTCACTCCTTTGCTGTCATCTCCAAAGGTAACATAAGGACCAGCCTTCATAACCAACTCTGTAAGCAGGGACATGTTTCCTGTCATATGCCTTGATGCTCCACTATCTAGCACCCATATAACTTTATTTCTGTTCCGCTTAATGCCCTGCAATTACAGATTGATTAGACGTTCTTCGGAACCCAAGATTGATTGGGCCCGGCTTTTCTATAAGATCGAGAATTATCAGATTTAACAATAGGAGATGCAACCTTTTTAACATTACTAGAGCTTTTGACTTTGTCTTTCCCTTTTTCAGACTTGACAGATTTGTCATTCTTAGGAGAAGACTTGTCACTCCTTACTTTAGGAGGACTAGCAGTCTTAGCTCTCACATGCTTCTTCTTGACATTAGAACTAGTAGCAGTATTTAGACATGTTTGACTAGTTGCATTCATTAAGTTTACAAATGTTTGCATGACGTTAAAAGTGCATTGCATAAAATTTGGTTGACCACATTGTGCATGATTCTGATGCATGTTATTCATTGTGTATGGTACAGGCATGGCATGTGCAACAGGAATATTCATGTTTGATTTACATGCATAAGAAAGATGTTCAGTAGATTTACAGTGATAACATGCTTTCTTTACTCGTTCTGCCTTAACCTCTTTTATGCCTTTCTCCTTTTTACTCTATTATTTAACAGCCTTAGCTCCTAATCCTGGTCTAGATTCTTCTCTAGGGGATTTGATTTTAACTTGTTTAATAGGAGTTACCGGTTGTTCTCTCTGGTGATCTTCCATCTCTATCTCATATCTAACTAATAATTCAGTCTCTTCTTCTTCTTGAGGAACGAATTGTTTCAAGATAGGTTTGACAGTGGATTTAAGAATGCTAGGTATTTCATTTTTAATCTTACTGGAACTAGTATCTATAGGCCTCTTTCCTTCCTTCTTTGATAAGTTAGAATAGTCAAGTCCTACACCTACTCCAGTTATCTTCTTAAATGTACCACTATCAACATTCACTTTACTAGCTGCTAGTTTATAAGCTTCGCATTTAGTTTCTAACTCAGCTAGTTTATTCCTAAGACATGCTTCTATTTCTTCCTTAAGGTTGAGCTTGTGTTCCAAAGTTTTAATAGAGTCTCTTAGGGAAGTATCTATAGTGCAAGCAGCCTCTAATTCTTCCACTTTAGCCTCAAGCATTCTGCATTTGGCAACAAGTGTTTTCTGTTCCTTTTGAGAAGTATTTAGGCTTTTACACAACATATAGATCTCTTCGCTAAGAGCTCCGTTCTGCACCTTATAATCAACAATAGACATTTCTTCTTTAAGGGTTAGAACTGGTACCTCTGGTTCATCTGATGTCTCAGCCATGAGGGCAAAGTTTGCTGTATAAGTAACTTCTTCCTCATCTGAATCATCCCAAGCTCTGCCTTCTGTAACTACTAAAGCTCTTTTTCCATGTCTTTCCTTCACCAGGGTTTCATACTTGCTTTTGAGGGCTTCATATGTTTCTTTAGGATATGTCTGTTTCGGCTTCTTCCAATCGGTAGCAAAGTGTCCGGCTTCACCACAGTTATAGCATTTGAACTTCATTTTGAAATCCAAAGGAGATTTGTAGCTGGTACTCTTACCTTTCCCTTTGTAGCCTTGTGAACTACCACCACCCCTAGTAACCCGATAGTAAGATGAAGATTTACTATGCGGTCGGTTACTCTTTCTGAATCTTATATTGCTGAACTTCCTTGCCATGTATGCCACGACACTATCATCCATATTGTCCAGCTCTTCTTGGGTGAAGTAGTCATCATCACTATTTGATGTGCACTCATCATCATTTTCAACTTGATGTGATGCAGGTGATGATCTAGGCTTTTCTGCAACCATTGCCTTCTTAGACTCTACCTCATCAGCAACTAACCCTGATGCAACTTCTTTTCCTCTTAAATCATTGTCCCATGCTTGATCTTGAAGTGTTTCCAGCTCATAGGTCTTTAGAATTCCATAATATTCTTCCAGAGTAGTTGTGTGCAAATCTCTGGTTTCTCTAACAGCGTAGACTCTATGTTCGATGCTTTTTGGCTGGTTCCTCAGATATCTCGTGTTGACTTCAACCACGGGGAGATTTATACCTCTCAGATTCAAATCCAAAACTAACTGACTGAATCTTAGATAGACATCTGTTATGCTTTCACCTTTTCTTATTCTGAAGGTATCATACTCCATCTTGAGTATAAGTGTTTTGTTGCTTCTGACCTCAATGGTACCTTCCATGACGACCTCTAGCTTATCCTAAATCTTCTTTGCTGTAGTTAGTCCTTTAACTACATTAAACATCTCATGATCTAGGGATTCCATCAGTGTTTGTCGAACGGATGTATCGAAAGCTATCTGCTCCTTATCAGCATCTGAAAAGTCTACTGCCTTCTTAGGCTCAGACCGTTGTGGTACTACCACATCTCCTTCCATATGCTCAGGAACAACAACCATTGGTACAAATTTACCTTTGTCGAGGACTTCCAGATATTCAGGATTGACGGACTCAAGGTAAAGTTTCATTCTCAACACCCATTCTTCATAATGATCTCGGTCGAACATTGGAATCTTGAAATTGTTTTTAGGTGCCATCTTAATGTGGATTTAAAGTAAAGATAATAAACTTTTCTTATTACTTGAGTAGTAATTAAAAGAAAATTAAATTATCTTAAAATAAATCAAAGTTCAAATTCTGGACACCAAAAATTTCTAAGTACCCAAGACTAGGCTAAGTAGAATATCTATGTAGAACAACTGCCCAAGTCGAAATTCTCCAAGTAGAACTTTTGTCAAAGTCGAACTTTCTTCAAGTAGAATATTCAAGTAGAATATTCTAAGTAGAAACTCTATGTAGAACTTTTGTCCTTGGAAAAATTTGCTGCAGGTCACTTTAGCAGGTCACTTTAATGTTGAATAAACAATGTTGCTTTTTACAGTTTTTGACTTTTATGGCTTTTCTCACCTAATTCACCTAACCCACGTGCTAGGTACTAAATATGTACTGTAAAACTTTTTGTTGTGAGATATATGTCAAATCAAAAGCCAATAACACCTTTTGTCTTTTTGAAAAGGAAATCAAAAAGTTGCTGGGTTTGTCTTCTTTAACAAGAACAATGATGAAAACTCAAGAACACCAAATATCAAAGTACCTAAATTAATTCACAAAAATTATCTAAAATCCATCCAAGCTAAATAATCACACCTGGAGTATTTAAATAATTTTTTTTGGATGAGTTTTCACTAGAAACGAATTAAGGCCCACTTTTTGAGAAAAATCGAAAAGTTGTTCTAGAAGATGAAAACTCACAAATCTTCTACCAAACACAAGGATCTATGTTTTGTATGTTAAACATGAAGCTCTGATACCAATTGTTAGGTCCAAATGTGTTGTAGAGGGGGGGTGAATACAACTTTTCGAATTTAAGAAACAATAAATACCATGTAATAAATGAACACAATGATTCAAGGAATATATGTCTTATATATAACTTGAAAGGGTTGCTACAACATTCATTACAAAGTACACCAGAAGTAAAGAGGGTAGTAAATGATACTAAGCTCTGTGAATATACTCTCTCTCTTTTACAAGTGTTTATCTCGAAAATATTTCTCTCACTTTAAAATAATACACAAGTACTTCTATTTATACTACTTGTAATCTATGTCCTGTAGACTTCAAAGACTAAGATATACGTGGCCCAATGATATCCACATAAATCTTATCTTATCTTGAAAGCTTGGAAATCTGCCAATTAGATGATGCCATGTGTCATGTTGAAACTGCCCTCCATGTAGAATATCTACTTGAGAATTTCTACTTGGTCATCTCGAACTTCTAAGTAGAATTTCTACATAGGAATGTTCTACTTGGCTATCTCGAACATCTAAGTAGAATTTCTACATAGGAATGTTCTACTTGGCTATCTCGAACATTTTGTACTTAGAGAAATTCTGGGCTTCAATCTTGAAACTTCTATGCAACATGTTGAACTTGTGATTTCTTATGTCTTCCATATTCTTCAACAAGCTCTTGAACCTGGATCTCTATTACTAACATAAACTTGCTATCAATGTCCTGACACTTGATGCAATGGTCTGATTCATAAGTGACTAGTCCTGATAGTGTTTCTGTTTCTTGAATAGATTACCATATTCAATTAATAATATGACTTTCCAATTATTGCTTTCCTTCTTGTTCACTTGAAATCAATTAGCCTTATTGATACTGATAGTTATGATCTTGAATCTTGTAAGTTACAAATCACTGAGGCATGAACAACTCTGTCTTGAACTTCTTTCAATGATTTCTTCTTTATTTGATCATAGTTAACATGTTGAATTGTATCAATTACCTTGTCTTCATTTAGCATTGATTTCTTTGTGGCTTCATGTTCTTGATTGTCTTCCGGTAAAGTATCTTTTCTTTTAGTTGAGTTACATAAGTTATAGTGTTACAAGTTTAGACACTCTTCATTTCATTCTCCACTCTTGAAATGAAATGATTCATACTTTTGAATCAAGAGTTGTATCTTATTTTTGCCTTACTTGTTTAGTTCCTTCACACAGAGTTTGAAGAGTGTCGCATACCTCTTTTGATGAAGTACAGTTTATCACATTGTCAAACATATCTTTATCTAGACCATTAAACAGAATGTTCATGGCCTTCTTGTCTTTGAGTACTTCTTTTTCATCCACTTCTGTGAACTCAGAGATGAGTTTAGGAATATGTTTGTCAAGTGCAGGAGTTCTATCAGGGTTCACACCTGTGACAAGCTTCATGGGAATATGATGACCTTTCTCTATGCAATGAACATAGGAAGGGTCGAGAGAAAGAAGATGCAGATGCATTTTTACCTTCCATGGAAAGTGTTCATCCTTTTCTAATACTGGAATCTTTACACCTGAATCTTTTTGGCCCATATTGACTGTTCTTGATCTTTAAACTTTCTGTATGTTTAAAGTCTGCTCTGATACCAATTGTTATTCCTTAGAACAATGTCAATATTTGTAGAAGGGGGGTTGAATACAAATATTAAAACTTTTACTTCTTTTAATATTTGTTCTTGATGTTTGAGAGTTTGAGAGAATATGTTTAAACAA
The DNA here is from genome assembly GCA_028671895.1 of Oenanthe sinensis. NCBI lineage: Eukaryota > Viridiplantae > Streptophyta > Magnoliopsida > Apiales > Apiaceae > Oenanthe > Oenanthe sinensis. Next base: position 25,502,120 of record CM053814.1, read on the forward strand.
ATAATAACTGAAAATTAAACTGAACAAAGAGATTTAAAAATTACTGATGGATTGGTTTTTTCATCAGTTTATATTTTTGCTCAATGTTCCTAGGTTAAAAAGAAAACCTAGCTGCGTTCTTACAAGGTTAGAAAAAGCAACTGATCTTACAATGTACTCTAAAGCTTGAACAGTTGATTAAGAAATATTGTCTAACTTATGTGTTTTTCTAACAATGTTACTACACTTGTTTATATACTACAAGTGTATTTTTACAATTCCTATTCTAGGATTGTTTCTATTTGCCTCTCTTTTTCCTTTTTCCTTTTTAGGGAAACAGGCTTGAAAGACAGCTACGGATTGAGTCTTCACAACCATCATAGGCTGTCTTCCATAGGTGTGCTTTTGTTCTGTGGATCTACAACTGATAGTCTTTCTGTGTTGTCACAGTCAATTGATAACTTGTTGTTAAGCATATCAATTGATTCATCCTTTAATCCATCAACTGATGTTCTTCTTCGATTGATCTTTATATCCAATGATTGATAAGGAATGACTTATCGATTGATAGATGTTATCAATCGATATATCAATCGATGGTTCTTCACATCAGTTGATAGTCTTTAATTCTTGACTTGGCTTCTTCGATTGATCTCTCATCCATCGATGCTTCAATATCAATCGATCATCCTTCACTTGTGTAATTTCCTGTCTTCAAATAATTACAATTTGACAGTTTAATTTACACATTAATTGATGATCTATATCAATCGACTCTAACATCAATTGATAAAAATAATATCAATTGATTTACACCTTATCAAGTGAAATAGACTAAGTACACCTATGCTACAGTTCAAATTATCAGCTGATTCATATAAACATTTCAACTGATAAATAGTTTCCTGATCAATTGATATTTATAATTTTCATATCAATTGATTAGTTACATCAAATAAAATTTCTATGATTCTAAGATTAATGTTATCATAAAATTACATGTAGATTCCTAACATACGAGTTGAATAATTTTGTGGCTTGCACTGTGGTTGAAGAGGCTCCAAGGGAATTTCATCCATTGATGCAATTCCTGGAAAGCTGCAAAGTATAAAAGGCGTTGAAGGAAGCACCAACAATAATCTGCAATCTGGTGGAAGAGTTTTGGACCTCTGCAGAAGTTGCTGATGAATTCTCAAGCATCAAATTCAATTGCAAAGGACAAGAGTACATTCTTACTACTTTAATTTTAAATGAATTTTTAGATTTTCCTGTTAATAATACTGATAATGTACTTAGTGAATCAAACATTAGGAACATGCCTAGGGCTGTCAATTATGCAAATCCTGACATTAATTTAGGACAAGTAGTTAGAAAGCATCTTAGAAGAGAATGGTCTTATTTCTTTGATGCAATAATAAAATGCTTTAGTGGTAAAATTAGAAATTTTGATGTCATAACATCTAGCATGCAATAAATAGCATATAGTGTCTTGTTTGATGAATATCATGATCTATCTTCTATATTGCTATCTGAAATTGCTGCTAAGTTAGGTAAGAAGCATGATAGGTCTAATCACATATACTATGTTAGATCTATCATGATTTTTATTAACCACTTTGTCAAAGAAATTGAGATTTGCAGGGAAACTGAAACTCTTGAGTGTTGGACTCAAAACAAAAAGAGTTTTATAGGACCTGGTGAGAATTAATCTCCACAGTGGGGTGGAATTAATCTACCCTGAATTTGTTAAGATATCAATTTCTAACCAAATTTCTTCCAATCCCCAATCTTCTTTGCCTTCTATGGCTATGGAGGGTGTCAGTACTGACCCCAACCCTCCTACCTAAGCCACATATCCAATTTCAAAACCTAAATCTAAAAAGCCAACCTCAACAGGTTCCCAAAAACCTATTGTTGTAAAATCAAAGAAAAGAAAAACACCTATTGTGGTAGATAGATTAGAGGAGGATGTAAGTGGTGAGAGAACTGAGGAACATCAAAGAACCCAGGAGAATAAGGAGAGTGAGGGTGTGCAACCTAAGCCAAGCCACTCCATAGCCTCTCAAAAGACTGTGGATGTTAATATGGAAAATACCACATCTCTATTGCCATCCTCTCAAAAGGATGACAATATTAAAAATAGCCCACCACCAGGGGAACATATCCAATATGGGGACATACCAGCCAAATCTATAAAAACCTATGAAAGGAGAGAAAGAAGAGTCACCTTTGCACATGGGGAACCACACACTGCAAAATCACAGGAAACTGTGGTAGAGCCTTTTCAAAGTCAGTTTGATGCATCTCATATAAATGATGAGATGCAGCCCCATTCTCTCTCAATTCCAATCCCTTCATTCTTCCTTCCCCATCTCACCAAATTTTTTCAGAAAATGTTCTGATAGATAATCAGACATTTTCAAATTCTCCTTCATTATTATTCAAGGAGAAGACGACACTCTCTTCTAAATTTTCTTCCTAGGAAATTCAGGATTCCATCTCTTATGTCATTTCAAATATTACTTCTCAAATCATTACCTCAACTATTTATACTCCAACAATTGATGTTCCTTCATCAATTGATATTCAGCCATTGATTGATAAGCCATCGATCGATACTTAAGATCAATCGATGGGTATCCATCAATCGATGAATATCCCAAACACTTCGACTGATAATATCTATACATCAATTGATGCTCAATCAATTGATGTTGCAAAAACAATCTTAGGAATGAGTGAGTTGAGTGAGAGGAATGAATAAGAATTCATGAATGAGTCAAAAAGCATCTCGTAATTGTAACCTGGAAAAAAGAGAGGAAGTGAGTAAGGAAATTCCTATTTCTTCCAGGAATGAGAGTGAAACACATGAGGGCCCCACCTTATAAGGTGCACAGGATATGAGTGAGGGAGAGGTGAGATTCTAGGATGAGATCTTGATACAAAATAGAGAGATGAGTGAGAGAGATAAAACAATTTTGTTATTTGCACAGGAGCTGAAAAATGAATTAATGTCAGAGGAGGAAGGATTCAAGAAGATAGGGGGAGTATCTAATGCAGAAGTAAGTGAGAGTGAAGTTAACAAGGAAATTGATAATGCATATGTTGATGCTGATAACTTGGATCCACAGAATTTTGTTCACCCTGATCCACAATATCAAGGGTTGCTGCATCACGTACAGTACGTTGACAGCGTATGAAAAAGTAGAAGACATTAGTCCGTGAGAGACTAAATCGTGATAAAAACCAAGTACTTCATCATACCTATGCCCTGAGTTTACCATTACAGCTATAATGGGGTTGGGCACCTCGGGTAGGAGAATTCCTGATTTGTCGCAAAGTATGACTAACGGGAAAGCGGCTACTCTTTTTCTGAGGTGCCGCCTCAGTGTGATTGACTCTTAGCTCGGCATCGGGAGGAGTGAAAACCTGAAAGGCATAGGTGTACTAACTTGTAACACTTAATTATTATGTAACTCAACTAGAGAAAAGATAAAACAACAGCAAAACAAGAGAAACTGAAGAAGCACATGGAATCAATCAACTGAAGAAATGGTAATGATACTTGGTAACTACAAGTAACTAATTTGGTTAATCAAGGATGCATAAGTGAGAAGAAGTTCAATCTGAGTATTGCTCATGCCCTAACTTATCTAATGGAGAATCAAATTAATGTCAAAGAAGTATCAAGAAGACCAAAGTGATTTCATGTAATGTATATCAACATCTGGATATTGTAAAGGTTAATCAACAAATGAGAACTGATATTCAGAAGCAAGAACCCCTACAAGACTAGTCACTTATGAACCAGACCATTGCATCAAGTGTCAGGACATTGGAGGCAAGTTCATGTCAGTAATAGAAGATCTCATTTGAATTGAGTGAGGAAAAGATATTGAAGAAGCTAGGGAAACTTGCTCATAAAGGTTAATCCTCAATTAGTCACTAAAGAAGGTCAACATTGGATGTGTGCATATTTGCTAAGGCAAATGTCGATCCACAGCAGATCGAGATGCGGGTCGAGATTTATAATTGAAGTAAAACATTGCAAAGGCAAATCTCGATCCACGGTAGATCGAGATCGAGATTCTCCCAGATCGAGATCGAGATTCTCCTAGATCGAGATCGAGATTCTCCCAGATCGAGATCGAGATTTTCACAGATCGAGATCGAGATGGGTCTAGGCGAAGATCGAGATGCGGGTAGAAATGTAACATTTAATGTTCAAGGGACAAGTGGCTTATTGTGAACGGTTGATCCAGAGTTATTGGGAAAGTACTTTTTGTTGTCGAAGTCCTGATTGGGCCACGTACACAAAAAGGACAAGATCAAGACTACATGACATTATAAAAGTAGCACTTTGTTTTTATTAGAAAATAGACTTTCATCATCTCTGTAATTCAACGATATTTCTAAGAGAGAGCATTTACTGTAAAACAAAAGTGAGAGAGAGGATCAGTTGAATCTAGCTTTAATTGCTGTATTTATTGTTCAACTGATCATGATGCTTTAATGAATGTTGTAGCAAATCCATCAATGAATATAATGATATATTCTTGAAATTCTGTGTCATCATTTATTACCTGCACATTGTTTATTCTCTCATTAATTTTAAACAGTTGTATTCACCCCCCCTCTACAACACTTTGGACCTAACAATTAGTATCAGAGCCAGGTTAGACACATCTAACAGAGATCCTACTGTGTTGTTTGAGTTGGTTCTTGAAAATCCCAGATCTAATTTTTCTTGAAGTTTGTGCCGAAAGTTTTTATTTGTTTCTTCCTGGAAAAGTCATAGATCTAAAAAGTTCTAAGTAATGGTGTAAGGAATATTTGTACAAAATTCCAAAATATTGTACTTTAGAGCTTTGTGGATTTTCTTGTGGTCAAAACTGGAATCAACTGATTGACTAAACAAAAAGGACATTTTCGAACTTCTATCAACTAGGAAGTGGACAACTTTTTGTTTGGACTTGAAAAATTGTGGACCCTGCTACTGTTCCTGTGATTAAAACTAACTTGCTTGAATCTTAAGTGCAAAATCCGTTGGATATTAAGTGTTGGATATTTAAAGTGAGATAATTAATTTTTCAAGTAAATACAATTTATTGTAATTTGAAAAGTGTATTATCTTAATTTTAAATTTTATTAAAATGGCCGCCGCACACAGATTTAAGATACCTCCGTTTGATACACAACATTATGACGAATGGACCGGAAGGATGAGAGCTTACCTTGAATCAATAAACAAGGTATACTTGAGAATATTGGAAAACGGTCCATACATACCCATGAAAATTGAGCCAGAGCGAATGGAAGGAGGGATACTAATACCATCCCGGTCTGTTCCTAAAGAGGAAATGGAGTTTTCAGACGCAGATAAAGAATTGGTTGGTATGGATGCGTCGTTACGCAACGTCATAATTGAATCCCTAAACTCATAGTACTATGTTCAAATAAAGGGATTAAAAACAGCTAAAGCCATGTGGGATAAACTGGCTGTGGTGATGGAGGGGACCGAGGAAGTTAGAGATAATCACAAACGCATTCTGATATCTGAATATGAATCGTTCAGATGCGAACGAGGAGAAAGCGTAGCGGATGTTTACAAACGTTACAGTAAATTGCTTATCGAGCTGAGTATAAGAGATAAAGTCTATCCACTAGCAGATTCAAATATCAAGTTTCTCTTGAATTTGCCTAAACATCTGGAACACAGGATCACTGCCATTCGAGAGTCAAGAGATTTGAAAAACACTTCTCTCGAAAAGCTGTATGGTGTTTTGAAGACCTACGAGCTGGAGCAGGAACAAAATGACAGAAGAAGATCCTACAATAGTGGAGAAAACAAAGCGGTAAGTGAGTCTGGACTTGTAGCTGAAGAGTCTGCTGTAAAGGCACTTGCAGCTGTCTCATTGAAAACTGCTAATCCTGAAAGGGTGGTATTAGACATTGAAGATCCATCCGAAGAAAGTGAGGATGAATACTATACCCTTGAAGAGCTGGACAAATTAGAAGACAAGTCATACGCTTGTATTGCTCGAGAATTTGCTCATATCAGCTTCAGGAAGCAAAGAAGTGGTAAAGGACGATTTGGTAGTTCTTTCAGCAGAAGAGGCAGCAGAGGCAGTAGTGTAAGTGGTCGTGGGAGTTACAGTGGTCGAGGTAGCACTTCTGGTAGTAGCTACAGACCTAACCTGGTAGACAAGAACAAGTTCAGATGCTACAACTGCAATGAATTGGGGCACTTCGCAACAGAGTGCAAGAAGCCCAAGTACGTTCATCCCAAGGAATCCTATGCTGATTTGAAAAAGAAATATGATGCCTTGGTTAGCAAGCAACAGAAGGGAAGCCGGGCGTATGTTGTGACTGAAGGGAAGGGTTGGGACGAGTCTGATGAAGATGAAGATCAGGAACTATGCAATTTCGCTTTAATGGCAAAATCTTCAGAACAATCAGAGGTACCAATTCTAACCGTAAATGAAATGTCTATTTCTGAGTACCAAAATGAATTAGCTGCCATGACTAAAGATATGTACAATCTCCAACTAAATCTAATTGATGTTAATGAGGAAAATGCTAAACTCTCCCTTAAGAATAGACTTCTCGAGGCCAGGGTAGAGGAATTAGAATCAGGAGAAAGTAAAGAAAGGCAGTTAATGAATCAGGTAGACGTTTTAGAACACAAGCTTAAGATTAGGGAAGACCTTAACGAAGAACTTAAAAATGAATTAGCTGAGCTTAAAATAACATGTCAATCTTATAAAGAAGCCGCTGATAAAGTTTTCGTAGAAAGGGACATGTACATGAAGCTGGCAGGCAAGAGTAAAAATGAAAAAGTAAACATAGGACTTGACTACACACAGAAAAAGAAAAATAGGGCTGCTGAGTTGTTAGAGCCAGTGTTAGTCAAAGAAAATGTGCCTGAGGTTTTAATGGATGTTAGAAAACCTATCTTTAAGCAGTTTGAGCCCAGGACCATAGATCCTGTTGCTACTAAAATTGAACAAGAAATTAAAATTGAAAGAGATTCAGAAGAAAAAGTAGTAGAACCTACAACTTCTAAGAGAGCGAGTAAGATTGCTTATGCTAAGAGAGGTGTAGGAACCAAGGAGGCTAAGACGGTGTCATATAAACAATGGGTAGCAGGGTCAGACCAAATGAAAGCACCTGTAAAGGCAGTTAAAACTAAACCTGCATCTGTATCTACATCTACACGAGCTAGAAAGGCATGCTATATCTGTAATCAAACTGATCATTTGTCTTACTATTGCCCGTTCTATGTAGAGGAAGAAAAATCTGTTAGTTGTAATACCATGCCTGCAACTACTGCTTTGCCTAACATGCATGCAAATCATGCTAAATGCAATAATCCTAATTGTATGCCATGTGCTGTAAACATCATGCATGCTTATTTTAATTTGATGAATACTGCTAGTGCATCTGTTGAACATTCATCTAGTAGTAGTAAGAAAAAGCATGCGGGGTCAAAGACTAAGACTTCAAGTCCTCCTAAAGTTAGGAGTGACCAGTCTACTCCCAAACCTGACAAACCAGTCAAGGTTGACAAGGGAAAAGACAAAGTCAAGATGAATGCCCCTGATGGCAACAAGGCAAAGCCTTCTGTATCTGAAAAGAAAAAGGAAATTATTGATGCCGGGCCCAAACATCATTGGGTTCCGAAGAACACCTAACCTTTCTGGATTTGCAGGGCAGTGAACAGGAAAAGAGTAAAGTCATATGGGTGCTGGACAGTGGAGCATCGAGGCATATGACCGGCAATAAGTCCCTGCTAACAGATTTGGTGTTGAGAGCCGGCTCCGTGGTTACTTTTGGAGATAACAGCAAAGGTTACACCAGGGGATATGGCAAGGTCTTTTGTGGAAATGTTATCATTGAGGACGTGTCTTTTGTGGAAGGATTGCGACATAATCTTCTCAGCGTTAGTCAGTTCACCGACAGGGGTTTTGACGTCAACTTTGGGAAGCATGATTGTTCGATTCGAAGTAAAAAGGATGGAAGCCTTGCTCTCAAAGGAGTAAGGAAGTCAAATTTGTTCATAGCTGACATGAATTCTGCTGATCAGTCTGAAGTCACGTGTTTCTACAGCAAGGCTTCTGCTGATGAAAGTTGGCTATGGCATAAAAGATTATCTCACCTGAACTTTAAAGCAATGAATAATCTCGTAAGGAGAGAATTGGTGAGAGGGCTGCCGCAGATGGAGTTCACCCCAGATGGACTCTGCGAAGCATGTGAGATGGGAAAATCAAAAAGAGCCTCGCATAAGGATAAACAAGTGAATAGCATTACCGAGCCCCTACAACTCCTTCACATGGATTTGTTTGGACCTGTTAATGTTATGTCAATGTCAAGGAAAAGATATGCGCTGGTAATTGTCGATGACTTTTCCAAATACACATGGGTGAAGTTTGTGACATCGAAAGATGAAGTGCCACATGAGATCATTAGACATGTACTGGTAATTGAAAACGTAGCAAGTCTGACTGTGAAGACTATCCGATCCGACAACGGGACAGAATTCAAGAACTCAGTGTTAATGGATTTCTGCATATCTAAAGGGATCAGACGACAGTATTCAGCACCGAGAACACCGCAACAGAACGGGGTGGTAGAAAGGAAGAACAGGACACTGGTTGAAGCAGCTAGGACAATGCTGTATGAGTCAAAACTTCCTTTATATTTTTGGGCTAAAGCAGTTAGCACGGCTTGTTATACACAGAACAGAACCCTGATTATAAAGGACCATAATGAGACGCCGTATTACATGATGAATAAACGAAAACCATCTATCAAGTACTTTCACGTATTTGGTGCCAAATGCTTTGTGTTAAAAGACAATGCACAACTTGGAAAGTTTGATGCCAAAGCAGATGAAGGGGTTTTCATTGGATATTCTCTTGAAGTAGTAGCAGCGTACAGGGTGTTTGTGCTTAATGATCGCAAGGTGGTTGAACGCCTTAATGTCACATTCGACGACTCAAAGCTCCCTTCCATACAAAAAGAAGATAGTGAGCCTACTTCCCTAAGATTTGAAAATATGGATATTGATGAAGTGGATACAGTTCCTGAGTCAGTAGTGCAGGGTAGTGATCCAACTATAAATAATGAAATTAATCAAGAGTCTAGTGTTTCGCAAATTCAAAACACTAGGGCTGAGGGATCACCTTCCGTCAGACCTGGTACTAACTCAGGGGGAGTCAGTATGCACTCAGGGGGAGCAGCTCACTCAGGGGGAGCCAGTACTAGCTCAAGGGAAGCTAGTGAAAGTACTTCTAGACTAAGTCACCTTCACTTACAAGATCAAGCTGAATCATCAAGAACATTTGCTAGGGATCGCACTTGGAACAAGGACCATCCGTTTGAGCTAATTATTGGTGATCCAGAAGCCGGAGTGACTACTAGAGGAAAAGCTAGAGCTGAAGTTGCCACTGAGAATGAATGTCTATACTCAGTGTTCCTTTCCCAGATGGAACCTAAAGTGGTGGAAGAAGCTCTAGATGACGCTGATTGGGTAATTGCTATGCAAGAGGAACTCAATCAGTTTGAAAGGCAGAAGGTGTGGAAGCTAGTACCCAGACCAAAGAATAGATCTGTTGTTGGGACAAAATGGGTATTCAGAAACAAGCTGGATGAAGACGGACTTGTAACACGAAATAAAGCTCGCCTGGTTGTTAAGGGTTATACTCAAAGAGAAGGAATTGATTATGATGAAACCTATGCACCAGTAGCAAGGCTAGAAGCAGTAAGGATGTTCTTGGCATTCGCAGCACATCATGGTTTTAAAGTCTATCAAATGGATGTCAAGAGTGCATTCTTAAACGGTGAACTGGATGAAGAGGTGTATGTCGAGCAACCTCCCGGGTTTATTGACAGCAAATATTGTGATTATGTTTATCGACTCTTCAAATCAGTATATGGCCTTAAGCAGTCTCCGCGGAAGTGGTATGAAACTCTGTCAGACTTCTTACTAGAAAGTGGTTTCACCAGAGGAGTAATCGACAAGACGCTTTTCTACAAGAAATGCAAAGAGATCTAATAATGGTGCAGGTATATGTGGATGACATTATCTTTGGGTCTGCAAATGAGAAGCTGTGTGCTAAATTCGCAAAGTTAATGCAATCAAGGTATGAGATGAGCATGATGGGAGAGCTGACGTTCTTTCTGGGCATTCAAGTTAGTCAGAAGAAGGACGGGATATTTATCTGCCAGACCAAGTACATTCATGATCTATTGAAGAAGTATGGTCTCCGAGATGTATCACAAGCAAAGACTCCTATGGCAACAGCCACGAAGCTTGACGAGGACAAAGCGGGTAAACCTGTAGACATCTCAAGCTATCGAGGTATGATCGGCTCACTTTTGTATTTAACTGCTAGCAGACCTGATATTATGTTCTCTACGTGCCTATGTGCAAGGTTCCAAGCGGATCCTAGAGAGTCACATCTCATAGTCGTAAAGCGTATTTTTAGGTATCTCAAGGGAACATCAAATCTCGGGATCTGGTACCCAAGAGATACAGGGTTTAATCTTGTTGGCTATTTGGATTCAGATTACGCAGGTTGTAGAATAGATAGGAAGAGCACTTCAGGAAGCTGTCAGTTCCTTGGAAGAAGGTTAGTGTCTTGGCAAAGCAAGAAACAACACACAGTATCTACCTCGACAGCTGAAGCAGAATATATTGCTGCTGGAAGCTGTGTGGCCCAGATATTGTGGATGAAGAACCAACTCAAGGACTACGGTGTGGAAGTATCTAAGATTCCTATCATGTGTGACAACACAAGTGCTATTGCAATGACTAACAATCCTGTGGATCACTCAAGGACCAAGCACATTGACATCAGGTATCATTTTATTAGAGAGCATGTAGAAAATGGAACTGTAGAGTTGCATTTTGTGTGTACTGAACGTCAAATAGCAGATATATTCACTAAACCTCTAGACGAATCAACATTTTCTAGATTGGTTGGTGAATTGGGGATGCTTAACACCTGTTAGTTTTGCTACCTATCTATTATAATTCAGTTTGTGTACATATTATTGTTATTCATGAATATTCATAATTAATAATGTGTACTTAACTTCATAAATGTATGTATTACATCTCATAAAGGGAAGTTAGAAAGTTTCATGAAATTAATCTTGTGCTGATCTATGTATCTAAATGATTAATGTCTAATAATGTGATAGGATTTAATGCTATACTTAATTTTGTAATGCATGATTTATTTGCTAAATTCCCTGTCATTTCAAAATTGTAAGTTTCTTAAATGGTGTGAAAATTTGTGGTGAAATCTTGTGAATTTTACATATAAATGTTTAATTCACATAATTTCATTAAAATTTTCTAAGGCAAATCTCGATCTAGTTCTGGATCGAGATCGAGAACGACTTGTGAAAATTGGTCTAAAAACTGTCAAGGTACATCTCGATCTATCCACATCGAGATCGACATCGAGATCGACATCGAGATGTAGATCGAGATGCGGATCGAGATCGACATCGAGATGTAGATCGAGATGCGGATCGAGATCGACATCTAGATGAGGATCGAGATGCGGATCTCGAGATCGAGATGTGACTTGTCTTTTCAGGTTTTTTTTGGCGTGCAAGTATATATTATAGCATTAAAAAGGCTGTTCATTATTTATATTAACTTTCTTTCTCTCCTTCAAAAGCTTAAGTTCTTCATATACACACGCGTATACATACATTACCAGAGTTCTTTTTCCTGCCATTACATCAAGTTTTCTTGTGATTTTCTTAAACAAAAATCACTAACTGTTACTTAAAAGCATCATTAACTAAAACGAAACTCTGCTAAAATTTTGTTTAAAACTGATGAACTTCTTGTGTTGTTTTTAACGTCATTACTGTTCTTGCAAATAGTTCTTTAGTTTTCTTTTCATTCGAGTGAGTTTGGTTTTTGTTTCGTGCTTTCTTATTGTGTTCTTGAGCGAAATAGTTGTGAGTACTACGGTTTAATCCTTAAAGTGCAACTTTACCGCCGTGTTTGTGGTTTTCTGGAAAAATAATTTATTTTGTAACGGCTGTTCACTTTAATTTTCGAAAACTCAACCGTCAATCTTTAGTGGGGAGTTAAGTGGTCATTAGTGGGGAAGTTAATTTGGATTAATTTGTGTCACTAATTACGTGGGGTAATTAGTGGGGTTCGTGTACGTTTTATTTTGTTTAAATTTAGAACTTGTTCTCTAAAAATTCCATTGCAAAACCATTTCAGAACATTTCTTTTCTCAAACACAAATTTAAAATGGCAAACCCAAATTTCACAATTCCCAAGACCAACTTTGTTAATCTCTCTGCTGATCGAGCAACTGGTAGATTTATTCACTATCAGTTCTGGATTGAATCCCTCAACAACACATCAATCATAAGTCATGCTTTAACCGCCTCTCCCATCCTGAATGTCGAAGCCCTTCAAGCTGTTTACTCAACACTAGAGATTCAGGGTGGAAAAGCAAATCCAACAGGCCTATCCTTTACTATTGGTGGTGCCAAATATGAAGTCAGTCTGCAGAAGTTCAATGAGATTCTTGGGCTTCCTACAGAAGATTATGCTCTGGAACCCACTATGGAGGATATGTTGCAATTATTCACGGAGATAGGTTGTCGTCCTCCAACGGGTCCTATCAAGGTAACAAAGGTTAACACCGGTATGCTACCAGCTGAGTGGGATTATGTAGTTCAGGCCATTCAGCACTGCATGTTCCCAAAGGACAAAGACTACAGGCCAATGAACAACAGCTGCCGGGTAATACTATATGGAGTGGCAAACAACAGGAGAGTGAATGTGGGCAAACATCTGTTGATTCAGTTGCTTGAGAGATGGGCATTGGAAAAGAATGCATCTAGGAATCCGGAAGATGGTCCAGTCAAATGCTGGATGCCAAGATTTCTTCAGATGGTTCTGGATGACGTCCTTTCAGAGGAACACAGAAGAGTATTTCAAGGCTCTGAAAGGATGGCATGTTTTGATATGACTCTAAAGAGTATCTCCACCATGGAAACCCAGCAAAAGTCAAGACTTTTTGAGTTGCGCCTGACTCCGTACTTCCAGGATCTGCAAGATGAGTATGCTAGGAGGCATGCTTCTCAGTTTACTGCAGTAGAAGCTGAGAGTAGCGGTAACGAAGCGGAAGGTGGAGATCAAGTGCCTAGAAATTTGGAAGAAGCAGGTATGGATGTTGACATGGCCGAGGCAAATGTTGCAGAAGCTGGAGCTGACAAGGATGACGATCTTCTGAGTCAGGTACCTATTCTTGCTGATCTTGATCAATCATCAATTCAACCTGTTTTCTACAGCCGTGGGCCTGAAAACCCCCAGGCTCTAACCCAGGCTGCAAGCCCTTCTGTTCATAAACGTTCAGCCAGCCCTAAAACTGGTGATAAAAGGAAGGCAAGCTTATCTGAGTCGAGTGATTCGAGTGGAGGGAGTGTAGGAGTTGAGAGAGTAGTCACTTCAGCAGCTCTGCCACCTCCAAAAAAGAAAAAGGTGGATTCAAACCCAGTGGCAACTGCACAACCTGTTAAGGCTAGTTCACCTCTCACAGCCACCACACCTCACGCTGGTGGCTTTCCTCTCCAAAACATTTCAACACATTCGCACTCGCCTAGGCATGTTGGTGAGAGTCAAGGAGGGGGTCCAGCTCAACAGCCAATAGGAGCTGGCCCTACCTCCCCTGAGTTGTCCGCTCAGGGCTCTTTGAGCAATTTCTCGGAAGGGGAATGGCAAACTGAGACTAGCACTTCTGATACTAGTATCTCAGGAAGTTTTAATGAGGAAGAGTCTGTCGAATCCAGTACGGATGACGCTTCCTCATCTAAATCAGAAATCAAGTTGCTCGCAGAGCAACGACATCTGGTGACTGGTGGGTCTACGCCTCCAGAACGGCCCAGCGAACCAGAAAAGGTTCTAAGTGAACAAGGGGATGACATGGTCATAACGCCATCTCCTATCGTAGACACAGCGCTTAAAGGCTCAGTCTCACTGACCGATATCGCCGACCAACTCACCGCTAGTCCCCAGCGATTAGTGGATGAGGCTCTAGTACTGTTAGGCTCTAAACACGAGGGAGAGACAGGGAGAGTAGATCCCTTCTTTTTAGGGATCTTGAGTGAAACAGAACCCGGCGAGAGTAAACAGTTTAACCCAAGCCAAACACCGTCCCCCAAATTGCAGGATCTAGTGAAGAAAGTGGAGGCTTTGGAGGCTGGAGTTGCTGGTGTTACTGCTGCTGTCTCTTCTCACTCTGGAAGATTGGAGGTTGGAGCTCAGTTCATGGAGAACCTCATTGCCGTCCAAAATCAAATGATTGACAAGATAAATAATCTTGGATTGGCACAGGTGGAGGTTGGGAGGTCAGTAGATGATGTCACTTATGGCATGTCTCAGGTTTGGACGAAGCTGAATGAACTACTTGATGCTGTCTTTGGACGTAACAAGGATGGACCTGGTCCTTCAACCGGTGGTGGTGGTGACGATAATAATGATGATGATGCTCCTGATGAGGATAACACACCTAAGGGGGAGAAGGAGGATCAGGGTCTGAAAAAGCTGACTAGTAAGGGTCCGGTGATCGAGTCCTCAAACAAATCTGGTGAAAAGGTGGAGGAGGCTCAACCGGCTCTTAAGAACAAAGGCAAGCAGAAGATAGTAGTTGAAGAAGAAGCTGAGAAAGAAACAACTCTCGTCGATGCATTTATGGGAGACTTTATTGAAGATTCTGATGAGGATGAGATGGATGTAGAAGCCTTAGTGGCAAGGAGGTCGAGACTCGAGCAACGGGCAAAAGAGTGGGAACAAGAAAGAGGTCTAAATCCTGGCGGATCTGGCGCAGGAGTTGCAGGGGATGCAGGAGACCACTCGGTTGCTGACGAGCATGTCCTAGAAGAAGAAGTTGATGAAGCGGAGATGCAAGGAGAGATTTTCAGGGAAGCCAGAGAAAGAGTAAATGAAGAAGTACTACAAGGGATAGTTGAAAAAGAACTAATGGCAAAGGAGAAGAGAGCGGCTCAGAAAACTCAGCATGAGTATGAAATGAAAAAGATCAAAGATCCTAAGGTCCAGGCTGACATAAGGAGGGAAGGTCCCGAGTAGGACAAGGCTAGAGAAGCCTTAGCTGGACCAAGAGCCTATGCTCATGACTCAGAAAGATTGAGCTTTCTTCTTCATAAGCTAGAAAATCTAAACCCTGGGCTACTGAATTATCTAAATTGTATAAGACAGGGATGCACCTCCGTACAAGTCATATTCAAGGAGAAGGCATGGAATCTGATGATCACTTGGACACCCATAACAAAAATCGGGCCGTGTATGGTCGATGAAGCTTTCTTCCATGAAAGGGGTGCAAGTGAACTGGTAGAATTCGCTCACAAGGTAGACACCTCTGTCAAGACTGGAGTGCTGTTTAAGGAGAAATTGTTGAAGATGGCTAAAGACAGAGGGGTTGACATTATTCTAAATCCCTACCAGATCAGATATGTCCATGACAAGGTCTTGAGGATCGTAAATCTGCATGACTCGAAACTAACTCCGAGCGGAAATGTGCTGAAGGCAGTTGCAAAGCTAGTCCTCATAAAGGGTTTTCTAACAAAGGAAAAGAAGCTGATGGCTAAGGACTTGGAGAAGCTGATAAGAAGGCAAGATGCTAGATACAAGTTGCCTGAAGCTACACTACCAGTGGTTAAGAAGGAACCTGAAGACTATGCATTCGAGCAGCAAGACGAGGCAATAAGGGAGCATGTGCAGAGATACGGAGATCCAAGAATAGACATTCCAGAAGAAGGGGAAATAAGGGAGGAAGCTGGTGCAGTGGCTGGTGCAAATGTCAAGTTTGTCAAAAGCAAAGCTGAGAATGAGAATGATCTACTGATCTATACAGACAAGCATCAGGTGGAAACCATCATTGAAATCAAGTACGACATCTTTGCAGAACACAGTCATGAAACACTGTGTATTATAAGGGAATTGATTGATGAGATGGATGACGTTGACGAGTTTGATCAGGATTATCTAAGGGTCACGTTTGATAACTTCTGTAAGAGAAGACAACAGCTTGATATTCAGAGGCTACAGTAATGCACCACCGCTATTGTCATTGGATACCCTAAGCAGCTGGTTATAAGGAAGAAAAGGGAAAAGGGGTACCCTGACAAAGTCACGAAGCTGAGGTTTGAAGACATTCCCACGAAGCTTACCACTCGTAGCATGGTTGAAAGGTGGTTGAGGTTGTTTCGAAATTACAAGATCAGAAATCATGTGGAAGCAGAAGGACTTAATCTTCTCAAGAAAAGAATGGATGAAGTCTGCAACCCTGAGTTCATGAAGAAAGAAAAAGCAGCCAAGAAGAAAGCTCGTGAGGAAGAGGAGCGCAAGAAATAAAAGTTTTAATATGCTTGTAATGTTTCTTTGCGTTGTAATTTGTTTTCTTGTTTTCCTGCATTGTAAAAATATTATCTGTTTTCTTGTGTAGTGTAAGGTAGAAGTTAGTTAGCTAAGTGTCTTGAAACTGGTTTATATTAGGCGTCAATTATTTCGCGAAGTTCGGCGGTGGTAATACTGCTAAAAGGACTTCAGAAGGATAATTGAAGATTGAGTGGACCGTGCTCTTAAAGTACCTAGAGAAAATCTATAGAAGAGCATGAAGCCATTTAATCGAGCCAACAGGTGTCCAATTTTGGCACTTGAAGTATCAGTAACAGACATGAAGTTAATTAATCAAGCCAAGCATTATGCAAGTTGACATGATCTTTTATGAATGTTATTTTATCTTTTTCAGTCCCTGGTTAGTTGAGTTATCCTCATTGTGAATTTGGTTGTCATTGTTAGACAATCAAAAAGGGGGAGATTGAAAGGCATAGGTGTACTAACTTGTAACACTTAATTATTATGTAACTCAACTAGAGAAAAGATAAAACAACAGCAAAACAAGAGAAACTGAAGAAGCACATGGAATCAATCAACTGAAGAAATGGTAATGATACTTGGTAACTACAAGTAACTAATTTGGTTAATCAAGGATGCATAAGTGAGAAGAAGTTCAATCTGAGTATTGCTCATGCCCTAACTTATCTAATGGAGAATCAAATTAATGTCAAAGAAGTATCAAGAAGACCAAAGTGATTTCATGTAATGTATATCAACATCTGGATATTGTAAAGGTTAATCAACAAATGAGAACTGATATTCAGAAGCAAGAACCCCTACAAGACTAGTCACTTATGAACCAGACCATTGCATCAAGTGTCAGGACATTGGAGGCAAGTTCATGTCAGTAATAGAAGATCTCATTTGAATTGAGTGAGGAAAAGATATTGAAGAAGCTAGGGAAACTTGCTCATAAAGGTTAATCCTCAATTAGTCACTAAAGAAGGTCAACATTGGATGTGTGCATATTTGCTAAGGCAAATGTCGATCCACAGCAGATCGAGATGCGGGTCGAGATTTATAATTGAAGTAAAACATTGCAAAGGCAAATCTCGATCCACGGTAGATCGAGATCGAGATTCTCCCAGATCGAGATCGAGATTCTCCTAGATCGAGATCGAGATTCTCCCAGATCGAGATCGAGATTTTCACAGATCGAGATCGAGATGGGTCTAGGCAAAGATCGAGATGCGGGTAGAAATGTAACATTTAATGTTCAAGGGACAAGTGGCTTATTGTGAACGGTTGATCCAGAGTTGTTGGGAAAGTACTTTTTGTTGTCGAAGTCCTGATTGGGCCACGTACACAAAAAGGACAAGATCAAGACTACATGACATTATAAAAGCAGCACTTTGTTTTTATTAGAAAATAGACTTTCATCATCTCTGTAATTCAACGATATTTCTAAGAGAGAGCATTTACTGTAAAACAAAAGTGAGAGAGAGGATCAGTTGAATCTAGCTTTAATTGCTGTATTTATTGTTCAACTGATCATGATGCTTTAATGAATGTTGTAGCAAATCCATCAATGAATATAATGATATATTCTTGAAATTCTGTGTCATCATTTATTACCTGCACATTGTTTATTCTCTCATTAATTTTAAACAGTTGTATTCACCCCCCCCCCTCTACAACACTTTGGACCTAACAAAACCCCATGCTATGATACCCATCGGAAGGAAGCTGAGGCTCACATCATGTGAATTCTTCAGGGAATTGGGCACGTGTACAGTAATTATTCAAAAAAAACCCTACTCTGACTTAGTTTATGCTGTCAGGACCAAGGGTGTCGATATGGCAAATCTAGTATGTGCCTCTGCATCTAGCATTGGGTAGACCTCATACAATAACTGTACTAGCTCTACCGTATCTTTTGTTTCATTTCTTCTGGAATAATCACAAAAACTTTTTTGATTATGGATCTACTACCAGAAATTCAATGCGTAATCTCAGCATTCAATGCGTATTCCTGAATAATCTCATTTTTCAATTATTCAACCATTTCATTTTACCAAGTTCAATGCTATCCAGATTAGTCAACATTTATATTTTTCGATGCAACAACAAGATGTTATTTGTAACAAGCAGTTTTGTGGTTGCCTTGGAAAGAAAATCTAGGTTTGGCCAGTGGCAAGTACAGGTTGTATCGGAGTTGGCAGATTGCCAAGACCCCTTTTACTTTTAGAATGTAGTTGAGGATTCAACCTGATTGTTGACAATAAGAAGAATTTCCCTCTCTCGAAGGTTCAGGAGCTTTTGGCGTTCCTTCGTAGATCTCCGGATTTCACCCCTACACACGAAATTCCACTCTCCTCTGTCTCACTCAAGTGAATTGGTTTCGAGAGCATTCCGCCAGCTTTTGGCGACTTTCCGAACAATTGTTGGGAATTGAGCATACAGAATAAAGGACCAGGAATCTGAAGGAGATCATTGCCAATACAACATATACATGTTATATGGCACCTGAAGAATTAGAAGATGATTCTGATGAAGAGCTATGGATGAGCACTATTGATGGTTCCTTAGAAGCTGCTGAAACTGAGATTCTTTCTTAATATATGAGGGCAATGGTGGAAGTAGAAATTGAAGATCCCAATCAAAGGAGAATTGCTCACTATATGAGGGAATCATTAAAAATTCAGAAGATCACAGTGACATGAGTAAAGAGAGAATTGGAGATTATCAAGGATTCTATCACTTCTAACAAGGATTCATTGGAGAGAAGGTTGGATGAGAAGCTACCAATTAATATTATGCGTCAAATCAAGGACAAGCTGTTCAAGGAATCCAAGAACTTTATAGCCTTGGAAACAAGAGTGGGGTCTCTAGAAAAGAAGATGGATGACATCATAAAAGGCCATAGTCTACATGCTTCCATTCTTCAAAAGTTTCTTGACAGAATGCCACCACCTTCTCTAATTGATGATAATAAAAATGGGGAGAATGCAAAGAAGAATGATGGTGATGGTAATGGCAAAGGCAGTGGTGGTGTTGGTGGTTCTGGTATGGATAAATCAAGTGGCATTGGTGGTTCTGCAACAAAAAAGACTACTAAAAATGGAAGCGACAGGGATAAACAATCTTCAAAGACATCTAAGTCATCTAAGTCACCCAAAGATGACTTAGAATAAAAAAAAAGAATTCAAGAAGTTTGAAGATGATCTAGAAGCTAGAAGAATTTCTAGGGAAATAAAAACTCAATCAATGATTGAGAGGAAAAGGAAAAGGATTGAAGATCTAAGGAAACGCACTGAGTTGGTGACAGAGGCAGCAGAAAGAGGAAACTTGGATGAGTTCATTGCTCAGACAAGAATAGTAAATGAAAATGCAAAGAAGGCTGCCATAGAAAGCAATTCTAATGCAGAAAACTTTCTATCAATTGATCTTGAAGCCCTTGAAGAGAAGAAAAAGGGTAAAGTCATAATGATTGAAGAAGAAAAGAAAAGGAAAGAGCCAATTGGCCAGAAGCTTATTCAAGGAGCCATTTCCTCAAGATTTTCAGATGCTGCAAGAAGAGAAAAGGAGAATGAAGAAATAACAAGGAAAATGGAAATGGAATGAAATATGAAAGATCAATTAGTAGAACAACCATTGAGGA
Source organism: Oenanthe sinensis (assembly GCA_028671895.1). Lineage (NCBI taxonomy): Eukaryota > Viridiplantae > Streptophyta > Magnoliopsida > Apiales > Apiaceae > Oenanthe > Oenanthe sinensis. The sequence continues at coordinate 25,522,165 of CM053814.1, forward strand.
TAAAGAGGAAAATAGTCATGGCTAAGAAAAAGACAAGTTTTACTCAAGAAAAAGTGGTTCAGGAAAACCTCCAAGTTAATTAAAGAAGAAATCAAGGAGGAGGTAACAATTGAAGGGTATAATATGAAATGAATATCAGTGATAAGTGAAAAAGGGTTGATAGGAGTAAGAACTCACCCTACAACCTCTAACCAAGAAGAATCAATGAGGTTGGAGTATGAAAATGGAGTAAAAATCACTTATTTAGTAAAGTTAATAATGAAGCAAAGCTACATGTTCTGAAGAACATTCTTCCTCTACTCAACAGAAAGTACAAACTCAATACAACAATTGCTCAGGAAATTCAACATCAAATCTCAAAGCTAAGGAGATCAAAAGCAGAAGCTGAACCTGATTCACCCCATAAGCTATGGAAGTCTCAAGTCAAAAAGGTGGTGCTGGAGCCAAAATATGCAATGATTTTTACAGATGTGGAGGGCAACACAAAGTTCTTTGATATCTGCAAATATCTGGACAAAATCACAGATGAAGAAATTCACTACCTTATGAGGCAACTTGGAGAGACTGACAGAGATGAAGTAATTTTGAGGAGTTCATTCATGAGATAAATAAAGGAAAAGGTTGAGAAGAGAAAAAAGAAAACCTAATTGGATTATGAAGATGGTGAAGACATTGGAGCAGCTTGCAGAAGTTATTCATCAAACTGGTACTTTTAAAATTCAAAGTGCCATTTAAATTTCTTGATTCTATCTGAATGAAAATAATTAAGGGTTTTATTATCATCAATTAGATTTATGCCTGTTCATGTCACAGACACAAATAGGGGAGATTGTTAGGAATCTACATGTAATTTGATGATAATTTTAATCTTAGAATCATAGAAATTTTAATTGATGTAACTGATCAGTTGATATGAAAGTAATAAATATCAGTTGATCAGGAAACCATTTATCAGTTGAAGTGTTTATGTGAATCAACTGATAATTTGGATTGTAGCATAGGTGTACTTAGTCTATTTTAATCGATAAGGTATAAGTCAATTGATATTATTCCCATCAATTGATGTTAGAGTCGATTAATATAGATCATCAACTGATGTGTAACTTAGACTGTCAAATTATAATTATTTGAAGACAGAAAATTATACAAGTGAAGGATGATCAGTTGATATTGAAGCATCGATGGATAGGAGATCAATCAAAGAAACCAAGTCAAGTATTGAAGACCATCAACTGATGTGAAGACCCATCGATTGATAACATCTATCAATCGATAAGTCACTATTTGTCAATCGATGGATATAAAGATCAATCTAAAAAGAACATCAATTGATGGATTAAAGGAAGGATCAATTGATATGCTTAACAGCAAATTATCAATTCATCGAGACAACACAGAAAGACTATCTGTTAAAGATCTAAATGACAAAAGCACACGTATGAAAGACAGTCTATGTGACTGTGAAGACTCAATCTGAAGCTGTTTTTCAAACCTTTTTCTAAAATAGAAAAAGGTAAAATGGAAGATAGGTAGAAATAATTCTAAAATAGGAATTATAAAAACATATTTGTAGTATATAAACAAGTGTGGTAACATTGTTAGAAAATGTACAAGTTAGACAATATTTCTTGAATCAACTATTCAGCCTAAGAGCACTTTGTAAGAACAGTTGATTTATTTTCTAACCTTGTAAAAATGAAGCTATGTCTTTATTTAACCTAGGAACATTGAATAAAAATATACATTGATAGAAAATCCAATCCATCAGTAATTTTAAAATCTCTTTGTTGTATTTATTTTCAGTTTTACTTTGTTTAAACATATTTTCTCGAACTCTCAAACATCAAGAAAAAATATTAAAATAAACAAAAAGTTTTGATATTTGTATTCAACTCCCCCTTCTACAAATATTGGCATTGTTCTGAGAAATAATAGATATGCTAACAACCTGCTTTATCAAATATTATTTTCTTCAGCTTTTGTTCTAGTTGATAGGCCTTCATCACATACAGTTCTTTTACAGATAATGTGGTTGCATTTTTAGATCTCTGTTCGCTGTAATCCTGTGTTCCAGATGATCTGCAGTGTTAGCACGAACTTCCTGTAGAATAATCTTTAAAGTTTGTACTGAGATTCCAAGTAGTCCAGTTTGTTCTCCATCACTACTTTAACACCTAAGATTTTTCATCCAAAATTTAAACTCAAATCAACCAAAAATTGTACCCAAATTAATCTCTTCTTTTCCAGCTTCTGAAATATTAGTGGGGTCCTATAGAGTAAACCTCTGAGGAAATTAATACCACATCTTCTTCAACCTGTTCCAGAATTAACTTCATTGGGTTTTTTTAGTCAATTTTAGTTGTCTTCAATGCCCAGAAATTTTTTTAACTACAAACCCTTGAGTACCCTCGAATTAATATTTAAGAAAAATTTAAATTTGCAGAATTTTTAATTTTCTTAGAAAATAAATTAATCAAAAATAAAAATTTATAAATAATTAATTTTCAAAAATATTTAATTTCTTAAAAATTAAAAATCAATAAATTAATATTTTAAGAAAAATTTTAGTTTTCAAAAATTTTAATTTTTTTAGAAAAATAAATAAATCTAAAATAAGAATTAAAGGGTACAAAACTTGGGATACCAAATAGCACTTAACCAAATTAATGTAGGTGTTGAACATGTACCATATGATTCAAAAAAACTCGACACTCGTGCTTCTTCAAATCACTCAACACTTTTTCAACACGTACGGAATTCAAATTGGCGCGTGTGTCTTCACTTGGCCAATTTTATAACCATCGATAACTTCTTAGCTAACCACTTCAATTCATGGCCGAGTTGCATTTCTCCAGGAAAAATGGACCACGTTTAACTTTAAAAAAAATGTTAAATAGATTTAAAAGAAAAACTTTTATAAAATTAAAAAAAATAAACTAATTAAAATTTATAACATAAAATTATAAAAATTTATAAAATAAATTTTATAAAAGTTTATAAAATAAATTTTATTTAAAATTTATAAAATAAACTAATTAAAATTTATAACATAAACTTATAAATGTTTATAAAATAAATTTTATAAAGGTTTGCAAAATAAATTTTATTTAAAATTTTTAAAATAAACTAAATAAAATTTATAACATAAACTTATAAAAGTTTATAAAATAAGTTTTATAAAGTTTATAAAATAAACTTAAATTTTATTAAAGTTTACAAAATAAATTTTATTTAAATTTTTTAAAATAAACTAATTAAAATTTATAACATAAACTTATAAAAGTTTATAAAATAAGTTTTATAAAATTTATAAAATAAACTTATTAAAAGTTTATAATTAAACTTATTTAACGAGATCTCTAATCATTCTGAGTCCAAACAACTTCAGCACTGTGAGCTTCACCAAGCTAATGATCTTGATTTGTATATCAATTACCTGGATATGATACCAATTGTTAGGTCCCGGAAGTATCGTAGAAGGGGGGTTGAATACGATACTCACTACATTAAAAAATTCTTTCAAATCTATTGCGGATAAATAATTTAGAGTTCGGTTAGTGGTTTGAGTCCTTGTAGTGTTTAAGAGGCTGACTTTCTAATTTTTTATTTTTATGAATAAATAATAAAGTTCTAGAAAATTAGCAAGTAATTAAATGAAACAAGTTTCAGGGAATATATCTTTCGTATATAAACCCAGAGGGGTGCTATACCCCGTTTTAATGAACCAATTTCCAAAAAACAAATTAGTTCTTTGCTACAATAAAGAGATCTAACTTGTTGGATAAAATCAAACATACTCTATATAATTACTTGTCTTGTAGTAACACATCTAAATATTCTATATTAGGTTGGTGATTTAGACATTTTAATGTACTATTGGAGATAGAAGTATGATCAAATTGTGTTTCCAAGTTGTAATTAAAGTCAATAAATAAAGTATGTTAGAAGATTCAAGTTGAATCATGCATCTAGACAAAGAATATTTTCCTAAAGAATAAGGAATGCAGTCTGAGAATTCTTCTAAGTCAAATAATTGGTCGAGAAGTCACTACAAACGAGAAGTCAAAAATGTACAACTGGTTAAGAAGTCTCAAAACACTCATTGGCTCAGTATTCAATCGAGAAGTGTTCATTCGAGAAGTCAAGGAATTAAAACCAATCGAGTAGTGTGAAAATGACATACATTCGAGAAGTCCAGAATAAACAATTCGAGAAGTTAACAAAATGAGTAATCGAGAAGTCATAGGGCTGAACCAATCTAGAAGTCTGAGTTTCAAGTAGCTGATCGAGAAGTCTCAACATATAACTAATCGAGAAGTTTAAACATGTAACTGATTGAGAAGTCTCAACATGTAACTAATCCAGAAGTCTAAACATATAACTGATCGAGAAGTCTAAACATGTAACTGATCGAGAAGTCTCAACAAATAACTTATCGAGAAATCTTAGTATGAACCTATTCAAGAAGTCAATTACCATGACTTCTCGAAGTAAAACTAACAGAGTATTCGACTACTTCAAGAGGCTAGTTTCAAGGAAAATTGCAGAAGAACAAGACAAATAATTTGCAGCTCTGTCATTACTGGGTAAGTCAAACCTGTGATGATAGAGACAAGTCTACAATGAAGCTTGGAAGATAGAGACAAGACAAATGATAGAAGAGATAAGGTTGAAAGCAATAGACTGTCAACCATATGTGTTAGCTAGAAATAGATAGTAGTCAAATGTAAAGTTATTTTTGTCTATTTATAGTTTTAGCTTAATTGACTAGTGAGAGCATGTATCAAAAGATATGTTGTCTATATAGCTTATGCACTGTCTCATTAGTTAAAATATCTTTGAAAATAATCAAGCATTCAAACCTTGTATCTTCTAAGAACAAGAAGTTGAAATTCACACTGAATTTCAGATTGTAGCAAAGAACAATTCTAATACAAATTAGATTGAAAGTTAATTTCTGTGTTTACTTTATTTTCTGCATTATGTTTCTCTAAACACTTAAATTACTAAAGCTACCTACACAACAAACAGTTCATCAAAATTAAAGAAGCTAAGAAGAATTTAAAGTTATACATTTACCCCATTGTAAACTTCTATTAACTCTAATTCCTAACAAGTGGTATAAAGATTGTTAATATACATACAATTTGAAGATCAAAATGAGTTCTCAGAAGCTGAGTAGTATAAAGATTCCTCCTTTTGACAGAGAAAACTATAATCTATGGAAAAGGAAAATGTTAATGTTCATAAGGGCTGCTAACTCCATGTATCCAGAAATCTTGAAGAATGGCCCTTTTATGCCAGTAACATTGGTTCCTGAAACTACCAGTGGCTTTGAGGTAATACCTACAACATGGATATCCAAAGTATCAGAGTTTAAGATGGAAGCATTAGTGTTTGCCATGAGAGCATAGTTGGTTTCTTCTTCAGAGTCTGAGGAATCCATCCAATCTTTTTTTGATGTGATTAATGCTTTTCCAAATTCCTTACTTCTGCATTCAGTAGCAAAGTGCCCCATCTTGTTACACTTGTAAAAATTGACTTTTAATTTATCAATTTTTTTTTATTTTCCATCTATATCTTCTCTTTTCTTGAATCTGTCTTTCTTCTCTCATTCTTCATGCTTCTTCTGGAAGTTCCCTTGCTTTCTGTACTTCCTATATTTCATTCTCTTAAAGCCTTTGACAATCATAGCAACCATCTCCATCATGTCAGATTCTGTGGAGTTATCAGAGTTTGCATCAGAGTTTGTCTCAGACTCTGATTCACTGTTTTCCTTGACCATTACAGCTTTTCCTTTTCTTGTTGAGGTCTTAAGGACTTTTTCTTTTGGATCTTCAATTTTGGCTTCAACATTCAAAGAAATAGATTTTGCCTTATTGTTTTTCTTATTCTTCCTTTGCTGTAATTCCAGATCATGAGTTTTCAATCTTCCATAGACTTCATCTAGAGACATCTCATCCAAATCAGCTCTATCTCTTATTAAAGATGTTTGTAGATCCCATTCTTCAGAAAGAGCCCTTAGAAACTTGGTGTTTGAATCTTCTTTGCCATACACCTTATCCACCAAAGCTAAGTTATTCAACAGAGTTAGAAATCTGTCATAGATATCTGTGAGGGATTCATTCTGTTTTACCTCAAAATATTCATATTCTTGAATTAGAACAGATCTTCTATTTTTTCATTTCTTTGGTTCCTTGGTATTGAATCTCTAGTGCATCCCAGATCTCTTTTACAGTTTTATAGGCAATTACCCTGTTAGACATTACAGAGTCAAGACTGTTATGCAGTATGTTTCTTACCTTTGCATCTTTGAGAACTTCTAGTTTTTCCTCATTGGTTCACTCCTTTTTGTCTTTCAAGGTTTAGTATTCAAGAACATGTCTTCCTTATACAATTATTGATGGCACTAGTTTGGTTGGAAGATACTGGCCTTTATTGATCCTGTCTAGATAATCAAGATTTGTTGCTTCTAAGAACATCAACATCTTTACCCTCCATGTAGGGTACTCAGCTTTCTTCAAGATTGGAATTCTTATGCTTTCATACTTGTTTCCAGACATATTTTTATGATCTTTTAGTTGAATTTAACTGCCTGCTCTGATACCAATTATTTTCCCAGATGATAATCTATTATAGAAGGGGGGTTGAATATAATAGTATCAAGTAAATCGATTATGAACACAAGTATGTAAAGAAGTACATCTTTGTATTGATATTAAATTATGTACAAGAACTCTCTCAAGAATTTTATTGTTCTCAAGAGCTGCTAGGTTATATGAAAATTATGACTTGAATGTTACCATAATGTTAACCTATTTCTGTGTTTATATAAACACAGTTACAATTCAATTACAAAACAGATTATGAAAATAATAGCTTCAATAAGGTAATTAGACTTGTATTTGAAATCCAAATCATATTCTGATTTGTCTGTTTCCTTTACAAACTCTGATTTGTAAAATCTGTCGGTTGTCATTCTCTGATTGAGTATTCTCTGTTAGAGTAAAATTTGATTGAGTATTCTCTGATAGAGTAAACTTTGACCGACGGCTTCTTATTCTCTGATGACGTCAGCAATCATAAACTCTTTTCTTTGTTATTCTCTGACAACATCAGTGTTTGTTTTCTAACAGAGATAGAGAAAGTTGATATGAGAAACACAAAGAAGCTGTTAGGGTTTGTGTACACCCTATGAGAGTTTGTATTCATACATCAATAAAGCAAACAGTATTCATTCATATCTTTGTATTTGTTCTTTGTTCTTAATTCAAATCTTTAATTTATATTGAGTAGATTTTAATCAGACAAAAAGATCACACAAGCATTCAACCCCACCCCCTTCAACTTGTGTAACTGTGAAAACATACCTACCTTACTTGTGATTCAGCCATACATTCTGTTTCGCTTTATTTTATTCGCATTATATTGATTCAGTGCACCTATTATAGTGCTTCTCTCTTTGTTGGTTATTTTCCTTAACTTTATTCTAATATTCGAATTTTATACTCTATGTTGGTAAGACATAAATATATTCAATTTTAATTTTTTTTAAAAAAAATTATATTCATACTGGGTATTTGACTCATTCGTATTATTTTTTCCGCAGGTATTGAGGAGTAAAGCGGGAAGAGTGATAAGTGCTACCCCAGACTTTAGTTTCGGTTTAATTAGATCGTTATGAAATCATTTTAAATACCTAAACAATAAAATTTATCAAGATTATCATTTATTTTCTTGTCACAATTAATGATTTTAGATTTGTACTTGATTATCCGTTTATTAGATAATAGTCCGAAAAATCGGGCAGTTTGATGGAATCTAAAGATTATTCTCTACGCTTGCATACAAATATCATTGGATTCCGAGGAGGTTGCCTTTTATGAATTTTCCTGAAAATCAAATTAAATGATTCGATTTTGATTTTCTTAGCGGGTATGATGATTATCATCTCGTATATGTCATAAACATGAAATTTCTTGGTTAAATGATGTTTATTTGTATTGTATATATACTATTTTTGAGTTTTGATTGGAGAATGATAATATATGAAGTAATGTTTTGGGCGTTGTGAAAATGGGTTGTGGAGATGGTGGGGGTGTGATCGGGGATAGAGGAGGAGCCCCACCGCAGCGGTAAAGGTGGTCGACGGTGGTGGCTACGTTTGCAGCAAAGAGGCAGCAGAGGATGGAGTGTATATATGGATGATTATATGTGTGTATGTATGGGCTGTGAGGTGTTTGTGTCTTGGAGAGAGAGAAAGAGGATGATGGAAAGGTTGAAAGAGACATATACAAAAAAAATATTAAAAGGTTGGTAATCAGTATTTGGGTCAGATAGTTATTATTGAACATAATTTTTAAAATTTAATTTACTAACTAAAAAAACACAAATTAGTCTACTAACTAATAAATCTCTAAATAAAATACACAAATATTATTTTATTTAAGATTAATCTTCCAACTAAAACACATCTTAAATTAATCTTCTAACTAATAAATATCTTTAAACAAAATACACAAATATTATCTTACTGGACATTAATATCCTAACTAAAATATATCTCATATTAATCTTTTAAATAATATACATTTTTAAATAAAACACACAAAAATTATCTTATTAAAATTCAAATATAAATACAAAAGTATATAAAAAATTTTGTAATAATATATACATATAATATTAAATAAAGTTTAAATTATTATTATAAAAATTTAAATTCATATTATATAAAGAAAATATTAAAAGAAAAATTATTTAAAATATTAAAACAATTAACTTCGTGCATTGCACGGGATATTTTTATTACAAGCATTTGGGATTTTCAAATGAGATTGACATAGATAATGAACTTGCATGTTTAAACGGAGATCTTATTTGAGGTAATATTTGGATTTTGGAGGCTCAATTTTGAATTAAAAATAAAAATATTAAAAGAAGATTGGGTGGATTTAAATTGGAGTTTTGAACGAATTACGAAATTGTCTTGAGATTTAAAAGTGTTATATGTATTTAAAATAGAGTTCAGAGGAAAAAATTGAATATTTAATTAATTTGAGATGATTATTATTATTATTATTATTATTAGAGTTAAATAACTAGATTTTATTATAGAATAATTGGATTTTATTTGGAGAGTAATGGAGTGAAGGAAAGTGGAGTAAAATATTATTTTGGGTTATTTGGGGATTAAAAAAAAATATGAGTGGAATCTATACTATATTATTATACCTGAGAGATTAAAAGTTTTGATCTAAGGTGCACCATAAAAAAGATCTTAATCGTCCAATTTTAGATGGACCATAGAAACGATCTTAATCATTCAATTTTAATAAAATCTAATTTTAAAAAGAATATATATCATACATACAATTCTAACCTCCGTAATCCTCCTTTTATACAACTACTCATGGATAATATTATATAATATTTAAATTATATTCTATACTTTCTATTTTAAGAATCTTATTTATCATATAATTTTTATTTAATATATCATTAAAGTTTACGAATATTAATATATAAATATCATTGTATAATAACATACAACTCTAACCCCTGATAGTCCTCCTTTTATACAACTACTCACGGATAATATTATATTATATTAACATAAATTTTCAACGTTATAAAATTTTATAGTAAATATCAATAAAATATAATATAAAAAATAAATTTATCTAAATATTAGTCATTCATCCCGTGCTCCGCACGGGTTATAAGCTTGTAAATGTATGCTTGGATTTTAAATTTGTCTCAAATAGAGATATCATTTTCGGATTATATTTGGAGTTGGTACATATAAACATGATGGAAGTGTATTTATAGATTTAATTTGGATATATTTTGTCGCTAATTGGAGTGGCATATAATAATTCAATAGGCTCTCACTATTTAAATAAAAATAAGATATTATTTTTGTGAATATTTTATTTATTTGGATATTTATATCCGAATAAATATGAGATTTACTAAACGATTGATTATTGTTTTGAAAAGGGTATTTGGAATGTCGAGGCTATAAATAAATTTCGAGCTAACGTTGTTTAATAATTAGCTTGAGTTGAACGGACTAGAAGTTCACTACTATCCCTACTCTTGAAATGGTTGTTAAAATTTCTGATTATTATAATTTATTTATGAATTATGTGATAAGATCTATTGGGATTTCCTATTTTTCATTTCAAGAATTTTTGATCAATTCCATTTTTGGGAATTTATGGCTTCCGTATATTCTGTTGCTTATTTATTTAATTATCGCAATTCTTTCCAAATTATTGAAGTACTTGGCCCAATAATTACAATTGATTTTTTTTATATTCTATTTTCCAAATGTTGCTCCAATCCCACATAAATTGATTCTTTTCAAGAATTTAGTGTTTTTCATTGATTCGAGAGGGTTACACGTATAAATTTTAAATTAGTAGCAAGCCTTACTGTTTCAAGGCAGCTAAAATTCTTTTTAAGTAGAGTTTGAGCTAGTTTCTTATCGAATTCAATGAAATTTATTGTAGATTTTATTGATCCATTATTCGGGTCGATAACACAATTGGGAGAAACTGGCTCACTCTAAGTGAGATCGGGAAATAATAAAATTATTGTGATCATGTGAAATGAAATATTTTCAAATTGTGATGGAATATTGAGATCGGGTATATGTTCATCTATATTCGTCAACATGAACCCTGTGAATACATTCCTGGGAGTTCTGTGTACGGATAGTACATATTATTTTATTTTATTTGGCACTATTGTTGCCTTGTGTTGAAATTGATAACCCTTATGCTAGCAAATAATTTGACGGTGCTTGAGACATAACAGTGATCGTGCTATGGGGTACCACGGGTGGTAATATTTCTCATAGTAGTTGATCGCACAATGAGGATATCATGAGTTAAGATGACCAGTTCTCTAAACTAATTTATTCATTGTCAATTCTTTTGTGGAATCCTTTCGCTTACTTTGATAAGTGACTTGTCACATATTCAGTGACATTATTGTCATCAATAATTTTAAACTTTGGCTTACTGATTCCCTATTAAATGTTGGAGCTGAGGTAAGTTATCAAATTGACCTTTACTTATATTTAAAATATTTTGATTGAGAATATGTAGTTAAGATTAACCTTTTTTTATTTTTTGTATTAATATCTGCATATTCTGAGACAGATGTATGTAGTTTGTTTGAAACAACCCTACTTATCTTAGTGCTTGTTTAAGTCTCGTCTTTTGACGTGTTATTTTCTCTGTCTCATCTAATGGTGAGTTATATTTCTCCCTAATAATTTTCATTTTCATTGGGTCTCAATCTCTGTATCGATCTTCTATCTATTTCATTAATCCTATCATGGCAAGCTCCTACCATGAACGTGAGGTTCTAAAGGCGTATGAAAATCTTAAAATCAATGATGACGATCAGGGGGGTCTTATTTTAGATGAAGTTCAGGTAGAAACCCAGAACAATGGGTACGACCGCTGTTTGATTGGAAGCTTCTTGACGAACAGAAAGATAAATTTTGGGGCTATGCAAGAGACATTATCATCTATTTGGAGGCCTGTTAAAGGAGTCTTTATGGAGGAATCAAATTATCCCAACTTGTTCATCTTTAAATTCTTTCATGAGTTAAACATCAAAAGGGTCCTTGATGATGGGCCATGGACGTTTAATCAACAAGTGTTGCTTCTGAAAAAACTGGACGTCAATGAACAACTGAATGATGTACACCTAACAGATGTGTATATGTGGATGCAGATATATGATCTTCCCATTGGTTTTAACTCAGAGATCATATTAAAATCAATAGGGAATTACGTGGGAAAGTTCATGGAGGCTGATCCAAAGAATTTTCAAGGTCTGGGAAAGAACTATCTCAGAATTAAGGTAGCATTGGATGTTCGTCGACCGTTAAAGATTGGCATGAAAATAAAAAAGGCAGGAGGAGATTGGTTATGGATAAATTTCAAATATGAAAGATTGCCTTCATTCTGTTTTTATTATGGCCTAATTGGTCATTCAGATAAGTTTTGTGAAGAAATTTTCGATAACCCTCAGCATGGGGAAGAAAGAAAGTTTAGTAGTACGTTGAGATCCCCGATCAGGAGACAGAGTAATAATAAAGGCAACCAATGGCTCAGGGATGCAAATGGTGGTTACGGTGGAATTCCGGTTGGAGAAGCTGGAAGGGAAGGACATGCAACAAACTCTCGTGATTTTCATGTAGCAGAAAGAGAAAGCAGCAATCAGGGAGATGCAGGTGCTAAATTTGCATCAAATCAGGAGGAGGAAGTTGAGGATATCTTGAATTCAAATGATGATATCCCTAATGATGAGGGATTAGTTGTATCCAAACAGAAAAGAGCGTGTATAGATATTTTGAATAAAAAAGATATGGGCCTCAATCAAGAGCAAAATATTGGGCTGGACACTATTATGGGAGACTCAGAATTATAAAAGAACTAAAAAAACTTGTTATTGGCGGGACCTGTGGTGCAGGCCCGCCAGTCAAAATGAGTACTCTATTTTGGAACTGTAGAGGCTTGGGCAATCCTCAAACAGTTCAAGTTCTGTTGGACCTAGTCCAAATGAAAAGGTCCATGTTTGTTTTTCTGATGGAGACTATGTGTAACAATGATAGAGTAGAGAGTGTACGAGCGAAGATGAACTATGAAGGTCTGTTTACAGTAGCGGGGCCAGGTCATGGTGGGGGTCTGGCATTGTTTTGGAAGCAAGGGTCTAATATAAAGATTAAAACATCCTCTCATAATTATATTGATACTGAAGTGCAGTTGGAAAATACTGATATATGGAGGCTTACATTCTTTTATGGATTCCCAGAGAGAGCAAGACGAAGAGATTCTTGGAATATGCTGAGAAATTTGGCTGCACAATCATCCCTCCCTAGGTAATTTTGAGAGATTTTAATGATATTCTTCGTGATAGGGAAAAGAAGGGGAGATGCAAACAACCGACTTGGATGTTAAATGGTTTCAAGGAGGCTATTTTTGACTGCGGTGTTTCAGACCTACCAATAGAAGGTTACCCATTTACATGGGAGAGAAGCAAGGGTACTGATAGAAGGGTTGAAGAAAAGCTTGATCGTATTTTTGTTAGTGATGACTGGAGAGAAAGATTTCCTACTCATTCTGTTCAGAATCTAGTAGCTCCATCTTTAGACCATTCAACTCTATATTTTCAAATCAGAATATGGAGACCAGTAGCTCGTAGATCGCGGTTTCGCTTTGAAAACTCTTGGTTGAGGGAGAAAAGGTGTAATGAGATAGTGCAGGAATGTTGGCATCAGAATAAAAATAATAGTATTGAGAAGATGATTAACATTTGTGCCCAAGAACTTAAGAATTGGGGGGAAAGTCTTTCAAGAAATTTCAAGGATAGACTGAGTAATTGCAGAGAAAGAATGAATAGGTATAGGGGTGGGATAGATGCGTTTTCAGTTCAATGCTACACAGAGGCGATAAAGGAATACTCGAGGGTGTTAAGTCAGCAAGAAGATTTTTGGAAGCAAAGGGCAAAGCAGCATTGGCTTAAGGATGCTGATTGTAATACAAGATATTTTCATGTGTATGCATCGGCTCGAAAAAAGAAGAACCAGATTTCTAAGCTAAAAGATGAGGGTGGAAACTGGTGTGATTGGGAGCATGGATTAGGAGATTTAATCGGAAAGTATTATGAAAAATTATTCCAATCAAATGAGGTGGATCTTGAGGAAGTGCTTGAAGGTGTAAACATGAGAATCAACTCAGAACAGAACGAGATGCTAACTGAAAATTTCTCAGCGGTGGAGGTGAAGAATGCAATTTTTTCTATGCATCCGGACAAAAGCCCTGGACCTGACGGTATGAATCCAGCCTTTTACCAAAGATTTTGGGATATTATAGGGGATGATATTACTTCTGCTTGCATAAATATTTTACCCACTAATAGTATTCCTCATAATTTGAATGATACTTTAGTTGTGCTCATTCCTAAGAAACACAGTTCGGATACTATGAATGATTTGAGGCCAATTTCTTTATGCAATGTCATGATGAAAATCTTAACAAAAATGTTGGCTAACCGAATGAAGGGGGTGATTTCATCAATTATTTCGGAGATGCAGAGTGTTTTCATTCCTGGAAGACTCATAACCGATAATGTGATTGCAGCGTTTGAAGTAAATCATTAGATGAAAAGAAAGACCCAAGGTAAAATGGGGTATTCAGCTATGAAAATTGATATGAGCAAGGCGTACGACAGAGTTGAGTGGAGTTTTATTATAGGTATCATGCAGAAATTGGGGTTCTCGAGCAAGTGGATTGAATGGATATATATGTGTATGTCTACAGTGAATTATACATTCTTAGTGTCAGGCCATGAGGTTGGACCAATAAAGCCGAATCGCGGTTTACGCCAAGGAGACCCTATCTCTCCATATCTTTTTCTGCTTTGTACAGAAGGTCTCTCCACTCTTATTCAGAAGAAACAAGTAAGTGGTGATCTTCATGGATGCAAAATAGCCAACTCAGCACCTTTGGTTTCTCATCTGCTCTTCGCGGATGATTGCTATCTTTTTTTCAGAGCGACAATAGCTGAAGCTCAGTGCATCAAGGATTGTCTAAAAGTGTACGAAAATGCTACAGGGCAGCAAGTTAACTTTCAGAAGTCAAGTATAAGCTTTAGTCGCAATACTGTTGATACTACTATGGAGGATATAAGTTAGTTACTTCATGTCCCCATTCGTAGTGATGATTCTTATCTGGGTCTCCCAAAGAATGTTACTGGAAATAAAAGAGAGGTTTTTGGGTATATTAAAGACAAGGTCTGGAATAGAATGCAAAGTTGGAAAGGAAAAACAATTTCACGGGGTGGTAAAGAAATTCTTATCAAATCGGTAATTCAGGCTATCCCTTCTTATGTGTCGAGTATTTTTCTTTTGCCAAATTCCCTCTACGAAGAAATTGAAAGGCTGATGAATAAGTTCTTGTGGCTTTCGGACATGGATAAGAGTAATGGTATAAGATGGATGGCGTGGGACAAAATGTGTTTTCCAAAGAAGTTTGGGGGTATGGGCTTCAAAAGAATCAGGGAGTTCAACATAGCATTGTTAGGGAAGCAGATTTGGAGGATTCTAACGGTTCCACAATCGTTTGTAGCTAGATTGTTGAAGGCTAGATACTTCCCAAATTGCTCCATTCTTAACGCAGGGCTGGGAAGTAATCCTAGTTTTGTCTGGAGAAGCATTCTAGCATCAAAAAATCTTATCGGGATGGGCAGTGTTTTGAAAATGGGTAATGGGGAGACAATAAATATCTGGGATGATCCTTGGATTCCAGAAACGGGTTCAACAAAAGTTCTCACACCTATTATGCAAGGTCTGGAAGGAGAAAAGGTTAAAGGGCTTCTTAAAACGGGCACGAAGGAATGGGATATCGAAGTTCTGAATTATATCTTCAATCAAGGGGATGTGAGCAAGATCTTAAAAATTCCACTTTCGATCTCCAATCAGGAGGATAGATGGATGTGGTTAGAAGATTGAAAGGGACAGTATACGGTCAAAAGTGGTTATCGTATTCTCAGTAGTTTGAACTATCAGATGCCAACTGTAAATTCATCCTTTAGCTGGTTAAAACTCTGGAATTTGGCTATACCTCCAAAATTTAAAAATTTTATGTGGAGAGTTCTTCATGATTGTCTGCCCACTCTCGAGAATTTAAGGAAGAAATTTGTTGATGTTCAACCTCTCTGCCAGGTTTGTAAGGTGGTGATGGAATCTGTGTCTCATGCTCTAATAACTTGTCCCTTTGCTGTCAGATGTTGGGAGCTCAGTGGTCTGCATTTAAATTATGGCCCTGCTCTATCTTGTAAAGAAGTGATTCTGCAGTTTTTCGCTTCTTCTCTTACGAAAGATTTGGAAATTTTCTGCTCGATAATGTGGAGCATTTGGAATCACAGGAATTTGACGGTGTGGGTGAACAGATTTAAAGCCCCTTCTCAGGTGAATAATGAGGCAAGTACTGCTCTGTTCCAATGGCAACAAGCCCAGGTTACCCAGAATAGACAAAGCTCATGTTTTGAACGCGAAGGTTTGATGGTTTGGCAACCTCCTCCCTCAGGGTGGCTAGCTTGCAATGTAGACGCTGCTTTCCTCGAAAATGATGGCAGATGTTCATATGGTTGCATAGTGAGAAATGAGTCTGGGGGGTTTTGTAGTAGGTAGAGGTGGTCGTCTGTCTGGTGCCCTTGATCCTCGGGTGGCAGAAGCACTAGCCTTTAGAGAAGCTCTTTTCTGGCTGAAGAACCTGGATTTTACAAACGTCTACATTGAACTCGACTGCCTTAGTGTTAATGCAATGCGTACAAAGAGCCAAGATGACTCTTTCTTTGGTTCCATTATTGCTGATTGTTCGGAATATCTAAAGGACTTGAGGTCTCATTTTGTTTACTTTATTAGGAGGTCAGCGAATTTAGCAGCTCATTCCATGGCTAGAGTAGCTAATTCTATGTCTGATCATGAGGAGTGGTTTACTCCACCCTCTTTCCTTAGCGATGTACTTGATAAAGATATGAGTTATTAATGAAATTCCATTTTTGATTTCAAAAAAATATTTAAAATATTTTGATTGTTTACCATTCTAGTAGTGTACTTGCCGAGCATTCATTCACTCATACTTGTATATTTTTTTTTAAGACTTGTTCACAGTTAAACGTGAAAATACTGAGAACCCCAATTTAGCTGATAAATGGAAGGGGAGGATCTAAAGCTGATGGATCAGAATTGTTTAACTCTGTTAGTAGAGCCTCTTAGTCTAGTTGTAGACCTAGTGATGCCATTTTATTTAACTAAAGACTTTACGATTGTAATAGTGATATTTTGAGATATTTTAAATTATGTCTAGACTCGTGGTATGTGAACTTGGGTTTATTTATTGCATAGTGTCGTTCCTCTGAAAGGTTATTTTGGTAGTATGATTCTAGTTATGCACCATTGCAGCCAAATAAATTTATATTTTATTATTGTTGATTTGAGAATGAATGGTTCGTGGCACCCAAAACCGTCAGACCCCGATTTCGGGGCGTCACCTTGGGATCCAATACCGGATCATATTCATCATCCGAAAGAGTTTGGTTTTGAGAAAATTCACCTATCCAAAATCTTTCCCAATAAAATCCAACCCTTCGACCATAATCCCTATAAAATCTTTTCGTTCCATCTAAACTATCAAATAATATACCAACACACGGAACTATATCGTTTATATTGCCAAACCAAGCATCAAATCATTTTTTTCCTATACCAATATCATTATCGCCATCTTCATCATTTTTTCCAAAATCACCTTTTTCATTATTTCTCCCAAAATTCATATTACCATCACATGCATTATTCACAAACCGAAAATCATCATAATCTTCATTATTTTCAGACCAAAATGTATCATTCTCATTTTTTTCAAATCTAAAATTATCATCATCATCATCATCACAATCAATATTGACCTTATTTTTCCTTTTATTTTCATAATCATCAACATCTATCACCTCGTTTACATTACTAACATTAATTTTTTTCTAATCGGAAAATTTCTAGCGGGGGTTTCGTAAATATAATCATTATGCTCACTAAAAGAAAAAGAATCATTAAATAAAAACGAAGCCATAATAATAATAAGAAACTAACCTTTGTTTTTGAAGTGGAAGCTTGAATACCTCAAAAAAATGTATCAAAATAGAGTTTGAATGGGTCGGGGAGAAGATGGAATAATTTTAGATTAACATGGTGAGTAAATTCATTAAATACAACCCCCGTGGGGGACTACGGGAGTCTCGCAATGAAATATTGCGGTAGCAATAAATACTTCTTTAAATTCTTTTTTAACACTAAAAAACTATTATTAACCTATTTTTATTACCAAATTCATATTTATTAATTTACTAATAAGATACAATAATTTACTAATTAACCTCCTACTATTATATCATCCACTAGATTTAGTTGACAATATCGTATAAAAAATATTCTATGTAGTAGTGTTCCCAACCCATTTTGAAAAATATAATTTATTATTATATTATAATAAATTATAGTATTTCATAATATATTATTAATAAATATAAGTTTCAGATATTAGTTCATTATACAATATATTTTATTATTAAATTTTATAATAAAATATTAATTTATAATAAAATACATTTAATAATAAAATATTATGAAATAGCTTATATTTATTAATAAAATATTGAAAAATATAATATTTCATAGTAATAAAGAAATAAAATATTATTTTAATAATATAATAAAGTTCATGAAATAACCTATATTTATTAATAAAATAATTAAATATATTATAAAATATTACCCACATATTTTTATTTCAAATTTATTAATTTATTTGTAAAAAAAATAATTTTCACAAGAGATATTACAAACCTTTGTTTTTAATCAATACTTTTTGGGTATATATATGTAGTGTTTGTTGAGGATAAAACAGTGGGTTTAGATTTCGATTCATATTTTAAAATTCCAAAGTATTTGAAATGTTCATTGCTAAGAGTGAAAATAAGATTTTATTACGTTATTAAGAGGAAAATATATTTTAATACTAAAATATTGTTTTATTTCATTATTAAGAGGAAAATAAGAATTTTCATTATTTTATTAAAACTTATGAATTTCTCATAATATTTCAATATAATAAAAACCATTTTATAATGAAATAATATGAGAAAGTGTATATTAATTTATTGATAAAAAATTGAAATATATTATTTTCTCCTTTAATAACATATATATAGAAATAACATATATATAGAAATAAAATAACCTATATATATTAATAACATATATATAGAAATAAAATATTATAAACTAACCTATATATAAATTTTATACACTTCACTTATGGATAGAGTAAACCAAATTTTTACTAATAATTTAAAAACATAATGAAAATATATTAACTAATTTGAATTCATTTTTTATATTTATTTACTATGTACAATTATTAATTTAAGTTATTTTTATATTTTTATTAATAAAAAACAAAAAAAAGATTTAATTGACCAAACTGCCCCTTTTTCCAACTGCCCGATCCCCTAACCGATGGCTCAGATTTGATGATGTAGAACCAGTTTTATTTATCGATGGTTGTGGACCGGTTTCCATACATATATTAGAGCGGTTCTCCAAAGTCCAAAGAGTTTGACTACAGAAAAGTATGTTATACCATCTTAATGATGTAAGGCTAAATAACATAAGAAAAAACTGGCTCAGAGGTCATTCTAAGGGTGTAGTGTTAGACTATGGTCATGTTTGTGATAACTTATAAACAGCTTATAAATTAAAAATTACATATAATTTTCAATTTATAAGCTATTTATAATATATATTAGCTTCCGGTACAAAATTTGAGTGACATTTTTATAAATATTAAATTCGTTCTTCTGCATTTACATAAATACTCTTATATTTGTACAAGTTTATAACTCGTGCGAAGCACGAGATGAATTATTATTATTTAGGTAAATTTATTTTTTATATTATATTTTATTGATATTTGCTATAAAATTTTATAACGTTAAAAATTTATGTTAATATAATATAATATTATCTGTGAGTGATTGTATAAAAGGAAGATTATGGGGGTTAGAGTTGTATGTTATTATACAATGATATTTATATATTAATATTCATAAACTTTAATGATATATTAAATAAAAATTATAGGATAAGTATGATTCTTAAAATAAAAAATATAGAATATAATTTAAATATAATATAATATTATCTATGAGTAGTTCTATAAAAGGAGGACTACGGAGGTTAGAGTTGTATGTATGATATATATTCTTTTTAAAATTAGATTTTATTAAAATTGAATGGTTAAGATCGTTTATATGGTCCATCTAAAAATGGAGGGTTAGGATCTTTTTTATGGTTTACCTTGGACCAAAATTTTTAATCTTTCGACTATAATAATATAGTATAGATTAGAAAATATTCTAAATTGATGGTGTTACATGATGTCATCCCGAGACACATGAAGTCTCTAACATAAAAGTAATATAATAAATGTAAAAAGATATTATTAAAGTACTATTAATGGTTAAAATTTCGTTACTTTTTAACAATATATTAAAAATTCAAATCTTATCAACAATATATTTAAATTTAATATTTATATTAATAATTTTAAGGATAATTTTACATGTGCAAAATAATTTTTCAAATTCAGGTGCCAATTACGTGACATTGATCAAATATCATTATAAAATATTTTAATTGATTAGATTTATATGCATACTAGAAAATTCATTATTATGAACTAAATTAAAACCAATAAAAACATAACATAAATTAAAAAAATATAAATATAAATAAGACATATACTTTCATATATTTACAAAAATACCCTTCTATTTATACGGCCATTTCTTTTAATACGAGGCATCTCATCAGACCAAGGAAGGGTTTTCTAGGAGAAACTATATAAAAACGCCTCCCGCTTCTTTTGCACCTCCCTGTCTCACATTTCATTACTACTCCTTCACAACAAAACAAAACATAACATAACATAAGCCAAGCCCCTTCATACATACATACATACACACCTCTCTCTCGTCCATGGAATCCACGGCTCAATCTTCCGTTATCATCGTCGGAGCCGGTATCTCAGGTACAAACAACGCTCGTCATCTCACATTCTACCATCCCATTTGTTTTTATAAAAATATATTTAATTTACGTGCATTAGTTACGTTGGGGCTGGTGAGATCTATAACCCCACCGTAACAGAAAAAATTCTATATAAGTTTATTATAATTAAAAATTTAACCCCGTCAAAACAAAATCATAATAGAAATATATAAGCTAGTAAACATTTATCCTTTCGTGACCCCGACGTCTAAAATTTTCTGGCTCGGTGACTGACGTACATGTTTTGTTTATGCATAGGTTTATCAGCAGCGAAAGTGTTGATGGAGAGTGGTGTAGAAGATATAATAATATTAGAAGCGTCGGAGAGGGTGGGAGGAAGGATCCGAAAAGAAGAATTTGGTGGGGTGTCGGTAGAGCTAGGAGCTGGTTGGATTGCCGGAGTTGGAGGGACTAAAATAAATCCAGTTTGGGATTTGGCTCAACAAGCTCAGCTCCGTACTTGTTTTTCTGACTATAGTAATGCTCGTTACAACATTTATGACCCCAGGTATAATGTCTGCGTACATCTTACCCTTTCGTATCCTGTTCAGCGAGTGAGATAGATTGTTTATGTTTGTATATGTGTGTAATTTTGTGTATGTGAACATGTTTCTTTAACAATTTTGTTTTCTTGCCGGAAATTATGTGTAGACATTAAATATATGTTTATGGAAGCTCCCACACGTGGGTTTTTACATTTTACTTCGTTGTGGTTATGTTAGGATGTTGGGATTAGTCTTTGTTACATTTGAAATGATAGTCGTTATTTGAGACTTTATTTCATGTATTCGTTGTTAGTTTAAGTTTAATGTTTGTGTTAGTGGAAAGATTTTCCCAAGTGGAATAGCTGCTGATTCGTATAAAAAGGCGGTGGAATCTGCAATTCAGAAGCTGAAGAACGAAGAGAGCAAAACTGATCTTGACGTGATCAAAACAATTGATCAGCCATGGTACTGCATTTTTCTCTTTAAATTTCCAAACATGAAGCATGTGTTCATATAGTCTTACAACATTGCCAATAACGTACGATACATTTAATTTACGTTGAAAAATTTATGTATTTTCCACTTTATAAACTACTTATAAGGTAAGCCAAACACGAATTTGATTTTGCCATATATATAACATGTGAAATTTGTGGAAAATGATTATCATTATGTGCACGAGGGTGATTAACCAAGCTTCTTTGGATTTTGATTATTGTTGTAGTCCAGAAACACCAATAGAGTTGGCTATTGACTTTATACTACATGATTTTGAAATGGCAGGTCAGTTTCAATAATCTCTTTAACTCTATTATTCTTATTATTGGTGTATGAAAAAGTAAGGAAAATCAAAATGGGGTCTTGTGTTTTATGAGTTGCCCAAGTACCCTATTAAGTGGACCTTGCCACTTTTCAATTCCTTGTTTTTTCTTATACCTATATGTGTATAATGTATATATATATATATTACAATCATTTTCACAGCAAACCAAACACAGTTTAGATATGAAAACTTACAAAATAATAATTGGGTTTTTGTTGTAGAGGTTGAACCAATATCTACATATGTAGATTTTGGGGAGAAAGAATTTTTAGTTGCTGATGAAAGAGGATATGAATACCTGCTATACAAAATGGCTGAAAATTTTCTTTATACATCTGATGGTAAAATCTCAGACAGCAGACTCAAACTCAACAAGGTAAGGATAAAAAACAAAAAAAAAAAACTTTCGTTTTTGTTTTGATTGAGTTTTGAGATGGGATTTGACAGTTCTTTTATGTGCCAATTGTAAGGTGACACCAAAGATGGGCAAATGTAATAAGATAAAAACAAACAGATAGACAGTATATTGTAAAAGAGAAACATGTATATTTTAAAAAAATGACCAATAATCTTTTTTGTATGCACACAATTAAATCAGTTGGCCTTTTATATTGGTATTGCAGCAGATTAGGACTTTATTCAATTTATTTTCCCTTTTTTGAAAACTAGTATCTTTTTTCATATCAAGCTACCTGTTTTGTTGTTTGGGTCAACTTACTTTGGCTTCTTACATTTATTTATGATTGCTTGAAGAATCTCTTGGTTTTGCTGTCTAAGGTGGAAAAATGATGGTCTTGTTACTACTAATTATTGTGGTCTTCAGTTCTTCTATACTCACCTAATAAACTAATTCTTAATAGTATTTGCTTTGTTTTATCTAACTTGTGTTTGTTGTGGTTGATTATCTATAGTGATAGATACAAGAAAACAAATGTACTTCGGAATGGTGTAAGTCTGGCTTTTGAACATTTCATATAATAATCAGATAAAACTTAAATATACAGGGTTCCGGTCCCGGCAAACGTATGTTCTAGCATACCATACCATGATTTCATATGTGAATACATGAGAGTACTCACTGTGTATTAAGCGCAGTACAGCGCTTAATACACAGTGAGTACTGTTAAGCGCTATGATATGTTACAATATATGTATGTTGTGGACCTCAACCCATGTATAAATCCTTAAGATGCATTTTCTAGAAAAAAAAAGTGTTGTATGCTGTCCATGTTTAGCCATTTGCAACATGTCCAAGAGAGTGTTACATGCTGTCCATGTGTAGCCTTGAATATGGTTTGCATGTACTAATTTGTTGATAGATTCTTGCAGTTATATGAACTATGGTTTATAGAAGAATTGAGTCATTTCCTGTCCCAATCAACAAGAGCTTATTTCTCATGAGAGTGACATTTGATCATGTGTATTTAGGTAATGAAAAACAAAAAATTTGATTAAAATATAAGATTTTAAGAGTGGATTAGATTTTAGAATTTCAAATCTCTCTTAAAATGAATAAAGAAAGCAGAGGGACAATTGAATTAAGACAACAAGAGTACTTACTGTGTATTGGTGGGGGCAGAATGACACCATCTCAGGGTGGGGGCAGTGTCAATCTCTCTGTGCCCTTTCGATACCAATGTTACACAAATGCATTAGACAAGAAAGAAAGAAAGACAAGCACATATACATACATATACACACATATAAATCAATGTCATATTGATAATGATTTTACACATTGCACCAGCAAGTAGGCCCTGAATGTTTCACTATCTTTCCATATTGTCTATATTATATGAGCTATCTTTCCTCCCTATTTCCATACTCTACTTGTAGGTACAGTCGAGCCCAAGCTGTAAACTATTGACTTAAAAACAAGGGGATGGTCTCATAGAGGTCTTGTCAATTTCTTCATTTGACATGTGGTTTGGTTGTTTCTTGTAAAAAAACAATTACAATATAACTAAATTTTGTAGTAATTTATAGCTGTTAAATGTGTGCATTTACTGAATAGAACCTTTGACTATAACATAATTTACCTACCCTAGATTTATAATATTTTTATTACACATTCTCCTATACATTGGTTAATTCTTGCACAGATTTTCTTAGTTTGACTTGTCAGATTCTGAGGAGGGGTTAGTTGTTGCATGGGATTATATAATTTGACAATGTCCTCTTTACTTGATTCATGTGCAAAATACAGTTGGATTACTTAATATTATGTGTGATATTGTTTGCTAGTAAAACTGCTTATTTATGTTTGGTTTGATGAAAATGTGGCAGGTTGTTCGGGAATTACAGCACTCGAGAAGTGGAGTTGTGGTGACAACAGAAGATGACTGCACTTACGAAGCAAATTACTTGATTTTGTCAGCTAGCATTGGTGTTCTCCAAAGTGATCTCATTTCCTTTAAACCTCCCTTGCCTGTACGTATGACTTCCTACAAATAGTTTAATAAGCCTACTATCTGCCCTCATTCTTTAGTAAAGGTCAATTACAAAAATTTAAATGTTCACACACATATTCCCGCACTGATAAATGATTCTTCGAACTCTTACTAATAAGAGAAGAGTTGTATCCACTAAGATAAGCGCAGATTAGCCACACTTATTCTAAGCAGAAAGCATAAACTAGTATATCTAATTTACGGGGGCTCTCTAGCTCTACATTTGCTACAATTTCCACTCATATTTCCACTCATAATAATCACAAAGACAAAAAAAGTATGCCTTGATATTTTCCACAGATAATAGAACCAACATTATTTGTGGACCTGGACCCTTTAAATAATGATGAACTATAATTCCCAATATGTATCATTTAACATGGCTGGATTGAAATATGTTAAACTCTGTGGTGCTCTAGCTTTTTGTAGACTTATTAATGTATGCATCTGTAAAAAATGAAGTAGGGTTGCTTAAATTATAAATTGCATTGGTTTAATTTCAGAGTGTACACTTACATGATCATGTTAAAAATTAAGACAATACAGTCTAGTAAAAAAACCAACAATCTTGCTATACAATATGTTGTACCAATCTTCTATATATTATAGTGGCAATACAATTCAATCATCTGGCCCAACAAAAAGGTTCCTATGAGACCATTGCTAGAATTGGTCCTTTATAGGTGGGGAAACCCTATTAGTGTGTAGGAGGACTGAATCTGCTCAATATTTTGATCCTATGTACTAGTGTTTTGTGGTTTTTAACTTTTGTTGGAATCATAACTATATAATATACATGTATATCATTTTGGATATCTTCCTTTCCTGGGTGTCTTATTTGCTCTTGTATTTTATGATATTAAAGACTTCATAGTTGATATGAATTTACTTACTTTTTATTCAATGTAGTAATCAATAAACTTATACTGCTGCATTCTGCCACAAAGTGCAAGCTTTACAACTATAGTATCTGTAAAACTAAGATTTGTTTTAGTTGCATTGTGGGGCTGCGATATGCAGAACAATGGTCTGTATTTAAAAGATATGCTGTATTGTTGAATCAGTGGGCTTGTAAGCTGGTATGATAAGTTTAAAAATATTACACATGGATCAGAATGTCGTATAATAATAATAGAACCTCACAACAGCTATATTCATTTCATTAAATATTATCATATATGATCAATTGAATGACTGTTTTTATCTTCATATGTTATAGTATATACTACTCTATAGGTTTCACTCTAACTTCAAGTAGCAATCTCATTCAACCAATAAATACTATCAGACCTTCTTTACTAGATACAAACTATAAATCATTGGATTCTTTTTTAATGCAGAGCCTACTTCAACGCTTCCAGCTCTTAGCTTTCATTAAAAAAAAAATTAATTCAATTTTACTTTACCAAAATTACCAAGATTGAACCTTCAGCTCGAAAGTTTAATAAGGTTTCATTATAGATTATTGTTTGCAATCTTTGCTTAGGCATATTATATTGTCTCACTCACTAAACACTTTACGAGTCTAGTTAATCGTATCTTGATCATTAAAGTATTGATATACGGCCTCAAAAAAATGTATTCATATGCTATGTTACCCCGACTCTTCATTTTGCCTTGAGTACCCGTGTCGGACAATCGACACTCGGACATGGATATGGACACTCTGTCACTAATTTTAGGCCAAAAACATATAAATTTTTTAAAATATTGCCGAGTCCAACACTTGGACCAGGATCCATGTTGGACACTTCCAGGCGAGTCCGGGTAACAAAGTTCGTATGTAGTAGATATTGTAGATGTATATTTTCTGTGGTTCCTTAACTTAAGAAGCTAGTAATATTGATGCTTGCATAGACTTAATTTATACATGTTTGATTTAAAAACTAATGCAATAAAAATGATGAACAGAGGTGGAAATTGGAAGCTATTGAGGAGTTGGATGTGATTGTTTACACAAAGGTTTTCTTAAAATTCCCATACAAGTTCTGGCCTGGTGGGGCAGAAAAAGAATTTTTTATATATGCTCATGAGAGGCGAGGATACTACACATTCTGGCAGGTTAGTATACTATATACTGCATATTTCCTTTATGACACCATTATTTCCATAATTTTGGTTATGTTTGTTGATTCATACTAGGAATTTTTCTTGCACAAATTATCCTTGAATTTTTCAAAATGCAAAACATATTGTTGTTGAACAAGTATTATGAAAGATCCTGTAGTTCAAGGAGTTGTGCATAGTTTATTTTCTGTTTAGAGGCGAAGGGTATGTTTGATTCCCCTCTCAATTATGAGTGAGTATTTATTTTTAATTGTCGATTTTATCTTCGAAGTCATTTCAATTGTACATTTGTAAAATGTTGATGGAAATGGCTGTTAAAAAGTTTGGGTTGAAGTTTACGTGATGGGCAGGTAATGCTAATTTACATTGATAACTTTTTTTTATCTCAGATAATAATGTATAGAAATTTATTAATCTGTCTTATGCAAAGGTAATTTTACAGCATCTACATTGCTGTCCTTGATTATTTGAAACTTAATTGTATTTAATGTACCTGTCGATCTAGATGCGGGTAATATATATATAGTTAGTTGCACCAGAAAACCAAATCTTTGTCAAGCTTTGAATTGTCTGTTTATACTAATTGAGTTTCTAAAGAGATTGTGTGGTGTTTTTGTGTTCACACGTGATGTATCGCATATACTCTTGTAATCGTTCAGTCCATAACAAGTTTTAATATCTTAATCATTGACATAACTTCCTTGAACGTAGAACGGTAGATGTCAAAACTGACATTTTTTAATGTATCAAGGTGTTTGTTTATTGAATATGTAATAACTTATTAGTTAGCTATCTGTATTCTAATATATGTCTGTTGATCTGTTGCCATCCTATCAGCACATGGAGAACGCTTATCCTGGGTCTAATATTCTTGTTGTGACATTGACAAACGGAGAATCCAAGCGCGTTGAAGCTCAATCAGATCAAGAAACACTTGTAGAAGCAATGGATGTTCTTAGGAACATGTTCGGGCCTAATATTCCGGATGCCAGTGATATACTTGTGCCACGCTGGTGGAGTAATCGCTTCCAACGCGGCAGCTACAGCAACTACCCAATATACGTTAATCAACAGCTAGTCGATAATATTAAGGTACAAATTAATGTATTGATATGACCGAAGTCTTTTTTATATGCCATAATGTTGCTACATAGAATAATACTTTTGTTCAGTCAGTATTTTTTGCTGTCTACTTAGAATAATACTTTCTGTTCAATTAGTATCTTTTTGCTGATTCTATTGTTCACCTGGATAGGCCCCTGTAGGAAGGATATTTTTCACTGGGGAACACACAAGTGAAAAGTTTAATGGTTATGTCCATGGTGGTTATCTTTCAGGTAGTAATCTATATCATAGTTTCTTTCTTGTACATCTTAACACGACAATGGCTGTTCAATCTTGATTATTCTAACACAATCTATAATATTAAATGAGCAGGTATAGACACAGGTAAAGCTTTACTGGAGGAAATAAAGGAGAGCGAAAGAAACAAACTGATACAGCCTTTCCTAGTAGACCCTTTGATAGCCTTAACCGGATCCTTGTCGTTATCGAGTCAAACAGATGCAGTATCACCGCATCACAAATGTGATATTCCTACTCAACATTTCCTGATCAGTAGAACCAAATTAGGTTTCTCAGAGCCAATTTTATAACTAAATGAACCAATAGACCTATCCTGCATTGTTAATGACAAAAATTGTAACTCTATGAGTGACAGAAGTGTTTTGGAGAGCTCAGACTTCAGATAGATACATTATAAGCCATGGATGCCTTTCACATAACAGAATAATGGCAATGCTAAATTGCTTATTTGCAAACTAAAAGAGCAAAGGGCGTCCAGGTAGATAGATAAGCTTGATGGTAGTAATAGTGACAAAGGGTATTCATTCGGTTGAAATTTGGTTGCGGGTATACATGTAAATTATTCGTTGGAGCATGTGAGGCGAAGCTTAAATTAGAATTCTTTGATGTACTCGTTTTGATCTATTTAATTCGGTTTCTGCATTGTATTTATTCACTTATCTGCCAGTTGTCTTTGAGAGCAACCATATTATTAGAGCAAATCCAATTCTCATGCTAAAATAACTATAGTTGACTAGGTGTTGCTATACCTTGGCACCAAAAAGTGGTCATTGTTACCAAATGAATTCCATTGGTAAATCGGCAACAAAAAGTGGTTTTTGTAAACTCCATTTTCATCCTTTTCATGGATATCAACAACTAACTCTAATGTCAAGTATAGAACTAAATTTCCATTTGTATTTGGCTTAGCATTGGATTCATTTGTATTTGGCTTAGCATTGGATTAGTCGATTTTTAAATCTGGTTTTATACTTTTTACTACGACGCCTGTTTTAGATTTAACATTGGATTGGATTTTCTCTGAATTGAAGTATTCTTGAAAGCCAGTCTGCAGATTGCAACTACTAAATGTCAGTCATGTCAGCTCAGCATACAATATAGTGAAATAATTAGCTTACATCTATCCTTCTTTAGCCCAACCAGATGTTCTGTTTCTTTTGCACTAGAATTGTAAAGATACAAACTGTACCATACAGAAACACCTTGTGTCTACATGAGTCCTCATGCACAGGTGACAGGCCAATTTGTGTTGTGATACATCTCCACATCTCCATGTTAAGTTTATATGTTATATTTATGATTGCACTTCCTCTCTTTCATAACAATTTGCTTTATTTTGTTCAGTCCCCTCAATATATTAACATTTTAGCTAGTTTTACCATGCGATGTAGTGATGTACCTTACTACTAGCTACCCCTTGAACATGCCTACCTATTTGTTGCAGGAGATTATAGTTTTATTAAGAATATATATACATACACCCAAGAGAACTCTGGTAACAACTAACAAGCAAGAATGGCATAAATTGATGCAGATAATTATATACATTTGCACATTTGGTGACTCTTGTAACCTCCCACCTGCATCGACAAATCATCTTAAAGACTAATACATGCCCTTCATCATTTTAGAAGCATTTTCGTTGTGTCATTATTTACATATGATGTGTCAGTTATCTGCAAATGCCAAAGTTTAACTATAAGATATTATCATCACTAAAAAGATTTTATTGGCCTTTTTCCAGTGTTCTCGGATTTCAACAGGCCAACAACCTTGTCAACAAAGGCAAAATACACTTCACTCCATGATTTTTTCAGTGCCAATATCAGAAATGGCACTAAAATGCCAAAGGAAAATCCCAGTCCAATGCTCAAGCAGAACCACTTACCAATCAATGCATCATTGATTTCTTTGTTATCATCCGTATTATCTTTATTCAAGTCTGTAACTGAATCCTCATCTTTGCACTTTGCAACTAGTGGAGCTCCACAGGGACCAGAATTTCCCGCAAATGAAGAATTATCGAAAGTTGACAAGTGCCCCGTGTAAGGAACCCGGCCAGATACATTTTTATTCGAAAGATTCATTTATCCCAAAAATGATAACAACGCAATGCTTGGTGGAATGACACTTGAAAGCTTATTACTCGATAGATCAAGAGATGATAACTGATACATATTTGATATATTTTCTGGAATGCGACCACTGATTTTGTTTCCTGAAAAGTTTAGAACCACTAGGCCCCGAAGGTTGGTGATTTCTGCTGGAAAATCTCCACTCAAGTTGTTTTCAGAAAGGTCCAGTGAGGTGACAAGAGAAAGTATCTTGGAGTATTTTTGAAATGAACCTTTTATATTCACAACCAAGCTTTCTTCATAGTATGCTCCTCTGTAAAATCCAAATTGCAAGAACTTGTTAGTTTTCCTTTCTTCTTCCATGGCTCTGAAGTCGCCAAAGCTTGTTGGGATTGAACCTGTCAAATTGTTATATGCTAGGTCCAGAACCTGTAGTGAACTTAACTTTGAAAGCTTGCCTGGAATGGCCCCAAAAAATGCATTTGACCTTAGCCTAATAATACCGAGACTAGTGAAAGTATAACCGTCTCCCAACCAAGAAGGGATAATGCCTGATAGTCTGTTCTCTCCAAGAGCAAGTGTTTGCAAATTTGTCAAATTCTTAAAAGAAATTGGAATCTCCCCGGAAATGTTGTTGTTGTTGAGGTGCAACGACTGCAATTGCAATAACTGACCTAAAGAGTTTGGCAATGATCTGAAAAGATTGTTGTGCCCAAGGTCTATTGCCTTGAGGTAAAAACAATTTCCTATGCTGGAAGGAATGCTTCCTGTTAGGAAGTTCTCCGAAAGATCAATGACTTGGAGAAGCAACATATCTCCAATCGACTTTGGTATTTCTCCGGTTAGATTGTTATTGGAAAGTGAAAAAAATACCAAGTTTGGCATTGATGCGCTAATATTTGGAGGTATAGGACCAGAAAATTTGTTTCTTGAAAGATCAAGCAACTCAATTTCAACATTTGGAAGTGGAATTTGACCTTCGAAGAGATTATTTCTAAAATCAACATCGGCCAAAGGGGTAATATCAAAAGGATTAGGTATCTGACCTGTCAAAAGATTGTGCGACACATTCAGTAGAGACAAATTGAAGGTCATTTCCCAAAACCATTGGGGTATAGGACTGGAAATTGTTGTGTTAGATAAATTAATAAATTTGACCATTCTTTGATGCTGAAGCCAAACTGGGAATGATGGGCCTAAGTTACATGAACCCAAATCAAGATTAACAACCTGGAATGGTGGAATCCAATCAGAGCTGACGTTTAAAATCAAGGAATTGGACGACAGATGTACTATCCGTAACTTAGTGAGCCTCATGAAATGGACTTCAGTAACATCACCTGTTAACTGATTGTCAGAAACATCAAAATTTGTCAACTCGGAGAGTTGTCCTAGATTTTCTGGTAGAGTCCCATTTAATTGGTTCCCCCCAATACCAATATCGGTTAGATTCTTCAGAGTGCCAAAAGAATCTGGAATAGGACATTCAAGCAAGTTATACTCTAGACTGAGTTCCATAAGATTCGATAGGTGGTCCAGCGATTCGGGCAATTTTCCTACCAGCCTATTATTGCTTAACCATAACCTCTTTAGAATTGGCAATGGAGTCTTCGAAGCACAGGATTGAGAGCCTACAAGTTTCTCAGGTAATGATCCTGTCAAATTGTTACCTAACAAGTCAAGATGGACTAAATTGCATAATTTGCCAATAGAACTTGAAATTCCACCATTTAAATTATTTGACATAAGACTTAAATCAGTGAGAAATGTCATGTTTCCTATGGTATCAGGAAGTTTTCCATGCAGGTTATTTGAAGAGAAATCCAACACCTTTATGTTTGTCCAACTTCCTCCAAAAAATTTGTGGCTACTAGCACTGAGGTTATTATTTCCAGCAAGGTTCAAGTAACTTAAACTTGGAAGCTCGCTTAAACCAAGGGAAATCCTACCATTTAAGTTGCAGTCGCTCAAATCAGTATATTCAAGGCTACTGATATTTGCAAGCCAGTTAGGAAATGTTGATTCGAAGTTATTAAGACTAAGGTCTATGGCAGCAAGTGAAGTGAAATTAACAAGCTTGTGAGATGAAAGCGAACCAGATAGGCCACAAACTGAAAGATATAAATCAGTTAGAAATGGAAGCTTTTGCAAGATATCAAACCAACTTGATCCGACAAGAGAAAGATCAACTTGGTTCAATTCAAGATGTTTCAAAGAATTAAGGCCTTGTATCCACTGAAAATTATCTACGGTTAAGCTTGAGAAATCTGAAGAAATATCTAGATATTGCAAACTTGAAAGGCTTCCAAGTTCAGCAGGAATAATACCACTAAACCCTGCATTTGAAAGGTTCAGATACTGCAAATTACCAAGAGAACCCAAGAATTTAGGTATCGGGATATCTTGAAATGCATTGAAACTCAAGTCTAGATATTTTAACGATTCAAGTTTCAAGAGTGCTTGATTAATTTCCCCACTTAATTTCCATGGTACATACCTTTTACTTGAATCAGAACCTTTTGGATACGGATTGTAAAGGTCGATAGATATCACAGCTCAAGTATTATTATCGCAACCAATACCAAGCCATAGACAACAGTTGCTACTGTTCCATGAATAAAGCCGGTCCACTGGATCATTTAAGCCATTCTTGAATTCAACAAGAGCTTTAAAATCTGATTCGGAACAATTTAACAATTTGGGAATCACAAAAATAAATAGTGTTTCTCGTTACTAAACAAAGAACAATAACAAGCACATTAATTGAAATTATGTTTGCAAAGAACAAGAAATGTATATCAGTAATATTGTTGCTATTCAAGAACATTAGACTATTATGTTTGCATATATATAGCCCTTTGCATATATATAGTTAAATACCCTTGCACGGGTGAATAGGTTTATATCACTAATTAAAACCAATTTTAACTTTTACGAACTTGTATCGACTGTTACAAACAAAACAGTCTGTTGCTGAAACTGTCAGCTTGTTGATTACAGATTACAGAATATAATAGCTTGCTGTTATGATGAATGTAAATACTGAAAATAATAAAGAACACAATCGATTTTAGCCAGGTTCGACCCCTATCCACTAATGGTCTACGTCCTGGTCCCTTACCAACCTGGTAAGAGAATATATTATTGATCAATAAAAATACCAATTACACGATATAATAATATATCTCCCTTTAACCTAGTTGCTGAAAACGGCTTGCTGAAACACTATGTTTCCCTTTGAATAATCAGCCCTCTTGAACCCCAAGATCCTCTAACAAGCTTGTTCCTCTTGAACTCTGAATTTCTCGAGCAAACCACTCCCTTGAATTCCTTAATTCTCGAACAACCTGTTCTCTAATACAAAGAGTTCCCTAGAGCAATATTCCCTGATCACCAAGATCCCTTGTCACTACTTCAGCAACTAATCAATACAACTTTATAACAATGAATAAAAGCGTTACAACAAAAATTATAAACTCTTATATATAATATACGTGTATATAACTATAAATCTCAGAGTTTATAAGAATAAAGTGTTTTGAGAGAGAAGAGAGAAAGCGTGTATATTCAGATCTCAACACTTTTGACGTTGTATATCGATTGGTTACTTACAATAAAGATTGCAAGTGAATATATATAAGAAGCATACAACGGGTGTGAAGATATTATGCAATAATAAGAGATTTGATTTGCATAAAAATATTCTCCAACAACTAGGTAATTAGAAGATTTTTATTTTGAAATTCGAAATAGTTTAAATCTTCTAACAAATCAATTTTGAAAGATAATATCAATTTCCAACAGCTAGAAAAAGATCAAAACGAATTTGAGCTGTAATGGAAATATTTTGATATGGAAAAGATTGATAGAAATATGTTTTGGAAAGATATGGTATGGAAAATCAAATCTGAGTAAATAAGGAAGGTATTTGAAAACCTTTTTGAGCTCTATTAATTATATAAACTATATATTATATAATAGAGTCCTTACATATTTAAATCCTAATCAATCTCTGATATCTCCAAGCATCTTCAACGAATATCCATTATCGAAATTGATTTTGAATAGCTTCTGGGCGGAACAGTGTCAGCTTGCTGATATAGTTCTGTGACTGATCTTAACAGGCTGTTATAAATACTTTTCTGAAACTTTGTATTTCCACATACTCAACCAAGTTACCTGAGAATATACTTATACATAGCAAACTCATATATATGTAGGATATATCAAGTGAGTCAATCATATAATGGTAAGTTGTATAGAGTAAAACTAGTAACATAACTAGTTGTTACAGTAACAAATAGCAAATTAGCAAGCTGTTACAGTAACAAATAATAAATCAGCATGCTGTTATATATCATCAAAACATATCAGATTAACAATCTCCCCCTTTTTGATGATTATACACCAATATATGATTGTGCTAATATCTCCCCCTCAAATAATACGGGTGTGAGCTAAACGGCTCCCCCTCAAACAATGCTTCATGCAAAACAAGCTCAATATGCAATATATCTCTCTCACAAATATTAGACATGCATAGAACATATTTATCTCCAGTACCAAATAACAAATATAGCATTAACCACGTAAGCATGCAATCAGACTATATATTTTCTCCCCCTTAATCATCAAAAAAATATCACTTTGCATGCACATCACATAAGTCCACATGTATAGCAAGTAATAAGATTAAATACCAGACTTTTCAAATTAGCTTTCTGTTTAGACATTGCACATCCTAAGTTCCATTCGAAGAACAGAAAATCTTTCTTCTGCTAAGGGTTTGGTGAAGATGTCAGCTAGCTGATACTCTGTAGGCACATATATCAGCTCTACCTTTCCCTTTGCAACATTATCTCTCAAGAAATGGTGTTGAACATCAATATGTTTTGTTCTTAAGTGATTCCCTTGATTCTTTAAAATGTTGATAATGCTTGTATTGTCACAATATATAGGAATTTTCTCACATTTAATTCCAAAGTCCTTGAGTGTTTGAATCATCCAAAGCATTTGAGAGCAACAACTACCAGCTGCCAAATACTCCCCTTCTGCAGTAGATAATGCAACAGATGTTTGCTTCTTGTATTGCCAAGATACCAAACTCTGTCCTAAAAATGCACAAACACCACTAGTACTTTTTCTATCCGTTTAACAACCTGCATAATCCGCATCACTATATCCAACAAGTGTAAATACATTTGTGATATGATAAAAATAAACCAAGAGTTATAGTACCACTCAAATATCTAAATATCCTCTTGACAGCATTCAAGTGAGGCTCTTTTGGTTTTGCTTGAGATCTTGCACAAACACATACACTATACATGATATCAGGTCTAGAGGCAGTTAAGTACAATAAACAACCGATCATACCTCGATACCTAGTGATTTCTACATCCTTACCCTTTTCATCAGAAGTCAGCTTACTGGCTGGGGTCATTGGAGTAGATTTCGGCTTAACATTTTCAAATCCAAATCTGTTGAGTAAATCTTTTATGTACTTGGATTGATGCACATAGATTCCATCTTTTGTTTGCTTGATTTGGAGCCCCAAGAAATAATTTAGCTCTCCCATCATGCTCATGTCAAATTCACTGTGCATACACTCAGAAAACCACTTACACATACTTTCATTAGTAGATCCAAAAATTATATCATCTATATAAACTTGAACAACAAGTATATCATTCTTATCATGCTTAGTAAATAAAGTGGGATCTATTTTACCTCGTGTGAAACCATTCTTAATTAAAAACTTACTGAGCCTTTCATACCATGACCTAAGAGCTTGCTTTAATCCATACAAGGCCTTTTTCAACTTGTATACATAATCTGGAAATTGCTCATGCTCGAAACCAGGAGGCTGTTTTACATAAACTTCCTCTTTCAAGTAACCATTTAGCAAAGCGCTTTTCACATCCATCTGATACAGCTTGAATTTCTTGTAGCATGCAAATGAGAGAAGCATCCTAATAGATTCTAACCTTGTAACAGGTGCATAAGTTTGATCATAGTCGATTCCCTTTTGCTGATTGTATCCTTGTGTGACCAATCTTGCCTTATTTCGGGTAACGGTTCCATATTCATCCAATTTGTTCTTGTATACCCATTTTCTTCCTATTATTGAAGCATCATTTGGTGGCTTAACGAGTTCCCAAACATCACATCTTTTAAAATTGTTAAGTTCCTCTTGCATCGCCACTACCCAATTTTCATCTTTCAATGCTTCTTTGACATTTTTTGGTTCTTCTTGAGCTAAAAAGGCAGCATAAGCACAAAAGTTTATTGCTCCTTTTCTGGTCCTCATTCCTTCATTAACATTCCCAATCACAAGCTCTTGTGGATGATTCTTTGATGTCCTTGTTGTCTTTGGCAAAGTATGTTGAGGGATTTCTTCATAAAGATCAGCAACTCTTCTAACTTTTGATGGTGGTGATGAATGATCTAATTCAATGGTATTAGACCTCTCTGGAGTTACCGGTAAAGATCCTCCAATAAAATCAGCTACTGGAGTTGAGGTTCCAGCTTGCTGTTCACCATCAGTATTTGTCATAGGTGTTCTGTTAGCTGGCTGTTTCTCTTCTGCAATGCTTCTTAGCTTGCTGTCAGTACCTGTACCTGCATCATCTTCCTCATCTCTTGACAGAACATTAGTAGCTTCTTGAAATGTAACATTAATAGACTCGTCAACAATACATTTTTGTATGTTATAGACTCTATAAGTTCTACGATTAAAAGAATATCCAAGAAATATAGATTCATAAGATTTTGCAAAATTTACCATCTTTACCAATCATTTTGAGTACAAAGCACTTGGAACCAAATATTCTGAAGTACCCAATATTTGGCTTCTTGTTCCTCAGCAATTCATACGGAGTTTTGTTGAGAATAGGTCTAATCAACACTCTGTTCAGAACATAGCTTGCTGTATTTACAGCTTCTGCCCAGAAACTCCTTAGCATCTTGCTTTCTTGCAACAGTGTCCTTGCTGTTTCTTGTAGTGGCCTGTTTTTCCTTTCAACAACACCATTTTGCTGTGGAGTTCTTGGTGTAGAAAATTCATGAGAGATACCTCTTTCTTCACAATAAGTTACAAACTCCTTTTGAAATTCTTCACCTCGATCACTTCGAATACCTACAAGTCTTGTATCTAGCTTGTTCTCAAGTAATTTGATTTGCTTATCAAATTCACTAAAAGTAAAATCTTTAGTACGAAGAAACAATACCCAAGTAAATCTAGAGTAATCATCAACAATTACAAAACCATACTTTTTACCTCCAATACTTTCATATGCTTTGGGACCAAACAAATCCAAATAAAGAAGCTCTAAAGGTTTAGAAGTAGATACCATTTTCTTTGACTTGTGAGGTGTCCTAACCTGTTTTCCTAATTGTCAAGATGAACATGTTTCAGTTTTGACATACTTCAATTTGGGCAGTCCTCTAACTAGCTTCTTTGAAGACAACTTGCTGAGTAAGTCCATGTGAGCATGTCCTAGCCTTCTATGCCAAATATATGGTTCAACATCAAGAGCTGCTAAACAATACGTTGTTTCCTGTATCTCAAAGTCCACAATATATATATATATTTCCTTCCCTTCTAGCAACTAGGGGGATTTTGTTAATACCAACATTAATAGTACATTTATCTTTACCAAAATTAACAATATGTCTATCATCATATAATTGACTTACAGTAAGAAAATTATACTTAAGACCTTGGACATATTGTACATTATTAATTGAAATCATACTAATACCAACTTTGCCTTTTCCAAGAATTTGTAGAGTCTTGTTATCACCAATTGTGACTCTTCCTCCCTTTTTCTTCTTTAGGCTAAGAAACTGAGATTTGTCTCCACACATATGTCTTGTACAACCAATGTCCAATATCCATTGCTTTGCATTAATTTTGACAGCAAGACATACCTACAAAATAAACAAAAATAACTCAACATTTTGGTACCCATATAGGTTTGGGTTCAAATTGTTTAGTTGATAACACATAAAGAACAGTTAAATCAGATTTCTTGATCCACTTTTGGATCACTTTTGGTGCTTGATTCTTTTCTTTTTGTGTTCTGCCAAACTAATGTTGGCTAACTGTCTGTCTATTCCAGTAAGCTGATTCTGCATTCTGCAGTTTGCAATGCTTTGATAGGTGGCCCTTTATTTGACACTTCTGACAAATCTTTCAAGGCATAGCATAGTCATATGGAATACCATGTTTTCCATCATACTTGAGACCTTTATCCTTCAAATTAGTTTCCATTCCTAATCCTTCTTTTGCCAATGGTACTTTAGTTTGCTTCATCATGGATTTGAGAACCTCTTCACCTTGAACAAACTTTCCCATTCCTTTTTCAAGATGTTTTATCTCATGTTCCAACTCTTTGATATTTTCAGCTTGCTGAGATACTTCTCCGGAATCCGATTCCATAAGTTTAAACGTCTCAAGGTATACATCTCTAGCTTTAATGTCTGCTTTCAGCTCGCTGATTTCCTTCATCAGAACATGATTTCTCTTTTGCACAAGTTTGTTAATTCATTCAAGATTGGAAACTTTATTTTTGAGTTGAACAAGTTCATCACTGTTATCATTGGGCATCTTTCCATCTAAGACATCATATAACATTCCCTTGAGATAAACATTCTTTTCTTCCAGCTTGCTGTTTTTAACTTTTAGTGCTAAAAACTCATCTATCGAAATGACTTCTGTTTCCTGCATGGTTAGTGATTTCGGAATAATAGTTTCAGATGGTTTACCAGAATAAAAGGAGTTTACCTCACTACCATCTGTTCTGAATGAGAAACATCACTTTCAAGCAACACTTCTTTCGTATTCTCTTGAAGTATTTCATTATCGAAACCAACAAGTGCTAGGTTGACCATGTCACCACTTGATTCAACACCAGAACCATCTTCATCATCACTCCATGACAAAAGAGCTTTTGATTTCTTTTTCTCATTTGTAACAGCTTGCTGTTTGTTCTTCAGCTTATAACAGTCCTTTCTGTAGTGTCCTGGTTTGTCACATTCGAAGCAATTTTCCTCCTTTGAATCTCTCGAGTATTTTTTGTCTTTTTCTTTCTTCATCATGATCTTCTTGTGTATGAGCATCTTGATCTTTCAGGATAGTAAAGCTATATCTTCATCTTCTGATTCTTCAGATTCCAGCTTGCTGTTATCAATATGAAGTGCCAATTTTTTCATCTTAGCCACTGGAGCTTGAATGATTTCAGTTTGACTAGCCTTTATTTTTCTTTCAAACTGTTCTAGTTCAGCAAATACCACAAAGGTATCCATAGCATCTATTGTTGGTGAAGATTCCAATGCAGTCACCTTTGGTTCGTAGATAAATGGCACGACACTGAGTATTTTCATATTGATTTCTTCTTGAGTAATCTCCTTGCCAAGTTGTTTGAGAGCATTCATATTTATTTGAAATCTAGATTGACTTTCTCTGATTGTTTCACTTTCTCCAAGCTTGAAATTCCCAAACTCGTTCATCAGCTTGCTGAGTTTCACCTTTTTCAGCCCTTTGGAACCTTCATGACATAATTCCAAGGTATCCCAGATTTCTTTTGCCGTCTTGCATGAAGAAACTTTGTCATATTCAGTAGGACACAATCCATTCATTAGAGTGTTCCTTGCTCTGCCATTATAACTCATCTTTGATAGTTCACTGTTATTCTTTAAGAACAATGTCAATATTTGTAGAAGGGGGGTTGAATATAAATATTAAAACTTTTTCGTATGTTATAATATTTGTTCTTGAGGATTTGACTTAGTGAGAATATGTTGGAACAATTTAAGACTGAAAAGTAAATTAAGCAAAGAGTTTTAAAATTACTGATGGATTGATTTCTCCATCAGTGTATATTTTTGCTCAATTTTCTAGGTTAAAAGAAACCTAGCTGCGTTTTTACAAGATTAGAAAACGAATCAACTGTTCTTACAAATGTGCTCTCAAGCTTGAACAGTTGATTCTTGAATTTGTCTAACTTCTTTTCTAAAAATGCTGCTACACTTGTTTATATAACACAAGTGTACTTTTACAATACCTAATCTAGGATTGTTTCTACCTGCCTTTCTTCTACCTATTTCTTTTAAAAAAAGGTTTAAAAAGATAGCTTCTGATTGAGTCTTCACAGTCATTTTAGACTGTCTTCCATAGATGTGTTTTTGTTCTCTGGATCTTCAGCAGATATTCTTTCTGTGTGTTGTCACACTCAATTGATAGTTTGCTGTTAAGCATATCAATTGATAGTTTGCTGTTAAGCATATCAATTGATCCATTTTTTTAATCCATCAACTGATGTTCTTCTTCGATTGATCTTTATATCCATTGATTGATAAAAGATGACTTATCGATTGATAGATGTTATCAATCGATATATCAATCGATGGGTCTTCACATCAGTTGATGGTCTTCAATGCTTGACTTGGCTTCTTCGATTGATCCCTCATCCATCGATGCTTCAATATCAATTGATCATCCTTCACTTGTGTAATTTCCTGTCTTCACATAATTACAATTTAATAGTTTAATTCACACATCAATTGATGATCTATATCAATCGAGTCCAACATCAATTGATGAATAAAATATCAATTGATTTACACCTTATCGATTGAAATAGACTAAGTACACCTATGCTACAATCCAAATTATCAGTTGATTCATATAAACACTTCAACTGATAAATGGTTTCCTGATCAATTGATATTTATAACTTTCATATCAATTGATCAGTTACATCAAACTAAATTTCTATGATTCTAAGATTAATGTTATCATCAAATCACATGTAGATTCCTAACAATCTCCCCCTATTTGTGTCTGTGTTATTTACAGGCATAAATCTACTTGATGATAACAAAAAAAACCTTTAAAAAATTACATTTAGATAAAATCAAGAAATTTAATTGGCACATTAGTTTTGGAAGTACCATATTGATAGATAACTCCTGCAAGCAGCTTCAGTGTCTTCATAATTTACTTATTTCCTCTTCCTTCCCTTCTCTGCATTTTCCTTTAGTTGCCTCATGAAAGAACTTCTCAAGATTGCTTCATCTCTGTCAGTTTCTCCAAGTTGCCTCATAAGATAGTGTATTTCTTCATCTGTGATTTTGTCTAGATATTTGCAGATATCAAAGAACCTTGTGTTGCCCTCTGTATCTGTAAAAATCATGGCATACTTTGGCTCCAACACTACCTTTTTGACCTGTGACTTCCATATCTTCAGAGGTGAATCAGGTTTAGCTTCTGCCTTGGATCTCCTTAACCTTGAAATTTGCTGTTGAATTTCCTGAGCAATTGTTATGTTGAGTTTGTACTTTCTGTTGAGTAAAGGAAGAATAGTCTTTAAAACATTGTAGCTTTGCTTCATTATCACCTTTAATGAGTAGAAGATTTTTACTCCATTTTCATACTCCAACCTCATTGATTCTTCATGGTTAGAGGTTGTAGGGTGAGTCCTTACTCCAATTAATCCCTTTTCATTGATTACTGGTATTCCCTTCAAATTGTATCCTTCAATTGTGACTTCCTCCTTGATTTCTTCTTGTTGACCCTGGAGATTTTCCTGAACCACTATTTCTTGAGTAGGCCCTGGCCTTTTCTTGGCCATTGAAACTTTTCTTTTTTTCCTCAGTGGTTGGTCTATTAATTGTTCCTCAATTTTCCATTCCAATTCCATTTGCCTTGCTATCTCCTCATTTTCTTTTTCCCTTTTGAAAGCATATGACAATCCTGTTGAAATGGCTTCTTGAAGAAGCTTCTGGCCAACTGGCTCTTTTCTCTTCTTCTCTTCTTCAATCATTATTGCTTTTCCCTTTTTCTTCTCTTTAAGGGCTTCTTGATCAACTGACAAAAAGGTTTCAGCATCTGAGTTGCTTTCCTTGGCAGCCTTTTGTGCATCTTCATTTATTTTTCTTGTTTGAGCAATGAACTCATCCAAGTCTCCTTTTTCTACTGCCTCTGTTACTAACTCAGTGTTTCTCCTTAGATCTTCAATTCTTTTCTTTTCCTTCTCAATCATTGATTGAGTTTCTTTCTCCCTAGAAATTCTCCTAGCTTCAAGATCATCAAACTTCTTAAATTCTCACTTTTTCTGTTCTAAGTCATCTTTTGGAGAATTAGATGACTTAGTTCTCTTTGAAGATTGATTGTCCCTGTTACTTCTGCTTTTATCTCTTCTGTGTGCAGAACTGCCAATACCACTGGACTTGTCCTTTCCAGATCCACCTATGTTACCACTGCCTTTGCCATCACCACCATCATCATCTTTCTTCTTTGTATTCTCCCCCCTTTTGTTATCATCAAATAAAGAGGATGGTGGAAGTCTGTCAAGAATCCTTTGAAGAATGGAAGAATGTAGATTTTGACTTCTGAGGATATCATCCATTTTCTTCTCTAGAGACCCTACTCTTGTCTTCAAAGATGTAAAATTCTTGGATTCCTTGAAAAGCTTGTCCTTGATGCTATTCATGGTGTTGAACGGTAACTTTTTATCCAATCTTCTGTCTATTGTATCCTTGGTTATGGAGATAGAGTTCTTGATGATCTCCAGTTCCCTTCTTACTCCTGTAACTGTCATCTTTTGGATCTTCATTGTGTCCCTCATGTAGTGAGCAATTCTTCTTTGTGCAGGATCTGCAATTTCTTCTTCCACCATTGCTCTTCTGTATTGAGACAGAATTTCAGTTTCAGCAGCTTCTAAGGAACCATCAATAGTGCTCATCCATGGTTCCTCATCAAAATCACTCTCCAACTCTTCAGGTGCCATATAACAAGTGTCTGTTGTATTGGCAATTCTTTTCTTCAGATTCCTGGTCCTTTGTTCTGTATGCTCAATTCCTAAAAGTTGTTCTGCAGTCCTGTTACTTGAAGTTGCCAACCCTTGATATTGAGGATCAGGATGAATGAAATTCCTTGGATCCAATTCACCAGCATCTATTTCTTCTTCAAGGTCCTTAAGAACTCCACTCCCACTCGCTTCTGCATCATAGGCTCCCCCTATCTGCTTTACTCCTTCCTCTTCTTCTTCTGCCATCAGATCATTTTCCAATTCTTGTGCAAATTGAAGAATTG
This sequence comes from Oenanthe sinensis, assembly GCA_028671895.1. Lineage (NCBI taxonomy): Eukaryota > Viridiplantae > Streptophyta > Magnoliopsida > Apiales > Apiaceae > Oenanthe > Oenanthe sinensis. The sequence goes on from CM053814.1 coordinate 25,565,224, forward strand.
TTTTATCACTCTCACTCATCTCTCTATTTTGCATCAGGATCTCATCCTGGAATCTCACCTCTCCCTCACTTATTTGTTGTGCACCTTCTAAGGTGGGGCCCTCAAGTGTTTCACTCTCATCCCTCGAAGAAATAGGAATGTTTTTGCTTACTTCCTCTCCTTTTTCCAGGTTACAATCCTGCCTCTCACTCAACTCACTCATTCCTAAGAGTGTTTAGGCAACATCAATTGATTGATCATCAACTGATGTATTGACAATATTAGTTGAAGTGGTGTTTGGGACATCCATCGATTGATGCATACCCATCGATTGATCTTGAGTATCGATCGATGGCTTATCAGTCGATGGCTGAATATCAATTGATGAAGGAACATCAATTGATGGAGAAGAAACAGTTGAGATAATTTGTGAAGTTATGTTTGAGATGATATTGGAAATAGAATCCTGAAAATTCTGAGAATAAGATTCAGGAGAGAGTGTTGGCTTCTCCTTGAAAAACAAAGAAGGAGAATCTGAAAATGTTCGATAATCTATCAAAACATTTTCTGAAGAAGTTTGAGATGGGGAAAGAAGAATAGAAGATATAGGAATTGAAAGAGAATGGGGCTGCATCTCATCATTTATATGAGATGCATCAAACAGACTTTGTGAAGGCTCCACCACAGTTTCTTGTGGTTTTGCAGTGTGTGATTCCCCAAGTGCAAAGGTGACTTTCTTTCCTCTCCTCTTATATGGGGTTAATTGTTTGGACTTTGTGTCCCCAACTTTGTTCTGTGCCCCTGGTTATGGGCTATTTTCAATACTGTCATCCTTTTGAGAGGATGGCAATAGGAATGTGATGTTTTCCATATTTACATCCACAGTTTGTTGGGAGACTGTGGAGTGGCTTGGCTGAGGTTGCACACCCTCACTCTCCTTATCCTTCTGGGTTCTTTGATTTTCCCCAGTTCCCTCACCACCTAAATCCTCCTCTAGTCTATCTACCAAAACATTTGATTTTCTTTTCTTTGTTTTTACAACAGCAGGTTTTTGGGAACCTGTTGAGGATGGTTTCTTAGATTTGGATTTAGAGATTGGTTGTGTGACTTGGGCAGGAGGGTTGGGGTCATTACTACCACCCTCCATAGTCACAGAAGGCAAAGAAGAATTAGGTTGGGAAGAGTTTAAAGTAGAGACAAATACCTGAACAAAAGGGGGATAGATCAATTCCACATTGCTGTGAAGATTGATCCTTACCAGGTCTTTAAAGACCCTTTTGTTTTGAGTCCAGCACTCAAGGGTTTCAGTTTCCCTGCAAAACTCAATTTCTTTGACCAAGTGGTTAATTATAATCATGATAAATCTAGCATAGTATATATGATTAGATCTATCATGCTTCTTTCCTAACTTAGCAGCAATTTCATATAACAATATAGAAGAAAAATCATGATATTCATCAAACAAAACACTATATGCTATCTGTTGCATGCTTGAAGTTATGGCATCAAAATTACTAATTTTACCACTAAAGCATTTTATTATTGCATCAAAGAAATAAGACCATTCTCTCCTAAGGTGTTTTCTAACTACTTGTCCTAAATTGATATCAGGATTTCCATAATTAACAGCCCTAAGCATGTTTCTAATATCTGATTCACTAGGCACATTATCAGTATTATTAACAGGCAAATCTAAACATTCATTTAAAATTAAAGTAGTAAGAATGTACTCTTGTCCTTTACAGTTGAACTTGATGCTCGAGAAGTCATCGGCAACTTCTGCAGAGGACCAAAATTCTTCCACCAAATTGCAGATTATTGTTGGTGCTTCCTTCAATGCTTTCTGTATCTTGCCACATCCCATGAATTGCATCAATGGATGAAATTCCTTTGGAGCCTCTTCAACAACCGTGCAGACCACAAAATTATTCAATTCGTAGATGAACCCTGCTTGAGAGATTTTCTTGGATGAAGATGCCATTTCATTGAGTAGAAGATTAGTAGTATAAAAGCTTTGAAGATATTAGAAGAGTTGAGTACTGAGAGACAGAGGGTTGTGATTAAGTTCGTAGAATGAGAGAGAGAGAAAGAGTTAGAGAAATTGTTAGTAAAAATGTAAGTAAGAATGAACAATGTTTTAATCTCATTATTTATATTTACTAATTTCTCAATCAATTTCTTACTCAAAATAGAACTTAATCGACCGTTAAAAGAAAATGAAAGGTAAAAGTTACCTATTTTGGCAATCGACTGTTATACATACATGAATATACGTATTAATCAATTGATAAAATAAGTAATCAACGGCTAAATTTTGTACAGATCGACTGATGACATGGACCAATCAAATTCCAGGTCTTCGATTGATAGCAATCTTATCCATCGATAGGTACATTTATCCATCGATAAATAAATATATCATCAATTGATATATTTATCTGTCGACAGCTTCAGATATCCATCGATAAACAAATATATCATCAATTGATATATTTATCTGTCGACAGCTTCAGATATCCATCGATATGTAAAAATGTTTATCAGTTGATTATTGAAGAATCAATAATTTAACATAATCAATGGCTAAAATTAATATTAATACATAACTTGTCAGACATTTAAAGGATTAAATATAATTAAGCATACCTAAATCACAGACCAATCTATTGAAAGTAGATTCATCTAGTGGTTTGGTAAAAATGTCTGCAAGTTGTCTTTCACTAGGGACAAAATGTAATTCAACTGTACCATTCATTACATGTTCCCTAATGAAGTGATACCTTATGTCAATATGCTTGGTTCTGGAATGTTGCACAGGATTTTCTGTTATAGCAATGACACTTGTTTTGTCACAGAAAATAAGAATCTTGTTCAAGTTGAACCCATAGTCAAGTAGTTGATTCCTCATCCATAAAATTTGTGCACAGCAACTTCCAGCTGCAATGTACTCAGCCTCTGCAGTAGATGTAGAAACCAAATTTTGCTTTTTGCTAAACCATGACACAAGCTTATTTCTTATAAATTGACAGGAGCCTGTTGTACTTTTTCTGTCAATTCTGCAACCTGCATAGTCTGCATCTGAATAGCCAATTAGATCAAATCCAGAATCTCTAGGATACCAAATTCCAAGATTTGGAGTTCCTTTGAGATATCTGAATATTCTTTTTATTGCAATCAAATGAGATTCTCTAGGATCAGCTTGAAACCTAGCACAAAGACATGTAGCAAATATTATATCTGGCCTACTTGCAGTTAAATAAAGTAATGAGCCAACCATGCCTCTATAACTTGAAATGTCCACTATTGTTTCCTTAGTGTTTAATTCAAGTTTAGTTACAGTGGCCATGGGAGTTTTTGCATAGGAACATTCATTTAAATCAAATCTTTTTAATAAATCAGAAATATATTTGGTTTGATTTATGAAAATACCATCTTTAACTTGTTTGATTTGCAAGCCAAGAAAGTAGGTTAGTTCTCCCATCATGCTCATTTCATATTTACTCTGCATCAACTTAGCAAACTTTTTACAAAGTTTTTCATTAGTTGAGCCAAAGATAATATCATCTACATAGATTTGAACAAGAATCATAGAGCCATTTACATTTCTATGAAAGAGAGTTTTATCAACAGTACCTTTAGTGAAGTAATTCTCAATCAGGAATTTAGACAAAGTGTCATACCAGGCTCTAGGTGCTTGTTTTAATCCATAAAGTGCCTTGAGAAGATAGTATTCAAATCCAGGATGAACAGGATCAATAAAACCAGGAGGTTGTTCTACATATACTTCTTCTTCTAGTTCTCCATTGAGAAAAGCACTTTTTACATCCATCTGATATACTTTGAAATTTGCATGAGCAGCAAATGCTAAAAAGATTCTGATTACTTTCAACCTTGCAACTGGTGCAAATGTTTCATCAAAATCTATGCCTTCTTCTTGTGAATAGCCCTTTGCCACTAATCTTGCCTTATTTCTTGTCACTGTACCAGATTCATCCATTTTGTTTCTGAATACCCATTTTGTACTAATGATAGACTTGTTCTTTGGTTTGGGCATCAGCTTTCCACACCTTGTTTCTTTCAAACTGATTCAACTCTTCTTGCATAGCATTTATCCAATCAGGATCATTCAAGGCTTCTTCAATCCTTTTTGGTTCTTCTTGTGACAGAAAGTTACTATACAAGCATTCATTTTGAGTTGCACTTCTAGTTTTGACACCATCATTTGCATTTCCAATAATTAGTTCAAAGGGATGACTTTTTGTCCATTTCCTTTGAGATGGTAAGTTTGTCCTTGAAGATGATGCTTCATGATCATTGGAAGTGTTATGATCACTGTGAAGTGATTGACTATTTGAGAACCCTCCCCCTGTGATGGACACTCTATTTGAAGATTGTTGAGCAGAGTTGTTATCCATCGAATGATTATCAATTGATGTATTATCAGTCGATTGATGATTGTCAACTGATAAGTTATCTGTTGAAGCAATGACATCAATTGATGGGAGGATTCTAGGAACTTGTATACTTGTAATTTCCTCATCATCATCACTATCTTCAATATTACTTGAGGATTCATTTTAAAAATGCAATAGATCATGAAATCTTTCATCAAGCAACCCTTGAATTTTCTTGTCATCAAAGACTACATGCATAGATTCCATAACAATGTGTAATCTAAGGTTGTAGACTCTGTATGCTTTGGTTGTTATTCCATATCCAACTAATATAGCTTCATCAGCTTTGGCTTCAAATTTTCCTAGATTTTCACCTTGATTTCTCAGTATAAAGCATTTGCAGCCAAAGACATGAAGAAAATTAACTGTTGGTTTCTTGTCTTTCTTCATCAATTGATATGGTGTTTTGCCTTGAAATTTATTGACCATGGAAATATTTTGAATGTAACAAGCAGTATTAATTGCTTCTGCCCAGAAGTATGTAGGTAGTTTAGCTTCTTCTAACATAGTTCTAGCAGCTTCAATCAAGGTCCTATTTTTCCTTTCAATTACTCCATTTTGCTGTGGAGTCCTTGGTGCAGAGAAATGATGAGTGATACCTTTTTCTTCACAGAATTCTTTCATGGTTGAATTCTTGAATTCAGTACCATTATCACTTCTAAGTTCCTTGACCTTCCATTCAGTGCCATTGTCGACATTCTTCACATGGTTGATAATTAATTTGCTTGCCTCATCCTTAGAGAATAAGAAATATACCCATGAAAATCTTGTGAAGTCATCCACAATTACTAAGGCATATTTCTTTTTGGCAATTGACATGATGTTGACTGGACCATATAAATCCATGTGCAATAATTCCAGAGGCTTATCAATTGATGATTCAGACTTTGACTTGAATGATGCTTTTATTTGTTTTCCTTTTTGATAGGCATCACACAGTCCATCCTTAGTGAATTCCATCTGTGGGATGCCTCTAACCAAATTCCTCCTAACCAATTGATTCATGGCCTTGAAATTCAAATGGGCTAGCTTCTTGTGCCAAGTCCAACTTTCATCTGTATTGGCTTTACTTAATAGACATGTCATAGAATTTGTCTTTACAGAGAGAAAATCAGCCACATAGACATTTCCTTTCCTTTCTCCAGTTAAGAGAATATCACCAGATTCTTTATTGGCTATGATGCATGATTTAGTTATAAACCACACACCATTACCAATATCACACAGTTGACTGATACTGAGCAGATTGTGCTTCAATCCATCAATGATAACATTTTCTTTTATAATTGAGCCATATCCCAGGGTAAAACCTTTGTTGTCATCTCCAAAAGTAACTCCTGGGCCAGCCTTTTCTACAAACTTTGTGAGCAGGGACGAATCTCCAGTCATGTGCCTTGAACATCCACTATCCAAATACCAAAGATTTTTCTTCCTGTTTCCCTGCACGCATTTAAAACAATCAAGTTGTTTTTGGTACCCAAGTTGCCTTGGGTCCTCTTTTATTAGTTGCAGCCTGAGCCCCTGTTGTCAACTTAGGTTCCTTTTGTTTTGGTGGGTTTAAATCCACTTTAACTTTGGGAGTTGACTTTTGGGGCTTTGACACCTTGGAACTCATGGCAGAATTTCCATGAATTTCATCATTTATATTAGGCATGTTCCATGGCATACTTGGCATGTTCAGATTAGGATATGCAAAGAAGGGATTATACATGTATGGAACTTGTGCATAAGGCATATGAACATTAGGTGCAACCAAATTAGAAGACATGGCACTCATGAGCATAGGAATAAGAAGCATGGCATTTGAAGACATAACATGTGTATTTAAATCATTTGAAGACTTATTCTTCTTTTCATTCTTGCATTGCATTGACAAATGATTTACACTACCACACTTAGCACAAACCTTTCTAGGTGCATACATATCAGGAGAGTAATTGTTGTCCTTATTAATGCCTACTTTCCCATTCCTATTCTTCTTCTTTTTCTCAGATTTAGATTGAGTAGTTTCCACAGGTGCAATCTTCCCTAGTTTTGCTTTTAATTGATTCTTAGATAAGCTACCTATGTTAACCTTCTCATTCTCAGTCTCAACTTGATTTTTGGTTTCCTTAACAAATTTGATAGGAGTGCTAAATTTGTTCTTTTTATTAGCCATTGAAGATTCACTTGTCGATGGATGCTTATCAATTGATTCAGCATCAATCGATTGATAATCCTTATCAGTTGATGAGGGATTAGCATTCGATTGATCTTTATCCATTGAAGTATCAGCCAATGGCTTGCCTATTGATTTGGGAAGATCTCCTAGAGTATCTACACCCTGAACATCAATAATTTGTTTGGCAGTTTTAGCAGACCTATTCCATTTGCTAATGGTTTTTATTTCATCAGCCAATTGTTCTTTCAATAATTCTTCTCTTTTCAAACTGTTTACTAGTTCATTCCTAGCATCCTTTCTTTCCTACTTAAATCTTTCTAAACAGACAAGTTCATTTTCAAGAAAAACATTCCTCTCAGTTAAGGCATCAATGGTGCTCTTTAACTTGAGATTTTCTTTGTTTAGAGATTTTAGAGTGACATGCAAATTGTACAATTCATTGGACATTTCATTAATAGTACTATTGCATTCATCAGCTGAAAGCTCATAAAAGTTTGTAGCTAGTACCTGATTGGATGCTGAACTAGCTTCTTCATCCTCATGGTTGGTCATTAGAGCTAGATTGATATATTCTTCAGAATCACTGTCCTCAGCAGCCCAGTCCTTCTCTTCAGTGACAAAAGCCTTTTCTTTCTGTTTTAAAAGGTCAAAGTATTTCTTTTTATAATCAATACCCTCATATGTCTTTGCCTTTTCTTGCTTTGGCTTCCTGCACTCACTTGAGAAATGACCAGCCAATCCACAGTTAAAACATCTGAATTTAGATCTATCAACTAAATTTTTATTTTGATTGTTGTTTCTAAACTGGGATCCGGGCCTTTGAGCATTTGGATTCCTCTTGAATTTTAGCTTTGAAAACTTCCTTGACAAAAATGCAAGGTGCTCATCAATCTCATCCAAATCATCCTGTGAACATGTTTCATTTTCCTCACATTTGGTCTTTCCTTTTCCCTTCGATGATTCTTCATCAGCATCATTAGCCACCATCATGACTTCTTCTGCACAACCAGTATTTTTCTTTTCTTTCTTGTCTTCATTCCCATTGTCCATCAAAGCCACAGTTTTCTCCTTTCTTTGATTCTTCTCAATCTCTTCATCTTGTTGAATCTCCAGTTCATATGTTTTGAGAATACCATATAGTTTCTCTAGAGTATAATCTTTGAAGTCTTGAGATTGTCTAATAGAGACAGTCATTACCTTCCATTCCTTTGGAAGAGATCTTAGAAATTTGAGATTTGTATCTTCTGTTGCATAAACCCTACCATATAGCTTTAGACCATTCAACAACTTTTGGAATCTGCTATAGGTATCATTGATGGCTTCACCACTCTTAAAATGAAATGATTCATATTTTTGAATTAAGAGTTGCATCTTATTTTTCCTAACTTGTTTAGTTCCTTCACACAGAGTTTGAAGAGTGTCCCACACTTCTTTTGATGAAGTACAATTTATCACATTATCAAACATATCTTTATCTAGACCATTAAACAGAATGTTCATGGTCTTCTTGTCTTTCAGTACTTCTTTTTCATCCTCTTTTGTGAATTCAGAAATAAGTTTTGGAATATGTCTATCAACTGTAGGAGTTCCATCTGGGTTTACTCCTGTAACTAGCTTCATGGGAATGTGAGGACCTTTCTCTATGCAGTGAACATAAGAAGGATCTAGAGAAAGAAGATGCAGATGTATTTTTACCTTCCATGGAAAGTATTCATCCTTTTCCAACATTGGAATCTTTACACCTGAATCTTTTTGGCCCATATTGACTGTTCTTGAACTTTAAACTTTCTGTATATTGAAAGCCTGCTCTGATACCAATTGTTATTCCTTAAGAACAATCTCAATATTTGTAGAAGGGGGGTTGAATACAAATATTAAAACTTTTTCGTATGTCATAATATTTGTTCTTGAGGATTTGACTTAGTGAGAATATGTTGGAACAATTTAAGACTGAAAAGTAAATTAAACAAAGAGTTTTAAAATTACTAATGGATTGATTTCTCCATCAGTGTATATTTTTGCTCAATTTTCTAGGTTAAAAGAAACCTAGCTGCGTTTTTACAAGATTAGAAAACAAATCAACTGTTCTTACAAATGTGCTCTCAAGCTTGAATAGTTGATTCTTGAATTTGTCTAACTTCTTTTCTAAAAATGCTGTTACACTTGTTTATATAACACAAGTGTACTTTTACAATACCTAATCTAGGATTGTTTCTACCTGCCTTTCTTCTACCTATTTCTTTAAAAAAAAGGTTTAAAAAGACAGCTTCTGATTGAGTCTTCACAGTCATTCTAGACTGTCTTCCATAGGTGTGCTTTTGTTCTCTGGATCTTCAGCAGATATTCTTTCTGTGTGTTGTCACACTCAATTGATAGTTTGCTGTTAAGCATATCAATTGATCCATTTTTTTTAATCCATCAACTGATGTTCTTCTTCGATTGATCTTTATATCCATTGATTGATAAAAGATAACTTATCGATTGATAGATGTTATCAATCGATATATCAATCGATGGGTCTTCACATCAGTTGATGGTCTTCAATGCTTGACTTGGCTTCTTCGATTGATCCCTCATCCATCGATGCTTCAATATCAATTGATCATCCTTCACTTGTGTAATTTCCTGTCTTCACATAATTACAATTTAATAGTTTAATTCACACATCAATTGATGATCTATATCAATCGACTCCAACATCAATTGATGAACAAAATATCAATTGATTTACACCTTATCGATTGAAATAGACTAAGTACACCTATGCTACAATCCAAATTATCAGTTGATTCATATAAACACTTCAACTGATAAATGGTTTCCTGATCAATTGATATTTATAACTTTCATATCAATTGATCAGTTACATCAAACTAAATTTCTATGATTCTAAGATTAATGTTATCATCAAATCACATGTAGATTTCTAACAATCTCCCCCTATTTGTGTCTGTGTTATTTACAGGCATAAATCTACTTGATGATAACAAAAAAAACCTTTAAAAAATTACATTTAGATAAAATCAAGAAATTTAATTGGCACATTAGTTTTGGAAGTACCATATTGATAGATAACTCCTGCAAGCAGCTTCAGAGTCTTCATAATTTACTTATTTCCTCTTCCTTCCCTTCTCTGCATTTTCCTTTAGTTGCCTCATGAAAGAACTTCTCAAGATTGCTTCATCTCAGAGTTTATAAGAATAAAGTGTTTTGAGAGAGAAGAGAGAAAACGTGTATATTCAGATCTCAACACTTTTGACGTTGTATATCGATTGGTTACTTAAAATAAAGATTGCAAGTGAATATATATAAGAAGCATACAACGGCTGTGAAGATATTATGCAATAATAAGAGATTTAATTTGCATAAAAATATTCTCCAACAACTTGGTAATTAGAAGATTTTTATTTTGAAATTAGAAATAGTTTAAATCTTCTAACAAATCAATTTTGAAAGGTAATATCAATTTCCAACAGCTAGAAAAAGATCAAAATGAATTTGAGCTGTAATGGAAATATTTTGATATAGAAAAGATTGATAGAAATCCGTTTTTGAAAGATATGGTAAGGAGAATCAAATCTGAGTAAATAAGAAAGTATTTGAATACCCTTTTTGAGCTCTATTAATTATATAACCTATATATTATATAATAGAGTCCTTACATATTTAAATCCTAATCAATCTCTGATATCTCCAAGCATTTTCAAGGAATATCCATTATCAAAATTGATTTTGAATAGCTTCTGGGCGGAACAGTGTCAGCTTGCTGATATAGTTCTGTGACCAATCTTAGCAGGCTGTTATGAATACTTTTCTGAAACTTTGTCTTTCCACATACTCAACCAAGTTACCTGAGAATATACTTATACATAGCAAACTCATATATATGTAAGATATATCAAGTGAGTCAATCATATAATGGTAAGCTGTATAGAGTAAAACTAGTAACATAGATAGCCGTTACAGTAACAAATAGTAAATTAGCAAGTTGTTACAATAACAAATAATAAATCAGCATGCTATTATATATCATCAAAACACATCAGATTAACACCTTGTTGTGCAAGTAAATCTAATCAGCAGCAAATTGTTACAAGATAATAAAAGACTTATATTACATAGCCATAATTATTGGACTATTAGTTACTGTCACGTTTGAGTGTGAAATATTGTAATTCAGAACATAAAATATAGAATGTTGTCTACAAAAGATTAATTTCATTATCTAAGTCGAGTGAATGTGACACGTATCAAAATATAGTTCATTAAAGTACAAGGAATGTATTAACAAAGTTGTTTTAGCCAGATTTTGTAGGGGTAATAGCTAAGTCTAATCGATTTCGTGTTTGAAGAACAAGTAATAAAGTACATGGATAAGTGTAAAAAAATAAGCCAAAGAACAAGAACACAAGCAATTTTGGTGATGCAGAAAACCCCTTGAACAAGGTTAAAAATCGCGGGTGGAAGTGACCCAACCAATTTTATTGTGGCTCGCACCTTGTAGAAAGTCCCAATTGAGTTGTGTTTGATCAAACTTTTACTGTCAAGTAATAATTAATGATTCATTGTTAAACATCTTGAAGTCACGATAGATAGAGTATACCATGTTGTCCCCATGTGGTGATTTTAGGACAAGTCCCTAATCTTTCATAGATGGTTGAGGCCCCGTCAGTTTATAAGGTTCAAACAACCTGTCATGTTTCTGGTACAATGTATGTAGTTCTTAATCAACTTGTGTTGGTTGACTTGTACTGAAACCAGCCACAAAGTCCACAAATACCTGAGTTTAATTGTTATTCGTAGTTTATATACAATGTCATATATACTTGTCATTAAGGCCATTTCTTCATTCGTAATGTCACGCAGTGTACATTTAAAGATGCACCACTATATCATCATTGTTAACTTCATTTGTGTGACCAATTCGGTACTTGAAAAATTTATTACCAAGTCTGAAACGGTGTTCATATAATTTTTAGGCTAAAAGATATAGGCGAGTATAAATTATCATGTTAGGTACAAAAGCAGTTTTAAAGTTTGACGGATACTTCAGGTGTTGGACGGGTACTTCAGTTGTCAGAATGATACATCTCTATATGATTGATCCTTCTTGACGCATCCAAGAGTGTGAGTTGCTCGTAACCAGTTGTCGTGTCAACCATCATGTCAATATTTGGCAATGACATGACTAGACTATCGTATTATGATTCCGTCACATGTCCATGCTATTTGATTATTTTTTTGTTACTACGAGGTTTGCGCATTTGTCTCATTTATTGTGTGTTTCGTTGGCGAATATGTCGTAGCCATCTGTAAGTAGTTAACATATTAGTTGAACATGGAGTTGTCAACCTGTCATGTTTGACTTGTAGTTTTTCTCTTCTACGCGTCATGCGTCAGTCGTTCTAACACGTGGCCTATCTTGACGAGTTGTTCTAACATGTGATATTTTTTAATGAGTTATATTTTGGTTCATCAATTTTAGGAGATCTAACATTGTCCCCCAGATTGTTTAGTTCTTTCACTGGCGATGATGGACTAATGTTAAACTCATAGGTGTCAAAATCTTTTTTTAACATGTCATGTCCAGTAGAGAACTGACGTGTGTTTCCTCTCGTCGACTTCTGGTATATGACTTATAATATGTAGCTTTTATGTCGTTTTCTTCTTGTTGGAATAATAGTGGTTGTTAAAATATTCCATATTGTCCTCCTCTCATCTGATTTGTGTCATTTGCTTTGGAGTGTGCATCATCTATCATCTGGTAGGGATATTTCATCAACTCGTCATAAATGGGTGAATCTCTTACCAGACCTCGTCGGAAAGCCTATATTGTCGTGGGCATGCCACAACTGTTTGCAGCCATTTTTTCTTTCTTTAACCTTTATAAGTACTCTCTTGGACATTTCATACATCTTTGAACAATGCGATACGAGTCACTCGTCATCTTCTTAAATTATCTAATACTTGTGTGTTGTAGATTAAATGTGTCAACAAGATCTGCAAACGAGCTGATTGATCTGTCAGAATATCCATAACTTGTTGTAGAATCATACTTGTCAACGTAGCTCTTGACATTTGTAATTGTAAACATTTGTTGTTTACATCAGTTGCATCGTCATAATATTTTTTTTATGTGTGAATCAGAAAATCTTTTTGACATATCAGTACAAAAAACTAATATAATACTTAAACGGTGAATTCGTGTATAATGCATGCGTCATTTTTTTAAAAGAGTTTGGGAATTTAGGAACATATTAAATTATCTCTCTTAAATATGAGCTAATGATATTGACAAGTGATATATGTGAATACAAGATAAGGAAGCTAATTTAACATATATAAAGATGTAGAAGTTGTCTTAAACAAAGCATTGTAATATAAAACCGACAACTAGTTTTGCAATATAAACCAAATATGTACCTGGGATGTGGTATTCATTCACACATTTCTAAGTTATAGATGAGTCGCACGGTTGAGTCCAAACGAGTGACCGAGTTATTAACATGTTGTTAACGAGTTACCGACGAGTTCATCTCTCTTGTTTCCATCAGTTCTTCCTTACTAATGTCCACTCTCATAATTCAGGGTTGTTATTGACTCATTATTTTCATGTTCACATCTTTTTCTCCCGTCATGCGTAGTCAACTTGACGTCAACTTCTTCATGTCGTGTTATTATTGTCACAGCTTCATTCTTTCATGTCTGGATATGTATCCATGTGATTTGTAACTTTCATGTTTAGACATTCTATTGGTCATGTCGTACTCAGTATTACATCCTTCATTCACGTCATGTCATCGGGTGTGTTCTGTGTTAGTGTCTATTTATACGTCGTATGGTACGTGTACCACACGTTTCTTATTTTTATTATTATCAGGTGTGTCACGTTATCTAGTATCAGCATACTTTCTTGGACATACTCTTCTTCTTTCAGACATGTTACTTGACCGAAGACCATCCCTTACTCGTCCAACGTGTCAGATTGATGACATGTGTATTTAAGCCCTTTAGCACATGTCGTGGGTCAGATGTTTCACAAGTGACCTATTAACTTGGAACTTCAACATGTTTGAACCTCCTATTGGACCTGTCAAGCTCAATGTTGTGTACTTCCGTTAGGTCATGTTGTCGTCAGTCTTCTGTCCATTTGTCATGTATCTCATCCGTTTCTTGATGTCTATCATCAGGTATGTCGTCCATATTCAAGCGTCACACTACACCTGCAACTGTCCGTCATGATGCCATTTTGCTATTTGATGTAACTATACTTAATTCTACCTTAAGTGCTTCATTCTCTGATCATAGAAACTCCATTCCAAATTGTAGTTTTTTCAAGGTCGAAATCGTGTCATCTTCCATCATTAGGTTGTCACCTTGATTCGTAGACTTTTCACATTGTTGATTGTCATGTATCATCGTTGTATTCTTATAGACTCTTAGCTAATTTTCCACGGACGGTGCCAAACTGTTTTAGCCAGATTTTGTAGGGTTAATAGCTAAGTCTAATCGATTTCATGTTTGAAGAACATGTAATAAAGTAGATAGAGAAGTGCAGAAAAATAAGCCAAAGAACAAGAATACAAGCAATTTTGGTGACGCGAAAAAACCCTTGAACAAGGTTAAAAACTGCGGGTGGGAGTGACCCAACCAAAGTTATCCACTATAATTATAATTGAGATGAAGTACTGGTGATTTGAATTAGAAAAAAATATAATAAGCCTTCTCGTCAACTGCAGTTTGTACTCGTCCAATGTAGTTTGTACCTGTCGGCTCTGTGTATCTACTCGTCAGATGTTAATCTGCTACTCGTCGGTTGAATGTACATATGTATGGTGTGGTTATAGAAGTGATAGCTCTCTCAAATGAGTTGTATGGTAATGTCGTTGGTGTATTGTGCAGTAGCAGCGTTGTATAGAATGGTTATCATGAGAAGATCTAGGTTTTTCCTTGTAATGTGTGTATAGTCGTGTATATTTCAGGATGTAAGAGAGTATAATTGTATAGATAAGTGAGTGGTGTGGAGTTGTCTATATATTATGGGTGTAATGATTATGTGATTTGTAGAGAATGAATTACCTAGAAAAGAACTAGGTTTAGCCCTCCAATAAGAAGGATGAGAGTACGTAATGTTATAATTATGTGGTAGTAATCGGTATGTATATTGTAAGTAAGTGAGAGGCTAGAACTTGTGTTTATCTCTAACTCCAATTGTATTTATAGTTGTTGCACTCCACTCTCCCATTACGATTTTTATGCCCATGATTATCTTCATGATCCTATTTAATAGGAGTAGTTGCTGACCTTATCTACACATTGCTATAAATTAGGGGATAATGGGTAACCTCCATCCTATTTTTCAGGGCTGTTATATGACTTGGTCATGTTGTTGTCTTGTTATTGTCAACATTCTCTGCTCCCGTCGTGTCAGTCATGCATTCGTCAAGTTTCTTCATGTCGAGATGTCAACTTTCTTTCATCAGTCGTCATATCTTAACAGTTGAAAAATCTGGTACAAATAAAAGTCCTGTTGGAAAAGTTCAGTGTAGATGCCAAGTAAAGCCTATTTGCTAATACTATAAAACAGGGAGGTTGACATGAACAAAAGCAAACACTGGAGCTTTAAATTTTATGTTTGTGCATAGTCAACCAGATATTAGAGTTTATTATTAGAATTGAAGTGTGTTTAAAATAGCTTACATTATTGCCAACGTCCCACTTATAATATTACATAATATTGGTTAAACTGCAACTTGAAATTAATTCACATTTAATCTATTTTAGCTATAAAGACCAATTCAAATAAAGTATGAGAAGTTATGAAAGGAAAAGATTGAGCAAATAACGTGCAGTTGGTATATTGACTCTTCATAAATTAACACATATTACATATGAACCAACAAAATAGTGCCTAGAGTCCTTATATATATATGTTTCCTTTCCTGGGTTCACTCTAACAAGACTAACAACCTACAGGGAGAAGGACAATGACAACTAGTACCCTTAGCAATACTAAAAATGACTATATGACATTATGGATTACAAGCTCCCAAAGAAAAGTAATAGCTGTTGAAAAAACTTAACATTTTAGCATTTTAGTATTTTAGACAATAAACTATTTTTTTTATAATTCTACTCAAGAAAGATTGTATGCTAGACATTTAACTCTCAGGACAATGATTGCAGACAGTGACGTAGCTTGTTTAGATAATCTGATAATAGATAGATCTTGTTTCTATAAGTTATGTGAGATGCTTAGAGAAGTTGGAGGACTGCGTGTGAATAAAAATTCGAGTTTAGAGGAGGTGGTTGTAATATTTTTGTTTATACTTTCTCATGATATAAAAAATCGAAGAATTCAATTACATTTTAAGGGAAGTGGTGGAACTGTATCTAGACATTTCAATTCAGTACTTCGAGTTATTCTTAAATGCCATCATATTTTACTAAAAAAGTCTCAGCAGTAAAACAAATTGTTAAGATGAGAAAAGGATGTGGTTTCAGGTAATTTAAAGAATTAAAATTTTTTATATTACAAATTTGTTGAATATATACATTGATATGAATTAGTTTTATAGAATTGTTTAGGTACTTTGGATGGAACACACATTAAAGTTCAGGATCAAGCCTGAGAAAATGAGTGGTGTAATGGAAGCCGCTAGCGAATATATTGGACTACTTGTAAGTTGTTTTCAACATGAGTTTGAATCAGCTGAGAAAAGGATGCAAGTGAGTATAGAAGTAATGAAAGTTGGATGATTAACAACTACTCAAGTTTCCCTAGCATAAAAAAATTGCACGCAATCCTTTAGAAGTTGATTTTTATTTCTTCAGCCTCCCAGAAGATTATAATATGCTTATATTAGAGGCTTGCTGCTTCCAGATCTGCCAAATTAAAAAAAGTACCATTTATAATTTTTATTATAAAAAAAATAATCACTATATTTTTAAAACAAAGTAGTTAATAATTTTAAGGTCATTTTAGTCATTGAAAATATATTATCCAGGAAGTGAAGAAATCAACTAAACAACATATAGGAAATACATATTCGGGAAGTATAAAATCCAATATGACAACCAAACACAATTATTTCACTTCCTAGGAACTTTATAAAGATTGGAAGTACACATTAACATATGAAGTTAATTCCCCTGGTATACCAAACAAGCACTTAACTTGCATATATCTAGAATTCTTTAAAATTCAACTTCGAACTCCTGAATTGGCTGAGGGGAGCTTCATATACATCATTTCCTTGGGTACTCTATGTAGAAATGCATTAAGAACATCAATCTTAATGATAAATCAGTGTTTTACTACCAACACAGGCTGCAAAGCTCATATAGTGGCCATCTTTGCCACATGAAGGCCTCCATGTAGTCAACACTATAAATTTTTTTGCATCCTAGTGTCACAAGCCTCGCCTTATACCGTTCCACAAACTCATATGGTTTAAAGTCGTCTTGTAAATTCACTTGCACCCAATTGATTTTCTATGTGAAGACAATAACGTTATCTCCCATGTTTGGTTCATATTTAAAAATTCTAATTCATCATTCATTATATCAATCTAGTCTTGTTCCTTAACATCTTGTCTAAAGAACATTGGATCTGAGTGATTTGATATGAATGCAAGAAAATTATGAAATGCAGGAGATATGGACAGAGGTGGTACAACCATTACACTTGCAGCAGTACGAAATGCATACTTTATGTAATCTTACATCCAAGATGGAGGTTTTCTTTGTATGTTGGATCGTCTAAGATATGGGGCAACAACTAGTGGTGTGGTAGTTTAGTCTGTTTCATCTTCTTTCATTGTGTTTGAGATGTTCTTGAGCCAATTGTGGCATCAGTTAAAGTCTATTCAAACTAGACATTTCGAACTTGATCATCATCATACAAGGTTGTTTGAGATGTTGGCAAGGTTGTGGGTAAAGGAAACATATATGAATTAGAGTAATTTTTATTTAAGGAAAAAATTATCTCATGAAATATGACATCTAGAAACAAATAACTCATTTATAACCATGTTCAATAGACTATACCCTTTCTTACTACATGGGTACTTAA
This sequence comes from Oenanthe sinensis, assembly GCA_028671895.1. NCBI lineage: Eukaryota > Viridiplantae > Streptophyta > Magnoliopsida > Apiales > Apiaceae > Oenanthe > Oenanthe sinensis. The sequence goes on from CM053814.1 coordinate 25,582,892, forward strand.
TAAACATAAATCGTACTCCCCTTGCATCAAACTTATAATCTTTAATGCAGTTAGTATTATATATGAAAATTCCAAATAACTTAAAATTATGTTTGGAAATATAGATTTCATTTCAAATTATGGATTTCAAATGACAGAATTTGAGTTGGAATTTCAAATTCTCCTATTCGTACTAATATTTGAATGCCTTGGAATTCAAATGAAATCCAAATCTAAATTTTTATGTTTACCCAAACATGTAATTTGATAAAATCTATAATTTTAAATGAAATCCATGTTCCCAAACAGACTACAGAAAAATTACAATCGACAATACAAAAATACAATTTTATAAAAGGGGTAGAGAAGTTTAGAGTTATACTTAGTATCCTATTTAAGATGTAAACGAACGTTAAAGCGCAATCTCCCCAAGAGCTTAATGATAGTCTTGCTTAAAACCTAAGTGCCCTACTCATCTCAAGAACATTTATGTGTTTTATTTCCGCTCGAGTGTTTTGTTGTGGAGTGTAAGATCATGTTATTTGACACTCAAACCCATTTTCTATATATATAAAATCACATATTTTAACCACAAATTCCAAATCATTGTTCGATCTGATCACTTTTATTACATCATTGAAGTGAGTTTTCACTTGTTGATAAAATGCCATTATTATGTCTACATATTTTGTTTTTTTAAGAGATACACCCATGTTACTCTGTTGCACTCTTGTAGTCATCAATGATTGTAAGAAAAATATTTGAACTTCCCTCTTCTTAAAACCTTATAAAGCCCATATATCAGTATGCACCAGATTGCAGGGTTGTGCAACATGTGATTTTCTTATGAAAATAGTTTTTTTGTGAACTTCACCCTGAGACATGTGACACATAACTGAAGTGGAGACTTCAAGAGTGCTTTCAACCATTTTATATGATGTATTGTCAAATTAAAGGTGTGTCCAAGCCTTTGATGCCATAATGTGCATTCAGTTGTATCACTTTCTTAGATTTTACAGTTTTTGTATTAGACATAAATGTTTAATCGAAGCACAATCCAACTCCTTATCATTTGTCAAGTAGTTTAGTCCATGTCTCATCTTGCCACTTCATATCACTTCTTTGGTATTCAAATTCACAATCACACAAGTACCATGATGAAACACAATTTTACAATTACTTTCTTTTTCTAATTTACAAATCGACAAAAGATTGTGGGTGAACTATGGAACAAATAGGATGTTATACAGAGTCAACCCATTTTGAAGGACAACATCACTAATATATGTGATCATAGGTAGAGACTTCAGTTGGTAAATTAATGTTAAAATGGGATGAAGCCAATTCAACATTCATCAAGCTTAATAAGAAAGAGGTTATTTAGTTAGAGCCTCTGAAATCAATATTCGACTTCGTTGCTTCATATTTTTTGGTTCTTGTTGTTCATCATTCCTAAGAATCCACATTCTAGACTTCTGGTTCATCGTACATTTCTAACCCTCCTTGTGGTTTTGGAAGCCATTTCAACATATGTTCCATTTGTTAGGTGTCATCGATTGTTGATCTGTATAAGTTCCTTTGGCATTATTGGCCATTTTTGGATCATCAGCTTTGTGTAAGGACCATATCACGATGTTCGTTAAGGTTCTTTATTATATAGGTCATCGATACTTGTAATGTCATCTATCATAATCTTTCATAGACCAGTATATTTTAGTTGAATGACCTTTGCCTCCACATGTTGTGCAAAGATTCAAACCTGCAGTAGTGCATTTGCTATACATTGCAAAGATATCCTAATCAAGTAATGTTTTCCCAGTTACATAAATAGAAGAGGATTTGAATATTTGTGTGCTCTTTTTTCCTAATTAAAATCAACTCAATGTAAATTAAAACTTTGAATTAAGAACAAAGAATAAACACAAAGATATGAATGAATACTGTTTGTATTATTAATGTATGAATACAAACTCTCCTAGGGTGTACACAAACCCTCGCAGTTTCTCTGTGTTTCTCGCAACAACTCTCTCTATCTCTATGTTCTCTTAAACTTCGACAAATAAATTAGGTTACCTAGAATGTTTATATAGAGAGCTGTCTATCAACATAAAATCAAATTACAATAGTAATAGAATTCATAATTATTAGTTGACAATTTTCTTCTGTAATTCTCCTTCCTTCCCATAGCATATCTACAAATATATTTGTCTTTATCTTTAAAGACTTTAATTTACTGTAATCACCTTCCAAATTTAGCATCATCTTTATAGACTCTAAAAATCTTCAGACTCTGATGATCTACAGTCTCTGACAGACTATAGACTCTAATTGTCTATAGACTCTGATCAACTCCTAGACTCTGATATGCATCCAAACTCTGGTTTTACTTCTCTTGAAAATCTTCTAAGTACAAATGCTCTTGATACCTGTACAGGGACTAACTAGACTCTGATTTACATTTACATTGATCAGAGACTAGAGAGACTTATTCTATTACAGATATATCTATGCTAAACTCTGTTATAGTATTTTGTACATCATCAAATGAATATATTCATAACAATCTCCCCATATTTATGCTTTATAAAATGTAAGCATAAATCAAGATTTGATGATGTTAAAACTAAAGAATGAAATAATTAATCTAGAAAAGTGTACAATTTACAAGGAAAAAGAATTACTTCTCAATTGATCTTCTCAAATGCTGAATTGTTCTTCAAAAATGACTTCAACATATTCTCTTCTACATTAGCTAGAGCTTCATTAATAAACTTCTTTAACTTGATCATCTCCTCATTTTCACACTTAATTTGACAATAAGTTGCTCACAGATCATTTGCACTGCACTCTTGTTCTTTTAAATCCTTAAGCATCAGAACATTGATCTTTCCTTCTATAGGTTGAAACCTAAAGTAGTAACCCATACCTTCTTGAAATTTAATTTCCTTTGCTTCCAGAGGCATATATTGATCCTTCCCTTCAGTATCAACCTATTTCAAGGAAAATTTGCTCATCTTCTTGTTTGCTTGTCTATGTAGAGTTAGCTTCCTGTCAATCTATATGAACCATTTATTGGTCACTTCTCTCCTACTCCTATTCACCTCAGTTGTTATTGATAGAAGAAATATGATATATTGCGACTCTTCAACCTGTTTAAAGAATATGAAATTTTGATGGCTTATCCACCTTACAGTTCTTCCACTCATAAAATATATCACTATCTCAGTTTTCACCTTTTCAGTTCCACCATGTCCCCCTGGCAACTTTCTTTCAAAAACATTATAGACAATTTGAGCAGACACCACTATATAGATAGAAGGTTTGAAGGTTGAGAGTTTTACCTGCATTACCTGTGGATACACCATTGCAGGTAGACTCTTTCTCTTGTCATCTATTCTCTTAATATCAGATAATATCCTCCTTTATTGCTTATATACATGCACACAACAATCATCTGCCATCCTGGATGACATGTTAGGAATGAAGTGATTAAGGAGAATCATAAGAAATCTATGATAATAGACTTTTTTCATCCCCTATTGCACATTGTTCAATTTTTCTCCCATTTGAGTGAGCAACATATCACCAATGTTGATCACCTTATCAAATAAGAGACTATGGCCAATTTGATCAAAGAAAAATGACCATTCTTTCCTCAAATATGGCCTAATAATCTTGTTTATGTTGTCTAAGCTAGTAGTATATTTTAGTGACTTAAACATGCTTTTCATTTCATCATTAGACACAGCATTATCAAAAGGAGTTTTAATAGGTAACTTAAACACATAGTTTATAATGTTAGCAGTGACATCAAACGTAATATCACTAAAGGTAAACATAATTTTACCTAGTTGATCCTGAATAGGATCAAAAACCTTAGCAGTACTCCAAGCCTGGGAGACAACATTCATGTGAACAATAGGAGATGCTTTCAACACATAGTTAAGCTCAGTTTGTTAAAAAAAATCCATTATTGGGTAGTAATCAGCGTCTACCCCCTTCTTATCTCCAATAGCTGCAACATGATTGGTGGTCATGAATTCAAAATCCCCAAAAGTGAAGGTGATAGATTTGGGTCCCCTCATAACAGTTGATTGAGCAGCCATTGAAGTTGTTGAGATGAAGTGATGAAAATACTTGAAGGAAATTTGCTAGGGTTCGTGAATAGCTCTGAAAGTATTTTTGCCTTAAAAATTAAATTGTGATAAATAAGTGAGTAAATGTATGTAAAATTTTATATTTTGTTAACCTTGCATACAGTACACACAAGTCTACAGCCTGTATCAAGTAAAAAGTAACTTTTACCACCTATTTCCAGTCATTTGAACGGTTCAAAATTAATTAGAGTCTACAAGTGCGAATATTAACCATTTCATAGTCTAAGTGCTATAGTCTTCAGAGTCTATAGACTCTCAGAGTCTACATGCCCGTCAGAATCTTTGTTCTAGAATGTTGGACTGGATTATCTGCAATTTTAATAGAACTAGTATTATCACAATACATGGGAATATTTAAGAATGTTAGTCCATAATCAAGTAATTGATTTCTCATCCACAGAATTTGAGCACAACAACTTCCAGCTGCTATGTATTCAGTCTCAGCTGTTGAGGTTGATACAGTCTGTTGTTTCTTGTTAAACCAAGAAACTAACCTATAGCCAAGAAATTGGCATTGGTCTGTTGTGCTTTTTTTGTCCACTTTGCATCCTGCATAATCAGAGTCTGAATAGCCAATTAATGAAAAATCATACTCTCTAGGATACCAAAGTTCAAGAATTTGTGCACCCTTGAGATATCTGAAAATTCTTTTCATAGCTATCACATAGGCATGTTGCAAACATTATATCTGGTCCACTAGTAATTAAATATAACAATGAGCCAATCATACCTATATAGCTAGTGTTATCAACTTTCTTACCCTTTGGGTTAGAGTCTAGCTTAGTGGCAGTTGGCATGGGAGTTTTGGCTATAGCACAATCTTGCATATCAAACTTCTTCAATAGTTCTTTAACATACTTTGATTGATTGATGAAAATTCCAACATTAGTATGTTTGACTTGAAGTCCCAAAAAGAAGTTCAACTCTCCCATCATGCTCTTTTCATAATTCAACTGCATTGATTTTCTAAACTTTTCATAGAGTTTTTCATTAGTAGAACCAAATATAATATCAACATAAATTTGGACCAGTAAAATATTACCTTTATGTTTTCTGATAAAGAGAGTTTGTCAATGGTACCTCTAAAGAAACCATTTTTAAGAAGAAATTTGGATAGAGTTTCATACCATGCTCTAGGTGCTTGTTTCAATCCATAAAGTGTCTTGTCTAACCTGTAGACATTATCAGGATATTTTGGATCAAAAAATCCTGGTGGTTGCTCCAAATATATTTACTCTTCCAATTTTCCATTCAAGAAGGCATTTTTGACATTCATCTGATAGACTTTGAATTTTGAATGGGCTGAAAATGCAAGAAATATTCTGATAACTTCCAATCTTGCTACTGGTGCAAAGGTTTCATCATAGTCAATTCCTTCCCCCTGAGAGTATCCTTTTGCAACTAGCCTTGCTTTGTTTCTAATCACAGTTCCATTCTTATCAAGTTTGTTTCTGAGCACCCACTTTGTACCAACAATTGATCTATCTCTAGGTCTTAGTACAAGTTTTCACACTTTGTTTCTCTCAAATTCATTCAATTCCTCTTGCGTTGCAACAATCTAATCAGGGTCTTGCAAAGCTTCTTCAATTTTATTAGGTTCATTCATTGAGAGAAAAAAGTTGTAAAGACATTCATTTTGAGTGGCTTTTCTAGTTTGCACACCACTCTCAGGATTACCAATTATCAAATCAGGAGTGTGATCCCTTGCCCATTTTCTAGCTGGTGGAAGATTTGTTTAGGAAATTGAAGCTCCCCCTATATCATTGGCATTTCATGTTTATGAGTGAAATTCAAATGAAGAGGCTCCCCCTGAGTTGCTTGACTCTGAAAAGGATTCAGAGTTACCTAATTCAGATCTTGATAAGTTAGACTCTAAAGAACTTGATTTTGTCTGTCTAGACTCTGTTTGGGTATACCTTGAACTGTTAGACTCTGAGTTGATTGGAGTTGAATTTTTTAGCTCCCTCTCAAAGTGTGCAGGTTCTTGTGTTGTTTGAAGAGTTGTTTCAGACTCTTCATCCTCATCATCTTCATCTATCTCAGAACTTTTAAGATTTTCAAATTTCAGTGTTGTAGACTCTGACTCATCCTACAATCATGTAATCTTTTTGTCATAAAATGCAACATGAATAGATTCGATAACAATTTTGGTTCTAAGATTAAAGACTCTGAATGCCTTTGTATTTGGTGCATATCCAAGAAAGATTGATGCATTAGTCTTGACTTTAAATTTGCTTAGCTTTTCAAGATATACTTTCAGTACAAAGCACTTGCAACCAAATATGTGAAAATATTTTACACTTGGCTTCTTTTCCTTCACCATTTCATAAGGAGTTTTTCCATGCATATTTATCAAGGTACAGTTTTGAGTGAAACATGTTGTATTGACTGCCTCAGCCCAGAAATATACTGGTAGTTTAGACTCTACCAACATTGTCCTGGCAGCTTCTATGAGTGCTCTATTCTTTCTCTCCACAACTCCATTTTGTTGGGGTGTTCCTGGTGTAGAAAATTGTTGAGTAATTCCCTTTTATGCACAATATTCCTCCATGATTGCATTCTTGAATTCAATACCATTGTCACTTCTTAGTATTCTCACAGTCTTCTTTGATTTAGTTTCCAGAAATCACATTTACTGGACCAAATAAATCAAAATGTAATAGATAAAAGGGTTCAGAAATGGTGTTTATTGTCTTGCTCTTGAAAGATGTTTTCCTTTGCTTTCCAAGTTGACATGCTTCACAAAGTCCATCTTGCATAAAGTCAACCTGTGGTAATCCTCTCACAAGACTCTGGCTTACCAACTTGTTGAGTGTCTTGAAATTGATGTGTGATAGTTTCTTGTGCCATTTCCAGCTTTCTTCAGTTGAGGCCTTGCTATATAAACATGTGACTTCCTTGTGATTGCAATCCTCCAAGCTGGCTTCATATATGTTACCATGTCTATGCCCTTTGAACACTAAAATACATGTTTCTTTGTGAATTATAAGACACTCTTTGTTGTCAAATCTAGTATGGTAACCTTTATCTCCAAGTTGACTAATACTTATCAAGTTGTGTTTTAAACCATCAACTAGAGCTACTTCTTCAATGATGATATTACTAAAAAAAATCTTTCCATATCCTAGTATTTTTCCTTTGTTGCCATCTCCAAAAGATACTTCTGGGTCAACCATCTCCACAAAGTCTGTAAGTAGGGATTTCTTTCTAGTCATATGTCCTGAGCATCCACTGTCCAGGATTAGGGTTACTTTCTTTACCCTGGTTCCCTGCATACAGATAGCAACTAGTTAGATGTTTTGAGGACCCAAACTGTTTTGGATCCTTTCTTATTAACTTCGGGTGAAACAGGCTTAGCATTCTGCATTTTTGTTTTACCTGTCTCCTTTATTGCCTTAGACTCTGGTGGAGTCTTGATAGTGTCATACCAACTTTTATCAATTGAAGATTTTAGCTCATAAATTTTTTAATACAAATCATGATAGTCCCTACACATATAAATTGAATGATATATACTGCCACAGTGATAACAAGATTTCTGTGGAATGTAGTGGCCAGTCGGAGTTTGAGGAGATTTAGATTCTGATTTGTTCTCAATCTTTGTTTTACAATCTAAGGCTAGATGGTTATGGTTTCCACATCTATAACATTTCTTTCTAGGAGCATTAGGATCCTTTTTTATAATTATTGGCCTTATTAATGCCTTCCTTACCATTCCTATTCTTCCTGGCCTTGCCAGACTCTGGTAAGTTCTCTAGCCTTTCCTTTAGCTTAGACTTTGACAGGTACCCTATATTTATGTATTTCCTAAGTTTCTTTTTCTCCTGATTCATCTGTCTTTTTGTCAACAGCAGGGGGATTATTGACAGATGAGTTTGTAGTTTTTTTAGATAACTCAGTCTTAACTTCAGAAGTCACAAATTTAACATGAGTGAAGGTGCTCTTGTCCTGTCTTATTAACTTGGCTAGCTTTTTCATTGTTATCATTCCCAACAATAGGTCTTTTGCCTTGAATCTTGTCATAGCCTAGACCAGTAGTTTGACACACATTTTGATTATTGAGAATTTCCTGAACTTTTCTTCTAGAGTCTGTCCACACTTTGAAATTAAGCCTTTCTTCTTCTAATTCTTTTCTAACATAATCATAGGCCTTTAAGATTTCAGCATGGTTGTATTTATACTTCTCAGAATCCTTTTTATATTCTTCTATAAGAACTAATTCAGACTCTAGGTGGTTATTTCTACTCATCAAGATTAGGTTTTCTTCTGTTAACCTATCATTGTCATTAGTGAGTGCTCTAAAGTTAGTTATTAACTTTTTAATCTCACTTTGAACAATCTTCATACCATCAGAGTCTAAATTAAGTAAAGATTTAGCAGTAAAGATTGATACTTAAGATTTTGGAAATGACGGTTCTTTAGGAGATTCTGATTTTTCATAGGAGTTAGTCATCAATGCTAGGTTTTCATAATCTATTTCATCATCTAATCTTGAATCTGCTCAATCATTTCCTGTTGAGATGAGTGTTTTTCCCTTGCCTTGATTCTTAGCCTTTTTACACTCACTAGCAAAATGCCCAAATATTTCATAGTTGAAATACTTGACTTTTGCCTTGTCAAGCTTGATTATGGTGCTCTTGCTTTTCTCAAATTTTTCATCCTCCTTTTTGAATGTTGGCCTCTTGCTAAATTTTCCTTTTCTTTTGTTGAATTTCATCCTCTTGAAATTCTTAGCAAACATTGCCATCATTTGACTCAAATCAATCTCATCATCAGAATTAGAGTTTATGTTAGTAGACTCCGACTCAACAATAGTTTACCCTTCTTCTTTAATTCATTGATCCTTGTTTCCTTGGGTTCTTCCTATTATTCTTTGTCAAACTCCATTATGAGTGTCATGGATTTTACCTTTCTAGTCTTCTGGTTCTTTCTCTGTTTCATCTCTATATCTGTAAAGCATAATGTAACGTAGTATGTAATAGTGATAACGATAACTCAACTAAGAAACAAAGACAGATAAATAATACTAACATGCAGCACAGAAATTCAGAAGGACATAATCAAGAAGATAATACATTCATCATTGCTGAGCTTTCAAGACAGAAGAATTACTGAACGTCAGTGAGAGAAGTTCATTAATATGTTCAAGCCTCAGTGACAAATAAGAGTTCAGAAGACTTCATTCTAAAGACAGAGCAGTGATCCATGGATAATTGTCAAAGGGTTTCAGTGATCAGAAGCAATGCAAAAGTCCAGGGTTAGTCAGCTGAAACAGAACAGAGATTAAGGGAATTCATTCGGTGTTAGTCGTTTGTGAACCAGACCAGTGCACTAAGCGTCAGCACAACAAGAAAAGAATTATCTTAATTAATCAAGAGAAAATCAGTTGATCAAGCCAAGCCAGAAGAGTAAAATCCAAGTGGTAATTAATTCAAGAATTCAAGATAAATATGCTAAGGAAGGAATTACTACAATTGGTGGTTTTATTCTTGAAGCTGTGAAGAGGTGCAGTCTACATTTCAAGGTGCAACAATTTTGTCAAGTGAAGGCACACGAAATGGTGTCTAAGTAATGAGTGGCGCCTATACAGGGTAACCACTGTATAGGCGCAACTCAAAGTCTAACAGGTACACATACAGTTCAAGGCACACAGTCCAAGGCGTGAGTGGCGCCTGTACAGGGAAGACATTGTACAGGCGCAACACAACTTCTAGGCGCAACTCAGCTGCTCTAAAATTTCTAAGGCAAAGATAGTGTATGAGTGGCGCCTACACAGTGCAACAAGAGTGTAAGCGCAACTCACATACTCGGCGCAACTCAAGACTTCAGCCTCAACAAGCCTCAAGTGACGCCTCTACACCATTACCACTGTGTAGGCGCCACTCAGGACTTAAGCAATTGTGGAATTAAATTCCAAGAAGACTGCAAATATATATGGGTTCAAATCAATTGTTTTAATAGGTAATCATCTTCAAGCATTCAACACACACAGCCGGGAAGCTCCATTAAAGCTAGACATTTATTTCTCCCAACTGTATTTGTTGTAATATTGTTTTGAACCCACTGCAGCTAATCATTTGATTAGATTTGTAGCACCACAGGGATTTAATAATAACTTGTTATTTCCCAGCTTTGTGTTTTATTATCTGTCAAGTTCATTTCTTTAAAAACACAAACACTTCCGCAAGTAAACTGAAAATTACTACAACATCATATTCAACCCCCCCTTCTATGATGATATTGGACCTAACAATATCATATGTCTTAAGTCTTCCATACAATTCTTCTAGAGTTATTTCATCCAAATCTCTAGCTTCCCTTATTGCAGTTGTTTTGTTGTCCCACTCTTCAGGAAGGGCTCTCAGAAACTTGGTGTTTGTATCTTCAGAATTATAAACCTTACCAAGTATAGCTATCTCATTCAAGAGTACTCAAACATCTCAGTGATAGATTCTCCAGATTTTGCCTCACAAAGTACTCATACTCCTGAATTAGCAGAGACTTTGATTTTCTATGTGCAGACAATAACGTTATCTCACATGTTTGGTTCATATCTAGAAATTCTAATTCATCATTCATTCTATCAATCTAGTGTTGTTCCTTAACATCTTGACTAAAGAACATTGGATCTGAGTGATTTGATATGAAGGCAAGAAAATTATGAAATGCAGGAGATATGGACAGAGGTGGTACAACCATTACACTTACAGCAGTCTGAAATGCACAGTTTATATAATCTTACATCCGAGATGAAGGTTTTCTTTATATGTTGGATTGTGTAAGATATGGGGCAACAACTTGTGGCATGGTAGGTTAGTCTGATTCATCTTCTTCAATTGTTTTTGAGATGTTCATGAGCCAATTGTGGCATCAGTTAAAGTCTAGTCAAACTAGACATTTCGAACTTGATCATCATATCACAAGGTTGTTTGAGATGTTGGCAATGTTGTGGGTAAAGGAAACATATATGAATTAAAGCAATTTTTATTTAAGGAAAATATTGTCTCATGAAATATGATATCTAGAAACAAATAACTCATTTATAACCATGTTCACCGAACTATACCCTTTCTTTGGAAACTTAGATTTCATTTCAAATTATGGATTTCAAATGATAGAATTTGAGTTGGCATTTCAAATTCTCATATTTGTACTAATATTTGAATGCTTTGAAATTCAAATGAAATCAAAATCAAAATTTTTATGTTTACCCAAACATGTAATTTGATCAAATCCATAATTTTAAATGAAATCCATGTTCCCAAACAGACCATATGAAAATTACAATCAACAATACAAGAATGCAATTTTATAAAAGGAGTAGAGAAGTTTAGAGTTATACTTAGTATCCTATTTCAGATGTAAACGGATGTTAACGCGCAATCTCCCCAAGAGCTTAATGGTAGTCTTGCTTGAAACCTAAGTGCCATACTCATCTCAAGAACATTTCTGTGTTTTATTTCCGCTCGAGTGTTCTGTTGTGGAGTGTAAGAGTAGGTGATTTGACACTCAAACCCATTTTATATATATATATATATATATATATATAATCACATATTTTAACCACAAATTCCAAATCATTTTCCGATCTGATCACTTTTATTACATCATTGAAGTGAGTTTCCACATGTTGATAAAATGCCATCATTATGTCTACATATTCTGATTTTTTTTAAGAGATACACCCAGGTTACTCTGTTGCACTCTTATAGTCATCACTGATTGTAAGAAAAATATTTGAACTTCCCTCTTCTTAAAGCCTTATAAAGCCCCATATATCAGTATGCACCAGATTGGAGGGTTGTGCAACATGTGATTTTCTTATGAAAATAGTTTTTTTGTGAACTTCACCTTGAGACATGTTGTTGGACTCAAATCAAGCCTAGCCTATGTAATTATCTGTCTTGCTGTAACATAGTTTGTACTTCTGTAATAGTTTAGTGACTCAGATATCCTTGTGTAAAATTGCAGTTAGAAGTCTACTCAGTTTGTCTTTTAATTTTAAATGAAGTCAAAAATAAAGTGTGTTAGAAGATTCAAGTTGAATCATGCAACAAGACAAAGAAGACTTGTGGAGAAATAAGGAAAGCAATCTGAGAAATCTACCAAGGCAATTGCTCAGTCGAGAAGTCACTATTCGAGAAGTCAGAACTGTGGGAACATTTCGAGAAGTCTCAAAATACACTCAACTACTCAGTACTCAATTGAGAAGTCAGACATTCGACAAGTCGAGTATTGAAGTTATTCGAGTAGTGTTAATTATGAATCAGTCAAAACGTGAGAAAAGTAAATCAATTCGAGAAGTTAGCAAAAGGAGCATTCGAGAATTGGTAAAGCTGAGGCATTTGAGAAGTCACAATTTCAAGTGTACATTCGAGAAGTCTAGCCTAATCGAGAAGTCATCAAATATAGTATGCGATCGAGAAGTCTAGTCATTCGAGAAGTCAATCATTCAAAGACCAATCGAGTTGTCACAGCCAGTACTCAATCGTGAATTCAATCTCTGTGACTTCTCAAATTAATTCAAACAGAGTACTCGACTGCACCAAGGAGCTATTTTCAAGGAAAATTGCAGAACAAGTCAGATAATTTGCAGCTCTGTTTTTGCAGGATAAGACAAGCCTGCAAAGATAGATACAAGTCTACAAAGAAGCTGGGAAGATAGTCAAGACAGATGATAAAAGATATAAAGCTGTATGTAGCAGTCTGTCGCAACAATGTTAGCTAGAAATAGATATGAGTCAAATGTAAAGAAGTTTCTACCTATTTCTAGTTTTAGCTAAACTGTCTCATGTGAGCATGTGCACAGGACATGTTGTCTATATATTTTATGCTCAGCCACATTTGATAGTAGTCTGGAGTAATTTTACAGTTGTAATCTTCCTAGAACAAGAAGCTGAAATTCAATTTGAATTTCAGATTGTAGCAAAGATTCTTTCTAATACAAATTAGATTGAAAGTTACATCCTGTGTTTATTTTCATGTTCTATGTTTTGATAAACACTCAACATGTGTAAAATTCATTCATAGAATCACAGTTCATCTATCCTCCTTAAGTCCATCAAAGAGTAGAAAAAGAAAAAGAAAAGGTTGAAGTATACTTTCACCCCCCTCTGTAAACTTCTGAACTCATAATTCCTAACAAGTGGTATCAGAGCAGGCTCTACACATACATACAGACTAAAGATCAAGATGAGTTCTCAAAAAGTAAGCAGCATAAAGATTCCTACATTTGACAGAGAAAATTACAACCTGTGGAAGAGGAAGATGCTGATGTTCATAAAGGCTGCAAACCCCATGTATCCAGAAATATTAAAGAATGGTCCCTTCATGCCAGTAACTCTAGTTCCTGAATCCACTAGTGGGTCTGAGGTTATTCCTGCAACATGGATACCCAAAGATCCATCTCAGTACACAGACTCAGAGAAGGAAAAGGTGTCTCTTGACAATAGCTTAATGCTAATATTAATTGAGTCACTGGATCTTGTGATGCACAACAATATTGTCAATTGCACATCTGCCAAACACATATGGGAGACAATAGAAATTCTGTGTGAGGGAACTAAGGAAGTAAGGGAAAATCAGAGGCAGCTCCTTGTTTCTCAGTATGAAGCATTCATGTCAAAATCTAATGAGGGCATAACTGAAGTATTTGAGAGGTTCAATAAACTGATCAATGATCTTCAACTTCATGGGAAACATTCTGAAACAAAGGAGAAGAACATGAAGTTCTTGTTAACTCTCCCAGAACACCTGGAGCATAAAATTTCTGCAATAAGAGAAGGAAGAGATTTAACAAGGCTTTCACTTGAGACACTGTATGGAATCCTAAAGACATATGAACTTGAGTTCTATCAGAAGAAAGCCATACTAGCAAATAGAGGAAAAATGGCAAATGTCTCAAATGCCCTGGTTGCTAAAGAACCATCAACAATTGAAAAGACTGGTACAAGCAGGAAGTTGAAATCTGAGGTGTTTGAAGATCAAGAACAGGAAGACAAAGACTCTGTCAAGAGTGAGTCAGAAGAAGATGACTTCTACACCATTGAAGAACTTGAAGGCATGGACAACAAAGCAATGGCCTTCATGGCAAAGAAGTTTGGAAATTTGATATTCAAAAGAAACAAAAAATTTAAACAAAGACCAGCCTTCAAGTCTTCAAGCAAAGGAAAGAATCCAGCAAGAAGCTCCAATAATGGAGGATACAAAACTGAAACAGTTGATAGATCCAAGATAAGATGTTATAACTGTAATGATCTTGGACATTTTGCAACAGAATGCAGAAAGCCTAAGTCAATCAAGAAGGACAAGGACTACTTGGAGTTGGAAGCCAAGTATGAAGCTCTGCTAAAAAAGCAGACAGGAAAAGCTTATATTGCTGAAGGAAAATATTGGGATGATACAGATGAAGATGAGGAAGAAAAATATGGGAATCTGGCTCTCATGGCCAACTCAGACAATGGATCTTCATCCTCAAACTCTCAGGTACCCACACTAATCTCTCTTGACATGTCAAATTCACAATATAAGAACACTGTGGAAGATCTCAGCATTGAAATGTTTAATATTCACACTAGTATGACTGCTGCTTATGAGGAGATTGCTAGGTTAATGAAAGCAAATGATGAACTGTCTGCTAGAAATGAAACTCTGGAATTATCTGTGATAACTCCGGAAAACTTGAAACAGGAAAATGAGTATTTAAAAAACAAGATTGTTTGTTCTGAACAAATTGAAAAATTTCTTAAAGGACAAATTTCTGAAAATGAGTTGAAAATCAAATCTTATCAAAACTCAATTGATGTTGTTCAAGAATTCCATGAGAAGCATAAAGAAAACTCCAGGATTGGAGTTGGCTTTGATTATGAGAATCTCAAGAAGAAGAAATCTGTTTCATCAAAAGGCAAAAAAGTTGAAATCCTTAGAAATCCTCACATTTTGAAAAATGTCAAGGAACCAATTTTTAAGAAAGCAACTATGGATTTTGATGAAGCTAGTATGGTCATCAAACAACAGTTGGATGATGAGGATAAGGAAGCAACTGAAAGAAGTGTACCTTCTGTTGAAAAAGAAGAACCCATAATCAAAACCAAGTCCATTCTTGTTCAAACTGAAACAAAACAGAATTCTCAGAAAAATGACACCATCCATGCTAAAAAGAAAAAGGCAAATAGAAATGGAAAAATAGGCATCAACAAACACAATAATTATGCACCTATTCATAATGCACCTAGGAAGATTTGTAAAAATTATGGTTCAACAAATCATCTTACTCATATGTGCAAGAAACCTGTTGTTAAAAATGATGACTTTGCCTGTGGATATGTAAAATCCTTGATGCATGATGATCATAAATTTTGTGACCAATTTGATTGTATGCCATGTAACATGAATATCATGAATACCTGCTTTAGGCTCAGGAGACAGTTTGTTGATGGATGCATGAGTCAGAATCTGAACACAAACACTAGGCCTAAATCTACAAGTCCTGTAAAGCATAGAAAACATTCCATGTCACCTAAGCATGCTTTTAGTTCTGAGAGTACTAATCAAGCTAAAAATCAGAATGGTAAAGATAAGAACAAGCATGTGCAGGCAACTACAAATGCTAGAATCAGGAATGACATTCATGTAACTAAGCATAAAGGACCCAACCATGTTTGGGTACCAAAGAAAACTTGATTTGTGTGTATTTGCAGGGCACAGGTAAGAAGAATGTCATGTGGATTCTGGACAGTGGTTGTTCAAGGCATATGACTGGTGACAAAGCCCTACTGTCACAATTCAAAGAGGAGGCTGGCCCAATGGTAACCTTTGGAGACAACAGCATTGGCTTCACCATGGGATATGGCAAGTTGATTCATGGAAATGTTGTCATTGAAGATGTAGCCCTGGTTAGTGGTTTGAAACATAATCTTCTCAGCATCACTCAATTCTGCAACAAAGATTTGAAGGTGGAGTTTGACAAGAAATTGTGTCTCATATCACATAGAAAGACCAAGAAAATTGCTCTGCAAGGAGTAAGAAAAGGAAGCCTGTTTGTAGCAGATTTAAATTCTGTAAACAAGGAGAAAATTTGTTGTTTCTACACAAAGGCATCAGGAAATGAAAGTATGCTTTGGCATAAGAGGTTATCTCACTTAAATCTCAAAAACATTAATTCTTTAGTCAAAAGAGAATTAGTGAAGGACCTGCCCACACTTGAATTCTGTATAGAAGGACTGTGTGAGGCATGCCAGAAAGGGAAAATGAAGAAATCAAGTCACAAGAGTAAGGAATTCACTTCAATCACCAAACCACTACAATTGATTCATATGGATCTGTTTGGACCTGTAAATGTGATGTCCATGTCCAAGAAAAGATTTGCTCTAGTCATGGTTGATGACTTTTCAAAGTACACTTGGGTGGAATTCTTGCACTCAAAAGATGAAGCTCCTGAGGTCATCATTGAAAATTTGAGAAGATTGGATAAAGGCCCTACACCAGTAGTTTCCATAAGGAGTGATAATGGTACAGAATTCAAAAATGCTATACTCAATGAATTCTGCAAAGAAAAGGGGATCACTCACCAATTCTCAGCCCCAAGAACTCCACAACAAAATGGAGTGGTTGAGAGAAAGAACAGGACTCTCATTGAAGCTGCAAGAACCATGTTACCAGAAGCAAATCTACCAACTAGTTTTTGGGCTGAAGCTGTTAGAACTGCATGTTATACTCAAAACAGGACACTCATCCCAAAACCAGTTGGAAAGACTCCTTGTTAGGTCCCGAAAGTATCGTAGAAGGGGGGTTGAATACGATACTCACTAAATCAAAAAATTCTTTCGAATCTTTTGCGGATATGTGATTTAGAGTTCGGTCAGTGGTTCGTGTTTAGGAGTGTTTAGGAGGCTGTCTTACTAATTTTCTGTGTTTAGGATTTAAACAATAATGATCTAGAAAATTAGCAAGTAATTAAATGCGAGACAGATTTCGGGGAATAGTACTTTCGTATTAATCCCTGAGGTTTTGCTACACCCAGTTAAATTAATAACTGGCTTCCAAAGAACTGATTCGTTCTTTGCTTCTAGAGAGATAAAGCTAGATCCCTATTACAATGTTTGACAGTATTTAGTAGTAACTGGAATCAAGCTAACAGTGAGTGTTTTACAATAGCCCTAAGTATTTGTGACATGTTTGACCGGCTAGATTGTAAAACCCATGAGAGGAAGGTATAGAATTATCATGGTGACTTCTTCTTCTCCGGCTTCGAAAAATCTCACTGCCTCTCTCTCTGAGTGGCTGTGTGTCTTTCACAGTTATCCACCACCACTAAATGAGCACGTCATTTTGTTTATTTATGTGTAGACTTTCAAATCAATTAAATTGATTTGCTTCTTCAAATGCTTAAGTCCCAAGTTGCGCTTGTAGAGTGAGTATGGTGTATAGGCGCCACTTGAAGCTTGTTGCGCCTGTATGCTTGAGTTGCGCCTCCTACATGTGAGTTGCGCCTATACAGTGGTTTCCCTGTATAGGCGCCACTCATGCCTTGTTAATTTCAACTGCCTGTTGCGCCTAGTATGTGTGTTGCGCCTACACTGTTGTTGCACTGTGTAGGCGCCACTCACATACTGTATTGGACTTAGAAACTTCAGAGCAGCTGAGTTGCGCCTCTACTCCTGTCGCACTGTGTTGGCGCCACTTGTGCCTTAGAATGTTTTCCCTTGTTTCCCTGTGCCTCTTGTCAAGGTTTGTTGCGCCTATACTCTTACTTCCTTGTATAGGCGCCACTCAACTTGTACTTAAACTTTTGTTGCGCCTGGGAAAACTTATGTTGCGCCTATACTCTTAACACACTGTATAGGCGCCACATATGAGATAGATTCTAAGTCCAACTTATTTCCTGCGCCTAGGTTGATTAGTTGCGCCTACACTCTTAATGCACTGTATAGGCGCCACTTAACTTTCCCTTAGTCTTTTTCTTGCGCCTTGGAATATAAGCTGCGCCTCTCCATTGCTTCAAGAGTATTAATGCCACCAAATGCAGTAATACTTGCCTTAGCATATTTCTTGAATTCTTGAAGTAATTACCACTTGGTTTCACTCCTTTGGCTTGGCTTGATCAACTGATTTTCTTATGATTAATCAAGATAATTCTCTTCTTGTTGTGCTGACGCTTAGTGCACTGGTCTGGTTCACAAACGACTAACACTGAATTGAATTCCCTTGATTTCTTTTCTGTTTCAGCTGAGTAAGCTAGGACTGTTGCATTGCTTCAAACACTGACTGTTGATAGACACTGTTATTTCACTGGAATCTTTTCTGGTACTTGGACAACGTCTTCATTACTACAATCCTGTTCAAGACTGCAGCTGTCTTCTTTAATCTTTGTCTTCACCCTTCTGGATTCCTATGCTTCGAACACTGTCTGTCTTCAATCAATGCTACTACACTGAAATCTGTTAGTGGCACTGCAATACTGAATCTTCAACACTTATCTGAAACCCTGAAAGTCTTTAAACATTGTTCTTCACTGAGGCATGAACATATAAATGAACTTCTTTCAGTGACCTGTAGTAGACTCCAAAACTTCTTCTAATGTCTTGATTCGCTGTATCTGCCTTGTCTTCATGTCATGCTGATTTCTGTGTAGGCGTAGTATTATTTACTTGTCCTGTTCTAGTGTTGAGTTATCACGATTACTATTTATATAGCTTCGTAATCTCCAACAATCTCCCCCTATTTGATTGTTAAACTTTTAGCAAACAAATCATCTAGGGAGGATAACTCAACTAACAACAAGAAAAAAAATGTCCGAGACTTGTAAATAATGCTACTGGTTTTTCTGGATCAGATTCTGCATTTCCAGATTTCTTGTTTGACTGAAACGAAAGATGTTTGTTCCTCTGACACTGAACTGATATTCAAGCTGTATCATCTTCATTTCTGTCTGTTTGAGCTTTCTCCATTTCAAAATCCTTCATAGTTTGAACTTAAAGAACTTATCATGAACGGAGCTTCATAAGAATCAATTCCCGGGTGTGTCTTCAACCAATACTGAACATAGCTCAAATAATGTTCTCCCCCTAAGAATGTGATTCTCCTTCCTATTCTTCTTCTCCCTTTAGAAAATCAATGGAATAGTCAATCTCTGTTCTTCCAAGTATAGAATACAGCTTCTTGATTCTCCCATATATCTGTTGTTTCCCCTCAGGATCAGAAGATAAGATTTTCTTCTTCTTGTCAAATCTCCCCCTAAGGATACGAAGATAAGACTTATTAACTTCACCTTTTTCTTGTTATAATTATAACACTATAACTTCTCCCTCATAAGAAGAGGAATCCTCCAATTTCTTTTTCTTGTTATAACTATAACACCATAAATTCTCCCCCTTAGTTGAGGAATCCTCCAATGGCCCACTTTTGAAGATACCAAATGTTAATACCAATTGATAGGTCCTCTTTTAAATGGTTTGTCTTCCAAGGAAGGTTCTCGTCTGTCGTTGAACGGGAAAAATATAGTAACTTTTCTTCCAGAAGCAGCAAGTAGCAAGGGTAAGTGTTTGGCTTGTGGTTTCCTCACTTCTACTACGTTCTGTTGGTGTTTACCCTTAAGTGTCGAGCACTTAGAAGTGTTTCACTCTTTCTCTCCCTATCTCTCACTCAAGTGTATCTCTCCCTCACTTTCACTCAAGTGTTTCTCTCTCTCACTTTCACTCTGCATTCCAAATTTAGCCTTCTGTACCTGCAAGTGAAATCCGTCAATTCATTTCTATTCTTATCACCTGATTCATCAAAATGAAATGAATCACTATCAAGTGCAGAATTGCCTCGTTGAGGTGTTCTTTATCTATCATGCATAAGCACTGTCTCACACCAGACTCAATAGCAATTGCTAAATCACTGTCTAGTGGAGCCTCACCTCTTTGAGATGGGTTATCCCAAGATTTTAAAATCTTTTTGGGAATCCTGCCTTGTTCTATCAAGGAGTTGCCTCACACCTTCTCCGTAAACGGGAGGTGGACATTCCTTTTCAGGATCTGGAAATGTTCCTTCCAGGAGGGGCGACGTAGTAGACAATGTAATGTATGGCAATTTAGAGTCTACGTTTCCCTCGTAACCCAATGACGGGTGTTTTGTTAACATGCCTATACCTCACACTGTGCACGCCTTGCAATGTGTCCAATTGTTAGGCCCCTAGTATAACTGTTAGGATTGTTAGGTCCCAAAAATTATATAAGGTTCCTAGTATATATCTGTTTAGGCTTACCATCAGCGTGAGTGCCGGTGGTGTGCTTGACTCATTACAAGATGCTCTGGCTGACGAGCGAATTTCAATGGACTCATCCTGTTGAGAGAATGATTCCAGAGACAGTTTTATTGCCTTTTCAGCTCTGCATCCTTTTGAGAAGATACAGATGAGCTTACAGATACCTCAGTTTATATACTTCTTTACTTCTCTGGAGGTAGAGCTGTGGGTGCACTGCCGACTTCATCCTTATTTCTCCCTTATCAACCTCTAACAAACATAAGTTCCTTATATCTCCAAGGGTTAATATATGGAAGTGGATGAAATGAGTGTTTGGTATTAAGGCCTGGGTCAGAGATTGATGGGTTTTCAACCTCCTAGCCAGCTTCTGTAGCCACTGGGGGCTAAACGGATAAAATCATTTTTTTTTTAAAGATAAAAAGATAATCACTTTAACATTCCAAAACATATTTTTTCATCTCAAGGAGAAAGAAAAATATAAGAAGGAATGGAAAAAGATTGCACTTAAGTCCTTTTAATAAAAGAGTTTTGTCAGATCGAAGAATTAATCATTTAAGAGCATGACACCAATAGAAATTTTCCTTAAGATACTTATCCCATAATAAAACGCGGGAGTATCAGAGAAAAAATTCTATCTCTTATGAATTTCTTATAAGGCAAACTTCCCATAATAAAACGCGGGAATTTACAACAGATAAGAAATTCAACTCTTCTACCAAATTATATCTCAATAAAATGACTCTTTTCCATTAAACCTAGGCACTGTATGTTTTGAAAACAATTTTGCAAAACATCCTTATCAGATAGAAGATAATGATTTTCCGACTCATAATGCAATTATGATTTACATCATTTTCGTCTGCCTGATAGTATCCCCGACTTAAAATAAAAACATGACAATTAGGGTTAGGATGAATGCTTAACAAAACAGTACTAGGCCTTCAAAGCAACAATCACTGTTTTGGTACTATGAATCAATGTGAAACATACACTGAAACAAGTATTTGAAAACAAATAATTTTACAAGTGATTGATACCTTGAAGTTAAAACAACTTTTCCAAATAAAATAGCAGTCACAAAGTTCCTACTACTTTACAAAGAAAAATTGAGAGAGAAAAACGATTTTGAAAAATATAGCATTTAAAACCAGCTTTTGGGAGAGGATAAAATATCCCGAGATTAGAGAAAAATTATCCTCAAGAAAAGTTTTTCAAAAGAGAAGTTTTGAAAAAGAATTCTTAAGTTTTCTTAACTAAAACTGATAGACAAATGAATGTATCTTTGCATAAAACATTTTGAAAAAGAAATAGACAAAAATTTCTTTTAAATACATTCAGGATCGTAAACCAGTCAAAGAAAGAAAACTAAGTATATTGATACCAAATGTTTCTACGAGTAAAAACTGAGTAAATCCATTAGTACCAATATATCACAATTATTTTGCAATAAAATATTATTCAAATATCACAAAGTAATAAAAGATAATACTTGTATCACAAATAATTATGCTTCGAATTTATTTTAATTTATTTAAATCATGGAACAAATATTCCATTGAATTGTTTTATATCATCATGATTTAAACAAATCAAAATAAATTAAATACTTATTTTGTACTAAGCAATTGCCAATCACATGCATTTATATAATCTATACATGGCAATTATTCAGTAGAACAATAAGCATATCACAGTTAATTGCACGCTGATACCAATTATTCGATATTTATCAATAATTTCAAGATGCAAGAAACTATGCTTCTGTATTTTATCAAATTAAAATTATGAAACTAATAACCATTGAATTGCTTCAATCCATAATTTCAATAAGATAAAATAAATTCGTTAAACACTAAAATATTCATTAGATTGAATATTAGTATTTAACTTCCTACGCCATATCTAATAATTGTCACTTTGCACATTGTAAGCATGCTCATAACAATTATTAATTGATATACGTAAGTTCGAGGATTTAGTTGAAAAGAAATTCACAAGTCCTTTATATAGGGAAAAAGTAATACTTGTGATTCTAATTACAACTCCTCGGAATAAAACTTATTTTTAGAAATATTTTCTAAGTATATAAAATATTGAGAATTTCATACACATAACTTAGAAAATACTTCACCTTCTAATATTAGTGAGTTTTGAAATATGCATTGATTATTTAGAACAGAAATTCTAAATACCGTCACTAATATCAAAAGTATCATAATTATTTGTAATAAAATATTTAAGAATATCAGAGCAAAATATCATAGCAATTAAGCAAGATATTATTGACTAATACTCACCAAATATTTAACACATACAAATAACTATGCTTCTTACTTATGCTAAATAATTTAACTACCACTAATGCATATTACAATGTAAGCATGATAATGAAATTAATAGCAAAAAGTATGAGGTTCTGGATTTCAAATGAATTCACAAGTCCTTTGGATCGGGAAAAAGTAATACTTGTGAACTCATTTGAGAATTTCTTGCAGATAGGATTTTCAATAAATATGCATATTAATAATATCCCAAGTTTACTAACCAACTTAGATAAAATAAATTCATCAAGTCATTTAGCAAAAATCTGCAAGTTATTCGACTAAGGACAACTCTTAAAAGAAATGATACCTGGTGTCTATGCGCTTGTTCCTTAAGTGATGTGAAGAGATCAACAGTGTTGGTGGAAATTGACAGCTTCTAGGAATGACTTCCCTGTCTTTCATACAACCTGCGTTATCTATATCTATATAGCCAATTAGGTTAAACCTATTATCTTAAGGGTCCCAGATTCCAAGAGTTGGTGATCCCCTAAGATATCTAGCAATTCATAACTTGACTATAGGATAAGATTCTCTAGTATCCACTTGGAAACTTGCACATAGGCATGTCGAGAATTAAGGTATACTTGCACATATATATGACATTGTGTGTGCCTTGCATTTCTAGAGAGATATGCATAACAACTCAAATGTAAAATCACTTTTAAGTAATTAACAGTTAGAGAGTCATACCATGTCCTTGACGTTTTGCTTGAATCCTTTACCTCCGTCATAGAAAAGCTTGCGAAGAGAATGATATACAAATTGTAATGGATCTGCACCTTCATCTTCTAGCTCACCATTCAGGAGTGCACTTGTTCACATTCATCTGTTAGATCTTCATGCTTGAATGCTCCACATGTGCTAGTTGTTAGGTCCTAATCGTTGGATCCCTAAAAATTATTAGGTCCCCATTGATGAGTCCCAAAGGATCAAGTCTCGTCACTGGTGCTTACTGCTTGATCTAGAAAGACCCGAAGATTCTGTTTCCATCATCGTCGATACCTTCTGCTTTAAAGTCCTGTAGCAACCAGTTTGGCTTTGCCCCTCATAACAATGCCAATGGTCATCCAGTTTCTGTGAACCCCTAATGTACCAATTTCAGCTTCGACTTTAGTGGTCTGGGTTTGGGCTCCAGCTTCAGTTGTTTTCTGCCTTTTAACTGATTGAGATCATTTTGCATTGCAATCACTCAATCTGGATCAATCTGTGCATCTTCAGTATTCTTTGGGATTCCAGATGATGGGTGATACCAATTGTTGATACCAATTGTAAGCTAACAATTGCTCTTTCCCAACTGCTGGGTCCCGAAAAATATATGTTCGTTTCGATTAGCACTACTAGCCACTACACAAGAATCCGGATCACTAAGAACGAGACTCCAGGATAGAATTTGACTTCAAACCTTTTGTCTTGGCAGAAATGTTCTTAATGAAATCCTTTGATCTTCATTGTTGAGCATGACTAATAGATCCTTCTTTTATTTGCTCCCCCTGAGTTGCTGCTAGGATGTATTGAAGATCCTTCACCTTATACAGCGGTTTTCCACTAACAGGATCTGAATCATCATAATTGTCATTGATTCCTTCTGCAACCTCAGCTTCTACATCAGTATCTGAATTTGTCAAAGATTCAGAATAGTCGTTCACTTGAATGCCTGGGAGCTTGGTGTAGATATTCATTACATTCAGACTTTTGATCACCTATGAGTAGCCGATGAGAATTGTTCCATGAGCCTTAACTTCTTGTCAAGATACTCAAATGAATCTTCATTAAAAATCAATTCCCTCCAAACACACGAAAGAGCTTCAGTGTTTGCTTCTGGTTGGCCATTAACTCAAATGATGTCTTTTCATGATCTTGTTGATTAAAGCAGCATGCTGTGTTAATTGCTTCAGCTTCAAAATACCTTTTTCAGTGCAGACTTCATTTAGAACTACACTCGCGAAATGCAGTTCCAATATCTGACTTCAAAGTTCTCACAGCTTACCAATTGTTTCCAACTTGATCTTCCTTATATGATCAATCACCATTGTGATATTTTGTCTGTTGAATGCTTGAACATCACCAATTTGTAATTAGGGTTACCAATTTCAATCACCACTTAGCATATGACTTTCATGACTTTTCTTCAGTGTGATGTTTCCATTGACTTCCCTATGTGACATACTTCAAAATGTCCTTCTGGATAGAATTCCATATGAAGCAGTCCTCTCACCAATTTCTTCTTTATTAAAGAATCCATTGCCTTGCTGACTAACAAGTAAGAGAGCTTCCTTTGCCATAGTTAACTCTTCATTGATGAAGCTTTCCTGAAAAGTTGACTTCACCTTTGCATCCAAATTCCATGTCAGCTACGAACAAATTTTCTCACTCAGATTAGAGTAAGCTTCCAACCTTCTTGCTTGAGATCAAACACCTTTCCAGAAAACCCTTGACGAAGAATTCCCTAGTGCCCCTTAAATAGTGCTTAACTCCTTCCACAAGAAAGATGCTTCCACTGATGACAGTTCTTAACACATGATAGCCATATCCCTTGTACATCCTTTGCTGTCATCTCCAAAGGTTACCATCGGGGAGGCCTTCTCAATCAACTGTGATGTCAGAGCTTCAATTCTAATCACATGCCTCGAGCAGTAAATGTCACGAAGTCACATAACTTTTGACTTTTGTTACATACTCTGCAATCACAAATGATTAAGCTTCTTGGTACTCAACTTTAATTGAGTCCTGATGGGTTAGAGATATTATCAAAGGTAACAACAGCTTCAATATGCATAAAGCACATGGATAGAAGAACTAACAGATTAATTACTAATTCTTTCTAATTCATTCTGTCGTTGTGTAACATTTTAACTATCTCTAATTACCTAAGTCAGTTTTTAGATTTAGCTTCGAATCTATAGATGTTACTGACTACTTAGATAATTCTACCATCTTTTAATCATTTATCCTTAACAAGCAATACATGATCTGATATAGCATTTAAGTGCAACTATGTGAGAGAGAGCAAATCATGTGAAAATAAGTACATAAACAATTAACAAGTCATTTGAGAACAAATATTAAATATATGATCTATGACCTGTTTGTCTATTAGCAATTTTCACAACATTAGCAGAGGTATTAAATCACATAAGATTTAACTCAAGTTCCAGCAAATGTTTAGGGATACACCTAACCGTCTAGAACACCCTATCTAATTCTAGATATTCATTTTACTACATATAAAATCAAGTATGAAATGTACTAATTAAACTCATGAATCCTAGCATGCAATCTTATTCTTAGCAATCAATTAAGCATTTAAGTCCTAAGATGCTAACATGCTGTCATGAATATAATACATATTAAAACTTAATAAACATGCAGTTCTGAATTAGATAAGCGTATACTAGTTAGAAAGTGTACCTGAGAAGTGCTTAGTGATTCATCTCCAGTGTTGGTCATTGATGTCAGATGTCCATTTGGTTCATCACTGTCACTGATAAAATCAACCTTGCATTTAATCTTCATCAACAAATGCTTTCTCTTGCTGCATCCTCACTAATGCCTGAGATTCCTACTTCAACCCAACATAGTGTCTGTCATCTTTTGCTTGTACAGGCTTCTTCAAATTATGTAGCAAACCCCTGATCTTGTCTTTTATAATCAACCATCCCTGTCTTGCAACCACCTCTTGAAGTGGTCTTGAAAATCTCCTCCATGGAATCTATAGGTAAGGACCTTAGATTTAGAATTGGGATTCCGTCTGAATCTGATGTCACTGAACTTCCTGTTGCCCTGCAGGCTTGACTTGCAGTCCAGTTCTCAAGTTATTCCAAAGTGTCAAATTCACATGCAACACCTTGACCACTACCTCGAGCTACAACATCTTCAATTCAGCTTCTAGGATCATTTCATTTCTGTTCAGAGGTTCTCAACCTTGACTTCAATCAATTTGGTTCCTGGGTCACAAATACAGTGGATATGCTAACAACCTGCTTTACCAAATATTATCTGCTTCAGCTCTTGTTCTAGTTCATAGGCCTCCAGCACACAAATAGTTCATCTAAAGATAATGTGGTTGTATCCTTAGATTCCCTATGGCTGTAACCCTGTATTCCAGATGACCTACAGTGTTAGCACGAACTTCCTGTAACCTCCCTGTAGAAAGAAAACTTCAACGCTTGTACAGAGATGCCAGGTAGTCCAGTCTGTTCTCCTTCACAACTTTTTAACCTCCAAGATTTTCCATCTAAAAATTCAACTTGAGTCAACCAAAAACTGTACCCAAATTAATTTCTTCTTTTGCAGCTTCCAGAATATTAGTGGGATCCTATGGAGTAAACCTCTGAGAAAATTAATACCACTACTTCTTTAGACTGTTCCAGAATTCACTTCATCGGATAATCTTCAGTCAATTTTTGTTGTCTTCAAATACCCAGAAAAATCTTCATCTACTAACTTGAGCACCTTCAAATTAGTAACCGCGTTTAACTGCTTCCTTTGAGAGATGAGCCGTATAATGTTTAATAAATTTAAAAGATAAACTTTAATATTTAAAATTTATAAAATAAACTAATTAAAATTTATAACACATACTTATTAAAAGTTTATAAGATAAATTTCATAAGAGTTCATAAAATAAATTTTATCTAAAATTTAAGAGATAAACTAATTAAAATTTATAAACCAAACTAATAAAAGTTTATAAGATAAATTTCATAAGAGTTCACAAAATAAATTTTATTTAAAATTTAAGAGATAAACTAATTAAAATTTATAGACCAAACTAATAACAGTTTATAAGATAAATTTTATAAGAGTTTATAAAATAAATTTTATTTAAAATTTATGAGATAAACTAATTAAAATTTATATCATAAACTAATAAAAGTTTATAAAATAAATTTTATGAAAGTTTATCAAATAAATTCTAATTTAAAATTTATATAGTAAACTAATTAAAATTTATAATATCAACTAATAAAAGTTTGTTAAACAAATTTTATAAAAGTTTATAAAATAAATTTTATCTAAAATTTATAAAATAAACTAATTAAAATTTATAATATCAACTAATAAAAGTTTGTTAAACAAATTTTATAAAAGTTTATAAAATAAATTTTATCTAAAATTTATAAAATAAACTAATTCAAATTTATAACATAAACTAATAAAAGTTTACAAAATAAATTTTATAAAAGTTTATAAAATAAATTTTATTTTAAAAAGTTTAAAATTAAATTTATTTAGCACGGCCTCCATTCTGAGTCAACACAGCTTCGGCACGGTAAGCTTCACTGAGATACAGATCTTGATTTGTAACTTCAATCAGTCTGCTCTGATACCAATTGTTAGGTCCCGAAAGTATCGTAGAAGGGGGGTTGAATACGATACTCACTAAATCAAAAAATTCTTTCGAATCTTTTGCGGATATGTGATTTAGAGTTCGGTCAGTGGTTCGTGTTTAGGAGTGTTTAGGAGGCTGTCTTACTAATTTTCTGTGTTTAGGATTTAAACAATAATGATCTAGAAAATTAGCAAGTAATTAAATGCGAGACAGATTTCGGGGAATAGTACTTTCGTATTAATCCCTGAGGTTTTGCTACACCCAGTTAAATTAATAACTGGCTTCCAAAGAACTGATTCGTTCTTTGCTTCTAGAGAGATAAAGCTAGATCCCTATTACAATGTTTGACAGTATTTAGTAGTAACTGGAATCAAGCTAACAGTGAGTGTTTTACAATAGCCCTAAGTATTTGTGACATATTTGACCGGCTAGATTGTAAAACCCATGAGAGGAAGGTATAGAATTATCATGGTGACTTCTTCTTCTCCGGCTTCGAAAAATCTCACTGCCTCTCTCTCTGAGTGGCTGTGTGTCTTTCACAGTTATCCACCACCACTAAATGAGCACGTCATTTTGTTTATTTATGTGTAGACTTTCAAATCAATTAAATTGATTTGCTTCTTCAAATGCTTAAGTCCCAAGTTGCGCTTGTAGAGTGAGTATGGTGTATAGGCGCCACTTGAAGCTTGTTGCGCCTGTATGCTTGAGTTGCGCCTCCTACATGTGAGTTGCGCCTATACAGTGGTTTCCCTGTATAGGCGCCACTCATGCCTTGTTAATTTCAACTGCCTGTTGCGCCTAGTATGTGTGTTGCGCCTACACTGTTGTTGCACTGTGTAGGCGCCACTCACATACTGTATTGGACTTAGAAACTTCAGAGCAGCTGAGTTGCGCCTCTACTCCTGTCGCACTGTGTTGGCGCCACTTGTGCCTTAGAATGTTTTCCCTTGTTTCCCTGTGCCTCTTGTCAAGGTTTGTTGCGCCTATACTCTTACTTCCTTGTATAGGCGCCACTCAACTTGTACTTAAACTTTTGTTGCGCCTGGGAAAACTTATGTTGCGCCTATACTCTTAACACACTGTATAGGCGCCACATATGAGATAGATTCTAAGTCCAACTTATTTCCTGCGCCTAGGTTGATTAGTTGCGCCTACACTCTTAATGCACTGTATAGGCGCCACTTAACTTTCCCTTAGTCTTTTTCTTGCGCCTTGGAATATAAGCTGCGCCTCTCCATTGCTTCAAGAGTATTAATGCCACCAAATGCAGTAATACTTGCCTTAGCATATTTCTTGAATTCTTGAAGTAATTACCACTTGGTTTCACTCCTTTGGCTTGGCTTGATCAACTGATTTTCTTATGATTAATCAAGATAATTCTCTTCTTGTTGTGCTGACGCTTAGTGCACTGGTCTGGTTCACAAACGACTAACACTGAATTGAATTCCCTTGATTTCTTTTCTGTTTCAGCTGAGTAAGCTAGGACTGTTGCATTGCTTCAAACACTGACTGTTGATAGACACTGTTATTTCACTGGAATCTTTTCTGGTACTTGGACAACGTCTTCATTACTACAATCCTGTTCAAGACTGCAGCTGTCTTCTTTAATCTTTGTCTTCACCCTTCTGGATTCCTATGCTTCGAACACTGTCTGTCTTCAATCAATGCTACTACACTGAAATCTGTTAGTGGCACTGCAATACTGAATCTTCAACACTTATCTGAAACCCTGAAAGTCTTTAAACATTGTTCTTCACTGAGGCATGAACATATAAATGAACTTCTTTCAGTGACCTGTAGTAGACTCCAAAACTTCTTCTAATGTCTTGATTCGCTGTATCTGCCTTGTCTTCATGTCATGCTGATTTCTGTGTAGGCGTAGTATTATTTACTTGTCCTGTTCTAGTGTTGAGTTATCACGATTACTATTTATATAGCTTCGTAATCTCCAACACTCCTTATCACATCATGACAAATAGAAGACCTTCTGTAAAGTACCTGTACGTGTTTGGAACCAAGTGCTTTGTTCTCAAAGATGATGTCAACAACCTTGGGAAGTTTGAGGCCAAGGCATATGAAAGAATTTTTGTGAGATACTCTTTGGACAAAACTGTCTATAGAGTATATGTGATTGATCAACAAAAGATTATGGAAAGCACAAATGTGACATTTGATGATTTCAAATTCCCTGCTATGAATTTGAAAGGTGAGAACTGTGACACACTGAGATTTGAAAATGAAATGGATCCTGAAACTTTTGCAACTGAAAATGTTGTCAATACTCATGAAGAGTCACATGTAGACATCTCACATGGAACTAATGTTGAAAGAGAAAATGAAGATTTCAGTCATATTCAACTTGAGAATTCTCCACACAACCCTGGCACTTACTCAGGGGGAGATTCTCAAGGATCTACAACAAATGGCAATACCTTCAATAAGGAGAAAACATGTTCAAATGATGGAGATGTAGCTCATCAAACTAAATGGAATAGAGCTCACACAGCTGATCAAATCATTGGAAATCCTGATGAGGGTGTGAGGACAAGAAGAGCAACTATGAATGAATGTTTATTTGCTTATTTTCTGTCTCAGAATGAGCCAAAAAGGATTGAAGAAGCCTTGTTGGATCCAGACTGGATAATTGCCATGCAAGAGGAGTTAAATCAATTTGTGAGAAATAATGTTTGGGAACTAGTACCACCACTAAAGGACAGATCAGTAATTGGCACTAAATGGGTCTTCAGGAACAAAATGGATGAACATGGAATAGTAATAAGAA
This sequence comes from Oenanthe sinensis, assembly GCA_028671895.1. Taxonomy (NCBI): domain Eukaryota; kingdom Viridiplantae; phylum Streptophyta; class Magnoliopsida; order Apiales; family Apiaceae; genus Oenanthe; species Oenanthe sinensis. Next base: position 25,613,715 of record CM053814.1, read on the forward strand.
ACAAAGCAAGGTTGGTTGCAAAAGGCTATTCATAGGAAGAAGGCATTGACTATGATGAGACTTTTGCTCCTGTTGCAAGATTGGAAGCAATTAGAATTTTTCTAGCTTTTGCAGCACACTCAAATTTTAAGGTATATCAAATGGATGTAAAAAGTGCATTCGTCAATGGTGAATTAGAAGAGGAAGTATATGTGCAACAACCACCTGGCTTTGAAGATTCAAACTTTCCAGACTTTGTGTACAGACTCATCAAAGCATTGTATGGACTCAAGAAAGCCCCTAGAGCATGGTATGACACCTTGTCAAAATTTCTTCTGGAAAATCAATTCACTAGAGGAACTATTGACAAAACACTTTTCTACAAAAAGCATGTTGAAGATATCATACTTGTTCAAATCTATGTAGATGATATCATTTTTCGGTCTACAAATGAAAAACTGTGTCAAAGGTTCTCTAAGCTAATGCAAAGTGAATATGAGATGAGCATGATGAGAGAGCTCAATTATTTTCTAGGCCTTCAAATAAGTCAAAAGGATGATGGCATTTTCATAAGTCAAACAAAATACATCAATGACTTACTCAAAAGATTTGACATGCAAGACTGTTCAACTGCCAAGACTCCAATGTCTACAGCTACAAAATTTGATGAAGACAAGAAAGGAAAAAGTGTAGACATGAAGACCTACAGAGGAATGATTGGATCTCTCCTCTATCTCACAGCTAGTAGACCTGACATAATGTTTTCTACATGTCTATGTGCAAGGTTCCAGGCAAATCCAAAAGAATCTCATCTCATTGCTATCAAAAGAATTCTGAGATATCTCAAAGGAACACAATTCATGGGATTATGGTACCCTAAAGAAACAGGATTCAATTTAGTTGGATATTCAGATGCTGATTTTGCTGGGTGCAGAGTGGATAGAAAAAGCACCTCAGGAAGCTGTCAATTTCTTGGACAGAGATTGGTGTCTTGGTTTAGTAAAAAGCAACAATCAGTTTCTACTTCCACAGCTGAGGCCGAATATATTGCTGCTGGAAGTTGTTGTGCTCAAGTGCTTTGGATCAGGAATCAACTAAGGGACTATGGACTGGTGTTGGAAGGAATTCCTATCATGTGTGACAACACTAGTGCTATATCAATTGTTGCAAATCCAGTCAATCATTCCAAGACAAAGCATATTGATGTAAGGTATCATTTCATAAGGGAACATGCAGAAAATGGAGTAATTAAATTGTTTTATGTTCCTACACAAAAATAGTTGGCTGATATATTTACTAAACCACTTGATGAAGCCACCTTCAACAGGTTGGTTAGTGAAATTGGAATGCTAAATTCTTCATTATAAGTGGCCTAATAAATATATCCCTCCAACTGTTACAACAATTGTTTCACAGACATGAACACAAGTGATTTATCTAAGTGAAACAAAACTTGTGTATATTTATGAATATGTCAGTTATATTGTTGTACATATTGTTAACAAATGTTTTAAAACTAACTTGGAACTATTTTCTTGTTCTGAGGAAACCTGAAAAGAATTATTATGCTTGTGCATTATTAAATAACAAGTGTGATAATTAAAATTTCAGGAATATCAATTAAACTCATTTCTCATTTTAGGATGAATAAATAAATTTTATTTATCTAAGAAATGTAGTTGGTAAATTGTTATTTTGTTTTCCAAGAGAAAATAGAATAATCTCTTAAAAATGGAGCCTGTAGTTAAGTTGCCATTCTTTCTGACTTCTCGACTAAGTATTTTTTAGAGTTCTCGAATCGTTCATTTCTGAGAGTTCTCGAATGTTTTGAGTTCTCGAACAGTTTATCCCTAGAGTTCTCAAATCCTTCATTTCTGAGAGTTCTCGAATGCTTTGAGTTCTCGAACAGTTCATTTCCTGAGTTCTCGATCAAGTACTATTGAGAGTTCTCGAACCCTCAGAGTTCTCGACCATAGCTTGAATGAGTTCTCGATTGTCTTAGTTCTCGATCAAAGTCTGACAGTTCTCTACTAAAACAGCTTTACTCTTTTCTGAGTTCTCGATCACTAAAATCGATTACTATTCTAGTCGAGTTGTCTGTGTCATTTAAATAGCAAAGTAGATCTAACATTTCATTTCTACGCTTAACTACAAACTCAAAAAAACCCTTGTATTTCAACTGTTACTCTTGTATCTCTCTCTCTCTCTCTAAAACTTTCGCTTCTTCTCTTCACTATTTCTATACACCAACTCAATGGCGTCCTCAAGCTCAGTTCCAACCGAAGTTTTTGTCATTCCCGAAACAAATTTTTTGGCCATTTCCAGAGATGCTGATGCAAAACCTCAGTACAAATGTTTCACCAAATTTCTTATAGATTCATACCTCAAAGAAGCCCTGTTAGCAAACCCAACCCTTTACCTGGACATTCTCGAGCAATTTTGGGCTACTGCGAACTGGGAAAGCATAGCACTAGAGAATGGTAGTTCAAAAATAGTGGTAACCTGCAAAATTCAAGGAGTAGATATCAGCTTTGATGAAGAGGATGTCAACAAAAGCTTAAAAATTCCAACTGAAGAGTTTCATAATGAGCCAACTGACGATGACTTGCTAGACTTTCTGGAAATCATTAGGTACTCTGATACTGTGGACAAAGAAGGGGAGAAGTTCAAACTGGGAAAGATTAACAAGAAATATATGAGGAAGGAGTGGTCATTTCTGTTCGATACTGTACTAAGAGTTTTCACCTGCAGGAAGACAGGATTTGACCAGGTTAGCCTCATTGCCATGAAGCTGGCCTACTCATTGGCCTACAATCAAAGGCTCAATGTTGGAAAGCTAGTTCTTGGGGAGCTCATAACCAGGATTCCCAGGAGAGGTAATGAGATTTTCTTTCCTCGCTTTATTCAATTAATTCTCAACTATAATAATGCTAGTTTAATTGAATTGCCTGGAATGAACAAACAGAGAATTGGCTATTCCAAATCCATGTCAAAAATTATTTTTGCTACATTGGATAGGAGAAACACAGTGAATGTGCCCCTTCAAATTACACCTCACATGGTGAGTGTATTTAAGGGGTACCCACTTGTGCATCCTAAATGTGGTCATCTTGATGCAGTAGGGGATCCTAAGGTTGTAGAAGAACCAAGTGCACCTATCCCAAGGATCTCCAACCCAACTGCTAGCCCTTCTATGAATCCAATAGATGCTAGTCAACCAACCTCTACATCCTCTCAACAGGGTGTAGTTGTAAAGAAGAAGAAGAAGAAAAATGTAAGAAAAAAGGTACTAGAGACTGTTTTAGAGGATAACACTGAACTGGATGAGTCACCTATGGAACCTTTAGCCAGGAGAAGAAAAATTAAAAAGGCCACAACTGACCACTCTACATCCTCTCAACAGGATGTAAGGATTTACAAGGGACTAAACCTACTACTAGGTGCACTTTCTCAACAAGGTGCATCTATTGAAATTAGGAGCCAGCCCACTCAACCTTGTACAGAGTCTGCACCATTTCAAGAATTCACTCCTGTCAATAAAGAAGTGTTAGTTGAAGAGGAGACACACTGTGCACCAGTAGGATTTTCTCTTGAAACTTCCCCATTTTCTCAGGGGGAGTTGCCAACACTCAGTTCTATCCACAATCTCTCTTCAACCTCTCAAATTTCTTCTCAACCAGTTGTGTCTAGCCAAACACACAAGGTTATTGATCATCAGGATTCTCATTTCCCTGGTGAGCCCCATTCAAGTGACTTGGTGCATGACATCTTGCTCACTACTCAGGAAATACATTTAGATGTTGAGGGAATGCATGCTGAGGCATATCCTGATGACACCATCAAAACGACAGAGGTTTCAGGAGTTTTTACTTCAAACTCTGTGGGGGTTCAGGCATTTAATAGCCAAGTGTCTTCACAGACATTGGGAAATCTGGGGGACTTCCACTCCATGCAAATGGCATCCCCTAGACACTCCCTAGTCATTCAAAGACTGTTTCCTCAGGAGAAATCACATATCCATCCAGTGTCTAATGAATCATCTGAGAAATTGGATGAGGAAATAGATATTGAGGGGACCACTGTAATAAGAGGCCCTAGCTCTCACTCTTTATCACAATGGCTGGAACCTGTGCAACATGACAGGGATTCAGGACCATCATCTCTTGGTGGGTCACTTTCTGATGAAAAATTAAAGGAGTTATATGGAGATCAATTAGAGGGATTCTATCACATTGCTCAGCAGCTTGTGACTTCTCATTTGCCAAACAAAGACTATGCTGCAATTATGCTTGAATATGCAAAGGATCAGGAGGAATTAAAGGAGAAGAATGCAGATCTAGCTGAAAATGCAAAAACAAATGTGGATGCCTGGCTAGATGGTAAATCTGCAGTTAGTATGGAAGAAGTTTTGGAGTGGACAAGGCAGAAATATCTTACTTCTCTTGGATCCTGTGAGAAGACCTTCACTCCAAGAGCTATATATGATGCAATTCATGAAGCTGCCAAGGTTCAGCTTCAGTCCAACCACTACCTTGCCAAGGGAATTCAATCTGAAATTCAAAATCACAGAACCAAGGTAGAGGGCACATTGCTGGCTATTGAAAACAAGCTCAGGACTGGAGGAATGTATGGGGGCAATGTCAAGGGAGATTTTATGAAGACTTCACTTCTCAATTCCAAGATGGACTCCCTAGAGAAAGTGTTTAAGGAAATGATTCACAGTAACACGGCCATCCTAGATAATCAAAGGAAAATCAACAATATGGTTGAAGTATTGTACAAAAATAGGCATGCAGACAGGCTGCCTGAGGATATGCCCATTCACACCTTGTCTCCATTTCAAGTGGATCTGTTCTCCCAGTCCAAGGCCAAAGATGAAGCTGTAAAGGCCTCCACAATTGGCACTTTAAATGCCAGAATGGATTCTCTCACATCCACAGTATCCAAAGTTGTTTCAGATGTCCAAAGCATGAAGAAAGAGTCTGTCAATTCCTCTGCAAATCAAAGGGCCTCACTAGCTGACATTTCTGCTCAACTCACTTCTCTACAATCACTAATTTCCAAGATAGGCACAACTGGTCAGGCTCCTCCAGCACAATTGCCACCTCAAATCAAGCCAAGTCATTCTTCATTTCTCCAAAGACAAGATATCAACCCTAAGGGGGAGAAGGAAAGGAGAGAAAAATAGAAGCTGAGAGGCAAAATACAGTTATGAGATGGCAAAAGGCAGTTATGAGAAAGCTCAGGAGTGAAATTTTAAAGGCCAATTCTGACAAGGATTTTCTAGACCTTCTGCATCACATCAAAAAGCAAGTCAAGGGCAATCTCTGGAGCTACAAGAAGATGCTTGACAATGCTATTATTATAGTAAGGGGAGTTAAATATGAGCAGAATGGAAAAACATTTAAAGAACCTTTAATTCACATGGAATCTGGTTACTTCAAAGTCTCAGTTGATCTATTTCAAAGATTATCTTATACTGAGCTGGAGTGTCTGCACAGAGCAGTGGAATTAGTAACCCAGGAGGATGAAGAATTGAAGAACCAAATCTTGAGGCCTCTTCTACCTCATGTTTTGCCTGAATCCTACTGCAATCCTGATGGAGTGATGTATATGGCTAGAGGAGAGAAGCTTGCTCACTTTACGATTCCTAAACATCTCAATTCAGGAAACAGAAGTCAAATCATAAACTTAATTGAGTTAATTGAAAAGAAGAAAGTAAAACAAGTTGAGGACAATGTGATAGTGGAAAAGATGAAGAAGTTTATCAAAGATCAATTATCTGATTTTGCAAGTGAGGAGTTAAAGAATCAAAAGAAGGATGATGATGATAAGGATCAGGACAAGAAGGACAAAAAGCCTGAATCCAGGAGTGATAAGGATGGAAAGATGAGAATAAGAAAAAGGAGAATGAAGAGAAGAAGAAAAGAGATGATTCTGAGAAAGGTAGACAGTATTAAAGGAAAAATCCTTCCAAACAGCAAGCTGTTGGTACTCACTCTAGCACACCTACCAAATCTCAGGGTACTAGTGTGATATCAACAGGTTCTGAAACTGCAACTGCCATCAAATCCAAATCTCCAAGAAGGATGTTCATGAAAGTAACTGCACATGGAGTAATAAGGAGGGAAATTAAAAAGAGTCAATCAAAGAAATTGAAGCCAAGTCAACAAATCAAAGTCAACACTGCCACAAAAACTAAATTTAATAATTCTACTAGCTCACTGCTAGTTAGATGTCCTAAGTGGAGGAAGCAACTCATTGTTCCTGATAAAGGTCTACCAATTAAACCTATTCAAGAAATTGCTGAAATTGACAAGGTGAAGATCAAACAGTGGAAGGCCAACAGAATTGTCAAAGTAGAAATCAAGGACAAGAGGATGTTTGTTACAACTGTTGATGGAGAAGAAAGAGGTTTTCATCATGACAACTCAAATGCTACTACTCATGACATTAAAAGACTGATCAGTCTTTTTGACAAGAGAAGCATGATTAATAAACTAAGAATGATGGAGATGGCTGAATACTTGGAAAAGAAATATCAGAAAAAGATTGACAAGGTCAAGTACATGAAAGAAATGGTTGAAAAGAAAAGGAAGGAGGAGGAGAGAAGAGAGAAATTGTCTGAAGAGCTGAGAAGGCAGGGAAAATGCAGGGTGTTCAATGACCCTGATAGAATTGAGTTTAAACTAAGAAGTGGATCCACAATCAAAATCAGGCTGAAGTTTATTCAAGACTATCATATGCAAACTCTCAAGATTGCTGCTGACATGTTAAAGGATTCTATCTTGATAGAGGAAGTTATGGCCAGGCAACAGCTTTTGGAAGTCATTGAAGAACGTAAGGCAATGGAAGAAAGGAAAAGAAAAGAGAAATATGACCAGGCAGCTCACCAACAACAACAACAACAACATAGGTAGGCTTGATATCTTGTATTAATTTGTAAAATTCATCATTTTCCAAATTGGGGGAGATTGTTGGACTCAAATCAAGCCTAGCCTATGTAATTATCTGTCTTGCTGTAACATAGTTTGTACTTCTGTAATAGTTTAGTGACTCAGATATCCTTGTGTAAAATTACAGTTAGAAGTCTACTCAGTTTGTCTTTTAATTGTAAATGAAGTCAAAAATAAAGTGTGTTAGAAGATTCAAGTTGAATCATGCAACAAGACAAAGAAGACTTGTGGAGAAATAAGAAAAGCAATCTGAGAAATCTACTAAGACAATTGCTCAGTCGAGAAGTCACTATTCGAGAAGTTAGAACTGTGGGAACATTTTGAGAAGTCTCAAAACACACTCAACTACTCAGTACTCGATCGAGAAGTCAGACATTCGACAAGTCGAGTATTGAAGTTATTCGAGTAGTGTTAATTATGAATCAGTCGAGAAGTGAGAAAAGTAAATCAATTCGAGAAGTTAGCAAAAGGAGCATTCGAGAAGTGGTAAAGCTAAGGCATTCGAGAAGTCACAATTTCAAGTGTACATTCGAGAAGTCTAGCCTGATCGAGAAGTCATCAAATAGAGTATGCGATCGAAAAGTCTAGTCATTCGAGAAGTCAATCATTCAAAGACCAATCGAGTTGTCACAGCCAGTACTCAATCGTGAAGTCAATCTCTGTGACTTCTCAAATTAATTCAAACAGAGTACTCGACTGCACCAAGGAGCTATTTTCAAGGAAAATTGCAGAACAAGTCAGATAATTTACAGCTCTGTTTTTGCAGGATAAGACAAGCCTGCAAAGATAGAGACAAGTCTACAATGATGCTGAGAAGATAGTCAAGACATATGACAAAAGATATAAAGCTATATGTAGCAGTCTGTCACAACAATGTTAGCTAGAAATAGATATGAGTCAAATGTAAAGAAGTTTCTGTCTATTTCTAGTTTTAGCTAAACTGTCTCATGTGAGCATGTGCACATGACATGTTGTCTATATATTTTATGCTCAACCACATTTGATAGTAGTCTGGAGTAATTTTACAGTTGTAATATTCCTAGAACAAGAAGCTGAAATTCAATTTGAATTTCAGATTGTAGCAAAGATTCTTTCTAATACAAATTAGATTGAAAGTTACATCATGTGTTTATTTTCATGTTCTATGTTTTGATAAACACTCAACATGTGTAAAATTCATTCATAGAATCACAGTTCATCTATCCTCCTTAAGTCCATCAAAGAGTAGAAAAAGAAAAAGAAAATGTTGAAGTATACATTCACCCCCCCCCCCTCTGTAAACTTCTGAACTCATAATTCCTAACACATGTAACGCATAACTGAAGTGGAGACTACAAGAGTGATTTCAGCCATTTTATATGATGCATTGTCAAAGTAAAGGTTTGTCCAAGACTTTGATGCCATAATGTGCATTCAGTTGTGTCACTTTCTTAGATTTTACAGTTTTTGTATTAGGCATAAGTGTTTAATCGAAGCACAGTCCAATTCATTATCCTTTGTCAAGTAATTTAGTCAATGTCTCATCTTGCCACTTCATATCACTTCTTTGGTATTCCAGTTCACAATCACACAAGTACCATGATGAAACACAATTTTACAATTGCTCTCTTTTTCTAATTTACGAATCGACAAAAGATTGTGGGTGAACTATGGAACAAGTAGGATGTTATACAGATTCAACCCATTTTGAAGGACAACATCACTAATATATGTGATCATAGGTAGAGATTTCAGTTGGTAAATTAATGTTAAAACGGGATGAAGCCAATTCAACATTCCACATGTTGAATGACCAATATCTTTTAGTTGAATGACCTTTACCTCCACATATTGTGCAAAGATTCAAACCTGTAATATATTTGCCTTTTATCTTCCTTCCCATAGTATATCTGCAATATATTTGCCTTTTATCTTCGAAGACTTTCATTTTCTGTAATCACCTTCCAAATTTAGCTTCATCTTTATAGACTCTGAAAATCTCCAGACTCTGATGATCTACAGTCTCTGATAGACTATAGACTCTGATCAACTCCCAAACTCCGATATGCATCCAGACATTGGTTTTACTTCTCTTGAAAATCTTCTAAGTAAAAATGCTCTTCATACTTGTACAAGTACTAACTAGACTCTGATTTACATTTACATTGATTAGAGACTAGAGAGACCTATTCTATTACAGATATATCTATGCTAGACTCTGTTCTAGTATTTTATACATCATTAAATGAATATATTCCTAACATGTAATGATACAATTCTTAACACATCTCGTCACGACTCTTCTTATTGTATTGCAGCACAAGGCATCTATACAGATAGTAAAGGGCACAATAGTAATAATTTTCTTATTTCTGGTCCGTACATATCATCAGACCATTCAAAAATTGAAACAGTTTGGACTCCTCTTTCATGGTTTCAATAGATTTTAATAAGGTTTTAATTTATGGAGTTATAGTAGTGATAGAAGGAAAAAAATTCATTGATTCAATTTCATCCCACAAACTACTCAAGTTAGTGAAATAATCAAGTATCCCCCGTTGACCTACTTTTGTAGATAAAATCTTTTTTTCTGTGATTTCAAATGCAGTGTTGATGAAGAAAACATAAGTTTTTATAGTGTCATAGATATTACCGGAGATCCAAGAAATGACCATGTTGTTGCAAGTATCCAGTTGGCTGGCTTCTGTTGAATCTAGTCTCGATAAAGCCTAGTTTTCTTTTTTACAGAGAATTAAATTTCAAATGACTATATCCAAGCCCCGTAGTCGCATAATACATTGTAACAATTTCCTGCATGTAAAAAAGGTTTTGGAAATGTGTGTAAAAGGTTTTTCCACTTGATGCCATATATAGCTAGAAAAATAAGTTATTTCAAGGATACAACCTGCCTACCCAAGCTATAAAATAGTTTATAATAAAACAGTGATTAAGGCCTACGAAGAAGTGACTCACACAACACTAAATTATATGTGTGGTTGTCCCTCATGAATTGTATGAATGAGATATTAAAACGAAAAGGTGACAACAATTACAAGCTTCTACATATGGGGAAACAAATATTTCAAAGATTAGGATAACTTTCTACTCAAATCACCGCCCCTTTTCATTTGCACTACCCCATATATGACTTTCACCAACACCTTTGTTGGTGTTATAAACTAAAATGTGCCTTAAATGACTTAAAATTGATATAAGGAAGAACATAGTTGATGAAATTGCTAAAATTTAAGAATAAATTGGTTTTGTATGCGTACCAAGAAGAATTAATGTATATGTATCAAACATTGTTTTTATATATGTATGCAAGTTAGAAAAAATTTATGTTCTACAATCATTTTAAATATCCAAAAAAATAAAAACTAATACAATCAATTATAGGGAGTAATAAACATACCAGCATTTAACGAAAAAACTGGTGGAGAGAAATTTGAAAGTGGCCACTTGGATCATCAAATTCTAATTTTTGTTGTTTCAACATGCATCTTTTACATTCCTTGGATCGAAACATACTCATTTCTTCCGTATGTTCCCACCTTGATGTCACTTTCTAAAGAGTTTCTTTAACAATACTGAAAATATCCAAATATCTTTCCATTATGAACATGGTTAGATCTATATAAAGGAGTAAGTATCATACTTTTACTGTAACATCTAAAATTAGGGATGAAAGAGACACAAAATCTAAAGCTTATTATTAGCTTCTACTGATGATTTTATTTAAACGAATTGAAGAAAGAAAATAGAGTCATTTTCTAGTATTTATTAAAAAAATGTAAGAGATAAGAGAGGGAAAGAGATGAGATGCTTTAGAGCAACTCCCGCAATGTTAGCTATTTGACTCTTAAAAATACTATAAAATATGAACTAGTTAAATGTTAGTGAGATTGTGAAGCTGTATGAATAGTAATTGTGATAACTCAATACTAGAACATGACAGGTAAATAATACTACGTCTACACGGAAATTTAGAAGAAATGAAGATAAGGCAGATACAGGGAATCAAGACATTAGAAGAAGTTTTGAAGTCTACTACAGATCACTGAAAGAAGTTCATTAATATGATCACGCCTCAGTAAAGAATAATGTGTAAAGACTTTCAGGGTTTTAGAAGTGTTGAAGATTTAGTATAAAAGTATCACTAGAAGATTTTAGTGTATTAGCATTGATTGAAGATAGACAGTGTTCGAAGCATAGAAATCTAGAAGAATTGAAGATAGGATAAAGATAAAGGTTAAAGAAGACAACTGCAGTCTTGAAGTTATACCTCCTGAAAGAAGTTCTTTTATATGTTCAAGCATTAGTGAAGAACAGAGAATGAAGTATTCAAGATTGTAGTAGTAATGAAGACGTTGTCTAAGTACTAGAAAAGATTCCAGTGAAAGTACTATGTTTATTGACAGTCAGTATTTGAAGCAATAAAGAACTGTTACACTCATGTCATTTGATTTAAATGAGATGTGAAGATCTGGATCGGTATTAGTCATTTGTGAACCAGACTAGTGCGGTAAACATCAACACAAAAGATAATGATAATTACATCTATGAAGTAGCTCATTCACTAAGTGTGTGGAGTGAAGTAAATGGAAGAAAATGGTCAAGGATTGAAGCGCTTGTAAAGGTTGAAGGGTACAAAGAAAAATAGTTGAACAACTCAATAGTCAAACAGCCAAACAACTCAACAGCCAAACCACAAGTGTCTAAACTGCAAGTGACCAAGCGCAAGAGGTATAAAAGGTTGGTGATCAAATAGTAATTTGACCAAGTCAAATTAAAGTTCGGCACTTAGCTTTGAAAAGAAACTGAATATATACTATGCAAAGTGATTTCGACACATAGCTTTTTAATATGGAAAAAAGAATCTAAGTGATGTCTACGTGGTGGAAAAAATTGACACATGTTATACAAGGCTAATGAAATCGACACATAGGTTCTTGGAATCATGTGAATTATTCTAAGGCATGTACATGGAGAGTAAACTCGACACTAAGCCATACATTGAAGTAAAATTCGACACCAAGCTTACATGAACATATAATTTGACACCTACCTATTTTGTGACTATGTTAAAAATACATGGACTAAGGAATTCAACACATGAAGTATTTTCTAAGTCTTAATACATGGAAACAATATTCGACACCTAGAAAATATCCATGAGTTTCTCAAAGTCAACTCAAGTCAATATACAGAGGAGAAGATTTTGAAACTCATAATTGTAGTTCAATTATTGTAAAGCCTACACAATATAAACAAATGAATCTAATACATTTGGTGTGAATACACACATACACAAAGAGATACAGAGAGAAACAGAAACTGGAGAAGAAGAGATACAAAGCCATACACATACCTTCTTCATCGGAGTTTTATAATCTAGTCGGTTCATTATGTTGTAAATATATAGGGCAATTATAAAACATTCTCTATTAGATTGATTTACTTTTGTACATTCACATATCTATACATTGTTATAGGAATCAGTCAGATCTCTTTGTTCTAACGGAGAACTAATTTGTTCTTCGGAAACTGGTTCATTAAAACCGGGTGTAGCACCCCTCTAGGTTTATATACGAAAGATATATTCCCCAAAACTTGTCACATTTATTTACTTGATAATTTTCTAGATCTTATATATTTATTCATAAATACAGAAAATTAGTAAGCCAACATCTTAAACACTACAAGGACTCGAACCCTCAACAAGTCTGGACTCGAACCATGAATTTTTGAATAAAAAATATTAGGGGTTTAAGTAATGAATGAGAAAAGACTGGACTACCTGGCATCTCAGTACAAGCCTTAAAGTTTATTCTATAGGGAGATTACAGAAAGTTCACGTTAACACTACAGATCATCTGGAACGTAAAGATATAGCCATCGGGAATCTATGGATGCGACCACATCATCCTTAGATGAACTATTTGTGTGCTGAAGGCCAATGAACTAGTACAAGAGCTGAAGAAGATAATATTTGGTAAAGCAGGTTATTAGCATATCCACTGTATTTGTGACCTAGGAACCAAATTTGATTAAAGTCAAGGTTGAGAACCTCTGAACAGAAACAAAATAATCCAAGAAGCTGAATTGAAGATGTAGTAGCTCGAGGTAGTGGTCAAGATGTTGTATGTGAATTTTACACTTTAGAATAACCTAAGAACTGGACTGGAAGTCAAGCCTGCAAGGCAAGTAGAAGTTCAGTGACATTAGATTCAGACAGAATCCTAATTCTAAATCTAAGGTCCTTACCTATAGATTCCATATAGGAGATTTTCAAGATCAGTTCAAGAGGTGGTTACAAGACAGGGTTGGTTGAAAACAAGAGACAAGATCAGGGTTATGCTACATAGTTTGAAAAAGCCTAAGCAAGTAAAAGATGACAGAGACTGTGTTGGGTTGTAGCAGGAATCTCAATCATTAGTAAGGATGCAGCAATGTAAATCATTTGTTGGTGAAGTTAATGAAGGGTTTCGAGGCACAAATGCAGCATAAAAACGTGAAAAATAAATACAAAACGTAATATAAAACGAAACCCTCCGCAGAATCCATGCGAAAACAAAAGATTTAATTCGGAGATAAATAACAAATACCTTTAAAAGCTTCAAAAGTTCATTAATGGAGGTTCAAAACTTTTTTAATCACCATATATCCCGCTCTCGCGATCTACGCCATACGGTATCCACACGAACACTTTTCATGAAGGATTGATGTGTACTTGCACCCGAAAACTGTTACTCTCTCTATCTTCCTATTTTTCCAAAACGGCTAAGCTTTTAGTAAAATATGTCTCACTTATTAAATCAACTCATAAAGAGATTATAGAGAGAGAGGAATAAGTTTTCTAATTATAATCCAATTATAATTAATACTAATCCAAAATTCCAAATTATTTAATTAAGTCTCACTTAATTAATTAATTATTAATTTTTGAATTAGTTTATGTTAGGCCCTGGAAGTATCGTACAAGGGGGGTTGAATACGATACTCACTAAATTAAAAAATTCTTTCGAATCTTTTACGGATAAATAATTTAGAGTTCGGTTAGCGGGCTCGTGTTCTTGAGGTGAATAGTGTTTACGGAGCTGTTAACTAATTTTCTGTGTTTAGGATTAATCATTTCGGTTCTAGAAAATCAGCAGGAAAATAAACAACACAAGATTCGGGGAATATATCATTTGATAAATATAAACCCTGAGGTTGCTACACCCGGTCAACAAATCCGGTCCGAAGAACAAGTTCTTCGCTGCTTAACAAAAACATATAACTCTCAATTTCCTATACAAGTATTTCTAGATCAGTACAAAAGAAACTAAGACCGTAGAGAGTGATATATAGTGGGCCTGAACATTTTTCATTAAGGAACCGACCACTGATACATCTCCGGTGAGGAGGTATAGATTTTTATGGTGTCTCTCCTCTCCGGCTTCGCCTTCTCTCTCTCTGGTTATTTTTGTAGTGTTTTTGAAGACTTTCCAAATGAATGGCTTTGCTTCAATATATGTGTAGTCTTTTTCAGTACAGCTACGTGGCTTCATGTGGTCCAAGTAACTGAGCTGCTTCTTCACTTCTGTTTTTCCTTAAGTATCGGAACAATTTACTGAGTAATTGTTTAAGTATCGATGAGTCTGTAACATAACAATTGGACACTTAAAAACAATTCCTGAAGTAAAATAAATTACTTCACACATTGGTAACCATCGGAATTATTCCTGCAGTTAATAACCATCGGAAATTCCTTCTAGTTATAACAACTATCGGAAAGTGGTAGCATTTCTTTTTATTTCCTTTACCCGATAGTTAGAAACTATCGGCTAGTGCTTATTCCCTTTTATTTTGTTTTCATCAATTCTTTGATTTCACCCGATGGTTGTTAACCATCTGTGAATAGGACAAAATAGGAATAAGACGAAATAGCTTGACCAAGTTGACTTCTGGATACAGCTTCTGTAGTCTTCTTTACTTAGCCAAATTCGAACCTGATAAGCCCTTAATATATTTTCTTCCACTGCAACCAAGTCTAATAAATATTTCCTTGTTAATTCGACCTTGATTTATTCTGGGCTTAGTCACATACCACTTCACTTGTTACTAATTTAATCATACAGCCAATTCTTCTGAATCAATGATGCAATTCTCAATCTCTTTTGTGTTGACGTTTGGTGCAACTGGTCTGGTTCACAAACGACTAACACGATCTTGATCTTCACATCTTCTTTACAATACAATTGACTTTGTTCCTTATTGATTAGAAGCGCTTCGATTGTAAGTACATTGGAATCCTCTGGCACTTATATAGAACCACAAAATTATCTGAAACCCTGAACATCTTCGAACTTTATCCTTAACTGAAGTCTGAACATATGAATGAACTTCCTCCAGCAATCTATAGTAGACTCCAAGATTCCATTTAATATTTTGATTCTTTGTATTTGCCGTATATTCTATCTTCTCGATTCCTGTACTTGAGCTCTGCAATTCATTGCTTGACTGATTCGCAGATTTGGATCACTAGAATCTTTCTGGTACTTTGACAACTGCTTCACTGCTTCCACATCCTTGAATACTTCAACCTTTCTTCACTGAGGCATGAACATATTAATGAACTTCTTCCAGTGAGCTAATGCTTCAAGTCTGTAGATTTCTTCTTTATCCTTTGTCTTTACCAAGTCTTCATGTCTTCCTGATTCCGGTGATAACTTCATATTATTTACACGTCCTGTTCTTGTGTTGAGTTATAACCCTATGTTACATATAGGTCTATACATACAGCCTTTCAATCTCCCCCTATTTGTTTGGTAGAGATTAACAAGCAAATCCCTAGATGATAACTCAACTAACTACAAGAAAATATTAATGCTCTAGACTTGTAAATAATACTACTTGGGTTCTGGATCATATAATACATTTCCAGATTTCTATAAAGTAAAGAGAAATAGAAAATGAGTGTTCCTTTAGCACTGAACGCATCTTCAATAGATATCATCTTCATTCCTCTGTGTTTGAGCTTTTCTCTGCTTCAAAATCCTTCATTGCTTGACCTATAAAGAACTTATCATAAACTGAGCTTCATAAGAATCAAAATTCGTGGGAACATCTTCAATAAAATATAGAACATTGCTCAAATAATGTTCTCCCCCTGAGAATGTGATTCTGCTTCTTCTTCCTCTCCCTCTTAGTTATTCAATGTTGCACACCGGAGAGTAAGATTTTCTTCTTCTCTTTTCTCGTCCATCTTAGATCAGGAATCCTCCACTGGACTTTCTTTTGCAAGAATCTTCCACTGAAAAGAAACCTAACTTCTTCTTCATATGAGACTCATGTTTCTTGAAGCTTCTCCCCAAAGAATATAAGATAGATAAGACTTACTTCCTTTTCACATATTTCTTGTACTAACTTCTCCCCCTTAGTTGAGGAATCCTCCAATGGCCCATTTTGAATGGTTTGTCTTCCAAAGAAGGTTCTCGTCTATCGTTGAACGGGAAAAAATATAGTAACTTTTCTTTCAGAAGTAGCAAGTAGCAAGGGTAAGTGTTTGGCTTGTGGTTTCCTCACTTCTACTACGTTCTGTTGGTGTTTACACTTTAGAATTGAGCATTTTAAGTGTTTCACTCTTTCTCTCCCTATCTCTCACTCAAGTGTATCTCTCCCTCACTTTCACTTAAGTGTTTCTCTCTCTCATTTCACTCTGCATTTCAAATATAGCCTTCTGTACCTGCAAGTGAAATCCGTCAATTCATTCATATTCTCATCACCTGATTCATCAATATGAACTGAATCACTATCAAGTGGAGAATTGTCTCATAGAGATGTTCTTGATCTTTCATGCATAAGCACTGTCTCACACCAGACTCAATAGCAATTGCTAAATCACTGTTTAGTGGAGCCTCACCTCTTTGAGATGGGTTATCCCAAGATTTTAAAATCTTTTTGGGAATCCTGCCTTGTTCTATCAAGGAGTTGCCTCACACCTTATCCGTAAACGAGAGGTGGACATTCCTTTTCAGGATCTGGAAATGTTCCTTCCAGGAGGGGCGACGTAGTAGACAATGTAATGAATGGCAATTTAGAGTCTATGTTTCCCTCGTAACCCAATGACGGGTGTTTTGTTAACATGCCTATACCTCTCACTGTGCACTTCTTGCAATGTGTACCTAGAATCTATCTGTTTAGGCTTACCATCAGCGTGAGTGCCGGTGGTGTGCTTGACTCATTACAAGATGCTCTGGCTGACGAGCGAATTTCAATGGACTCATCTTGTTGAGAGAATGATTCCAAAGACAGTTTTATTGCCTTTTCAGCTCTGCATCCTTTTGAGAAGATACAGATGAGCTTACAGATACCTCAGTTATATACTTCTTTACTTCACTGGAGGTAGAGCTGTGGGTGCACTTCCGACGTCATCCTTATTTGCTGCATCAAGTGCAGTTTCTCCCTTATCAACCTCTAACTAACATAAGTTCCTTATATCTCCAAGGGTTAATATATGGAAGTGGATGAATGAGTGTTTGGTATTAAGGCCTGGGTAAGAGATTGATGGGTTTTCAACCTCTTGGCCAGCTTCTGTAGCCACTGGGGGCTAAACGGATAAAATCAATTAAATAAGATAAAGAAATAATCACTTTAACATTCCAAAACATATTTTTCATCTCAAGGAGAAAGAAAAATATATGAAGGAATGGTAATGGATTGCATTAAAGCACTTGTAATAAAAGAGTTTTGTCGGTTCTAAAGATTTATCATTTAAGAACATGATACGAATAGAAATTTTCTTTAAGATACTTATCCCATAATAAAACGCTAGAAAGTGTATCAGAGAAAAATTCTATCCCTTATGAATTTCTTATAAGGCAAACTTCTCATAATAAAACGCGGGAATTTATACCAAATAAGAAACTTAACTCTTTTATCAAATTTTATCTCAATTAAAATGACTCTTTTCCTTTAAACCTAAGCACTGTATGTTTTGAAAATAGTTTTGCAAAACATCCTTATCAGATGGAGGCTATGATTTTCCGACTCATAATGCAATTATGATTTACATCATTTTCGTCCACTTGATAGTATCCCCGACTTAAAATAAAAACATGACAATTGGGGTGAATGAATGCTTAACAATACAGTACTAGGCCTTCAAAGCAACAACCACTGTTTAGTTACTCAGAATCAATGTGAAACATACATTGACACAAGTATTTAAAAACAAATCATTTTACAAATGGTTGATACCTCGAAGTTAAAACAATTTTTCCAAATAAAATAGCAGTCACAAAGTTTCTGCCACTTTAAAAAGAAAAATTAAGAGAGAAAATGGTTTTGTAAATATAGCATTTAAAACCAGCTTTGGAGAGAGGATAAAATATTTTGAGATTTAAAGAAAGATTATCCTCAAGAAAAGTTTGATTCACACCCTAGGATTTAGAAATCAAAGTAGGGCTGTAAATCAAATGATTCTCAAAAGAGAAGTTTTGAAAAAGAATTTGATGTTTTCTTCTCTAAGACTGATAGAAAAATGAATGCATTTTTGAATAAAACGTTTTGAAAAAGAAACAAAAAAAATTTCTTTTTAATACATTCAGATTCAAAATTCAGTCAAAGAAAGAAAACTAAATATACTAATACTAACGGCTTTTTCAAAAAAACCAATTTTTACTTAGTATAAAGACTAAGCAAATCCATTAGTATCAATATATCACAATTATTTTGTAATAAAATATTATTCAATTATCACAAAGTAATAAAAGAGAATATTTATACTACGAATAATTATGCTGCGAATTTATTTTAATTTACTTAAATCATGGAACCAATATATCACTGAATTGTTTTATATCATCATAATTTAAATAAATCAAAATAAATTAAATACTTATATTGTACTAAACAATTACCAATAACATGCATATATATAAATCAAATAGGCATGGCAATCATTCAGTAGAACAATAAGCATTAAGACATATTTTTATTATTAGTGATTTCAGATAAACAACTTGTGTTATCACTAATATTAAAAATATCACAATTAATTGCACGTTGATACCAATTATTCGATATTTATCAATAATTTCAAGATGCAAGAAATTGTGCTTCTTATATTTTATCAAATCAAAATTATGAAACTACTAATCATTGAACTGCTTCAATCCATAATTTTAATAAGATAAAATAAACTCGCTAAATACTAAAATATTCATTAAATTGAATATTAGCATCTAACTTCCTACGCTATATCTAATAATTGTCACTCAAGCACATTGTAAGCATGCTGATAACAATTATTAATGATGTACGTAAGCTCGAGGAAATAGTTGAAAAGAAATTCACAAATCCTTTAAATATAGGCATTTAATACTTGTGATCCTAATTGCAACTCCTCGCAAACAAACTCAAATTTAGAAATATTTTCTAAGTATATAAAATATTGAGAATTTTATACACATAACTTAGAAAATACTTCGTCTTCCAATATTAGTGAGTTTTGAAATATGCATTAATTACTTAGAACAGAAATTCTAAATACTGTCACTAATATCAAAAGTATCACAATTATTTGTAACAAAATATTTAAGAATATCAGAGCAATTAAGCAAGACATCTTGACTAATACTCATCAAATATTTAACATGCAAATAATTATGATTCTAACTTATGCTAAATAATTTAACTACCACTTATGCATATTACATTGTAAGCATGATAATTAAACTAGTAGCAATAAGCATGAGGTACTGGATTTAAAATAAATTCACAAGTCCTTTAAATATGAACAATCTAATACTTGGGAACTCATTTAAGAATTCCTTGCAGGTGGGATTTCCAACAAATATGCAAATAAATAATATCCCAAATTTACTAACCAACTTAGATAAAATGAATTCATCAAGTTATTTAGCAAAGATCTGCAAGTTATTCTATTAATGACAATCTCGAAAGAACTGATACCTGGTGTCCATGAGCTTGTTCCATAAGTGGTGTGGAGAGATCAACAGAGTTGTTGGAGTTGAAGTGGTTTCATTGTCTAGTAGATCAGAGCATCACATTCACTAGCTGCTTTAAGTTTAGCCTTTGCTGCAACTATGTGTGTTGAATGCTTTCTCTCATTTCAACAAGAATCCAACTTCTTCCACGAAATTGACAGCTTCTAGGAATGACTTCCCTGTCTTTCTTACAACCTGCATCATCTATATCTATATAGCTAATTAGGTTAAACCTAGTATCTTTAGGGTCCCAGATTCCAAGAATTGGTGATCCCCTAAGATATCTAACAATTCATAACTTAACTATAAGATAAGATTCTCTAGTATCCACTTGGAAACTTGCACATAGGCATATCGAGAATAAAATATATGGTCTTTATGCACTTGAATAAGTAATGAGCTGATCATACCTCTATAGCTTGTCATTTCAGTTCATATACCTGATTTGCCCTGATCAAGCTTAGTGGTCTGTTGGAAAGTAGTCTTGGCAGGTCTAGAATATTCCAAATTGCGCATCTTCAAAAGATCCTTAACTTACTTTAATTGTCATCATTCTTTCGAATTACTTATAATTCAAAAAGAACTGCAACTCTTCCAACATGCTCATGTTGTACCTATTCTGCATTAACTTAGCAATAAACTCTTGCCAAAGTTTTCGTTAGTAGACCTACATATAATATAATCATGGTATACTAGCACTAATATTACATTATGTGTGTGCCTTGTATTCTAGAGAGATGTATGTATAACAACACTAATAAAAATCATTTTCAAGTAATTAGTAGTTAGAGTGTCATACCATGTCCTTTGACAATTTGCTTCAATCTCTATCTCCATTCATAGAGAGCTTGTGAAGAGAATGATATACAAATTCTAATGATCTGCAACTTCAAAGTCCAGGAAATGTTGTACATCAACTTCTTCTTCTAACTCGTCCTTCAGGAGTGCACTTGTTCACATTCATCTTATAAATATTCATGCTTGAATGCTCAACACGTGCTAGAGATATCCTATTTTTAGGTCCAAATATTTAGGCCCAAAAAGGATCAAATCTTGTCTCTGGTGCTTGCTGTTAGATCTTGAAAGTCCCGAATATTCTGTTTCCATCATCATCGATACCTTCTTCTTGATAGTAACCTATAGCAACCAGTTTGGCTTTGTCCCTCATAACAATGCCAATAATTATCCAGTTTCTGTAAACCCTTGCAATACCGAATACCATCTTGTTTTGTGGTATGGGTTCCAGCTTCAGTAGTTTCTGCCTTCGAACTGATTGAGATCATCTTGCATTTGCAATCACTCAATCTGGATCAATCAGTGCATCTTTACTATTCCTTGGGATACCAAATGTTGATTGTTGGGTCCCGAAAAATATATGTTCATTTTGATTAGCACTTCTAGCCTTTACTCAATAATCCGGATCACTAAGAACTAGACTCCAGAAATGACTTTGACTTCAAACCCTTTGTCTCGGCAGATATGTTCTTGATGTATTCCTTTGATCTTCATTGTGTTGAGTACGACTAGTAGATCCTTCTATTGTTTTGCCCCACCTGAGTTGCTGCTAGGATGTGTTGAAGATCCTTCACCTTTTTCAGTGGTTTCTTTTAAAGTCCATGAGTTATGTAGATTTACTACCATTTTCACTGCTAGGATCTGAATCACCAACATTATCATTGTTTCCTTCTGCAACCTCAGTTTCATCATCAGTATCTGAATTTGACTCTGACGGAATGTCAAACTTCAAATATTCAGAATAGTCTTTCATTTGAATGCTTGGGAGCTTGGTGTAGTAGGTCGAAACATTCAGACTTTCAATCACCTTCTGGTTTTTATCATCAATGAGTAGTCGAGGAAAATTGTTCATTGAGTCTTAACTTTTGTCAAGTTACTCATATAAGTCTTCAGTAAATATCAATTTCCTCCAAACACACGAAAGAGTTTCAGTGTTTGCTTCTGGTTGGTCGTTAACTCATATGATGTCTTTTCATGATCTTGTTGAATAAAGCAGCATGCTGTATTAATTATTTCAGCTTCAAAGTACCTTTTTCAGTGCAGAACTCATATAGAACTTCACTCGCGAAATTTAGTTCCATTATCTGACTTCAAAGTTCTCACAGCTTACTTTGCTTCCAACTCGATCTACCTGAAGTGATCAATTACCATCTGTGACATTTTGTCTGTTGAATGCACGAACATCACCAAATTGTAACTAGAGTTGTCATTAATCACCATTAAGCATATTTCTTCCATGACATAATTTGCTCTAGTGTGATGTTTTCATTGACTTCCCTATGTGACA
Source organism: Oenanthe sinensis (assembly GCA_028671895.1). Taxonomy (NCBI): domain Eukaryota; kingdom Viridiplantae; phylum Streptophyta; class Magnoliopsida; order Apiales; family Apiaceae; genus Oenanthe; species Oenanthe sinensis. The sequence continues at coordinate 25,635,926 of CM053814.1, forward strand.
TACTTCAAAATGTCCTTCTGGATTGAATTCCATATGAAGCAGTCCTATCACCAATTTCATCTTTATCGGAGAATCCATTATCTTGTTGACCAAGTGTGAGAGCTTCTTATGCCATAGCTAACTCTTTACTGATGAAGCTTTACTGAAAAATCCACTTCACCTTTGCATACATAATCCATGTCAGCTACGAACATACTTCTTCACTCTCAGTTGAGTGAGCTTCTAACCTTCTTGTTTGAAATCAAACACTTTTCCTTTTCAATGCTATTCCAGAAAACCCTTGACAAAGAATTCCCTAGTGCCCTGTAGATAGTGCTTAAGTCCTTTCACAAGAAAGATGCTTCCAGTGATGACAGTTCTTAAATCATGATAGCCATATCCCTTGTACATCCTTTGCTGTCATCTCCAAAGCTTACCATTGGGGAGGCCTACTCAACCAACAGTGATAGAAGAGCTTTAATGTTAGTCATATGCCTCGAACAATAACTGTCAAGAAATCACATAACTTTTGCTTCTTTTTACATACTCTGCAATCACAAATGATTAAGCTTCTTGGTACTCAATTTTAATTGAGTCCAGATGGGTTAGAAATATTATCAGAGATAACAACAGCTTCAATATGCATAAAAGCACATGGATAGAAGAACTAACAAAATAATTACTAATTCTGTCTAATCCATTTCTGTTGTTGTCTAACATTTTTAACTACCTCTAATTACCTAAGTCAGTTTTAGATTAAGCTTCGAATCTACAAATTTTACTGACAACTTAGATAATTCTACCATCTTATCCCTAACAAGCAATACATGATCTAATATGACATTTAAGTGCAACTATGTGTGTGCAAGCAAATCATGTGAAAATAAGAACATAAACAATTTAGGAATATGCAGAATATTTGAATAAAACATTATAAGCAATATCAAATTCCACATATACTTATCAAGTCATTTATCACAATAAGAACAAATATAAAATATTTGATCTATGACATGTTTGTCTATTTAGCAATTTTCACAACATTAGCAGAGGTATTAAATCACTGAAGATTTAACTCAAGTTCCAGCAAATGTTTAGGGATACACCTAACCGTCTAGAACACCCTATCTAATTCTAGATATTCATTTTACTGCATAGAAAATCAAGTATGAAATGTACTCACTAAACTCATAAATCCTAGCATGCAATCTTATTCTTAGCAATCAATTAAGCATTTAAGTTCTAAGATGCTAACATGCTGACACGAGTCTAATACATTTCAAAACATAATAATCATACAGTTATGAATTAGATAAAGATATACTAGTTAGTAAGTGTACCTGTGAAGTGCTTAGTGATTCATCTCTAGTGTTGTTCATTGATGCCAGATATTCATTTGGTTCATCACTGTCACTGATAGAATCATCCTTGCATTTAACTTCATCAACAAATGATTTCTCTTGCTGCATCCTCACTAATGCATGAGATTCCTGCTTCAACCCAACATAGTGTATGTCATCTTTTGCTTGTACAGGCTTCTTCAAACTGTGTAGCAAACCTCAACTTGTCTGCCAAATTAAAACCATCTTTGTCTTGCAACCGCCTCTTGAACTGATCTTGAAAATATCCTTATGGAATCTATAGATAAGGACCTTAGATTTAGAATTGGGATTCCATCTGAATCTGACGTCACTGAACTTCTAGTTGTCCTGCCGACTTGACTAGTCGTCCAGTTCTCAGGTTATTACAAAGTGTCAAATTTACATATAACACCTTGACCACTACCTCGAGCTTCAACATCTTCAATTCAGCTTCTAGGATTAATTCACTTCTGTTCAGAGGTTCTCAACCTTGACTTCAATCAAATTTAGTTCCTGGGTCACAAATACAGTGGATATGCTAACAACTTCTGCTTTACCAAATATTATCTTCTTCAGCTCTTGTTCTAGTTCATAGGCCTTCAGCACAACATATAGATCTTCTAAAGATAATGTGGTTGTACCCTTAGATTCCCTATGGCTGTAACCCTATGTTCCAGATGATCTGCAGTGTTAGCACGAACTTCCTGTAATCTCCTTGTAGAATAATCTTTACGTCTTCTGTACTGAGATGCTACGATGTCCAGATTGTTCTCCTTCACACTACTTAAACCCCTAAGATTTTTCATCCAAAAATTCAACTCAAACCAACTAAAAACTGTACCCAAATTAATCTCTTCTTTTGCAGCTTCCAAAATATTAGTGGGATCCTATGGAGTAAACCTCTGAGGAAATTAATACCACTATTTCTTTAACCTGTTCCAGAATAAGCTTCATTGGATAATCTTCAGTCAATTATTGTTGTCTTCAATACCCGGAAAAATCTTCAACTACGAACCCTTGAGCACCCTCGAATTAATATTTAAGACAAATTTAGATTTACAGAATTTTTAATTTTCTTAGAAAATAAATTAATCAAAAATAAAAATATACAACAAATTAATTTTCAAGAATTTCGAATTTTCTTAAAAATAAAATATCGTAAATTAATATTTAAGAAAAAATTTAGTTTTCAAGAATTTTAAATTTTCTGGAAAAATAAATAAATCTAAAATAAAAATTAAAGAGTAACTATCGGGGTGGAGATAACCATCGGGCGGAATTATAATTCTCCAAAAACAATAACTATCGGGAGAAAATATATTTTCAGGCTAACTATTGGGAGCTTGCAGAAACTTACTGTCAAACACTTAGCGCGTGCACTTCAAAACTTACAGTCAAGAAACTTGACTCGACTTGAAAGGTGCTGTCGAACATGCGCTAGAGTGCAAACTTACTGTCAAGAACAAACTCACTATCTATTCCACTAACAAGCTGCTTCGAAAGTGGACCAAAAATCCGTTTAATAATTTTAAAAAATAAATTCAATTTATTTAAATTTAAAGAATAAATTTATTTAAATTAAATTTAAATCATAAATTTATTTAACTTAAATTTATAGAATTAATTTATTTAAATTAAATTTATAAAATAAACTTTTTCAAGTTTACAGAATAAACTCATTTAAATTAAATTTATAAAATAAATATGTCTAAATTAAATTTATAAAATAAATTCATTTAAATTTAAATTTATAAAATAAATTTAGTTAAATTTAATTTATAAAATAAATTTATATAATTTGGCCACTAAACATTCTGATTTCAAACAGTTTCGGCACGGTGAGTTACACTGATCTTAGGATCTTGATTTGTATATCAATCAGTTAGCTCTGATACCAATTGTTAGGCCCTAGAAGTATCGTAAAAGGGGGGTTGAATACGATACTCACTAAATTAAAAAATTCTTTCGAATCTTTTGCGGATAAATAATTTAGAGTTCGGTTAGTGGGCTCGTGTTTTTGAGGTGAATAGTGTTTACGGAGCTGTTAACTAATTTTCTGTGTTTAGGATTAATCATTTCGGTTCTAGAAAATCAGTAGGAAAATAAACAACACAAGATTCGGGGAATATATCATTTGATAAATATAAACCCTGAGGTTGCTACACCCGGTCAACAAATCCGGTCCGAAGAACAAGTTCTTCGCTGCTTAACAAAAACATATAACTCTCAATTTCCTATACAAGTATTTCTAGATCAGTACAAAGGAAACTAAGACCGTAGAGAGTGATATATAGTGGGCCTGAACATTTTTCATTAAGGAACCGACCACTGATACATCTCCGGTGAGGAGGTATAGATTTTTCTGGTGTCTCTCCTCTCCGGCTTCGCCTTCTCTCTCTCTGGTTATTTTTGTAGTGTTGTTGAAGACTTTCCAAATGAATGGCTCTGCTTCAATATATGTGTAGTCTTTTTCAGTACAGCTACGTGGCTTCATGTGGTCCAAGTAACTGAGTTGCTTCTTCACTTCTGTTTTTCCTTAAGTATCGGAACAATTTACTGAGTAATTGTTTAAGTATCGATGAGTCTGTAACATAACAATCGGACACTTAAAAACAATTCCTGAAGTAAAATAAATTACTTCACACATTGGTAACCATCGGAATTATTCATGCAGTTAATAACCATCGGAAATTCCTTCTAGTTTTAACAACTATCGGAAAGTGGTAGCATTTCTTTTTATTTCCTTTACCCGATAGTTAGAAACTATCGGCTAGTGCTTATTCCCTTTTATTTTGTTTTCATCAATTCTTTGATTTCACCCGATGGTTGTTAACCATCTGTGAATAGGACAAAATAGGAATAAGACGAAATAGCTTGACCAAGTTGACTTCTGGATACAGCTTCTGTAGTCTTCTTTACTTAGCCAAATTCGAACCTGATAAGCCCTTAATATATTTTCTTCCACTGCAACCAAGTCTAATAAATATTTCCTTGTTAATTCGACCTTGATTTATTCTAGGCTTAGTCACATACCACTTCACTTGTTACTAATTTAATCATACAGTCAATTCTTCTGAATCAATGATGCAGTTCTCAATCTCTTTTGTGTTGACGTTTGGTGCAATTGGTCTGGTTCACAAACGACTAACACGATCTTGATCTTCACATCTTCTTTACAATACAATTGACTTTGTTCCTTGTTGATTAGAAGTGCTTCGATTGTAAGTACATTGGAATCCTCTGGCACTTATGCTGAACCACAAAATTATCTGAAACCCTGAACATCTTCGAACTTTATCCTTAACTGAAGTCTGAACATATGAATGAACTTCCTCCAGCAATCTATAGTAGACTCCAAGATTCCATCTAATATTTTGATTCTTTGTATTTGCCGTATATTCTATCTTCTCGATTCCTGTACTTGAGCTCTGCAATTCATTGCTTGACTGATTCGCAGATTTGGATCACTAGAATCTTTCTGGTACTTTGACAACTGCTTCACTGCTTCCACATCCTTGAATACTTCAACCTTTCTTCACTGAGGCATGAACATATTAATGAACTTCTTCCAGTGAGCTAATGCTTCAAGTCTGTAGATTTCTTCTTTATCCTTTGTCTTTACCAAGTCTTCATGTCTTCCTGATTCCGGTGATAACTTCATATTATTTACGCGTCCTGTTCTTGTGTTGAGTTATAACCCTATGTTACATATAGGTCTATACATACAGCCTTTCAGTTTAAGTAATTCATTTAATCTATTTATATAATTAATTAAGTCATACTTAATTAATATCATAAATAAAAAAATTACTTATTTAATTTAAATTCATAATTTAAATTATTTCCCCTTCAAGCATTTTTTTTTGTGACTCTGTAGGTTATTATTACGTTGGCAACAATTTTAGTATCTAATTAAAATTGTAAACAATGAGGGGTATCTAATAATACATCATTGTTACCCAAGTAATAAAAAAAAATCAGTGATTTGATTAAGCCTTTCGTGAATAATGTTTCATGTAATATAATCCCTTTAATCTTGATATTATAGATTAAATTCAAGGCATGTCTCGTGTCATCCTCTTCATAATTTAATCTTTATTTTCCTGATCGATGAGTAGACTATTAAAATGAAATCAACATTTGAGCACGACCGTGCATTTCATAGTCTCACTCAAATAAAAAGCCAATAATATCACTCCTAAAATTAGGAGGATTAAATCTCATCTAGATCATTCATATTCCTCATACAATTCATAATATACCCAATGTCCACTTTTATCATCACCCAGTCAAAGGTAACTTTTAATGTAATCAAAGTATATTAATTCTCGTATAGAAATATAATGATTTCAGGTCTAAGGATCATTACACCATTATCACAGTGAGAATTACTTATGATACTTATTTAACATGTAGAATCACACGGCAGGTCATTCTAGTGCCATGCATTGAGATATGCACTTATGTTCTTGACTTTAGTATCACCATACCTATGACCAATGAGATGTGGTCATCTATCAACAAACATATTAGTCTTTGTGCATTATTATTGTCCTTGAATAATAATACTCAACTAGGGTATTTTAGGAATATGATACTATTCATATAATCTTATTTTTAAGTCACATACTTAAAGATATATAATACATATAAAAATTCCAAGGACATTTATTATGCTTTCAATTTATTATGCAGTAAATAAAATATAATAAATAAATAATAATCAATACAACATAATCCTTAATAATAAAATATTTTCCTTACAATATAAAAGTATTTTCTCTAGGGCACAATTACTAACAGTTAAATGGAAAGTTGATTCTATCAGTGACAGTGATGAACCAAATGCATATCTGACGTCAATGACCAACACTGGAGATGAATCACTAAGTACTTCACAAGTACACATTCTAAGTAGTACATCCTTATCTAATTCAGAACTGTATGATTACTAAGTACTGAAATGTATCATATATCAGCATGTTAGCATCTTAGGACTTAAATGCTTAATTAATTGTTAAGAATAAGATTGCATGCTAGTATCCATAAGTTTAAATTAGTACATTTCATACTTGATTTTCTATGCAATAAAATAAATATCTGGAGAATTAGATAGGTTGTCCTAGACTGATAGGTGTTCCCCTAAACATTTGTTTGAACTTGATTTAAATCTTATGTGATTTAATAACTTTGCTAGTGTTGTGAAAATTGTTAATAGACAAACAAGTCATAGATCATATATTTTATATTTATTCTTACTTGAAATTATTTATGTGTTTATTTTCACATGATTTGTTCCCACTCACATAGTTGCACTTAAATGTTAAATCACTTCATGAATTACTTTTTAAGGAGTATAATATTAAAAGATGGTAGAATTATCTAAGTAGTTAGTAAAATTTGTAGAGTCGAGGCTTTATCTAAAACTAACTTACGTAATTAGAGATAGTTAAAATGATAGACAACAACAAAAATGGATTAGGAAGAATTAATAATCAATTTGTTAGTTCTTCTATTCCACGTGCTTTTAGAAAATTATTGAATAATTGTAAATCTGCTTGACACTTGTTAAACTTGTATAGAATGTTTAAAATATATAGTACTGAATTTCCTAATAAGCATAACATGTCTGAATTTGTTTACCATGTGTTCTTGTTTTCATGCTTATTCACTTAAATTTGAAAATGCGTATCTTAGGACTTGCATAATCTTAGTCAAAGCATGTATAAGAATCATAATAGGGTAATGACTGCTAGTCCATCTTAAGTTAAGTTGGAATCACTAACCTCATAACTTATAGACTACCTTGTCAAGACTACTATAAATGAGAAGTGATCAGTAAAATATAAATGTGTGCATGTTAAGGTTGAAGCTGTAGTTACTACTATTGAAAGTAATATCTCTAACCCATCTGGACTCAATTGAAGTTGAGTACCAAGAAGCTTAATCATTTGTGATTGCAGAGTATGTAACAAAAAGCAAAAGTTATATGATTTCGTGACATTTATTGCACGAGGCATATGATTAAGATTGAAGCTCTACTATCACAGTTGGTTGAGAAAGCCTACCCAATGGCTACCTTTGGAGATGATAACAAATGATGTACAAGGGATTTAGTTATCATGATTTTGGTATTGTCATCACAGGAAATATCTTTCTTGTCAACAGACTTAAGCACTATCTACAGGGCACTAGGGAATTCTTTGTCAAGGGTTTTCTGGAAAAGCATTGAAAAGGAAAAGTGTTTGATTTCAAGCAAGAAAGATGGAAGCTCACTCAACTGGGAGTGAGGAAATTTGTCTGTAGCTGACATGGATTCTATATGCCAAGCTGAAGTGAACTTTTCAGTAAAACTTCATCATTAAAGAGTTAGTTATGGCATAAGAAGCTCTCACACTTGATATTCGAAACAATGGATTCTTTGATAAAGATGAAACTGGTGAGAGGACTACTTCATATGGAATTCTATTCAAAAGGAAATTTTAAAGTATGTCATACAGGAAAGTCAATGAAAACATCACACTTAAGCAAATTATGTCATGGAAGAAATATGCTTAGTGGTAGTTGGTGACAACCCTAATTACAATTTGGTGATATTCGTGCATTCAACAGATAATATATCACATATGGTGATTGATCACATCTGATAGATCAAGTTAGAAGCAAAGTAAGACTGTGAGAACTTTGTAGTCAGATAATGGAACTGAATTTCAAGAATGAAGTTCTAAATGAAGTTTGTGTTAGTAATTGTGCTCTAGAGACAATACTTTTTATATTTTAAGGAAAATATTTATTATTAAGGATTATGTTTTAATGATTATTATTTATTTATTATGTTTTGTTTACTGTGTAATAAATTGAAAGCATAATAAATGTCCTTGGAATTTTGATACGTATTCTATATCTTTAAGTATGTGACTTAAAAATGAGATTATATGAATAGTATCTTATTCCTAAAATTCCCTAGTCGAGTATTATTATTTAAGGACAATAATAATGCACAAAGACTAGTATGTTTCTTGACAGATGACCACATCTCATTGGTCATAGGTATGCGGATACTAAAGTCAAGAACATAAGTGCATGTCTCAATGCATGGCACTGGAATGACCCGCCGTGAGATTCTACATGTTAAGTAAGTGTCATAAGTAATTCTCACTGTGATAATGGTGTAATGATCCTTAGACCTGAAATCATTATATTTCTATACGGGAATTAATATACTTTGATTACATTAAAAGTTACCTTTGACCGGGTGATGATAAAAGTGGACATTGGGTATATTATGAATCGTATGAGAAATATGAATGATCTAGATGGGATTTAATCCTCCTAATTTTAGGAGTGATATTATTGGCCTCTTGTTTGAGTGAGACTATGAAATGCACGGCCGTGCTCAAATGTTGATTTGATTTTAATAGTCTACTCATCGATCAAGAAAATAAAGATTAAATTATGAAGAGGATGACACGAGACATGCCTTGAGTTTAATCTATAATATCAAGATTAAAGGGATTATATTACATGGAACATTATTCACGAAAGGCTTAATCGAATCACCGATTTATTATTATTACTTGGGTAGCAATGATGTATTACTAGATGCCGCTCATTGTTTACAATTTTAATTAGATATTAAAATTGTTGCCAACGTAATAATAACTTACAGGGTCACACACAAAGAACGCTTGAAGGAGAAATAATTTAAATTATGAATTTAAATTAAATAAGTAATTTATTTTATTTATGATATTAATTAAGTATGACTTAATTAATTATATAAATAGAATAAATGAATTACTTAAACTAATTCCAAAATTAATAATTAATTAATTAAGTGAGACTTAATTAAATAATTTAGAATTTTGGATTAGTATTAATTATAATTGGATTATAATTAGAAAACTTATTCCTCTCTCTATATAATCTCTTTATGGGCTAATTTAATAAAATAGAGATTTTACAAAAACCCTAGCCGCTCTGAGAGAGGAGGAAGATAGAGAGAGAAGAAGTTTTCGGGTGCTAGTACACATCAATCCTTCATGAAAAGTGTTCGTGTGGATACCGTAGAGCGTAGATCGCGAGAGCGGGATACGTGGCGATTAAACAAGCTTTAGACCTCCATTAATCTTCCATTAATGAACTTTTAAAGCTTCTAAAGGTATTTATTCTTTATCTCCGAATTAAATCTTTTGTTTTCGCATGGATCCTGCGGAGAGTTTCGCTATTTTGATTTATTTTTCACGTTTATTCTGCTGCGTTTGTGTCACGAAACCCTACAGTTTGCACTTACTAAGGTACTTTGAAGCTGAAGCAATTAACATAGCATGATACTTTATTCAACAAAGATCATGAAAAGACATCATATGAGTTAATGGCTAACCAGAAGCAAATACTGAAGCTCTTTCATGTGTTTGGAGGAAATTAGTTTTTATTGAAGATTTATATGAGTATCTTGGCAAGTTTGAAGTTAAGGCTCATGGAATAATTTTTCTCGGCTACTCATTGAAGTCAAAAGCTTATGAAGCATTTTTGATTGAAAATCAAAAGATGATTGAAAGTCTGAATGTGTCGTCCTATTACACCAAGCTCTCAAGCATTCAAATGAAAGACTATTCTGAATCTTTGAAGTTTGACATCTTGTCAGAGTCATATTCAAATATTGATGATGAAATTGAGGTTGCACAGATAACGATGATGATTCAGATCTTATTAGTGCAAATTGTAGTGACTCTACGCAACTTGTGAACTTTAACAGAATCCACTAAATAAGGTGAAGTATCTTCAACACATCCTCGCAACAACTCAGGGGGAGCAAAAAGATGAAGGATCTACTAGTCGTACTCAACATAATGAAGATCAAAGGAATACATCAAGAACATATATTCCAAGACAAAAGGTTTGAAGTCAAAGTCATTCCCGGAGTCTAGTTCTTAGTGATCCGAATTTTGGAGTAAAGGCTAAAATTGCTATGCAAAGTAAATGGTTATTCTTCGGGAAAGAACAATTGTTAACAGTTGGTATCCTAAAGAAGATTTAAGAAGCACTGTGTGATCCAGATTGGGTGATTACAAATGCAAGATGATCTCAATCAGCTCGAAGGCAGAACCTACTGAAGCTGAAAGCTAGACCATAAGACAACACGGTATTTGGTATAGTATGGGTTTTCAGAGACTGGATAATTATTGGCATTATTACGAGGGACAAAGCCAAACTGGTTGTTACAGGTTACTATAAAGTAGAAGGTATCGATGATGATGGAAACAGAATCTTTGGGACTTTCAAGATCTAACAGCAAGCACCATGCCGAGACTTGATCCTATTGGGACCAACAATATGAGGACCTAATAACAGGATATTCTTAGCACATGTTGAGCATTCAAGCATGAATATCTATCAGGTAAATTTGAACAAGTGCACTCCTGAATGGTAAGTTAGAAGTTGAAGTTGATGTACAATAACTCCTGGACTTTGAAGTTACACATCTATTGGAATTTGTATATCATTCTCTTCCCAAGCTCTCTATGACGGAGGAAGGAAATCAAGCAATCGTCAAGGACATGGTATGACACTCTAACTAGTAATTACTTAAAAATAAATTTGGTAGAGTCGTTATACACATATCTCTCTAGAATGCATGGCACACACAATGTAATACATGTTCAAGTATACCATAATTATATTATATGTGGGTCTACTAACAAAACTTGTGCAAGAGATATTTTTCTTAAGTAAATACAGAATAGTTACAAGATGAACATATTGGAAGAGTTGCAATTTTTTTTTAATTATAAGTAGTTCAAAAGAATGATGGCAATTAAAGTAAGTCAAGGATCTTTTGAAGATGCGTAATTTGGAAGATTCTAGACCTGCCAAGACTTCTTTCCAGCAAACCACTAAGCTTGATACGGACAAATCAGGTATATGAACTGAAATGAAAAGCTATAGAGGTATGATCAGCTAATTACTTATTCAAGTACATAAAGACCATATATTTTATTCTCAATATGCCTATATGTAACCTTCCAAGTGGATACTAGAGAATCTTATCTTATAGCTAAGATATGAATTATTAGATATCTTAAGGGATTACCAATTCTTATAATCAGGTACCCTAAAGATACTAGGTTTAACCTAATTGGCTATATAGATATAGATAATGCAGGTTGTAAGAAAGACAAGGAAGTAATTCCTAGAAGTTGTCAATTTCGTGGAAGAAGTTGATTTCTTAATTGAAATGAGAAGAAGCATTCAATACACAGTTGCAATAAAGGCAGAAATTAAAGCAGCTAGTGAATGTGATGCTCTGATCTTCTGGACAAGGAAACTACTTCAACTCCAACAACTTTGTTGAACACTCTCTACACCACTCATGGAACAAGCACAAGGATATTAGGTATCACTTCTTTCGAGATTGTCCTTAGTAGAATAACTTGCAGATATTTGCTAAACAACTTTATAAATTCATTTTGTCTAAGTTGGTTAGTGAACTTGGGATATTATTTATGTGCATATTTGTTGGAAATCCCATCTACAAGGAATTCTTAAATGAGTTCACAAGTATTAAATTTTCCATATTTAAAGGACTTGTGAATTTATTTGAAATCCAGTACCTCAGACTTTTTGCTACTAGTTTAATTATCATGCTTATAATATTATATGCATATCTGGTAGTTAAATAATTTAGCATAAATTAGCAGCATAATTATTTGTATGTTAAATATTTGATGAATATTAGTCAATGATATCTTGCTTAATTGCTCTGATATTTTACTTTGATATTTTTAAATATTTTATTATAAATAATTGTGGTATTTTTGGTATTAGTGATGTTATTTAGAATTTCTGTTTTAAGTAATTAATGCATATTTCAAAACTACTAATATTGAAAGATGAAGTATTTTCTAAGTCATGTGTATAAAATTCTCAATGTTTTATATACTTAGAAAATATTTCTAAATTTAATTTTATTTGCAAGGGGTTGTAATTATGATCACAAGTATTTAGAGAAATTGTTTTATCTTATTAAAATTATAAATTGAAGTAATTCAATGTTTATTAGTTTCATAATTTCAATTTGATAAAATATTAGAAGCATAATTTCTTGCATGTTGAAATTATTGATAAATATCAAGTAATGATATTTTGTTAATGTTTTTTTTGCAATTAATTATGATATTTTTAGTACTAGTGATGATACATGTTGTTTATTTAAAAATCACTAATAATAAAAATATTTTTTAATGCTTATTGTTCTACTGAATAATTGTCATGTGTTATTTGATTTATATATGCATGTTTTTGGCAACTGTATAGTATTGCATGAGTATTACTATTAGTTTTCTTTCTTTAATTGAGTTTTAAACCTGAATGTATTAAAAAGAATTTTTTGTCTATTTCTTTTCCAAAATATTTTATTCTAAGATACATTCATTTTTCTATCAGTTTTAGAGAAGAAAATATCAAAATTCTTTTTCAAAACTTCTATTTTGAAAAATCTTTTGATTTACAGTCCTACTTTGATTTCTAAAACCTAGGGTGTGAACCAATTTTTCTTGAGGATAATCTTTCTTTAAATCTCAAAATCTTTTATCCTCTCTCCAAAGCTGATTTTAAATGCTATATTTTCAAAACCATTTTCTCTCTTAATTTTTCCTTTTAAAGTGGCAGAAACTATTATGACTTCTATTTTATTCGGAGAAATTATTTTTAATTCGAGGTATCGACCATTTGTAAAATGATTTGTTTTCAAATACTTTTTTCAATGTATGTTTCACATTGATTCATAATACCAAAATAGTGGTTGTTGCTTTGAAAGTCTTGTACTATATTACTAAGCATACATCCACCCTCATTGTCATGTATTTATTTTAAATCAGAGATACTATTAGATGAATGAAAATGATGAAAATCATAATTGCATTATGAGTCAGAAAATCATTGTCTTCTATCTGATAAGGATGTTTTGCAAAACTTCTTTCAAAACATACAATACTTAGGTTTAAATGGAAAAGATTCATTTTATCAAGATATAATTTGGTAAGAGAGTTTGATTTCTTCTTTGGTATAAATTCCCGCATTTTATTATGGGAAGTTTTCCTTATAAGAAATTCATAAGGGATAGAAACTTTATTCTCTGATACACTTTCCCGCTTTTTATTATGGGATATGTATCTTAAAGAAAGTCTTGTATCATGCTCTTAATGATAAAACTTTAGTTCCGACAAAACTCTTTTGCTGAAAAATGCTTTAATGCAATCTATTACCATTCCTGCTCATATTTTTCCTTCTCTTTTAGTTGAAAAATAAGTCTGGGAATGATAATATGATAATTTTTCTTGTTGATTCTATCCGTTCAGCCCCCAGTGGCTTTAGAAGCTGGCCAAGAGGTTGAAAACCCATCATTCTCTTACCCAGGCTATAATACCAAACATTGATTCATCCACTTCCATTTATTAATACCTGGAGATATAAGGAACACATATTAGAGGTTGATTAGGGAGAAACTATACTTGATGAAACAAATAAGGATGAAGTTGAAAGTGTACCCACAACTCTACCTCTAGAGAAGAAAAGTAATATATAAATTAAGGTAATTGCAAGCTCATCTGCATCTTCTCAGGAAGATGTAGAGCTGAAAAGGCAATAAAACTGTCTCTGGAATCATTCTCTCAACAGGGTGAGTCCATAGAAATTCGCTCGTCAGCCAGAACACCTTGTAATGAGTCAAGCACACCACTGGCACTCACGTTGATGGTAAACCTAAATATATAAATTCTAGGAACACATTGCAAGGTGTGCATAGTGAGAGGTATAGGCATTCAGAGGAGATAGAAACTCTAATTTGCCATGCATTACATTGTCTAAGGTATCTACCTCAAACAGAAGTTAATCTTCTGCATCCCGAAAGGGAGATCTCTTGTTCAGATTTATCTGGGATTCAGAGGCAACTACTTGGTAAGAATTCTTCGGATGAGTCAAGTAGGGTATTTTATACAAAATTCCCGTCACCGGGTTACAAGGGAAATGTAGGCTCTAAATTGTCATTCATTACATTGCCTACACAATATAACCAAATGAATCTAATTCATTTGGTGAAAATATACACAAACACAAAGAGATACAGAGTGAAACAAAAGCCAGAGAAAAAGAGATACAAAATCATACACATACCTTCTTAACTGGAGATTTATAATCTAGCTGGTTCATTATGTTGTAAATATATAGGGCTATTATAAAATACTCTCTGTTAGATTGATTTCCTTTTGTACATTCACAGATCTATATATTGTAATAGGAATCAGTCATATCTCTTTGTTGTAGTGAAGAACTAATTTGTTCTTCGGAAACCGGTTCATTAAAACCAGGTGTAGCACCTCTCTGGGTTTATATATGAAAGATATATTCCCCGAAATTTGTCTCATTTATTTACTTGCTAATTTTCTAGATCTTATATGTGTATTCATAAATACAGACAATTAGTAAGCCAGCCTCCTAAATACTACAAGGACTCGAACCCTCAACAAAAGCAATAATTTAATTATCCATAAATTCCGCAAAAAAATTTAAATTATTGTGAGTATCGTAGTCAACCTCCCTTCTACGATAGTTCAGGACCTAACATTAAATTTAAGTCTCTCAAAATACGTGCTTGCTCCAACAATACTAGCCATTTTTGTTAGGTCCCGAAGTATCGTAGAAGGGGAGTTGAATACGATACCCACTAAATTAAAAAATTCTTTCGAATCTTTTGGGGATAAATAATTTAAAGTTCGGTTAGTGATTCGAGTCCTTGTAGTGTTTAGGAGGCTGGCTTACTAATTTTCTGTATTTATGAATAAACAATTAAGATCTAGAAAATTAGCAAGTAATTATACGAGACAACTTTCCGGGAATATATCTTTCATATATAAACACAGAGGGGTGCTACACCCAGTTAAAAATAAAACTAGTTTCCAAAGAACAAATTAGTTCTTTGCTCCTACAAAGAGATATAACTTAATCCCTATACAATATTTGACTATGTGCTTGTACAAAAGGAATCAAGCTAACAGAGAGTGTTTTACAATAGCCCTATGTATTTGTAACATAATGAATAGGCTAGAATATAAAACTCCGGTGAAGAAGGTATGTGTATGGCTTTGTATCTTCTTCTTCTCCGGCTTCAATTTTCTCTCTGTATCTCTTTGATTGGTTATATTTTTTCCTACTTTTCAAAATGAGCACGTCATTTTTTTATATGGTGTTGTCTTTTTAAATCAAATGAATTGATTTACTTCATAATTGCTCAAGTCCATTTGTTGCTCCTTGTAGAGTTAGTGCAGTGTATAGGAGCCACGAAACTTTTGTTGTGCCTAAGGGAAAATTTTGTTACCCCTACACTTTGTGTCCCTTTTAGAGGAGCCATGAAACACTTAGAAACTTATCCATGAGTGCTCTGTTGCGCCTACACTCTGTTTCCCTTGTATAGGAGCCACCAAACTCTTGGTTTTGCCTTTAACTCTTTTGTTGCTCCTAAGGCAAATTTTTGTTGCGCCCTTACTCTATGTCCCTTGTATAGGAGCCACGAAACTCTTGGTTTTGCCTTTAACTCTTTTGTTTCTCATAACAGAGTGCTTCAAGAGTACAAGAGCCACCAAATGTAGTAATACTTGCCTTAAACAATTTCTTGAAATGCTTGAAGTATTTACCACTTGGTTTTCACTCTTCTGGCTTGATCAACTGATTTTCTTCTGATAAATCAAAGTAATTCTCTTCTTATTGTGCTGACACTTAGTGCACTGGTCTGGTTCATAAATGACTAACACTGAATTACATTCTTTTGACTTCTATTCTGTTTCAGCTGATTAACCTTGAATTTTACATTGCTTCAAACACTAACTGTCAATAAGTACTGTACATTCACTGGAATCTTTTTTGGTACTTTGACAACGTCTCCATTACTACAAAAATCTTGAATACTTCATTCTCTGTTCTTCACTGATGCTTGAACATTTAAATGAACTTCTTTCAGTGAGTATAACTTCAAGATTGCAGATGTCTTCTTTAACCTTTGTCTTTACCCTTCTACATTCATTTGCTTCGAACACTGTCTATTTTCAATCAATGCTAATACACTAAAATCTTTTAGTGGCACTTTATACTAAAACTTTAACATTTCTGAAATCCTGAAAGTCTTTACACATTATTCTTCACTGAGGCTTGAACATATTAATGAACTTCTTTCAATGACCTGTAGTAGACTTCGAAACTTCTTCTAATGTCTTGATTCACTGTATTTGCCTTATCTTCATTTCTTCTTGATTTCTGTGTAGATGTAGTATTATTGACATGTCATATTCTAGTGTTGAGTTATCATGATTACTATTCATAGGACTTCATAATCTCACCACCAATCTCCCCCTATTTGATTGTTAACCTTAGCAAACAAATGTCATAGAGAGGATAACTCAACTAATAACTAGAAAATGTAATGGTCCGGAACTTGTAAATAATGATACTGGTTTTTCTGGATCAGATTCTGCATTTCTAGAATTCTTGTGTAACTGAAATAAAATATGTTTGTTCCTCTAGCACTGAACTGATATTCAAGTAGTATCATCCTCATTTTCTCTGTGTTTGATCTTCATCTACTTCAAAATCCTTCATTGTTTGAACTTAAAGAACTTATCATGAATAGAGCTTCATAAAAATCAATATTCCTAGGAACATCTTCAATAGAACATTGAACATAGCTCAAGTAATGTTCTCCCCCTGAGAATGTGATTCTTCTTCTTTTTCTTCTTCTCTCCTTCAGATGAACAATGGAAGTGTCAATTCTTTTCTGTACATCCCACTTGGATGAGGAATCCTTTACTAACAACTCCTTTCAAGTATAGGATAAAGTTTCTTGATTCTCCTATATTCTGTTATTTCCCATAACGTTCAGAAGATAAGATTTTCTTCTTTTTCTTGTCTAAATTATCCCCCTAAGGATATTAACTCTTCCACTAAGGATATAAATATAAGACTTGATCATTTTTCTTGTCTACTAAATTTTCCCCCTTAGTTGAGGAATCCTCCAATGGACCATCTTTTGAATTGCTTGTCTTTCAACGAAGGTTCTCGTATGTCATTGATTAGGAAAACATAGTAGCTTTTCTTTCAAAAGTAGCAAGTAGCAAGGGTAAGTGTTTGGTCTATGGTTTCCTCACTTCTATTACGTTCTATTTGTGTTTACACCTTAGTGTCTAGCACTTGGAAGTGTTTCACTCTTTCTCTCCCTATCTCTCACTAGAGTGTATCTCTCCCTCACTTTCACTCAAGTGTTTCTCTCCCTTACTTTCACTCTCCATTCCAAATATAGCCTTTTGTACCTGCAAGTGAAATCCATCAATTCATTTATATTCTCATGACCTGATTCATTATAATGAAATGAATCACTATCAAGTGGAGAACTGCCTCATAGAGGTGTTCTTGATCTATTATGCATAAGCAATGTCTCAGCACCAGACTCATTAGCTTTTGCTAAATCACTGTCTAGTGGAGCATCACCTCTTTGAGATGGGTTATCCCAAGATATTAAATCTTTGAGGGAATCCTGCCTTGTTCTATCAAGAGGTTGCCTCACACCTTCTCCGTAAACGGGAGGCGGACTTCCCTTTTTCGGATCTGGAAATATTTTTTCCAGGAGGGGCGACGTAGTAGACAATGTAATGAATGGCAATTTAAAGCCTACGTTTCCCTCGTAACCCGGTGATGTGAATTTTGTATAAAATACCCTACTTGACTCATCCGAAGAATTCTTACCAAGCAGTTGCCTCTCAAGCTCAGATAAATCTAAACAAGAGATCTCCATTTCAGGATGCAGAAGATTAACTTCTGTTTGAGGTAAATACCTTGGACAATGTAATGTATGGCAAATTAGAGTCTGCATCTCCTCTGAATGCCTATACCTCTCACTGTGCGCGCCTTGCAATATATTCCTAGAATTTATCTATTTAGGCTTACCATCAGCATGAGTGCCGGTGGTCTGCTTGACTCATTACAAGATACTCTGGCTAACGAGCAAATTTCATTGGACTCACCATGTTGAGAGAATGATTCCAGAGACAGTTTTATTGCCTTTTCAGCTCTGCATCCTTTTGAGAAGATGCAGATGAGCTTACAGTTACCTCAATTTATATACTACTTTTCTTTTCTAGAGGTCGAGCTGTGGGTGCACTTTCGACTTCATCCTTATTTGTTGCATCAAGTGCAGTTTCTCCCTTATCAACCTCTAACTTACATGAGTTCCTTATATCTCCAAGGGTTAATATATGGAAGTGGATGAATTAATGTTTGGTACTATGGCCTGGGTAAGAGATTGATGGTTTTCCACCTCTTGGTCAGCTTCTAAAGCCACTGGGGGCTAAACGGATAGAATCAATCAAGATAAAAAGATAATCACCATAACATTCCAAAATATATTTTTCATCTCAAAAAGAAGGAAAAATATAATAAGGAATGGTAATGGATTGCATTAAAGTGCTTTTAGTAAAAGAGTTTTGTTGGAACTAAAGATTTATCATTTAAGAGCATAATACGAAATTTTATTTAAGATACATATCCCATAATAAAACGCGAGAAAGTGTATCAAAGAAGAAAGTTTATATACCTTATGAATTTCTTATAAGGCAAACTTCCCATAATAAAACGCGGGAATTTACAGCAAAGAAGAAATTCAATTCTCTTACCAAATTATATCTCGATAAAATGACTCGTTTCCACTAAACCTTTGCACTGTACATTTTGAAAACATTTTTTCAAAAAACCCTTATCAGATAGAGGACAATGATTTTCCGACTCATAATGCAATTATGATTTACATCAATTTCGTCCGCCTGATGATATCTCCGTCTTAAAATAAAAACATGACAATTGGGGTTGGATGTTGTTAGTGTAGGTGCCCTAGAGGCAATACAATTTTTCATTTTAATAAACATTTATGTCATTTGATTATTCAATAAACGTATTTATTATGACTTTAATTACTGCGATATATTTGTTAGCATAATAAATGTCCTTAGAATCATGATACTCGTTATATAGTTTAAGTACATGACTTGAACTTGAGATTATATAATATATCATATTCTTAAAGGTTCCCTAGTCGAGTATTATTATGATAGGACAATAATAATACATAAATAGACTAGTATGTTGTTTGACAGATAACCACATCTCATTGGTTATAAGTATGGGGATACTAAAGTCAATACATAGGTACATGTAGGGGTACATGGTACTGGACAGACCCACAGTGAGATTCTTCATGTTTAATTAAGTCATAAGAAAGACTCACAGTGATAATGGTGTAATGATCCTCTGACTTGAGATCATTATATTTCTATACGAGGATTGATATACTTTGACTACATTAAAAGTTACCTTTGACCGGGTGATGATAAAAGTGGACATCGGGTATATCATGAGTCGTATGAGAAATATGAATGATAGATAAAGGATTTAACCCTCCTATAATTAGGAGAGATATTATTGGCCTCTTGATTGAGTGAGACTATAAAATGCATGGCCGTGCTCAAATAATGATTTGTTTTTCATAGTCTACTCATGGATCAAGTAAACCCGGATTAAATGTTGAAGAGGATGACTAAATACATGCCTCGAGTTTAATCTATAATATAT
Organism: Oenanthe sinensis; assembly: GCA_028671895.1. Taxonomy (NCBI): domain Eukaryota; kingdom Viridiplantae; phylum Streptophyta; class Magnoliopsida; order Apiales; family Apiaceae; genus Oenanthe; species Oenanthe sinensis. Next base: position 25,655,932 of record CM053814.1, read on the forward strand.
ATGGTTAAAGGGATTATATTACACGGAAACATTAATCACGAAAGGTTTTATCGAATCACGATTTAATTATTGTTTAATTAGGTAGCAATGATGTATTACTAGATACCGCTCATTGTTTATAATTTTATTGGAGAATAAAATTATTGCTAATTAAATAATAGCCTATAGGGTCACACACATAGAGCACCTAGAGGAATAGTTAATTTAAATTATAGATTTAAATTAATTGATGATTAATTCGAATTTATTATATTAATTAAGTGAGACTTAATTAATTGAAATAAATTTGAATTTGAAGAATTATATTTCTGCCAATAATAATTAAGTGTGACTTAATTATTAATTAAATAATAGAAGCATGTTTTATTATTTAATCCTATGCCTACATGGGTTAGGTTTTTGCTAAAAAGGCCCATTAACCAATCATTATAAATAGATAATGATAGGTTAAATGGCTTGCACGTTTTTGTATAAACCCTAGCCGAAGAGGCAGCATAGGAAGAGGCAGAGAGAATTCGAAACCTATCAAAGGAGGCTAGTACTTCCGTTCCGTGTTCAAGATCGTGAGACGTTCTTGAAGGTGCTCGTGTGGATACCATAGAGGTGCTTTCGAGAGGAAGACACAAATCGTGATAGCTAGGATCTCCGTTGAGTTCGTGGCATTCAAAATCTTAATAGGTATGATTCGATTATCACCATAATCCGTCAATTCTTATACATGATCCTGCGTTTGGGTTCCGAAAATTTTCGTTATATTTATGTTTATCCGCTGCGTTTTATGCCTCGGAACCCAACAATGGCATCAGAGCTACGTGTATAAGGGACTGATTTGGTTACGTGTTAACTGTATTTGATGCAAATATGCCTGTTTTGGTGACTGCCATGCCACTGCCATGCTACTGCTTTGTTACTGCCATGCTTCTGCCATGCTATGTTCTTCATGTATATTCGAATTGTAATATGTGGTGATGATACTAGCATGTTAATGATTTGTCATGACTGATTTATATGCCATATTGCGATTTGTATATTATGCATGAGGGTCAGTTTGTATAGTGATATAAACTGGTGGACAGATTATGTTGGACATGATCTGTTAACTGGGATATGATAAGTATGTATATGATACATGCTTCTGAAACTGTATAAGATGCAGTGGGAAAAAGGGCCAACAGATATGATCTGTAGTTCAGAAATTGATGATTTCTGAATAGGACTGGTCTTCGAAAATAAATTTTTTTTTCTGATTTCGAGCTGACCTGTCAGCTCGACCCCAGCCGGGGGCTGCCGCCCCCAGACCCCGCCTGGGGCTGCCGCCCCAGACCCCGCCTGGGGCTGCCGCCCCAGACCCCGCCCAGGGGCTGCCGCCCCCGGACCCCCGCAATATTTTATTTTGTGTACTTGAGCATGGTGCTGGTTATGGCCCTTAGACCCCTAGATTAATGGTTTTTGGTTTTGGTTTTATAAATACGACTTGCATGTCGTTTTCTTCATTCTTGTAATTGTTTAACCTCGAATGTAACTCGAGTTTTCTTATGTAAGTACATTAGCTTAGGTTGTATTCAATTATTCCATGTAATGTACTTGAAGACTGAAAGATGATCCAAGAAGAGGAGCAGGCACTAGTGGATACAAGAAGAATGAAGACATGTAATTGTATTTATATTTTACCACCATAGATTGACTTTGATCCTTTCATTAGCTCGAAAGGATCACATAGGAAAGGGGCCATAACCAAGCACGTTTACATACTGCACTTTACATATTGATGTATGAATGATGCATGCTTTAATTAGATTAATCATGTATGTATGTATGTATGTATTAGATACGACACCCATGCCATGCTTGTTTAAACAAGATAAAATCTGTAACGATTCAAGATTTTAAAATCAACAAACGATCATGAGATTCTTGTGTTTATGAAATATGGATTTTTAAAACACGGAATTGAATATGGATTTTGATATCTATAATTGGGATTTTCTGACAAAAACGGATATGCGTATTCGTAAGGCTGATGGGTTTTAAGTGTGACCACTGGTATCCTCCATCTACCTGGGAAATGAACAATTTAAGATGTCAATTTGAAATATTTAGTTCAAGGAAAAATTGAGGATCTCTTCATGATGTGATCATGATCGTCGTAAAATTTTCTAAACCCCTTAACAAAATATTAAGTTTTAATCAGATGCTTTCCAATGAATGAACACTCATCGAATCCTAGATCGATTAGGGGAAAGACTGTCAGTGGCAGGGGACTCCTGTCTATCGTGGTGAGATGCGACGAATATAAACGGTTATATTCGGCCGTTGTATCATTGGGTCAAACTTAACTGAGTCGTCATAATAAGGTGAAAGTAAACGGTTATATTCAACCATTATGAACTTAGAAGCATAGAGTTTGGTTAAAAATCTATTAGATAGATAAGATCAATCGTTGCTCACCAAACTATCCAAGAATTATATATGATATAATTGACAAATGTTGTCTACCTAAATAATCATTCTTAAGGACTTCCAGTGGTTGACTTGAGACATGACGAAATATGGATCTTGGCTCACTAGAAAGGATTATGGGATATACTTTCCAAATTAATAGTAAGGGCTATTGATTTGATAAAAATAGTGGGAGATATATTATGAATGTATCATAATCATTTGAACATAATAAATAACTCAGACAATCTAATGTTTAATTTTGTGCTTTTATCATTGTAGATACCAAGTAATGACAAACAACACAAACACACTATCCGTACGATCTGTCCTTGAGAAGGATAAGCTGACAGGAGGAAACAACTTCCTAGACTGGCAGAGGAATTTGAGGATTGTCCTCAGGCAGGAGCGCAAGCTTCATGTCATTGATATTCCTCCGGCAGGTCCCCTTCCTGAGGGCGCTACTGTTGAGGAACGAGCGGCCCACACAAAGGATGAGAATGATGCAACTGATGTTGCGTGTCTTATGTTAGCAACTATGAGTGCTGAGCTTCAAAGACAGCATGTGCATATGGATGCATATACTATCAATGAGCACTTGCAAAGCATGTTTGCAAGCCAAACTCGTCAAGAAAGGTTCAACACGAGCAAGTCACTCTTTAACTGCAAACAAGGGGCAAATGAACCAGTTGGCCCACATGTTCTGAAGATGATTGGTTACATTGAGTATCTTGATACTTTGGGTTTCCCGATTGGTCCGGAAATTGGTATTGACCTAATCTTGAATTCTTTGAACAACAAATTCACTCAGTTTGTTATGAACTACAATATGAATGAGTTTGACAAAACACCTACTGAATTGTTGGCTATGTTGAGAACATATGAGACCAACATGAAGACGGCTGAACCTGCTCCCATACTGATGGTGGGCAATAAAGGTAAGGCCAAAGGGAAAGGCAAGTGGAAGGGTAAGAAGAAGACAGGTTCTGATTCTACACCCAAGCCAAAGTCAGGTCCTAAACAGGCTTTAAAGCCTAAAGGTGGGGTCGCTAAGGGTGAATGTCACTACTGTAAGAAAACTGGTCACTGGAAGAGAAACTGTTCAGTTTACTTGGAGGATCTGAAGAAGAAGAGGGCTGAGCAAGCTTCTAATTCAGGTATATATGTTATAGAAGTCAATCTGTCTATTTCTACATCTTGGGTATTGGATACCGGATGTGCTTCTCACATTTGTATAAATGTGCAGGAAATGCAGAGAAGTAGGACATTGGCTAAAGGAGAAATGGACCTACGAGTTGGCAACGGAGCAAGAGTTGCTGCTTTAGCTGTAGGAACCTATTATTTATCTTTGCCCTCTGGGCTAGTTTTAGAACTGGAGAATTGTTATTACGTGCCTGCAATTCGCAGAAACATTATTTCTGTTTCTTGTTTGGACAAGAAAGGTTTTTCGTTTACAATAAAGGACAACAGTTGCTCTTTTGCTTTGAATGATTTAACCTATGGTGTTGCGCGTTTGTTTAATGGTTTATATGTTCTTGACTTAGATAATCCTGTCTGTAATATAGAAAACAAACGACTTAAAGTTAATGACTCAAATCAAACATACCTCTGGCATTGTCGTCTAGGCCATATAAATGAGAAACGCATATCCAAATTACATAAGGATGGATATTTGGATAAGTTTGATTTTGAATCATACCAAGAATGCGAATCTTGTTTGCTTGGTAAAATGACTAAAGCCCCTTTCACTGGTAAGGGTCAAAGGGCCACTGAACGTTTGGAGCTAATACATAGTGATGTATGTGGCCCAATGCGTGTGATGGCTAGAGGAGGCTACTACTACTTCATAACATTTACTGATGATTTCAGTAGATATGGATATGTATATCTTATGAAGAATAAATCCGATTCTTTTGAAAAGTTCAAAGAATACAAGGCTGAAGTAGAGAAGCAAATTGGCGGAGGTGCAAGTATTAAAATCTTACGATCTGATCGTGGAGGAGAATACTTGAGCACTGAATTTAAAGATTATTTAAAGGAGTGTGGTATTGTATCACAACTCACTCCGCCAGGTACACCTCAATGGAATGGAGTTTCAGAGAGGAGAAATCGCACCTTGTTGGACATGGTGCGATCGATGATGAGTCATGCAGATCTTCCAATTAGTTTCTGGGGTTATGCTCTAGAAACAGCGGCTTTCACACTTAACCGTGTTCCTACTAAGAAGGTTCAAAAGACTCCATATGAGATATGGGAGAAGAAACGGTCAGGCATGAGCTTTATGAAAGTTTGGGGATGCAAGGCGTTTGTGAAGCGTCAAGTATCTGACAAGCTTGGACCTAAATCTGAAGAGTGCAATTTTGTGGGATACCCTAAAGAAACAAAGGCGTATTATTTCTATAGTCCTTCTGAGCAAAAAGTGTTTATTGCTCGAGATGCTGTCTTCATGGAAAGGGATTTTGTTTCCAAAAGAAACAGTGGGAGAACTATAGACCTCGATGAAGATCGAGAACCACAAAATAGCATTGAACCTGAAGTGGAACAAGAGCAGGATAATAATAACGCTCAACAAACACAGGTTGTTCGTAGAACTGGTAGAATTCGCCATGAGCCAGAGAGATATGGATTTCTTTTGACTCAATGTGGTGATTTGATGCTCATAGATGAAGATGAGCCTCTCACATACCAAGATGCTATGAGCAGTCCAGAATCTAAGAGATGGCTAGAAGCCATGAAATCCGAGATGGAATCCATATATGAAAACCAAGTATGGACTTTGGTTGATCCACCTGAAGGGGTAAAACCCATAGGGTGCAAATGGGTTTTCAAGAAGAAAACTGACATGGATGGAAATGTTCAGACCTATAAAGCAAGGCTAGTTGCAAAAGGTTTCAAGCAAATTCATGGTATTGACTATGATGAAACCTTCTCACCAGTGGCTATGGTCAAATCCATAAGGATTTTGCTTGCTATTGCAGCATTCCATGATTATGAAATCTGGCAAATGGATGTCAAAACAGCCTTCCTTAATGGAAGCCTTGAAGAAGATGTGGATGTGTACATGACACAACCTGAAGGTTTTGTCAGTCCAGGGAATGTTAGCAAGATATGTAAATTACGTCGATCCATTTATGGATTAAAGCAAGCCTCTAGGAGATGGAACATCCGTTTTGATGAAACTATCAAAGAGTATGGATTTGTTCAAAACGAGGATGAACCTTGTGTTTACAAGAAGGTTAGTGGGAGCCATGTGGCATTCATAGTACTATATGTTGATGACATACTACTAATGGGGAATGACATACCTTCTCTCAAGGCTGTTAAGATTTGGTTAGGGAGTAATTTCTCTATGAAAGACTTAGGAGATGCATCCTACATTCTAGGAATGAGGATCTATAGGGATAGATCTAGAAGGATGATCGGTCTAAGTCAGAGTACATACATCGATAAGGTTTTGCACCGTTTTGGTATGCAAAATGCAAAAAGGGGATATGTCCCCGTATCTCAAGGGATAACGATCTCTAAAGATCAGTGTCCGAAATCATTGGATGACAAGGACCGCATGAGTAAGGTTCCATATGCCTCAGCAATTGGATCCATCATGTATGCGATGGTATGTACTCGCCCAGATGTTTCGTATGCTTTAAGCATGACGAGCAGATACCAATCTAATCCAGGTGAAGGTCACTGGACGGCTGTCAAGAATATTCTAAAGTACTTGAAAAGGACTAAAGATTCATTCTTGGTGTATGGAGGAGAGGAGAAACTAGTAGTAAAAGGTTACACCGATGCAAGTTTCCAAACAGACAGGGATGATACTGTATCACAGTCTGGTTTTGTGTTTTGTCTAAACGGAGGTGCTGTAAGTTGGAAGAGTTCAAAACAAGAAACAGTAGCTGATTCTACAATGGAGGCTGAGTACATTGCAGCTTGTGAAGCGGCTAAGGAAGCAGTTTGGATTCGAAAATTCATTACTGAATTGGGAGTGGTTCCATCAATCGCAGATCCCATTGATCTATACTGCGATAATAATGGAGCCATTGCACAAGCTAAAGAACCTAGAGCTCACTCCCGAACCAAACATATACTCAGGAGATATCACCTCATTCGAGAGATTAATGAGAGGGGTGACATACACATATGTAAAGTGCACACAAATGATAACATTGCAGACCCACTGACCAAAGGCTTGTCGCAGCAGAAGCACGACGGTCACACTAGTTCCATGGGTATTAGATACATGGGTGATTGGCTCTAGTGCAAGTGGGAGATTGTTAGTGTAGGTGCCCTAGAGGCAATACAATTTTTCCTTTTAATAAACATTTATGTCATTTGATTATTCAATAAACGTATTTATTATGACTTTAATTACTGCGATATATTTGTTAGCATAATAAATGTCCTTAGAATCATGATACTCGTTATATAGTTTAAGTACATGACTTGAACTTGAGATTATATAATATATCATATTCTTAAAGGTTCCCTAGTCGAGTATTATTATGATAGGACAATAATAATACATAAATAGACTAGTATGTTGTTTGACAGATAACCACATCTCATTGGTTATAAGTATGGGGATACTAAAGTCAATACATAGGTACATGTAGGGGTACATGGTACTGGACAGACCCACAGTGAGATTCTTCATGTTTAATTAAGTCATAAGAAAGACTCACAGTGATAATGGTGTAATGATCCTCTGACTTGAGATCATTATATTTCTATACGAGGATTGATATACTTTGACTACATTAAAAGTTACCTTTGACCGGGTGATGATAAAAGTGGACATCGGGTATATCATGAGTCGTATGAGAAATATGAATGATAGATAAAGGATTTAACCCTCCTATAATTAGGAGAGATATTATTGGCCTCTTGATTGAGTGAGACTATAAAATGCATGGCCGTGCTCAAATAATGATTTATTTTTCATAGTCTACTCATGGATCAAGTAAACCCGGATTAAATGTTGAAGAGGATGACTAAATACATGCCTCGAGTTTAATCTATAATATATATGGTTAAAGGGATTATATTACACGGAAACATTAATCACGAAAGGTTTTATCGAATCACGATTTAATTATTGTTTAATTAGGTAGCAATGATGTATTACTAGATACCGCTCATTGTTTATAATTTTATTGGAGAATAAAATTATTGCTAATTAAATAATAGCCTATAGGGTCACACACATAGAGCACCTAGAGGAATAGTTAATTTAAATTATAGATTTAAATTAATTGATGATTAATTCGAATTTATTATATTAATTAAGTGAGACTTAATTAATTGAAATAAATTTGAATTTGAAGAATTATATTTCTGCCAATAATAATTAAGTGTGACTTAATTATTAATTAAATAATAGAAGCATGTTTTATTATTTAATCCTATGCCTACATGGGTTAGGTTTTTGCTAAAAAGGCCCATTAACCAATCATTATAAATAGATAATGATAGGTTAAATGGCTTGCACGTTTTTGTATAAACCCTAGCCGAAGAGGCAGCATAGGAAGAGGCAGAGAGAATTCGAAACCTATCAAAGGAGGCTAGTACTTCCGTTCCGTGTTCAAGATCGTGAGACGTTCTTGAAGGTGCTCGTGTGGATACCATAGAGGTGCTTTCGAGAGGAAGACACAAATCGTGATAGCTAGGATCTCCGTTGAGTTCGTGGCATTCAAAATCTTAATAGGTATGATTCGATTATCACCATAATCCGTCAATTCTTATACATGATCCTGCGTTTGGGTTCCGAAAATTTTCGTTATATTTATGTTTATCCGCTGCGTTTTATGCCTCGGAACCCAACAGATGTATGCTTAATAATACAGTACAAGGCCTTCAAAGCAACAACCACTGTTTAGGTAATATGAATCAATGTGAAAAATATATTGAAACAAATGTTTGAAAACCAAACATTTTATAAGTGATTGGTACCTGAAAGTAAAAACAATTTTTCTAAATAAAATAGCAGTCACAAACTTTCTTCCACTTTAAAAGGAAAAATTAAGAGAGAAAATGGTTTTAAAAATATAGCATTTAAAACCAGCTTTTGAATGAGGATAAAATATTTTGAGATTTAAAGAAAGATTATCCTCAAGAAAAGTTTATTCATACCAGTAGGGCTGTAAATCAAAAGATTTTCAAAAGGGAATTTTTGAAAAAGAATTTTGAAGTTTTTCTTTTCTAAAACTGATAGAAAATGAATGTACCTTTGAATAAAATGTTTTGAAAAAGAAATAGACAAGAAATTCTTTTTAATACATTCAGGTTTAAAATTCAGTAAAAGAAAGAAAACTAATTGTAATACTCATACATTACTAAACAGTTACCAAAGACATGCATATAAAAATCAAATAACACATGACAATTATTTAGTAGAACAATAAGCATAAAGGCATATTTTTATTATTAGTGATTTTCAGATAAACAATAAGTATAATCACTAATATTAAAAATATCACAATTAATTGCACGGAAACATTAAAAAAATATCATTACTTGATATTTATCAATAATTTTAAAATGCAAGAAATTGCGCTTCTAATATTTTATCAAATCAAAATTATGAAACTAATAAACATTGAATTGCTTCAATTCATAATTTTAATAAGATAAAATAATTTTGCTAAATAATAAAATATTCATAAGATTGAATATTAGCATGTAACTTTCTACGCTATATCTAATAATTGTCACTCAAGCATATTGTAATTATACTCACAATAATTATTATTGATATACGTAAGCTTGAGGAAATAGTTGAAAAGAAATTCACAAGTCCTATAAATATTGATATTTAATACTTGTGATCATAATTACAACCCCTTGCAAATAAAATTAAATTTAGAAATATTTCCTAAGTATATAAAATATTGAGAATTTTATACACATGACTTAAAAAATACTTCAGTTTTCAATATTAGTGAATTTTTAAATATGCAATAATTACTTAAACAAAAATTTTAAATAATATCACTAATACTAAAAGTGTCACAATTATTTATAATAAAAAATTTAAAAGTATCAGAGTAAAATATCAGAGCAATTAAGCAAGATATCATTGACTAATACTCATCAAATATTTATCATACAAATAATTATGCTGTTAACTTATGCTAGAAAATTTAACTACCACATACATATATAATAGTGTAAGCATGATAATTAAACTAGTAGCAAAAAGTACGAGGTACTGGATTTCAAATAAATTCACAAGTCCTTTAAATATTGAAAATTTAATACTTGTGAACTCATTTGAGAATTCCTTGCAGATGGGATTTCCAAAAAAATATGCACATAAATAATATCCCAAGTTCACTAACCAACTTAGACAAAATAAATTCATTAAGCTATTTAGCAAAGATCTGCAAGTTATTCTACTAAGGACAACTCTCGAAAGAAATGATACCTAATGTCAATGCCTTGTTCCACACGTGGTGTAGAGAGTATCCAGCAGAGTTGTTGGAGTTGAAGTGGTTTCCTTGTGTAGAATATCAGAGCATCACACTCACTAGCTTCTTTAAATTTCACCTTTGTTACAGCTATGTGTATTGAATGCTGCATCTTATTTCTGTTAGTAATTGTGCTCTAGAGACAATACTTTTTATATTTTAAGGAAAATATTTATTATTAAGGATTATGTTTTATTGATTATTATTTATTTATTATGTTTTATTTACTGCGTAATAAATTGAAAGCATAATAAATGTCCTTGGAATTTTGATACGTATTATATATCTTTAAGTATGTGACTTAAAAATGAGATTATATGAATAGTATCTTATTCCTAAAATTCCCTAGTCGAGTATTATTATTTAAGGACAATAATAATGCACAAAGACTAGTATGTTTCTTGACAGATGACCACGTCTCATTGGTCATAGGTATGGGGATACTAAAGTCAAGAACATAAGTGCATGTATCAATGCATGGCACTGGAATGACCCGCCGTGAGATTCTACATGTTAAGTAAGTGTCATAAGTAATTCTCACTGTGATAATGGTGTAATGATCCTTAGACCTGAAATCATTATATTTCTATACGAGAATTAATATACTTTGATTACATTAAAAGTTACCTTTGACCGGGTGATGATAAAAGTGGACATTGGGTATATTATGAATCGTATGAGAAATATGAATGATCTAGATGGGATTTAATCCTCCTAATTTTAGGAGTGATATTATTGGCCTCTTGTTTGAGTGAGACTATGAAATGCACGGCCGTGCTCAAATGTTGATTTGATTTTAATAGTCTACTCATCGATCAAGAAAATAAAGATTAAATTATGAAGAGGATGACACGAGACATGCCTTGAGTTTAATCTATAATATCAAGATTAAAGGGATTATATTACATGGAACATTATTCACGAAAGGCTTAATCGAATCACCGATTTATTATTATTACTTGGGTAGCAATGATGTATTACTAGATGCCGCTCATTGTTTACAATTTTAATTAGATATTAAAATTGTTGCCAACGTAATAATAACCTACAGGGTCACACACAAAGAACGCTTGAAGGAGAAATAATTTAAATTATGAATTTAAATTAAATAAGTAATTTATTTTATTTATGATATTAATTAAGTATGACTTAATTAATTATATAAATAGAATAAATGAATTACTTAAACTAATTCCAAAATTAATAATTAATTAATTAAGTGAGACTTAATTAAATAATTTAGAATTTTGGATTAGTATTAATTATAATTGGATTATAATTAGAAAACTTATTCCTCTCTCTATATAATCTCTTTATGGGCTGATTTAATTATATAGAGATTTTACAAAAACCCTAGTCGCTCTGAGAGAGGAGGAAGATAGAGAGAGAAGAAGTTTTCGGGTGCTAGTACACATCAATCCTTCATGAAAAGTGTTCGTGTGGATACCGTAGAGCGTAGATCGCGAGAGCGGGATACGTGGTGATTAAACAAGCTTTGGACCTTCATTAATCTTCCATTAATGAACTGTTAAAGCTTCTAAAGGTATTTATTCTTTATCTCCGAATTAAATCTTTTGTTTTCGCATGGATCCTGCGGAGGGTTTCGCTATTTTGATTTATTTTTCGCGTTTATTCCGCTGCGTTTGTGTCACGAAACCCTTCAATGGTATCAGAGCTACTTGCGAAACGTTTTAATTCGGTTATGTGCTTAACAGTTTTTGATATATAAGCATGTATGCGATCTATCATGATTTTATATTGATATAATATGTATATATTTATATATATATTATGAATATATGATATTTTATGATATATAATCATGTGATGATTATGTGTGTTGATGTATGTATATGATACATGTTTGTTCTTATTATGGGAATCGTATTCGATACGAATTCTGAAACGGCTGCCGTTGATTTTCTGAAATCTGTGTCCGTTGTCCGATTTTCGCAAACGATATGTGTTTTCTGACTGTAATCGGGTCACTGAGCAATACTGACTTAGTCAGCTCTGCGTCTGTAAGCCATTAGATGTCGTTACAGCCTCCAAAACGGTGATTTATGATTTTCTGAAAATTATTTGATTTTCTAAAATTTTGAGTATATGTATGTATATATTATGAATATATGATATTCATGTAATGTATAATCATATGATGATTGTATGTATCTCTGTGTATGTATATATGATATATGCTTGTTTTTGTTATGAGAATTGTATATGATACGATTTCTGAAACACCGTCAGATTTGGAGAAATCTGACTGCCGTATCCGATTTTCGTAAACGATATGTGTTTTCTGACTGGAATCGGGCCAATGAACAAAACTGATAGTTTTACTATCACCGACGGGTCTGTAAGGCGTTTGACGTTGTTAAGGGCATCGAAATAGCGATTTATTGTCTTCAGAAATCTGTTTTTAATTTTCTGAAATTTTGAAATTTGTTATATATGATTATATGATATGATTATATAATATGAGATATATTATATGTGTTATATGATAGAATGGTGGATGGTTATGGCCTAAAGACCCATAGGATAGTGGTTTTGATTTATGGTTTTGGTTTCTAAATACGACTTGCATGTCGTTTATTCATTGTAATTTAATTATCTCGAATGTAACTCGAGTTCTTCTTGTAATTTCATTAGAATAGTTTTATTTTTTATTATTCAATGTAATTATCAATGAAGACTTGCAAGCAAGGAGGCGATCCAAAAGGGAATGATGGAGCAATGAAGAAAGAAGACATGTAATAGATAGTATTTTTAAAACCACCATAGACTGACCTTGATATTTCCATTAGCTTGGAAATATCATATAGGATGGGGCCATAACCAAACACGTTTAATTTACGCACATTACATATATGTATATGATTGCATGTATTGGTATGTATGCGTAGATATAATTGAGATGCATGCTTAATATTGATTAATCATGTATGTATTAGATACGACACCCATGCCATGTTTGCTTAAACAAGATAAAATCTGTAACGATTCAAGATTTTAAAATTAACAAACGATCATGAGATTCTTGTGTTTATGAAATATGGATTTTTAAAACACGGAATTAAATATGGAGTTTTGATATCTATAATTGGGATTTTCTGACAAAAGCGGATATGCGTATTCGTAAGGCTGATGGGTTTTAAGTGTGACCATTGGTATCCTCCATCTACCTGGGAAATGAACAATTTAAGATGTCGATTTGAAATATTTGGTTCAAGGAAAAATTGAGGATCTCTTTATGATGTGATCATGATCGTTATAAATTTTCTAAAACCCCTTAACAAAATATTAAGTTTTACTCGGATGCTTTCCAATGAATGAACACTCATTGAATCCTAGATCGATAAGGGGAAGGACTGTCAGTGGCAGGGGACTCCTATCTATCGTGGTGAGATGCGACGAATATAAACGGTTATATTCGGCCGTTGTATCATTGGGTCTAACTTAACTGAGTCGTCGTAATAAGTGAAAATAAACGGTTATATTCAACTATTATGAACTTAGAAGCATAGAGTTTGGTTAAAAGTCTATTAGATAGATAAGATCAATCGTTGTTCACCAAACTATCCAAGAATTATATATGATATAATTGACAACTGTTGTCTACCTAAATAATCATTTTCTAAGGACTTCCAGTGGTTGACTTAGGACATGACGAAATATGGATCTTGGCTCACTAGAAAGAATTATGGGATATACTTTCCAAATTAATAGTAAGGGCTATTAGTTTGATAAAAATAGTGGGAGGTATATGATGATATACCATAATCACTTAAACATAATTAATATTAAATTTGCAACCTAGTTTATTTTATGCACTTTAATATTGTAGATATCAAATGATAAACACAAATAACTTCTCTTTGCGATCAGTTCTTGAGAAGGACAAGTTGACGAGAATATATTTCCTTGACTGACATAGGAGCTTGAGGATCGTCCTCGGGCACCACGATGTTAGTCAAATCTCTTCCCCTACTCTTAAAGTTGAGAATTTAACATGTGCAAATCATAGTGCTTATTGGAAGCAAATTGATATTGCGACTGATGTTTCATGTCTCATGCTCGCAAATATATGTGCTGAGCTTAAGAAGCAATACCAGCATATAGATGCTTATGAAACGATTGAGCACAAGATATATTTGAAAGGGCACTATACACTTACAAGTAGGGAGAGTGAGACCCGGTTACACCACATGTTCTAAAGATTATAGGGTATAATGAATACCATTGATATTTTGGGTTTCCAGATTGGTCTGGAGACAGTTAGATTTGATCTTACAATCTTTGGACAGATATTATTCTTATTTTGTTATGAACAATAAAGTGAATAAGATTGGTAAAACACCCATTGAGTTGCTAAGCATGTTGAGAACTGCTGAAAGTAATATGATAAATGCATGAACTACTACTATATTGATGGTAAACATAGGGAATGCAAAAGGGAAAGGAAAATGGAAAGGCAAGGAGAAGATTTGATCTAGTTCCGTTGTCAAACCAAAGTCCAATCCCTAAAGCAGACTCTAAAGTCTGAATGAGGTGTTGATAAAGAAGACGATTGTCACTTCTGTGGAAAGTTGGGAGACTGGAAATTAAACTGTCATGCTTAATTGGAAGATCGGAAGATGATGATCAATAAGGGTCAAGCTTAAGGTATCGGGTTGGAATTGGAGTAAAGATAGTTGCTCTGGTTCGAGGAACTCGTTACTTAATTTTTGGCCTATAAGGAAAATTTAGAACTTAATAATTGTTATAGCGTGCTTGCAATTGGCAGAGACATTATTTCAGTTTCTTGTTTGGACAAGAAAGGCTTTTTCATTTTATAACAATAGTTGTTTATTCTATTTTGATGATGAGCCTTATAATGTTGCACATCTAATTAACAATTTATATGTTCTAAAGTGACTCAAATCAAATATTACCTTTGGCACTGTTGTTGAGGCCGTATTAATAAGAAACGCATTTTCAGAATACATAAGGATGCATTCATGGATAAGTTTGATTATGAATCATACAAAAGGATGCGAATCTTGGTTTATTTGGTAAAATGACTAAAGCTCCTTTTACCGGACATGGTGAAGGGATCATTGAATGGGTATGACTTATACATAGTGATGTATGTGGTCATATGTGTACGATGACAAAAGGTAGATTTTATTAACTTCATAAAATTTACTAATTATTTTAGTAGATACGGATATATGTATCTTTTGAAGAACTAATCCGAATCATTTGAAAAGTTCAAAGACTATAAAGATGAAAGTATAAAATATCAAAGAAAAGTTTTTTTTGATAAGAGAGATCACACCTTGTTGGACATGGTGCGATCAATGTTGAGTCAATGAATCTTCCAATTAGTTTCTGGGGTTGCACCCTGGAAACGGCTCCACATACACTTAACTGTGTTCCTACTAAATTGGTTCAAAAGACTCCTTATGAGATATGGACTGAGCAACGTCACAGCATGTCATTTATAAAATTTTGGGGATGTGAAGCGTTTGTGAAACGTCTAATCTCTGACAAGCTAGGACCAAAATCAGACAAATGTAATTTTGTGGAATACCCAACTGAAACAAGGGGTTATTCTTTCTATAATCCTTCCGAGAACAAAGTGTTTGTTGCTCGAACTGTTGAGAGACAGTGGGAGGATAATAGATCTCAATGAAGTTTGAGACCCACATGATAACGTTGAACCAGTGGAGGAACCTGAGTAGAATGTACAAGAAAAATAATACTGCTCAAGAAACACAGGTGTTCGTAGGTTTAGTAGGATTCGCCATGAGCCCAAGAGATAATATGGATTTCTCTTGACTCAAGATGGTGATGTGATGCTTGTGGATGAAGATGAGCCTCTCACCTACCTAGATACTATAAACACTCCAGATTCTAAGAGATGGCTGGATGCCATTAAATCTGAGATGGAATCCATGTATACTAATCAAGTATGGACTTTGGTTGATCCACCTGAAGGGGTAAAACCTATAGGGTGCAAGTGGGTTTTCAAGAAGAAGACCGACATGGATGCTAATGTACAGACCTATAAGGCACGATTGGTGGCAAAAGGTTTCAAGAAAATTCATGGTATTGACTATGATGAGACCTTTTCACCAGTTGTTATGGTCATGTCCATCAGGATTTTGCTTGCTATAGCTGCTTACTATGACTATGAAATCTGGCAAATGGATGTCAAAACCGCTTTCTTAAATGAGAGCCTTGAAGAAGATATGGATGTGTACATGACACACCCTAAGGGTTTTGTTGATCTAAAGGATGCTGGAAATGTATGTAAGTTGCGTCGATCCATTTATGGATTAAAGCAGGCCTCGAGGAGATGGAACATTTGTTTTCATGAAACAGTCAAAAAGAGTTTGACTTTATTCAGAATGAAGATGAAACTTGTGTTTACAAGAAGTTTAGTGGGAGCCATGAGGCCTTCCTAGTATTATATGTTGATGATATATTACTAATAGGGAATGACATTCCATCTCTACAGACTGTGAAGACTTGGTTGAGAAATAATTTCTCAATGAAAGACTTAGGCGATGTGACATATATATTAGGGATCGAGATCTATAGAGATAGATCAAGGTGATTGATCGACCTAATTTAGAGTACATACATTGACAAAGTTTTGCATCGATTTCAAATGCAAAGAGACTAAAATGGATATGTCCCAATGTCTCATGGGATAGTGATCTCAAAATAAAATTTGTCCTAAATCATTGGATGATAGGGACTGCATGAGTAAAATTCCATATGCGTCAGCAATTGGTTTTATAATGTATGTAATGATATGTACTTGTCCTGATGTCTCGTATGCTTTAACCATGATGAGTAGATACCGATCTAATCCAGGTGAAGGTCACTGGACGACAGTCAAGAATATTCTTAAGTACTTAAAGAGGACTAAAGATTCATTCTTGTTATATGGAGGAGATGTGAAGCTAGTTGTAAGAGGTTTCAGTGATACTGGTTTCTAGACAGATAACGATAATTTAATGTTTCTGTCTAGCTTTGTGTTTTATTGAGATGTTGTATGCTGGAATGGTTCACAGCAAAGACAATTGTTGATTTTACAATAGAACCTGAGTATATTGATGCTTGTGAAGCAGCCAAGGATGCTGTTTGGGCATGTACTTAGGAGATATCACCTAATTAATGAGATTAATGATCAAGGAGATATACATATATGTAAAGTGTATACTAATAATAATATTGCAGACACACTGACTAAGGCTTTGTCGCAGCAGAAGCACGAAAGTCACACTAGTTCCATGAGTATTGGACACTTGGGTAATTGGCTCTAGTGTAAGTGGGAGATTGTTAGTAATTGTGCTCTAGAGACAATACTTTTTATATTTTAAGGAAAATATTTATTATTAAGGATTATGTTTTATTGATTATTATTTATTTATTTATTATGTTTTGTTTACTGCGTAATAAATTGAAAGCATAATAAATGTCCTTGGAATTTTGATACGTATTATATATCTTTAAGTATGTGACTTAAAAATGAGATTATATGAATAGTATCTTATTCCTAAAATTCCCTAGTCGAGTATTATTATTTAAGGACAATAATAATGCACAAAGACTAGTATGTTTCTTGACAGATGACCACATCTCATTGGTCATAGGTATGGGGATACTAAAGTCAAGAACATAAGTGCATGTATCAATGCATGGCACTGGAATGACCCGCCGTGAGATTCTACATGTTAAGTAAGTGTCATAAGTAATTCTCACTGTGATAATGGTGTAATGATCCTTAGACCTGAAATCATTATATTTCTATACGAGAATTAATATACTTTGATTACATTAAAAGTTACCTTTGACCGGGTGATGATAAAAGTGGACATTGGGTATATTATGAATCGTATGAGAAATATGAATGATCTAGATGGGATTTAATCCTCCTAATTTTAGGAGTGATATTATTGGCCTCTTGTTTGAGTGAGACTATGAAATGCACGGCCGTGCTCAAATGTTGATTTGATTTTAATAGTCTACTCATCGATCAAGAAAATAAAGATTAAATTATGAAGAGGATGACACGAGACATGCCTTGAGTTTAATCTATAATATCAAGATTAAAGGGATTATATTACATGGAACATTATTCACGAAAGGCTTAATCGAATCACCGATTTATTATTATTACTTGGGTAGCAATGATGTATTACTAGATGCCGCTCATTGTTTACAATTTTAATTAGATATTAAAATTGTTGCCAACGTAATAATAACCTACAGGGTCACACACAAAGAACGCTTGAAGGAGAAATAATTTAAATTATGAATTTAAATTAAATAAGTAATTTATTTTATTTATGATATTAATTAAGTATGACTTAATTAATTATATAAATAGAATAAATGAATTACTTAAACTAATTCCAAAATTAATAATTAATTAATTAAGTGAGACTTAATTAAATAATTTAGAATTTTGGATTAGTATTAATTATAATTGGATTATAATTAGAAAACTTATTCCTCTCTCTATATAATCTCTTTATGGGCTGATTTAATTATATAGAGATTTTACAAAAATCCTAGCCGCTCTGAGAGAGGAGGAAGATAGAGAGAGAAGAAGTTTTCGGGTGCTAGTACACATCAATCCTTCATGAAAAGTGTTCGTGTGGATACCGTAGAGCGTAGATCGCGAGAGCGAGATACGTGGTGATTAAACAAGCTTTGGACCTTCATTAATCTTCCATTAATGAACTGTTAAAGCTTCTAAAGGTATTTATTCTTTATCTCCGAATTAAATCTTTTATTTTCGCATGGATCCTGCGGAGGGTTTCGCTATTTTGATTTATTTTTCGCGTTTATTCCGCTGCGTTTGTGTCACGAAACCCTACAATTTCAACAAGAAATCAACTTCTTCCATAAAATTGACAGCTTCTAGGAATGACTTCCCTGTCTTTCATACAACATGCATCATCTATATATATATATATATATATAGCCAATTAGGTTAAACCTATTATCTTCAGGGTCCCAGATTCCAAGAATTGGTGATCCCTTAAGATATCTAACAATTCATATCTTAGCTATGAGAAAAGATTCTCTAGTGTCCACTTGGAAACTTGCACATAGGCATATTGAGAATATAATATGTGATCGATCTGTGTGCAATTGAGTAAGTAATAAGCCGATCATACCCCTATAGCTTGTCACTATAATTCATATACCTTATTTGTCTGAATCAAGCTTAGTGGTTTGTTGGAAATAAGTCTTGGAAGGTCTAGAATCTTCCAAATTGCGCATCTTCAAAAGATCATTGACTACTTTAATTACCATCATTCTTTTGAATTACTTGCAATCCAAAAAAAATTGTAACTCTTCCAACATGCTCATCTTGTACTTACTCTGCATTAACTTAGCAAAATATCTTTTGCACAAGATTTCGTTAGTAGAACCACATATAATATAATCATGGCATACTAGCACTAATATTGAATTAGGTGTGTGCCTTGCATTCTAGAGAGATATTTATATAACGACTCTAATAAAATCATTTTTAAGTAATTACCAGTCAGAGTGTCATACCATGTCCTTGACGATTGCTTAGCTTCTTACCTCCGTCATAGAGAGCTTGAGAGGAGAATGATATACAAATCCCAATGGATATGCAACTTCAAAGTCCAGGAGATGTTGTACATCAATTTTAACTTCTAACTCACCATTCAAGAGTGCACTTGTTCACATTCATCTAATATATATTCATGCTTGAATGCTCAACATGTGCCAGAACTATCATACCATTATGGAACCAATTGTTAGGCCCTAAAAGTTAGGTCCCAAAATGATCAAGTCTCGTCACTAGTGCTTGTAGTTAGATCTTGAAACTCCTAAAGATTCTATTTCCATCATCATCGATACCTTCTACTTTATAGGAACATGTACCAACCAGTTTGACTTTGTCCCTCATAACAATACCAATAATCATCAAGTTTCTGAAAACCCTTACTCTACTAATTTCAGTTTCGTCTTGTAGTCTGGGTTCTAGCTTCAATAAATTCTGCCTTCGAACTGATTGAGATCATCTTGCATTGCAATCACCCAATCTGGATCAATTAGTGCTTCTTCAGTATTTTTGGGATTCCAAATGTTAGGTCCCAAAAAATATATGTTCATTTTGATTAGCACTTCTAGCATTTACTCAATAATCCGGTTTACGAAGAACTAGACTCTAGGAATGACTTTGACTTCAAACCTTTTATCTTGGCATATGTGTTCTTAATGTATTCCTTTGATCTTCATTGTGTTGAGTATGACTAGTATATCCTTCTTTTATTTGCTCCCCCTAAGTTACTGCTAGGATGTGTTGAAGATCCTTCACCTTATTAAGTGGATTCTGTTAAATTTCATGAGTTGTGTAGTTTCACTACCATTTCCACTAATAGGATCTGAATCATTAATTCCTTCTGTAACCTCAGTTTCAACATTAGTATCTGAAATTGACTCTAACGGGATGTCAAACTTCAAAGATTTAGAATAGTCTTTCATTTGAATGCTTGAGAGTTTGGTGTAGTTGAACGATACATTCAGACTTTCAATCACCTTCTGGTTTTACATCATATATGCCTTGAAAGCTTTCGACTTCAATGAGTAGCCGAGGAAAATTGGTCCATGAGCCTTAACTTTAAACTTGCCAAGATGTTCATCTAAATCTTCAATAAATATCAATTTCCTCTAAACACACGAAAGAGCTTCAGTGTTTGATTCTGGTTGGCCATAAACTCATATGATGTCTTTTCACGATCTTATTGATTAAAGCAGCATGTTGTGTTAATTGCTTCAGCTTTAAAGTACCTTTATTAGTGCAGACTTCATTTAGAACTTCATTCGTGAAATTGAGTCCCAATATCTTATTTTAAAGTTCTCACAGCTTATTCTGCTTCCAACTTGATCTTTCTGATATGATCAATCTGTGATACATTATCTGTTGAATGCATGAACATCACCAACTTGTAACTAGGGTTGTCATCAACCACTACTAAGCATATTTTTTTCCATTACATAATTTGCTTCAGTATGATGTTTTCATTGACTTCCATATATGACATGCTTCAAAATGTCCTTCAAGATAGAATTCCATATGAAACAGTCCTCTCACCAATTTCTTCTTTATCAAAGAATCCATTGTCTTGTTCAACAAGTGTGAGAGCTTCTTATGCCATAGCTAACTCTTTACTAATGAACCTTTATTGAAAATTTCACTTCACCTTTGCATACAAAATCCATGTCAGCTACAAACAAACTTCATCACCCTCAGATGAGTGAGCTTCCATCTTTCTTGCTTGAAATCAAACACATTTCCTTTTCAATGCTTTTCCAGAAAACCTTTGACAAAGAATTATCTAGTGCCTTGTAGATAGTGCTTAAGTCTGTTGACAAGAAAGATGCTTCCATTGATGACAATTCCAAAAACATGATAGCCAAATCCCTTGTACATCCTTTATTGTCATCTCCAAAGGTTACCGTTGGGTAGGCTTTCTCAACTAACTATGATATTAGAGCTTTACTTTTAATCATATGCATCGTACAATAAATGTCACGAAGTCACTTAACTTTTGTCTTTGGTTACATACTATGCAATCACAAATGATTAAGCTTTTTGGTACTCAACTTTAATTGAGTCTAGATGGGTTAGAGATATTACCTTTAACAGTGGTAACAACAACTTCAACCTTAACATGCAAAACTTATCTTTGACTGATCACTTCTCATATACAGCAACCTTGACAAAGTAATCTTAAGGCTATGAGACTAGTGATTCCAACCTAACTTATGGTGGACTAGCAGTCTTTACCCTATTGTGATTCTTATACATACTTTGTCTAAGATTATGCAGGACCTAAGATATGCATTTTCAAATTTAACTAAACAAGCATGGAAATAAGAACACATGGTAAACATTCAACTTCAATGTATTAGATAAGAATTATGCAATTTAGGCAAGTTATGCATATTAGAAAATTCAGTACTATCTACTTTAATCAACTTACACATATGTGACAGGTGTCAAGTAGATTCACAGATATTCAATAATTTTCTAAAAGCACATGGAACAGAAGAACTAACAAATTAATTACTAATTCTTCCTAATCCATTTCTGTTATTGTCTAACATTTTTAACTATCTCTAATTACCTAAGTCAATTTTAGATTAAGCTTCGAATCAATAAATATTACAGACTACTCAGACAATTCTACCATCTTTTAGTATTCTACTCCTTAACAAGCAATACATGAAATGATATGACATTTAAGAGCAACTATGCGAGTAGGAGCAAATCATATGAAAATAAGCACATAAACAATTCAAGAATATGCAAAATATTTGAATAAAACATTATGATCAATATTCAATTCAACATACACTTATCAAGTCATTCATAAGAACAAATATGAAATATATGATCTATGACCTGTTTGTCTATTAACAATTTTCACAACATTAGCAGAGGTATTAAATCAAAGAAGATTTAAATCAAGTTCCAGCAAATGTTCAGGGATACACCTAACCGTCTAGAACACCCCCATTTAATTCTAGATATTCATTTTACTGCATGGAAAAGCAATTATGAAATGTACTAATTAAATTCATGAATCATAGCATGCAATCTTATTCTTAGCAATCAATTAAGTATTTAAGTCCTAAGATGCTAACATGTTGACATGAATATAATACATTTCAATACCTAATCATCATACAGTTCTGAATTAGATAAATGTTTACTAGTTAGAATGTGTACCTGTGAAGTGCTTAGTGATTCATCTCCAGTATTGGTCATTGATGACAGATATCCATTTGGTTCATCACTGTCACTGATAGAATCAGCCTTGCATTTAACTTCACCAATAAATGATTTCCATTGTTGTATCCTCACTAATGCTTGAGATTCCTGCTACAACCCAACATAGTGTTTGTCATCATGTGCTTGTTCAGGATTCTTCAAATAGTGTAAAACAACCCTGATCTTGTCTTTGATTTCCAACCATCCCTATCTTGTAACCGCCTCTTGAACTGGTCTTGAAAATCTCCTTTATGGAATCTATAGATAACAACATTAGAATTAGAATTGGGATTCCGTCTGAATATGATGTCACTGAACTTCCAATTGCCTTGCAGGCTTAACTTGTCGTCCAATTTCTCAAGTTATTTCAAAGTGTCAAATTCACATACAACACCTTGACCACTACATCGAGCTACTACATCTTTAATTCAGCTTCTTGGATCAATTTATTTTTGTTCAGAGGTTCTCAACCTTGACTTCAATCAAATTTGGTTCCTGGGTCACAAATACAGTGGATATGCTAACAACATGCTTTACCAAATATTATCTTCTTCAGCTCTTGTTCTAGTTCATAGGCCTTCAGCACATACAGTTCTTTTACAGACAATGTGGTTGTATCCTTAAATCTCCATTGGTTGTAATCCCTGTGTTCCAGATGATCTGCAGTATTAGCACGAACTTCCTGTAATCTCCCTGTTGAATAATCTTTAAGACTCGTGCTGAGATGTCAGGATGTCCAGTATGTTCTTCTTCACTACTTTAACCCCTAAGATTTTTCATCCTAAAAAAATTCAACTCAAATCAACCAAAAATTGTACCCAAAATAATCTCTTCTTTTGTAGCTTCCAAAATATTAGTGGGATCCTATGGAGTAACCCTCTGAGAAAATTAATACCACTATTTCTTCAGCTTGTTCTAGAATTAACCTCATTGGATAATCTTCAGTCAGTTTTAGTTGTCTTCAATACCCGGAAAAACCTTCAACTACAAACCCCTTGAACACCCTCGAATTAATATTTCAGAAAATTTAAATTTACAGAATTTTTAATTTTCTTTGAAAATAAATTAATCAAAAATAAAAATTTATAACAAATTAATTTTCAAGAATTTTGAATTTTCTTAAAAATTAAAATATCATAAATTACTACTTAAGAATAATTTTAGTTTTCAAGAATTTTAAATTTTTTGGAAAAATAAATAAATCTAAAATAAAAATTGAATTGAGATGTAAACTTGAAGTAGACTGCAAATGGTGTGAGTGGCGCTGAAATGCTGTAAACCTAAAATAGACAAAATAAATATATTTAAGTTATAAAAATAAATTTACTTAAGTTTAAATCATAGATTTATTTTAAAATAAATTTATTTAAATTAAGTTTATGAAATAAACTTATTCAAGTTTAAATAATAAACTCATTTAAATTAAATTTATAAAATAAATTTATTAAAAATAAATATATAAAATAAACTTATCAAAATTTAAATTTATAAAATAAATTTATTTATCAAGTCCCATAATCTTGTGTAGTACAAATAGTTTCGACACTCTGAGCTTCACTGAGTTGTGGATCTTGATTTGTATATCAATCAATCCGCTTTGATACCAATTGTTAAGTTCCGAAGTATCGTAGAAGTGGGGTTGAATACGATACTCACTAAATTAAAAAATTCTTTCGAATCTTTTGCGGATAAATAATTTAGAGTTCGGTTAGTGATTTGAGTCCTTGTAGTGTTTAAGAGGCTGGCTTACTAATTTTCTGTATTTATGAATAAACAATTAAGATCTAGAAAATTAGCAAGTAATTATACGAGACAAGTTTCCGGGAATATATCTTTCGTATATAAACCCAGAGGGGTGTTACACCCAGTTAAAAATATAACTGGTTTCCAAAGAACAAATTAGTTATTTGCTCCTACAAAGAGATATAACTTAATCTCTATACAATATTCGACTATGTGTTTGTACTATAGGAATTAAGCTAACAAAGAGTGTTTTATAATAGCCCTATGTATTTGCAACATAATGAACCGGCTAGAATATAAAACTCCGGTGAAGAAGGTATGTGTATGGCTTTGTATCTTCTTCTTCTCCGGCTTCAATTTTCTCTCTGTATCTCTTTGTTTGGTTGTATTTCTTCCTACTTTTCAAAATGAGCACATCATTTTGTTTATATGGTGTAGTCTTTTTAAATCAAATGAACTGATTTACTTCACAATTGTTGAAGTCCTTTTGTTACTCCTTGTAGAGTGAGTGTAGTGTATAGGAGCCACGAAACTTTTGTTGTGCCTAAGGGAAAATTTTATTGCGTCTACACTCTGTGTCCCTTGTAGAGGAGCCACGAAACACTTAGAAATTTATCCATGAGTGTGTTGTTGCGCCTACACTCTATGTCCCTTGTATAGGAGTCACGAAACTCTTGGTTTTGCCTTTAACTCTTTTGTTGCTCCTAAGATAAATTTTTGTTGCGCCCTCACTCTGTGTCCCTTGTATAGGAGCCACGAAACTCTTGGTTTTGCATTTAACTCTTTTGTTGCTCTTAACAGAGTGCTTCAAGAGTACAAGAGCCACCAAATGTAGTAATATTTGCCTTAAACAATTTCTTGAAATGCTTGAAGTATTTACCACTTAGTTTTCACTCTTCTAGCTTGATCAACTAATTTTATTCTAATAAATCAAAGTAATTCTCTTCTTATTGTGATGACTCTTAGTGCACTGGTCTGGTTCACAAATGACTAACACTGAATTACATTCTTTTGACTTCTATTCTGTTTTAGCTGATTAACCTTGACTTTTGCATTGCTTCAAATACTAACTGTCAATAAGTACTGTACTTTCACTGAAATCTTTTCTGGTACTTCGACAACGTCTCCATTACTACAAAAATCTTGAATACTTCATTCTCTGTTCTTCACTGATGCTTGAACATTTAAATGAACTTCTTTCAGTGAGTATAACTTCAAGACTGCAGCTGTCTTCTTTAACATTTGTGTTTACCCTTCTAGATTCCTATGCTTCGAACACTGTCTATTTTCAATCAATGTTAATACACTGAAATCTTTTAGTGGCATTTTGTACTGAATCTTCAACACTTCTGAAATCCTGAAAGTCTTTACACATTATTCTTCACTGAGGCTTGAACATATTAATGAACTTCTTTCAGTGACCTGTAGTAGACTTCAAAACTTCTTCTAATGTCTTGATTTACTGTATCTGCCTTATCTTCATTTCTTCTTGATTTCCGTGTAGACGTAGTATTATTTACATGTCATGTTCTAGTGTTGAGTTATTACGATTATTATTCATACGGTTTCGTAATCTCACCAATAATATTTTTTCTCTTTTTAATTTTTATTAATAGATAATGAAAATATTTTTAATCCAATGCTTTATTAATCCTTAAAAACACACAAAAGACTCTTATACGGGGAATCCTTAAGCACCCTGAACCCACAAGGCGATCCTTAAATCCACAAGAAAAAATTCTTGAATCCACAAAAAAGATAAGAGAAAACTCTTTAAGGGTTTTTAATTCAACAAAAGATAATGAGTAATACATCATACTGTTGTTTATATAGAGATATAAAAACCTTTAAATCAAATACTAATTAATTTCTAATAATAATATTAAATCCTAATTAAAATCAAATATTAAATAAAAGCAGCGTGATCATGCAGCCTGGAGCATGATCATGCATTATACTTAGTTTGCCACGGCTGCAAATTCTTAATTAAGCATGATCACACAAACTCTTCAGCATGATCACGTGTCATTTACTCCTGTTATGAATCTCAATTCTGGCATGATCATACGGTAGTTCTCGGCATGAACATGCTCTTCTGTCGTTGTCTTTTCATGACCCTAATACGATTGAAAAGTCTCCTACATCACTACATCAGTCTCCTCCACCTCTAAAGAACTCGATCCTGAGTTCTTATCTAGATAAAGAAGTAAAGAACTACATATTTATGTTGTTTATCTCTTCATGGTAGTATTTTAACAGGAAAAAACTTTAATGGAATCTTATACTTGAACTCTTCGAGAATATCCACCGAACGTAACAACAAACCCTGAATCAATATTTCAACAACATCTTAACTAAATATTTCCAACATAGATATTGAACCAACTGCAACTTCTTTAAACCCAACAATTTTACAAATAGACAACACACCTTTAAAAGATGCATTCAAGACACCTTTATTCTTCAATGGATACAAAATATACTTCTCATCATTAGCAAGCTGATATGGTCTATCAAGATCTAATTGACATTCATTCACATGAATCTCATAAAAAATAAGAGTGACATTAAAATTTCTCCAATGTTGCAAATCATCTACCAGTTTATAAGTGTCGAGGGACAATATTGGCTCTCTTTAACATGTTCATCATCACTATCATTCTCTTCTTCATATAAATCTTTAAAACTTGTGTTGTGTTCATTTGCATCTTCGTGTTTGCCTTCTTCTTCACCCATATCAATTTGAACAAAACTTGTAGACACAAAATTTTTATAGTGTATATCTTATCTCCATCTTCAACTTTTTCGGTATCCATTGGATTATCGTGTTTTGGTTGAAGAAATTTAACGAATACATTAGTGACATGATTGATTTCATATTGTTGAACAATATCATCATCTTGCTTATGCTTAATATGCATCTTACACAGGTTCTAGCCATGATCCTTCGGTAAAAACCTCTCCAACATCAATTATTTCATATGTCGCCAGGTTTTGATGGGTCTTTTACTTTGTCTCTACCTATGCACAACAAGTTTATCTCACCATATGGAAGTAACACTCTTCAATTGAACTGCCACCATCCGAACCTGCATATTTTCATGAACCCCTATGTCATCAAAGAACCTATCCACGTCGATTTACCAATTCAAAAACTCATAAACTGCCATAGATTCATAGAATAACGACATATCACCAACATGATTTTTCTCGTCTCGGAGGACTCTCAAATCTTTCCTTTCAACTTGTCGATGATTATTGTTGACCATATTCATTCGTTTGTTAAACATAGCCATCTGATATGTCAAGGCCGGCAGAGCTGCGGGTAAAGCCGCAGTAACACATGTTAGGTCTTTTGATTCTCCCGTAACAAAAAGACAGGAAAAAAACTTGTTCTGATGTCAACTGACGTTGAACGAAAAACGTAGGATAAACAAAGTGTTACTCCTTGAAGACACACAAATGACTCTTACACGAGAAATCCTTAAGCACCCTGAATTCATAAGACAATTCTTGAATTCACAAGAAAGATAAAAAAAAACTCTTTAAGGGTTTTTAATTCAATAAAAGATAATAAGTAATATATGTTAGTTATATAGGGATATAAAAAATCCTAAAACCAAATCCTAATTATATTCTAATAATAATATTAAATCGTAATTAAAATCAAATATTAAATAAAATCAGCGTGATCATGTAGTCTAAAACATGACCATGTATTGTACTTAGTTTGCCACTGCTATTTAAAACGAGTACACAAACTCTTCAACATGATTATGTGTTATATCTCCACATGTGTTGTTTGCTCCTGTTATGAATCCTAATTCTAGCATGATCATGCACCAGTTCAGCATGAACTTCTGCTCTTATGTCGTTGTCTTAATAGGCCTGAAATATGCTCAAGACATCGTCGCTACTGAATCACCGAATTCATTTCTTTGTAAATGTCGAAATAGTGACAAAGCTATAAACTTTTGAGCTATAAATTTTTGGATGTACAGGTTAAGTACCAAATATTTTCGGAGCCCTATGTAAAATTTTAAAATTGAAACATTTATGTATTTTAATATACATTAAAATTATTAAATTATATATTTTTTAAATAAAATAAACTATCAAAAGATATTGTATATAAAAAATAAAGTATAACAAATTTGATTTTAATTATAATATTATCAATATTTCTCAACTTTATTAATAAACATAATTTTTTTGTTACAAATATTTATAAATTTATATAATGTTGATTTGGAGGCCCTAAATTCTCGGGGGCACTGTGTGGTGACTCACCCCGCTTTACCCAGCGCCGCCCTTGAGATTAAATTAGAAAAAAATATATTATAAAGAAGTATATTTTTTTGGTTTAATTAGTGCTAAATCTTTTATATATTAAATATTTTTATATAATATTTTTCTTTATTCTAGTTGGGGTTTTATATGTCACTAGCTAACATAACTGGTCGGAAATTTAATAAAAATTTAATTTTCCTGGAAGTAAAGATAATTTTTTTTTAATTTTTATGAAAGTAAAGATAAATTAATTTTGAAATCTAACCAACTATTGCAGTGAAAAAAGAAATCGGAGGAAAAACAATAAAGTTACGGATTTAGAGGTATCAAAATACAATAATATATATACTTTAGACTTGAGAGTTGATAATCATTTATAGCCAAGAAAAGCCGCATTGAGAGAGTCAAAGCAGATCTGAACAAAGGATAGGAAAGTGAAAATAGAAGAGTAAAAAACACATGGAAGAGTAAAAAACACATGGGTTACGACTTACGAGTACCATGTATATTTCTTTCCAAATCTAACCATGGATAAGAAACTATTAAGGCTAAGAGTAAGTCGAATGTTAAAATTAAAATTCTAGAGTAATTGCTATAGTTTGAGACTAAAAAGTACTCCCTCTACTCCTAAATAATAATTTCAGAAATTCTATATGGCGCCCCTATGTTACCTATAGTATCACTGAGGTTATGATTTGTTACGTATGGTATTCCTCCGTCATTCAAACGTTATGAAAATATTAACTTGATTTAATTTTTTAATGAAAAATTATATATGACACCATTGTGATATTGGATTTTTCATTTGATATCATCGCATTTTTACTTCTATATACGGTACCCTTAAGGTATAAATTAATTATTTTAAAATTAAATTATAAGTATAAAACTAATTATAAGAAGACAATTATAATAATATACATTATAATTAGTTTGTATATCTCAAGGGTTAAATTAAATTATAAGTATAAAACTAATTATATATAGAAGACAATTATATTTTAAAATTGAATTATTAGTTTATACGTTATAATAATCGATTATTAGTATTTTTTTGACTCATGAACCCGTATTTTATATAAATTAGATGTTAGTATATTATAAATCAGATATAGTTAAATCTCGATAAACTAATATCCGATAAATTAATAACCTCGATTAATTAATATTTTTTTACAGTCCTGACTCGGTCCCTTTATTTGTAAATTAGTAATTCGGTAAATTTATAAGATAATAATTTCGGTAATAAGTTCTATATAAAATATAAATTAATAGTTTTATTTTTAATCAAAATTAGATATTTATTTTAAATACTTTTATAATAAAGACTTCAATATAATTACTTATTTTTAGTGTTTCTCATGACTTCATCTTTAAAACTATACAATATTAATAGATTAGGATATATAAACATCATGGTTCCTCAAATAATATATAAATTTAATGCAATTAAAATTTTAATACAATTTAGTTTTATAACGTATATTATTATAATTGTCTTCTATAATTAGTTTTATACTTATACTTTAATTTTAAAATAAATTAAATTATACCTTAACTTAAGATACCGTATGTAGAAGTCAAAAACGTGATGGTACCAAATGGAAAAGTAAATATCACAAGGGTTCCATATATAATTTTTCAAAAAAATTAAACCAAGTTAATGTTTTCATAACGTTTGAATGACGTAGGGCTATCATATAAAACAAATCATAACCTCAGTGATCAAAAACGCGATGGTATCAGACAGAAAAGTCAATATCACATTGTAGCATATAGAATTTCCCTAATAGTTTTTTTTTGATTTTGTGGCACGTATATTTAGGAATAAAAAACACATAGCTATAATTGATATTAATTTTTAATTCTTACATCATATAAAAATTAAAATTCTAAATTTTTATTTGATATAAATTTTTTAATTTTTATTAAATATATGTATGTGTTTTTTACTTCTAAACATGCGTACCAAAAAATCAAGAAACTATTATTAGGGATAAGAGGGTGTAGTTTTTGGTCTTAAAATACAACTAGTGCTTTAATGCATAGTTCTAAAATAAGACTAATTATATTCAAACTAGCATTTAGAGTGTATTTTAACATTTTTTGATAATGAATAGAATTATGTGATTGATTGGAGATGATGCGTCAGCGATGACTATAATCATTTTTAGTCTTAGGACCAACTATCCATTTATACTATTATACCATTAATTATAGTCATGCATTGGAGTTGTGATTTTACAAATTTAGTTCAATATTATAGTTATAGGACTAAATATAACTATGCATTGGACTTGCTCTACGAGCGAATTAAAATATTCTAACACTTAATTCTATGTTCCCTTGCAATCTATGTTAAAGCGTAAAATTATCTGCGTACTCATATTTTTCATTTATTTTCCGTCCCAAAATTGTATTATGCTTAAATTTTCACACATTTTAAGTCATATAACAAAAATATTTATACTTCAAATTTTTAAAGTTTTTTAATATAAGAATTACAATTTAAATTCAAATTCTACATAAAAAGGAATTTTTTTAAGTATTATATAAGTATCATTTTATCATGTATTGTCGTATTGATACACCTTGCCTAGAGTTTGAGTGCATCAGAGGCCAGCTAGTCGCAACTCCTAACCACATTAGTCTAAGCAAAAATCAAACTGACGATGTGCTAGATAACGTCAAACTTATTTTTTTTACACTGAATTAACACTCATCAGAGTCCACAATTTCTTGATGCGGTGGAACCAGAAATTTTAAATAATCGGAATTAAAATAATAAATTATAAATTTATGATGTTAACTAGGATTCAAAATTAAATTTTTATTAATATTTAACTAAAAATAATTTAAAAAATAAATTCTTCATTAATTCTCGAAGGTCAGTCGACTGAATTATAGGCTGACCCCTTACTTGGGTTCCTGACGATATCTATGTAGTTACGATGCAAACAATAATAATAAGCCAAGAAGTTTATGATAAAGCAGCTATCATAGTAGATAGATAAATTAAAAGTTTCTGATCACTTGATTTATTTGAGTGGAAGCGTCACAAACAAAGTGCTGCATCAACTGAGATGCTAACTCACACTCACTTGATTCACTTTCCCTCGTTCATGAAAGATGCAAATGACTTAACCAATGACTTAGCATTCTCTGTCGTTGGTGCAAACAAATGAAACACATGATTTTCATCTTTTGTCTCCACAACTTCAATTTTTCCACCCCAACCACTTTTTTCCAACACTTCTTTGTAATACAATCCCCTGTGCTTTAGAAGATCTTTCTCAGCAACAAAAATTAGCACTTTCTTGCACCCCAGGCTTGATAGTTTCGGATCTGAACCCGGGTTTATTAACGCGTCGTCTGGATTACTTTCCGGGCAGGCATAGAGCCATAACTTCTCTATAAAGACTCTATGTTCAGGTTCAACAGGTTCGCCACCCACGGCTTCTTTTCCCCAGAAATAAGAATGCACCAAAACAATCCCTTCGAGGTTGAAACCCTCCGGTTTCTCCAACCCGACCCGGATAGCCATGTTATGTGATAAGTTAGCCCCTGCACTGTCACCAGCAAAAAACACTGTTTGAAAATCAGCATGCTCATTCAGCCAGGGCTCTTGACCATTTCCTGAGGAATGAGAAGCGGCCCATTTTACTGCAGCCCATGAATCTTCGTACGCGATTGGTAGAGGATGCTCTGGGGCTCGACGATAATCAACAGAGACAGCGATAATGTTTGCTTCAGCCACAAGATTGTTGAGGTGAGTCTGATAAGCTGGTGAAAAAGCAGTTTCCACCACGAAACCGCCTCCATGAAAATAAACTAGAAGTGGAAGTTTCTGATCAGCATCAACAGATTTTGGCACGTAAAGTCTAGCAGAAACACCAGAACTAGCATCTATTACAACATCCTTAGATTTAACACCTGTGGCAAGATCGACTGATGCTGGAACGATATCGTTCCCCATCAATCGATTGATCTTGCCACCTTTCAGGACCCGAAACATAGGGAAAAAATCTTCAAGAACCTCACTGGTTGAATCCATGATTGGTAAAAATTGAGAGTGAAAAATCAAGAATATGAAACTGATAAACTTGGTATGTGCGTGTGGCTTATTAGGTCCTTTGTATCATAAATGATCAAGATTTATAAATGTGATAGATGGATAACACCTACAAAAAATTAATTGAATGGTCCCTTCAATTATAGACAGAGGTTCGTGGACGTAATTATATAGAAAAAATGGAGCATTCATATCGTCACGTATTAGTTCTTGTTCCTGTTTCTAGTTGCTTAAATTTATTAGCCATTTCAATAATCAAAATTTTTAATCCTTCGAATAAGATATTTTAATACAACCCAGCTGTCTATACATGAAGTTATTGCTCATGTTTCACGATCATAATTCTTTAAACGCAGTAACAATTTAAATCAATCAAAAATAAACTTAAAATTTCGAGCAAACAATGGGCCTGTTTGGCAAAACAGAGCTTATGGAAATAAGGGCTTATTTCCGGAAAAAAATAGGGATGTATGTACTTTCCAGAAATAAGTCCTTATTTCCAGAAAAAAGTAAGTTCATATTTGGTTTTAAAATTCTAAAACAAATATTTATCTTTAAAAAAAATATGAAAATATGTAAAAAAAATAAAAAATAAACTACTTATTTTAAGTTTATGGAACCCCAAACACCCACAATATAATTCACTATGGAACAGTGCTGTTCAAAGATACTGAAGATTTTGCACTCATACTGTGTTGTGATTCTGCAGACACTGACATCTTATTATGCACAATTTGAAATTTTCAACTCTAACCCGAATTTTGTTGAACGAACCTTAAGTCTTCCTTCATCTCGTGTTTCCGTATCATAATAATGTCACTGACTTTTTAATATGGAGTATTAAAAATTATTTTGATCGCATTGTTAGAATTATTATTTTTGAAATCGATAGGATCGTTACTAAAAATAATCAAAACACAGACGCAGACCCTTTTTTCTCATATGAACCTTATCTTATGTCTATGTTGTCTTTACTAATGCAACTTTTCCTCGCCAACCACTTTTGTCCAACTACTCTGTGTAATACAATCCCCAATGCTTTAAAACACCTTTCTCAGCCACAGAGATTATAACTCTCTTGCACCCTAGGCTAGCTACAAATTCTTGAATCCAACCCCGGTTTCTGAATGGGTCATCCAGGCCGCCACATACAGGGTTGAGGTAAAACGAGAAGAAGGGGTGGTCTTGACTGTAAGCGAGTAAGACATGCGCCTAGGGCCTCTAACATCTAAATGTCCCAAAATTTTGAATTGTTTATATATAAAATACTCCCACCGTCCCAATTTATTTGTAATATTTGATTTTTACACGTATTTTAAAGTGCATTGACTGCATACTTACATAAATTATTTATGAATTTATTTTTTCATGAATAAAAATTTAATCTATGCGGTCAATGCACCTTAACATACATGCAAAAGTCAAACATGACACATAAATTGGGATGGAGGGAACATAAAAATATGTAGAGTATATATAGATTAGGCCCCAAAAACCAATTTTGCCTATGGCCCCATGAATCTCAGGCCACCCCTGACTCCGGCCACCTTTCAAAACTCGAAAAACAGGGAAGAAGTCCTGGAGTATTTCTGTACTAGAATCCATGATATAGGTTTTCATATGTGTGGCTATTGTCCTGGTGCATGGAAAACTGTATGCCATGGACCAATTAGTTACTTAACATACTGTTCCAAAATGAGCCTCGCTTGGTGAGCTGCCAAGCGAGACCCGTATAATTTTTTTTTTATCTCAGCTGTTCAGTTATTGTTCTTGATCGGACGGTGGTTTAGAACTACAATGTAGCATTTAGGATTTGAACTATTTGTTTTTGATGAGGTAAAAAGAAGTGCATGTGTTCAATACAAAATAATTTCCATTAACCACTGGGCTACGACATCATTCTTGTTTAGTTAGTATCAAGGTAATTTTTTGCATTTCTATATTATTTGTAATATTTATATTTTCCAAGAATTATCGGAACCTCCACACAAATAGTCTGGATCACAGACTGGAACCATGCTTTGAAGATGCCTGAGAATATTTTGTGGTTCCGCAAATTTTGGTATTTATTCTGAAATAAGTACTACTCATAACTTGGTGTCATCAGGAACTAGCTAGGAAGATTCTTAACAGTAAACTCTTTCGGTTTCATGTTCTTTAACTCTGGTTCCATGTCTAACTCAGAACTCCAAGCTCAGAAGATGTACTAACACAGTTTTGATGAATCCCAAGTTCAGAATTGAGCTCAAATAAAAACCATTAATAAAATAAATTTAATCAAAGATACTGTTTAAGGTGCACATAATTTAAATCATTTATTTAATACAGTATAATTGGTAGGGAATCGTTACAATAACTAAACACAAACTTACACTGTCTTTCCCTCATTTATGAAAGAGGCGACTGACCTAACTAAGGACACAGCATTGTGAGCTGTGGGATTAAACAGATGAAATACATGATCCTCATCTTTTGTTTCCACAAATTCAACTTTTCCTCCCCAGCCACTTTTCTCCAGCAACTCTTTGTAATACAATCCCCTATGCTTTAAACCATCTTTCTCAGCCACAAAAATTAACACTCTTTTGCACCCAAGGTTCGGAATCTTGGGGTCTGAACCAGGATTTACCAACGGGTCATCCATCCCGCTACTGCCTGGGTTGGCATAAAGCCACAACTTCTCCGGAAAGGCTCTGATTTCGGGGTCAAGAGATTCCCCACCCACTGCTTCCTTCCCCCAAAAAAATGAATGCACCAGAACAATCCCTTCAACATGCATCCCGTCCAGATTTTCTGACCCGGCAAGAATGGCCATGTTATGTGCTATGTTACCACCTGCGCTGTCACCAGCAAAAAACACACTTTGAAAATCAGCATACTCATTCAGCCATCCCTCTTGACCATTTCCTAAGGAATGAGAAGCGGCCCATTTTATGGCAGCCCATGAATCCTCGTACGCGATTGGTAGTGGATGTTCTGGGGCTCTACGATAATCCACAGAGATGGCTATAATGTTGGCTTCAGCTACAAGGTTATTGAGATAAGTGTGATAAAGTGGTGAAAATGCAGTTTCAATCACGAAAGCACCTCCATGAAAATAAACAAAAAGTGGAAGTTTGTGATCAGTGTCAATGCATTTTGGCACATAAAGTCTAGCAGAAACACCAGTCTCCACATTAATTTTGACATCCTTGGATCGCACCCCTGTGGTCGGATCAACTGATGCAGGAACAATATTGTTCCCTAACAATCGTTCAACCTGGCCACCTTTTAAAACTCGAAAAAAAGGGGAGAAGTCTTGCAGTATCTCCTCAGTAGATGCCATGAGTGCTGCAGAGTACAAATTTAAGACACAAAAACTTGATATATAGGTGTTTCGATCGCCACTAGGGCCTTTATATTAAATTTTTTCGACATAAATAACAAGGACGAATTTCATACGTACTTAGCTGGCTAACAAATAATAAATTAATTGAGCTGTCCCTTTAACCATAATAAGTTGATTAACATAATCATTTAAAATACTTAATAGCCGGCCATAACCTTGTCTTCACAAAAGGCTGAGGATTTAAGCTCTGTAGTAGAACCTGCCCTGTTTGATCATGCAAAATATGCGGTCCAAATTTGAAAACTCGCCTCACTTTAAAATCAATTACAATCTTTTAAAATTTATAAATTATTTTAACTCCGTTAAAATTGTTTATAATCTGAATTGAATATATCCCGTTAAAAGTAAATTTCCGAAAGCAAAAACTTTAGAATTAGTATATAAATCTAGCAGAGGTATAACGAGTTCTACTAATAGAGGCACTAAATTTTCTTGCTTGCCTGCATGATTTGTGAATCCCATAAGATTTAAAACACATCTCAGGCTCGAACTTATAAAATTGAAATAGGCAACTGTCAGCTCATGAGTTTGGACGTACTGGAGTTAATTTTTCTACAAAAGGGATCTTTCCCCGGAATAGTTGTCACCTATATGTTCCTTTAAACATTTAAATAGGATCAAAGACGTATTCTTAATAATAGATAACTAAGAATTATTTTAATATATTCACTAGGGAACAGTTACAATAACTAAGATGTGAACTCGAGGCTCGATAGCCTCGGATCTGAACTCGGGTTAATAAGTGGATCATCCAACCCCGTAGTAACTGGCTTGACGAAAAACCAAAGCCTGTCGAGAAAATCCTTGCTTACAGGTTCAACAGGTTCACCACTCAATGCTTCTTGACCCCAAAAAAATGAATGCACCAACACTATCCCTTCGACATTATAATTATTCGGTTTTTCAGAGCCAGCCCGAATAGCCATGTTGTGTGCTATGTTAGCACCTGCACTGTCACCAGCAAAAAAAACACTCTGAAAATCAGCATAATCATTAAGCCATGGCTCTTGAATGTTTCTCTTCGAATGAGAAGCAATACATTGAAGGGATTCCCATGAATCTTCGTACGCGATAGGTAGAGGATGTCCGGGGGCTCTACGATAATCAACTGAGACAACCATAATGTTTTTGCTTCAGCCACAAGATTGTTAAGATGAGTGTGGTAAGTAGGCGAGAAGGGCTGTTTCAATCACGAAACCACCTCCGTGAAAGTAAACTAGAAGTGGCAGCTTCTGATCATTCTTTATGAATTTCGGGATGTAAAGTCTAGCAGAAACACTGTCGCTAATTTTGACATCTTTAGATTGGAGTCCACAAGCTTTGTTTTGTCTTCTTTCTTGATTTAATTGAAGCACCCCTTAGAAAAACAAAAGAATTACGTGAAGTACTGGACCTGCCATTCAAATAATTTTTGATCGGTTATAGATTGATTCAATTATGATAATTATGATCAGTGGTCTAAAAATGGGCTATGCCATCGAGACGTGTTGATTCAGTGTTTTTGTGAAAATCGTCAAAATCAGCATCAGGCCCCAAACCGTCAAAATTGTAATTCATTTCGTAAAAATTAGTCAAAAATTGGTATTATATGATCAAAATCGAAATTAAGCGGTTAAAATCAGATTTATGCGATTTAGATCGATCAACCTAAAAAGTAATTAAAAATAAGATGATTTATTTTACCAAACATGAAAAATATATTTTAATATTGAACAAATATTATATAAAAGAGAATTATTATATATATTTTAAAAATAAATAAAAACAGAATAAAACTTTGAATTATTAATTATGAGTTATACGTACTGAACCAAAATTATTGATACTATAATTTTTTTTATTATATATAGTATTAACAATTATTTTTTATGCTCAATATATGTAATATATGTAAGCGGTTTTAAATATTATGTTTTATAGTTAATATAATTATATAAATTAACAAAAATATTTAAATGCATCTGATTAATACTCTAATCTACGATTTATCGATTAATCCTTGGAAAGTACTTGACCGCCACATCTAGTGATTTTTTTTGACAAAATTAACTTTCTCATAAATGAATAGTATTGAAATACAATATCTGGAATTAAAATACAAATTCCAAAGAAAATGAGTTTCTTTCATTCAAAAAATTTATATAACTGAAGGTCATGCAAAGATGTCCCCGGAAGTCTAGACAATAAAATCTTAATGTCCGGAAAAAATACCCAAAAAAATAAAATACATATTAAAATTTGAAATTTGTGTTAATTCTTACAGATAACGAGTAAACCATGATGACTCCTCCGTCTACCGTCATACTTAGTCACTGTCATACTCCAGTCAGCAAATACATCTGCTATCTAATCCAAAAAAGACCCCTGAAATTAAAAAAGGAATAAAATTAGTCTAAAAAAGATTTAAAATATAAAATTATAATAATAATATTACATCTAATCAAAACAATCTTTGATATATAATTTAATATGACACAAAATCGTCATTCAAGACATATAATAATCATCATATATGGTCAAAACACCATCAACAATGACAATGTCTCATATAGGTACAGAAAAACATAGCATATGATAATAAAATCGTTTAAAAAAACGTCAAATTTGAAAGATTTGAAAACAGATATGAAGAATATGAAATAAATTTGAAAGATATGAAGAAAATCTAGATATTTAAATGGATAAAATTTTCAAAATAATATAATATAAATAATAACAGTTTTGGGAATTAGGATTTAGTATATGGAAGAGGAAACGAAGAAGATGGAGGGAAGGGGGAGAAAGGGGTGGGAAAGAAGATGGAGAGGCGGGGAATCCATCTAGTAATTTTTAAAACACTGATTATGATATATTTAGAC
Source organism: Oenanthe sinensis (assembly GCA_028671895.1). Classification (NCBI taxonomy): domain Eukaryota; kingdom Viridiplantae; phylum Streptophyta; class Magnoliopsida; order Apiales; family Apiaceae; genus Oenanthe; species Oenanthe sinensis. The sequence continues at coordinate 25,695,014 of CM053814.1, forward strand.
TCTGTTTGAGATGATTTGTAATGATCGGAAAATTATGTGTATTTTATAATATTTAAATATGTTTTTAATATGATTTACTGTGTTTTATATTAATTTTAATGTGTTTATTTGAGTTATGATTTTTATTAAATAGAAAAATTACTTGATATGTGTTATGTGACTTCTGTGTAGCATAATATATTTTATTCTAATTAACTGTAATATTTGTAATTTTAAAAAAAGGAAATTTTGATTTAAAATTATCGGGCTGGGCCCCTACAAAGGATTTGAAGCCTTGTTTTTTGTACTTTTATTTTTATAAAATCATAAATTATTCAAAAATGAATTATTTTATTACTTTTGGAATATTCATAATTTTTGAGAAATTTTGACATAATTATTATATTTATTTAAAAAAAAAATTATCCCATAATAATTATTTTTGGGTAATTAGTTTTAATTATAGGGTAAAAATACATTAAATCAATTTTGGGCATTAATTTTAAAAAAAATAGAAATAGTTTGAAAATTCTAAAAAATAATTATAATTTTTTTCTAAAAATAGAAAATTCTGGAAAAAGAGGAATAGGGTTTCTTCAAAGGTGTGTAGAATCTAAGCACAAGAACAAGGTGATGTAGAACTTAGATTGCTTATTATGAGTAAATGATTTGAATCTCATGAACTGCTCTACATGTCTATGTGACTTACCTGGATGGGGTCAATGGATAATCAATAAGATTCATGGTTTAGGGAAGTGACTTTCATTCCACTTGGGATGGGTGCTTGTCTGCCAATAGGTGGAGCCTACATCATAATTTGTGTCTATGTGATTAGCTTCGTTGATAAATTTCTAATTTTTGATTTCATGATTATTTAAGTAATTTCTTAATTTTGAGCACGGTTGGATAGCCCAAGTGGTTGAGGGCTTATCATCTGTCGTCCCAGGTTCTGGGTTCGATCCTGGCTCACCCCGAGAATTTCTTTAGAACAGATACTCATTTGTAAGGCTATAAGCCAAATTAGTCAAAAAAAAAAGTAATTTCTTAATTTTTGATTTGATTTGTGTTGGTTTATCATTGATATGAATGATATGGATGCATACATCGTGTCTCTGCGAGTCTGCAGCTACTTTTGTTTTTAATTTTAATGTACGAATTGAACTAGTCAGAGTTTGATTGGAGTTTTGGCCGACTTGGCCAAAATCTTGTAGGGATTGTTTGATGATTTTGATGTTATGGTTGTGTTCTTAGGATGTCAATCTTCAGTATGGTATTAGTTTAATCAAGTTTTGGTTCCGTTTTTTATCGCCGGAGTTTGGGTCGCCGAATAATTTTTCTGGTATGTAAGTCAATTTTGGTTGAATTGATGGTTGATATGCGTTCCTTAGTTGAATTAGGACATGTTAGGAGCAAAACCGGATCAAAATCACACTGTTTTGACAAAAAATATATGTCGCCGGACCGATGGCTAGATTCCGGCCAAACGCTAGTAAATTCATACTTTTCTGGTCACCTTCTTCACTAAAACAGCAGCTAGATCTTCCTAAACCCTAACCTTAAAAGCAAAAACTGTTTCTGGACTTTTAAAATTTTATTTATTTATTTTAATTTTGAAAAATTAGTTTTAATTCTAAAAATTGATTTAAAAATAATTTTAAATTTGAAAAATACTTTTAAAAATCAAAATAATTATTTTAATTTTGAAATTTATTTAATTTAATTATTTTAATTTATTTAGATAATAATTATTTAATTTAATTAATTGATTAATTTACCTTAATCGATTAATTTAAATAAATAATTATTATTTAAATACTATTAAAAAAAATTAGATTTAATTATTTTGGAAAATAAAAATGATTTATTTATTTAAATTTTATTAATAAATAATTAATTTTAATAATCAATTAATTTAATTATTAATTTATTAATTTTATTAATTAAATATTAAATTATCATTTTACCCGTTTTAAATGAAACAAATATTTCTGTGATCAGAAAAATAATCTGGAAGTGATAAAAATAGTTGAGCACAACAGCTTCCAGCAACAATGTATTCAGCCTCAGCTGTGGAAGTAGAAACTGATTGTTGCTTTTTGCTAAACCAAGACATCAATCTCTGTCCAAGAAATTGACAGATTCTTGAGGTGCTTTTCCTATCTACTGTGCATCCAACAAAATCAGCATCTGAATATCTAACTAAATTGAATCCTGTTTCTTTAGGATAGCATAAACCCATGAAAAGTGTTTCTTTGAGGTATCTTAGAATCCTTTTGACAGCAATGAGATGAGATTCCTTGAGATTTGCCTGAAATCTTGCACATATACATGTAGAGAACATAATGTCAGGTCTGCTAGCTGTGAGATAGAGAAGAGATCCAATCATTCCTCTGTATGTCTTCATGTCTACACTTTTTCCTTTCTTATCTTCATCAAGTTTTGTAGCTGTAGACATTGGAGTTTTGGCAGTTGAGCATTCTTGCATGTCAAACCTCTTGAGTAAGTCATTGATGTATTTAGTTTGACTTATGAAAATGTCATATGTCATTTGACTTATTTGAAGTCCTAGAAAATAATTGAGTTATCCCATCATATTCATCTCATATTCACTTTGCATTAGCTTAGAGAACCTTTGACATAATTTTTCATTTATAGACCCAAAAATGATATCATCCACATAAATTTGAACTAGTATGATATCCTCACCATGCTTCTTGTAGAAAAGAGTTTTTCAATTGTTCCTCTAGTGAATTGATTTTCTATAAGAAATTTTGATAGAGTGTCATACCATGCTCTAAGGGCATGTTTGAGTCCATACAATGATTTGATGAGTCTGTAAACAAAGTCTGGAAAATTTGGATCCTCAAAGCCAGGTGATTGCTGCACATATACTTCTTCTTCTAACTCACCATTAAGAAATGCACTTTTGACATCCATTTGATAGACCTTGAAATTTGAGTGTGCTGCAAAGGCCAGAAAAATTCTAATGGCTTCCAGTCTTGCAACATGAGAAAGTTTCATCATAGTCAATGTCTTCTTCTTGTGAATAGCCTTTTACAACCAACCTTGCCTTGTTTCTTATCACAATTCCATGTTCATCCATTTTGTTCCTGTAGACCCACTTAGTACCAATTACTGATCTATCCTTTGGAGGTGACACTAATTCCCAAACAATATTTCTCACAAATTGATTTAATTCCTCTTGCATGGAAATTATTCAGTCTGGATCAAACATGGCTTCTTCAACTCTTTTTGGCTCAAATTGAGACAGAAAGCAAGCAAATAAACATTCATTCATAGTTGTTCTCCTTGTCCTCATACCTTCATCAGGATTTCCAATGATTTGATCAGCTATATGAGCTCTATTCCATTTAGTTTGATGAGCTACATCTCTATCACAATTTTCTTCATTTCGCGATCCTTATTTTTCTAGCTTTATTTATTCTGTTACTTAAACAATTTCTTCAATTTATACCATAACTTTTATTGTATTGATCAACTATTACATGAATTATTAAATAGAATTGAACTAAAATATTTTATATATTAAAACTGAGACGTGACTTTGTTATATAGCTAATCTAGAGTATGTTATACAATTGACAAATTACAACACATACTGTATGCTTGTCTATTCCAATATTGATTGAATATGACTTAAATTTGATTGCATATAGCTTTGCATCAATGAATTCATTAAGAGCTTTTAGTTGAAACTTGTTGAACATATACTTCTCGGTATTTAGCTTGCTTTTTATAGCAGTTAATACCATAATTTCTTGATTTTGATGAAATCCATTATGATGTAGAACTTGTGTCTAAAAACATGTTTACTACAACAATCCATTTCTTAGCATTTCTCAGCAGAATTACTGTAAAGGTGATTTTCATCATAATATTTTTTAATATAGTTTTATGATATTTCTTTATAAATATAAACCAAATCAAATGTACTCAATATATTTAGCATATAGTAGAGTCTGGGAGGGTAAAGCGTACACAAACCCTACCTTTATTCAGAAGAATGAAGGGGCTATTTATAGATACCCCGTTATAACCATCTTATATAATAAATAATATACATAAATAAATAAAAAATAAATATTATTTGTATAAAAAATTAAGTGCTATAAATAAAATGAGAATATGATCAAAACATTTTAAAGCATTTTAAAAAATGTATCAAAAAGTTATTCCCTCAGTTTGATACTATTTGACGCTTGACTTTTTCTTACGCATGTTTAGGAGTTTTAATCAGATAGTTAAAAAGATTATTTTTAAATTTTTTTTTGTGAATAAAAATATTTATGTAATATTTTTATTTAAAAAAAATTAAAAATAATAATTCTAATTGTGGTCAATGAATATTTTTACTAAAAAAATTTAAAAAAATAATAATTCTAACTATGTAGTCAATGCTCCTAAAAATATTATCAAACGTCAAATATTATCGAACAAAACACATCAAAATGAAAAACCCAATAGTTTTTTGTACTTTGTATGACTACATGTTAAAAGCAGCTCCAATGCGTTGACATTTTATACATCGGGACTCGAAATGTGGAAATGGGCGGATAAAATATAAAGGTCTTGCATTGGACAGAAGTTGAAAAAGTGACTTCGACCACCAATCTGGCCACGGCCATTTCTGCGCACGACATGTACTTTATATATTTTTATTATTACTTTTTACAATGAACCAAGCAAGCTGTGTTCAACTTTTTTTAAAATTTAAACGGTAGCATTTTAACGTTTAAATTCGTAACGTTAATATTAACGGCAATATTTTACCCTTATATATACATGATCTTGAGACTTTATTATTCATATCCTTACATTTTAAAATTTTAAAATTTTTTCCTCTCAAAAAATGAATATAAATAATCCCCCCTTTTCAAATTCTCACAATTCAAACCCTCAATTTCCATATCCTTATCAAAATTTCTATTTTCCAAACACACAAAATTTTAATTTTAATTCTCAAATTCCGAATTCTCCATATCAATTTTTACTTTCTCAGAATTCTCAATTTCCATTTTCACATCTTCAAAATTCTCCATATCAATTTCCATTTCCTCCATTTTCAAATCCATAATTTGAAACCCAATAATCACCTACCAGTTTCCAAAATTCACCAAATTCACAAGTGCCTGCCTTTAATAGCACAAATATTATTGATCTAAATGATGATTGTGAGGAAAGTGAAGATGTACGTGAAATTACTGGTCAGTGGAAGTGGGTTGAAGATAAACTCTTAATAAGTGCATGGTTGAATGTGTCAATTGATCCATTGATTGGTACTGATCAAAAAGCCGAAGCATTTTGGGACCGAATTCAGCAATATTGTGAAGAAGATAATCCTAGTGTCATCAAGAGATGAGTAGTGGCTATAAGAAAAAGGTGACAACAAATAAACGAAGGTACTCATAAATTTGGACCGTGTTATGAAGGGCAACATTTGTTAAAACAATACCACGTCCGCAAGGTGAGAAAAGAAAATTATTTTCAAAATATCCAGAGAGCCAGCGAAAAGTCGTTGAAAGCGCGTTTGGTGTGCTACAATCCCGTTTTGCAATTGTACGTGGTTCTGCACGCTTTTGGGACAAAGCAGATCTTGGGAAAATTATGAGAGCATGCATCATAATACATAATATGATTGTTGAAGACGAGAGGGACATATACGCCACTCAATTTGGTCCTCTACCAACTTATGATGATGCAACAAATGGTTTATCGCAACTTGAAGAACCTCCAGTTCAGTATGAAACATATATTCAGAAGACTATACAGATGCGTGATAAACGGACACATCGCCAGCTACAAAATGACTTGGTTGAGCATATCTCCCAGTTCTATAATAATCGTTAATTTTTCATATCGCAATGTTTTAAATTTAATGTTTCTCGTGTGATATTTTTAATATAATATTTTCTCATGTATTTTTTTTAATAATATGATGCATTTTAATTATGAGATATGTATTTTATTTTAATAATATTTTAAAAAATTTAATCATTTTAATTTGAATTATTAAAATTTAAATATTATTAAATTAAATTAAAATTGAATTATAAAATATCACATAATTTTAGTTATAATACAATAAAAATAAAATGAGTCCAATAAAATGAGTCAAATGGGCTTAAGTTTGGTCACTTTTTAACTGCCATAACTTTCAAAAGAGGTGACATAAAATGGGTTAAAAAAAAAAGAGGAAAATGGGCTATTTGATGCTCTAAACCCCATTATTAAAAAGTTAGTAAATCTCGCTTCCCTTTGTTGCCGCCAATTCTCTCTTTGTACATCTCTCTCTCTACACATCAATCAATCACTCATCTTCCCCACTATGAAACCCTAGCTTTTCAATCCATCTCCGATTAAAGCTTTTTCATGGCCGAACGCTCCGCTAAACGCGTCAAAATCAGCAGGTTCCTCTTTTTTCGCGCCTTTCTAAACTCGTTACTTCATTTTCTCTGCTTTCTACTTGTATATCTACATACACTAGTGTGTGTGTGTGACTGTGTGGTGTTTTAAATTTATTTCAATACTTTCCGAAAATCGTGCCGTTTCGTAAATTGTTTATTCGTTTTCATTGATATATATGTAGCAAAGCCTCTTGCTTTGGCTTCTGCTTTGTGAATTACTCTTTTTTCGGGTTTACATTAGGCGGAAATTAATGTGTGTGTGATTGTCTAATATTAGTTGTTAGTTGGAGTAGTCTAGAGAGTTAAATTCGTAATGCCGAATGTTTGATGTTCAAAGCACATCAAACTAAGATCCTATCAGCTTTCGTTTTTACCAGTTCTTGAAAATTGTGCCTTTTCGTAACTAGTTGAGTAATTGTTGTTATATTTGTATGGCTGAAGTGTTTCGATTGGGAGGACACAAGTGTGTCTGCGTTGTTTTTATAATTTTCTTTTAGTTTCTGTTTTGTGCCTAATTTATACGCTACTCCCACTAGTCTTGTTCATAATATCCAAGCATTTGTAATGTTATATTGTTTCTTACGTGTATTGGATTTAAAATATGTTTTTTGATAATTTGATGTGTTATTATTTTTTAGGGATGATGATGATTATATGCCAGGAAATATTGTTGATATTGAGATCCGTAACTTTATGACATTTGATAAACTGAAATGCCAACCAGCATCTCGGTTAAACCTTGTTGTTGGACCCAATGGTTCGGGAAAGAGTTCTTTAGTGTGTGCCATTGCGCTTGGTCTTGGTGGTGAGCCGCAGGTTAGTGAGAACAAGTTTCACTATTTTGTGTAAGGGTATATACGATCGTGTATATGTTGAGATCTTTGATATGTGTGTAGCTTCTTGGGAGGGCTTCAACAATTGGAGCTTTTGTTAAGCGTGGAGAAGAATCTGGGCATATTAAGATTACTTTGAAAGGGAGTAGTAATGATGAGCAAATTACTATAATGCGTAAAATTGATGTACACAACAAGTCTGATTGGTTATATAACGGTCAGTTAGTTTCTATTGTTATATGGTTATATGGTCTTTTCAGTCACCTGATATTGAAGTTATGACTAGTGGATTCATTTGGTTTCAAAACTTTTACTCAGAAAAATAGTTTTAAAGGTGTTATTTTTCTCATTGAATATTTCTACTGTAGGGATCACTCAGTTTTTGCCTAAAATACTAGCATTTCCTCAATCACCCCTATTACATTATCATTCTGAAATTGGGATGCTTACGCATACATATATACCTTTTTTATCACCTTGTTGACAAGACGTATCCATACTGGAGCTCTTGTAGATTACAATTATATGTCAGATTGTCAGTAGGAAATTGATTTGTTTGCTATTTGTTACAGGTGTTGGTGTACCCAAAAAAGACGTTGGTGAAATAGTTAAAAAGTTCAACATTCAAGTAAACAATTTAACTCAGGTGGGATAGAGATTTCGCTTATTTGTTTTTGACATGCGTGCATCACATTTTTGTTCTTATGTTAAACAGCCTTGATTTTTCAGTAAATATTTTATTTTGATTTGACTTGCTGCTTCTAAAATGATTTAAATGTTTCTTTTTGCGAAAGAAAAGTAAATGAATCACTCTTTTACCTTTAAAATACTGAGTGTTTTTGAAAATGTATCCAGAGTGCAGTGCTTTAAGCAGCAGCTTACAAAATCCAGTCGAAGCGTCTTGGGAATACATATTTAATATAGCGTGACTATAAGTCTGACTTGGTTAGTTGCAAATTTATATTATGTAATTTCTTGGCACAGAAGAATTCTATATGTTCTAAAATAAGTAACTGAAATGACTTTTTGGCACTTCATGAGCCTATGAAGAAAAAACACGAATGTTGTAATTAATTTACTTAATTATGTGTATATTTCTGTCTTATAAGTTATGGTAGTCATTGGATAACAAAAGTAAAATATATTGTAGAATTAACTTATACCTCAAATGGATAAACATAGTTTACTCAATATTTACTTTATAAATAAAACTTCATCTAATTTTAAATGGAAACTGTAATTTTTATAGCAACTAAACTGCAGTCAAACATAATCTCCAATGTGTATTGTAAAATGTTTTGCAGGTGATATTATAGTCAGTGCCATACTATCTTTATCCTTACCTCAAATGTTTTGGTGGTACTGTTATTTTATCATGTATATTAAGTAAAAGTTCACAGCTAAACTACTTATCAATCTTTTCTTTAAATTATCCAATATATTGCAATAAAAGTTGTTTGTCATGTGTAATAAGAGTAGCAAATTCTATCTTTGGATAAATTGTGTTGCCGAATGATTTCAGCCTTGAATACCAATTTCATGTACAGATTTCGTGTACAACTTTTGTTACAATACACACAGAGAGACACATGTACATGTATACTTGAATACTACTTATGTGTTGTTTTTAGCACCCCCGATCTGGTATGACTACTTGTAGCTAGCTTATCAAAATATGGTTAATTAAAGTATCCTAAAAAGTGACTTGTTTTTTAAATTATTCATCTTTTGTTTTGTGACTTTTTTCCTTTTACTTCGTGCCTTATATTGTTTTTCTCTTCATGGATATTTGGGGATCGTAGTTTTTGCCACAAGACAGGGTCTGTGAGTTTGCTAAGTTGACTCCGGTTCAACTTTTAGAAGAGACTGAAAAGGCTGTTGGTGACCCAAGACTACCTGTACAACATCGTGCTCTTATTAGTAAAAGTCATGAGCTGCGGAATCTTGAACGAGTGAGTTTGTTTTAACAGGATTGGGGAAGTTATTGGAATTTTAGTGTCTGTTTACTAATTCTAAACCTATTGTGTTATATTTCAGGCAGTTAGGCAAAATCGAGAAACTTTGGATCAGCTGAAGTCGCTTAATGCTGAGCAGGAAAGAGATGTTGAGCGTGTTCGTCAAAGGGAAGAACTCATAACAAAGGTTTTCCATCTGATTCCTGAATATAGATTCTCTTAGGGTGCGTTCACTTTGCATGAATGGAATGGTGCCGGAATGGATTGCACATAAGAATGGAATGGGGGAAGGAATGGAATAGCGAAGGAAAGGAATAATCATTCCATTCCTTTGTTCACTTGCCAATTTTTTTAAAAATGGAATGAAATGAAATTTTAGAAAAAAAATTCTCGAAAAAAACTTCCCTGGAAAAGTTTCTCAAAAAAAATCCCGGAAAAAATTTCTCGAAAAAACTACTCAGAAAAAATTTCTCAAAAAAATATCTGGAAAAATTTCTCAAAAATGAAGATTCCAAAAAAATTTCTCGAAAAAACTTCCAAGAAAAATATCTCGAAAATAATTTCCCCAAAATTTTTTTCGATAAAACTACCCTGAAAAAATTCCTCCAAAAAAAATTTCCGAAAAAAATTTCTCGAAAAAAAGGTTCTGGAAAAAAATCCTCAAACAAAACTTCCAGGAAAAAGTTTCCCGAAAAATTTTCCTAAAAAAAACTATCTGTAAAAAAATTCTCAAAAACAAGTTTACGGAAAAAATTTCTCGAAAGGAATGGCTCTATCCCAAATGTTTATGATGGAATGGAATGAGAGAGGGAATGATTGGTTCCATTACTTGGTCCAAATTACTTGGTCCAAGTGAACAATCTAAATTTTTATTCCGACCGGAATGGGCGTTCCATTCCTGCCAAAATCCATTCCATTCCTGCCAAGTGAACGGAGCCTTAGTATTTAATTTCATTGATGACAGGAAACAAGCTGACAATCATAATCATATGTAGGTTGAGTCTATGAAGAAGAAATTGCCCTGGCTGAAGTACGACATGAAGAAGGCCGAGTTCATTGAAGCTAAAGAGAAGGAGAAAGATGCTAAGAAAAAGTTTGACGAGCTTGCTAAAGTTATGAATGAACTACAAGGACCCATAGAGTAAGCAATTTGTTATAGCATGATTTTGAGCAAGTCTAATGCTGATTCTAAAATGGTTGTAGGCTTATAGCTATTTCTGTATTTTGGCCCCAGAAAGGTCTTTGGTGCTAAAATAGAACTTATACTTCAATGCTAATGCTAAAATGACTAAGGCTATCTCTATATTTAAGTTGAAATTCATGTACCAAAGATATTTCCCTCTTTTTCTTCTAGAAAATGATCTAGCAAGGTTGGCTATAGCTATCTTTGGTTGTATTTTTTACGCACTGGAGTGACCAATTTTGTAAATCTAGTTCTATGTTATAGCTATGCATTGGATTTGCTTTTTGATGTAGTTTTTATATCTTTTGTAATCTTAAAGTAATGCTAAAGGTGGACAGCTGATATATATTTAAAAAGATAGAGCTGGAACACACAGGTTTTCCGAAAGGAAAATTTGTCTTTTGGTAAAGTTTCTCCATTTTCACTTTGCTATCTGATTTCAGGCACCACAAGAAAGAGAAAACTATGCCGGATGCTAAATTGAGGAAATCAAGAGCTGTTTTAGATGACAATTCCAGGAAACGGTTGCAACTGTCAGAGAAAGAAAACATTTTGGTATCTATATAAATGAATTTCTAGTTGCAAAACTTTCCTGTAGGACTAGAGTATGCATATGGACGAATCTGATTTTTGGTTACAAACTTGTAGAGTGCGCAAGTGCGGGGGAAATTTAAAGAAATAGAAGGATTGAGAAGGCAAGAACAATCTCGTCAAGAAAGAATCCTTAAAGCTAAAGAAGATCTTGCTGCGGCTGAGTTGGAATTTGCAAACCTGCCCCATTATGAACCACCTAAGGATAAACTTGTAAGTATCATTTTCAAAAAAAAAACTTGTAAGTATCCGTGTTATTGAAGCTGCATTTTTGTGATTGTCTTGCTGATCAACTCAATATAGACCTGTCAATCCAGAAAAGGGACATCCATGATTGTACATTACGATATTTGCGAATTTTTGACCGTTTCATATTCTTGTGTTATCGGTGGGTATTTCTGCATTTCCTTGTTATGTGGCCCTCAATGGAATTGACTGCATTTAATATTCTAACATCATAAACTATCTTTAGGATTATAATTTAAATGTATAGATAATAATGTCTGCTGATTTTAACTTCTCATAGATCTGAGTCTTTTTTATATTTATAGATAATTCTGGAGATGATTCGAATATCATTGTGCAGCACAACATAAACATTTACCTTTCTTTACCTATTTAACTTGATCCTGGTACTGAACTTAAATCATGTTTCAGGATAGCTTAGGTGCTCAGATTTTGGAGTGGGAAGAGCGAGCAGATAATGTAAGATCTCAGAAAAGGGACAAGGAGAAAGCCATATCTCAGAATAAGATATCTTTGGGCCGATGTATTGACAGGTATAGGGATGCAAGAAATATAATAACTATCTTTTCTAAGAGTAATTGAATGTCTCGGTGTGTGGAGATGTCACGGTTTTAGTGAAAAGGGATGAAGGATTCTGAAGCATAACTGTCAGGGAAAAACAATTTATACAAGGAAGGAAATGCCCTTCGTGAACCATTTATACTCATCTTCTCTTTTTGGCATTTTTTTACTTTTAGATATATGTGGCTTATAGAGTCATATTGACCTTTTTCAGTGGTGTATCTATGGTGAAATTGTTTGGGGGAGAGAGTGCCTGTTCTTCCCTATATGCCTTGTCATTGTTTTCTTTGTATGCAGATTGAGTTTCAAAGTGTTGCTTTTACATCGTTGGACAAAGTATTTGCAGGTTGAGGAATATGGAGGATACAAAGAACAAAAGTTTACGTGCGTTACGTAATACGGGCGCTGAGAAAATATTTGAAGCATATAAATGGGTTAATGATCACCGCCATGAGTTTAATAAAGATGTGTATGGTCCTGTATTAATTGAGGTACACAAGGTTTACATACGACTTTTTGAAACAAGTATACCACTATACCAGTACCTTTGAACTGCTTTTTCTCATTTTCCTACTAATTACTTCAAAAGGAGTACAAAACAATACTTTATTTTCTACTTAAAGTAATGCCTTCTTTTTATTACTGAAAAATCAGGTTAACGTCAAAGATAGAGTTCATGCAAACTACTTGGAAGATCATGTTGCTCACTATATCTGGAAGGTAAATCAAAATTGATGCCTTTATTATTAATATGATTGATTTTTTTTAATATGACCAACTTTCTCACATTTTCTCCTCCACATATCATGTTTTTCTCTAATCACACTATCCAATAAAATAAACTCAAATATTGAAGTATTGACTGATAACCTTATTTTGGGGGTGTTTGGCTAAGCTTATTTCTGAAAAATAAGTGCTTATTTCAGGAAAAATGTATACATTTACGTACTTTTTTCTGGAAATAAATACTTATTTTTGAAAAATAAAATAACAATTAAACTTGGTTTTGAAAAATAAGTACTTATTTTTAAAAAAAGTAGACATTTACATACTTTTTTCCGAAAATAAGTACTTATTTTGATAAGAAAAGGAAGTCCAAACAGATATAAAATCTTTAACTCGAGATCACTTCAAGTGACATGTTGGAATGGGTAAGAAAAAGACGATAAGACAAAATTTTGAATTGTATGTACTAAAATTAAATGAACTGCTGTCTTAATTTTACTATTAATCCAAAGCCATGCATTAGAGATTAGCCTGCATTTAAAACCCATATAATCTGGTATTTTGAGGTCAACACATCCCTTCATCTCTTACTCTCTACTAATGATTCTGTAATAGCAATATCCTTGAGTTGTTTCTGCATCTTCTTTCCCTTGGAGAATCAATTTTCTCATGCATGGGGTTTCCGTTAATGTAGATGACTCCTTACTCTTCCATTGATAACATGCTTTTTGCAGCTTCTAGTAATTGTATCTTCTCGGGTCAAAATACAAACACGTCACTAAACGTAAAACTCCATGTTACCCAGGTCTTTTTATCATTAATCACTAATATTGAATTCTTCCATGGAACTTTTTTCTTCTTCCACTTCAATGAAGTTGTGGTGGTTTTTTTGTGTGCGTGTTTGAATGATTGAAGTTATAACAATTTTATAATACCCTGTCGAATACACTCTGTAATTAGGAGATAATTAATAAATTATTAAAGCTTATAAATTAGATGCTTGTTCTATAAAATGACAAGTGACATGCCAAGTCTTTTCAGCTCGCAAATATTTAGAGTTGCCAGAGGCTTGTATACTCTAAAATACTCGCAAGATTTTTCCATTATATTTAAAGAAATGATTCAAATGAATTTGGATAGGAACATGAGTTTGTTTTGTGGAGAATAGAATTAGTCTAAAGACTTCACTAAGACTATCAGCTGTGATTCCTAAGCTGTCTCCAAATACGTTATATATGATTACTTGCTGAGGTGCTTGCCCAAAAAGAGGATGACCTCAAAGCTTATGTTGTGTGTTCTTGGTAGAATTTTATTAATAAGCTTCCCTGATATCAGCAAGTCATTTTTTTTAATGACAACTTAGTGAAATTTTGCAGTATCGTTTGTGTATCACTCTTCTTGTTTTTATCCTGGGGCCTATTTTAGCAGTTTAACTTTAACCAGAGATTTTCAAGTGTAGAGTCCTACAAGGCATAATAAATTGAATTCAGATACCATGGAGCCCTAAAATCTTCAATATATTTCATATGCCACAAACTGATGGCTAATAGAGAATTCCCTAGTGCAACAGTGCGTAGTTGGAACTTGGGATCGATAAAATGGAAAATGGATGTAGATAAATTATCCAGGAGACTCGATGGAGTCCATTATGTTATTTATGATTTGGTCCCAATATTGGCCGACTTCCTCTTTCAAAACGCCCAGAACTCTATAAAGAAAGGGGTATGAATAACTAAAGTTCGTTAATTTTTATGAAGCTATAAATTTAATTAAAACTTATGTTAGAAAGTGTCAGAAGTGGATCATCTGTATGCAGTATGCTTTATTAGTTTCTTTTGGTAGATTGTGTTATTGTAATTTCTGTAAACCTCTGCAGGCATTTATAACTCAGGACTCTGGTGATCGGGACTTCTTGGTCCAAAATCTTATGTCTTTTGATGTTGTGGTTATTAATCATGTCGATGAAGGTCCTAACAAAGAGACATTTCAAGTTTCTCAGGAGGCATGCAACTTATTCATCTCAATTGATTGCTTAGGCGTTATTAATTTTATATCTGTAATTATTTTCGTTTTGTTCTTTTCAGCAGATGCATGCTATTGGGATATATTCCAGACTTGACCGTGTTTTTGATGCTCCCCCTGCAGTCAAAGATGTTCTGATAGGACAGTTTGGGCTGGAGTATTCTGTATGTTTCTGATTATCAAATAATTTAAAGGGGCCAGGTTCCACTTAAAACCTTAAAACTAATTTGTGTTCTTCTGCCAGAATATAAAGCTGTATTTTATTATTAAATATATCTTTTTCATATTTACTTCTTTAATTTTTTTTTATAAGAATGAGAAGAAGATTGTGTTTTGCAGAAGAACAAATTATTTAACAAAAATATTATGCAATTTCCAAAAAAACTGTGTTCTGCAGAATAATAACATATTTTATTATTTAAAGAAAACATTTTGTATTGCATCAGAACAAAACACATTGTGTTCTGAACCAGAACAAATAAATATGAGTTTTTATTAAACACACATCAAAGGTTGTTGTGTTCTAATATCTATTTTTGATCGATGTTCTAATTTGATCCTGACCCTTCATTTAAAAAATATATAAATAGAAGGTCTAATGTGTTACTCTTCTAACTGTACTCCTTACAAGATACCTTTGAGAACTTATGTGTGTTTCAATCCATGTGTTCTTCAGTACATTGGCTCTAAGGAAACTGATGAGAGAGCTAATGAGGTCCAGAGACTAGGAATCATGGATTTGTGGACCCCTGAAAACCACTATAGGTGGTCCAAATCTAGATATAGTGAACATGTTTCAGCAGTTGTTGAATCAGTGAACCAGTCACGTCTTCTCTTATGCAGTATGTACCTGGAACCTTTATGAACAACTCATTCGAATTGCGTGTACATTTGGAATAACATACACTGCTGTTCTTCTCCAGATGTGGATGTTGAGGAGCTTGAAAATCTTAGGACTAAAAAAAGAGAGCTAGAAGATTCAATTTCTGATCTCGAGATTAGTTTGAAAGAGCTTCAAAGTGAGCAAAGGCACATTGAAGATGAAGGAGCTAAACTTCAGAGAGAAAGGGTAAGTCAAATGCCCGAAAATTGCTATTATCAATGTTAAGCGAATATATATTTTTCTTTATTGTGAGTTCTGTGTATCTACATACTTACTTTTGTATTTTATAGGAAGACATTCTTAACATAGTCCAACATGAGAAAAAGAAAAGACGTGAACTTGAAAGCCGTGTTAGTAAGTATCTTCAGTGCTTGATTAGTTTATTACACCTCACCGTCATCTGCACTCGAGTAAAAATCTTTTTATTGAGTACCTTTGAAACTTTTACAAATTAATTTCTGTTATTCCAGATCAAAGAAGATCAAAAGTAAAATCATTGGAAAGAGAAGAAAACATGGATACGACTATTGCAAAGCTAATAAGTTCTGCTTCAGACTTGAATGTTCAGCGATTTCAGTGTGCAATTGAGATCAAGGTGGGTTGTATTTATGCAGTAACTTATGGTTTTAAACTCTAGGCTGTCTACAACTTGTTTTTATGTGAATTGTTTGTCTTCTATTCGTCTCAGAACTTCTCTCTTCTAGATAGTTTCTCATCATTTATATGCATTCCTTTTGGCAGAATTTGCTTATTGAAACATTGGCTAATAGAAGATCTGCTGCAGAACAAAATATGACAGTTATTGAACTTGAGTCTAAGGTATCATTTTTCTGTAATCTTTGTTAGCAAAGTATATTATTATAATGCACATTATCATACTACCACTATATGTGCATTTTTTTATTTTGGCTGTGTTTTAGCCTACTTAGGAACGCTATTAGTATTTTATATATCAATATTTTTTGCAACTTCGTTAGTAAGTAAGATTTAGCCAATGTAGTTGAAGCGCTGATTTTAAATTAAATATCGGAAAAGTGTTTATATTGTTTATGATTCCTACCTTTCTAACCCATTCACATTGGGAGAGGGTATTATTTATTTAACCTCATCCCTGATCTGCATTGTTGGCTTTCTCCTGTCATTTGATTACTATGTGCCTTTCCCATCAATATTTTGCAATCTTCAAAAGCACCTTCTCTATGCAACAGTAAGTTGGAGGGAATGAATTTTTTTCCTTCCATCGGTAAAATGTAGTAACCTAAAATTTATAAGACAAATTCTTATTGGCAGTAAAAGTGAAGGGATTTTTACTTCTATCAACTTTTTATGAATTACTATTAGTGCTTGAAACAACATATGAATCGAGCATGCAGAATCAAAAATTTCTTCTGTTCTCACATGAATTTTTCATCCACGTCAAATGCAGAGATTCAAACAAGCATACAGAAATTTGGCTATTAATCAAATCATATTGCATGCCATTTGTACTTTCTCCTTGAATTCGTGTCATGCTTGTTCACGTTCTGTATGCTAATTTACTTGCATTACAATTTTATTTGTGATTTTTTCATTGACCTCTTTCAGATTAGAGAACTAGAAGTTGGTGTTAAAGAGCAAGAGAAGATTGCTGTACAAGCATCTCAACAATATGAGTACTGTATGACACCTTCTACTGTTTGTTCTATTTTAGTTTATACGAAATTGGTCAAAAATGAAGTCATATATTGATATTAGCTACTATCAATATGTTAATTTTGGAAGATTCAGTAGCTCGATGATAAATTAATTAATAATTATATTTAGTTTCTCTTCTAGAATATATTTAACTGTTTATGACTGAAAGAAATATGCATAAATCAAACCAAAGTACCAAACATACCTATTGTGTGCCGATGTGGAGCAGGGTCGGGGAGTAAGATATATGCAGTCCTCAACTCTACTCCGGAAAGTAGATGTGTAGTTTCTGCAAAGACCCTCCAACTCCAGCAACACAAAACAAAAATAGAACAGGTTTTCAAAGGAAAAAAAACCGAAATAGACCACAGCTACAAGAGCATTACTTAAATGATTAGAGATATCAATTGAAAAATATGATGCACTCAATTGTAGAAAAATACCATGCAAAATTATGGCGGACAAAATATAGACACATTTACTAAAACAAAACTAACGAAAGAAATTATGACCTATAAATTATCATAATTCTTATGACCTACAAAATTGGGCGGCGTTTAGCATTTTCCGTTACTGCCTACCTCACAAAGAATCTATATATTATTAGGTTAAAAAAGGAGCATGGTCTTACAAATAGGATGTTAGTGTATAAAAAAATTATAATTGTGCTGACAAAAAGATGAGATCTCAAAAATAGTTTTTTGATAGTACATAATAAAATAAATTGGTTAAAATATATAGTTGAGTTTAAATTGTCCTTTAACATAATGTCCTAAATATTTAATTATTTTGTAGTGGATTAAGTAAAAGAATTTTTTTGAAAGTAGGACCATATATAGTATACAAAAATATATGGTTTAAGTATGTATTTGGTAAAAAAAATGAGTTTTTTAAAAATGAAGTTCTAGATAGTAAAAAATAAATTGCAAAAAGTTTTTAGATATAAGAAGTTATTTGTTTGTTTTATATACCAACCCATGCCTCACGCTACATGTTGTAATAGTACTAAGAGGAATATACTTGGAAGTTCAATGTGCTAAAGAATAGTTACTTTGCTTAAATATTTTAATATATATAGCAAAGAAAAATTAAACATTTGAGGCCTAATAACTATCAATGAAAAGAGAGAAATAAATAGGTATTGCTATGATTGGCCAGCAGTGGAGGCTTGTAGCATCTGTCTAAGAATCTATGTAAGACTTGAGTCATTCGGTGTTTGAAATTTGGTTATTTATATTGAATACTTAACATTTGTGAAGGTATTCAGTTTATTGTGAAGTTACTGTATCTTTTGGCAATAGGATAAGACGTCGTTTTCTTGTAATTTTTATACTTGTAATGTCAAAAGAAATCTGATACATATTAATTACTTTTTTAGGGGTTAATCATATATTGTGTGCTTCCTTCAAAAGGGCGGCTTGGGTTTGGTGGCATTTGTCGTGCGAGCTTAAGAAGTTTTTCTGTATTAAAACCCCTTTTCAAAAGGCTTTGGATTTGGACAAAATTCTTTAGCGACCACTTTTAAGGTCCATGAAGTAAATGTATATCCAATAGATCACTGGTTCATCTCATGTTCTACCTTGCAGAACATTTATGATCAGGACTATTCTCAGTCTTTTGGTATAACCAACTGCGTACAAGTTTACTTAAGCTTATTAAAGAGTAGAAACTATCTTTGATCCGAACTTGCCTCATTAAATTTTAGGATTGTGAACAAATTATAAACGGGAAAAAAGGGAGGAAAGCAGTACATCTTACTTTATATATGGTTTAGTGATGGGGAAGTGGGAACATAAGTGAAGAAATTTTATTTATATTATAATTAGTTTATATATGTTATGTAAAGCTAATCAGAAGTATTTATTTTTATGTTTTATATGTGGGGTTAGTAGGTTATAAATATATTATTTGAATATATTATATTAGACATGGTTATTGCGAATATTATTTGAATTGAGTCTCTTCTTGGGTTGTGATCCAAGTTTATCAATTATTATTGTTTTTAGTTTGTATGTTCATCGTTCTCAAAGTTGTCATGCATCAAGAACTATACGGGCCTTAGTTCATTAGGATATTTATTAGGGTTTGTATACCCTATATAAGCATTGTAATCCTCACAGACAATCTTAGATTTGGTTATGGAGAATATTATCAAATATTGAATTGAGTCTCTTTTTGGGTTGCAACCCATTGTTTTTATCCCTTCTGCGATTGGGAAACCCTTGGGGTAGTGTGTCTTTAGCGGGTCATCACCGAACACCCAAGTTTATCAAACATTATTATTTTTAGTTCGTATACTCATCATTCTCAAAGTTGTCCTGCATCATTTAGCATGTTCCTTTATGCACTTAGTTGACTAATTTAAATTTTGCATTATTATACAGGTAAAAATGAGGCGGAGAAATATCGGCAGCAACTGCAAGCTGCTAAGAAGCATGCAGAATCAGTTTCCATGATTTCTCCAGCTCTTGAAAAGCTCTTTATTGAGGTCTATTATGTTAACAGAATTTTAACTTGTCCACATGAATGGATATGACCAATTATAGTATGCCGTGTAAAATAGAGCCTTCAGTCATAATACAGAAACACAAACATGTATTTCATGTTCTTGTGGAGCGCACAATTATCTTATTTAAAAAAATGGGCATCGAATAACTGATTCACAAATATTTATATATGAATGGGCACACATCCATTTCATAAAATCTATGAAATTAATTAGTAGAATTGTGAATGAGATCATGTATTCTAAAGGACACACACATATATTTTTATCAAGAAAACTTGTTAGTTCTTTTCGGAATATTTTCATGTCCACGGAGATTCTTATACACTTCTAAGTTATACCAAGGAATTTTTGCTTGGTACAATTTCCAGCTTTTACAGTGATGTTAAGTATGTTTGTTTTAATAAAGTAATCGTTGATTAATGTTTTTATGACATTACTAATACTCGTTGCTGTTATTAATCTGTTTATCATGGATACATCACATTCTGTGGAGAAAATTTGACCCTTGACATGATTAAACCCTGCTCAAATTTATAATCCTGCACAGGATACAGACACCTGAGTGTAAGAAAGTATAGGAAAACCACCATCTTAATCTGTAGTGTCGACCAAGATTGTGTAATATGGATTTATATCTTTGAATGAGTATATATGTTGACTATGATTCTTAGCTCCTGCCCATTCTCTGCATATTTTTTGAGTTGTAGGGTAGATTTGGAGTTGTGTCCAGTTTTTCAGTTGTGTGTGTGTGGATTTTGGACTCGTGTCCATTTTTTTTATATTCTGTTTAATTAAGTGATTATTGTGAAGTTGATCTCTCCTGGTACATTGAATGGCATAACGCTGGTGTGTTTTTCATGATTGCAGATGCCATCTACCATTGAGGAATTGGAGGCTGCTATTCATGATACCATGTCTCAAGCAAATTCTATTCTTTTTCTTAATCACAATATATTGGAAGAATACGAAAATCGGCAAAGAAAAGTAAATCTAGCCATGTCTGATCTATATTATAATAAAAAACATATAAAAGTTATGGTTCAGTTCCAACATTTGTTGTTTTGCAGATAGAATCCCTTGAAGGAAAACAAGAAACAGTTGAAGTGGAATTACGGAGATGTGAAGATGAAATGAATGCTTTAAAGGTTAAAAAACAGTTGCTTTTACTTGTACTTGTTAAAGTGTGTGGCAGACCTTTTTATTTACTGAATAAGCTTATGTCTTCATATATGTGATTCTTGTATTGAAGAAGGGCTATGACTTGAATAGTATAATACTACTCAGAAGCTTGTATTAGTTGAAACTAATTACTCCATTTTAATTTTTAACTGGCCGAGTTATGAAATGTTTGCAGGAAAGTTGGCTTCCAACAATAAGAAACCTTGTCTCTCAAATAAATGATACATTTAGTCGAAACTTTAAAGATATGGCTGTTGCTGGAGAAGTTTCACTAGGTATATATATATTCGTTTTTTCATATAGAGATTAGAGACATCTTTACTTCTATATGAATGCAGTGTTTCTCTTCCAGATGAGCGGGACATAGACTATGAGAATTACGGGATACTTATAAAAGTGAAATTCAGGTAATAGCAATTGTGGATATCCCTTAAATTCATTGAGTACTTGATTTTTGGTATGGCATTAATTTTGTTTAGGGAATAAAGGCTTAATTTATTTTAGTTTATAGTCTGGTTGCTCAACTTCTGCAGGAACAATGTCTAGTTCTGGAAAAGGCTTGCCTAGACACTGTTTGTATTGATATCATACCTTGCCACTGTGCAAACAGAAATCAGTTTATCAATGCCAGTAATTATCCTAAATGAACAAAGTAACTAACTGAGTGAACCCGCATTAATTGCATTTATGTTGTACACTGTTCTTGTGGTAATCATCTTAAAGCTAGATTTTTAATACATAGTAAACGCACATTAAAGAATTTTTTAGAGCATGGTTATTCGTTATTTTTATGAACATTTTGTGACTAGGTATCCGAAAGGAAATTAAGCTGTTTTGATGACATCTAAGTATCTAAATAGTGTCTCCTGGTCAATAGAAATGTTACTAGAAATTCGGAAGGCATCCTAGGTCCATATCTACTATTTCACAATCATAAGAATACTAAAGAAAAGCTGCAACTAGGAAGCACGGACTCTTCAAAAAGGCTACCGTATGTGTGTCGAACTTGGTCGAATCGGCGACTCGGCACTGACTCGGCTGAGTCCCATATCCGGGACTCTTTGATAATTGGTGAGTCCATGTGTCTTAGTACCCGTGTCGCCGTATCCGAGTCCATGCTTCCTAGAGCTGCAGTGATCACAGATTTTCAGAGGCAATGGCAGAATGATCACATTTTCAGAGGCAATGCCAGAATGATCACATGAGCAAATTTTGGAAGTTCTCTGGTGAAATAAACATGTGATCAATGTTTAAGTGTAACGTTAAGACTTCTAGATGTACTCATTTGCCCAAGTTAGTGTTGTATTAGTTATGGCAGAGGTTAAAAAAATTAGTGTTGGGATTTTAGTAGTGACATTATTTTACCAAATACTTAAAACTGAAATTGTTTCCTTCTTTAACAGGGATTTCAGCATTATACTCTTTCGACTGTTTCCCCGGTCGACCTATTTATAGAGTACTAGTTGTTTCATTCTATTGTCCTACGTATATTTACTGAATCTTGATCAACTATAGCACCTCATGCAACTATAGCACCTCAAAAGCATTCATGTTTTTGCAGTGGTCTTATATCCTGCAGATATAGTTGGTATATACTCTGTTTAATGGAGAGTGGAGTGAATGTATTAAATATTGGAAAACCCTTTCCTAATGCTTTTAAGTCGAAGGCACGGCTTTGCAAGGATGGTTCAATTACTAAGCGTTTTGAGTTTTTTCTTCAATGTCTTATAATTATTATTTATACTGTTTTCTGATTTGGTAGTTGAGATGGATATAGAAGGTGATCTGAAATTCAAGGATTTTGAGAAGCTATTTTTTCTGAACTTCTTTCAGACAGTTTTTATGTTGCACGCAATTCTTTATCTGTACTTGGTTTTATTGCATTAATTTGGTTTAAGCAGGGATTATTTTCCAAACTTAGTTTATGATATATTTATTTCTCTTTTTGTTCTGAACTCCCTATTTATAATAATGTATTAATATGCTCTAATTCCCATTATGTCACTCTACACAATTTTCAGGGAAGCTGGACAACTTCAGGTTTTAAGTGCCCATCATCAATCTGGAGGGGTAGAGTAGTAAACTGAATTTTTTTAGTCATGATTTTCTGCATTTTTTATTGGTATTTCGATACTTACACATCAATCCTCTTTTCAGGAACGTTCTGTTTCGACCATTCTCTACCTAGTTTCTTTGCAAGACCTCACAAACTGCCCTTTCAGAGTTGTTGACGAGATAAATCAGGGTTTGTTAATTTACACGGTGACTACAGTAGGCAATATTATATATGCTCTTTTAAAAAAGGTATAACTATATTCAATTTTTCTCAGGAATGGATCCTGTAAACGAAAGAAAGATGTTTCAGCAGTTGGTTAGAGCTGCCAGCCAACCAAATACACCACAGTAAGTATTTGATTAAAGTGCAGTTAATTGGAATATTATAATATGTTTCTCCTGGAGGGCTTTCATTTGGATCAATAGGGCTACTCTATATAGTATATACTTTAATATAACAATTTATGTAAAACAAGATAAACATATTCTTACTACCAAAGAAAATTTAGTTAAATATTTTTCTTCATGAAGTTGAAATGGCCTTTCATAGTTATTTATATACATGTATCTAGTTATGGTCAGTTATAAAATTTCAAATACTCACACAAACATGTCTCTACCAGTGCTTGAACCCTCGACCTCCTATTACCAATAGTCTGCTAAGCTAAGCTTTGCAGATCCCACCATACTTGTTGCAAGTACCATTGTAAAACTTATTGTTGTTTTTGGTTGGGATAAAGTGAACTTATTGTTGTTATTGTTGTTTAACAAGGGATACTCTATTCTCCGTCATACCCGGTTTTCTTTACAATCCTAATCAACAGTGGAGTGCAATTATGATTTCATTCTCCACAACAAACATTACATCTATGATATATATCTTAGATCTCTACGATATATAAATTGAGACTGATGTATAGAAGTATTGAAAGCTTATTTTGTTGAAAATCTGATGTATAGAACTTTTAGGAATGCAAATTGGATGGTATCGATACTTGAAAGCAAGTGAAGGTTTTGTGTTATGAAGAGTTTTTATTTGATCAGGAAAACATTTTCTATAATTTCATGGTGGATGTATGCTTATTTATTCCAGCTTATTAAAGAAAATATAAAATTTAGTTTCTCCCCTTTTTTATTGAAATAAATATTAATAACAATTTTAGGCCTTGTGTTAAGTTTGCCTCTAAAGTGGTCGTTTTTATGATGCCCAGGTGTTTCTTGCTTACACCAAAGCTGCTGTCAGATCTGGAATACAGTGAGGCATGTAGTGTCATAAATGTAATGAATGGACCATGGATAGAGCAGTCCTCAAAAGGTCACTTGCATATTCATATCTTGCTTAGTTTTGCTCAGTTGACTCTTTTGAGTAGATTGTAGCTTTAATGCTTTACTATATATAGTATTACGTAGTGTATACAAATAATACTTGTATTTTTGTGACTTTGTCCCGTGAACTTAAACGAAGTATAATCCTGGTTCTTTTCAGAAATCCAGGGGCGACATAACTTGAAATTACATTCTTTAAATGACTTTGTAGAATACATGTATATCCTAAAAGTTTGGTGGTTTTTCAGTTTGTACCGGAAGTCCCATGTTCCTTATTTATTGCTTAAATTTGTTTTTTTTGTGGTGAAATTTTGTTGGTAGGATGTATTTTATTGCACATGGTCTACATGGGGTCTGTAAGTTTCCCCAAGTGCTTGCTTTTATTCTGCATAGAGTAATTCATAAGGAAAAAACTACCATCAGTTGAGAAATAATAAGATTTTGGTTTTTGATATTTGACGGAATAAATTGAGGATGTTAAAATTCAGGTGGAGACTCTGAAAATTTCACAAGTTGAGGAATATACAACAGTTTTATCACTATGTATACTAGATAAAGTTAAGATAAAGATATTGCTTTAGGTAATATGTATCATTATTTAGTGCTCTTTTATATAGTTTTTGCATGCACTGTCGTGTTATTACTGGCCAAAAAATACCAGAATCTTTCCTCGTTCCGGTTAATCTTACTCTTTCCTCGTTGCATTATACAGCATGGAGTGATGGAGGAACCTGGACCTCTATCATGCACTCATTGACAGAAAGTCGGTGCTGAGGAATACAAATTACCGTACAAAGGTTGTTGATATATGATGTGTTAGTGAACAAACGATGTCCCTGTCGGTTCGTTAGATCTGTTTGATTGTATTAGTAATTTATGCCGTCTTGTTTTTGTTTTAGGATACAACGCAGGGTCAGGAAGTTATGATTTGAAGATTGAATTTGCATCGTATGTATATGTGGTTTTGGTGCAATCCTTTTCTTTTGTTTCAGAAAAGAATTGATGTAATTTATGCTTGGATGGTGCAATGAGCTTACTGTATAAATATGTACATATTGTTTCAAGAACTTTAGTCTTTATGTAGTATCTGATAGTATGATATACATCTTTTTGTAATGTAAAACTAGATTACCAGAGTCCAGACTAACGTCAATGGTTTACCGTTACGTTAAGTGAAATAGTTACTCTGCCGGGCTATTGTACTTCACACTGCTGCAACTGCACCAGCCTTGTCATAACAAGAACTTGTGTCTCTGCTCCTTTGGATGGCTCATGCTGCTATTGATGCATTGTGCATATGGATCAGGCGTTTTTGGATATAATTTATTACAAGGTTGCTGAATGTACTTATATTATATTATCTTCTATTTTGTACTGGGTTGGCAAAATTGACATAACTTGAAATTTGACACAATCCAGGCTTGAAAATATACAAGTTTGGGTTGGGGGGTTATGAGTTTCATGTTCAGGTTGATCCGTAAAAATTGGATTAATATCAGGTTGATCTGAAATATATAATACATTATACATGATATATAGGCTTATTTAAAATTTAAATCCCGTGTTATTAAAAATATACAATCAAAACTTTTTTTTAATATATTTAATATATTTAACTCTACATTTTTTAATTATATACAATTGAAACCTTTTTTAAAATAAATAATAAATTTAACCTTACATTTTAAAATATTTAGTAAATTTAACCTTGATTTTTTAATTTTGGAATAAAATAAAATTTACGACCAAATTATGAATAAATATTTATCAAATGTATTGTATAGATATTATTTAAGTATAATAGATATTTGCAATTATTACGGTTTTTTCTTATAAAATTGATATTTAAATGTTCTTTTTTATATTAATATATTATATATGTTAAATAAAATTTTAATATGTGTTTATATTATTCTCTCTTGTCATCACACTTCCCGTTCAATATATTCATAAATGTTTATCACTGAATTTAATTTATTTTCAAAAAGTATTTTCGAGAAATATTAATATAGTTTTATATTAATATATCTATATGTATAATAAAGATATATTAAAATAGGGTTTGATTGTATATTGTTAATAACACAGGGTTAAATTGTAAATAAGCCTAATATATACGTTTCAATAAGCCTAATATATTCGCAATTGATTTTCAAAAGCCCATTATACTTTCATTATAGCGTAAGTAATGTTATAAAAGAAATCATAGTTTTTTATCTTATTTTTTCCATTATTTATGCTATAGCGGCCTTCTGAAAATTATTTGCCTTCGTTTTTATTTTTCCAGTCATTACTTTCAATATATAGTATATAGTATAAATTCAGTGTCAAAAGAAGCCTATTTACCTTGGTTGTTAAGAAAATATCAAATTATTTTAAATTAAAATTCATTAGATTTCCACTTGCCATTAATCATATGACAAGACAATTCAGAAGTTGATTATATCATCACCATATACAACGCCAGCTGGCCAGATCACCGGTCTTACACGCCCCGACTCGCTGCAAAATTCGTGAGAGCCGGCTCGGACTGAGCTGGTTCATAAACCGGTACAAACCGATAGAAAAACCGTGCCATGCATGAGTTGTAACTGGATAAACTGAGCTCGGTACGGACCCGCTCGCGTAACTCGTCACAATTTATCACGGCCTGGCTCGGCACACTCGGCACAACCACAAATTCATCATCCACACAATATAATATAGTTATATATGAATTGGTTTTTTAGATATTGCATGGCCCAGGGCGAATGGGAAGACATAAATACATTCAACGTGTAATAATTTAATTAATATTTTTATTTATTTATTTTATTCAACTATCAAATTTGAGTTTGACTAAAAAAAATTGATTTTAAATCTAAAATTGAATACCGTTAAAATTCTAATAATTTTGAATTCAACTTAAAAAATCGAATTTGAAGCTCAAATTATATACTAAATTTAACACAAATTTAAATTTAAGTCATAAAATACTATTTTAATGGAGAACCGAGAATGTACCTTTTTTTAAGTTATAAATTTAATTCATATATACAAAATATTTTTATTTTGTATTTTTAAATTTGATTTGCTTCGTTTTTTTTAATATGTTTATTATGTACATGCGGTTTGTTTCGTTATTTTAGAGATGAGTCCTCTCAAATTATTTATAAAATATTTTTTAATTAATAAAATTTATAGAGGTACCGTCCTCTTTTATTCTAAAAATATTCGTATGAAATAAGTATTTATTTTCTTAAAAAAATGAAATAAAATCCGACCTTAGATTTTTATTTATTTTTAATAAAAACATGTACATACGAAAAAGAGAGTTAGAAATAAGTTAATTATTATTTATTTTAAAGAATCCATATGAAACATACACTGTTTTTAAAAAAAATCAAAAATAAAGCACATATTAAATAAATGTTAGCATGCTAGGATTCTATATTTTAGAATGCAGAAAAAAAAATCAAAAATAAAGCACATATTAAATAAATGTTAACATGCTAGGATTCTATATTTTAGAATGCAACTCGTGCAGCTCAGCACGACCGCAGGTTCAGCTCGGCAAATCTATAATATTAAATGGATTAAAGATTTAAAAAAACAAAACAAAACTCGTCTAACCCGCTAATCCGCTGAACTGCTCACATGCCACAGTTTTTCCAAACCAGGCCGACTCGACACGGCTCGCCTTCCCACACGTGTCGTGCACGAGTCCTTTGGTGGCCAAACTGGCTCGCCCGGTCCGCTCGTTTGACCACCTCTAACCACACATCGGTTAGCCGCCCAAAATGCAATCTATATACTCCCTCCATCCTCACCATCCTGAATTTATTAGTAGTATACAAATTTTAAAAGTCAAACTCATTCAAGTCTGATTGCAAATTATATATTATTTATTAATAACTTTACAAATTTAAAAATTTTATTTAATAATATATCAACTATATTTTTTAACTATATTTTTTCATAATTTTTATGTCTAATAATAATTAATAATTATTAGTCAAAGTTAGCTTAATTTGACTTTAAAATTTAATATAATGTTATTATAAGACGGAAGGAGTATTATATATATGTCTAATAATAATTAATAATTATTGGTCAAAGTTAGCTTAGTTTGACTTTAAAATTTAATATAATGTTATTATAAGACAGAAGGAGTATTATATATTAAGACATCGCAATATCGAGCATTTCCCCCCCGCCTATATCAATTCATAACAACTTCGGAATATGTGATCTCAGGAAATTTGGTCACACGGTGAAACATTGCAAGTATAAAAATTTTCAATCAAATTAACAAAAAACCTCACTGGGTACATTTACTTGCTCTATAATTGTTTCAACAGCAACAAGCAATTTTTTACCTTGGAAGAAGATGTAGAGGTCCTTATAATAGACAACTTAAATAAATCTGAACAGGAAAAGGATGTGATGGCTATATGAAATCATCTTAGAATGTCTTGAATACATCAAGCTCATAGATAATATCATTTTCAGCTCATAATCTCGACATAAAGATACCCACTGATTCCAACTTCGAGATATAAAACATTTAAATTTTCTATAACAATAAAGTGTCAGTAAGTGATACAAGATTGCGTTGAAGTGGCATACAAGGGATGATTTTTGAGTAACTAGTCACAACAGGCAATTTAAGTCGCTCCCTTCTTCAACTTTGTACTATCTTCTAAGAACTAGAATATCCATATGCAGAGACCAAAAAGGAAAGTGTACTTCAGAGGTTACTAGAGCTTTACTTACATTCTTCAAAGATCAGTTGGTAATTTGAAATCAAGCATGTCTCTAATATTTAATTTTATGGAAGGCCCCATCGATGAACATATGTGTGCGCTTTTCCAGTATACTCCTTTTGCACCAGATGGCTTGTTCGATTCTACTGATTTCTAGCATATCAAATAATTGAACAAAAATAAAGATTGTGACAAGATAACTAATTTCGGTGGATCGTGAAACACGAGGAGGGTGGGGGCCAGAGAGAGAGAGAGAGAGAGAGTACCACTGCAGCAAGCAAGTTTACAAGAAGATCTTCCTCTGAAAAATTAGCCTTTCCGAAAGGCAAGTGAACAATCCCCGTTTTATCTGCCCTGTATTCAACTTTACCCTTTTTAAACTCATCAATAGCCTGCAAGATACATGATCCCGTAAACACCGTATTTTCATTACAAGTTCAAACAAGGATTTGATAATTGAGAGAAAAAGTAAAGAACAAGTAGAGAATTATGCCATCAATTTCATACAGGAATTTATGACTGCTTCCACTTCTATCTTTTCAATTAAAAACTTGTGTACTAATATCCAAGCATTAAGGAATGATACAGTTGACATAAGTGACGATGTTGCTTATCTGAATTTTAAATTAGTAACTTTGTACATATTATATTTATAAAATCATGAGTACTGCCCAGACTGCAAAAAAGCATACCTGAGGAATGTTGGTTGTAACAGTACCAGCCTTTGGATTTGGCATGAGTCCTCGAGGTCCTAAAATCTTCCCTAGACTGGCAACCTGATGTACATAAGATGAATGTCTGATTAGAAATCCAGTGCATAAACATTTAAAGATGAATGTCTGATTAGAAATCCAGTGCATAAACATCTACAACAACTGTAACCTAAGGGCATGGAGCAAAAACCTGTCTTTTTTGAAAAATCGAAGACAGTCCTTTCGTTAGAAGTCAGAAAGAGCCTTCTCGAATATGGGAAGAAAAGAGGATTGGAATCTGTACATTGATTCCCTTTTTTTTTTTTTTTTGCTGAACCGTATGCACCAAAAGGCGCCTGATACAGTTTGTAAGGGATTAATTAACATTTGGTGAACCCAAACTCGAATATCTTACTAACTCTGTGTTTATTAGTTCAGGATGGAAATGAAAAGAAAAACTAAATTAGGACAAAAAGGGAAGAATAGTATTTTATTAAGTTCTTTATTATGCTCGTGGTAATTTTGTTCTACTTGCGAACAAAAAAGTGTGTTCAGAAAAATAAAACTATTTTCTTGTATAATATAATTTTTGTCATCTTATTAAAGAAAAAACTCTGGCAACCCAAGTGGCCAAACTTTTCTCCTATTTTCTTTTCTTATCGACTCATTAAGACAGAAGTCTATCATCAGTTTCTGTATCCCATAAAAAACATGATAATACTGTGTTTATAAAGATATCAAGAAATGGAAAAATAAATACAAGCAGAAGATTTATATGTATAACACAGAGATAGGTGATGATAGAGAACCTCCAACCTTAAAGAACATAGCACTTCACTATGTCTTTCACATAACTACTAGCTGAAAATAATTTTCATGAGAAAGTACAATAATAATAAAAAGAAAGAAACGGAAGAGGGTTGAGTACATTTTTATTGAATAGAAATATATCATTCTCAAGTACTATAACAAAATGATATCTATCATGTTTAGATGTTAATAACCATAAATGTCATCTAAACTAGAGCTACAAGTCATCAACATATTGCAATATTACTCAACCACATATCCTTATCTCAGGTAAACCTTGAACCCCTGTAATTTATCATGTTTAAAATTTATCAGAAGCATGTGCATGGCCTGCACGAGTCTTAAATCCAAAAGCTTTGGTAATTATAAGGCAGGAGACATATATACAATTATCTAAACAAGAAAGTTTATGCAATACCTTAGGCATCATATCGGGCGTAGCAATCAACTTATCAAAGTCCATGAATCCTTCTTTAATTTGTTGTATCAAGTCTTCTCCACCGACCAAGTCTGCTCCTGCACTTTTTGCCTCGTCGAACTTCTCACCTGTGGGAATGTGTATTGTTAATAGGCCCGACAAGATGAAAATTTATTTATTTTTAACTGTGCAAAGGAGAATAATTGATAATTATATGTTGCATCATTGTTCTGTAATAAAAGCCACTGACTGAAATTCACAATCAGAAATCTGTAACTTTTAAGCATGACATAACATCAAACATCAGAAAGAATTGCTTGAAAAATAGTGCATGGTGAAAACACAGGTGTTTGACTATCAATAGATGGAGGAGCAAAACATGACAGAACAGAAAATTATATCTGTCACCCAAGCATACACCATTTTAAACCTTAACACAAAGATATTGGGTTGCAACTTGCACATTGTATGAGTTGTTTTGAAACTTAAAGAAAAGGTCAACTTGACAATTTGAATAGTAGTATATTATGCGCTCCAATTATGTGAATAGATGTTACAGTTCATTGACTAATTCAATATGTTTATAATATCTGAGATCAAAGAATACTGTTACAGCAGTGGGCATAAATATAGATCAATTTATGTTTTAAGTTATAATGTAGGTTTGAAATCCAGTATATCCATGGTCAGAGTCTTCTGACTTCTAATTATGACTTGTTGAAGCTGAACTCACCAACTAGTGATATCATGAATTGACCGGATAAAAGTATATAGAACGCATTGGATAGCAATAATACCATTTATCCAAAACATACAAGCGTTTCTTATTAGATCATGCGAGGATCCGAAAAATATTCACTGTGCAGAGAAACAGGATCAGCTGTTCTAGGTCGATGCTAGGTGTCAATACAAATGTGTCACAAGGTGCCTAAAATACACATTGCATCAATGCTTTCACACTTGAAACTCCCTATGGTATTCATCAACCCATAAAGTAATGTTATACGTCATTTGGAACACTTATTCAAAACCCTAACATCATACTGTAATCTGATACCAGAAATTGGATATGTTATAACCTCATGGGTTAATATTTGCAGTAGCGATTAGAGACTTCATGAGGGTTTGTGGATGATTAGTTCAGAGGTTAATGTTGAACGATTCTCCTCTGTTAAAAACACATTACTTCTAGACAGTCAGCATTGAATGTTAATATATAGAATACAAAGTAAAAGTTATAGATTAGTTCCTGGTTACTTCCTTAATTATGTTCATTTCTGATATGAAAGAATAACAAGTTACCATGAAATACTAAAAAATAGTATATCATATTAATAATTTGGGTCTAGGCTCAGATCAGTAGACACTATGCAACTGTACTCAGTCGTCAAGTCCTTAAAGATTTTTTTCCAAACACGTATAAAATCCTTGGCAGTGTTTTTTAAGGCAAAGTGACGCAGGTCTCCCATTGACTAATCGAGAAGCGAGAGGCAAAGTGGTCGATTTATTGAAGATGGACGTTGAGGGTTACATAAATACACACACACATATATGCAGTATATAAACGTCAGTACATAATTTTCTGCAACAACATATCATGACTGTTTGACCATTAGGCTTTTGCCCATTTTTTCCTTCACTCTATATCTTTTTTTTACAACTATTGACATCAAAAGTGTTTTGTTTTACAAAATCGCGATTGATCAAGAGCTTCAACACATTGATTAATCAAGAATCAACGATTCTTTGAAGGCGGTTCGCTTTTGCCAAGAGAATCGATAAATCATCGAATGGCTTCGCTCCTCGCTTAAGAGTGCGCTTAATCGCGATTTTGATAACACTGATCCATAGTATTCTAAATATTAACTACATTAATATTAAAAGAAACAACTGATTCAATTAATAGTGACAGTCTGACAGATATAAGAAGCAGCTTACAATATTTACTTGATTGGTCACTGTTCACCTTTCTCACAATCAAACGGATCTAGATGTAGTACAGGTGGTCTGTAGCTTAGTGAATACCCCATTCTTATTGGTAATAGATTCAGGTTTCAAAATTTCAAGCCATGTCGCAGGCATGAGTGCTTAAGTATTTATATTCCTAAAATTGATCATTTAAAATACAAAAAAACTATATTGTTCTATCTGAAATTGTAAGCAGGGCAAGCGCTTCCAACCTATTATTATAATACTTCCTAATTTCAGCTAATCTTGTGCCTCCAACCTACAATTTTTTAACATATAAAGGGGTATTCATAAATTATGAATACTTGAACACGAAGGTATCTCTGTAGTAGGCACAACATCATGAATGTTAAGGTTCTATTGCAAATGTCATATACTCCTCACATGACTACCCTGATTTTTTATGCACATAGTAATAACAATGAACTAAAAGCAAAAATAAGATCTTACAGTGCATAAATAAGAGGTTAATCTCAGGCCTTGAATAAAGTAACTACCTTGAGTCAGAACAGCTACTTTAACAGTCTGTCCAGTTCCCTTTGGCAAATTTACCTGCAGTAATTGAATAAATAGTTGTTTTAGAAAATCTATATGTAGCATTAATAGATTAAAAACTTCGGAGGACATTCTGAATAATGTTAGAAAGGTTGGAAGTCGTACAGTTGCTCTCAGTTGTTGATCGTTATACTTAGGGTCAATGTTCAGCCGAAAATGAGCTTCTGCAGTCTCAATGAACTTTGTTTTTGCCATTTCCTTAAGAAAGGTAATTGCTGTTTTCATATCATATTCTTTCTTGGTCTCCCTCAACTTTTGAATTTCCAAGAATCTTTTAGACCTAGTCTGGTCGTCAAATAACAACAGAATAATTATGTTAAGTGTATGAAAATATGTTGACTTATGGCTATGGGAAAGGGTAATGAATGAGGCTAAAAGTAAAACCATAGAAAGAAGTTACAACAATACAGCATGTAATGAGGTCGATAGAAATAAATATAGCAGCTGTTAGTTAAGAATGTAAGATGAGAACTCATGTCCCATGGAATGCTACTGGATAAAACAGGAAACTTATGAAAACAAATAAAAAAGATTTTTTTTAAGTAACCGAAAAGCTAATTAGTAGCATAAAACTATCAATAAAAAAATTCACAACATATAGACAATAGCAAGATGTTATGCACACATGGTTTAAACTTTAACACTTTCACCAACATTTTCAACTAGGAATGTATACTAATTTATAAAATGTCAGCAATTCAATGTTAGTCTCGATTGCAGCCCCTAGGTCTAAATTAAAAATGATAACAATGCTGTCAATTGTATAACATATCAAAGTCATATCTTGTATCCTTATAAAGTCATCTTCAATATTTTCACATTCGAAACACTAAAACAAATTAAACACAACCGAGCTACATAATTCCTGGAAAATTAGCAGCAACCAAAAAACTTCAAGAAAAACCTATCTAAAACAACCCAAATCATAAAAATTTAAAATCTTTCAAATCCCAAATATCACTACTCACCAAATTCTTTAAACCCACTAACCGAAATTACAAAATTTCAAGAAAACATCTAAAAGAACAAAATTCAAACATTTTGCATCTCCCAAACACACTAATCACACATTCAACCAACCCCATAAATCCAATAAAAAATACATAACAAACACAAAAACCCCATGACAAAAAATACACACACACACATACCCTATCTCTCTTAAGAAGCAATGCAGCTTTCCCTTTCTTGGGTTTGGTGAGAGGAGCAGAAGAAACACCATTTTCCACCACCCCATCTTCCAAAACTTCTTCTACATCAACTTCAGCCACTGCAGACACCACAAAACTCTTTTTTTCACCGACCCAGTTGCTCAATTTTCTGTCTTTACACCTGAAAATTAATGGGTGAAAAGTGAAAGATTTGGGTGAATTGAAGAAAAGGGGTTTGGGTTTAAAGGAAAGGGAAGGAGAAGAAGAGGAATTGAAGTCTTGGGGAATGGTGCATGAGATTGTGAGAGTAGAGGGTGTAGCTGAGGAAGCCATTTTTTTGGTTATGTTTTGTATATAACTAAGACCAGAAACTCACTGTCTATCCATACATATATAAAATGGATGATGATAAGGAAGTGTGAATACAGTTGGTTACACTTATACACCGTAAATATGTATTCACTGAAAATTTTATGTGGTGATATTCGTGGTTAAAATTTGAGAAATAAGACAAAAATATCAAGTTTTCGGATGTACGTGTAAAAAATAATAATTTTTTAAGAAATTGATCAAATGGATGGATATTAATTAATTCTGTAATGTTACTCGTTATATGTACCAACTTAAATCCTGTGTAATGAATGAGTCACTTTTTAAATATTTAAAATATATATTAATTATAGGAAATTTATCAAAAATATTATTTTTTGTAAAATTATTTACAATTTTACCAACTTCTGAAAAGATTTGCAAAAATACGGAGATTGCATTTAAGGTTGCATTTAATTTGAACTGTGTAACTAATTTATGTTGCATTTTAAGTTTCATTTTAGCTTACATTTTATGTTAAAAATATGGTTGTAAAGTTGTAAAACGTATTTTCACAAATATTTTCTGAAACTTGAGTTACAAACATGGTTACAAAGATGTAAAACATATTTTTGCAAATAATTTTAAAAAATGATAGTATTTTTGTCAGAAAAAATTAAAACTTGAGTATTTATGAAAAAATCTGATAATTATAATTTTATAATAATTTATTTCACATATTTTTCCTTAAATCTAATATTTTTAATTTTATATAATATTAAGTGTGAAAACAATATTTTATTATTAACCACATAGATTAACTACGATATAATTGGTTTAATATATACTACTTATTTATAGAAATATACTAATACAATGAAATATTTTTAATATATATATTATATAAAAGGGAATGTGTGTATGATACTTTTCAACGTTTAAATATATTATTATATTTTTAATTATAT
This sequence comes from Oenanthe sinensis, assembly GCA_028671895.1. NCBI lineage: Eukaryota > Viridiplantae > Streptophyta > Magnoliopsida > Apiales > Apiaceae > Oenanthe > Oenanthe sinensis. Next base: position 25,730,777 of record CM053814.1, read on the forward strand.
TAATTTATAATACTCTTTTTATATGTGTATATATATACTTATAAAAATTTCCTAGTTCATAGGAGAACTACCACTACCACCTAACGACCACGTTAACCTCTTTACTCCAATTATATATACTAACTTATATCTCGTGCGATTCACAAATTGAATTATTTTAATATTTTCTTTATATATTTTTAATTTTATAATAATATTTTTATTTTTATTTAATTTTATATGTATATATTTTATATAATTTTTTATATACTTTATTTGTATTTTAATATAATAATGTTTTTGTATTTTGTTTAGAGATGCGTTTTATTTAGGAAATTAATTTGATATGTATTTTAGGTAGGAGATTAATGTTTAAAAATTAGGCACAATAATAACTATCCAGCCTAAATACCGATCAAGGACCACCAAATTTTTAATTTTTTGGTTTTAATAATATAGATTTTAACATGTGTGTTGCACGAATATTTTGTTTTATTAATTAAATAATTTATTTTAAAAATATCAATATTTTTATAATTTTAAAAAGTCTTAATATATTATAATTATATTAGTTTTAAACTTATTTAAATTATATATTTTTACATCAACCGAATTAAATCTAAATAATAAAATTATAAAATATTAAAAATAAATATGTACATTGCACAAAATATAAATTATATTATTAATATATAAATATGTAAAATTTTGTGATTCAAAATATTATGAACATAATTTTTTAATATATCAAATATATGTTTAATATATTTATGATTATACATATTAAATTTAAATATATTTTTTATAAGATCTCTACTATGTTTTATATAAAATTTAATAAATATTATGGTATATGAAATATAATGTTTCCCAGAATAATCAATCTATTACAGAAGGGGGTTGAATGTAATAGTGCCTGTAAATCGATTATAAACACAAGTATATTGAATGGAATACTGTTTTGTATTAATAATGAACTTGAATACAAAACTCTCTCAAGATATTAAGTTCTTAAGAGCTGCTAGGTTACAAGATATTGCTTTTATGAATTCGATATTTAATTATAACCTATCTCTGTGTTTATATAGACACAGCTACCAATACAATTACAAAACAGATTATGATAAGAATAGATTTAATAAGGTAATTTGACTTGCACTTGAATTCCTTCTTACTATCCAAATCAGACTCTGATTTGTCTGTTTCCTTTTCTGATAAACTCTGGAGCTAAACTCTGTCGGTTTGTCATTCTCTGATTTGAGCATTCTCTGTTAGAGTAAACTCTGATTGAGTATTCTCTGGTAGAGTAAACTCTGACCGACAGCTTCCTTAAACGCTGATGACGTCAGCATAAACTCTGTTTAGTAATCTCTGACAATCACCAGTGTTTGCATTCCTAACAATCTCCCCCAATTTATGCTTTAAGAATTAAAACATAAATTTCACTTATGATGTCAGAAATACAAGACAAATGCATCAGAGTTTATTTACCCTTTTTAGACTTAGATTCTTCTGTAAAATAATTCTTCTTTCAGAAATTGACTTAGGAGCTTCTCTTCAGCATTTTTCAGTAAGTCAACAAGCTTCTCCTTCAATTCCTTCATGTTTTCAGAAGAATCATCTATTTGAAATATTGCAGCCCTTAGAGCATAAATTGATGACCTTTCCATCCTTTCATCTAAGACAATGCAACAGGTCTTCATTCCATCAGGATTTAAAATTAGTGTAGGAATCCCTAACACCATCTTGACCTTTGCATCTCCCTTTCTCATAGCTCTTCTTGTTCCATCTTCAAGTAAATACCCAAACTCATAATCTTCAGACTTTATCATCATCAATCTTTCACTCTTCTTCTTTTCAGCTATTTTTCTTTCAAGAATCTTTCTCCACTTTGAAGTTGCTTCATTTTCATCATTGAGCAGATATAGAACATGTTCAAGTTCTTTAGATGCCTTATCCTTCAGATTTTCTTCAGCAATCTTCAAAACTCTCCCATCTTCTAGAAAATACAGAAGCTTCTCCTTAGCTTGAGCTCCATCAAAACTATCTTTCACTATGTTAACAGATATTAATTTGTCAAGATGTTCTTGAGACAGCTCTTTTTCAGGTTTATCTTTTAATGAATAAGGATCTCTGAAGATGTTTGCTTCACCTCTGTAGATCTTAGCATGTGTATCACCAATACCACCCTTGTTGTTTCCAAGCCTGGCATTGAGTGTCAGAGTTTGAGTTGTAGTCCACAGAGGATCAGACTTTTTCTTTCTGATCAGAGATTGTTGATGATCTTCTTCTTCAACATCAAACCTAGATCCACCTGGTAGAAAAGTTGTTCCCATCATAGTAAGAGATGTTTGTGATTTGGTTGGAGCTTTTTGTTGAATTCTTGAGGATGATCTGGTTTGAATTTCTAAGACTTGTTTTGGTTGATCAATTATCTTAGGAGCTTCAACAGATTTGATTTGAGTAGGCTTGGATTCTGACTTCTTCTTTTGAGCAGGTGCCTTTTTCACATATTTTCTCTTCTTCTTTTCTTGAGCATTTTTATTTCCAGACTTTTTTAGTTCAGCTTCCACAGCAACAGGATCCATTCCTGGATTTTCTTCTTCAAACATTTTCTTTGCCAGTTCTGCATCTTTTAAGTTTTGTTCTTCAATCCTCTCAGGCTTATCTTCTTCTTCAAGCCTTTTTGCTAATTCCAAATCAGCATCTATCAGAGTTTGCTTGTCGTCAGAGTTTACATCAGACTTTGATGTCATCAGAGTTTGTGAGGTTGTCAGAGTTTGTCTTATCAGAGTTTGCTTTCCTTCCTTATGACTCCCATGATCTTCATCATCAGGTTTGTCAGAATTTAGAATTTCATCCTCTTTGCATTTGTCTGAACCCTTCTCCCCCTTTCTGACATCATTCCCAATGTGCTCAGTAAAAATTTGAACGAAGTTTGTGAGCATGCCCTGCAGAGAAGTGACAGAGACAGAAATCTCATCAACCTTGGATTCCAAAGCATTCTGCTTGTCTGAAATGTTCTTTATCTTCATGCCTAAAGAATTCTGAGAAGTAGAGAAGGTAGATTCAACAGCTGCTGTAGATTTAGTGACAAAGTCCTTAAGATCACCAACTTCACTCTTAAGTCCTTTGGTCATTATAGTAGATGCCTTCAAGAGTGTCTTGAGTTCTGGAGAGTTTATTTCTTTATCAGCTTTATTGACCAAGTCAATAACATGAGGCCATGGAATATTTGCCTCAGGAAACTTCCAAGAGAAATCCCAGATTTCTTGTCTGTGAGAGGTAAGGTAATCTTCATTTGAAGTCTTTGGAGTAGAAGAGAAATCCCTTCGGACACCCTCTGCATTTAGATCAGCCTCAATTTGACCTTTGAGATTTTCCACCACCATGTAATCAGGATAAGCCATTTGCAATCTGTCAAGTGCATCATAAGAGTTGACAGGCCACCTTTTGGTGTTATACCGCTGTGTGAAGGGAATGGAGAGATCTGTGACTACTTCATCAGCAAAAATCACATCATCAGAATCTGAGTCCTTTCCATCAGAATTTAATAATTCAGCAGTGTTTGGCACAGCATCAGAGTTTGCAGAAATAGGTAAACTCTGAGTACCTGCACAAATAATAGAACACCCTAAATCACTCTGATTTTTTAAAGTAATCTCATTACTTCTCACATCACACATATCATAACTTTCAATAGTTAGATTTTGCTCACTAGAAGTAACTAACTTCTTTCTCAATTCTACCTCTCCTTTTGCCAGATCCTGTGTCTGCCTCTCATTAATTCTGTTTTCCACACATTTTACCTCAGACTCACCAGAAAGGTTCAACACACAATGTCCTACAGAAATAAGAGGTGGCTGAGAAAGGATATCTGTAGTCACATGAATAGGGGTATCCTTTTTAGGACTATCCATGATCATCCCAGCAGTAAATGTAGGAAACATAAATTCTGAACTTATGCAATCAGAGAATGTAAGTTCTGAAGAAAAGTCAGAGTTTATACCTTGATCCTTTGAAGTTGTAGATGGAGTCTCCATGGGCTGTGTAGAAATTGGTTGCACTAAAATAGCATCAGAGTGTGCCTGTGGAGCTTCATCAGAGTTTGTCTGTCTAACATGTAAATCTTGGTCTGCAATCATAAGAGTGATGATTGGTTCTTGTGTGACCTGAGTCATATCTGTAGCTGCTTCACCACTTTGAGGTGAAGGTTCTTGTGGGCTTGACTCTGCCAGAGATTGGCCTTCAGCATCAGCAACAGCAATGTCTTTTATAATAGATTGAGTGCCTGCATCCAAACTTTGATTGAATGGTTCTTGTGTGGCTGGGGCCTTGACAACTTCTTCAACCCTCTGAGCTGAAGGTTCTTGTGGATTGTACCCCTGATCAATGCTGGCTTCACTTGCTGGAATTGTGGCTTCTATTGAACTTTGATCAATAGGTTCTTGTGTACCTGGCCCTTCAAGGACTGCTACCTCACTTTGAGAAGTAGGTTCTTGTGTGTCCTGGCCAAAAGTGACAGACTTTTTCTTCTTTCTTGAAAAATGTTGAGGACTAAGAGATGCTGACGATGACTTTGATTTCTTTGCCTCCATTTCTCTTCTTACTTCTTCAGCCAGTTCCCTTGCTCTTTCATAAGATATCTCCTTTATGACTTGCTTTGGAGACTTTGTAGGAGAATCAGAAACTGGTATAGGACCAGCTTCCTCTGGAGTGACATATGGCCCATCTTTCAAATAATTGTGTTGTCGCTCCTGTTCAGCCTTGAGCCCAATCATGTTCTCAATTGGAACTGGTAATCTAGGTTCCTTCCAAGGAATAGTTGCCTTCCAGCAACCCCATGCTTCACCAGAGTTTATCAAGACATTAGTGGTTGGCTCAGAGTTTGTAATGTCTTCAGAGTTTAAATCTTGAGGTTTAGGCTGATCAGAGATTAGGACGTCAGAGTTTAGAGCTGCATCAGAGTTTATCCCTGCAGTGTTTGCAGCCTCAGAGTTTGCAAGTTTGACTAATCTTCTCCTCTTTTTCTTTACCTCAGCCCCAGTCTCAGAAGCCTGTTCAACTGTCGTTCTTTTAGCAAAAACGAACCCTTCATCAGAATCTGTATTTTCATCAATTAATTTCCTCTTTTTGAGAGTAGATTCTGTTACTGACTTCCCCTTCCTTTTGCTGGAACCCTGTTGAGAGGTGTGTTTTGCAACTACAGTCTGTTGAGAGACTGTAGAGGTTGGCAAAGGTGTTTGGGAGTCAGTGTTTGGAGGGTGGCTTGGGTTTGAATCAGAGGGTGCTAAACTCTGATCCATAGCCACTGAGATGAAATCCCTGCCATACATGGTAGGCAGTCTCTGATTTAAGAGAAGCCTGACCCATGTGGGATAAAAGAGAGGAGAGAGATTACCTTTCTTAGTGTCCTTCCTAGCTAGGTCAGCAAAAATTCTTTTGTTCATACAAAAACTAGCTAAACTCTGATCATTCTCAAGACTTACATTAGGCAACAAATAATTAAAAATTAACTGAAGAAATCTAGCAAAGTATATGGTGTGAACATCATCATTAATTTTGCTAGCTAGCTGCCTAATTATTAAACAAGGAAAATTGAAATTGAGATTATGGGTCAGAGAATACCCAATCTGTTGTGCTAGTTGTGGGATTGCATCAAAATTTGTGCATTTGCCTGTGAAGGCCCTTGTAATGCAATCGAAGAAAAAACTCCATTCTCTTCGAAGATTGGGTCTTGTCAGGCTCCCTAACTTTGATAGGCTTCCTCCATAGCCTATAGACCTGAAAAACCCCTTGACCTGTTCATCTCCAACAAGGTCATCATACACAGCCACTTCTGGTAGATGTAGAGCTTGTCTCACCACAGCAGGAGTAATTGTGTGTTTTCCATTGCATTGAAATGTGATAATGGGTTCTTCATCATCATCAGCATTGTTGTACGTAGCAGTGGACCATATTCTTACCAGAGATTGAGCAGAAAAGTTTAATGGTTCCTGGAGTGCATAGCCAATATAACTTTGTGCTAGAAAATCCTGGACAACATGAAAATCTTCAGGTGCATCCGTCTTATTTAACAAAGAAATATAGTTTGTGGCAGCAAAAGTATAGTTTTGGAAGGTTTGTCCTTTGGATGCCATTGAAACAAGAAAGAGTTGCAGGTTAGAGCAGTTTAGGGTTTGTGCGTAAGTGAGAAGTAATAGATACAGATGATTAATTCAAAATGACAATATGAATTAAACTGTGCCCTTTCAATTGCATAAAAACTGTAGTGGGACACGTGGCAAAAGCTGATTGGAAAAATAATTATTAGTACAAGTCTCAAAATTCAGCAAGTGTTTGTGTACTGTGTAATGATATGAATCGACAGTTGTGAGAAACACGCGCTTTATTATAAATCCAACCAGAGAATAATAATTATGATGTCACAAAAAGAAATATAATGTCATAAATGTGATCTCAGAGTTTACCACGTAATCAGAGTTTACAGATCAGAGTTTGTATGAGTCAGAGTTTAGTATGTACTGTCAGAGTTTACCACATACTTTGACAGAGTTTACCATAAATACTGAGAACTTGTTGATCAAAGATTAGTTGATATAATGATCAGAGTTTACTCCATTTTCATCAGAGTTTACCCCATACTCTGACATAGACTCTGATTGTCTGAAACTTGCTAAGTTGAGCCACTTGACACCATCCCTAATTCAGAAACCAGTCTGTTAAATGTTGCTTCAGGCAGAGGTTTTGTGAAGATATCTGCTAACTGTTGATCTGTAGGAACAAAATGCAATTCAATTGTGCCTTCTTCCACATGTTCCCTTATGAAGTGATATCTGATACTGATGTGCTTTGTCAGAGAATGTTGAACTGGATTCCCTGTCATTGCAATAGCACTTTGGTTATCACAATAAATAGGAATTTTTGAGAATTTCAAACCATAGTCTAGCAATTGATTTCTCATCCATAAAATTTGTGCACAGCAGCTTCCAGCAGCAATATATTCAGCCTCTGCAGTTGATGTTGAAATTGACTTCTGTTTCTTGCTTTGCCATGATACAAGTCTTCCACCTAAAAATTGACAACTCCCACTTGTGCTTTTCCTGTCAATCTTGCATCCTGCAAAGTCAGCATCTGAATATCCTATCAATTTGAAATCAGACTCCCTAGGATACCACAAGCCAAGATTAGCAGTGCCCTTGAGATATCTGAAAATCCTTTTCACAGCAATCAAATGAGGTGCTCTTGGATTTGCTTGAAATCTAGCACATAGACATGTGGCAAACATTATGTCTGGTCTACTTGCAGTTAAATAAAGTAGAGAACCAATCATTCCTCTGTATGCTGTAATATCAACAGGTTCTCCAGTGTCTTGATCAAGTTTTGTTGCAGTAGCCATGGGAGTTGTAGCAGATGCAGAATCTTGCATTTGAAATTTAGTGAGTAGATTCTTTGTGTATTTAGACTGATTAATGAAGATCCCTTCTTCAGTCTGTTTCACTTGTAAACCCAGAAAATAACTCAATTCTCCCATCATACTCATTTGATACCTGGACTGCATTAACTTTGAAAATCTTTCACAGAGTTTCTCATTAGTGGAACCAAATATAATATCATCAACATATATTTGAACCAATAATAAATCCTTACCTTGAGTTCTATAAAACAAGGTTTTATCAATTGTTCCTCTAGTGAAACCATTTTCAAGTAAGAATAGAGCCAGAGTTTCATACCAGGCCCTTGGTGCTTGCTTTAGTCCATATAAAGCTTTATCCAGTCTGTAGACATGATTTGGATATTTTGGATTGACAAAACCAGGTGGTTGTTCAACATAGACTTCTTCTTCAAGTTCACCATTTAAAAATGCACTTTTAACATCCATTTGGTAGACCTTGAATTTCTTATTTGCAGCATAAGCAAGAAAAATTCTGATTGCCTCAAGTCTAGCTACAGGAGCATAGGTTTCATCATAATCAAACTTCTTCAATTGTTCAGGATGTGTCTTGAGAATAAAACACTTGCTTCCAAAGATGTGAAAGTACTTGACATTAGGCTTTCTTCCTTTCAAAGATTCATATGGAGTCATTCCATGTTTGTTAATTAAGGAACAGTTCTGAGTGATGCATGCAGTGTTCACAGCTTCTGCCCAAAAATAAGTAGGTAGCTTTGCTCCTTCGAGCATTGTTCTGGCAGCTTCTATTAGAGTTCTGTTCTTTCTTTCAACAACACCATTTTGTTGAGGTGTGCCAGGTGCTGAGAATTGTTGAGTGATGCCTTTTGTTGAGCAGAATTCCTCCATTGTAGAGTTCTTAAACTCTGTTCCATTGTCACTCCTTAGATTCTTTACTTTGTGAGTTGATCCATTCTCAATCATTGCAATATGATCAATAATTGTTTCTGCAGTTTCATCCTTCTTGTGCAAAAAGTATACCCAAGTAAATCTAGTGAAATCATCAACTATTACCAGAGTGTATTTCTTCTTTCCAATGGACATTATGTTAACTGGACCAAATAAGTCAAGATGCAATAGATGAAAAGGTTGATCAATAGAGTTTTCAGTTTTGCTCTTGAAAGATGTCTTCCTTTGTTTGGCCTTTTGACATGAATCACAGAGTCCATCAGGATGAAATTGAACTTTTGGAAGACCTCTAACTAGGTCCTTCTTTACCAATTCATTAATGTTTCCAAAGTTCAAGTGACACAACTTTTTGTGCCAATTCCAGCTTTCCATTGGTGATGCCTTTCCAAGTAGACAGGTCAAGGGACCATTAGAATTAACATCCAAGCTAGCTTCAAATAGGTTGTTATGTCTGTGGCCAATAAGAACTACTTTTCCATTTTTCTTGCTTTTCACTTCACAATGAGTTCCATGAAATTCCACAGAGAAACCTTTGTCTGTCATTTGACTCACACTGAGCAGATTATGTTTGAGTCCTTCAACCAAAGCTACATTTTCAATGATGACATTTCCAATCACAATGTTGCCATATCCCAGTATTCTTCCTATGTTGCCATCTCCATAAGATACTGCTGGGCCAGCCTTCTCCTCAAACTCTGAAAGCAGGGATTTATTTCCAGTCATATGTGCAGAACATCCACTATCAATTACCAGAATGTTTTTCCTGTTTCCCTGCAATCAGTAAATGCAATTTAATTAGAAGATTTTGGGGACCCAAACTAGTTTGGGTCCTTTCTTTGAAAACTTGTTAACTTTTGCAGCAGAAGTTCTTTTGTCAGAGTTTGTGTTAACAGTGTTTACATGATCAGAGTTTGCATTCACAGAGTTTGTACTGTCAGAGTTTACACTCCTTTTATCAGACTTTATCACATATATTTGCTTGACAGTATGTTTTGGAGAATCACTCTTTTGAGGCTTTGGTTTGTAAGAATTGTAATACAAATTATGATAATCTTTGCATGTATAAATGGAATGCCATAAACTACCACAATGAAAACAGGGATTGTATCTTGTTTGTTTTCTAGCCTCAAACCTAGGTCTTTCAGATTCTTTCTTTTTCTTTTGTTTGCAGTCAATAGCAAGGTGATTAGAATTACCACAAGTAAAACAGATTTTCCTAGGAGCATCAGGGATATTTATGTAATTATTCTCCTTAGTAATTCCTACTTTACCATTCCTATTTCTTTTCACCTTCTTAGTTTTATTAGTGACTGCCTTCAACTTTTCTTTAAGTTGCTTCTGTGAAAGTAACCCTACATTCACCTTCTTAAGATCTAGCACACTATTATTTTTAGAGCATTCAGGGAGAGTTTTCTTATCATTACTAGCTCTAACAAACTTCACAGGTTCACTCAATGTTCCTTTTGTGTGTGAATTAGTATGAATTTCTTTATCAGATTCATAACCTAAGGCAGATGTCCAATTCTTTTCAGAAAGCATTTGTTGGACCTTCTTACCAGAGTTTGTCCAAACTCTGAAGGTCTCTTTTTCCTTAGCTATCTCAGATTTCAAATATGTGACTTGTATTTCCAACTGAGTTTGCATGTGTATAGCATTCTCACAGTCTTTCTTAAAGCTAAGCATGTGAACAAGTTCAGTTTCAAGAAAGTCATTCCTAGCATTCAGAGTTTGTATTTCAGATTTTAATCTTTCATTCTCAAGAGATTGTGATTTAAAGCTAACATGCAGATTTCTAAGAAAAGACTTTAGTTCATGAATATCTTCAGTATCAAAATTGAAAACAGAGTTTGGTACCTTGTCAGAGTTTAAAATGGGAGAATTAGAGTTTGCCATGAGAGCATAGTTAGTTTCTTCTTCAGAGTCTGAGGAATCCATCCAATCGTTCTTTGATGTGATGAGAGCTTTCCCAGATTCCTTGCTTCTGCACTCAGTAGCAAAGTGTCCCATCTTGTTGCACTTGTAACACTTGACCTTTGATTTATCAAGAATTTTTGATTTTGCATCTCTATTTTCCCTTTTTCTGAATCTGTCTTTCTTGTCTGTCTCACTATGCTTCTTCTGAAAGTTTCCTTGCTTCCTAAATTTTCTGTATTTCTTGAAGCTTTTGACAAACATAGCAAACATCTCCATCATGTCAGAGTCTGAAGAATTTTCAGAGTTTTCATCAGAGTTTGCCTCAAACTCTGATTCACTGCTATCTTGGAGTACTACTTCTTTCCCTTTCCTTGTTGAAACCTTAAGCACCTTTTCTTTTGGTTCTTCAATTTTTGCTTCAACATTCAAAGCAATAGGTCTTGCCTTGTTACTCTTTCTATTTCTTCTTTGCTGTAACTCCAGATCATGAGTTTTCAATTTGCCATAAACTTCATCTAAGGACATCTCATCCAAGTCAGCCCTGTCTCTTATCAAGGATGTCTGCAGATCCCATTCTTCTGGAAGAGCCCTCAGAAATTTGGTGTTTGAATCTTCATTGTCATATACTTTATCCACCAAAGCTAAGTTATTCAACAGAGTTAGAAATCTATCATAGATATCTGTGAGGGACTCATTCTGCTTAGCCTCAAAGTATTCATATTCTTGGATTAGAACAGATCTTCTATTTTTCTTTATCTCCTTGGTTCCTTGACATTGTACCTCCAGTGCATCCCAGATTTCTTTGGCAGTTTTGCAAGCTATTACCCTGTTAGACATTACAGAGTCAAGACTGTTATGTAGAATATTTCTTACCTTTGCATCTTTCAAGACTTCCTGTTTTTCTTCATTAGTCCATTCTTTCTTGTCCTTCAGGGTGTAATACTCAGGGATTTGTCTTCCTTCCACAATTGTAGAAGGCACCAGTTTGGTTGGTAGGTACTGACCTGTATGGATCCTATCTAAGTAATCAGGATCAGTTGCTTCTAAGAACATCATCATCTTCACCCTCCATGTAGGGTATTCAGCCTTCTTCAATATTGGAATTCTGATGCTCTCATACTTGTTTCCAGACATGATTATTTGATCTTTTTGAGTTGAAATTTACAACCTGCTCTGATACCAATTGTTTCCCAGAATAATCAATCTATTACAGAAGGGGGTTGAATGTAATAGTGCCTGTAAATCGATTATGAACACAAGTATATTGAATGGAATACTGTTTTGTATTAATAATGAACTTGAATACAAAACTCTCTCAAGATATTAAGTTCTTAAGAGCTGCTAGGTTACAAGATATTGCTTTTATGAATTCGATATTTAATTATAACCTATCTCTGTGTTTATATAGACACAGCTACAAATACAATTACAAAACAGATTATGATAAGAATAGATTTAATAAGGTAATTTGACTTGCACTTGAATTCCTTCTTACTATCCAAATCAGACTCTGATTTGTCTGTTTCCTTTTCTGATAAACTCTGGAACTAAACTCTGTCGGTTTGTCATTCTCTGATTTGAGCATTCTCTGTTAGAGTAAACTCTGATTGAGTATTCTCTGGTAGAGTAAACTCTGACCGACAGCTTCCTTAAACGCTGATGACGTCAGCATAAACTCTGTTTAGTAATCTCTGACAATCACCAGTGTTTGCATTCCTAACATATAATATAATATATATATATATATATATATGTTAATAATATGATAATATAATTATTCATTTGAATAAATTTTTATGTTATTAGATTTTCAATAATATAATATTAATTTTAATTTATAAATAATTTTATAATATATATAATCTAAACCTTGCATCAATAAATAATAGATATTATTATATATTGTTAATGAGATTTAAACTTTAAGCTAATATTAAAAAATAAAATGATACATAATAATTATCGTTATAATAATTTTTACATCTCACTTTTTCATACTAATATATGAAATATTTTTTATTGAACCAAACATATTACTCCACATTAATGCATGTTATGACAATTCAACCTGTGTAATAATATTTTTTAGAAATATAAATGACTTTTAATTATAGTTAACAATAATCCTCAATTATTTAAAATTAAAAAATGTATTAATATTTTTACATATCACTTTTTCATACTAATATATGACATGTTTTTCATACTAATATATGTTAACTTGTTTTTGATATAGTATTATATATAATATAATAACAAAATAGAATGTGTATTTAATATCTTAAGGTTGAACTCTTAGCCGGTGAACTTAAATAATTATTAAAAAAACATGATTTCTTCAATTCGATATAAACCAATAAATTAATAAGGTTTCTGAGTTCTTAATATAATAATTTCTCCCGTAAGTGTAAGTGATTTTCCTTATAAAGTTAGCTTCAAAAACTTTAATCATCTATCTCACGAAGAAAATTCATGGCCTCCCTTCATTGTATGTAAATCCCTAATATTATCTCGACTCTAATATAATAATAATACATAATATAGTCTGATATATGTTATGTCTCTATATAAATCTAATATAAAATGTATTTTAATGTTTCAAATCAATTATAAAAAGGTTTCCTAAACGGAATAGAATTCTCTGATAAAAATTCGTAATTCTTTTTTCTATCTAGATTATGGGCTGCTCCAATTGAATATTTGATGTTGAACCACCCCGGAATTAAAGATAATTTTGTAAATTTCGCGTGGACTGTAAAATCGTTCAATTCTGATTTCTGAAACTCAAAATATGGCCCAAACAATTTGTGACATGTAAGTAGCACAATAATTACGAATTTTCTTTTTAATTTAACGTCAAAATAGTTTTTTAAGTTCAAATTTATATATTACTAAGATATCTAATAGAGTTTGAGTTATAATCTGAAATGAGTTAAGAAAAATTATAGTTATTAGGAATCTTAATAATAATTATAACTTATAAATAATTAGTATATAATATTTTGTAATTGTTAAGAATCGATCGTGTGATCTTTGGTAATATTTGGATAAAATCTCTCTTACTCTTATTATATATAGTTATTATATATATGATATAATGATATAATTTGATGAATGAGTGTCTTGTTTTTTTTATACTCTTTCGTCATATGTGTATCACATATTATTTTATAAAAAAAATTTAAACATTCAACTATGAAATGGGTATCATATACAAATGGTACATCCCTTTTCAAAATACGTATTTCAATCATTATTTTTGGCGAGTGCTTTTAAAAATTGTCATATTTATAATAATTATTTATGTCCATCACCCAAAACTTGATGGCATAAAAAATTTCTCAATTAATAATGGAGTAGAAATTTTTTTAAAAAAAATTGTTATGGGCAGGTGATGCAAATTTAGTTATTTGAGCATGTTTTTAGTTCAAATCATATACTTTCATTTAGAATTCTCAATTTTTTATATGACGTGCGACAAATTATATATTTTTTTAAGGAAAAAGAATTATGTCAGTGGATTGGAATGTTTTCTGGAAAATATAAAATAGTATAAAATCCAGCATCGGGTGCATATGATTTGAAGATGAAAGAAATATATTTTTGGCTTTAAACATTAAATTAAATATTTTATATGTATATCCATATATCTATGAGAAAGTTTTATTATTATTTTATTAAATAATAATAATAAAAGGGCTCTAAAATATATATAAATATACATATATTGATGTAATATCTTTTAGAGATTTGTAACATATACATTATAAATTGGGGGAAGATATTGATATATGAATAAAAATCCTGGTTGCCATTGGGTGGAGTAATAGTCTCTCTTTCTCTCTATCTCCTTATCTCACGTATGCATACATACAAGAGATACATATGTTTTGGACGAACTGAGGTGTAGTGGTCGTTACACTCTACTGGTCTATGCCGGAATTGTGTTACTGTTTTATCCTGAAAGTGAATTCGCGGTATCCCAACACAGCTAGATGTGATGAAATTCTCTTCAAGAAAAGTCAAATCTTCTTGAAGGATTTGGCGACTCAGCTGATTCTCTTATTAGTTTTATTAGTTGATAAAGCGATAGTGATAACTAAGGTTTCTCACTCTCTCTTTAGATCAATTTATTGTTACTGATTATTTATGTTGTTTTGACCTTCATTTTGGTTTTGGTTGTCATCGTTCTTGTAACTGGGATCATATATTAGAATATAATTGTTGTTTTGTGAATTGTGATTTCCAACAATCTTGAAGAGAATTTTTTTATATTCTGTTAATTGATAAATTGCAAGATGATTAATGAAATTGATGCTCCCATTTATGTTACTCAATCTGCTAGTGGTATCGTATCCACCATCAATTGGACCACGTATCGTGTTCCACAACCCATTGATCTCTCGGGCATGCTTGAGAAATTCAGTGGTGGTGTCTGCTTTTCACGCTGACAAAAGAAAATGAAGTTATGGTTAATGGTTAAGGGTCTATGGTTGGTGATATAGTATGATCCACCTATTGTTGATCAAGAAAATGCTAAGACTGTGAAAGCTTATGTAATGTGGGCTGAGAAAGACGGAGTGGCTAGGGCCACAATTCTTGCAGCTTTAGCGAATACTCTATTTGATATTTATTCATTAGATGCCTATGATGGTAAGTTTTTATGGGAAAAGCTGGGCCAAACACATAATACTGACTCTCAGGGTCTTGAAAAGTATTCTGTGACTAAGTGTATTGATTTCAAGCTGGTGGATACGAAACCCATGAATGAATAGGTGCATAAGTTTGAGATGTTTGTCCATGCATTGAAAGAGTCCGACATGGATCTTCCTGAAAAATTTCAAGTGATGTCCGTGATTGAAAAAATCTCCAAGTCTTGGGAATAATTTACTCTTTCCCTGAAAAGGCAGAAGGGAGAGATCACGTGGACTAACCTGATGTTGGACATCTCTGTTCAGGAGCAACACAGGTCCAAACAGGGACATGTGATGCCCGTTGAAAGTGGGAGCTCTAAGGTCAATGTAGTAACAACTGGTATGAAAAGAAAGCTCATTAATGAGAAGAGTAACACTAAACCCAACAATGACAAGAACAAGGCTAAGAATCCAAAGACAAACAAACCGTGTTGGTCTTTTTACCGTGCAAGGTTAACGGACTTTTAATATTTTATTTATATGAAAATAAATTTTTTAATTTTTTTATTCCTCTAATAACTAGCACAACTAACCCATAATCTAAATTTATAATATATTAAAAAGACTTGTACAACTAATTATAATAACATATGCATATGAAAATACTGTATAAAAAATGTTGGTATAGTATTATTATAAGTTATAATGACAAATATTAGTTTTCTAATATTAATATTAAAATTAGTGATATTATTAAAAAAAGTGATTTATATTATCATTATTTTTTGAACCAAGTGATTTATATTATCATTAATATTTCATAATTTTGGTTCATGTTTCTATGTTTATTTAACGAGAAAATATGATTTATATTATTATATTATAAATAAAATAAATTTATATGTAATTAATTTATTTAGAATTTTAATAAGATTTCATTTAACAAATAATCATTTATAATTTTAATAGAGTTTAAAATTTTGAGTAATAATGAAATTGAGATATGTAACAAATTGTATGTAGTTAATTTTATTTGAAAAGTGTTTATAATATTGTTGAAAGGCGTCGAATATATTAGTATTACGTTTATAACACTCGTAGTAGAGTATAGATATACTTTTTTGACTTTTAACTGAAATATAAAAATTTAAATAGTGTTGTTATAGCTATTTTGGGACCTTATTATATTATTATATGAGTTTGATTATGATTTTGCAAGTATTTTTGCTATTTGATTGGCAAGTTGGAGATTACAGCTTAATTAATTGATAACTGCGATGAAAAAATGGTTCACAACTTAGTCTAAAATACTAAGTTTTTCAATATTATGTGCACGACCTTCCCCCTGAGGATATGCTTAAGCAGTGCAGGAGTCTTATATTATGGACGAATGTGTGTAAATTTACTACTAATGCTGGTCTTGCTCCTCCGCTTGAGAATGTTGAACAAGGGGTGTTCTCTAATACAGAATGGTATGCTACACATCAGTTTGCTGTTGATGTGATCTTTAATAACCCGATGAAGCAATATGAGTGCTTGACTCGTGATTCTTCAATTGCTGCAGCCATTTTTGTTCCCTTTTATGCAGGGTTTGATGTTGCCAGGTATTTATGGGGGTACAATATATCAATGCGAGATGCTGCATCTCTTCATTTAGTTGATTGGCTAATGAAGAGGCCAGAGTGGGGGATAATAATGGGTGGAAAAGATCGTTTCCTTGTTGCTGGTAGAATAACATGGGATTTCGGAAGAAGCTGACTGGGGTAGCAAGCTTCTGTTCTTACCTGGTGCGAAAAACATGTCTATGCTTGTCGTAAAAGCCCATGGAATGCAAATGATTTTGGTATCCCATATTCCACCTATTTTCATCTAGCAAAGGATGCTGATGTGTTCTCATGGCAGGCCAGGATGAGGAGATTGGAACGGAAATGGTTATTCTGTTTCGCTGGTGCACCTCGTCCAGACAACCCAAAATCAATTAGGGGAAAGCTCATTGACGAGTGCAAGATAACTAAGGTGGGAAAATTATTGGAATGTGATTTTGGGGAGAGTAAGTGTCATTCTCCAAGCAGTATAATGCAAATGTTTCAAAGCTCTGTTTCCTGCCTACAACCCCGAGGTGATTCATACACAAGGAGATCAGCTTTTGATTCAATGTTGGCAGGCTGCATTCCTGTGTTCTTCAATCCAGGTTCTGTATAAATTGGAAACTCTTAAAGATGTTTTTGATGTAGCAGGGCAAGCAGTTATTAACAAAGTTAAGGAGTGATAATTTTGAATAATGGAATGGGTTTCTGTTTAATTTAGTTATATTCGATCGTATTTTTGAGTCAATTTGAACTCGACTCGTTGTCAAAATGGGTTGAAATTTCAACCCAAAGTTAATTTGTTATTATGCGAAAATGATCAAAATTTAAATATTTTTTTGACTAATTAAGCTTATAGATGCCTTATAAATGAGTATTTAAATATATAAATAATGTATATATATAATATGTAATAGTTCCTTATTTATTGATATGCGAATTAAAATTATTTAAATAATATACTAATATTTTACATAATTATATATATAATTGTATAGTATAAATATATATATTACGTATAATATATTAAATTTTGAGTTAGGTTCAGATATTTTAAATTAATATAAAATTGAACTGATTTTTTTAATAATTTTTTTACCAAATCTACAGCTAATTCAAAATTCAAAACTCCAACTTAAATTTTTAACTTCTTAATATTGGGTTTGTATCAAATTTTGTCCCACATACTATGCTCTCTTTTTTCGCCTTTCCAATGTGCATTGTACTTTTATATTGACCTTGTTATTTGAGTAAGAAGTGCACTTCCAATGACTCAATTAGACCTGGATACATATGAAATATGAATGATACCATATTAAACGATACGGAACAATATTTATATTTCAATTTTGAGTATATAAAATTAAAGTACATTAATAGAAAAGTACATGATTTAAGTTTAATATTGTGTTTGAATTATTCTTTAAATACACGACACAGACGAAATAAATATATTTATATTTAAATATTAATTATTATTATAGATATACATATATTATTTATATAATTATACATAATTTTATATGTAAATATGGTGCAAATATATATATTTGTAAAATTATATTTAAAATATAATAATTTTATATATTTATCTATTTATTTATATATTAATTTTTATTTAATGTTATACGAAACTACACGAATTCTAAATAAATCGTGTAACATCCTGTATTTTTTATTAATATATTTAGTTATTTATTTAATATTAGAATAATATTAATGAGTTATGAAATATTATTATATGAATATGTATATATTTATTTTATTATTAAAATATTTTAGAAGATATTATTAGTCGACAAAAGAAAAAAGAAAAAAGGAATAAGAGATTAAGAATTAGGGTTAGTATTATGGTTTTGTAAGTTATTTACTTATTCTTGGAGCAGCCACAAAGAAGAGAAAGAGAAGGAAATAGAGAAGGAGAAGAAGAAAGAGAAAGAGGAGAAGAAGAAAAAATTCAAGATGATGTTTTATGTTTTGAATTAGGTTTTATGTGATGGTGTCATATGGATTTTTTGATAATTATTCATATATTTGATTTTTAAGGTACGGATATCTTGATACACTCTCTTTGTATTCGTAACACTCTATTTGTTCTCATTTTGTTATTCAATATTGTATGTATATTGTGTATAGTTTGTATCCATTCCGATTCTTGCAAAATTCGTATATCATTCATTCGTTATCTGATTGTTCGTATATCGTTCGTTCGTTATCTGATTGTTGTGACTTTATACTACTTGGAAAGATATTTCAATTATCTACAACTTTCGTTCTTTGTATTGTTTGAAATTATGCCTACATCTATGTCAAAATCTGCCTTTTGTGCAATATGATGGTTTAATTCAGGTTGATATGCTGTAACTTCTGAAATTCATAGTAAATTTAATATTGTTCAACAATTGTGAGTAATATCATTCTGGAAAGGTATTTTCGAAATCTTCATCTTTTGTTTACATTCCGCTGTCAGATTCTGTGGTTTCGATGTCTTAAATCATAAAATACTTTAGTGATCAGTTGATGATTCTCTTCTAACAGCTCATATTTGTTTGTTTTCTGCATCCGTTACTTCTCCGTTTTTTACGAGTCTTTTCATTCTAGAAAGGTCCCTGAATTTTTTACAAGTTTCGTATTTTACGCTTTTTCATTTGGATTAATATGAATAGAGTTAATTGACTTTCTCTATAACTGGTCAAGTTTGATTTTGTTTTATATAATTTAATTTATATGATATTTGGGTTGGTAATATTCGACTAAGTTATTTTCGATTGATTTTTGATATATTTATTATTATTAGATTTCTTTTCGAGTAAACTATATGTAAGATTTACAAAAGTTATTTGTGATTATATTTTGATTTGAGATATATTGTAAGAATCCGTCATGAGTTGATTAATCTCATGCTTTGACACCTCCTATGCGGTGTATTTAAATAGTATGGGCGTGTCGCCGGAGTTAATGGACACATATAGTCATGACTACTTTGTATGTTTGTTTTGGCAATTTGGGTAACATTGTGTTTTGTACCGTGCAAGTCCCTGTAAGATTTTGGGTAACATTTGATTTGATCTGTAAGTTTTGATGACTACATATTCTGAAAAATCGAAATGTAGGACATCATGTAAGTGTAAGATTGTCTTCCATATCAATAAATAAATTTGCATTTCAGTATTTTGTCATATAATATGTGACTAATAAGAATACGTGTAAGAGTAAGAATATTTATGATTAAAAAGTATGCAAGTTGTAATTGTAAGATAAGTACCTATCATATATTTTTATTTGTTCGTTACTTGTTTATATTGTGAGGTAAGTATCCAGGATCTTTTGTCTCATTCGATTTGTTTCATCATTCTTTATTCATATATTTTATTTGTTCATATTGTCATCATTCTGACTTTTGTACTCTTTATATTATTATATATCCGTATATAAGTCTTTCTCTCACTGATGGTATACGTTTCTTTGTTTCCCTGGCAGATAATCATAATTAAATGGACTAATTTTTTAGAACAGTGAGAGTTATTGACTTTGAGAAGTTGTAACATTTTATATTTAGATTTGAATTTAGATAGTTGAGTTGTACTTTTAATTTTGGATTATAAGTTGTTAGACATTGAGTAGTTGTATCCTTTTATTGAATTTTTAAAATTTTTTATTTAAGTAAATAAATTCAGAATTTTAAAAATCATCCTTCTCTGTTTAATAATAGACGAAACACCGAAAATATACCACACGAAAATATACGACACTCATGTCTAGCCTGTCTAGACTCAAATGAGGTGTATTCCTGTGTCCTTTACCTTTTCGATTGTTATTTAGCACAGCTAAATAAAGCTTTTGGATTGTTTTTAAGGGCACATGTTCTGACTTTCCAATAGCCACTCTTCTTTTTCCTTCAACTAAAATAGTTACCATTATTATGCGTTTATAAATTACAATAATTAATACTTATAATCCAAGGCCTCAATAATATATACAGTACACAATAATGAGGCATTTTATATACATTTAAAAAAATTGACCCCACATAATATTCTTGAATAAATATGCACAGAAACTAATATTAATATTCACAGAAACAATAAATACAAAATATTGATTCTCTCCCTCTCATATATACATACATGTACATACACCACTGATCTCAGTCTACGTCTACGTGTTCCGTCAATCTCAGCCGTCCATGGCCATCACAGCCGTCAATCTCCACCGTTCACTTCCACAACCACCCTCACTCCCCCACCACCACCGATACTCCACTCCTCTCTCACTCCACTTCAATCACACCTATACACACAAATATACATACAAAAACATTCACACAACTTCGCTCCGATCTCTCAAAACCCTAGCTTCCACCGATTCCGGCGGGATCTCCGGCGACGGCGGAGGAATTTCCGGCGGCGGAGGCGGCGGAGGAGATGAGAGCGGTGATGCGGAGGAGAGGAACAGAGGAGAGGCGATGATTGTGTTGAAGGAGGCAGGGAGGTCGTTGGAGAGTGTGTCGGAGGACGTTGCGGCGGCGATAACGGCAGGGAGATTGCCGGGGAATATAGTGGAGAGATATATTGAGATGGAGAAGTCAGGTGTGTTTAAATGGTTGTTGCAATTTAGTGGGTTTAAAGAGAGGTTGTTAGCTGATGATCTTTTTTTGACTAAAGTTGGTATTGAATGTGGTGTTGGAATCTTCACTAAGGTCTCTCTCTCCCTCTGTCTCTCTTGTATGCATAGTGTATGACTGTATGTGTATAATTGCTGTATAGTAGATCAGTTTGTCCCTCTCTCTGCCTCTCTCTCTCTCTCCCTCTTTCCCTCTCTCTCCCTCCCTCTCTCCCTCTAGTCTCTCCCCCCTCGCTCTCTCTCTCTCCCTCCCTCCCTCTCTCCATGCATATTTACTGTATGTATATAACTGCTTTATATGCAGTTATTGTGTGTGTATCAGCATGTTAGTGTGTATTTGTTTTTGTATGTTATAGTTGTAAATATAATGAATAGGAGATCAATGTATGTATAGTTTGAATGTTATTAAATTAAAAAAGGAAACTATAAAGTAAAAACGTGCAAGAGAAAGGTTATTCATTGTTTTCTTTATGTTTATTTGGACAATTTTTCGATCAAAATTTGGGAATTTTGTAAAACTTATTAATTTATAGTTTAATATTTAAAATCTTGTTTATTGTATACATGTTTAGTTTCATGTTTATATCATTTTATAGGTATCACATATGTTTATAGAATATAATAATTTTTTCGGACAAAATTTCATCAATAGGGATATCTAAATAGTAACAGTGAAAATAACAAAATTATGTGTTTATGAAGCTTACAAGGGATTATACTTTTTGGGACTGCTTAGAAAAGTTATTTAAGTAAATTATCAGTTTATTGATGTTATAATTATATTATTAATATGGTTTGCAGCTGTAGCTCGTAGGGTAGTTTATTATAATATGTTTACATTTTGGATGGTGCGAGCATGTGAGGTTGGATGAATAGATGATGGAAATGAGAACACTTGGCTTTTGAGATAAATAGATGATTAAAGTTGAAAGATAGGACATTTGAGGAGAACCTCAGATTATATACCAAGGGCCTACAGACCTTTTAGAAAAATATTATTGCTTAGCTTGCAGTTGTTTTATTTCTTATAATGAAACATAGGTTCTTTTATAAGTTATTATTTGTTTAAATATTTTAATTTTTAATTTACGAGTTATGAATTTTTTTTCCTTCTTTTGTTATGAAATTACAGGCTTAAAATAAAGTACCTCATTCTAATATTTTTGAAATTCAAAGTTTGTTCTGTCATTGAACAAATTAACCAATTGAGTTAATTTGGACTTATATGTCAGTTGGCCAACATGTAAGGTCAAACAAAAGGCTCCAAGGTGCTTTTCAACAGGCTCTTGTTTCCCTTTATCTAATGGGTATACTATATTGAAGCGATAATTTTAATTACTTGATGGATTTTCACCAAGAAGAAAGGCAGTAGTAGTAATAGACTAATAGTGATGACTAAAGATGATTATGTGTTTTAAAACATTTACCAAGTTGCTCCATTTACCTGGCCATGTCATACCTGTAATATTCTTTTACACTGAAGTGAAACTAAATTAAAAAAAATTCTTTAGGGTGTATAGAGAAAAAAATTAATCCCCGTTTCAACTTAGAGTACCATGTTACTGCAATGCTACATTTGAATTGTGCATAAGATATGCTTCATTCCTTTTAAGTTCACACCGCCCCCAAACCCAACATACACATCATAGCATGCAACGAGGACGGAAGTCACGGAATGCAATCAATTTCTTCATTTAAGTGGTTTTAGCTGACTTAATCTTAGAGGAAGGGATGGAACTGGATTTTTGTGGTTTTATATGTTTATTTAAATGCATAAAAATTTGAGTTTGCATTATTTTACTTCAAATATGTCCTCCAAAGTTCTATTCAAGTCAGTATTTGTCCTTGTCCATTTTTACGAAGTATAGCTTTAAGTCTTCCACTGATGTACACAAGCAAGAGAATTTACTTTATCAATGTGTTTGATCTAGACTGCTGCAGAGTATGAAAAGCGAAAAGAAAATTTCACCAAGGAGCTGGATTTTGTTTTTGCTGATGTGGTATGGCTTCATCAACTAATTTAGTTATGTTTATATCGCAGATTTAAGTGCAATGGATATGATATCTGTGTTCTTTCATTTTATATATATTTACAAACTGCAGTATGTATGAACAATGTGACACATTAGCATATTGATAATTATATAGCCAATCATGTGGCTGGGGGATGGAACGAGAGTGGAAATTTATATAATTCCTTGTCAACAGTAAATATAAAGTTAAGATTCTAGTGTCACTGGAACTAATCTTATTGGGTTGATGTTTGGAAGCCTCTTGTCAAGGCCAGCACTAGGATACCTCTTCGGAGGATAAATGAATTTGACTAGCTATATAGCTAGTGGATACTAGACTATGAAGTAAATCCATTAAACATTATACTGTATGTGGTACCTATTATTCATAGGCCAGAATTTAAGAAAAGTTGGTAAGTTCAAAACATGTGTTCAACTTCTAATCCCTTGGAGCGCTTTACTAAAGAATGGGCTTCAAAAAAGAATATCACAACCTAAATTTTGCCTACAACGAATAAGTAACTAACATGAAACTGAATTTGAATTTCACTTTTTTTAATCAATTTGAATTTCACGTTAAGTAGTGAATAGTCAAGAGAAGAAAAGAAGCGTACTTATGTGTCAATGTAAGCACACTGCACTTATATAGTTATATGACAGGTGCATTTCACATATCTAATATGAAAATTTCCTGTCATGTGTTTATCATCTATTCTCGTGGATCACGGGCGCCATTTTTGTTTCCATAATAAATTATGAGAACTCCAAATGCTAAAGCTTCATCGTAGTCTATCGTAGTCTAATCATTTGACAAACGACTCTAATACATAAAAGTTGAGAATTTGGAAGTCTCGAAAAGCACAATGAATGGTAGCCAGCAGCCAAAGAGTGGTAGTTGGTTGCTTCTGCCAAAAAAAAAAGATAATTAATCTATTGATAATTTGTTTCAGGTCATGGCAATAATTGCGGATTTCATGCTTGTCTGGCTTCCTGCTCCTACTGTTTCTCTCAGGCCACCTCTTGCTGTTAGTGCTGGAAAAATCTCAAAGTTCTTCTATAGCTGTCCTGATAATGCATTTCAGGTAGGTGTTTAGAGACATAGAAAAACATGGTGCTGTCCTGATATTGTGCAGTTAAAAGAGGTTATTTGATGTGGTCTGCACTCTGCAGGTTGCTTTTGCTGGAAGCTCCTATACATTTTTCCAGAGAATAGGTGCTATTGTGGTATGTTATCATGATACTTGTGTGTTTTTATACTTGTATATATATATATTTTAATTGAAGCATATTATTCAATCTATTATGAATTGATGGTGCAATTGTATCTGTTCTGCAGCGAAATGGATTCAAATTATTTGCAGTCGGGACCAGTGCATCACTGGTAAGCAAAATGCTTACATGTAACAAAAAATGTATTAAATATAAAGCTTCTCAAATTCTACTATTTTATACATTGAGATTCTCTGCCTTTGACAGACATAGAGCAAGACCAATTTTTGAAACTGGGAGGTCCTTAATTGTGTAATGGATCAACTAGAACAAAGTAATAGAATAAAGGGTAATAAAGAACCTTATCTTATGAATGTCTTTACTGTGAAAGCTACCCAAGTTCAATAGGGCACAACTAATGTTACTATAGTAGCAGTACAAATCTGCTGACACTGCAGAAAGAAGTACTGCATTTTGTGAAGGATAAATTTTATTATCGCGTGCCTTCTCGTTTAAATTGGAATGAAAACGTACCTAAATGATAATGGAGGTTAATTTATCCTGCTCCGTGCTTATTTTCTTAGAACATCATGGTTTTACTAGGGTAAGTGATATGAAGACAAGTTTGTACTTGATCTTACGTGGTAGAATATAAAGGATAAGATGTGTATCAGGCTTCTAATTAACTTTTAAGAGATGAGAAATAAATTTTTCTTTAGGTGCGTTAATAATATAACTTTTTTGCAGGTTGGTACAGGGGTAACAAATGCGTTGATTAATGTGCGAAAGGCAGTCGATAAATCTTTTGCCGGTGAAGCAGAGGATGTGCCTATATTCTCCACAAGTGTTGCTTACGGTGTATATATGGCAGTTTCTAGTAATCTGAGGTATAGTGTTATATTGATATAAAATTGTGATCTCCGTTGTGTACGAAAACTCTCAACCACCCTTTTGCTATCTGTCCTCTCCAATATGCCTACAAGTTGTTATTAGTCAATAACCTGACACTTGAGTTATATCTTACATGATTTTGCTCCCATTACGGACATAGTCGATATTATAATTTCACAAAGAAGGCAAAGAAGGCAATTAAAAATGTTGTATTGCCAGTATTTAGTACCTATGATTAGCTACACTAGTTTATAGTGTAATAAATCTATATTCATTATCAAAACAGATAAAATTATTAAGGCGGGATCTTTCTTGGTTAGAACACAATTTGATCTGCATTCTTTGTTCTACAGATACCAAGTATTGGCTGGAGTTATCGAACAGCGTATGTTGGAACCTCTATTACACCAACACAAACTCATGTTAAGTGCTATTTGTTTCGCTGTCCGCACTGGCAACACATTCTTGGGGTCGCTGATGTAAGAATTCTTTAAATATTCTTGTTTCTGTACACAAACTGTCACTCTTGGTTTTTCCATCTTCATTGAACACACATAGAAGTACATATATGTACATATATAGGCTGCTTGATGTGTGACTAATCAGTTGGGCCACTTTCTTTCTTAAAGGTGGGTGGATTATGCTCGTTGGGTTGGAATCCAAAAGATACGAGAATAAGCAAAGTCAAAGCCAGATCAAGAGGGTTTGTACTGTTGTACATACTGCACATTTGTAGATACAGATCAAATTTTGAGTACGTCCACAGGTCCTGCATTCACTTTTTAAAACTGGAAAGGTTGCAGATGGTGGTATGCCTTCTTCTGGAACACAGCCACAGATCATGCTGAAGTGTATAGTGTATAAATACAATTCTAAGCTTGTAGGAGAATATACGAGATGGACAGATAATTTGCCTGGTGTGGTTTGTTAATTTCATCATTTAAATGTGGAAATCTGGTGCATGAATATTTCATTGTGCTCTTCAATAACTTGTATATCAAGCACCGTCGTTTACTGATGACCTTTTAACCAAGTCTGATTGACAATTTGTTAAACTATTAGGTGCTGCAACTGGCGTTCGATTTGTTAAACAATTTGTTAGATTTTTATAGTTTGAGGCAATGTAGGTGTTCGATTTGCTAAAAGTTTGTGTCAAATTTAATCCCACTAAAATTTAAATTTGATACGCACCTATCCAATATCAAACACTGTATATTTTAACAAACAAATTTAGATCATCTATTTCAAGTATGGGAGGAAATTGGTTTTGCTTGTGGACAGATTGTGATATGTAGCACGAGGGAACAAAAGAAAAAAAAGCACTACCACAAGATAAGCACTAACCCATGCGCACCACATACACATGTGGATATAATCTGATAAGTTAAAAACTACGAACATCCAATGGTTTGGTATTCATAATTCCAAGGTAGAGATCTAATCTCTAATAAAGTAATCCATGATTTACTGGACTAGTTGGAAAGAATTTTCTCTGCATTTCTCAGGTCAAATTGAAGTGCTAAACATGAACTGATCTATGATAGGTTTAAACAACTCAACCTGACTTCTCCAGTAGAATCAGGCCCGGTCCTGATTTTAGTTTGAAGGGGCAACGGCCAAGGGCTCAAAATTAGAAAAACCTAATTTTTTTAGGTTTTAATATAATAGGAATTTTTTTAAAAAAAATCAAGAAAAAAATAATATAAAGAAAATGAAAAAAGAAAGAAATCCTTTCACAACATTTTAGTCGGCGGTCTTTATCCCCGATCTGTACCAAAATAATCCCTCAACTTCTCCTCTTTTCTCTTCAGATCCTAGTCTTTTTTTCTCAAAATTATATTCATCATCATTAAACACATCAGAAATTTTAATATTTCTCAAAAACCAAACCTACTTGAAGTTCAAGTTGTTAAAAACCTAATTGAGGTCATCAATGTTACTAAAACGGTTGAATGATCTTGCAATTTTATCAATCGAATAGAGATTTTTAAAAAATATTGATATTGATGTTATAAGTAAAACCTATTTTTTATGAATTGTTGAATTATGTTCTAGAGTTTGAAATATAAATTGTTTGTACGGTTTTTTTTAATTTTATTAATAAAATTGTAGTCGCTGAAATAATGAATTATTTTAATAAAATTACTATCATATTTTTTTTAAATGGACCCCAATTTATTATTTTATCTAGGGTCCCGAAAAGGTACGGACCGGACTAAGTAGAATACTCCTCGTGAAGGAGTACTTTGTGGAGTGCTTTAAGAACATTAAGAACACTGTCAAGTTTTTGGCACCCACTACCTTGGTTCAGGATTTTAAACAAGCTAGATCTTCTGTCAACCCCAGAGAGGTTGTTAAAAGAATGGATCAGAACAAGGTTCATAGAAAGAAGGTCTTTCTAACTTGCCTGTAGATGCTCAAAAAGCACGGGTCCTAAAATTCGGCTCATCCTGATTTGGAAAAAGCCCGAGAAAAGTCTGGTCCGAAATAAGGCCTGAATGGGGTAAACTTAACTTTCAACTGACCCCTCAAAATCTCTATTCCAAGCTCACTCAATATATAAATTTGACAGATTAAACCGTAAACTTTTCAAAGTTTACTTCAGTTGAATTGATAATTTGATTTCAGTTGTACTTCTCCGACCTGCCTATAAATGCGTCTACCTCCATGATGTATCATCAGACTACTTGTGCACAATTCGTCTACAAAGCACATTCCAACAAGCCTATATACATTATACATTGCTAGCTAAGAGAAAAAAATGGCCAGGATTGCATACTTGATAATGGTGAAGCCAGGGGAGGCTTTTACTTGCGGGACAGCATTACAAGAACGTACAAAAGCTTTGTGAGTTCCGTGAAATGGCCAAGACTAGAGAAGAAAGGATTGAGAAGTGTCGTCGTGTTCAGGAACGTGCTAATAGGAACAGAGCTGGTGTCCCTGGTCCAGAAAATCGACGCTCTCCCTGGAAAATGTGGACTTCCTTTTATATACTCTGATGATCGTAAATTCGATTGCAATACGTAAGTTTATTTCATCAACTATTTTCACCTCCCTGGCTCCCTTTCAAGCTACATCTTCATGACTAATTATTTCACTATACAATTTAACATGATAAATTCGACTAAATCTTTTTTTTAATCTTCAAATCATTATGCAGCGTAAACTAAACTAAACGGACCATCCGTGCCTGGGAAAGCAGTTGGAGAAGATACCAATGTAAAATATGGCTACATATGCAGCCCTTTTCAAGTAATAAAACAGAGTTTGTGTACAATGCAACTCTTTCTATAACCACTGCAAGTCTGCAACTCATTGTCATTGAGTTTGATATTTAGCATTTGTGGAGTGTTTTTATACTTAGGACATTTCCATATGATTAAACGAGAATGATTATTGTTTTAAACTAAATCAATTATCTACGACCAATTAAAAAAAAAATTATCTACGACCAAAATTGGTTAAATCTCGATTATAATCAATATAAATGATTTTATCGTTACAAAATTTTTGAAATTAACTTCTTTGTCTTTGGTCTGAATATATAGATGAGAAAGAATCGAAACCAACCAAGGATAAACTTTATCACTAATCTATCTTGTCACACTCAACAAATAGTATGCTTTAATTGTGACTTCAATATAAAAAGAAGCTGCTTTTCACCGATCTGATTGGTAGGTTCTGATATATCAATGGCGATCATCGTTTAAATTGGGCAAATTGATTCGTTAAATTCAACAATGTTCTTTCTTAAATACTATTTGAACCTTTTCTGTTTTTTTGTTCTTGGAAAATTCCTGATCTGAGAAATGATGGAATTAAACAAAAATGGACCAATCCAAAAATTATCATCAATAACATACCAGTAGCGAAATTGATCTGTTAAACCAGTTGAATCCAACTATGCTCTTTCTTAAATAGTACTCACCCTTTTCTCTCTTTTTTACCCTTGAAAATTCCTGATCTTTGCTGAGATGGAATTAAATAGATAAAAAAGAGAGATTAAAAACTAGGTTTGCTTTTGTAATGGATTACAAATCGCGGCTGCGCACAAAACCACAACATCAGCGTTAACATTTAACTGTCATTCAACGTCAGAATCCTTTTCTGATAGATTGGAGTATATATAATCACTAAGGATGAATTAATACCAATTTAAGCACAAATTGCAAGATAAACAATTGCGGAAATTGAAAGGACTATCTACATGTATCATTAACTAAACCTTGAATTAGTCTCTGCAGCAATTCCGATGAGGGTGAATTCCCGAACTATGCCTCCGTTGCATTATGTCAGCAAAAGTTGTACCAGAGAAACTATGAAAGTACACGAAAGAAGAGAATAACTCCATTTCCCAAGTTTACAGCCTGATCTGGGTTCGGATGTCTTACCCTTCATGTATAAATAACCAAAGGAACATGCTAGTTTGTTAATAATCTACCATCTTCATTCAGTTGTCACACTTTTTGCAAGATTCCGAGGCTGGTCAACATTATGACCACGCAAAACGGTAAGATGGTATGCTAAAAGCTGCAAAAAAAACAGACAAGGTATGATCATGTCTTAATCGCAAGAAAACAAGAACAGTACAGGTATATACACGCAGGGGTGGACCCAAGGCATGGAAGTGGGTGCCTCGGAACCCACCAGATTTTGGACCAAAAGAAAAATATGTACAGTATTGAATTTTAGATAGAAATTCATTAGAACTTCAGCTAGGAATCCCCACATATTTTACTAGCCCGCTTATATCCAATATAAGAAAAACTCAAGCAAGTATTAAACAAAACAAAACAAAAAAGACAAAGTGAGCCCAATACAAATAAGTAGCCCAACACTTTTTTTTGAATAAGTAGGCTTATAGCCTTATAAATGAGTATCGGTTCTAATAAATGTCGGGGGTGAGCGAGAGTTGAACCCAGAACTTGACCCTACAATTTAAATCAAAAATATATAAAAATGTGATTATTTGACTCAAGACCAATTCATATATTTCAACTTTCAAGTCTCTCATCAACTTGTCAAAACATTTAAAAGATGAAAACGGGTAGGAAATAATTTTAGAATATAAAAATATTTCTTATTTGTATGAATCTCATTTTTTTTAATTATTATTGTCTTTTTTAATATTCTCTCCATTTCAAAATAATAGCCGCTTTAACTTTTACCACGTTTGTTGAGGTGGAAAAAACATAATTAGACTCATTATTAAGTTTAAATTTTTATAATAATTCTAACTATTTTTTTTGCGCCTCAACATACGTGTCAAAAGTTAAAATGAATATTATTTTGAAACGGAGGGAGTAGTTATACAAGGTAACCCACTGAAAAATATTCCTGGATCCCACCGTATATGGGTATTACATATATACTAGAATATTTATACTAAGATACAAGCTCAACACATTCCAACAGTTTCATGACCTAGGGATCATAATGTTTCCATTACTAATTTTTATCAAAAGAAACTTACGAATCCAAAGGAATATGCGCAAAGATGTTTCAGATTAAATTTATAAACAAAAAATCTGAACCAACCTGAAGAGGGACGATGTTAATTACAGGTTGCAGACAGTCTTCCACGTGAGGAACTTTAATCACTCGAACATATTTACCAACATTCATGGAGGCAGCATCTTCTTTTGAACACATCACTATCAATCGACCTTTGCGAGCATGCAATTGTTGAATAACAGACTGCTGTTTGCTGTCAAAAGTAAAAAATTTAAGTCACCAGTAGCACTACATATTTCCAAGTACACAGGCTTTGTATACCGCTAACCTGAAGCATGAATCATGAGTAGCGATAACAAAAATTGGGAGGTTTTCATCAACTAAAGCTAGTGGGCCATGTTTCATTTCACCGGCAAGTATTCCTTCGCTGTGCATAAGTGCCACCTCTTTCACCTTCAACGCACCCTCTAGTGCTGTTGCATAATTGTATCCTCTTCCAAACACAAGAAGTGATTGCTCAGCAATTAGTAATTTTGCAAGATCTTTCATCTCGTTATCAAGCTTCAACGCTTCTCTTACTTTGCCTGAATTCAGAATAGATTTCTCACAAATATTTAAATTTACATTGAAATATTAAAAAGATAGAAGGAACTATTTTATATAAGATTTGCAGGGGGGTCAAACTGTTACATACTTGGTAAATCAACAAGAGCATCAACAATAGACTCCCTTCTTGCTTCACTTGAAATTGAATCACTCCCAATTGCTAGAGCCAACATAGTCATTGCCACGATTTGACTCGTATAAGCCTGCCGGTTATATTAAATTACATTAAAAAATAAAACAGCAAGTACACAATATACCAACCGGAAAACTTGCATCATAAGTAGTTACCTTCGTACTTGCCACTCCAATCTCAGAACCTGCATTTATATGTACACCACAATGTGTTTTCCTTGCAATTGCACTACCTACAGTGTTTGTGATACCTACACATAATGCACCATTTTCTAGGGCATAGTTCAATGCATTTAGTGTATCAGCAGTTTCACCAGATTGACTAACAAAAGCAACCGTATCTTCTCTGTATATCGGTCCCTGTCGATCTAATAAATCACTAGCTATCTCCAATGTGACGGGTATACCTATAAAATAGAATAAAATGATAAAAAGCTAAAACTATATCATCTTCAGTAAAACACTACAATTGAGAACTGAACTGACCAGAAAGTTCTTCTAAAATAGGTCTTGCAGCCAAAGCAGCATTGTAGCTAGTACCACAACCGATAAACACCATCCTTCTGCTTCTCCTGATTGTCTTGAGGTGATCCTTCAGTCCACCTAAAAGGACAGTATTGGATTTGCTTGAACCTCCATGTATCAGTCTCCCCCGCATTGTTGTTGTCAAAGATTCTGGTTGCTCATGAATCTCCTTTTGCATATAATGCTCATATTTCCCTTTATTTATTTGCTCCACTTCCATCTGAAGAATTGATAATGCACGTTGCACAGCAGCAGGTCTAGATAAAGAACCATTGGGTGTTCCTTTGCCATCATCAAACTTGAGAATTGACACACTGCCATTCTGAGGCAAGCATATTAGTAGGTACGTAAGCTTTATCTAATATGTTATACACACAAATAATTGTACAATATTACGTATCAGGAGACTTTCAAAACTAAGAGATTTACTTTATTTCTAAAGAAGCTTATTATGATTTTAGTATGCTTTGACATTATAGAATCATATAACTAGTGACTAGTTACTAGTCTATTACTACTTCTTACTCAATTATAAAGTTCAGTCCTTGTACTATCATTAAAATTTGAACAGGCACACACACATAATGATTGTAAAATCCTAATTCCTAGACCACTAAACAAAGGCGGATTTACATTGCGGCCCATGGGGACACATGCCCCATAATATATATATATATATATATATATATATATATATATATATATATATATATTATATGTCCTGTCTAAAAAATTACAAAAAAAATTCTACATATATGATGCTCTGAATCTCTATTTAGGAACTGCGGTAAAGATAAAACATATAGCCGACCCAAATAAATTTATTAAATAATAATGTGAAAACAAAAATGCTTGTTTAGATTGCACCTTTTTATTCATTCTGCTTTGCTTTGGACCACTAAAACCATAAAGATTTCCAATTCCATGCATAAATTTGCAAGTCATTCCTTACATGGATAAGTTCTCTAAGAATATCAGGTTCCATAAAATTGTATACTAGTGCTCTAAATCTCTAATTAAAAACCGTAGTAAAAAATAACACATCTAGCTGACCATATAAACTATAAAGTAATCTACTAAAATTATAATGTGAAAAAAATACTAGCTTAACTGCACCATTAAATTCATTCTGCTCTGCTACACCATAAAATACAAATTATACAATTACCTATCAAATTTTTCTTCTTTTTTTCACAATTTTTTTCCTAGGTGCCATGATATTTAGGTTCCATATGAATTTCTGGCTCAGCTAATCAGAATTCAGAAGCAATCGTTTCATCAAGCATGATGAAAGGAATCCATGCTAGACCCAGTAAGAACATTAACTCTAAAGTACATATTTTATTGACTGTGGCACAGCATGAATAGAAAAACGAAACACCACATTCACTCGTCTTTATAAAAGAATGAGAGGGGGAAATCCAAATGAATGAAGATTTTAATATCATATATGTATTTAGCAAACAATGGTCGAAACAAATAAAGCAGAAAAGTCCAGTTTTATAAGATTGAGTAGCTGGCAAAAAGATTGACCCTGATACAACAATACAATCACCCGAAACTGCTGGAAATACTTTGGACAGAGAGAAAACTGAGCAAAAGAATTGCTGCGGAATATGCCGAAAAAGCCTTACATTGTAGCTTATTTTGACAGCAGTACACATTTTGCACAGGATCTTAAAGTTCATATACAGAAAGTACAGCATCAAAAGTTAAGATACACAAAGTGCATAATGAGCAAAATTAAGTTACGCATAATGCATTTTACTCTTGATTCTATGAAATATAAATAGCGCAATCCCCATATTCATCTATACTATACTATTATAAGCAAAACAGGCAAGAGTTTTAGTATGGATTATAAATGCAAGATAAATACCTTAAGGTGAACAACTTCACCATCCTCAATCACCAAGACCTTCTTTGTGTGTTCGACTAGTGCATGAGCATCACTTGAAAAATAAAGTTCTTTCGGTTGATCATTTGTCGAAAGGAACCTAGCATTATTGAATGAAGAAGGGGTTTCTCCCTCTACTGGATATTCCTGCAGTGAGAGCTTCTTTTTTATGGCACAGTAAGAACCATTTTACTTGTAGGATATTGGTTAACACAAATTAAACAGGGATAAAACATAAATTACAAGTACATAAATATATACACAATATAAGATACTCTAGTAATGAGGAATCCTCTGATATTTAAACCGGACATGTCAAAAAGATGTACAGATCCACGCATCATTCAGATTATCAAGCTAGAAAAATTTTGGATTCTTGGACATAGATCCAAAATTAGACATGACTGTGAGAACTGACAAGCTAGTGAGGCACATAGAAAATTATATATTCTTTATTTCTAAAGATAATGCCTAATTAACGATAAACTTGCTGCCTTCAATCATATATACGCATTCATAACATAAAATCAAGAGGATGATATAAAACATAAGTCCTCTAGAAGTCTTGATTGTAACATATAAGTTCACCATAGCCCTGAGATTCTAAATTTCGATTGGACTGCTAAAGTGTAAAGTGTCTGGTTGTAACATGAAGGGGTCGGACTCTAATCCCTCACCCACAACCATGTCATGGAATATCAAACATGTATGACGGGAAAAGCGTCCAACAGATATGCTAATTTAAGAAAACATTTTGCTAAATCATCATAAGAAACTGTATGCATAACCTACTTTCACACCAAGCAGCAATGGACTGCCACGCTTGCAGGCAATCAATTCATTTGGATAATGGCGGCTTTTAAAAATCAGAGCATACGCCCCTTCAAGGTGCCTCATAACTTCAAGTACAACCTGACTAAATGTAACAGTCTGATCACCTGCACAAAATAAATTGGAAAAACATAATGATCTTAATATAACAGTCGGGTTTTTGTGTTTAACAGAACATACATTGGAGGATGGAGGGAGAGATGAGTCTCAAATATCACAGCTCACATATTAATTCCATGTTTCTGATCTTCCATTAGATAAACAACTTGCAGGATATTTGTGTTTTAAGAGATAAACGTAACATCTAATATCTAAAGTAACATCTTGTTCTCAAAAAAACAAGGGAAATTATTAATGGTACCCTTTTGTTTTTGGCTTTTTCAAGTGGTGCCATTTTGTGTTTTTGACTTATGAGTGGCACCCTTGAAGTATTGGATTTCACTAAATATGTCATTCTGTTAATTAAAACGTTAACCAAATGTTAAAATACAAGAAAAATGATCTGTAGAATAGAAAACCGCTTAACTTTTTACAATTATAACAGTCTCATACACTTAAAAACAGAATGAACAAAATAATTCACAAAAAATAGTTAAAATCAGCAAAAAAACAGTCTAAAACATCAAGGGTACCACTCGTAAGTCAAAAATGCGAAATGAAACCACTCGGAAAAAGCCAGAATGAGAAGGGTACTATTGAGAATTTTTTTATAAAAATTGATAAGATTAACGTTTGGTTAATGATTTGATTAACGGAATGACATATTTAGTGTAATCACATACTTCAGGGGTACCATTGGCAAGTCAAAAACAAGAAATGACACCACTTGAAAAAGTCAAAAACAAAAATAGAAGGGTACCATTGATAATTTCCCAAAAAACAATTACATGTCCACCAAGAAGCATTCAAAATATAAATATTTAAACGGATATATTTTACTATTTACAGGTCAAAAATACTCTTAAGATGGCTAGAAAATAAAGTGATTGAGTAGATTAAAACTAAGGAGACCTCCATATGGCATCGACCAAGAAGTCTATAAATATGGTATAAAATTGCATATGATGATTCAAAGTTCAACTTTACGAACAGATTAGTATAAGACTATAAGGAGAAGAGACATTGAAGAAATAATATGATAAGAACGCACTCCGTCAAGGCTAAAGGTATACACAGCTACAGCCAATGGCTCACATATTCAGTGAAGAAAAATATTCCACCACATTTTCCAAAAAGTTGGTGAATAATGTCCATGTTTCCTACCTTTTTACTTGTTAATTTAAGATATAACATGCAAAAGCAAAAAACTTAATAAGCAAGATAAAAATACCTTCATTTGCTTGGTCAAAGACAAACTTTGCAAGCTTCGGAATCACTTCTGTATCTGTTTCAGATTCAAAATTAAACCCATGACGGATTAGTGTTTGTTTTAACACCTGCAGGTCATAGATTGGATCAATATTAGTAAGGTCAAAACTTCAAGCTTTATATGAAACTATTCAACATTTTGAATTTCGATAATGTTAAATATGTGTCGAAGGATATATAAATCCATCCAAAGGTGAACATAAAACATATGTGTGTGTGCAGAATCTGGATTCTAGACCACACATCTGAATAATTACAATTGTTACTTAACACCCTCATGGTCTCAAACAACGAGGAATGCTTCATAGACTTCACTGTAAGTCATGTGAATGGTAGAGTAATACACAAAGACTAGACACCTACTTTATGAACATGATAGTCTACTAAAAGACCTTGTGTTTCGATAGCAATACAAAATTTTAATTTTATTAAAGGAGAAAATACTCCCATCTAAGAAGGAAGCGGCAGTGTCCTCTTTACATTTTTCGTGGAAATCTCTTCTTCTAATTTTCAATAGTATAACCCCTAGGCATTATGATTATGCACAATGAGGAAACTTCTGCAATTCCGTGCAATAGAACTATCAATACCTAATTTCACAAAATTAATTTATGTTGTTTAAAGTTTTCACTGCCTTGTTAAAAAGAAAACTAGCCAGTAATCTCCCTACACCAGCAGTCTCTAGTGGCAAACGAAACCAACAAGTAGCCTCCATGCAGCACAACGATCTTAACAGACAGATTCTAGCTCAGTCAAGGAAAAAACATACAGCTCTGGAAAGTTAAATCTAAGTGGCAGCAGAGGAAAAGAACCTTGAAAAGCTATATTGCTCTAGCGTTCTTTATGAACCCCCTATAGCACTAGATGGAACTATTGCGGTTTCAAATCAATATGGTGGCCAGAACTCAAGAGTGAGAACTCACTTATTCAACCCCATAGCAAATATTTATTCATCACTTGATAGAGAACATAAATCATTAAGATAAACAAAATATAGAACAATACATCCTTGTAGCAGTGTAGCAGATCAATCATGAAAGGACAAATAATTAAAGAAGTAATAGGTGAGACTTTTTAAAAGATCCCAACTGAACCTCATAATTAGTGATGACTCCATTGTGAACAACCAAGAAGCCGTTTCCACTACCAGAAGACTGGGGATGGCTATTCCTTGGAGCTGGTTCACCGTGTGTTGCCCACCGGGTGTGTGCAATTCCAGCATGAACAGAATATGCTTCTTCCAAATTTAAATATGTAGAGGCGACCTCTGAAGACATAATATCTTTAAATTAGTTCTAAATACCCAGATCATCATCAATCATGCAACATGCCAGTGTAGATGGATAATGTGGCAGAAAGAAGCATCACATATGAAGTCTAATTAACATGAACTACTTTGAGAATACCGATTAAAAAAACATTTGACAAAATCATATCTAAATTGATGTCAAGACTACTTTAAATAAACTACACTGAAGTCCCTTGTAAAAGTTTCAGCTCAATTGCGATACAAAGCATTACTGTGTCGGTAAATTACACATACTTTGTCAAACAAAACATTGCCATTGAGAGTTGGCCTTTTGACACATTTTAAGGCTACCTTGTAGGCTTGTACTTACTTGAAAGCCTGCATAGAAGCAGTAATTTCTACTTAAGCGTCATGTTTTAACTTTTCTCTATTGGGACTACGAAAGTTCTAAGTTAAGTTCTCATATAGGATCTCTCTAATTATTGTTATTTGCAAGACCCGATGAGGATACATTGATGACTTGATGTTGATCATTTTGTATTAAAATCATGACTCTATGATAGCCCGAATTAGAAAAGATGATCTGCGGCTGTTTCTCCCAATACTTATTATATTACTACTAGAATTTCTTTGTTATTGCTTGTTCTACCTAGGACAAATCCAGGTATTGATATAGAAGACATTTCTATTTCCAATCACATAAACAAGGGTAAAAATATTAAACCCCTTGATGATGCGAAATAGAAGTGAAGAAATTTTATATAAGTTATTAATTAGTTTATATATATTTAGTGTAGAGGGATTTAAGTGTATTTATTTATATGTTGGCTAGTAACTTATTTAGATAAACCCAATTGTTTTGGGTCATTAGCTTGTTTTCTTAGGGTTTCTATTCCATCTAAGTATTGTAATCCCCACATATTATAGGTAGACTTGGTTCATATACAGTGATTTTGATATTAATATTGATTTGAGTCTCGTATATAGGTTACGATCCATAGTTTTTTAATCCTTCCACGGTTGGGAAACCCATTGGGTAGTTGATTTTTTGCGGTTAATCCACCCAAGTTCATCTTTTTATCATTTTATATCATATATTCATTTATTCCTAATTCTGTCCTTTATCACTTAATCATATATTTCCGATGCATAATTTAAAAACTACTTCAATTTGGAAAAAGACAAAGTAACAATACAAGTCCAAACTTAATGCACAAAACTATATTTTAAAATACGAAGCGTAGACAACATATGACAAAAAAATCAGACTTGAGACTGAAGGAGTTTATAACGAGCATGAAAAAGATACTAGTTGCACATCTTTAATCCGATTTGTAACTGACGTAGTTGTCAAATTTTCTTTTGGTTCTTTTCATTTTGTCGTTTTACTAATAAGGAATAAACAAGTAATTATGATCCATCTTGCGTTTTAAAAGACATCCTCCAAAAACAACGTATCTATAATGATCTCCCATGTCGGTGTCACTTTGAATATATTCATTCTTGTCCGATTCTATAACTATCAGCAAATTCAAATAATTGTCGGCAACTAAACGTTCCTAAAAGGAAAATCCACGTTTATCTCCAATGCATAATTCCAAGACTACTTTAAAATTTCAACATACATGTATGCAAACATTAAGCACAAAACTCTACATCCAAAATAAGAACAATAATCTCCTTTTCTAACAAAGAAAACTGAATTTCAACTTTTAAATAGAAAATTCGAAAACATTTATTATCCTACAAATCCTAGAACTTACATAGTAACATAGAACATGCATTCTAGAACTTATATAAACAACAGAAAATATATCAATTTCACACACAAATATAAATATAAAAAGCAATGACAAAAAACCACCACAATTACTTACTTTCAGTTTACGTATGACAAGTTCTTATTTTCACACACACACAAACATAATAGCAATGACAACTAACCAAGAGATCACACATTAGACTAAAATCACCTCGATTACTTACTTCCACTTTACAAATAAGAATTACTTATTTTCTTACACATAAATATAGTAGCAATGACAAAAAACCGAAAGATCGCGCATTAGGCTAAAACCCCCTCAATTACTTACTTCCAATTTACGAATACAAATTCCTTATTTCACATATAAATATAATAGCAATGACGAAACCACCACAATTACTTGCAAATTACAAATAACAGCTATTCAATTCAACACACACACACACATACATAAATAACAGCAATGACAATAAAAATGTACAAGTAAACAAGACAAATGAATTACAGTACCTTGATAAACAGATTTAACAAGCGATTCGATATTTCCAGCTTGTCGAAACACAAGCGGCGAGTTAGACCGAGTCGACTCAGTACCAGAATCAATTGAAATCCCAGCAGAATCATAACCTCTATACTCCAATCGACGCAGTCCATTGAAAAGCACTTGGAGAATGTAAGCCCTGTCTCTGTTCACTCCGTAGTTCAAGTAAGCAAAAATCCCACACATTTTCGATTTATTTGTATCTATATGTGTATGTATAGTTTGCTGATCATGATCCCAAGAGAGGTACAGGAAAAGTTCTTTTATACATGACACAATTTATAAAAATAATCCCAAATATCATTTTAAAACCCAAACATATGGCATCGTTTTTGTTACTTTGATTTTTAAATATAAAACGTCACTTAATATCACGTTTTTTCATAAATATTTTAAAAAACAAAAATGTGTTAAATTCAATTTAAAATAGCGTTTTATCCTAAAACTCTACTTTATCTTGCGTTTTGTCATAAAATTCTATTTTATCTTGCGTTTTGAACTTTAAAAATTTTAATTTTTTTTTCTCTCAAAACACGACACGATATAGCGTTTTTGTGAAAACTCAATTTCATATAGCGTTTTGGAATAACATTTTGGGTCATTCTATCCTACTATGTCATTTTAGACATTTATTGGTGTAACAGTGACATATATGTCATTGCCCATGTATATACACAGAGGGTGTGTAAAACGTATGTATAGTGGGGGAGAAGAATAGTAGGAAGGGTTTTTAGAGTTTGACTTTTTGACTTTTTTTTAACTGAGTTTTTTTTTTTATTTTGGTTTTGGTGCGGGGACATGAGTCGCTTTCTGTGCGATTTAAATTATTACTGTATAATATTAGTTCCGTTTTAAAAATATTTTATATCTTTTCTTATATTTAAAAAATATATTTAGAAATTATTTTTTATTTTTTTCTGAATATAAATATATGTGTTATATTTATATTTAGAAAAAAGATAAATGAAAAAATAATTTCTTAAATTAATATTTTTTTTAAAAAAATATGTATATAAATTTAAATAAATAATTATTTTAAAACATAAAAGGCATTTTTATTTTATTTATAAAAAGACTTATACGCTTATAAATGAGTATATATTTTAATAAATTTCAGTTTGAGATTTTATTTATTTATGAAAGAGATTGCTTAATTTAATTTTTACGGATGACAGGTGTGAATAATTGATTGGACATGTTTTGTCACGTTTACGAATCAAAGATTCATACCGTAAGTCTATAAAAGCACGCGTTAAAAGGCTACCGGAAGCAATTAGCAAAAAAGCAAAAAGGCTAAACAAACTACACTGGTCATTGAGGTTGATGTTATTTGGATTTTAATCGAAATTGAACTGAATTTTTAATTATTTAATATGATTTCAAGTTCCGTTATAAAAGTCTAAGCTAAATTTAAATTTAGGGCTTTTTTTGAAGAATACAAAGTTTTATTATTTTGTAAAAATACATTTTTTATTTTATAAAAATACGATTTAAAATTTTTTTGTGTGAAAATACTGTTAAGTGTGATAAGTGTTACAGAAGAGGGTTGAATGCAACTCAAATAACTATATCAAATTCTTATTAACAACGATAAGAAATATAATTATCCAAGTTTGATATACAAACAACTAAAGCAGATATAAAAGACAATGTTTAAATTAAAAAATAATTTTATTATTGTTGTGTTTGCTACAACTGAGTGGAATTTGAATTCCAACTTCGATAAAAACAACAACAATGGATTTGCTAATGTTTCTATGCTTGAGAGAAAACCTAGCTTAGTTCCATAATGAAATATGCTTGTGAGATATGTGTATTTATACTGAAACACATATCTCACTTACAAGAGAACTTTTCCTTCGTACTAGAATAAAGCTTGAAATAGAAATTTTGTCTTTCTTGATCAACCGTGTCTTCATTCCATTTGTAGATAAAATTGTTCTGATATGTACATAAATCTTTGACTCTTAGAATACACTTTATCTTTTTGCTTGTCTTCTCCCAAGTTGTAGTAGTAGACTTGACAGACTAGATAGTAATGTCTAAATCATTCCTTGTGTTATCACTATCTAATTCTGCTACCTGAAATACA
This sequence comes from Oenanthe sinensis, assembly GCA_028671895.1. NCBI lineage: Eukaryota > Viridiplantae > Streptophyta > Magnoliopsida > Apiales > Apiaceae > Oenanthe > Oenanthe sinensis. Next base: position 25,772,444 of record CM053814.1, read on the forward strand.
CTGTCAACTTCACTAAAAGTATACTGTCAACTTTTAGCTTCACACTGATGATAGTATTTATTGTTCCACAGACTTTGTTGTCATGCCTTGAAGTCCATCCAAAACATACTATCTTCAATGCTAATGTCAACTATCTCCGCCAATGATGCTATCAATAAACTTGATGTTTTCATATCTTCATTTTCCGCCAAGTTTACTGTCAACGGAATAGTTGTTGTCGCATGTTCCTTTGTGCTGTCACTTGAATATGCTGTCAAAAGCATGAGTGTTGAATGTTACTGTCGTGAGTATAACCCATGTTGTGTGCATGAACACTTTGTGAACTTCTACTTCATGAATCTTGTTATTACATTTGTACAAGACAATAACTATTAAACTTACTGTCACCTATTTGTGCCTTGTTAAATATACTGTTTCAAGTGACTGCTAAACATACTGTCAATATACACATGACAATACATTTTACTTAGCTTAAATGAATTAAGACTAAGTAAACCTAGTTGATTACACCACAATCCCTAACAATCTCCCTAAATTTGTTTTTATGTAAGATAAAGAAAAATTCAAACTGAATTAAAGATGTTAACTCAACTAATCATAATTAAAGTGTTTGTATAGAAAAGAAATATTCAGGAAAATTACAGGTACAATTTCTCAAACTAAAACTCCTCTAGACTGAGCAGATTTTCATATTTTGCTTGAGCTTCCCTTGCTTTGTGCCTTCTTCACTTTCAATTCTTCATACAGGAATTTCACATCCCTGACACCAGCCTTTTCTTCATCTGAAATAGCATGATCAGCTACACACTCCAATACCTCTTCACTTTCAAGGATGAAAAATCTCTTATATCCTTTAAAGAGTATTAGGATTCCACTAGGCCTCTGGTTATGCATAATAATTTTGCTCCAAATATATCTTTCTGAAAACTTGGTAATGGACACGAATACACCTTGTTGAGTCTTTGCTTATCTTCCCAAGTTTCATCATCATCCCTGTAATCAATGATCTTCTCTGCAGCTTTACTCAAATTAAATTCAGACACAATTGATGAGTTTACTGTCATTCTCTTAATTCTTCTCAGGATTTCTGTATTGTGAATTTTGAAGTCCTCAATTCTGACCTCAACATTATCAATCAAAATCCTTAAAGTATTTGTAGATACTGGTGATTGATATGAAGAGTTTCTTGAGTTTGTTTCATTGAATTGAACAGCTTCATAGTTGACTCTTGGAATAAATCAACTTGAAGGATAAACTAAGGAATAATTCGACCTCAATTTAGGACGAACACAACACAGATATGGAAACCAAAACATTTCGACATGGAAAGAAAAACCAAGTATTGGTCGACCTCAAACCAAGCCGAAAATCACCAAGTATTGAAAAAATAAAAAGAATCAACTTGGATGCCTTTTTGAGGTATAGTTCGACCTTAATCAAGGTCGAAAACAAAGGTATATCCTAGAAGGCCTGTCCAACTTCTAGAGTAAAGTTAGACTTCAAATGAGATCGATATCCAACCTCAATCTCAAAATCGATCTCAATGTGAAATGGAGGTAAAATTTGACCTCAAATAAGGTTGACAATCGACCTCGATTATTAATCGACTTGGGTGTATATTTGAAGTATAATTCGACCTCAATCGAGGTCGAAATAAAACCATAGCCAAGAGGCCAACCGACTTCATTCCAAAATCGAGCTGGAAGAAGAAGTGAAGATTATATCAACCTCATTCCAGGTCGATAAGCGACCTCAATTCTACATCGACCTCAGTGTAAAATAAAAGCATAACTCGACCTCAATCAAGGTTGAATTAGAAGCTGAAGCCCAGAAGTCATATTAGACTTCAAAGTCTCGTTCGACCTCCAACGAGGTCGAAATCTATCTTAGTATTAAGTTTCGACCTCAATGAACAATTGAGGCCTACTTCGATCTCAATCGAGGTTGAAATTGACCTCGTTCCTTGTCTCGACATCAAAGAGCCTGGAAGGCCTATCTCGACATCAAAGAGCCTGGCAGGCCTATCTCGACCTCAATCGAGGTCGAAATTGACTACAGCCTCATATATCGACCTCAATAGCCATAGAGGCCTAGTTCGACCTCAATCGAGGTCGAAATCAATCTCAATATAATGTTTCGACTTCAATGAGTTTTGAGGGTTAATTCGACCTCAATCGAGGTTGAATTCAACCTCAGTCCAATAATCGACCTCAAGGTAATTTTCCTCTTTTGATCGACTTCAACCCAGGTCGATTTTGACCTCGATCCCCCAAATCGACCAGGGGGTGCATTTGGAGTTTTGTTCGATCTCAATCGAAGTCGATTTTGACCTCGATTCCCTAAATCAACCTAGGGGTGCATTTGGAGTTTTGTTCGACCTCAATCGAAGTCGATTTCGAACTCGATTCCCTAAATCATCCTGGGGTGCATTTGGAATTTTGTTCGACCTCAATCGAAGTCGATTTCGACCTCGATTCCCTAAATCGACATGGGGGAGTATTTGAGGTTATTTTCGATCTCGATCCAGGATGATGGAAACCAAGGCATTGGAGCCCTTCGACCTCGATTCCAGAATCGACCTGGAATAGGAAATAAGCCCTAATTCGACCTCATTCCAGGTCAAATTAGACATGGTTTCAAAAATTTCCTATTTTTTAAAAATAATTATTACTAATAAAGTTCTTGAGGACCAATTTATATAATATTGATTCTTTAAAAGAGTTAATAATAAAAGGCCTGAGCCCAAAAGACGAAATAAGGTTGACTGAAATAAATCAAAAGCCCGGTAAGGCACTTAAAACCATTTGTGAAACTTTTACGAAAACTCACGAAGTTTTTCTAAAAGTTGGGAGGCAAATGATGTAGGTAAAAATAGCCCTGAAGAAATACTAAATATAGCATTTATTATTTCATTTATTAGACCTGGTATGGTCCAAAGACTTGGGCCCCAGAAACGAATTAGGAAAATAAATCATAGGATCAACTGGATTTGTAAGTCTAACCCAAAAGCTCTGTTGAAGCCATAGGCCCATTAAGCCTCTATTATTAATTAATTTCATAATTAATTAATAAAGGCTCAGTAAAGGCCCAAGAAACCTGTTGAAGTGTAACATCCGTGAAATTTTAAGGTACAATAAAAATATTTATTTCGAATATTTGATGGAGTTTTAAAATTATAAATATGACGAGTTCTTGAGTTAAGATTTTATTTGAGATTTATTAAAGAGAATATTTGAGAATATCATTTTAGTGGAGGATTATTACTTAAACCCCAAAGGTACTATAATATTTTCGGAAGGAGAGAATATATAAGATTTAATTTAGAATTTTTTTTAGCCAACATTTTACATTAAAGAATAAATTATGTGATTTAAAGAGAGAGTATAATTTTTAAAATATTTTAGTGGTGATATTTATTATTTGAGATATCCAAGGGACCACTAAATATTTAATTAGTATTATTTGTAAGATTTATGTATTTTAGAGCCGAGTTCCCCCCCCCCCCAATAAATTGAGTAAAGAGAATAATATATTATTATTTGGAGCAAGTGATTGATGGTGGAATAAAAAGAGAAATATGGACTAGTAACTCGGGTTTTATTATTTTATTTTTTTATGAGAAAACAAAGGGATTAGAAAGAATCGGCCCATTTAGTTAGTTAAGTGAGTCATATTTTATTGGCCCAAAAGAGAATATATATATATATATATATAATGAGTTATTAGAATCATTTTTCCATCTCCTGCATAAACTAGAAAGCTCCAGAGAGCTTAGAACAAGAGAGAGAAAGTGACCTTTACAAAAAAAATTGGTTGGTAATCTAGAGCCCTGATTGTGCATGCAATTACATTCCGGGAACGAGGAAGTAATTACCTACGCAACGGTGTAAAGATATTAAGGATCCGAGAAGTTGCAAGTTTGGTGATTCCCGAGAAAGCTATTTATATTTGTTATTCTCGACTAATCAAGTGAGGTATAATCATAATCTCACTAAAAGCTACTTATTTATGTAATTTTTATTTGCGGATCGTATTGATTTGTATTTGCATGTGAGATACTTTCAATTATTTTATTCCGAAAATAGAAACTAGCATGAGACCTTGATATTTATTGTGATTTGGGATTTTATTTGATTAAATAAGTGTAATTACTACTTTTGGTAATTTAATTTTTGGGATTTGTAAATATTTTAGATATTAATTTTTATGGAGTAATAAGGGGATTTATTTTATGGATAATTAATTAAAAGGAGTATTGATTTAATTGGGGTTTGTATTTTGGGATAATAAAATGAAATGGGGTTTTTATTGTTGATTTGGGTTTGTACTGGTTGGTGTTGCAATCGGAACAGGAGGGAGGGGGGAGAATCCCCACCGCGCGGCGATGGTGGCTGGCGGTGGTGGCGTTGCTGCTGCTGTTGCTCGCAGAGAGGAGATGAGAGAGAGATTGATGTGGTATATATGTATACACCAGTGTGTGTGCGCGCGCGCGAAATCAGTGTGTATGTGTGTGTTTTGATCGGAGATGGAGAGGGAGAGATTGGAGGGGGAGAAGAGAGACGGGGGAGAGAGAGACAGAGAGAGAGCGAACGAGTGAGACAAAGAGAGAGAGAGCAGAAGAGACAGAGGGAGGGAGGAGGTGGCGCCCGACCCACGGTGGTGGTGGTGATGTTGAATTTATATATATATATATATATATATACATATATATATTTAATTGGGTATTGATTTATTAATTGGAGAATAATTGTTTTGGAGTGAAGAAAATAATTTTTATAAATAAATTGGGGTTGTTTAATATTTTGGAGATTATTATTTTGGAGAAATAGATTTATTGTTGGATAAGGAGGAAGGTTTAATTAAAATTGGAGTTCGGATTGGTTTGGTAATTAGAGTTAATTTTGGAATTGGTTTGTACCATTTTCAAAGGGGATATTTTTGATGGGAAATAAAATCGGTGGAATAATTGTGAGATAGTATTAATAATATTTATTTATTATTTGGAAATGAGAGACTTGGTTATTAATGGGATTTAATAAATAGTAAAGTTAAAGTGAGATTATTGGATTAATAAAGAGTAATGAGTAAATCGAAATAGAGAATCATTATTTGATTATTTTAAAGAGAATGAGAATTATCTTTTTGAGAGACAAATATTAATAGATATCAAATGGAGACAAACGATATTTATGTTTCAAAGTAGTTACTGGATTTGGATTTATTCAATAGAATGATTGATTATTTTTAAGATTTCAGGGTAAAAGCCATGTGAGCATAATTGATTAGGTTGAGACAAATATTTTGAGAATTAAAACGGGTGAATATTTAGTAAATGATAATTTTATTTGGACAATTTAAAAAAAATCCAAATAAAGATGAGTTTACTAAATACTTAATTTATTGATTTGTGAAAGGGTGATTTGGAAATTGCGGTTAGATTTTATTCTGAGCCAGCACTGCTTTTATATTTTGAGCTTAAGTTCGACGGACCTGAGGCAAGTTCACTACTACCTTTGCTACTTATATGCTTAAAGGTGAGGCTAACTATTGGTGGGAAGCCAAGAAAGCTCAAGAAGGTACTGCTGTGGTGCCTTGGAGCAGATTTGTCGAACTGTTTCTAGAAAAGTATTTTCCTAAGTACCTGGAAAGTCAAATGGAAGTTAAGTTCCTTGAGTTAAATCAAGGAAACATGTCTGTAGCTGATTATGAAGCTAAGTTTACTGAGTTGTCACGTTTTGTTCCACATCACGTGGACACTGATGAAAAGAGGGCCAAACGTTTTCAGTTGGGCCTGAAACCATAGATCTAAAACAGGGTCGCTATCCTAGAGATTATGAACTACTTAACGCTTGTTCAGAAAGCTGCTATTGTTGAAAGTGGAAATGAGTTATATGTGAAAGACAAGAGTGGCCAGAAAAGAAAGTTTGACAGCTCTGGTGAGAGATTCGATAGGAAAACTGAGAAATAAGGTTTCAAAAAGTCATTTGTGAAGCGTGAGAATACCGACTCCTATTCGAAGAAGCCAGGCAATAACAACAATGAGAAACGAAAGTTTCAAGCTTCGTAGAATAACCAGCCAATGCATGACGTGTGGCAGAAAACATCCTGGACCGTGCCGTCAAGCATCAGTAAACTGTTATAAATGTGGTCAAGCCAGACACTATGCGTCCAGCTGTAAAGAAATGAGTGTTGTTTGTTTCAAGTGTGGGAAGAAGGGCCATATGGCAAGAGAATGCAAGTCAGGAGAAAATGCAGGATCATGAGCTACTGCGGGGAACAAGCCTACTGCAAGGACATTCAACATGACTGTGAGGGATGCTCTTGCAGACAATGACATTATTACAGGTACCCTTTCTGTGAATTCTGTGAATGCATGTGTTCTGATAGACTCGGGAGCAACCCGGTCTTTTATTTCATATAACCTGGTGGATAAACTCCACATTGAGACTGTTCCTTTGCAAGAATCGTTAATGATAGAAGTAGCCAGTCAGGAAGTGATTCTTGTGGATAAAGAGTGCCCGAATTGTCATATTGAAATTCAGGGCCAGCATTTTGATGTGAATCTTATTCCATTCCAATTGGGTGAATTTGAAATCATCCAAGGGTTGGATTGGTTAGCGCACTACGATGCGCAGATTGATTCTATGTGTAAGAAATTCATTGTTAAAGCTCCAAATAGAGAAGTAATTGTGCTTCGAGGTCAAAAGCAGACCAAGAAGTTTTTATCTATAATTCAAGCTAAGAAAGTATTGCGTCAAGGCTGCGATGCGTATTTGGCCCATGTGGTAGATACCAGTCAGCCGAGCCCGAGAATCGAGGACATTCCAATCGTGAATGAGTTTGAGGTTGTATTTCCTAATGATCTACCTGGGTTACCCCCAGACAGAGAAATATAATTTACAATTGATCTAGCTCCTAGAATTGCTCCAATATCTAAAGCACCGTATCGGATGGCTCCAGCTGAAATGAAAGAGCTGGCCACCCAGCTGCAAGAGTTATTGGACAAAGGAGTGATCCGGCCAAGTGTGTCTCCTTGAGGAGCACCAGTGTTGTTTGTGAAAAAGAAAGATGGTTAGATGCGCCTCTGCATTGACTATCGAGAACTAAATAAAATGACGATTAAGAATAAGTATCCTTTGCCGAGGATTGATGATTTATTCGATCAATTGAAAGTGCTGCTTACTTTTCAAAGATCGATATGAGGTCAGGGTATCATCAACTGAAGATTAAGCCGGAAGATGTACCCAAGACTGCTTTTTGGACTCGTTATGGTCATTATGAGTTCTTAGTGATGCCCTTTGGGCTAACGAATGCTCCAGCTGCCTTCATGGATCTCAAGAACCGAGTGTTTAAGAAATACTTGGACAACTTTGTTATCGTATTTATCGACGATATTCTAATATATTCCAAGATCCAGGAAGAACATGCTGAACATTTGAGGTTGGCACTGGAGATACTTAGAAAAGAGAAATTATATGCTAAATTCTCTAAATGTGAATTCTGGCTAAAAGAAGTTAAATTTCTGGGCCATGTGATTAGTGATCAAGGAATTTCAGTGGATCCTGCCAAGGTAGAAGTTGTATCCGGTTGGGAGAGGCCCAGGACTCCTACCGAGGTGAGAAGTTTCTTAGGTTTGGCAGGATACTACAGAAGATTCGTAAAGACTTCTAAAAAATAGCAACCCCTCTGACTAAGTTGACGAGGAAGAGTGAAAAGTTTGAATGGACTCCAAAATGTGAAGAAAGCTTCCAGGAGTTGAAACAGAGATTGGTTAGTGCACCTGTCTTGGCTTTGCCAGACGAAAGCGAAAATTTTGTGATTTTTAGTGATGCGTCCCATAAGGGATTGGGTTGTGTGATAATGCAACATGGCAAAGTTATTGCCTATGCTTCTAGGCAACTGAAAGAGTATGAATTGAGATATCCTACGCATGATCTTGAATTGGCAGCAATTGTGTTTGCCTTGAAGATCTGACGACATTACCTGTACGGTGAGAAGTGTGAAATCTATACTAACCACAAGAGTCTGAAATATATCTTTACTCAGAAAGAGCTGAATATGAGACATAGAAGATGGTTAGAGTTGATCAAGGATTATGATTGCTCTATCAATTATCATCCGAGCAAAGCTAATGTGGTTGCGGATGCTTTGAGCCGGAAGGAGAGATTAAATTTCTTGACTTCTGAAAAGGAGTTGATCCGAGAGTTCGAGAAATTGGAAATTGAAGTTAATATTCCAGTTCAAGCCAATGAGTGTGCCTTTGAGGTTCTGGTACAACCAGAACTGATCGAGAAAATTAGAAGATGTCAAGAGGAAGTGATAAAGAGTCAACACAATGAGTTAACGGAAGAAGAGCCTAAGAGTCAGAAGGATGATAAAGGAGTCAAAAGATTTTCTTCGAGAATCTAGATTCCTAATGTTTCTGAATTGAAAGAAGAAATTCTATGGGAAGCGCATAACTCGAGATATTCTGTACACCCAGGAAGTACTAAGATGTATCAGGATTTGAAGAAATGCTATTGGTGGCCAAACATGAAAGGAGAGATTGCTGATATGTTTAACAAGTGTTTGACCTGTCAGAGAGTGAAAGCTGAGCACCAAAAGCCCAGTGGACTGTTGCAACCTTTAGAGATTCCTGAGTGGAAGTGGGAACACGTGACGATGGACTTTGTGGTAGGATTACCACGTACCCGAGTAAATAATGATGCTATATGGGTAATTGTGGATAGACTTACCAAGTCTGCCCATTTTCTGCCTATTAACGAAAGATATTCGATTGAGAAGTTGGCTAACTTGTTTCTGAAAGAAATTGTTACCAGACACGGAGTTCCTGTGTCTATTGTGTCAGATAGAGATGCTCGATTTACATCTAGATTCTGGAAGAGTTTCCAAGAATACTTGGGAACACAACTAAATATGAGTACTGCATATCACCCTCAGACAAATGGTCAAAGTGAACGAACCATTCAGACTGTCGAGGACATATTGAGAGCCTGTGTATTGGATTTCAAAGGTAGTTGGGACGATCATCTGCCGTTGATAGAGTTTGCTTATAACAACAGTTATCATTCGAGTATTGGCATGCCTCTGTATGAAGCCTTGTACGGAAGGAAGTGTAGATCCCCTATGCATTGGGATGAAGTGGGTGAAAGAAAGGTATTGTGACCTAAGCTGGTCCAACAAACGAAAGATTTAGTAGATAAAATTCGAAAGAGGCTCGTTGCAGCCCAGGATAGACAGAGAAAGTATTCAGATCAGAATCAAAGAGATAAATCATTCGAAGTTGGTGATAAAGTGTTGTTGAGAATTTCACCTTGGAAAGGTGTAATGAGGTTTGGAAAGAAAGGGAAGCTGAGTCCAAGATACATTGGACCATTTGAGATTTTAAGAAAAGTGGGAACTGTATCTTACCAGTTGGCACTGCCTCCTGATCTTAGACATGTTCATGATGTGTTTCATATATCTGTGTTAAAGGCTTATCAATTTGATGGGAGTCATATTATTAATTATGAGCCTTTGGAGATACATGAAGATTTAACGTACGAAGAGCACCCAGTGGAAGTTGTGAATGAGAAAGTACAAAAATTAAGGAATAAAGAGATCAAATTTGTAAAAGTCATATGGAGAAATCATAGAAAAGAGGAAGCTACATGGGAATTGAAAGATGAAATGATAAAGAAATATCCAGAATTGTTCGCAAGCTAAAGCTGATTCCGAGGACGGAATCCTATAAAGAGGGGAGACTGTAACACCCGTGAAATTTTAAGGTACAATAAAAATATTTATTTCGAATATTTGGTGGAGTTTTAAAATTATAAATATGACGAGTTGTTATTCGCCCTTAAGTACACTAAGTTTGGAGAAGGGGGGTTGAATACAAACTTAAGAATTAATTCAACTTCTTCTTGCGGAAATAAGTTTGTACAGAGAGAGTGTTTAATTAAGATTGATGTAACTAAGAACTGGATAACTAAAGTGTTGAAAACAGAAACAACAAGATTAAAAATTACTAGTGGATTGTTTTTCCACTAGTGAGTTTTTGCTTTCAATTGATCTTAGTAAAAATACTAAGCTGCTTACAAAGTTGAATGTAGAACTTAGAAAAGTATTACAAGTTCTGCCTGATTTTCTACTTTGCTTTTCTTGAGTTCTTCAAAAAACTCATCCTTTGCTACTGTGTTTTTGTGACTTATTTATACAAAAACTACTACTCTAGTTTTTCTATTGACTGATAATAATATAATATTACAATTTATACTATTTTCATAAAAATAGAAACTAGCTTCTTTTCACAGCCTTCCTTGTAGAACTAACTAGCTCTGGAAGTGTCTTTGTCTTAAGATATTCTTTGGATGCTGTGTTGCCTTGAAAGTCTTCACAATCCTGACAAGACTGTCTTCCAATGATTCAGTTTCTGCACTGTTCCCGTAATTTCTGGCTTTAGCTAAATAGGGAAACTTTAATCAACTGATAAATGCTGTTAAGCTTATCAGTTGATTCACCTTTGCTTATCCATCGATGGATAGGATATCTGTTGATCAGTTGATGTGTCGATGGATAATTGAGTTATCCATCGACTCCTTATCCATTGATGGTTCTTTATCCGTTGACTGTTTTTATCCATTGATGACTTGTATCAGTTGATAGCTTTCATCCGTTGAGTAGTGTCTTCATCCATCGACTTCAACATCAGTTGTGTTGGGTTCCGAGGCATAAAACGCAGCGGATAAACGTAAATATAACGAAAATTTTCGGAACCCAAACGCAGGATCATGTATAAGAATTGACGGATTATGGTGATAATCGAATCATACCTATTAAGATTTTGAATGCCACGAACTCAACGGAGATCCTTGCTATCACGATTTGTGTCTTCCTCTCGAAAGCACCTCTATGGTATCCACACGAGCACCTTCAAGAACGTCTCACGATCTTGAACACGGAACGGAAGTACTAGCCTCCTTTGATAGGTTTCGAATTCTCTCTGCCTCTTCCTATGCTGCCTCTTCTGCTAGGGTTTTTACAAAAACGTGCAAGCCATTTAACCTATCATTATCTATTTATAATGATTGGTTAATGGGCCTTTTTAGCAAAAACCTAACCCATGTAGGCATAGGATTAAATAATAAAACATGCTTCTATTATTTAATTAATAATTAAGTCATACTTAATTATTATTGGCAGAAATATAATTCTTCAAATTCGAATTTATTTCAATTAATTAAGTCTCACTTAATTAATATAATAAATTCGAATCAATTAATTTAAATCTATAATTTAAATTAACTATTCCTCTAGGTGCTCTATGTGTGTGACCCTATAGGCTATTATTTAATCAGCAATAATTTTATTCTCCAATAAAATTATAAACAATGAGCGGTATCTAGTAATACATCATTGCTACCTAATTAAACAATAATTAAATCGTGATTCGATAAAACCTTTCGTGATTAATGTTTCCGTGTAATATAATCCCTTTAACCATATATATTATAGATTAAACTCGAGGCATGTATTTAGTCATCCTCTTCAACATTTAATCCGGGTTTACTTGATCCATGAGTAGACTATGAAAAACAAATCATTATTTGAGCACGGCCATGCATTTTATAGTCTCACTCAATCAAGAGGCCAATAATATCTCTCCTAATTATAGGAGGGTTAAATCCTTTATCTATCATTCATATTTCTCATACGACTCATGATATACCCGATGTCCACTTTTATCATCACCCGGTCAAAGGTAACTTTTAATGTAGTCAAAGTATATCAATCCTCGTATAGAAATATAATGATCTCAAGTCAGAGGATCATTACACCATTATCACTGTGAGTCTTTCTTATGACTTAATTAAACATGAAGAATCTCACTGTGGGTCTGTCCAGTACCATGTACCCCTACATGTACCTATGTATTGACTTTAGTATCCCCATACTTATAACCAATGAGATGTGGTTATCTGTCAAACAACATACTAGTCTATTTATGTATTATTATTGTTCTATCATAATAATACTCGACTAGGGAACCTTTAAGAATATGATATATTATATAATCTCAAGTTCAAGTCATGTACTTAAACTATATAACGAGTATCATGATTCTAAGGACATTTATTATGCTAACAAATATATCGCAGTAATTAAAGTCATAATAAATACGTTTATTGAATAATCAAATGACATAAATGTTTATTAAAAGGAAAAATTGTATTGCCTCTAGGGCACCTACACTAACAATCTCCCACTTGCACTAGAGCCAATCACCCATGTATCTAATACCCATGGAACTAGTGTGACCGTCGTGCTTCTGCTGCGACAAGCCTTTGGTCAGTGGGTCTGCAATGTTATCATTTGTGTGCACTTTACATATGTGTATGTCACCCCTCTCATTAATCTCTCGAATGAGGTGATATCTCCTGAGTATATGTTTGGTTCGGGAGTGAGCTCTAGGTTCTTTAGCTTGTGCAATGGCTCCATTATTATCGCAGTATAGATCAATGGGATCTGCGATTGATGGAACCACTCCCAATTCAGTAATGAATTTTCGAATCCAAACTGCTTCCTTAGCCGCTTCACAAGCTGCAATGTACTCAGCCTCCATTGTAGAATCAGCTACTGTTTCTTGTTTTGAACTCTTCCAACTTACAGCACCTCCGTTTAGACAAAACACAAAACCAGACTGTGATACAGTATCATCCCTGTCTGTTTGGAAACTTGCATCGGTGTAACCTTTTACTACTAGTTTCTCCTCTCCTCCATACACCAAGAATGAATCTTTAGTCCTTTTCAAGTACTTTAGAATATTCTTGACAGCCGTCCAGTGACCTTCACCTGGATTAGATTGGTATCTGCTCGTCATGCTTAAAGCATACGAAACATCTGGGCGAGTACATACCATCGCATACATGATGGATCCAATTGCTGAGGCATATGGAACCTTACTCATGCGGTCCTTGTCATCCAATGATTTCGGACACTGATCTTTAGAGATCGTTATCCCTTGAGATACGGGGACATATCCCCTTTTTGCATTTTGCATACCAAAACGGTGCAAAACCTTATCGATGTATGTACTCTGACTTAGACCGATCATCCTTCTAGATCTATCCCTATAGATCCTCATTCCTAGAATGTAGGATGCATCTCCTAAGTCTTTCATAGAGAAATTACTCCCTAACCAAATCTTAACAGCCTTGAGAGAAGGTATGTCATTCCCCATTAGTAGTATGTCATCAACATATAGTACTATGAATGCCACATGGCTCCCACTAACCTTCTTGTAAACACAAGGTTCATCCTCGTTTTGAACAAATCCATACTCTTTGATAGTTTCATCAAAACGGATGTTCCATCTCCTAGAGGCTTGCTTTAATCCATAAATGGATCGACGTAATTTACATATCTTGCTAACATTCCCTGGACTGACAAAACCTTCAGGTTGTGTCATGTACACATCCACATCTTCTTCAAGGCTTCCATTAAGGAAGGCTGTTTTGACATCCATTTGCCAGATTTCATAATCATGGAATGCTGCAATAGCAAGCAAAATCCTTATGGATTTGACCATAGCCACTGGTGAGAAGGTTTCATCATAGTCAATACCATGAATTTGCTTGAAACCTTTTGCAACTAGCCTTGCTTTATAGGTCTGAACATTTCCATCCATGTCAGTTTTCTTCTTGAAAACCCATTTGCACCCTATGGGTTTTACCCCTTCAGGTGGATCAACCAAAGTCCATACTTGGTTTTCATATATGGATTCCATCTCGGATTTCATGGCTTCTAGCCATCTCTTAGATTCTGGACTGCTCATAGCATCTTGGTATGAGAGAGGCTCATCTTCATCTATGAGCATCAAATCACCACATTGAGTCAAAAGAAATCCATATCTCTCTGGCTCATGGCGAATTCTACCAGTTCTACGAACAACCTGTGTTTGTTGAGCGTTATTATTATCCTGCTCTTGTTCCACTTCAGGTTCAATGCTATTTTGTGGTTCTCGATCTTCATCGAGGTCTATAGTTCTCCCACTGTTTCTTTTGGAAACAAAATCCCTTTCCATGAAGACAGCATCTCGAGCAATAAACACTTTTTGCTCAGAAGGACTATAGAAATAATACGCCTTTGTTTCTTTAGGGTATCCCACAAAATTGCACTCTTCAGATTTAGGTCCAAGCTTGTCAGATACTTGACGCTTCACAAACGCCTTGCATCCCCAAACTTTCATAAAGCTCATGCCTGACCGTTTCTTCTCCCATATCTCATATGGAGTCTTTTGAACCTTCTTAGTAGGAACACGGTTAAGTGTGAAAGCCGCTATTTCTAGAGCATAACCCCTGAAACTAATTGGAAGATCTGCATGACTCATCATCGATCGCACCATGTCCAACAAGGTGCGATTTCTCCTCTCTGAAACTCCATTCCATTGAGGTGTACCTGGCGGAGTGAGTTGTGATACAATACCACACTCCTTTAAATAATCTTTAAATTCAGTGCTCAAGTATTCTCCTCCACGATCAGATCGTAAGATTTTAATACTTGCACCTCTGCCAATTTGCTTCTCTACTTCAGCCTTGTATTCTTTGAACTTTTCAAAAGAATCGGATTTATTCTTCATAAGATATACATATCCATATCTGCTGAAATCATCAGTAAATGTTATGAAGTAGTAGTAGCCTCCTCTAGCCATCACACGCATTGGGCCACATACATCACTATGTATTAGCTCCAAACGTTCAGTGGCCCTTTGACCCTTACCAGTGAAAGGGGCTTTAGTCATTTTACCAAGCAAACAAGATTCGCATTCTTGGTATGATTCAAAATCAAACTTATCCAAATATCCATCCTTATGTAATTTGGATATGCGTTTCTCATTTATATGGCCTAGACGACAATGCCAGAGGTATGTTTGATTTGAGTCATTAACTTTAAGTCGTTTGTTTTCTATATTACAGACAGGATTATCTAAGTCAAGAACATATAAACCATTAAACAAACGCGCAACACCATAGGTTAAATCATTCAAAGCAAAAGAGCAACTGTTGTCCTTTATTGTAAACGAAAAACCTTTCTTGTCCAAACAAGAAACAGAAATAATGTTTCTGCGAATTGCAGGCACGTAATAACAATTCTCCAGTTCTAAAACTAGCCCAGAGGGCAAAGATAAATAATAGGTTCCTACAGCTAAAGCAGCAACTCTTGCTCCGTTGCCAACTCGTAGGTCCATTTCTCCTTTAGCCAATGTCCTACTTCTCTGCATTTCCTGCACATTTATACAAATGTGAGAAGCACATCCGGTATCCAATACCCAAGATGTAGAAATAGACAGATTGACTTCTATAACATATATACCTGAATTAGAAGCTTGCTCAGCCCTCTTCTTCTTCAGATCCTCCAAGTAAACTGAACAGTTTCTCTTCCAGTGACCAGTTTTCTTACAGTAGTGACATTCACCCTTAGCGACCCCACCTTTAGGCTTTAAAGCCTGTTTAGGACCTGACTTTGGCTTGGGTGTAGAATCAGAACCTGTCTTCTTCTTACCCTTCCACTTGCCTTTCCCTTTGGCCTTACCTTTATTGCCCACCATCAGTATGGGAGCAGGTTCAGCCGTCTTCATGTTGGTCTCATATGTTCTCAACATAGCCAACAATTCAGTAGGTGTTTTGTCAAACTCATTCATATTGTAGTTCATAACAAACTGAGTGAATTTGTTGTTCAAAGAATTCAAGATTAGGTCAATACCAGTTTCCGGACCAATCGGGAAACCCAAAGTATCAAGATACTCAATGTAACCAATCATCTTCAGAACATGTGGGCCAACTGGTTCATTTGCCCCTTGTTTGCAGTTAAAGAGTGACTTGCTCGTGTTGAACCTTTCTTGACGAGTTTGGCTTGCAAACATGCTTTGCAAGTGCTCATTGATAGTATATGCATCCATATGCACATGCTGTCTTTGAAGCTCAGCACTCATAGTTGCTAACATAAGACACGCAACATCAGTTGCATCATTCTCATCCTTTGTGTGGGCCGCTCGTTCCTCAACAGTAGCGCCCTCAAGAAGGGGACCTGCCGGAGGAATATCAATGACATGAAGCTTGCGCTCCTGCCTGAGGACAATCTTCAAATTCCTCTGCCAGTCTAGGAAGTTGTTTCCTCCTGTCAGCTTATCCTTCTCAAGGACAGATCGTACGGATAGTGTGTTTGTGTTGTTTGTCATTACTTGGTATCTACAATGATAAAAGCACAAAATTAAACATTAGATTGTCTGAGTTATTTATTATGTTCAAATGATTATGATACATTCATAATATATCTCCCACTATTTTTATCAAATCAATAGCCCTTACTATTAATTTGGAAAGTATATCCCATAATCCTTTCTAGTGAGCCAAGATCCATATTTCGTCATGTCTCAAGTCAACCACTGGAAGTCCTTAAGAATGATTATTTAGGTAGACAACATTTGTCAATTATATCATATATAATTCTTGGATAGTTTGGTGAGCAACGATTGATCTTATCTATCTAATAGATTTTTAACCAAACTCTATGCTTCTAAGTTCATAATGGTTGAATATAACCGTTTACTTTCACCTTATTATGACGACTCAGTTAAGTTTGACCCAATGATACAACGGCCGAATATAACCGTTTATATTCGTCGCATCTCACCACGATAGACAGGAGTCCCCTGCCACTGACAGTCTTTCTCCTAATCGATCTAGGATTCGATGAGTGTTCATTCATTGGAAAGCATCTGATTAAAACTTAATATTTTGTTAAGGGGTTTAGAAAATTTTACGACGATCATGATCACATCATGAAGAGATCCTCAATTTTTCCTTGAACTAAATATTTCAAATTGACATCTTAAATTGTTCATTTCCCAGGTAGATGGAGGATACCAGTGGTCACACTTAAAACCCATCAGCCTTACGAATACGCATATCCGTTTTTGTCAGAAAATCCCAATTATAGATATCAAAATCCATATTCAATTCCGTGTTTTAAAAATCCATATTTCATAAACACAAGAATCTCATGATCGTTTGTTGATTTTAAAATCTTGAATCGTTACAGATTTTATCTTGAGTCGTTACAGATTTTATCTTGTTTAAACAAGCATGGCATGGGTGTCGTATCTAATACATACATACATACATACATGATTAATCTAATTAAAGCATGCATCATTCATACATCAATATGTAAAGTGCAGTATGTAAACGTGCTTGGTTATGGCCCCTTTCCTATGTGATCCTTTCGAGCTAATGAAAGGATTAAAGTCAATCTATGGTGGTAAAATATAAATACAATTACATGTCTTCATTCTTCTTGTATCCACTAGTGCCTGCTCCTCTTCTTGGATCATCTTTCAGTCTTCAAGTACATTACATGGAATAATTGAATACAACCTAAGCTAATGTACTTACATAAGAAAACTCGAGTTACATTCGAGGTTAAACAATTACAAGAATGAAGAAAACGACATGCAAGTCGTATTTATAAAACCAAAACCAAAAACCATTAATCTAGGGGTCTAAGGGCCATAACCAGCACCATGCTCAAGTACACAAAATAAAATATTGCGGGGGTCCGGGGGCGGCAGCCCCTGGGCGGGGGTCCGGGGGCGGCAGCCCCTGGGCGGGGTCTGGGGCGGCAGCCCCAGGCGGGGTCTGGGGCGGCAGCCCCAGGCGGGGTCTGGGGGCGGCAGCCCCCGGCTGGGGTCGAGCTGCCAGGTCAGCTCGAAATCAGAATTTTCTGAACTACAGATCATATCTGTTGGCCCTTTTTCCCACTGCATCTTATACAGTTTCAGAAGCATGTATCATATACATACTTATCATATCCCAGTTAACAGATCATGTCCAACATAATCTGTCCACCAGTTTATATCACTATACAAACTGACCCTCATGTATAATATACAAATCGCAATATGGCATATAAATCAGTCATGACAAATCATTAACATGCTAGTATCATCACCACATATTACAATTCGAATATACATGAAGAACATAGCATGGCAGAAGCATGGCAGTAACAAAGCAGTAGCATGGCAGTGGCATGGCAGTCACCAAAACAGGCATATTTGCATCAAATACAGTTAACACGTAACCAAATCAGTCCCTTATACACGTAGCTCTGATGCCATTGTTGGGTTCCGAGGCATAAAACGCAGCGGATAAACGTAAATATAACGAAAATTTTCGGAACCCAAACGCAGGATCATGTATAAGAATTGACGGATTATGGTGATAATCGAATCATACCTATTAAGATTTTGAATGCCACGAACTCAACGGAGATCCTTGCTATCACGATTTGTGTCTTCCTCTCGAAAGCACCTCTATGGTATCCACACGAGCACCTTCAAGAACGTCTCACGATCTTGAACACGGAACGGAAGTACTAGCCTCCTTTGATAGGTTTCGAATTCTCTCTGCCTCTTCCTATGCTGCCTCTTCTGCTAGGGTTTTTACAAAAACGTGCAAGCCATTTAACCTATCATTATCTATTTATAATGATTGGTTAATGGGCCTTTTTAGCAAAAACCTAACCCATGTAGGCATAGGATTAAATAATAAAACATGCTTCTATTATTTAATTAATAATTAAGTCACACTTAATTATTATTGGCAGAAATATAATTCTTCAAATTCGAATTTATTTCAATTAATTAAGTCTCACTTAATTAATATAATAAATTCGAATTAATCATCAATTAATTTAAATCTATAATTTAAATTAACTATTCCTCTAGGTGCTCTATGTGTGTGACCCTATAGGCTATTATTTAATTAGCAATAATTTTATTCTCCAATAAAATTATAAACAATGAGCGGTATCTAGTAATACATCATTGCTACCTAATTAAACAATAATTAAATCGTGATTCGATAATACCTTTCGTGATTAATGTTTCCGTGTAATATAATCCCTTTAACCATATATATTATAGATTAAACTCGAGGCATGTATTTAGTCATTCTCTTCAACATTTAATCCGGGTTTACTTGATCCATGAGTAGACTATGAAAAACAAATCATTATTTGAGCACGGCCATGCATTTTATAGTCTCACTCAATCAAGAGGCCAATAATATCTCTCCTAATTATAGGAGGGTTAAATCCTTTATCTATCATTCATATTTCTCATACGACTCATGATATACCCGATGTCCACTTTTATCATCACCCGGTCAAAGGTAACTTTTAATGTAGTCAAAGTATATCAATCCTCGTATAGAAATATAATGATCTCAAGTCAGAGGATCATTACACCATTATCACTGTGAGTCTTTCTTATGACTTAATTAAACATGAAGAATCTCACTGTGGGTCTGTCCAGTACCATGTACCCTTACATGTACCTATGTATTGACTTTAGTATCCCCATACTTATAACCAATGAGACGTGGTTATCTGTCAAACAACATACTAGTCTATTTATGTATTATTATTGTCCTATCATAATAATACTCGACTAGGGAACCTTTAAGAATATGATATATTATATAATCTCAAGTTCAAGTCATGTACTTAAACTATATAACGAGTATCATGATTCTAAGGACATTTATTATGCTAACAAATATATCGCAGTAATTAAAGTCATAATAAATACGTTTATTGAATAATCAAATGACATAAATGTTTATTAAAAGGAAAAATTGTATTGCCTCTAGGGCACCTACACTAACACATCATTCACCGTTAGACATGCTGTGAAGTTGTTCTGTTCATAGGTGAACCCAGTTGAAGAGACGATCTTCTTTTGTGGTGCCATTCTTTCAGTTGATATTCAAGAAATTAAAGTGAACTTGAAAGAATTTGTGAGAGCTCGTGAGAATTAGATAAAATTAGCTTGAGAGAGAGAGACAGAGATGAATAGTTTAGAGTAAAAAAAATAGCAGGTAAGAATGAATTTTTAATTGCAACTGCTATTTATATTTTCTAGTATTAAAAAGACTTGAAAGGACTTTTTAATTAGGCAGATAACCGTTGATGTATAAAAGACTGTAGTTTATTACCCTAGATGGTAATTCTCCAACGGCTATAATCTGATCAACGGATGAATAAAACTGTAGAAATTCTATTACTATCGACGGATAAAATAGAGAGTTAATCATTTATCGATCGATCACTAACTACCAAGGTAATTAACTGTCGATAGATAAAAATCCATCGATAGGAATAACATTTATCTGTTGATCAATTAAGAAGAGATTTATCCGTCGATAAACAATTACTTAGGTAATTATCTGTCGATAGATAAATATCCATTGATAATTGTGAACAATGGCTACAAAACAAAAAAAAACTTGACAGACATTTTAAGCATGATCAAAATTAAGCATACCTAACTCAGAGACTAATCTATTAAAAGTAGATTCATCTAGAGGTTTGGTAAATATGTCTGCAAGTTGTTGTTCACTAGGGACAAAATGTAATTCAACTGTACCATTCATTACATGTTCCCTAATGAAATGATACCTTATGTCAATGTGTTTGGTTCTGGAATGTTGCACAGGATTTTCTGTTATTGCAATGGCACTTGTATTGTCACAGAAGATGGGAATTTTGTTCAAGTTGAACCCATAGTCAAATAGTTGATTCCTCATCCATAAAATTTGTGCACAGCAACTTCCAGCAGCAATGTACTCAGCTTCTGCAGTTGAAGTTGATACTGAATGTTGCTTTTTACTAAACCATGACACAAGTTTGTTTCCCAGAAATTGACAGGTGCCTGTAGTACTTTTCCTGTCTATTTTGCAACCTGCATAATATGCATCTGAGTAGCCTATTAGATTAAAACCAGAATCTCTAGGATACCAAATACCTAAATTTGATGTACCCTTAAGATATCTGAAAATTCTTTTAATAGCTACTAAATGAGATTCTCTAGGATCAGCCTGAAATCTAGCACATAAGCATGTAGAGAACATTATATCTGGCCTACTAGCAGTTAAATATAAAAGTGAGCCTACCATGCCTCTATAACTTGAAATATCCACCTTAGCTTCTTTGGTATTTAATTCAAGTTTAGTGGCAGTGGCCATGGGAGTTTTTGCAGAAGAACATTCACTTAACTCAAATTTCTTTAACAAATCATGAATGTACTTTGTTTGATTTATAAAAATACCATCCTTAACCTGTTTGACTTGTAACCCAAGAAAGTAGGTAAGCTCTCCCATCATGCTCATTTCATATTTACTCTGCATTAGTTTGGCAAACTTCTTGCAAAGTTCCTCATTTGTTGATCCAAAAATAATGTCATCCACATAAATTTGTACAAGAATGATAGAGCCATTAACATTTCTACTGAATAGAGTTTTATCAACAGTACCTCTTGTGAAATGATTCTCAATGAGAAACTGAGAGAAAGTGTCATACCAGGCCCTTGGTGCTTGCTTCAACCCATAAAGTGCTTTGAGTAAAAAGTAGACAAAGTTAGGAAATTTTGGATCTTTAAAGCCAGGAGGTTGTTCCACATAGACTTCCTCTTCTAGTACTCCATTAAAAAATGCACTTTTCACATCCATCTGGTAGACTTTGAAATTAGCATGTGCAGCATAAGCCAGAAAGATTCTGATTGCTTCTAACCTTGTAACTGGTGCAAAAGTTTCATCAAAATCAATTCCTTCTTCTTGTGAATAACCCTTTGCTACAAGCCTTGCTTTGTTCCTAGTCACAATACCAGTTTCATCCATTTTGTTTCTGAATACCCATTTTGTACCAATTACTGATCTATCTTTTGGTCTGGGCACCAGCTTCCATACTTTATTTCTTTCAAACTGATTCAGTTCTTCTTGCATAGCCAAAACCCAATCAGGATCCATGAGAGCCTCTTCAATTCTTTTGGGTTCTTCTTGAGATAGAAAACTGCTATACAGGCACTCATTTTGAGTAGCACTTCTTGTCTTGACACCATCTTCTGCATTTCCAATGATTAGTTCAAATGGATGGCTTCTTGTCCATTTTCTTTGAGGAGGCAAATTTTGCCTTGATGATAAAGCTTCATGATCATTTGTATTGAACTCAAAGTGATCTGAATTTGTAGATTGATTCTGAAACCCTCCCCCTGAAGTGGATACCCTTGATGTAGATTGTTGATTAACCGTTGAGGAGTTATCAGTTGATGCATTATCAGTTGATGGATTTCTGTCAACTGATAAATTATCCATTGATGCAATAACATCAACTGATATTGGGTTTCTGAACACTTGAGGTTTTATAATTTCTGCCTCTTCATCATCATTTACATTATTTGATTCATTCTCAAAATGCAGTGTGTCATGATTTCCTTCATCAAACAAGCCTTGAATCTTTTTATCATCAAATACTACATGTACAGATTCCATAATAATGTGTAGTCTGAGATTGTAGACTCTATAGGCTACGCCTGATAGTGCATACCCAACAAATATAGCTTCATCAGCCTTGGCTTCAAATTTTCCTAGGTTTTCACCTTGATTTCTTAGCACATAGCACTTGCAGCCAAAGACATGAAGAAATCCCACCTTTGGCTTTTTGTCTTTCTTGATCAATTGATAAGGAATCTTCCCTTGAGCTTTATTTACTAGGAGATGTTTTGAGTAAAACATGTTGTGTTTATGGCCTCAGCCCAGAAGTATGTTGGGAGTTTGGCATCTTCCAACATGGTTCTAGCAGCTTTAATCAATGTCCTATTTTTCCTTTCCACTACCCCATTTTGTTGAGGTGTTCTGGGTGCAGAGAATGTGTGTATGATTCCTTTTGATTCACAGAACTCTTTCATTGTGGAATTTTTGAATTCTGTTCCATTGTCACTCCTTATCTTCTTTACATCCAATTCAAGATTTTTCTCATTTTCTCTTATGTGCTTGATGATGAGATGACTAGCTTCATCCTTTGAATGTAGAAAATAAGTCCATGAGAATCTTGAAAAATCATCCACAATGACTAGAGCATACTTCTTCTTTGCAATAGACATGATATTTACAGGACCAAACAAATCCATATGTAATAACTCAAGTGGCTTTTCAATTGAAGATTCCAATTTCGGCTTAAATGATGTCTTCCTCTGCTTTCCTTTCTGACAAGCATCACAAAGTCCATCCTTGACAAATTCCATTTGTGGTAAGCCTCTCACTTGATTTTTCTTAACCAAGAGATTCATGGCTTTGAAATTCAAGTGAGCTAATTTCTTATGCCACAACCAACTTTCTTTTGTACTTGCCTTAGAGAGAAGACAAGTCATTGATTCTGCATTTGTTGAGTTGAAGTCAGCTATGTACACATTCCCTTTTCTATTCCCAGTCATGACCAGGCTTCCATCTACCTTGTTGGAAATTATGCATGTTTCTGTTGTGAAACAGACTTTATTTCCATTGTCACATAGTTGACTTATGCTTAACAAGTTATGTCTTAAGCCATCAACTAATGCAACAGGTTCAATGATGACATTCTCTTTTGAAATCAAGCCATATCCCATGGTGTGCCCTTTGCTGTCATCTCTAAAAGTTACTCCAGGGCTAGCTTTCTCCTCAAACTTTGTGAGCAGGGATTTATCTCCAGTCATGTGTCTTGAACACCCACTGTCCAAGTACCAAAGATTTCTTCTTTTTCCCTGCACACAGTCAAAACAAATCAAGTTGATTTTGGTACCCAAGTTGCCTTGGGTCCTTTCTTATTAGTTGTTATCTTTGGTTTGGTTTCCAATTTTTGTACCTTTGGTTTGGGTGGTTTTACTTCCACTTCAACCTTAGGTGTTGGTCTCCTTACCTCAGAATTCTCAGTGCTAATATTTGGAATGCTCATGCTTGCAGAATTGGAAAATTTTGGTGCATGAAGATTGTTAAGCATATTCCATGGCATAACAGGCATATTCATATTGGCAAATGCAAGATATGGATTAAACATATAAGGCATTGATGCATACTGAGCATGAATAACATGAGAATCAACTAAATGAGGAAAAACAGAATTGGTATGCATGTTGGGTACAACAAGTACATTTGTTGCTGTAGGCATGGTGAGTTTACATTGCACAGATAAATGATTTTTACTACCACACTTAGCACATACTTTCCATGGAGCATATTTGTCAGGTGTGTAGTTGTTGTGCTTGTTTATGCCTACTTTACCATTTCTATTTTTCTTCTTCTTTTCATTTGGCTGAATATTAGGTTCTATCTTTTTCAATTTCTCTTTCAACTGATTTTTAGATAAGAATCCTATATTAGCCTGTTCAACTTTGATTTGAGATTCAGAGGAGCTACTTTCTTTGACAAATTTAATAGGTTTGTTAAACTTAGTTTTAATATCACATTTCTTAGCAGTTGATGACTTCTCAATCGATGGATAATTATCCGTTGGAATAGCATTATCAATCGATGGATAATTCTTATCAGTTGATTCAGAATTATCAATCGATTGCTTCTTTTCCAAAGATTGATCTTCATCAATGGCTATTTTCTCAAGAGTTTCAGACAACATGGTGAAAGAGTTTGTTCCATGAATGTCATTCATCTTCTTACTGGCTTTACTTGACCTGTTCCACTTGTCAATGGTTCTTAGTTCATCCTCTAATTTTTCTTTTAACTTCTCTATTTCCTTTTTACTGTCAACTAGTTCATTTCTAGCATCTTTGTTTTCCATCTTGAGTCTGTCCAATTGCACTAGCTCACTCTCTAAGAAATTGTTTCTTTCAGTGAGAGTTTCTAATGTTAATTTGAGCCTAGTGTTCTCTTTGTTCAAAGACTTAAGAGTGACATGCAAATTATACAATTCATTAGACATTTCATTAATAGTAATATTGCATTCATCTTTGGACAACTCAGATAGATTTGTAGAAATTACCTGATTGCTAGAAGAACTAGCTTCCTGGTCATCTTGATTGGCCATTAGTGCAAGATTGATGTGTTCTTCTTCTTCTTCAGAATCCTCCTCAGCAGCCCAGTCCTTTTCTTCCGTCACAAAAGCCTTCTCTCTTTGTTTGAGCAAGTCAAAGTACTTCTTCTTATAGTCAATACCATCACTGGACTTTGACCTCTTTTCAACTTTGGGCTTTCTGCATTCACTTGAAAAGTGACCAGCCAATCCACAGTTAAAGCATCTAAATTGAGTCCTGTCAACAAGATTTTTGCCTTGTTGAGTGTCTCTCCTGAACTGTGATCCAGGCCTTTGCATTGGATTCCTTTTAAACTTGAGTTTAGAGAATTTTCTTGATAGAAAAGCTAAATGCTCATCTATTTCATCCATTTCATCTTTGATGAGTGACTCATCACTGTCACAAAGTTCTTTTCCTTTACCAGTAGAAGATTCTCATATCTAACATAATTTGCACCATTGCCATGACCTTCTTTCTTCCCTTCTTTGAAATCAGCATCTTCATCTGTTTCTGCAACTTGCTTTTCCTTGACCACCAAAGCAATGGACTTTTCTCTCTTCTGACTTTTCTCAATTTCCTCATCTTGCTGTAGCTCCAACTCATAGGTTTTCAAGATGCCATACAGCTTATCCAAAGTATAATCTTTAAAGTCAGGAGATTGCCTTATAGAGACAGTCATTGGTTTCCATTCTTTGGGTAGGGACCTCAAGAATTTGAGGTTGGTGTCCTCAACAGCATAAACTCTTCCATATAGTTTAAACTCATTCAACAGCTTTTGAAACCTACTATATGTATCATTTATTGTTTCACCACCCTTGAAGTGAAAGGCCTCATACTTTTGAATCAAGAGTTGCATCTTGTTCTTTCTTACTTGCTCAGTACCTTCATAGAGGGTTTGAAGAGTGTCCCAGACTTCTTTGGAGGTTGTACAACTGATGACATTGTCAAACATGTCCTTGTCAAGACCATTAAACAAGATGTTCATAGCCTTTTTGTCCTTGTGTACTTCCTTTTCATCTTCATCTGTATACTCACTCACAGATTTAGGAATGAGTTTGTCTGGTGCTTGAGTACCGTCTGCATTTACACTTGTAACTATTTTCATAGGCACATGTGGAACTTTCTCTATGCAATGAACATAGGAAGGATCAATAGATAGCAGATGCAAGTGCATTTTTACTTTCCAGGGAAAATATTCATCTTTCTCTAGAACTGGAATCTTAACTCCTGTGTCTCTTTGACCCATTCTTGATGTACTTTTAGATCTTGACTTTCTGTTTATTGAAAGCCTGCTCTGATACCAATTGTTATTCGCCCTTAAGTACACTAAGTTTGGAGAAAGGGGGGTTGAATACAAACTTAAGAATTAATTCAACTTCTTCTTACGGAAATAAGTTTGTACAAAGAGAGTGTTTAATTAAGATTGATGTAACTAAGAACTGGATAACTAAAGTATTGAAAACAGAAACAACAAGATTAAAAATTACTAGTGGATTATTTTTCCACTAGTAAGTTTTTGCTTTCAATTGATCTTAGTAAAAATACTAAGCTGCTTACAAAGTTGAATGTAGAACTTAGAAAAGCATTACAAGTTCTGCCTGATTTTCTACTTTGCTTTTCTTGAATTCTTCAAAAAACTCATCCTTTGCTACTGTGTTTTTGTGACTTATTTATACAAAAACTACTACTCTAGTTTTTCTATCGACTGATAACAATATAATATTACAATTTATACTGTTTTCATAAAAATAGAAACTAGCTTCTTTTCACAGCCTTCCTTGTAGAACTAACTAGCTCTGGAAGTGTCTTTGTCTTAAGATATTCCTTGGATGCTGTGTTGCCTTGAAAGTCTTCACAATCCTGACAGGACTGTCTTCCAATGATTCAGTTTCTGCACTGTTCCCGTAATTTCTGGCTTTAGCTAAATAGGGAAACTTTAATCAACTGATAAATGCTGTTAAGCTTATCAGTTGATTCACCTTTGCTTATCCATCGATGGATAGGATATCTGTTGATCAGTTGATGTGTCGATGGATAATTGAGTTATCCATCGACTCCTTATCCATTGATGGTTCTTTATCCGTTGACTGTTTTTATCCATTGATGACTTGTATCAGTTGATAGCTTTCATCCGTTGAGTAGTGTCTTCATCCATCGACTTCAACATCAGTTGATCACTTCACTTGTGAGAATTCTGACTTAGAATATTTACAATTGATCAGCCATTCTTCACATCTGTTGAGAAGCTAGAAATTGAAGTCAATAACATCAGTTGACTACATCATAGCATCCATCGAGGTAATACAATCAATTGATAGTGAAACATAAATCAATGCTACAATCCAGTTTATCAGTTGATAAACAAGTTTCAACTGATAACTGGTTTCCTAGTCAATGGATATTTATAAGTCATATCCATTGATCAGTTACAAAGTAATCTTGAGTCCCTATTGAAATTCTAAGTAATTTATTATCATCAAAACTTATAATTCCTAACACGAGTTCTTGAGTTAAGATTTTATTTGAGATTTATTAAAGAGAATATTTGAGAATATTATTTTAGTGGAGGATTATTACTTAAACCCCAAAGGTGCTATAATATTTTCGGAAAGAGAGAATATATAAGATTTAATTTAGAATATTTTTTTTAGCCAACATTTTACATTAAAGAATAAATTATGTGATTTAAAGAGAGAGTATAATTTTTAAAATATTCTAGTGGTGATATTTATTATTTGAGATATCCAAGGGACCATTAAATATTTAATTAGTATTATTTGTGGGATTTATGTATTTTAGAGAAGAGTTTTTTTCTAATAAATTGAGTAAAGAGAATAATATATTATTATTTGGAGCAAGTGATTGATGGTGGAATAAAAAGAGAAATATGGACTAGTGACTCGGGTTTTATTTTTTTATGAGAAAACAAAGGGATTAGAAAGAATTGACCCGTTTAGTTAGTTAAGTGGGTCATATTTTATTGACCCAAAAGAGAATATATATATATATATATATATATATATATATATATAATGAGTTATTAGAATCATTTTTCCATCTCCTGCATAAACTAGAAAGCTCCAAAGAGCTTAGAACAAGTGAGAGAAAGTGAACTTTACAAAAAAATCGGTTGGTAATCTAGAGTCCTGATCGTGCATGCAATTACATTCCAGGAACGAGGAAGTAATTATCTACGCAACGGTGTAAAGATATTAAGGATCCGAGAAGTTGCAAGTTTGGTGATTCCCGAGAAAGCTACTTATATTTGTGATTCTCGACTAATCAAGTGAGGTATAATCATAATCTCACTAAAAGATACTTATTTATGTATTTTTTTTTGCGGATCGTATTGATTTGTATTTGCATGTGAGGTACTTTCAATTATTTTATTCCGAAGATAGAAACTAGCATGAGACCTTGATATTTATTGTGATTTGGGATTTTATTTGATTAAATAAGTGTAATTACTACTTTTGGTAATTTAATTTTTGGGATTTGTAAATATTTTAGATATTAATTTTTATGGAGTAATAAGGGGATTTATTTTATGGATAATTAATTAAAATGAGTATTGATTTAATTTGGGTTTATATTTTGGGATAATAAAATGAAATGGGGTTTTTATTGTTGATTTGGGTTTGTACTGGTTGGTGTTGCAAACGGAATAGGAGGGAGGGGGGAGAAGCCCCACCGCGCGGCGACAGTGGCCGGCGGTGGTGGCGTTGCTGCTGCTGTTGCTCGCAGAGAGGATATGAGAGAGAGATTGATATGGTATATATGTATACATCAGTGTGTGTGTGTGTGTGTGCGAAATCAGTGTGTATGTGTGTGTTTTGATCGGAGATGGAGATGGAGAGATTGGAGGGGGAGAAGAGAGACGAGGGAGAGAGAGACAGAGAGCGAACGAGAGAGACAGAGAGTAGAAGAGACAGAGGGAGGGAGGAGGTGGCGCCCGACCCACGGTGGTGGTGGTGATGTTGAATATATATATATATATATATATATATATATATATATATATATTTTAATTGAGTATTGATTTATTAATTGGAGAATAATTGTTTTGGAGTGAAGAAAATAATTTTTATAAATAAATTGGGGTTGTTTAATATTTTGGAGATTATTATTTTGGAGAAATAGATTTATTGGTGGATAAGGAGGAAGGTTTAATTAAAATTGGAGTTCGGATTGTTTGGTAATTGGAGTTAATTTTGGAATTGGTTTGTACCATTTTCAAAGGGGATATTTTTGATGGGAAATAAAATCGGTGGAATAATTGTGAGATAGTATTAATAATATTTATTTATTATTTGGAAATGAGAGACTTGGTTACTAATGGGATTCAATAAATAGTAAAGTTAATGTGAGATTATTGGATTAATAAAGAGTAATGAGTAAATCGAAATAGAGAATCGTTATTTGACTATTTTAAAGAGAATGAGAATTATCTTTTTGAGAGACAAATATTAATAGATATCAAATGGAGACAAACGATATTTATGTTTCAAAGTAGTGATTGGACTTGGATTTATTCAATAGAATGGTTGATTATTTTTTGGATTTCAGGTAAAAGCCACGTGAGCATAATTGATTAGGTTGAGACAAATATTTTGAGAATTAAAACGGGTGAATATTTACTAAATGATAATTTTATTTAGACAATTGAAAAAAAATCCAAGTAAAGATGAGTTTACTAAATACTTAATTTATTGATTTGTGAAAGGGTGATTTGGAAATTGCGGTTCGATTTTATTCTGAGCCTGCACTGCTTTTATATTTTGAGTTTAAGTTCGACGGACCTGAGGCAAGTTCACTACTACCTTTACTCTTGAGTATTTTGAGTAAATTATTTGAGCATGTTGATGAAAGTGAAAAGAGACTTGTATTTTATTATTCTTCAATTTTTATTTTGATTCAATTCTAATTGTCAGTGCTACTTGCATTTTGAGAATTATTTCTAAATCTCTATAAATATCATTCAACTGCTTTGAGATATTTTACGCACCCTATCTTTCTTTGAATACCCAAGTTTTCAGACACTTGAATATTTTCTTATATATTATAAAGTATCCAAATTTACTGCTCCTGTCCCACAGTCTATATTATTATTATTTTATTTAATAATATATAGGTGTTCTCTCTAATTTTGTAGCAGCTAAATATTATTAAATTTTACTGAGTAAAAGCTACTCTCATTACATTCGAGGTAGCTAAATTTCTTTCTAAGAATAGTTTGAGGTTGTTCTTTTCGAACTCAAATAAATTCATGTAATTCTTATTAATCCATTGTTCGGGTTAATAACATAATTGGAGCAACTGATTCACTGAAAGTGAAGTTAGACCAATATTAAATTATTTTTTCTGTGTTTATTCTGTTATGAAGAGATATCGAGATAGATGAGGAGTTCATCTTTACTGGTCAACGCAGGCTCTGTGTATACATCATGTGGTGAGTTCTGTGAATGGGCAGAACATATTTTATTTTACATTTAAATAGGGCACTGATGTTGCCTAGGGTCTGAGAGAGGGACCCGACTGCTAGCAAACGAGGGTGATACTTGTGACATGGTAGTGATCGTATCATGGGATATCACGGGTGGTGGTATATTGTTAGGTCCAAATGTGTTGTAGAGGGGGGGGGGTGAATACAACTTTTCAACTTTATGAAGCAATAAATACTATGTAATAAATGAACACAATGATTCAAGGAATATATGTCTTATATATAACTTGAAGGGGTTGCTATAACATTCATTACAATAGTACAACATAAGTAAAGATGGTAGTAAATGATACTAATCTCTGTGAATACTCTCTCTCTCTTTTACAAGTGTTTCTCTTAATATTGCTCTCTTACAAATGTTACACGAGTACTTCTATTTATACTACTTGTAATCTATGACTTGTAGTCTTCAACAGATAAGATATGAGTGGTCCAATGTTGTCCACGTAATTCTTATCTTGTTTTGAAAGCTTGAAAATAGCCAACCAGATGATGCCATGTGTCATGTTGAAATTGTCCTCTATGTAGAATTTCTACATAAGAATTTCTACATACCATCTCGAACATTTAAGTAGAACTTCTACATAGGAATTTTCTACTTACACTCTATCTCGAATATTTAAGTAGAACTTCTACATAGAAATTTCTACTTAGGCTCTATCTCGAATATTCTAAGTAGAACTTCTACATAGGAATTTCGAGATAGCTTCCTTTCTGTGTACTTAGAAAATATTCCACTTCCAGAATTTCTACTTGGCTCTAAGTAGAAACTTATCTAGAATTTATAGATAGAAATTTCTACATAGGTTCCCAGTAAGTACTTAGAGAAATTCTGGGCTTCAACTAGAAACTTCAATGCAACATCTTGAACTTGTGATTTCTTCTTGTCTTCTATATTCTTTAACAAGCTCTTGAACATGGATCTCTACTACTGATATAAACTTGCTATCAATGCCCTGACACTTGATGTAATGGTCTGGTTCATAAGTGACTAGTCTTGATAGGGTTCTTGCTTCTGAATAGATTACCATATTCAGTTAGTAATGTGGCTTTCCAATTGTCGCTTTCCTGCTTCTTTACTTGAGATCAATTAGTCTTATTGATACTGATTGTTATGATCTTGATTCATTAAGTTACACATCACTGATGCATGAACAACTTTGACTTGAACTTCTTCCAGTGATTTCATATTTGATTGATCATAATTAACCTTATTAATTTGTATCAATTACCTTGTCTTCAATTTGTATTGATTTCTTTGTGACTTCTTGTTCATGATTGTCTTCCGGTTAAGTATCTTTTCTTTAGTTGAGTTACATTAGTTACAGTGTTACAAGTTTAGACACTCCACCTTTCATATATCTATAGTGGTTGATCGCACTGTAGAATATCACAAGGTGAACCGACCAGTTCCATAAATTCTTTTTGAATACTATTTTTTTGTGGAATCACTCACTTATTCGATTTGACCTATGAATTTATTTAGTGACATGAATGTCACTCAGTTTATTTTATGATTTATTTGTTATAATGATTCCTTGTTTTGAGATTGGAAGCTGAGGTAAGTTGCTTTATTAACCTCTGCTATTTATGATAATTATTTATTTGTTGATCACCCCAGTGGTGTACTTGCTGAGCAATCATTCGCTCATACTTTTGTATTTTCTTTTTGTAACTTTGTTCACAGTTAAACGTGAGAACACCGAGAAACCCAAACCAGCTGAAAAGGGGAAGGGGATTGTTCAAAGCTGAGATGTTTTGGGTTGTTTAACCCTTTGTTTATAGCATCTCAATCCAGTTTTCGAACTAGTTTAGCTGCTTTAGACAACAAGAGATTTATGACTTGTAATAATATTATTTTGAGATGTGTAATATTATATTTAGACTTGTTGTGTGTGGATCCCGGGTTACGCTTGGCACAACGCCGTTCCTCTATAAGGGTTATTATTGAGTTGATTGCTGACTGTGCGCCGTTGTGATCAGGTAAGTTTTACACTTATCCAATCTGAGATTTGTGATGAGATGTGTTGTGGCACCTGAAACCGTCAGGCCGGGGTTTCGGGGTATTACATGAAGGTCCTAATCCTAGAAGGATCTAGAAACCCTAACGAGGGAAGAGTCCAATGAGGACCCTCATTCCTAAAAGATTTAGACAACCTTGTCGCTAGGAGACTTGGCCACCAAGTCTCCAAATTCTAATATGATTCTAAGGCCCTCATGCGCCTATATAAAGGGTCTAACATCTCAACATTAGAACTACGTGATTTGGCTTGATTCTCACACTCATTGAGATACATAGGCAGTTAATGAGGACCCGAAGTAGTCACGAAACGTTAGTGCAGCCATAGAAACTCGACTCTTTCAAATCCTGATATTAATTGCGCATTAAATACACCTCATTTTTAATCTGTAACAGAATAAAAATAATAATTTTTTGGCATAAAAATAGTAATATTTTTTAATTTAATTTTTTTACTTGTATAGTTGCCTACAAAATATTGAAAAGTACTTGAAATTCGTGTTAATATTAATTTTCCTTGTATGCAAACACTTGCTACACATACAATTATCTTCAACTGAAATAGAATATATATAAAGTTAAAAAATGCATGTAAATTTTAAAGTTATACTTAGAAAATTTGAAAAAGACAGAGAATCCAACACTATCATTCTAACAACCAACTATAGAAGGCATCTTAAAACTTAGCAGACAAAATTAACTTTATATTCTAGAAACTAGTAGTTTAAGACAAAGTTATTTTCACAATCCTAATATTATATATCCAATTATTAACAAAGCAAGACATCTTGATACCTTAATTGGTCTTCATCCTACTTTGCATTTTTCATCTTCTTGAAAAGTATCAACTTGCGCATGCCAATTGGACTACACATAATACCTCTTACTTGCACCGGGCTTTTCAACAAGAACATAAAAGTACCAGTAATGTGCTCTTCATCTAACTCCATAGAATTAATGATACCCCACAAATCCTCTACAATGACAAGTAACTTTTCATTATCCACCATATCTTTAAAGGCTCCAGCTAATATACATATAGAATCATCGAGCTTTGAAGTCTGTTCCTCATCATTTTTTACTTTTTTTTCCGGCTTTGAGATTTTGAATTAGAAACCGGATCTTGATCAGTTGAAGTACTCTCATCAAATTTAGTTGCCATATTTTGTCTCATCTTTGATGTAGTCATAGCAGATTCACCAGTAGCGCGATCATATCCAAACATCTCCACCATCCCATTCTACAACTTCCAGTTTTACCTGTCAAAATTTGAATATTAATAATCCCATAAGCAATTACAGTAGCAGGAAAATTAGACATTATAATTTACAAGCAATAAAATAATTGGTTTTGGTGTTGTGTAAATATAATTGGTTATCCATCACAAGTAATAAAATAATGTGCAATCTCAGTGATTTCATGGCTAAGCAATGTATTGTTGCAAGCAATACAAACAGGGGATACACACAATGACCAATATAAACAGGGGTACTTCAGTAGTGACTTCTTGTATAGTGCTACAAAAAATAATAATATCCTTGACTGGTTTAGGTTATACCAAGATTAAGATCAACAAACTTCATTAGTGTAATCTGATTCAAGCCAAAAAAAACCTGTCCAGCTAAACAAATAGACTATATGCAATAAATTTTATGTTCTATGATCTGTTTTTCCAATTTTATAACAAAGAGAGCAAAGAGGACCAAGTCAGTAGTTTGATAGATTGACATGAAGAAGGTCAAATTTATTTTATAGTTATTGGGGGCCACATTTGGAAAGATTGGAAGCGCGGGCTGATGCTGATTATTGGGATAATAGAAAGTGCTGGAAAATACTGGATTTCTAGTGAAACTCGAAATTAAATGAATACCATTTGTATGCTCTTTCTAGTGAAACTCGAAATTAAATGGATACCATTTGTACGTTCTTTCTAGTGAAACTCGAAATTAAATGAAGGGTCATGCACAAATTAACAAGTGCGTAATATTTTATTATTTATTAATTATGCAATGAGCTAGACTGCAATGCAAGGAGTAGTAAGCTTCATAATTTGTACCTTAAAATTAACTAAGACTACTACCAGTAGACACCTAATTACTAATAAAAATTCCAGTTCCACACTACCTAAACCAATCATTAATCTCACAAAACCAGGTCATTACTAATAAAAAAGAGACATGAGTGTAACAAATTAACTAACCAGACCAAGAAAGTCATGGAAGATAATGATACCAAGAAAGTCATGGAAGATAATGATATACATCATAATTCTTAAAGCTACAACTTGCACACAAGACATGGAGTAACTACAAAAACATAATGCACAATTTTAACAACACAATTTTAAATTTTAAAAAATGAAGTAATACCTCAATGAGTTGTTTCCAAACATCTGCATTCGCTGTCCAGTTTTGCAAAATAGGATCCCAACCAAAACTACTAAGCCCTCATTTGAAAATATCATAGCATCTGACCCAATTCTTTTTTATATTTTTCATTCTATTTCTTATTTTTTTTCTTTATCTAGTGTTTTATCCGGAAACTTCTCCTAAAGATCTTTAACGATGTGAGTGATTGCTTCTTGAGTGAATTACCCATTTGTTCTTTGTCCCGCAAATGATGATACGCAAGTATCAAAGCATCATCCATCTTAGTATTCCAGTCTACCTTAATATTTGAGTCCACTTTTCTTTTATTTGACATCTGAGACAATAAATACAAAACAATCAATTTCAAGTTGTAAAAATATATTTGTACCATTAGAGAATAAAATGCAGATAAGATTTCAAAAATCAATGTATCCAAAACACACAAACACTTTATACTAGCTAAGTTTCTGCACTCTTCACTATCCTCTATGTTCTCCTTCCACTAGAACATATACACATATATATACATATATATGCATCTACATGTTGTAAAGGAAGATGTGCATGGCAATGGCAGGCACATTATGCAACCTAAACCCCAGTAGCTCTGCTGTCATGCAAATCAATTGCCAGACCACTTCAATTATCACAAGGTTTCAACAATTATTATTTCGTTTTCTTTCATTATATTTATAATATTTGTACTCTATTTGTAGTGAATTCTAAATAGTACCAATTATGTTCCAATAATATTTATAATATTTATAGTGGATTTGTACTCCAATTATAATTTAATGTGTTCCAATTATGTTTTGTGTACGTAATATATGCATTTGGGGTAAATAGAATAAAGACATTTTTCAGTATGATTACAACAGTTAGTCATCTATTAATATTTAGGCAAATTCCTTCTATTGTGTTGGGCTCGAAACAGATAGCAGAGTTGGGTATCTAGCACTGGTTTCTAATTTTCAGGCAAAGAAACGCTTGATCAAACCACAGAAAGGATGTTACGAATGTAGCATTAACGAAATAGTACAATATATATGAAGGATTACTGGATTACAGATATTTTTTTGTGAAAGATTATCATTGAGCTGGAAGAACAAGATCTTACTAACTAGTCTCCTTGTAACAATTCAAGAGGTATGAAAATCAAAAAACATAAAGTTGTCTTATTGCAAAAAATAAATATAAATTCTGGTTTGGTGATAGCAAAATGAAGGCAAAAATCACAATAATTCTCAATGAATATAACACAAACTAGTGGTACAATTTTTTAAAAAGTAGATAATATATATATAAATGAAAGTTCTACAAGGATAAGGTTTATCACTATTCATCAGGTTCTCATAAGCATTTTAACAAACATATTATGTACACTACTCTTCATTACTATATATATTAGCATAAACTGAAAATAGAAACATACAACTAATGTAATCCAATTACATTTCTATATATATTCGTGTGTGTGAGAGCCCAGAGAGATAGAGAGATCCGAGAGAGAGAGAGCGCCGAGAGAGATTAGAGAGAGAGAGAGAGTCGAGAAAGAGATCATGGAGAGAGGGGGAAAGAGAAAGGTGAGGGGAAATAGAGAATGAGTGAGATAGAGAAATCCGAGAGAGAGAGAGAGAGCCAAGAGAGATCAGAGAGAGAGAGCCGAGAGAGAGATCAGGGAGAGAGGGGAAAGAGAAATGAGAGGGGAAATAGAGAAGAAGAGAGAGGATAAAAGAAAGATGTATACCTCGAGAATGGAGTGCAGCAGAGAAAATGAGAAAGGAGGCTGCAAAGTGACCGTCGCTAACACCTCAATCCTGTGTTGGATATGTTCGATTGTGATATTATAAGTAAACCCCCTTCAACCCTCCATAAAAAAACCCCTCAATCCAACCCCTGCACTAGAATATTTTTCCAAACACGGTTTTCTTAAATCCAGCCCAGCCCGGCCCAACTTAACCCTTCCTAGCCCACTATCCAAACACGCCCTAAAACTTATAACGTCTACCCTTGATGACTTTATCAAATTACATAATTAAACAATTAAAAAAATATTTTTAATCAAATAATACTTGAAATCTGAAATAAATATCACATTACAAGAAATTTTTTCGAAATAACGTCTTTGTAAAATGAACTTTTCCCGGGGTTACAGCCCCTCAAAATCAATCTCAATTATATCAAATTGCTGGAAATTAATCCACAAAATAAATTATATCTAGACACATCAAATTGTTGGAAATGAAAAACACAGTCACTTACACCCAAAAGTACGGCTAACATATAACTTTCCAGAGTATAAAAATAATCTCTAAAAATTATGGAATTAATATATATATATATATATATATATAACTCGTTAATAACTCGTATATGAATATGAATAACTCGTATATGAAATAACGTATTGTTGTTATTATTTCTTGTATATACCAAAGGGGGATGTATATGAGATGTATATGAATAACTCGTTAATAATCACAGGAAGATATGAATGTTTACTTTGGAAAATGAGATGATAACAACAATATTTACTCAACAATTTAAACAAGTAAGAAATAATACTTAAACCAAACAAGAAGCCGGTATGAATCTATATATGAAACAATTTTAACGGAAAATATTATATTACTGGAAGTTACTTGCTATATACAAGAAAAGAGAAAACAATACTAGAGAACTAGAAGAGAAGAGAATAAAACTTACAAAGCAGTTTGCATCCTGCCTAAAATATACAACTGAAGCTCATATATATAGACCAATAAAAGAGGGAAAAGAACAGTCTTCTCATTAACTGAACATGTTACTGGAGTAAAAGTGAAAAGTTATTCGAGTAAAAACATGTTACTTAAGTAAAAGCAAAAGTAAAAGTAAAAGTAAAAGTAAAATAACTGGTCAGTATTTTTGTCTTTAATTGACGGCTGATTTTGTCGTTTTGCTGAAGACTTTGACCGTCGACTGATTTTGTCGTTTTGCTGAAGACTTTTACTGTTCATGAATAGTGAATTTCGTTTTTATGCATATGGGTCTTGTGCATCTTGTAGAATGCCATATGGATTTGTGACTGATTGATGACTAGAACTTTGACTTCTTTCAGAGGAATTGATGTCTGAGCTTTCTTCTTTGAGACTGCTGACTCGGTCTCGGATGACTTTCAATAGATCATTTAACTCTGAAGTTGACAACCTGTTAATTGTAGAAACATCCAAAGAAGAAGATTCTTCTGATTTAACCTTTTCTTTGTTAACTGGTTTTTGATTTATTACTGGGAATTCTTTCTGGACTTGACTTATTATTCTGTTAATATCAAATTTATCCCACCATTTAATAAAATGAACTCTTGCAACACAACTATATCCATCATGTTGAGTTACTAAAACTGAATGACTTCCTGCCTTGAGTGTCGTTACTGTGTCCTGTATGGGCATGGTTATTTTGAATTGCCATTTTGAAATCCAAGGCACTTTGTATTTACTAAAGAAATGAAGGACTTCATATCCTACATAATCAGGATTTTTACTAGTTCTGACTTTGTTAAAATACTCTATTTGATCCCAGAGTATTTCAGGGATGATGGCTCTTAAAGGACCATAAATATTCCACCAACCTGTGAACCAAAGTGGAATTGGACTTTTGAATTTATGGTCAAATTGTATGAAACATGAATGACTGAATGACTGGTTTTGATATAAAAATACATTGTTCCATGCCTCAATATAATCATAATAACAAAAATGTTGAGGAGGGTTAGTGTGTAATAACTGAAGATCAGATGGGTGGCTATACCACTTATCTTGGGAAATTATCTGTTTAATATAAATAGAATGATAAAGGATCTTGGATTCATCCCTTCTATCAAAGATTGGTTTAATGGTTACTGAATCTGTTTGAAGTAAAATTTCTTTGTACTATGACAAAGATTTATATGGGGCTAAAGGCTCAAAATGCCATCCTGGGGGGAAATATTGAGCTGCTAGCTTGACTGGGTCATTGTTGGGTTTCATGAATTGTTCCATGAAAAACAAGTTATATTCAGTCCTCTGAACATAATCGGTAATTGGTTTTGAACATATGTCAAAAGGAATGATTTGCTTACTGGGGACAATTGGTTTACTGGAATTAGCAAATGGATCTATAACTGGGGGATTACTAGCAATGACAGTATTATAAGGTTTAGGGATTTGGCCTAAAACCTGATATCGGTTGACTACATCAATTGGTTGGACTGGAATAACTGGATGAGGAACCATGATTCCTTTAAGTTTACTATCATAACTGGCTCTGCCACGAGAGCTGCTTCCTCCTCTACCCTCAGGGTTTCTTCTGACACTCATTTCTCACTCCTGTTTGTAGAAATTCTCTAGTTAGAAAATCAGGGATAGAGTTTTCACTTCCTTTAATATATTGTATATCAAATTCAAATATACTTAATAATGCTTGCCATCTAGCAAAAATTTGTTTTGATGCAACGTTTTGAACGTCTTTTTCTAATATATATTTTACTGATTGACAATCAATTCTAACCAAAAACTTTTGATTTAAAAGTTCATGCTGGAATTTATTAATACACAAAACTAAACTTAAAATTTCTTTTTTAATAGTTGAGTAATTTTGTTGAGTATTATCCAAAGCTCCTGAATGAAAACAAACAATTTCTTCCTTAGAAGAGTGATCAATCTTTTGTTTGAGAATTCCTCCGAATCCAATTTCAGAGGCATCAGTTTCAACAATTTTAAATGCAGAAAGATTTGATATTCCAAGACAAGGAAGAGTCTTGACATATTTTTTAATGTCTTGGATAATAGAAGTATGAACTGAAGTCCAAGGTGGGGGATTACTCTGTAATCGTTCAAACAATGGTTTACACTGCTTCCTGAGATCCTTATAGAATTCTCCTATATAGTTAAGGGATCCTAAGAATCTTTGAAGCTGAGTTTTATCAAGTATTTCATCAGGAAATTTGCTAGCAAATTCAATGGCTCTATCTATTGGTTTAATTTTACCATATTAGATAACATGTCCTAGAAACCTTACTTTTGTTTGGAATAGTGAGCATTTACTAGGCGAGAGTACTAGTCCGTTAGTTTTGACTGTATTGAAAAAAGAATTTAAATGTTTCCAATGTTCTTCTATTGAATTGGAATAAATTAGAACATCGTCAATATAAACTATAATAAAATGACTATAAGGGTTAAATATGTTATTCATGATGTTCTGAAATTCACTAGGGGCATTCTTAAGACCAAATGGAACTACATTCCATTCATAATGTCCAAAAGGAGTAGTAAAAGCAGTTTTATATCTATCTTCTTTACTGATCTGTATTTGCCAGAATCCACTTTTTAAGTCAAATTTACTGAATATAACTGCTTGGTTTAACCTGTTTATTAAATCTTTTTTATTAGGTAAAGGGTATCTAATCCATTCAAGTACTTTGTTTAATGATTTATAATTAATTACCAATC
Source organism: Oenanthe sinensis (assembly GCA_028671895.1). Taxonomy (NCBI): domain Eukaryota; kingdom Viridiplantae; phylum Streptophyta; class Magnoliopsida; order Apiales; family Apiaceae; genus Oenanthe; species Oenanthe sinensis. Next base: position 25,812,681 of record CM053814.1, read on the forward strand.
TTGGTACTCCTCTTTCTTTTTCAGCATTTTTATTAACATAAAAAGCTGCACATGACCAGGGAGATTTACTATTTTTTATTAATCCTTTACTAAGTAATTCATTAATTTCTTTTTTACAATATTCTAACTGTTCGTGGTTCATTTGAATAGGCCTGACTTTAGTTGGAATTAAATGTTCCTTAAATTCTTTTGCATAAGGTAGATTTACTATATGTTTCTTCCTATGCCAAAAAGCATGAGGAATGTCTGAACATAATTCTTTTAATAATTTATTATTAAATTGTTTAATTTTATTTTGGAGTTCATTATTTGTTAACTGTTCTTCAATTCTTTTATATTTGATTTCATTTTTTAAATGCTTTAAATGGCTCTTTTTACTATTTAATATTGTAAGAGTTTTAGTAACAGAATTTTCTTGAATAGTTTTTAAATCTTTTTCTTCAGGTTCTAAAATGAAATTAAATATTACTGTTTGGCCTAAGTGTTTACTAGTTAATCCTTTAGTTGAAGTTGTAAAAGGATAAAGTAAATAAATAAATGGTAGTCCTAATATGATTTTATCAGTCATATTTGTTATTAAGACGAAAGAAGTTTTAAAACAGACATTGTTTTGACAAATGTGTACATTAGGTAATTTATATTTTATATTCATTTGGCTTCCATTAGCTGAGCTTAATCTTTCATTAGTTTTTTCATAAAAAGTCGTTGGAACTAATCCTTCTTGAATACAATTTAAATCAGCTCCTGAATCAACAAGGGCTGCAGTTTCAATGGTAAAGGTCTTATTAATTATTAATTTAATATTAATATACCATTTTTGAATAGTAATTTCTTTTAGCATTTTTAATGAAAGTCCTTGTTGTCTAATAATTTCGGAGTCTTTATTATTTTCTGGTCTTTCTTCATCAGAAGAGTCATTTATTAATAATTCTGAATTGTTTTTTATTTGTTCAATTTCTTCTTTTAATTTGGGAATTTCTTGTTTTAGACTAGAAATTTCTTTCTTCAAAATATTAACTTCTTGGTTTAAATCTGATAATGTTATTTCTTTAACTGGGGTTTTAAATCTTTCAAGAGTCGTACTAAGACTAAATTTGGGTTTGTCTTTAGTTTTCCTACTCTTATTTTCATTATCTGATGTCAGTAGAATTTTTAATTTATCCATATATTTTATTTTTAATTTTGGATCTGTTATTTTACTAATTAATTCTATTAATAAATTGGATTCTTCTTCTTGATCTTTATTTAATACATTTAGTGTTTTAGTTGCACAATTGCAATTATCAGTGCATCCCATAGTAATGTTTGGTTTACTATCTTCACTATCAGTATTACTAGTAGTTGTTGATTGGGAAGGTAGATCTGTATAATTTTCGCTAGATTCATTTTCAATTTTCATCAATTGTAGGATTAATTCAGTATCTTCATTAGAGATCTGTAGTTGGTTAAGTTTATTTTTGACTCTACATTCATTTTTATAATGACCTGGTTTTCCACAACCGTGACAAATAATTTTGCTTTTATCAAATTTCTTAGTAAACGGTTTATTAAATTTCTTTTTATCAAAAGATTTTCTCTTAAATTTTTGTGGTTTCTTGTAATATTCTTCTTTATTATCTCTTTTAATATAATTACTAAATTTTTTGTATTTATTATTTTTAGTTTTATTTCTCGAAGGAGCTATGGGAGGTAAACCATATTGCTCACAAAAAGTTCCTAACTCATATTTAGCTCTGTTTTTGTCTTTACTAATTTGCTTAGTAATTTTGTGGTCAATACACATTTTTAATCCTATTTTTTGTATGAAACTTATTATTTCTCCATATGTTAATTTTTCATAATTTATGAATCCTAAGTCTTTACTTAATTCTTCACGAATTTTATGTGCAAATAGATTAGGTAAACCATTAACAAATTTTTCTTTCCAAAATGGTTTATTACTATTGTCTCTTATCATAACTCTGGACAGAAATACATCCTTATACCATCTAAAGTCACTCAGAGTTGGGCAATTTAGGTTACTGAGTTGGTCATGGATTCTTTCAGTAATATTACTAGGTGTTCCTATAAAATGTTTTATTATCGTATATATTAAAGTATTAACTCCGTCAGGAATAAATCCTATCTTTTCTTCAAATATTGGTTGACCATCATTGTCTAATTGATATGCAGTAATTATATTATGTCTAGTATCTTCAGTAAGGTGTTTTTCCCACCAAGATCTTAGGGTTCCTGTAAACCCATTAGTTAGAATTTCAACAATATCACTTTGGTTTAAATGATCAAATGTTGTTATATATGTATTTGCCACCATTGACATATGGTTTAATTTGTTTAATATTTCTTGTTCACTAAGACAATCTATATTCCACTCATACATTTTATTGGCTGAAACAGAAAACTGGTTATCTAGGTTTCTTTCTTCAAATTGTAAATCTGGAGGAGTTGGTCTGGAGTACCAATTCTTCATTTGTGTTGTGATATTGGGTTGATTAAAACTTAATTTTTTAAATTGATTTTCTATTTCAATTATAGAATCATTACTATCACTATCATTAGGGCTTTCATAAAAGCCTAAAACTCCTATAGTTTTGCTTGATTATGGTTTATCTAATTTTTTAAATATTTTATCAAGAGTTTTAATTAGTTCTTTATCTTTATTAGGTAGACTTAAATTTTCTCTTTTACTGGATAAATTTATCAAGGGTTTTTCTTCACTTTCTTTATTTGGATCTTGATATTGTTTAATATCTGAATCTTTAATCTTGTCTTCAATTTTATCTAATTGCTTACCTAAAGAGGCTAGATATTGATTAGTGAAATTATTTTGCTCAATTAGTTTCTTTTCATCATTCTTTCCATCAGATATTTTAAATGGTGAAGCTATGATAACCGTATTTTTAACTGGGATTATTATTATTTCTATAGGGGGATGACTAGATGATACTTTTGTCTTATCTTCTTTAATCCATTGTGTTTTAGTAATTACATTACATTTACCATAGTATCTTTCATACCAAGAATAAAAAGTAATATTTATTTTTTCTTTTACTAGGAATGATTTCCACTTATTAACTACTTTTTCTCTTTCTTCAGGACTATGATTGTCTCTAAACTGGTGTCTTTTTAATCTATTTTCTTTTGAATTAAAATCTTCTGTTAAGATTTTCCAATTGATTTTAACTTCTTTATTAATTACTTTTAGTTGATTATTAATAGATCTTGTTTCAAAATCTGACTGTGTAGGAGATAAATGTTCTTCATCTTTTTCAGATTGGTTACTAGATTTATTATAATACGGTTGACTAGTCTGTCCTTCACTAATAATTCCCTTTAATTTTATATTTTTAATATTTGTTCTACTAAGTAATTCAGAATCTTGTCTAGATGATGTAACTGACCTTGTAGTTATTTCGTCTAACATTAATGGTTTTCTAATATTATCGAAGCTTATTCTAACAGTTCCATCTAAATATTTTTAATATTATCTAGATTCATTAAGTTATTTGTTATTGGCGCCTGAGGTATTTCATTATCTAAAACCCATTGGCTAGGAAGATTGATATCTTTCCAGAGTATAGTTTTTGGTACTTGAATATTAGCATCATTAGTGCTACTTTGAATTAAAACAGTTTTGTCTTTTGGACATTTATTTAATGCATGAATGTTTAAATTAGTTTTCATTGTTTTATAGTAAATTCTATAAATTAATGCAAGTGGTTGTGATCCCTCAATCATGTGAGTGATTTCACCAGCTGTTTTAATATTTAATGTTAATGCTTTTAATAAATGGGGGTCATTCAGACTTAAAGTAAAGTCTGGAAAGCAATTAAAATGAACTGGTCCATTATGGAGGCTCGATTCCATAATGCCTAATATACTAGGGACATAGTTTAAATACCTAGCATCTCTTAAACATAAAAGAATGCTAGAGTTAATTCCTTTTACTGATAACGGTTTTACTGCTACTTGTATTAATCCTATATGAATAAAATTATAACTTTTCTTTTTATATTTTTTTATAATTTCATTTGTTAATAAAGAACAGTTTTCGTGTTCTTTGTTAATAGCATAGATTTTCTCTACTGTTTTTACATTGTAATTTGTTTTAAATTTATCTGTAAAAGTTGACTGATAGATCTGTTTTGGGTCTATACTAGGTATATTCCAATTTCCTAATTCTTGACTAATATTTTCATAACTATGTTCTTCCTGGTTTATGAAGTCGGGAATTGAAGGGATCGATGTCATCGGTGACCTTGAGCTAACTGAGGAATTAGACCTAAATAATTTATTCATTGATCTTGTTTTTACTGATTCTTAATATCTAAGGTGATTCTGGGTTTTTAGTGCATACCTTCTTACCTTATGTCTACTCATACCTATGTTTAAAGCCCTTATCCAACACTGCTCTACCCTGAGACTTACAAAAGGATTACCTGGCAACTTAGGTGGTCTACAGTAAGATATATGACTAATAATAGCAGAATAACCAAAAGATAACTAAGAAGCAGCTGTAAACAATATGAATGAAGAGATTACAGGAATAATAACTCAATAACTCAATGATTACCGGGTGGAAACATTTAACATATTTATGAATTTTATGAATTTCAGAACATCATGAATAACATATTTAACCCTTATAGTCATTTTATTATAGTTTATATTGACGATGTTCTAATTTATTCCAATTCAATAGAAGAACATTGGAAACATTTAAATTCTTTTTTCAATACAGTCAAAACTAACGGACTAGTACTCTCGCCTAGTAAATGCTCACTATTCCAAACAAAAGTAAGGTTTCTAGGACATGTTATCCAATATGGTAAAATTAAACCAATAGATAGAGCCATTGAATTTGCTAGCAAATTTCCTGATGAAATACTTGATAAAACTCAGTTTCAAAGATTCTTAGGATCCCTTAACTATATAGGAGAATTCTATAAGGATCTCAGGAAGCAGTGTAAACCGTTGTTTGAACGATTACAGAGTAATCCCCCACCTTGGACTTCAGTTCATACTTCTATTATCCAAGACATTAAAAAATATGTCAAGACTCTTCCTTGTCTTGGAATATCAAATCCTTCTGCATTTAAAATTGTTGAAACTGATGCCTCTGAAATTGGATTCGGAGGAATTCTCAAACAAAAGATTGATCACTCTTCTAAGGAAGAAATTGTTTGTTTTCATTTAGGAGCTTTGGATAATACTCAACAAATTTACTCAACTATTAAAAAAGAAATTTTAAGTTTAGTTTTGTGTATTAATAAATTCCAGCATGAACTTTTAAATCAAAAGTTTTTGGTTAGAATTGATTGTCAATCAGCAAAATATATATTAGAAAAAGACGTTCAAAACGTTGCATCAAAACAAATTTTTGCTAGATGGCAAGCATTATTAAGTATATTTGAATTTGATATACAATATATTAAAGGAAGTGAAAACTCTATCCCTGATTTTCTAACTAGAGAATTTCTACAAACAGGAGTGAGAAATGAGTGTCAGAAGAAACCCTGAGGGTAGAGGAGGAAGCAGCTCTCGTGGCAGAGCCAGTTATGATAGTAAACTTAAAGGAATCATGGTTCCTCATCCAGTTATTCCAGTCCAACCAATTGATGTAGTCAACCGATATCAGGTTTTAGGCCAAATCCCTAAACCTTATAATATTGTCCTTGTTAGTAATCCCCCAGTTATAGATCCATTTGCTAATTCCAGTAAACCAATTGTCCCCAGTAAGCAAATCATTCCTTTTGACATATGTTCAAAACCAATTACCGATTATGTTCAGAGGACTGAATATAACTTGTTTTTCATGGAACAATTCATGAAACCCAACAATGACTCAGTCAAGCTAGCAGCTCAATATTTCCCCCCAGGATGGCATTTTGAGCCTTTAGCCCCGTATAAATCTTTGTCATAGTACAAAGAAATTTTACTTCAAACAGATTCAGTAACCATTAAACCAATCTTTGATAGAAGGGATGAATCCAAGATCCTTTATCATTCTATTTATATTAAACAGATAATTTCCCAAGATAAGTGGCATAGCCACCCATCTGATCTTCAGTTATTACACACTAACCCTCCTCAACATTTTTATTATTATGATTATATTGAGGCATGGAACAATGTATTTTTATATCAAAACCAGTCATTCAGTCATTCATGGTTCATACAATTTGACCATAAATTCAAAAGTCCAATTCCACTTTGGTTCACAGGTTGGTGGAATATTTATGGTCCTTTAAGAGCCATTATCCCGGAAATACTCTGGGATCAAATAGAGTATTTTAACAAAGTCAGAACTAGTAAAAATCCTGATTATGTAGGATATGAAGTCCTTCATTTCTTTAGTAAATACAAAGTGCCTTGGATTTCAAAATGGCAATTCAAAATAACCATGCCCATACAGGACACAGTAACGACACTCAAGGCAGGAAGTCATTCAGTTTTAGTAACTCAACATGATGGATAACTCAAACTCATTTCTCACTCCTGTTTATAGAAATTCTCTAGTTAGAAAATCAGGGATAGAGTTTTCCTTTAATATATTGTATATCAAATTCAAATATACTTAATAATGCTTGCCATCTAGCAAAAATTTGTTTTGATGCAACGTTTTGAACGTCTTTTTCTAATATTTATTTTGCTGATTGACAATCAATTCTAACCAAAAACTTTTGATTTAAAAGTTCATGCTGGAATTTATTAATACACAAAACTAAACTTAAAATTTCTTTTTTAATAGTTGAGTAATTTTGTTGAGTATTATCCCAAGCTCCTGAATGAAAACAAACAATTTCTTCCTTAGAAGAGTGATCAATCTTTTGTTTGAGAATTCCTCCGAATCCAATTTCAGAGGCATCAGTTTCAACAATTTTAAATGCAGAAGGATTTGATATTCCAAGACAAGGAAGAGTCTTGACATATTTTTTAATGTCTTGGATAATAGAAGTATGAACTGAAGTCCAAGGTGGGGGATTACTCTGTAATCGTTCAAACAATGGTTTACACTGCTTCATGAGATCCTTATAGAATTCTCCTATATAGTTAAGGGATCCTAAGAATCTTTGATATATATATATATATATATATATATATATATATATATATATATATATATATATATATATATATATATATATATATATATATATATATATATATATATATATATCGAATATTTGATGCACGGTTTGTAAGTAATGAATTTTAAAAGCTTTAAATATAAATATAAACGTCCTGAGAAGACAAAGCTGAGCAGAGGCAAAGCATGTGTAAGAGAGAGAGATTGTGATGGAGATGAACAACATGGGGGGGGGGGGGGGGGTGCACGTGCGTGAGGGGAAAAGAAGAATTGTGTGCGGTTGCGGCAGAAAGAAAAGAGCAGGAAAAGAATTTGGGGAAATTTGGGTTTGGGGATAAATATGATCTGGCGGGTGGACGGGTTATACCTATAACATATATATATATATATATATATATATATATATATACTTTTTAAAAACTTTTATAAATTATAAAAGATATTTCTAAAAATCATTTTAATAACACATTTAATGTCTAAATAATTTTAAATAATCCCAAAAATCTATAAATATATTTTGAGAAAAATATAAATTTTATTATTTTCAAAATGAATTAAAAATAATAACTTTAAATGTTCAAATATCCTGAATATTCAAAAATATAAAATACTAAATATTAAATATTCAAACAATTTACTCAAAATAAAATTTTCATCCGAAGAATAATACCGACTCGAGATACTTACCCGATCAACAAAATAATATAAAAAAATTAAACTGAACTCAGTCCCATTGAACCGAAAATAATTTCTAAAATAACAATAAAAATATGAAAAAGCATCCAACTGAAATAAAATATAAAATTTTTATTTCTCCTCTTTTAATAAAACTAATAAAAAATTTAAATAATAATAATAAATTTCAAAAAATATTTGGGTTGTCACAGTCTACCCTCCTTATAAGGATTCCGTCCTCGGAATCATCTGATGAAAGCACTAGGGTTCCCTTTACTAACTTTCTATTTCTGATATATATAAATTGACATTCCAACTTATTGATTCCTCCATAACATCCTCGACAATACTAACCATTTAATCTTTAACACTCATCCTCTTTGGTCTAAAATTTCTAGCAGTTTCTCTGTATAGATCAAATCTGGTCGTATCACTACATTTTCATACTCCATCATGAGCCTAGCAATTGGGATTAGACGTTCTTCATCTTAATATTGGAAACATATTATGTGCATTTTACTAGCGTCAATTCATATGTAACTTCTCCTAAAACCTCGAATTAAATCGGTAGCCTTATCGCAGCTTTAAATTTCTGTCAACAAAGTTAACTCATTCCGACCTAGTTGGCATACCTTAAAATTTTTTCGAGGTAACAAGAATCACGAAACTTTGAAGAGAAAAGATTTCATATAAAAGAAAGTGTTACCAAATTTGAGGTTATAAGATTTTAAGTTTTAAAATAAATCCCATTTGAAATGTAAAAATAACTGAGTGATCAATATGATCAAAAGAACTTAATGTTGTGTGCCTTGGTCAAGACACTTACAAGGAAAGGTAATTAGTCTTCTTGTAATACACAACTCACAAGTGATGGCATCACATCAAACTTCTATCACACAGACAGATAGTCCTCGTGTCCCTTATAAATAAGGTTGTTCGCCTCAGTTGGAGTAAATAAATAGTAAAAGAATTTAAAATCAGGTTAATAATTGATGCATTTTGATGAATAATGTTTTTTCGATGCATACCTTGGATTAAAACTAAAGAAACTCCAAAGGTGTTATTTCTAAAGAAAAGAATGGCCAGAAAAGAATATACTGGTACATAATGAGCAAGTGGGGAATATATTCTTTGTCAAAAAAAATTCTAGGAAAGGTATCAAAATAAATCGTAGATGGGGAAGGTAATCAAAATAATTCGCAAATAGAGAAAGATATTTCCAAGGTAACCACTGATGTCTTTTTTTTGTCAGCTCCTCTGATGGACCATTTTTCGATTCCAAACTCTTCTTCACGTCTTAAAGTTATCGATACTCTACTTCATCATTGATTCGTAATAGTCTTTGAAGAATCCACAATAGATACAGTTGCAAGGAATTATATCCAGCTCATCACAACCGTCTCAAGCAAGCGTTTCAATCTTAACTTATTCATTGGTAATATATCCAATAATCCAATAGTCCTACACGAACTCTACATGAGCTCTGACATTCCTTACTTAACTATACACACTCCTACACACAACCAAATAAAATAGAATAATATCATAACTCAACTCATAACATAGGCTTAAAGCTAAAGTCAAATATAACCTAACTCATGTGAATATAAACCTATCTCAAATGAATATAAACATATCTCATATGATCTACCAAATCTTTCATGAGATATATCTCTGTTTATTTCAGTGACTACAAACCTGTAGCTCTGATACCAACTATGACGCCCTCCAAACCCGGGGTCTAGATTTGGGGGTCATCAACCAATCAACAACCAATAACAATAATAAAACAATAAACTAGAGGCAATTGGACCGCCAACAACCAACAATAATAAAATAATAAACCAGAGGCACACTGGTCCGCCAACAACAAACAATAATAACATAATAAATCAGAGACGCACTGACCCCGCCAACAACTAAAGATCGGTAATAGGTTATAGTATGAAATTAAGTAACTGAAACTAAAAGTAAATCCAAATACTTTATTACAAGCCCACTACTAATCCACAAACTCAAATCCATAAGTCTAGATAGGTTTTAAATCTAGATTCAGTTTTATTACAAGCACTATCTACAAACATACTAAAACAACTAAATATTTGGGAGGCCGGAGACACGAGCGGTCCCAACACCTATCCTCGTTACGCCTGCTAGAACTGCTAGAATTACTCATAATGACAGTCTGGTAGGATTTAAATAAAAAGTAAGAGTGAGCCAAAAAAATGCTCAGCAAGTATATGAACAATCGAAATGTAATCAAAATATGATATCTGTATAAAGAATGGAATATAAAATAATTTATTATAGAAACTGAATAGTAAATAAATCATAGTTTATCTCAAACTGAAACAATGCAGTATGTCATAACAATATATACTAGCCATGCTAGCAATATGGATTGAATACACACAAATAAACACTATTGCCCACTGATTAGATTTCAAAAGCAATAAGACCCCTTTATAGCTCATCGGTACATTTTTATACCCATAGATATAACAAGGATTTCAAAATATAGGTACCAAAATAGGCAAGTAATATTAGCCTATAGGAAGATAGATTGGTTACCATGTCCTCCTTATCTCCATTAGACCTACTCTCTGGCCACTTACGCTATATAAATTCCAATCCAATAGAGTAACCCCAAATAAAATAAGGTATGCTTAGTTTCAAATACAGACCATATTCTCGTTATTTGCTACGATAACACTGAATATGATGTATTTATTATAATCAACTTCCAGTATTCAGAGTACGAATAACAAGTAACTCTAATGCATAGAATAAAAATAAAAATCATAAATAGTTCTGAACAACAACTATTTATCATGATATGAATAATCGAAATAGTAAAACAAAAGTGTTTAGGATGATCAAGGAGGAAATACTTGCCTTTGGTCCTTAGCAATTACGCATGGTCGATATAACACAACTATTTCTTTCTTCCGTCTCACGGTATCACCATTTAATAATTCTTTGATCTGATGCTTCTGCGGTTGCTACGAGTCTGAACTATTGAGATCGAGTCTGCACGTCTATTTCTATAATCAAACATAATATGGTACTTTAATCCTTGAAATACATCACTATCTTCTACGAGCATTTATAACTTAATTGTACTTAAATACTTATCTCAGACATATTCATATTAACAAAAAAAACTCACATCAAACCAATAAATAAAATATACACTCAACTATCAACTAATCCTCAAAACTTTATTCTAATCATCAATAAAAAAATATAATTACAATACTTAATCCTTGAGACAACCAATTAACTCTCGAGACTCGAATATTAAACAAGTAATCCTCGTGACTCACATATAAATAAATAATTAATCCTTGAGACTCGAATATAAATAAATAATTAATCCTCGAGACTCAAATATAAATAAACATTTAATCCTCGAGACTTGAATATAAATAAATATTTAATCCTCGAATTAAAAGGAATAAAAACTAACAATTCTAATTCATACCTTAAAACTTATAACGTCTACCTTCGATGACGTTATCAAATTAAATAATTAAGCATTTAAAAAAATATTTTTAATCAAATAATACTTGAAATCTGAAATAAATATTCCATTACAATAAATTTTTTCGAAATAAGGTCCTTGTAAAATGAACCTTTCCTGAGGTCACAGCCCTTCAAAATCAATCACAAACAATACAATTCAACTATACTAAAATAAAGTAAACTAATTTAACCCACAAAATAAATTATATCTATACACATCAAATTGCTGGAAATGAAAAATACAGTCACTTACACCCAAAAGTACGGCTAACATATAACTTTCCAGAGTATAAAAACAATCTCTAAAAATTATGAAATTAATATATATAAACTAACATGCCCGAATATTTACAAGCGTCAAGTCAGGATCTTAAAAACCTTACCATAAGATCAATTACGGACACCCCACGAGTCTTTTCTAATTACCAGAGAATATGTCAAGAAAAATCCGAGATTAATACCCATTCATATACACGTGTTGTACTACCTCTTAGCTTGATCACCATCAACAAAATCCATTTCTATACTTCTATATAAATTCAAAAGAAAAACATGCCCAAAAAATAATTTTCTCAAAATTTATCCAAATTATACCTATGCGTAGCTCTTAAAGCGCTAGTCATTTAGATATATAGATATCAAATATTGGATGCGTGGTTTGTAAGTAATGAATTTTAAAAACTTTATATATAAATATAAATGTACTGAGAAGACAAAACTGAGCAGAGGCAAAGCATGTGTAAGAGAGAGAGATTGTGATGGAGATGAACAACCAGGGGGTGTGCATGCGCATGAGGGAAAAAGAAGAATTATGAGCGACTGCGGGAAGAAAGAAAAGAGCAGGGAAAGAGCAGGGAAATTTGGGTTTGGGGAAAATATGATCTAGAGGGTGGACAGGTTATACCTATATATAATATGTATATATATATATATATAAACTTTTTTAAAAACTTTTATAAATTGCAGAACATATTTTTAAAAATCATTTTAATAACACATTTAATGTCTAAATAATTTTAAATAATCCCAAAAATCTATAAAAATATTTTGGAGAAAAATATAAATTTTATTATTTTTAAAACCAATTAAAAGTAAATAACTTTCCAAAATATTCAAATATCCCGAATATTCAAAAATATAAAGATACTAAATTTTGAATATTCAAATAATTTACTCAAAATAAAATTTTCACCTGAAGAATAATACCGAATCGAGATACTGACACAATCAACAAAATAATATAAAAAAATTTAAACTGAACCCAGCCCCACTAAACCGAAAATAATTTCTAAAATAATAATAAAAATATAGAAATGCATCCAACTGGAATAAAATATAAAAAATTTATTCCTTCTCTCTTAAGAAAACCAATAAAATATTTAAATAATAATAATAAATTTTAGAAAATATCAGGGTAGTCACAATTGACTTCAAAAAGAGAGAAATTGTTGATGAGTTTGTGAGAAAGATGATGGCGTGGTATTTTCTGAGTGGTTTTAAATTTATTTGAAGGACTAAATGAATGAATTGAAAAAAAGATTAAAATAAAAAAATTTAAGTAAATAAGAAAATGAGCTATTTTGATAAATATCTAAGCATGTTTAGAAATTATGAAACTTTTACAAGAAATAGATAATAATATATGAAGTTGATTCGATATGATTTAGTGAGAGAAAGGTTAATTTTGTATTGGTTTTGAGAATATGACATGGTTTTAGTATTTAATAACCAGTATAAATAGAAGACATATATAATATTAATAACTAGGTTATGGTATATAAATTTTTATATGATTAAGTATTTGCGATGAAGGTTGAGAGTTGAATTTATTATGAATTTAAATATTTTACAAGTATGTTTGAAAGGAGGTTCACATTATCAAAGATAAAAACGATATAGAAAGGGTAAGCGGTGTACCGTAAATATATATTGTTTCCATTTCGTTGAATTATACGTTTCATTATTCGTAACATATTTAATATTTTGTAAAACTATATATTAAATTTCTAAACATGCAAACACTTAGTTTGTTATCGTTATGAATACTTGTTTATGTTCACATTTATTGAACTTGAATTTTAAAATCTTATAAACACTAGTTAATTTTTTTACTAGCGAGGATTAATACTAGTTGTTATTCTGACTAGATATGTTTAGACCGTTGTCTACTTAGGAAAACTGAATAAGCTTGCATTGATAAAAATGATTGAATTGATTGGAACTCCCTATTTTGGAAGCATAACTAAGCCAATTGTTTAGCTGTCGGGATCCTAATGTTTGAACGATAGAACATATCATGTTTCAATGTCCCGTTTTCAATTTTTTACTTCTACTTGTATATTAAGATTTATTGATAATTTATTTCTTGACAATTTCTGATTCTGGACTGGATAAAATATTTTTGTTTTATTAAATAAACCTCAGTTCATTCTACAATATATGCTTATTCAGTTTTGTAGCTCACTTTTTATTTATTAGATCTCATAGGAAAGCATTTTGGAGAAGGATCATCTTGGAAAAGTAAGAACGTGATGTCTTAGAGAGCTTATTTAATAGAATGCGTGCAAAACTATGGTGAAAGATTTTGTGTAATAGACTTGTATTTTGAAGTTCATAAGTGAACTTATAATGTATAATAGATTTTTGAGGTAGAACGAGATAAAGTGTAAATAATATTTTAAATTTAAGCTTAAGTTAATGTAAGTTGTTTCGGATAAAGACAAGATTAGTCTGGTGGATCCTCAGATCGGGTTCTCGAGATTAACCTAGAGGGCCAGAGGTGCCTCATGTAATTTTAAATTAGGTCTACCCCTAACTCTATAATTGTATTATGTATATGTCTGTAAAATTAGCTACATACATACATGACTACATTTAGTCATCTACTGCCTACTGGACTTCGCCCAAATTATAAGTTTTTTCAGGCCCAAAACAATATTTATATCACAAATTATTTTAAAAATATTTTTACATTTATTAATATTTAAAATTGATGTAAATTATATAATATAATATATTTATTTATTTTAGTAATCGGTTCGTTCTAATTTTTCCGGATCGGTTCGAACCTAAAATTTAAACCGAAACTGATTAAACAATTCATTTTTAGATTTTCAATTTTCGATTGGTTTATACCGGGTTTTCGTTTGATTTTTTCCTCAGCCCTAATCCAACACTATCTATATGCCATCTCTATTTATATATTTTACAATTCAAACTAAACAAAAATCAACAAAAAATCATAAAAAAAAACCAGAATTTCAAGAAAAATCACCATTGACAAGATTTTTAGATCTAAGAACATAAATTGTGTAAATTACAAATTTGATACTTGTCGGAATTTGGTTGCAAAAATTTTTCGAGGTAGTCAAAGAAGAGAGATGATTTGGGGAGGAGGGATAGAGATGCACCGTAATAGTGATAGTTACAGAGGGAGGGGGAGATGCACTATAATAATAAATTATTCATATTTTACCTGGGTTAAAATCTTAATTATAATCATAAATCCTTTTATATTTTTTCTTTAAATCTCTTTCTACTTCTGTCATAGCCAATTTCTTTGTCCATCAACATAGATTTTTTGACACTTTTAGCACATAAACATTGTTTACATGCTGTTAAAATTCTTTCAATTTCCACTTTGGATTTGCTCTAATTTGATTTCCAAATTTTCTTACCAACCAATAAACTCTTACTAACTTGTGCTTTGAAACTAATATGCAAGAATGATCTTTATTGTATGTTTTTATTCAGAATCCACCATCGTTATCTAATTCACTTGCAAACAAATTCCACTTACAACTTTCACTACACCTTGCTCGAACCCTTTCCCGATCATTCTTTGCAAACTAAATTCCACTTTGTTGTTCCACTACATAATCAATGATTGCATTTTTCTAGACTTTTACGAAGTAAAAAACAATCCACATAAAATTTAATGTTTTTCATTGGAGTGTTAGGAATAAAATTTGGATATTTTCCAATTATTTTCTTTCTCTGTTTCCTTTTTTGTAATCTCGAGTCAATCTCTTCCAAGTCACTTGAATCAGTAGATTGTGGAGAGTTCAATTTGAAATAATCACTTGCATAACCACTCTCCCAAATTTTCTTTCCAGATTCAATATTTTCAGTCATAATTTGTTCAATATCTTCATCTACTCTATTACTAATATATATATATATATGTGTGTGTGTGTGTGTGTGTGTGTGTGTGTGTGTAAATGTACCCATTTCCATTTACACTTTCTTCTCTAGTATCTTTTTTACTCTCTATATCATTATCACTCTCTTCTTCTTGCTCACTGACATGATCTATATAAACTTCAAAATACCCATTATATGAACCATTCTTGAGCATATCTTATAAAATTTGATCGTTCCATAATATTTTACATCCGACTTCATCAAATGGTGCAATGCTTATGCCAATAGATCTTAAATTCTTTTTAACCAAGCCATCTTTAATGTAATTATCAAACATACTCAAACACAACTCATCAGGCTCAATATTGTAAACATACTCAACATTATCTCTATTAGGTCCTATATGAGTTGTAGAAGGGAGGGGGTTAAATACAACACTACAATCTTCTTCTAAATTTATCACTTAAACTAACAATAACTTAAGTGAAAATAGATAGTAGTGAATATAAACAACATAAGAAATAAACTCAAAATTAATATATTATTAAATTTATTTGCTATAACTAACTGGAATATGAATTCCAGTTTCTTATGTTTCAACAACTTTGATAGCTATTGTTATAAGTATTGAGAGAATACTTGTTTCCATTCTTAGCTTGTTAGTAAAGTACTGTGAGAAGTAATGTTTATATCTTACACTACTGCACACTTACAAAAGTACTTTACGTGTAATCCTAGAATACTATCAGAAATATAAACTTGCTTTTCTAAAGTGGTATTGAATGTATTCTATTTGTAGTTAAAGAGATCTCCTTGATTTGCTCCAATTAGATCTTGACTACTTGAGTTCTTTGACTTTATCCTCATGTTCTCTCAAGTTGCAGTAGTAGAATTTGACAGGATTAAAAGCATGTTCTGAAATAGACTGTCAGCTTCCTAAAGGTGTTGTCTAAACCTTTGCTTCCATACTGTTGACAATTAGTTATCTTCCGCCAATGATATTGTCATTGAAAGGTGTTGTGTGAAAGATATTGTCATAGCTGCACCAACCTTACTGTCAACTCCTGCTAAACCTGTTATCTGAAAACATGTTGTCTTCGTATATGCTGTGTGCCAAGTTTGCTGTTAAAGGATTTGATGTCACATGTTTCATGAATGTTGTTGTCACTTAAATGTGATGTCTTCAGACTTAAGACAGTATCTTTCTAGAGTGTTGTCAATGATTGAAATATGATGTGCCTGAACAAATTGATGAATTTTTGCATCTTATTTCTTTTATTACTTTTATCCTAGACAGTATCTTTTGATATACATACTATCATCTATTTAAACAATACAAACCTACTGTCTAAATGTTTGTTACATGAAACATGTTGTTTAGACTGACAACATATTTCACTTAATCTTTTCTAGATTAAGTAAATAAACAACTGATTGAAAGTCATATTACTAGTCCTATTTGTAATAAGTAGATGACAACTCAACTCAGATAAGAAAGCGAATTAAATAATAAATATTGAATATAGAGGAAGAACAAAAGAAGCCATGACAGGACAAGACAAGACACAAAGACCACTACAGAAGAAATGAGAATCAACATTGTAGTTAGTCATCCGTGAACCAGACCAGTGCACAGGGTGTCAACAATGTCAGTGAAGATTCGTCATCAAAAAGTTCAAGTGGTTAAAAAGGTTATTGTTGAAGAACAGAAGAGTCTTATCTACATCAACAATAGTCAAGCCTTTAATTTAATTCTCTATTAATTAATTAAATTAATTAGTTAATTTAATTAGTAAATTAATTCACTCAGAATTAATTTAGTTCTTAAATTAATTAAAGGATTAATTAATTTAGAATTATTTTAGAATGACAGAAGACAGAAGTTGGAAGCTCAAAGAGATACGGTACTGACTTGAAAACAAAGTGGAAAAGAAATGAACAAGGCAGTTAGTAGAAGAGTCATACCGAGTGAATTCAAAGAGTAATACCGAAGAATTCTTAGATGAGTCATACCGAGTTTCTTTCCTTTAAAATAAGTCATTCTGATTTATTTTAATTAAAGAAAATTCGAATATGACTTACAAGGAGTCATACCGAGCTTCTGCCGACCTTCCTTTTTAATAAGTCATACCGAGAAAATTCAAAGGGCTGTTGAAAAAAGTCATACCGAAGCTTTTCATTCAAAAGGTCATGCTGAACTGATTTTATTTAATTAAAATAAGTCATACCGATTTTTTTAATTAAATAAAATCCGAATATGACTTTAAAAAGGTCATACCGAATTTCAGTAAGTCATACCGACCAGAATATGTCATGCCCAGCGATTTATTAAGTCATACAAGGGTTATTTTCTTGAAATTAAGTCATAGTCAAAAAGGTCATACAATCTTAGAATTTCCTCTATAAATATGAGGCATATGCTTCATAATTCAGAGTAGAAAAACAGCAAATTCAGCAATTTGTCTGCAACGTCATATTCACAGACTTTCTGTGCTGGTTTGGTTTTAATTCCTAAGTAGAACAATTCATGTCAAATTTGTTCTAGGAATTAAATGTTTATTCTACTGGATGTTGTAACACCCTTTCAAGTTTAATATACATATTTAACTTGAATCTTGTTTACTTACTTGCTAATTTCTATATCTTAATTGTTATATCATAAAAATAGAAAGCTAGTAAGTCAGCCTCCCAAACACTACAAAGACTCTAACCCTCAGCTTAAGCAATAATTTAATTCCGCAAATTCCCAAAAGAATTTTAAATTGTTGTCAGTATCGCATTCAACCCCCCTTCTACGATACTTCCGGGACCCAACAATTGGCATCAGAGCAAGCTGATTGATATACAAATCAAGATCCGCAGTCCAGTGAAGCTCAGGGTACCGAAGCTGTTTTGAACTCTGAATGTCTAGAGGCCTTGTTAAATAAATTTAGTTTATAAATTTAAATTTAGATAAATTTATTTTATAAATGTTATTTAAAATAAATTTATTTTGTGAATTTAATTTAAATGAGTTTATTATTGAAACTTGAAAAAGTTTCTTTTATAAACTTAATTTAAATAAGTTTACTTTATAAATTTTAATTTAAATAAATTTATTCTTTAAATTTAAATAGATTTCCTTTTATAATTTAAATTTGTTTAGATAATTTTATTTTATAAATTTAAATTTAGATAAATTTATTTTATAAATGTTATTTGAAATAAATTTATTTTGTGAATTTAATTTAAATGAGTTTATTATTTAAACTTGAAAAAGTTTCTTTTATAAACTTAATTTAAATAAGTTTACTTTATAAATTTTAATTTAAATAAATTTATTCTTTAAATTTAAATAGACTTACTTTTATAATTTAAATTTATTTAGATAATTTTATTTTATAAATTTAAATTTAGATAAATTTATTTTATAAATGTTATTTAAAATAAATTTATTTTGTGAATTTAATTTAAATGAGTTTATTATTGAAACTTGAAAAAGTTTCTTTTATAAACTTAATTTAAATAAGTTTACTTTATAAATTTTAATTTAAATAAATTTATTCTTTAAATTTAAATAGATTTCCTTTTATAATTTAAATTTATTTAGATAATTTTATTTTATAAATTTAAATTTAGATAAATTTATTTTATAAATGTTATTTAAAATAAATTTATTTTGTGAATTTAATTTAAATGAGTTTATTATTTAAACTTGAAAAAGGTTTATTTTATAAACTTAATTTAAATGAATTTATTTTATAAATTTAATTTAAATAAATTTTTTAGTTAAATTTATATAGATTTAATTTATAATCTAAAGATATTAAAACTTGGTCCATTTTTCCAAAAGGGTTTGTACTTAGAAAATTCTTCGTTTTTGCTCAGAATTAATTTGCAGAGCATATGACCCGGTTTGGAGGAAAATGGTCATTTCGTATTAGTAGGTTTATTCCGGAGCATTTGGATTTTATTGTGGATGATTCGACTGTTCATGTTATAGTTCCACAAACTGCTCAAATGTAAAGATATGATAGATTTATTAGTGGGGAACTCTGAAGATTTTTTTCTGACTCTAATGATCATTCTAGTTTTTGTACTTATACGAAACGGATTTAAGAATCGTTAGAGGTCACAACTGAAGAAACATTTGAGGCTAAAAGTAGTAAGGCAAGATCAGGGCTGTGTTACACTATTCAAGGAGCTCCCGAGAATTAATATAAAAGTCTTTTCTGAATCTGTGAAGCTTGACATCTAGTCAGAGTCATATTCAGATATTGATGATGAAACTGAGGTTGCAGAAGGAATCAATGTTAATGATGATGATTCAGATCCTAGTAGTGGAAATGGTAGTGTATCTACACAACTCATGGACTTTAACAGAATCCACTCAACAAGGTGAAGGATCTTCAACACATCCTAGCAGCAACTCAGGGGGAACAAATAAAAGAAGGATCTACTAGTCGTACTCAATACAATGAAGATCAAAGGAATACATTAAGAACATATCTGCCGAGACAAAGGGTTTGGAGTCAAAGTCATTCCTGGAGTCTAGTTCTTAGTGATCCGGATACTAGAGTAAAGACTAGAAGTGCTATGCAAAGTAAATGGTTACTCTTCGGGAAAGAACAATTGTTAAACAGTTGGAATCCTAAAGAAGATTGAAGAAGCACTGATTGATCCAGATTGAGTGATTGCAATGCAAGATGATCTCAATCAGTTCGAAGGCAGAATCTACTGAATCTGGAACCTAGGCCACAAGACAAAGTTGTAATTGGTACTGTAAGGGTTTTCAGAGACTGGATGAAATTTGGCATTGTTATGAGGGACAAAACCAAACTGGTTGCTACAGAAGGTATCGACGATGATGGAAACAGAATCTTCGGGACTTTCAAGATCTAACTAAAGCACCAGAGACGAGACTTGATACTATTTAGGGCTGAACAAGTTGATGTACAACATCTCCTGGACTTTGAAGTTTCATATCCATTGGAATTTGTATATCATTCTCTTCACAAGCTCTCTATGACGGAGGTAAGAGATCAAGCAATCGTCAAGGACATGGTATGACACTCTAACTACTAATTACTTGAATATGATTTTATATTAGAGTCGTTATACACATATCTCTCTAGAATACAAGGCACACACACATAATGTTTAGTGCAAGTATACCATGGTTATATTATATGTGGGTCTACTGTGCATAAAGACCATATATTTTATTCTCAATATGCCTATGTGTAAGTTTCCACGTGGATACTAGAGAATCTAATCTTATAGCTAAGATATGAATTGTTAGATATCTTAAGGGATTACCAATTCTAAGAATCAAGTACCCTAAAGATACCAGGTTTAACCTAACTGACTATATAGATATAGATAATGCAGGTTATAAGAAAGACAGTGAGGTAATTACTAGAAGCTGTCAAACTCCATCAACTCTACTAGATAATCTCTTCACCACTCACGGAACAAGCGCATGGACACCAGGTATCATTTATATCGAGAGTAGTCCTTAGTAGAATAACTTGCAGATATTTGCTAAAACAGCTTGATAAATTTATTTTGTCTAAGTTGGTTAGTAAAGTTGAGATATTATGTATGTGCATATTTGTTGGAAATCTCATCTGCAAGGAATTCTTAAATGAGTTCACAAGTATTAAATTTTCCATATTTAAAGGACTTATGAATTTATTTGAAATCCAGAACCTCATACTTATTGCTACTACTTTAATTATCATGTTTACAATATTATATGCATATGTGGTAATTAGGTGTTCTAGCATAAGTTTGTATATTATCTTAATTGATTTAAAATTATGATGTTAGACAATTCGATGTCAGATCAGTCTCATGATTTAAATGAATTAAAATAATATACAACATAATTGTTTGTATGATAAATATTTAATGAGTATCAGTTAATGATATCTTACTTAATTGT
Organism: Oenanthe sinensis; assembly: GCA_028671895.1. Lineage (NCBI taxonomy): Eukaryota > Viridiplantae > Streptophyta > Magnoliopsida > Apiales > Apiaceae > Oenanthe > Oenanthe sinensis. Next base: position 25,834,040 of record CM053814.1, read on the forward strand.
TTTGATATTTTTCTCTGATGTTTTTAAATGTTTTGTTACAAATAATTGTGACACTTTTAATATTAGTGACATTATTTAGAATTACTGATCTAAATAATCAATGCATATTTCAAAAACACTAATATTGAAAAACGGAAGTATTTTCTAAGTTATGCGTATATAAAATTCTCAATATTTTATATACTTAGAAATATTTCCAAAATTGTTTTTACTTCGAGGTATCAACCATTTGTAAAATGATTTGTTTTTAAACACTTGTTTCAATGTTTGTTGCACATTGATTCAAAGTACCTAAACAGTGGTTGTTGCTTTGAAGGCCTTATACTGTATTGCTAAGAATACATCCACCCCTATTGTAATAAAATTTTCTATTCTAAGTTAGAGATATTATCAGGTGGACGAAAATGATGAATATCATAATTGCATTATGAGTCGGAAAATCATAGTCCTCTATCTGATAAGGATGGCTTGCAAAACTGTTTTCAAATCATACAGTATTAAGGTATAAAGGAAAAGAGTCATTTTAACGAGATATAATTTGGTAAGAGAGTTGAATTTCTTATTTGGTATAAATTCCCACGTTTTATTATGGGAAGTTTGCCTTATAGGAAATTCATAAAGGATAAAAACTTTCTTCAATGATACAACTTTCCCGCGTTTTATTATGGGATATGTATCTTAAAGAAAATTTTGTATCATGCTTTTAATTGATAAATCTTTAGTTCTGACAAAACTCTTTTTACTAAAAGTACTTTAATGCAATCTATTACCATTCCTTATTATATTTTTCCTTCTCCTTGGGATGAAAAATATGTTTTAGAATGTTAAGATGATTATCTTTTTATCTCGATTGGTTCTTTCCAGTTAGCCCCTAGCGGCTTTAGAAATTGGCCAAGAGGTTGAAAACCCATCAATCTCTTACCCAGGCCATAGTACCAAACACCAATTCATCCACTTCCATATATTAACCCCTGGAGATATAAGGAACTCATTTAAGTTAGAGGTTGATAAGGGAGATACTGCACTTGATGCAGCAAATAAGGATGATGTCGGAAGTGCACCCACAGCTCTACCTCCAGAAAAGAAAAGGAGTATATAACTGAGGTAACTGTAAGCTCATCTGCATCTTCTCAAAAGGATGCAGAGCTGAAAAGGCAATAAAACTGTCTCTGGAATCATTCTCTCTATAGGATGAATCCATTGAAATTCGATCGTCAGCTAGAGCACTTTGTAATGAGTCAAGCACACCACCGGCACTCACGCTGATGGTAAGCCTAAATAGATAAATTCTAGGAACACATTGCAAGGCGTGCACAGTGAGAGGTACATGCAACATTTTTAGTTTTGTACAGTTTTATTTAATTGGCATATTTATTTTTTTCTATTAAATTGGCATTTTTTTATTTTTTATTTTTTTAGTTTATTTCATTTTATTTTTAAATTTTATTTTTGTCTACGAGAAGTTGTTCTAAGAATCATAAGTATTAAATGTCAATATTTAAATGACTTGTGAATTTCTTTACATCTACTTTCTCGAACTTACATATATCACTGATAATTGTTATGAGTATAATTATCATATGCTTGAGTAACAATTATTAGATATAATGTATGAAGTTAAATGCTAATTTTCATTCCTATGATTATTTAGTATTTAGCAAGAGTATTTTATCTTATTAAAATTATGAATTGAAGCAATTCATCGTTTATTAGTTTCATAGTTTTAATACGATGAGATATTAGGAGCATAATTACTTGCTTTTTGAAATTATTATTAATTATCAAATTTTGATAGTTTGTTATTATTTCATTGCAATTAGTTATGATTTTTGTTGTTAGTGATAATATATATATTGTTTATCTGAAAGTCACTAATAATAAAAGCATATCTGTGTCCTGCCGAACAAGAGCAATCGACTCGAGGTAAAAGCAGGTAATCTCGATCTTGATATATTATCTAATCAATTGGTATATATATATATATATATATATATATATATATATATATATATATATATATATATATATATATATATATATATACAATTGATATATTGAGCCCTCAGTGGCTATAGGACAAGATCAAGGGATTGAAAACCTACAATCTCTAACACAGATCATAGAACCAAACACTCAAACAGATACAACTTCATATACTAAACCCCTGAAAAGAAAAGTTTATCAACTAAAGAGGGTGAGAGAGTAAGTGCCTCTAGTGCACTAGAAAAGAGAAGTATCTATGAGTGTTCCAGCAGCTCTGCCTCTAGTTAGAATATGAAATTGAAACCAAGGCAACTGGTAACTAATTTATATCCTCCCAAAAGGGTATAGATTTGCAAATGGCAAAACTGTTACTAGGTTCGTCATCTTAACATGATGAGTCTATTGAATTCGGCCTGTCAGCCAAGGCCATTTGTAAAGAGTCAACTTCATCTGGACACATTCAAACACTGCAGACCATAAATGTATATATTCAAATGCACTGTAAGGATTGTCACACACTAAGGATGAATTGACGGAAGCAATTATTCTAAACTTCCATATCAAAGAAGGAAGAATGATTGATGATTCTGACTGAATCAACATGCCTTCACAGGCGTCAGGAGGAAACTTGGATCATTTGCTACATTATAGATCCTTGTCTCACTCCCCAGATGGAACATATCTGGATTCCTAACGGAACATATCATCTTAGATGATCAGCAACTCATTGAATCTATTCCTGAAGCAATTCAGTTATTAAAATCAAATATTTTGATAGATTCAATTGAGGACGGGGATTTACGAAACCCCATTGCACCACCAGTGACCTCTCTTGAAGGGGCTATGGTGATCTTTCTTGCAGGTACAAACGATTGTGTCATCCGTACTGAGAGAGAGAAACAGTGTTGTGAGGAAAGAGTGAAACACAAATGAGAAAGAGTGAAAATATATATTCTATGAGTGAAACACTTAGAGAGTATATGAGCGAAACACTTGTGAGAAACACAAAGTAAAATCACACACTAACACAATTACCAAATCTCATTCCCAATTATCTGTTACAGATTTATAATGTTACTCAACTAAGAGGGATAAAATTTCTTCTGTTATTAAGGATTCTGAAGAGGATTACTCAACTAAGGGGGAGAAGTGTTGAACAGTTCGAACTGTTGAACAAGATCCAAAAAGGGAGAAGTAGATCCAAAAAGGGAAAAGTGTTGAACAAGATCCAAATGGGAGAATTGTTTAACAAAGACTTTTACTAGAATAGGATTACTCCATTGTTGAAAAGGGGGTATATAACAACATGCTTGGATTGGATCCATTTGATTTTAGAAAATTCTTGTATATATGATTAACTGGATTTTCTAAAATGCATAACATGTCATAGTTTGCATTTTTTATATTTGCGATGGTTTAATGCTGTATGTATGCCATGTCTGTTGTTACCTCTATTAAATTGGTTGGATAATTCACGTAAGGGAAGAATGAATTCACCTTGGGAGAGAAGTGAAGACAGAAGTTGGAAAAACAGAGGATAGATGGTAATAAGAGAACAAGACTTCATCCCTGCCATCCTAAGGGGGAGTAGTGATGAGTCTGAGAAATGAAGATAATACTACTTGTATAATATGTTCAGTGCCAGAGAAACAAACATCTTTCATTTCTAAGTTCACTCAAGAAATCTGGAAATGCAGAATCTGATCCAGAGAAACCAGTAACTGAAGATCTACCAATGACACCTGGTCACAAAAGTTAAACTCTAGAAGAAGGTGAAGTTGATACTTCTGAAGCTGGTAATGATAGGTAAGTCAAGATAGAACTTTGTTAAATATGTTCAGTCTAGAGGAACATCTATCTTGTATTTATCTTTCATAATTGAAATCTGGAAATGTATTATATGATCCAGAAAACAATTTATTATTTACAGTTCTTAAATGTCGTTTTATTTTCTTAGTTGTTAGTTGAGTTATCCTCTAGGAATTTGTGTATTAAATGTTTAACAACAAATAGGGGGAGATTGAAAGTCATATTACTAGTCCTATTTGTAATAAGTAGATGACAACTCAACTCAGATAAGAAAGCGAAGTAAATAATAAATATTGAATATAGAGGAAGAACAAAAGAAGCCATGACAGGACAAGACAAGACACAAAGACCACTACAGAAGAAATGAGAATCAACATTGTAGTTAGTCATCCGTGAACCAGACCAGTGCACAGGGTGTCAACAATATCAGTGAAGATTCGTCATCAAAAAGTTCAAGTGGTTAAAAAGGTTATTGTTGAAGAACAGAAGAGTCTTATCTACATCAACAATAGTCAAGCCTTTAATTTAATTCTCTATTAATTAATTAAATTAATTAGTTAATTTAATTAGTAAATTAATTCACTCAGAATTAATTTAGTTCTTAAATTAATTAAAGGATTAATAATTTAGAATTATTTTAGAATGACAGAAGACAGAAGTTGGAAGCTCAAAGAGATACAGTACTGACTTGAAAACAAAGTGGAAAAGAAATGAACAAGGCAGTTAGTAGAAGAGTCATACCGAGTGAATTCAAAGAGTAATACCGAAGAATTCTTAGATGAGTCATACCGAGTTTCTTTCCTTTAAAATAAGTCATTCTGATAGTAGCTCAGTGGTAGAGCTATCCTGTTGTCGTCCCCAAGGTCTTGGGTTCGATTCTCACCTATATCGAATTAAAAATGTTGAACAGATACTAATGAGTATCCTAGGCTTAATCAAAAAAAAAAAGAAAAGTCATTCTGATTTATTTTAATTAAAGAAAATTCGAATATGACTTACAAGGAGTCATACCAAGCTTCTGCGTACCTTCCTTTTTAATAAGTCATACCGAGAAAATTCAAAGGGCTGTTGAAAAAAGTCATTCCGAAGCTTTTCATTCAAAAGGTCATGCTGAACTGATTTTATTTAATTAAAATAAGTCATACCGGTTTTTTTAATTAAATAAAATCCGAATATGACTTTAAAATGGTCATACCGAATTTCAGTAAGTCATACCGACCAGAATATGTCATGCCCAGCGATTTATTAAGTCATACAAGGGTTATTTTCTTGAAATTAAGTCATAGTCAAAAAGGTCATACAATCTTAGAATTTCCTCTATAAATATGAGGCATATGCTTCATAATTCAGAGTAGAAAAACAGCAAATTCAGCAATTTGTCTGCAACGTCATATTCACAGACTTTCTGTGCTGGTTTGGTTTTAATTCCTAAGTAGAACAATTCATGTCAAATTTGTTCTAGGAATTAAATGTTTATTCTACCGGATGTTGTAACACCCTTTCAAGTTTAATATACATATTTAACTTGAATCTTGTTTACTTACTTGCTAATTTCTATATCTTAATTTTTATATCATAAAAATAGAAAGCTAGTAAGTCAGTCTCTCAAACACTACAAAGACTCTAACCCTCAGCTTAAGCAATAATTTAATTCCGCAAATTCCCAAAAGAATTTTAAATTGTTGTCAGTATCGCATTCAACCCCCCTTCTACGATACTTCCGGGACCCAACACTGATTATTTAATTAGCTAGCCCACAATCCTAATAACCTCTTTTATAGTAACGAATTCCATCCCGATAGCAAACTCACTACCGTGATATAGTTCGATTTTGATCCGGGAATCCATACTGTGGTGTGATACTAAACCAAGCAATTATTGCAAAAATGGGTGAATACAACCAAGTATCATTAAGAATTTCATCTTTGGACCAAAAACAAGCAAGAGGCGGAGCTCTACCAACTGAGCTATATCCCCCCGAGCCAAGTGGAGCATGCATGAAGGAGTCAGATGCTTTTTCTATTCTTTTCCCTGGCGCAGCTGGGCCATCCTGGACTTGAACCAGAGACCTCGCCCGTGAAGTAAATCATCGCACCTATGGTGTGATACAAAAGAATCAACTAAGACATGCGAGAAAAATTTACAAAACTATAGCACACCCATTATTATAATTGCTTATAAAACTAGATGAGATGGATATAATTGTGATTCACATACCTTTGACAATCAACTCTCGAAAAAATCCTCTTGCAAACTTCAAAAACTTTAGGTGCGGTTCATTTCCTTCTCTCTTCATTCGTAAAAGGAAAATAACAAAAATTAAAATAAATAATACATTTAAAGATATAATACAAAATTATTTTTATTTAAGGACTTGATAAAAAAAACATATAATCTAGAGACGTTTTAATTGATTTTCCCTTATTTTAAAATAATCGAACTAAAATGATGAATCTCTCGATTCAAATCGAACGAATTTATACAGATGGGAGTATTGATAACTTAGCGTACATGCCAAACAGGCCCTTAAGTAGCCCAACTATATACAATATATAAATAATAATTTTATACTTGTTAGAACCCTAGAAAATTGTTGAAGGCAGCACAAGAATGACGCAGAAATCGAGTTTGTTTAAGGGCAAGCAGAAGAAGAAACTTGTTCCTCCTAGTCGTCATGGCAAGGCCCCTGCTATTCGTAAAGGTAACACATTTTATTAATTTATCGAGATTATTAATTTATCGAATGTAAATTAACACTATTTCTATTGTTATGTTAGACTGAAAAAATATGTTGAAAATATTAATTTATCGTGGGTTATTAATTTATCGAGTTTGTAGTGTTTATATGTAAATGTTACTAACAGCTTGTTACCTGTATGTATATACATGAATGTTATAGTTTTGATGTTATGAATGGTGTTTTTAGGTAAAAGGGCTATAAAACCTTCCAAAGTAACAAAGGAGATGGATGCTAGTCGTGTAAGTTGCGATTTTTTTTCTTTTTGGATATGTGTGTGTGTTATATTATTGTTGTTTTATTAAATTTCTTTGAGCATAGGACTTTAAATGACTCATTATAAGATGATGTGTACGTAAATGTGTTAATTTTTGGGTTATAAAATTTTACTAGAATTTGAGAGAATGCATAATTATGGGTAAGCTTAAATGAATAATGTTTTAGTAAACATTGCATTTTATCGAGTTATGTTGGTATCCTTTTTGGGTTTTTGCCCCCTGTGAATTGGGTTGATAATCAAGTTGGATTCTGGTCGTGTTAGTCATTGCAACCCATTCATGTATGCAGACCTTATGTAAAGGCTACCCTCGCTTGGAAAGTCGAGAAACTTGTAGAGTGTAATGAAAAGTTTTTGAGTTTTTTTTTGGAAATTGTCACACCTGGTCTGCAACTCTGCAAGAGAGTTTGATTCTGACATTTGTAGTTGAACTCTTGCTATGTGTGAGTTCTGTGCCTGGTCCCTGGTTAAGCTATGTGTTTTGGTGTCGATGCTGAACTAGGGATGCTAAAAAAACTGATTGTAGAGGTACACTAAACTGATGTAGAAGATAAAGTAGTGGACATTATATCAAAACCATGTATGGGCGGATTTCACCTCCAAAGGAAACTTGCTGCTTATGGGATTTTATTTTTATTTTTCATTTTTTTTCAGCCGTACTATCCCTTTTCGGATGGAAGAAAATATGGTCTACTCGGTTGAGATCAAATGTTTAAAATGTATCTTGACTGGTGTCTTATCCTTTATGTCAGTACGCCGCTGCATCTTTGCTTACGTGTCCGTTTTTCTCAGCTGTTCTCAGATTATTAGGCCCATCTCTTGGCCTGATATCATCATTGGATACCTTTTTATCACGGGTCTTCTATTTACCTGACCATCCTCAATTTTCTCATCATGACTCGTCCATACAATCAGGTTTATCTGTCAATCGTGATAAAAGTATACATCATCATATTATCTTCCCTGAATCTATTGTAGATAGAGTTATTTGGTATTCTGTTAAAAGTAGCTTGTCTTACCTTTGGGCTTTCTATTTTGAATCATCTAACTATATGTGGGAGTAATAGTTGCTTCTGCAATCATTTGATGTCAAAGAGGTTGACTTCCTTGTCTTTTTTTTCCCGTATAATTTATTTAATTCCAGTATCATAAAAAGTATCTTTCTTCATTTGTTAAGTATGCCCATGGACAAAGTACAACACATTTAACCTGTCACCTTTGATGGATTAAGTTTAAGATTATGATGTTACTTCAATAAAATTCTTAAAATTTTTACCAGTAGTTCGGGACGATTTGCCTATTTGGAACAAGGGAATACCTGGTCCAACTAAGTTCCATGCGGTATTGACTCTGTTTTAGACCAATATGATTTTAAGATATTTCTAGTATCACATTATTTCTTCTTGTTTGGCTAAATTAGTATATCGTTGTATCCCTTTTTATATATATATATATATATATAGTCCTGAAGATTATTTATAAGGTTATCTTATACTTTTCACTCTGAAGCTTCTGTCAGATAATGAACACATTACCATTTCAATTAATTGATAGAAAGATAAATACAAGATTAAAAATTTAAGGGTTTTAATAGTCAGGGTTATGGTGGTAATAACTTCTTAATTTATGGAAATATTATACAGAGATTGTAATCATGCTAATGAACATCACCGAGGTCTGTCTTTAGAACTTAATGATTATATTACCTTTTCCTCTGTTTAGTACGATAAGTGAAAGAGATAAAAAGTGTATTTGTGAGATATGTGTTTACCCTTTCTAAGTGCAAAATTAAATGAATCAGGTATTCCCTCCTCCTTGAAAATATATTGTTGGGCCTGAATAGTCACTTCTAACAGCATTTATGTGGCACGCTAAGCTTATTCTAGCTCTCAATGGACTCGTTACAATTGGTTGTTTCTGTGCTCTCAGAGGTGGTTTTCTAATGGGTTCAACAAAACTTATTGTTTTGTATGCTCTGCCTCTTGAGACTTGACTGTGCCATCTCATTATCTATATTTCCCCCTGATTTTCTTTTTGTTAAACAGGAACTGAGCAAGTTCATTAACCACTGCAATGAGGTAAAAGCAGCCACATCTGCTACCAAGGAAGGTGGACAGTTGAGTATTGTTAAAACTCTTACAGAGTCTACTAGTAGCGCAAAGAAATAGGCACAGACAACACTGTTGAAATTTGGCAAAAATATCACTGGAGTTCCCTTTCTCCCCTTTTCTTCTCAGTTGTTTTGGTATTGTTATTTTGTTACGACGAATGGTATTAAACATGATCAAGCAGACAAACTATTAATCTTGTATGCAATACATTTTATCGTATACAAGGTAGCCGTGTAGTACAATTTATCATACACAATTAATTGGAGAGCTTGAGAAAAGATTATGATGGCACTAAATGCCTTTGTAAATGATCATATAATTCCTAGTCACAGCTGGAGGTGAAGGGTTACCAATGAGTAGTGCATGCTGACTGATAAGAAAACTTGATATTCCCTTAAGTCCCATAGATTATTCTTCTTAATAATAGAATACACAATGGACAACCTAAGAGTTGTGCAAAGGTTTCCTGATGCATGAACAGAAGCAAAAGCCGTTTAAACCAGACACTAGTAAGCTCTGGAAAACTACCTCGGCAGAGATTGTAAGAGCCCCCCGTCTCTCTGTGACAGTTTCATGTTTTGGCTGAGAGTTGGTACAGAAATGCTCAGACCTGTGATGGTCTCCACAGAACTATCAATTTATATCTCGAAGTCTTCTTATTTTCCCTAGGAGTTGATACAACTAGAGCTGTAAACGAGTCGAGTCGAGTCGAGTTTTTCTTTAACGAGTTCGATCTCGAGTTTTTTTAACCGAGTCGAGCTCGAACTCGATTATTAAACGAGCTTTTTTTTTGCGCCGAACTCGGGTTCGTTTACGACCGAGTCGAGTCGAGTCGGTAACGAGCCTACCGAGTCGATCCCGAGTCTGAGTCGAGTCGGTAACGAGTCGAGTCGGGTTTTTCGATATTTTTTTATTTATTTTTTATTTATTTTATTTTTTTGGGCTTATTTTTTTAAATAAAAACTAAAATTAAAACACTAAAAACTAAAAATTAAAATTAAAACACTAAAAACTAAAATTAAAACACTAAAAACTAAAATTAAAACACTAAAAACTAAAATTAAAACACTAAAAAATAAAAACTAAAAACTAAAATAATAAAAAAATATATATTTTTTTATATTTTTTATCGAGTACCGAGTTTTTACCGAGTCGAGTCGAGTCGAGTACCGAGTCGAGTCGAGTCGAGTCGAACAACCAAAAAACTCGACTCGACTCGTTAAGCTTAACGAGCTTTTTTTTCTTGCCGAACTCGAGCTCGTTAACGAACCGAGTCGAGTCGAGTCGGGTTTTTACCGAGTCGAGTCGAGTCGAGTTCGAGCAGACCCGGTTCGTTAAACAGCTCTAGATACAACTACTTTACCGGGCAAAGACATCTCTCATTAACCAGGAGAGCTGTTGCATACCCCAGTGAACAACCAACAAGAGTTACAAAACTAAGGGAACACTTCAAAGTATGTAGCATAAAGGAATTCGAGCAAGCAAATTTAAATTAACTTTCCAAAATATTAAAACAATTGAAAGCCGTATATTGTAGTGATTCCAAAACCCTTTTAATCTCAATCTTCATTTCTAACATGAAACGTAATAATCTTTAACATATTATGAGCCTGTTTGGCTTAACTTTTTTTTCTGGAAATAAGCACTATTTCCAGAAAAAGTTAGTATGTATGTACTTTTCCTGAAAATAAGTAATTTATTTTCAGTTTTGGAAATCATATTTGGTTTTAAAATTCTAAAATAGATATGTATCAAAATTTTTTTTTTGAAAATATGTATAAAAAATTTTAAAATAAGTTACTTATTTTAAATTTAAGCTACCCCAAACGCCCCTTATAAGTGCGTGTTAGTATAATCATGACAGTTTATAACTCGTTTTCTTATTTTCTTCTTTTTTTGGTCGCTTGCTAACAAAGATGTATATTATTAGGACATAAATCAGGCAGCAACGAAGCTAGCAAACATTCGTAGAAGGAGCCAAAATAGCTTTTATATAAATATATAAACATTCGTAAAGGCCGTGGGATTTTTTTATTCCCACGGCCTGACCTTAAGTACCTAGCCCGGCCATTTTTTATTCCAACGAATCTTAACTCAAAAATTTTGGGTTATATAATACATAAATGTATTTTGTAGTGCCTCATTTCCCACTAGACGAGGGTACAACAAGGTTTGTAGGATATATACATACGCACACATATAAATTCAGCATTTAAATCTATTTTTTTAAAAATGAAATATGTATTTAAGTTAATTTCTAATTTTGGACTAAGAGACTTAATCGATCAAAATTTTATTTAACGGGGGGTCAAAAAAATACAATTATATTAATATATAACTAAAAATATTGAATCAATTTTATATCATGGCTACCTTCGCCCGTTGATTCGAAATTTTGTCCTTATTTTTTTTTTTTGAGTAATATGCCTGATTGTCCACACTAACCCTATTATAAAAACATGTTCAATAAACTTTTGAGTTGCAACCTTTGTTTTTTTGGACGTATAAAAGTCAAACTATAAAAGATGAATTAAAAAGTTTCTTTTAATGATTTGATAGGTCGGAATCATAATTCATTATATTTTGGTCACAGTCACAGTTCCACTAAATTGTTAACATTTAGGTTGGATATAGAAATTAAGAAACGGAAAAAAATATGGATAAATTAGTAAGACATATTGTGATAGTTTAGGAATGTTAAGAAATGGTTGAGAAATCCAAAAAAAAATGTTACGAGATGCAGGGAAAGAAAGGAATCCGTCTGAAGTAACAAACCAAATTTATGTCTCAGTTTCATATAAAGCTGGTAAAACAGAACCGCCAACCTTATTATCATAAATCTCCCCACAAGAAAGTCTCTCATGATCATCTTCTATAATCTTACCACATCATAATAGAATCATTGATAAAGGGGACAAGGGTTGCAGGTTTTGACATAAACAGCTAGCTAGACCTCGAACAACTCATGTTCCTTGTAAACTTTGTTGCTCCATGCCATCATCTTCGAAATGGTCTTAGGCCAACAAGTGAAAGGCAAGATTCATTTGTCAGTCTGACTGGCAGAGGTACCTGAACGACTTCCAGTCGCGATAAATTCCTTTCCTTGTGCCTTCCTTTTCCGATGACCATTATCCAGCCTGTGCATCAAAAAGACTATTATTGAACAGACTGAATCATGTAACATGCAATTATACAAGAGAATATAGAATATGGAAACACCAAGTACAGGACTTGACATAATATTTTTTCAAACATGTATAAATATATATAGTACAAGAAGGGAAGGTAAGAAGTACCCGAGGAGGAAGGTTGTCATCGAATCTCCACTTTCAGGTCCAGGTTTGGATGCTGAGGCCTGACTTGAGGCAACATGTTCAATGGGATCATACATGTTTGATACTCGGAGTGCGTTTGTTGGGAAAAAACTACGAAGCTCCTCAAACTGTAAGTATATAAAAAGGGGAGATGATGGCTCGAACAAAAGTAATGTTGTTAGCAGTAAGGTTGAAAATTACACAGATGATAGATAAGTACTATATGGATAGTTGAATCACCTCTCTGCGCAAATTGTCATTCTCCAGCATGACTTCCTTTTCCTGATATGAAGGTGAAAAACAAAACAAAACAGCATAACATCAACCTGATGCAGCGCACTGGACATCCATTTAATACCGATATTCTATTTTCTTTACGTAACTTAATACCACGTCATATAGCACCAAGTTTTCAACATATTGACACTATACTTGCAGGATACTACATTATTCTCAGTATTGTACGAATTGAAATTTCCAAAAAAAAAACAAAACATGAGTTGGGATTTCATCTTTGTTAGAGCAAGTTCAATGCTAAATGGAAAATGGCTATAACTTTTGCTATAATATGGTTACCAAAAAGTGTTTTTAATGCTAAAATAGAACTTGCACTCTAATGCTAGTTGCAAATTGCAACGAATTAATTCTAAATTTAACTAACATTTTACCAAACTCTTTCAACTTTCATCTAAAGTGGATATAAAACCAATTATCCATTTATGCATCTTTGCATTCAATTATAACTATAACCAAGTGGACTTGTCATTCTTGTTGTTTCAGTTGGAACGTGCTTCAGATATTGATATCGGAAGATCAGAAGCGGTGTTTTTTAGTTTTAGTTCTATATTATAACTATAGAACCAATATTTAGCTATGCATTGGAATTACTCTTAGAATATAACATAAGATCCCGGTAAGCCCATTTATCAGTTCTCCTAAAATCTTAAGGTGTTAGGAGAAAGACTTAATAGAATCTTATATTATATTCTAACAATATTGATATCACTACAAAATTTAATCATTGCTTTAAGCTTCTATCAATTACTTGGAAGCTAGTGGTAGCGATACAGATGATCAGCGATGTAAATAATTATTACCTTTTTCCTTGACAGGCCCAGTTGCTCCTTCAGCAATTGCTCCTGAGATAATTCGACAATTTTGTTATAATAAGCTGTCTTTCTACGTTAAACTATCTTACAGAAACTGAGATAAAGGTAGTAACATCACGCAACCTTCTTTCCCTTCACAGATAATAGCCCTTCATTCATAAGAAGCTCTAGCTGCTGCAATCCTTCAAAGTCCAACCCACCAAGGGCCTTCCCCAAAATATTCCTACAAAAATAGAAAAAATAATAGCAGTAAGTAGCTATTTCCAAATGTGACAGACTGCTTCAACAGATAAAACCTAACTTACATGTATTCTGACTTGAGACCTTCAATTTGCACTTCCGGACGTTCCGCATCCTGAACCTCCTCCTCCTGAAACAAAACACAAGAAGAGATATGAGGACCAAGCTATACAATTCAAGAAATTCTAAAGAAATAAACACTTTAATTCTGTACCCAGTTAGCAAGCATTAACGTAATAGAAATAACCAGTAAGGAACACTTTGTTCTGAACAAGGATAACAGTTTCTAGAAAAATTTGCTTCTAATGAAAATCAGTCTTCTTCTGACGAAACCAGTGGTGAGGAAAAGAAAGAATATAATCAGGAGTACGATAAACTGCAATTGGCTCAATACTGATAATTTAAAGTGGTCATCAGATCCACAAAGATTTGGATTAAATTGGTTCAAACACCAAAATACTAATACTCGTATCCTTGTAAGATATTTTTATTTGATTAAAATCAAGACCAAAATGTAACATATTACACAAAACATTGTTAAACTCTCTCGACTCCCTCAGCATGTGTTAATATGTTAGTAGGTAGTTTTTACCCTCCTTTGAAAGAGGGTGATGCCAGGAAAACAGACATGAGAGGCGACGGCCAAACCTGCTTGAGATCAGGGCATTTGACCGATGTCTTCTAAAGAGGCTTTTTAGAACATGACCTTTGGACTCCAGTCAACAATAGACAAGGGAAACTGAATAAACAGCAGGAGAAAAAGAGCATGAATGTTCTATGTCAAGCTATTCTATGTCAAGCTGTCAGCATATCTAATCGCCAGAGTCCAAAGTTCAAACGACCATGCGACTGCCCTTGACTTATAAAACCCTACTCAACAATATGGCACAGAGGTTAACATTTGCTCATGTTCACAATTCTAGACCCTCTTCTCTATTTTCTCACTCCCTACTTGGTACCAGAACATCAACCGCAGTTGTCCTGACTTCCATCCCCAGCCGAGAGATTCCCTGGGAACCAATTACATCAAGTACGACCCATAATACAACGGACTGGACTTGTCAAATATAACTGCAGCCTATTCTCTGTCATGAGAACATCTATCAGGTACCAATGTCTACTCCCTCCATCCCACGTAAACATGTTTGTTTGACTTTTTTGGACAAATTGACTATTTCTATAATACAAATTATATATATTATGTATTGATTACAAATCATGGAAAACAATATTTTATGAAACTACATTTAATCATTAGGCACAACTTTGCTTAATTAGTGAAAATGTAAAAAATTTCAATTTTCAGTCAAATTTCGGTCAATATCACCAAAAAAAGTCAAACAAGCCAGTTTGAGAGGGATGGAGGAAGTGCAATAACTTAGGTTGAAATGGAGCCAAATAAAGAGTCACCTAACAATCTCATTGGTTTCCGGAAGTAAGAAAGTTATAATCCTTTGTAAGAATTGCAAGCTAGAATTTTAGTACGGGGAACAAGAATTCCAAACGATAACATGACTAAAACCACTAATAAATTAATAAGAAATATTGAAGATCGCTGCCATCATGTATAAATTCATCATGTGCTAGGCTTGTGTAAGACATTTTCTTTCTATTCTTTCCGAATTTAGTATTTTAGCGAAGGCAAAATATATGCTCTCTGTTAAACTAATAGATCAATTCAAAACAGTTGTATTAACCATAAGAATCCTTAAGAACACAAATGACATTTTGTTAAATGACTATCTTCTCAAAACCTTTAGGCACAGGGTACACCCCTTATGGGATCATATATTTCCAGCAGTTGAACCTTATGCCAGCATACATAGTTTCAGTAGAGAATTAAGTAAGCCTATAATATATACATTTAGGTACATAGCGGTTGTTGGAAGACTTAAACATCAATGAGGTAGTATATTACTTCGTGTTAGCATCTGTGTCGTCTAGTGAGTGTGTTTAATAGAGAACAGGAGTGCTAAAAACATTCTAAATAAACATGGTACATACCGGTGCCTCATTCTCTTCTTCAGACATAGACGATTCCAGCCATTCATTGTATCTTAAAAATGTGTGAAGCATACTGCAATAGTGAACAAACGCTAAGCATATTAGACTGACAAACATATACATCAGCAATTATTAATGCAACAATATTATATTTGGGAGTTGCCATGTTTGTGTACAGTGGCGGATGTACATTGTAGCATAGTGTATCAAGTGACACACCAATATTTTTCAAAAGATTTTTTTTTTTTTTTTGCAGCTATATCTATGCAAATCAAATCAAATTTCTATTCTAGTTTTCCAGCTTCATCGTGGGCCTTTTCAAAGTTTAAAGTGTATTCTTAATATGTATAATTTGACGAGGAAATACAAGAGATTTTAGGGATTTATAAAGTATTTGAAAAATGAGAATATAAAAATATATTATTGAAATATATTTTGTTATTATAATTATGTATTTATTTGATAATTTATGGTTAAATAATTGTTCAAGTCTGGATTAAAAAATATATATATGTACCAGGAAAATAATAATTATATGATACATTACAAGTTTTTTTAAAATATATTAATATATTATATATTCATTTGTAACACACCATCGGTAAAAGTCTGGATCCACCACTGTTTGTGTAGAGTTGTTGACAAACATAACCTTCTCATTGAGCATTATCGTCAGATTACTTATCTCGTACTTATCTATCCCAAACTCTGTAAACTCTGTAAACATCCAGATATTCGGCAAACATGCATTTCAACTTCTAAAAAATATTGACTTTAGATATATAGCTAAAATTCATTCACATATCTACTTTGCCTTCATTGGTTACTTCAAGTCATGAAGATATCTCCCTGACCTTTAAAGATTGCTCAATATATCAGGTTCGACTGTCATGGATACAGGGAGTCAGGGAGACACTTGTTCATGATTTAGTTGTCTTATGGTATTGCTAATATTTACAAACAAATCTTACGTGTTACATTAAGAACACACCCACCATGGAGTTGGGTGAAAAATTTAGGGTACTAAAAATTATGTGTACCAAATAATATCTAATGATTTTATTTATTGTCCCCATTATTAGGTCCTAGTTATACCTACAGTCACGGACCAAACTTAACTTTATAACAAATTAAAGGACAATTCGATTAAATACAAAACTAAACCTACAAAACAAAGGCCATAAAGTGAAGAAATTGAAACAAACAAATCAAAGAGGCTGTCGGCATAACTGTAGCCTCACAAGCCCACACCCTAATGCTAGCATATTTGGTGCCCATTATATATTTGAAGACTTGTGCTTATTAACACTGAAATGTTACCAAACTTATGATATGGGATGTTACAGTCATTTCAACCTACTTGGCTTAAAGTCCTTGTTCAGCCCACAAACAAAATAATTTACAAGCGTTGAGCAAAGCATTTCTAGACAGGATACAATTTCTAATACCACATGCCTAGCTCTTACCAGTGTGGATCTGAGGCATACCAAATTGTTTGACAACCCAAGAACCATAATCTACCCCCCATACAGAATTCAGCAAACATCATATACAGATAGAAGAACAGCCATTAGTTCCCTTTCTCTTATTTTATTATAGACAAAGTATCAACAAGGGAGAAAATTAATTAGAATCTCAGACTCACACATCTAAATCGATCTGTAGATACCAAATGACCAAATAAATTTTATTTCACTCAATAATCACACTCTTGAATTCAAGATATCTCATATTAAAACTGTAAAATATCAGCATAAATATATTTCTTTTTCCTACAGTTAAACGCTCCACTGAGAGATTGTCATTAAAAGAATTTAAAATCAGACTTTTACAATTATATTTTTCAATGCAGCAGACTCATGGTTTGAAATTATCTAATTACAACGGGTAAAGATGTATAAATCCAGTCAATCCTTCAATTTACACAAGGTTTTTGGTATTCTCCAATTAAGCCCATCTAATAATACATAGATAACTTAATATTTATTGATATTAATTCTCATGTTAATATGTAGTACACGAGATCTCGAGTACGAACTTAGCATTCCCAAAATTTTTAATTGAATCCTTGCCTTAAAAGAATGAGTGATTGGTGAGAGGAGTGTTAAAAGTTTAAACATTCAATTAAGCCGATCGAGTACAAACTTGACATTTCCAAAATTTTAAATTGAATCCTTGCCTTAAAAGATAGTCTCATCATAGTTAACCACGTCCCAAAAAAATGAGCAATCGGGTGAGAGGAGTGTTAAAAGTTTAAAGATCCAATCAAGCCAATCACCAACATGGTAACAAAAACCCTTATCAAGAAATAACCTAGATTAGCAACCACATTCAATGTACTAATTTAATTAACTTGCACAAAAATTCAAATTACAGAAACTAAACATTGCACAACATGCATACACAAAAAGCTTCAATAGCAAACTTTAACCAGTATCCAATGAATTTATAACACAAAATAATAAAAACAAATCAAGAAAACAAAAGAAAATAAAAATAACCTTGAACTTGCATACTGAAAAAGCCTGCCAGTGCTTGAGAAAATGATCATAGCAATCTCAGCATCACACAGAACAGAAAGTTCACGGGCTTTCTTCAACAAACCAACACGCCTCTTCGAAAATGTCACTTGCCTCTTACTCAAATTCTCAATTTTCTCTATTTCAAGCTTTCCTCTACCCATCTCACCAAATTCTTCAATCTAAACGCTCTCGAAAAATCTCGAAAAAATGATAAAAACAACAATTTTATAGATGTATTATTTTATAAAGTAGCTAGAGAAAGGAGATAGATATGCATTTAACATATATTGCCAAAATGGGAGTTACGAGCTAGAAACGGCTATTTTGCATGGCACTTGGATTTTTTGCATGACTCGTCTCCTCTTCTTTCGACACTTTCAGGAATCCAGGTTGGGCACGTGGGTCCCATTTTCTATTAAAGATTTAATGTATTTATTTTTAGGATATTCCGTGATACCCTTATAAAATTGGTTTTTCATGTATAGTACCTTTTGTCAAAGTAAAAAGTAATGGAATTGATTTCAAACTGTAAAACAAATTATATATTTGAAATCTTTACGAAAAGTTACATATAATAAACCCTTAAATTATGTAAAACGGAGTCAAAATAAGTGAGATATTAATGGTTAAAGTTTGGTTATGAAGTTTGAATATATATCAATCATTTTAATTTCGTTTTATATGATTCAATATTCTATTTCATGTATTTTTTCACAAAGATTTCAAATATATAATTTTTTTTACAATCTGAAATCAATTCTATGACTTTTTATTTAACAGAAGGGCATTATATATGAAAACCAAATGTACGAGCGTGCCATGGATAAAAGTCAATAATGTAAAGGTACAATGGACAAAAGCTAATTTTATAGAGAAAATGCCCTATATGTCACAATTTAGGGAGCAAATACCCTAAATGGCACAACTCATAACAATGACCCTAAATAGCACTCCAAAACGCTACATAGTGTGCCGTGCTGGAAAAAGGGTGAAAACGCTACACGAAGTAGCGTTTTGCACTTTTTTTAATTTTTTTTAATTTTTTTTGGATAAAAACGCTACTTTATCTTGGGTTCTAGGCTAAAAAACGTAACTTAAAGTAGCGTTTTAGGGAGATTTTTTTTTTCAAAACTCTACGCGATGTAGCGTTTTGGAGTGCTATTTATGGCCATTTTTTTGGAGTGTGCTATTTATGGCATTTTCTGCCCAAATTGTGATATATAGGGCCAACACCCAATTTTATAAGGGTATCATAGAGAATATCCTTTTTTACAGGGAAAAATAGCAAGTACAGTTAAACCTCTTTAAAGTGATCCAGAAAAAAATTACTTTATCGAGAGTAAAAATACATTGTCTCCATTATGTTGGGATCGAAAAAAAATATTATTTTAACAAAGTTATTATTTTATTGATTATTACTTAATCGAAGTTCAACTCTAGTTTTAATCAACAAATTTAATACGCAGTTCACTACACATTTTGATATAGGATATTTGTTTATATATTTACTTCTAGATGCGTATATTTTTGTGGGTCTTTCAAGTGTGTGTCCACTAACAACTACTTTTTTTTTTTTGTGTTGAGAATTTTTTATTGGTGAAAATTTTTGTACATACATGAGTGACATCATTATTAGTGAGAAAGAACTAATAAAAATTTGACATATCACCAAAATATAGTTGTTACGTGTGTCCGGGGCCCACTATAGAAAACCGTATTTTTATTTATTGGTTTGGGATGATAAAGAATTATTAATTTTCACTGCGTGTTATAGGAGTTTTGAGTATTTTTTCTGTTTTTTATTTTCAGAAAATAAAACTTTCATGCATTCTGATTTCTATATTTTAAAACTGTTCTCTGATTTATTATTTTCAAATAACTGTTTTGACCAAATATCACATTTGGTTTCTAAAACCTATCTCTAAATAAAAGTACTAAACAGTTTTTTTATTTGGAAGTCAAACATACACTTAACCTCGGAATCAGATTGCTTTGAAAAAAAATACTCAGGATCGAGTTTTCTAATTTCTATTATTTTATAAATAATATTATGGATTTTATAAATTTGCATATAAAGTGAGATAAAAGTTGCTTAGCAAATACAATACCGTATATAAAATATTGTAATTGTCTATGAAAGACAAAGGTATTTGCAGACAGGAAATATTTTGAATTAAATTTTGAATAGTTAAATTGAACACATAATAAATATATAATCAACCTTAATTACTGATGGGTACTTGTACAGTTATATGTATAACAAAAACTTCATAGACTTTCAACATACAACAAATTGTCAACAACACAGTCGACGAAATTTGTACAAATAATTTCCCAATCTTAATACAACAATGACCCAAACATGAATCCAAGATGCTTGCATATGGTTTAAAATCCTACATCCAAAAGTTCGACCAGTTTCCTTTAATCTACAACATAACGTACAATGTAAAACCTACAACAAAAACAAGTATAACTCTGAGCACATATAAAGAATAGGAGGCATTGATCCATTGCAGTGTGCGAACCTGGAGATAAGTGAACCAGCTAATGGTAGTCCATCAAACAACTCATTATATTATTAGCTGTCATCGGAAATGTTGCTAATGCTAGATGTTTCGTCTGCCTTTTTACAAATATAAATAAAGTGTGAATCTGGATCTTCCAATACATAACTTGCAAGTAGTGTGCCATCTTCGTTTGTAGGCACGGGTTCCAGGAAAGATTTAGCAGATGATGCACAATCACCAGACTTTTGAAATCCAGGTCTAGCTGCGAATTGCAAATTAAATAAAAGATAATGAGTACATAACATGTCAAGAACTGTACCATCACCACAAGAGGGGAAATAAGCTTGTGCTGGTTATATGATGGGACAAAAGCAGTCAAACATCCTTTTCTTTGATCTTTTTCAAAGGAGAGCATTTGGGAACATAGCCAAAGGAGAGCGTTTGTTAATCTGCCTAGTTAAACAGTACTCCAGCTCATTGTTTATATTATAAGCTTTGACACCTATAACTGCAGTACACTGAACTTTTGAATAAGTAACTACATGATAGGTCCATAATTTGGAAATTTCATAGTCTCTGAGGATCGATCTGTGATTGCTACAATTAAACACTGTGCACTTGCAGTATTTTTACACATCACTACACAGCAGATTCAAACTAATTTCACTACCTGCTCTCTAATTATATCAAGTGAGCAAATGAATGCATATGACTCACTACTGCATCAGATGCAGCAGGAATTTCTATCTTACAGAGAAAATACTTTGATCAGTTGCAACATTTAATCAGAATAGTGGATGTGGCTGTTGACAAGATGCTGTGATGGACAAAAGAGTCTGATTCCTCATGAATTAGTTCATAAATTATTTTGGTCTTTCTTAAGTCTCAGAACTCGAGCTACAAGGGCTAAAAAGAACATATATGCCATAGGAAGGGAAAATGTGGACTGGCAAAGCTTCTCTGCAAGTTTATTAACTTAATTTAGCACCTGGAATTCTAAGATGATAATTAAGAAATCTTATAATTTTAAACAGATTATACTGCAGTAAAAGACTGTTATGAGACTTATGACCAGTTTGAGGAGTGCAGAGGACAACTGAAGGAGAAAATGCCACAGGCCAGCAATAAAATGTCTGTGAAATTTTTATGAGCAGACTGACGACATTTCATACGGAGCAGGATTACATCAAAATTAGGACAGTAAAACTGCTATTAGGAGGAAAGTATGTGAAAACTAAAAATAGTTTTATGAATGACTATCACATGGCCATTTATTTTTCACTTAAGATACAATTTCAACACCAGGGTCAACTGTGCATCTATCATGCAATCAACAACACAGCAAAACAAATAAAGCCTCATTGAACGAATTCCTCCTGAACGGCAGCCCTATAAAAGCATTGAGCATCAGATAGATTTAATAAAAGGGTCATATCCCTTCTTCCTCAGACCCTAAAGGTTTTTTTTTTTACCAAAAGAATGAAATTGAAAAGTTGTAAGAGGAAATGTTGGACTTGGGGATCATTAGGACTAGTTGCTCATCTCTAGCTTCTCCTCTCTTGCCGGTGAAGAAAAAAGATGGAACTTGGATATTCTTTGTGGATGTACAATTAGAAAACTTAATTCTCTAACCATCATGAATGAATTCCCTAAACTGATGCAGAAATTGTTGGACTAGGTTCCCGGAATAAACTTTTTCATAAATTTTGACCTACGAGCTGGATACTACCAGGTGAGATTGTGAGAATGAAGAGCAGGGCATTGAAAAACAGCTTTTAGGACACGGCCAGGTCATCATAATTTTACACTGATGCATTTTGGCCTCTAATGCTTCATCTATTTAAAACATTTGATAAATCAGGTATCTGGGCCATATCTGGGAAAATTTACATTGCTTTTCTTTGATGACATCTGGATATTTCTTGGAGGGTGTGGAACATCCACAGCAGCATATTAGAGTATTTCCAACCTATTACACTATTTTGGTGTGATTTTTACACCAAAATGGTGTAAAAGATACGCTATATTCAAAATCTACTCCAACCCATTCACACCAAATTTAACACTAAAAGGAATCTTTCTTGTACTTCAAATGTTATTTTATTGTTGACAAGTACTAAGGTGATAAAGTTGTCAGGACATGGATGGAATGAATTTGTTTTAGATGATGAGTGTAAGGCTAATGTTAGAATTTTAAAAAACTCTAAAAGTCGCACCAAATCTGGAGTAATTTTTGGTGTCGTACCAAATTGGTGCAACTGTTACAGTTGGGTTGGAGTTAATTTTTACACCATTTTAGTATATAAGTACATTTATAGAGTTGGGTTGGGGATGGTGTTATGGGTTATAATAAGAGACCTAAATGCTATATTATTATAGTTGTGTACTTTGTCCCCATCGACTGGAGGCATTTCTCATCCAAATTATTATATTGCACAACTTATAAATACACTCGTAGCTTGACACTATATTTCTACTCTGCATATTGGTATATGATAAATAAGTATGACAAATTGGCGAAAAATCTGAAATTCAGTATGGTTTCTGGTAAATACATTAAAAATGCAAATTTAGAAAACAGTAGAGTTTGCATTATTTAATAGAATTAAAAAAAACAAAAAAACTTACGTATTATGTACAATTCTATATTCCAGTTGTATACTGATCGGCACAAATGAGGAACCCTTACTTTAGGATCACCATAAGTTATCTGTAAATAAAGGAATAAATTATGATTGTTGAGCTTCAGGTACTAGGGACAAGCAGAGAAAGCATTCTATGCAGGATTTTATTTACCAGCATATAAACTCCTCCAGGTTTAAGAAGCCTGCAAGAAAAGAACAAAAAAAACATATAAAAAGAACTGGTTATGCTCAAATATCAATTAGCTTTAACAGCTCATGAAACCTACAACCTGCTCACTTCCCCCAACATTTGTGCCGCACTAATTGGAGCATCAGTTCCGCACTTCAAATCAAAAGATTGCATAATAATCAAAAAGCTGCTAACAATAATCGAAAAATGAGTTGAAACAGAATTAGTACTTACCATTAACGAATCAAGAGTCCCTGGAGTTCGCGAATCAATCAGGAACACACAAGAGGCACAAAAAAAAGAGATCAACTTTAAATTTTTCCCAAAACATGTAGCGACCAAACATATGTATGCACAAGTACCTTTATCAATAACACTGCCAAATGATTCATCGGGGAAGAAGCTCATATACTTAACATCCATTTGCAAGTCTTCAAAGTTGTATAAGGAAAATTTATCATTTTGAAAGTTCCATCATAAACAAGAAAACAAATGACGTGATTTTAAAAAAATTTAAGCTAATTGCCATAATAGGTAGGATACATTTCAACTGAGGGATATGCTCATACTTCCTTCTCATCAAATCAATGGCCACCGACGAAATATCCACGTTCATTATGTCCTCATACCCATCCTTAACCATGTCCTCTGACATGACTACAAAAGTTTAAAACTCATATCATATCAGAAGCTCTATATCATAATCAATTTATAAAATCACCGTTAATCCAACACAATCCTACAACCTAAATGGATACAGTATTTTTAAGACCCGCCTGAATAATTTTGTGTATGTAAGGTTCTTGAACAATTAGAGAAGAATAGCTTTGTTGTTTTGATATATATGTTCACTTAAAATACTTCAGCCTCCCTGCAAATGTTTCTCGAAGTTTACCTCTGTCCTTCAAGATAACTCAGGAGATGTTCCCCTAGAACCGGAAAAACAAAAGAAAACATTTTTAAGTCTTTACATGTTACAATATTTTAAGATCAGTACTCATATTATATAATTTCAACAACTTATATTTTTAAATATTTAATAGATATGTACTCATATAAAATAGACTCAAACAGAAATGGGGAACACGTTTGTGTGACATATAAAATGTAGAGCCGAACAACTTTGCATAGGGTTTTTGCGATTGATGGCACATGTCTTAACCATTAAACTAAAAAATAAACAATCATTACCAATGGCTAGGTTACTATTCTTCTACTAATCTTTACAATTCGGATTTTACTATAATTATTGTTTCATTGTTTAATTGGTGAATCATAATGCACAATTTGTCTATGATAAATAATAATCAGAATGAATCCTAATTATAATGATTAGCAGAATCGTAGCCTAGCTATCTGTAGTAGTTGTATTAATCTCTAATTTACTGGAGTAACATTTTCAAACATTCTGAATTTCGAAAAAAGAACTAGACAGAACCCTTGTCATTAATCGCAACCCTATGCGCGACTATTCGACTCTACCAATTCTAGACGTTACACAAACATGTTTACCATACCGTCCATTCCTATTTAAAACAATTTAATATGAGTACTAATCAATTAAATATTTAAAAATATAATTTATTTAAATTATTAATATAAGTAACTAATCTAAATATTTTTAATTTATACAAAATTAATTTTATTTTCCAATACTAGTGGAGCATCCCCAGACAGTTATCAAGTAGGTGACAGAGGCACAAAGTTTGGCAAACATTTACACAAAAGAGCAAGTAATTTAATTGGGAACACATATCAAAGCAACAAAACCATTGTTCTCTTCAAAAGCCTCGCATACACAAAATATTATTATTCAGGAAGATCTTAAAAAATACTGTCCATTTTGGTTTTAGTTTTACCAAAAAGATCTTAAAAAATACTGTCCATTTCGGTTTTAGTTTTACCAACAAAGAATGTGTACAAAGGACAAGCCAATGCTCAGTCCATACATAAATCTCGCACCAGAAGGTAAATTTTTCAAAATTCTTTGAGTTCCACATCATCAGTTTATTAAATATGGTGTTTGACAATTGAAACCAAATTTTACATTTCACATACATCATACAGACCTTCCCACCATTAATGTTACCATAATCATACAATATGCAATTTGTATTGTATAAAGTCTTGGATTAGAAAATTTGGATTTATTTGTAAAACATTATACAATTTGAGCTACTAGTTTCCCAGATATTGTACTAAACAAATACCTATTAACAACTATTTCATCATAATAATATCATAAAGGAACCAACATATTTACTCTGTAAAGATATTCTTAATGTTTTTTTTATAAAGGGAATATTGGTGTGGGGTACGTGGAACACGTGCAACTCGAAGTATTATGAATATCATATACAACATTTATCATATCACTATTTACAAGAAAAAAAATGAGACCTCTGTTTGACACTAAAGATTCAGTTCCCAGTTTGGTTTTGATTTGACCGCCACTATGGCTTCATTTGTACGCTCTTAGTGCATAACTTTACTTCCAAGTGACTCGTTCAGGTTAAAATACTTAGTTTCTTCATAATCTCCTAGGGTGGAGCAAACAATAAGACAGAGAGGAACGGGAGGTGTAGGTGTTTTCAATGATATAATTGAACTTACTCATTTTGTGTAGTAGATTGGTATATTGTAGGCAGCTTCTTCTTCCATAATAATTTTGGATTCTATATTTGCTTTGTTTTCTTTCTAATGTCTATAATTGTAGTACATATCATTTTGTTGCTTTAATTCAATTTCATTAGCTCCTATTCATTAAAAGAAATGCAATGAAAAATTTTAAACAAAATTAAAAAGAGAAAGGCCGTAAGAAGGTAAAGCGGAAAAAAAATGAAAGAGAGCAAATTTCTATGATGAAGTTTGCAAAGAAACTGAAAGAGAATGGAGCTTTTATTCTCAAATTATTAGGCTTGGCCTTGAATTAAACTTTTAGTAAATAGTATGGAGAAAGTAACGAAATTTTAAAAAATCCAAAAACAAAAACACAAATTTCATTCCTTAAAGTAAAAGTATAGAGAAAGTAACGAAATTTACTAAATATTCCCCAAAAACCACACAAATTTCATTCCTTTCCCACCACAATCCTTCCTTCCAACCGAACGGAGCTGCAGACACCTTTAAGGTGCTCACAACATTAAAACCTCTTACAACTCAATCTAATTACCACAAGCTCAATATAGTGAACAATAATCATATCAACCGAAAAAACCATCACTTTAATGAACACCACTTCAATTCAATCAACACCGAAACCAAATCAAAATACAAACACTTATCACTCAAGTGTCGAATCAAATCAAATCACCTAAACATCTGCAACATCGATATCGACTAAAACAAAACATCAGCATAAACAAACCCTAAAAATCAACAAAAACAACTACATATCTAACACTTTCACACACACACACACACACACATGAAAATATATAAGAGGTGAAAGTGAGTAATGATGAAATTACCAGCATTGCCACAACCAACCATGAGAACACGAGACGACGTCGTAATGAACTTACGAACAAAAGGACGGAGAGCAGAGTAACGCTGGTACCAATCGAAAGCGCCACCAGCAGTGGCTTCTTGTATGTAACGCGCATCCCAGTAATACGCGTCTCCGTAGTTGTATGTATTCAACGCTGACTCGTCTCTGTACATGTTGTTTCCGGTACTTGTGTTTGTTGAGAGAGAGGAAAGGGGGGGATGTGGTGTGTACGTAAATGTCTCTGTGGGGACCACTGTGTGTAGACTAGTAGGTATCTAGAACGTGTGCATAGCGCATTCAATTAAATTCTAAGGGCTTTTTTTTGAAAATATCGTTTTTTATATAAGTTTAGTTTTATTTTTATTTTTTTTTAATAAAGAAGAAACTTTCATTCATATTCATCATCCAACATTACATCTTTAACAGGAGAAGAGATAGAATCTCACCCAAAACTACAATCAGCAATATAACATGTTTCCCTTGCTGACAGCATGGGCTACTCTATTAGCGGATTGCTTAACAAAAAATACTTCTTTGACGCCAATAGCTTCCAACCAGCCTCCAAATGTAGTTTGATTATTTATTTACGCTTGAACCCCTTCTTTCTCCCACACAACTTCAGCAAAGGGGCAACCCACTAGACAATGGAATATAGTCTCCCTTTCACAGCTGCACAATGGACAAATTGGATCAACTAGCACTTTCTTCCATTGCAATTGCGTTTTAATAGGCAAACACCCTGATACTGCACTCCCAAGAAAATTTTTAACCTTAGCCGGAACTTGAATTTTCCAAATAATTTTCCATATAGCACATTCATTCCCCTCCACTTCAACTTCCTTCATCTCTTGAATGACTATATACGCTGATTTCACTGTATAAATACCTCTCACATCCTTATTCCAGACTCATTTATCATCCGTTCTCTGAGCAGACAAAAGAATTCTCATAATAAGCTCCACATCACTTCTTGTAAATATATCCCGAATTAAATCCACATCCTAGTTTGTACCCTCAAAATCCAGTAACAATGACACATTCGTCCCTTCCAGAATGATGTTTCCCGGAGTAACATATAGATTTTCATCCAAAGGAAGCCAAGGATCCCTAATAACATTAATTAAATTGCCACCACTCATTCTACACTGAGCCCCATATTTAATATCCTCTAACCCCTCCCAAATACTTCTCTAAACGTACAAAGGATTACTACCCAATTCTGCAGATAAAAGCGACCCTTTCGGATAATACTCGGCTTGATAGACTCGTCCTACCAAGGATTTTGGATTTGGAAGCAACCTATATCCTTGTTTCCCTAATAATGCCAGATTAAAATCTTTTAACTTCCTAAAACCCATACCCACTTTCGACTTATGAACATTTAGCTTGTCCCAACTAAATTAGTGAATTCCTCTTTACTTTTTATAATTATTCTTCAACCAAACTTGCACATCAGTTTCTCTATTCCTAAAAAGATATTTATCGCATACGTAGGCAACGCTTAAGCCACCGTTTTAATCAGTATTTCCTTTCTAGCTTTTGAAAAAGAGATTCCATCTCATCTCTGAATTCTTTTTTTGCATCTGCTCCTTCAAAAAATCTAAAAATTGCAGACTTGTTTCTCCCGAACATATTTGGAAGACCCAAATAAGTACCATCCATCCCTGCTTCCAGAATTCCTAGCAACGTAGTCAAAACTTCCCACACAGATTCAATCATATTTTTGCTAAAAAATATTGAAGACTTCTCCATATTGATTTGTTGTCCTGATGCTTGTTCATAGCCTCAAAGTAGAGTCACCACCTGGGCTGCCTCTCCTTCCGTGGCTCTACAGTACACGTAACTGTCATCCATAAACAACATGTGGGAAATAACTGGTGCCCCTCTATCCACCTTACATCCTTTGATCATCCCCTCTCTTTCGTATTTTCTTATCAATGCCGAGAAACCTTCCGCATACAATATGAACAAATATGGGGACATTGGGTCCCTTTGACGTAATCCGCTTGTCGGAATTATATAACCCGTCTCTTTCCCGCCAACCACCACCATATAAGTGACGGTACTAATACATTCTATAATTATATCCACCAGCTCACTTGCAAATCCCATTAACTTTAACACCGCTTCTAAATGCCCCCATTCGATTTTGTCATATGCTTTACTAACATCCAATTTCACTGTCATTACCCCTTCTTTCATGTAGTCTTCAGTTTCAAATAATGCATAATCTCATATGAGATCATAATATTGTCTGGAATCAGCCGCCCTGATACAAAAGCGCTTTGCTTATCTAAGATGATCTAAACAAGCACCCATTTTATCCTATTGGTAATAACTTTAGATATTATTTTATACGCTACATTACACAACGCAATTGACCTCAAATCTTCCATAATTTCTGGTTTCGACTTCTTAGGAATTAAAATAATGTTTGTAATATTCAGCCCTGCCGGCAACTTTCGTGATTCAAAACAATCACGAATCAATTTTATTATATCCGCCCCAACGATCTTCCAATACTTCTGATAAAAACCCAGGCCCATACCATCCGGACCTGGTGATTTGTTCGGATTCATATGAAACAGAGAAGATTTTACTTCCTCTTCTTCAATTGGAGCCAACATCCTAAGTTTTTGCCCCGCCTCAACCTTTGTCTTAATACAGCTTATGACTTCCTCTGTGTTAGTAGCTCATTTATTGAATAAGCCTCTAAAATACTATACCACTCTTGAATACCTTCATTTTCCTCAAACCAAACTCCCTTGCTATTTTTTAGATGGTAAATCTAATTATTTTTCCTCCTCACACTCGCACAAGCATGAAAATACCTAGTATTTAGATCCCCTGCTTGGAGCCACAACTGCTTTGCTCTCTGACGCCAGAAGACCTCTTTATGTTTCACCACCTCAAACAGTTTTGAGTGTTCCTCCTTGAACCTTCTTATTGATTCGGAGTCCTTGCACATTGTTACACCATTTGATTCGTTTTGAGATACTTCTAGTAATCTCACTTCCCCACTCTGTTAACACCTCACTGTACACTTTAATCTTCTTCTGGAAAGAAGGGTCCTCATTCGTTTCCCAACAATCGCGAACAATCTGATTACACATCGGCTCCCACAACCAAGCATTCTCATATCAAAACCTTTTCACCCCACTTTCAGACTGTTTCTCCACCAGAATTAACCATAGAAGGTTGTGATCTGATGACAAAACCTCCAAATTAATCAACTTGGCTGATGGAAACATACCACTCCACCCCAACCGAAACCAATGCCCTATCTAATCTCACTCCAACCTAGTTACTTGTACCTTGACCTTTCTCCCATGTAAAAAGATACCCCTTCATATTCATGTCAATTAAATTATAGTCAGAGATAGCCTTTTGGAACCCTCTCAACAACCAAGAAGGATACAATCTGTTAGATCTCCTCTGAATGCATGTGAAGGCAGGTGCATTTTTGCGATCTCAAAAACTTCATCTACCATAACAAATGATAAATAAAGAAGTTGGGGGTGTTGCCTGTTCCTCTCACTGTGTACTCCTTATAATGTGTTCCTAGAATTTATCTATTTAGGCTTACCATCAGCGTGAGTGCTGTTGGTGTACTTGACTCGTTATATGATGCTTTAGTTGACGATCGAATTTCAATAGACTCACCATATTGAGAGAATGATTCAAGAAACAGTTTTATTGCCTTTTGAGAAGATGCAGATGAGCTTACAGTTACCTCAGTATACACTACTTTTCTTCTCTATAGGTAGCGTTGTGGGTGCACTTCCGACTTCATCCTTATTTGTTGCATCAAATGCGGTTTCTCTTTTATTAACCTCTAACTTACATGAGTTCCTTATATCTCCAGGGGTTGAAAAATGAAAGTGGATGAATCAGTGTTTGGTACTATGGCATGGGCAAGAGATTGATGGGTTTCCAACCTCTTGGCCAGCTTCTAAAGCCACTAAGGGCTAATCGGACATAGTCAACAAGAAGATAATCATCTTAACATTCCCAAATTATTTTTCATCTCAAAGAGAAGGAAAAATATGAGCAGGAATGATAATAGATTGCATTAAAGCGCTTTTCAACAAAAGAGTTTTGTCAGAACAAGAGATTTAACATTTAAGAGCATGATACGAAATTTTGTTTAAAATACATATCCTATAATAAAATGCGGGAAAGTGTATCAGAGAAAAAAGTTTTTATCCCTTATGAATTTCTTATAAGGCAAACTTCACATAATAAAATACGAGAATTTACACCAAAGAAGAAATTCAACTCTCTTACCAAATTATATCTCGATAAAATGACTCTTTTCCATTAAACCTTAGCACTATACATTTTGAAAATAATTTTGCAAAACATACTTATCAGATAGAGGACAATGATTTTCCGACTCATAATGCAATTATGATTTACATCATTTTCGTCCATCTGATAGTATCCCCGACTTAAAATAGAAAATTTCATGACAATATGGGTGAGTGTATTCTTAAAAATACAATACAAGGTCTTCAAAGTAACAATCACTATTTAGGTACTTTGAATTAATGTGGAACATACATTGAAACAATTGTTTGAAAATAAATAATTTTACAAGTAGTTTGTACGTCGAAGTAAAAATAATCTCTCCGAATAAAACAACAGTCACAATAGTGGTTTAATCACAAAGTTTCTACCACTTTAAAATGATTTTTTTTTGAAGTTTTCTTCTCTAAAACTGATAGAAAGTGAATGTACCTTTCGATAAAATGTTTTGAAAAAGAAATAGTCAAGAATTTTCTTTTTAATACATTCAAGTTTAAAATTCAGTTAAAGAAAGAAAACTAAATATACTAATACTAAAAGGCTTTTTCAAAAACCAATTTTCACTTAAAATAAAGACTAAGCAAATCCATTAGTATCAATATATCACAATTATTTTATAATAAAATATTGATCAATTATCATAGGGTAATAGAAGATAATATTTATACTATAAATAATCATATTACACATTTATTTTAATTTACTTATATTATGAAACTGATATATCACTGAATTGTTTTGTATCATCATAATTTAAATATTTCAAAATAAATTAAATACTTATGTTATACTAAACAATTACCAATGACATGCACACACACACACACACACACACACACACACACACACACACACATATATATATATATATATATAATAAACATGACAATTATTCAGTAAGACAATAAGTACTAAGATATATTTTTATTATTAGTGATTTTCAGATAAACAATATGTATTATCACTAATATTAAAAATATCACAATCATTTGCCAGGAAACATTAACAAAATATCATTACTTGATATTTAATAATAATTTCAAAATGTAAGTAATTATGTTTCTATTATTTCATCAAATTAAAATTATGAAACTAATAAATATTGAATTGCTTCAATTCATAATTTAATTCATTTAAATCATGAGACTAATATGACATCGAATTGTCTAACATAATAATTTAAATCAATTTAAATAATATTCTAACTTATGCTAGAACATTTAACTACCACATATGCATATAACATTATAAATATGATAATTAAAGTAGTAACAATAAGCACGGGGTACTAGATTTAAAATAAGATCACAAGTCCTTTAAATATGGACAATTTAATACTTGTGAACTCATTTAAGAATTAATTACAAATGGGATTTCAAATAAATATGCAAATAAATAATATCTCAAGTTCACTAACTAACTTAGACAAAATGAATTTATCAAGTTGTTTAGCAAATATCTGCAAGTTATTCTACTAAGGATAACTCTCGAAAGAGATGATGTCTGGTGTCTATGCGCTTGTTCCACATGTAGTGTAGAGAGTATCCAGTAGATTTGTTGGAGTTGAAGATCAGAGCATCACATTCACTAGTTGCTTTAATTTCTGCATTTGCTGCAACTGTGTATTGAAGGGTACAAAACTTGGGATATCAAATGGTAAAACTTGGGGTACCAAATGATAAAATGGGCTAACTCGCGAATTCTGAAGTTTCACGAGTTTCAATTTCTTTCGCGAGTTGTTAAAAAAATATTCAAGTGTCCATAAACCATTTCTTCAACCAAGTACACAAGTGACAGATGAGTAATCACTGGAGATTGCCTTAGAAATAATTCTGGTTTGCCTAAGTCTAAGTGACGACATCTCCTTCACTATACAAGTACTTAGATAAATTTTTCTTTCCTCGCAAGCTAAGTGGCGGATGGAGTTACTTGTTGAATTGCCTTAGAACTTTTGTTACCCTGCAAGGCTAAGTGGTGGATGAATGCTCCATATAGTTGTTGTTTGTTTTTGTGAGAATTAGACCAAAATTTAATTTTAAAATATAACTTAAATCTTTATAAATTTAAAAATAAATTTATTTAATTAAAATTTTTAAAATGAATTTATTTGAATTAATTTTATAAAATAAACTTTTTCAAGTTTAAATAATAAACTCAGTTAAATTAAATTCACAGAATATATTTATTTTAAATAAAATTTAAAAAATAAATTTATCTAAATTCAAATTAATAAAATAAAATAGCTAAAAAATTTAAATTATAAAAATAAATCTATTTACATTTAAAGAATAAATTTATTTAATTTAAATTTATAAAATAAACGTATTTAAATTAAGTTTATAAAATAAAAAATTTCACCCTATAGTGCGATCAACCACTACAGAAATATCACTACCCGTGATACCCCATGACCCCATCACTGCCATGTCTCAATTATCACCTCACCTATATATGTCATGTCCGTTCACAGAACTCCCCACAGAATGTATACACAGAGTCCGTGTTGACCAGTAGAGATGAACTCCCCCACGATCACAATATCTCATCTCAACAGAATTCACACCAATAGATCACAATAATTTATTTTGGTCTGGCCTCACTTTTAGTGAGTAAGTTGCTCCAATTATGCTATTGACCCGGACTTTAGATCAATAAGATTAAAATAACTTTAATTGAGTTCAAAAAGAACAACCTCAAACTCCATATAGAAAGATCAATAGCTACCTCGAAGATTGTGAAAGTAGCTAATATAAAATAAATATTTTTAATAAACAGGTGGCTGTCTCGAAATAATGAGAACAATTCGGTGATAGAAAAAAACAGATAACTAAATATAGGACAAGAGCATTAATTGATTTTTATCTACCAGAGTATAATTTAATGGTATAACGAGAAAACAAATAACTCACAAATAAAATATTCACAGGGCTGTCTCAAATAAAAGAACACCATTCAATGAAACAAAATAATTCTCATGATAAGGAGTAAACAAGAATTAAAATTTAAAACTGATAGAAGGAAATTTAATCTTTAAAACTCTTTGCAAAATTCATCAATTATGCTCTTTTATAAAATATCGAAATATCTCAGAAGTGGAGATAACAATAAACTTGTCTCAGCTCCGTCGAACTCATTAAACTACTAAAATATTTTAATACCACTAAAATAATACCAAAATATTTTAATACTCTACAAAAATAATTCTCGCAATATTAAACTACAAAAATAATTCTAGTATTGTCTCTTTCCCCGAAAATATTTAAATCTCCATTTTTGGACTTTAATAAATACTTTAGTGGCATCTTTGGATTTTTATAAAAATAAATCCACCACTAAAATAATTCTCCAAAATATTCTCAAATATTAAATCTCAAATAAAAATCTCTTTCTGAAACTCCATAATATTTACCAAAATTTAAATCTCAGCACCAATACTCAAAATAAATATTTTATTAAACTTTAAATTTCACGGGTGTTACAGTCTCCCCTACTTATAGGATTCCGTCCTTGGAATCAGCTTCGACCTGTGAACAACTCAAGATATTTCTTTCTCATTTCACTTTCCAACTCCCACGTCGCTTCTTCCACTCTATGATTTCTCCAAAAAACTTTCACAAACTTGATCTCTTTATTTCTCAACTTTTGTACCTTTTCATCAATAATTTCCACCGAATATTCTTCATATGTCAAATCAGCTCTAACCTCTAAAGGTTCATAGTTAATAATATGACATCCATCAAATTGATAAGCCTTCAAAACAGATATATGAAACACATCATGCACATTTCCAAGATCAGGTGGTAGAGCTAATTGGTATGACACAACTCCTACTTTCCTCAGAATTTCAAATGGTCTGATGTATCTTAGACACATTTTCCCTTTTTTTCCGAATCTCATTACACCCTTCCATGGTGAAACTCTTAACAACACTTTATCTCCAGTTTCAAAAGATTTTTCTTTCCTATTTATGTCTAAATACTTTCTATGCCTATTATTGGCTGCAATTAGCCTCTTACAGATATTATCCATCAATTCTTTTGTTTGTTGAACTAATTCAGGTTCCAACACTTTTCTCTCACCCACTTCATCCCAATGCACAGGGGATCTACACTTTCTTCCATACAATGCTTCATACAGAGGCATGCCAATGCTAAAATGGTAACTGTTGTTGCAAGCAAACTCTACCAATGGCAGATGGTAATCCAAAATACCTTTAAAATCTAACACACAAGCTTTCAACCTGTCCTCGATGGTCTAAATAGTTCTTTCACTTTGACCATCTGTCTGAGGATGATATATAGTACTCATATTTAATTGTGTTCCCAAATTTTATTAGAAACTCTTCTAGAATCTCGATGTAAATCAAACATCTCTATCTAACACAATAGACACAAGAACTCCATGTCTGAATACATTATCTTTCATATACAAGTTAACCAACTTCTCAATTGAATATCTCTCGTTAATAGGTAGAAAATGGGTAGACTTGGTGAGCCTATCCACAATCATCCAAATAGCATCATGATTCGCTCGAGTACGTGGTAACCCTACCACAAAATCCATCATCACATGTTCCCATTTCCACTCGGGGATCTCCAAAGGTTGCAACAATTCTCTAGGGTTCTGATGTTCAGCTTTAATTCTCTGACAGGTCAAACACTTGTTGACCCAGTCAGTAATCTCTCTCTTCATGCTTTACCACCAATAACATTTCTTTAGATCTTGGTACATCTTAGTACTCCCTGGATGTATAGAATATCTCGAATTGTGCGCTTCACGCAAAATCTTTTCTTCTAACTCAGGGACGTTTAGAATCTAGATTCTCGAAGAAAATCTTTTGACTCATTTATCGTCCTCTTGACTCTGAAGCTCTTCTCCCATTAAATCGTTATATTATTTCCTCATCACTTCCTCTTGAAATCTTTTAATCTTCTCGAACAACTCTGGTTGTACCAGAACCTCAAATACACACTCATTGGCTTGAACTGGAATCTTGACTTCTATTTCCAATTTCTCAAACTCTCTGATCAACTCCCTTTCAGAAGTCAACATATTAATTCTCTCTTTTCGGATCAAAGCATCAACAACCACATTTGTTTTGCCAGGTTGATAATTGATAGAACAACCGTAGTCTTTGATCAACTCTAACCATCTTCTTTGCCTCATATTCAACTCTTTCTGTGTAAAGATATATTTCAGACTCTTGTGGCCTATATAAATGTCACACTTCTCACCATATAAGTAATGTCACCAGATCTTCAGGGAAAACACTAAGGCTGCCAATTGAAGATCATGCATATGATATCTCGATTCATATTCTTTCAGTTGCCTAGAAGCATATGTGATAACTTTGTCGTGTTGCATTAGCACACAGCCCATTCCTTATAGGATGCATCACTAAAGATCACAAAGTTTTCACTTTCGTTTGGCAAAACCAAGACATGTGCATTAATCAATCTATTTTTTAACTCCTGAAAGCTTTCTTCACATTTAGGAGTCCATTCAAATTTTTCACTCTTTCTCGTCAACTTAGTCAGAGGAGTTGCTATCTTCGAAAAGTCTTTCACAAATCTTCTGTAGTATCCTGCCAAGCCTAGGAAACTTATCACTTCGGTAGGCGTTCTTGGCCTTTCCCAGCTTAGTACTGCTTCAACCTTGGAAGAATCCACTGAAATTCTTCTATCACTCACAACATGCCCAAGTAACTTGACCTCTTTCAAATAAAACTTACACTTCGAAAATTTTGCATATAAACTCTTTTTTCTAAGTATCTCTAGTGTCAGTCTCAAATGTTCAGCATGTTTCTCCTGAGATTTAGAATATATCAGAATATCGTTAATAAATACAAACATAAAGTTATCCAAGTATTTCTTGAAAACTTTATTCATTAAGTCCATAAAGGCAGCTAGAACATTCATCAAACCAAAGGGAATCACTAAAAACTCATAATGACCATAACGGGTCCGAAAAGCAGTCTAGGGTAAATTTTCAGGCCTAACCTTCAACTGATGATATCCTGACCTCAAATTGATCTTTGAAAAGTAAGCAACACGTTTTAATTGATCGAACAAATCATCAATCATCGGCAAAGGATACTTATTCTTAATCTTCATCTTATTCAACTCTCGATAGTCAATGCACAAGCGCATCAAACTATCTTTCTTCTTCATAAACAACACTGGTGCTCCCCAGGGTGACACACTTGGCCGAATCACTCCATTGTCTAATAACTCTTGCAGCTGGGTGGCCAACTCTTTTATTTCAACTAGAGCCATCCGATATGGTGCTTTTGATATTGGACTAGTTCTTGGAACTAGAGCAATAGTAAACTCTATTTCTCTATCTGGTGGCAAACCAAGAAGATCTTTAGGAAACACATCTATAAATTCATTCACAACCGGAATGTCCTCAATTTTAGGATTTGGCAGACTGGTGTCTACCACATGAGCCAAATACGCATCACAACCTTGCCGCAATAATCTCTTAGTCTGACTTATACATAAAAACTTCTTGGTTTACTTTTGACCTCGAAGAATAATCACTTCTCCATTTGGAGCCTTAAGACTGACACTCTTTCTTCTACAATCAATTTGCGCATCATAACATGCTAACCAATCCATCCCTAGAATGATCTCAAACTCCCCCAATTTGAATGGAATAAGGTCCACATCAAAATACTGGCCCTGAATTTCAATATGACAATTTGGGCACTCTCTATCCACAGGAATCACTTATTGACTGGCTACTTCTATCATTAAAGATTCTTTCAAAGGAATAGTCTCAATGTGGAGTTTATCCACTAGGTTATATGAAATAAAAGACCGGGTCACTCTCGAGTCTATCAAAATGCATGCATTCATAGAATTCACAAAAAGGGTACTTGCAATAATGTCATTGTCCGCAAGAGCATCCCTCACGGCCATGTTGAACATCCTTACAGTAGGCTTATTTCCCATAGCCACATAGGTTTGCGGTACTGGATTTACTCCTGACTTGCATTCATAATCCAGATGGCCCTTCTTTCCACACTTGAGACAAATAGCACTGGTCTCTTTACAGCTGGATGCATAATGTCCGGCTTTACCACATTTATAATAGTTGACTGACGCTTGACCGCACGATCCTGGATGTTTTCTTCCACACGTCTTGCACTCAGGCAATGGTGGACGACTCTGGTCTGACTGGTTATTTTGCGGAGCTTGAAACTTCCGTTTCTCATTATTATTACCTCCTGACTTCCTAACATTAGAATCAGAATCCTCACATTTCACAAAAGTCTTCTTGAAAACTTGCTTATCATCTCTCTTTTCAAACTTCTCACCAGAATTTTCAAACTTTTTCTTCTTTTCGCTCTTATCTTTCATGTACAATTCATTCCCACTCTCAACAATGGCAGCTTTCTGCACAAATGTTGAGTAGTTCATAATCTCTAGAACAACGACCCTATTTTGGATCCATGGTTTCAGGCCCAACTGGAAACGTTTGGCCCTCTTTTCATCAGTGTCCACATGATGTGGAACAAAACACAATAACTCAGTAAACTTAGCCTCATAATCACCTATAGACATATTTTCTTGCTTTAACTCAAGGAACTTAACTTCCATTTAAATCTCCAGATACTTTGGAAAGTACTTCTCTATAAACAATTCAACAAATTGGCTCCAAGGAACCACAACAGCACCTTCAAGAGCCTTCTTGGCTTCCCACCAATAATTAACCTTACCTTTAAGCATATACATAGCAAAAATAGTTTTCTTACTCTCATCAACATCAACAATCTTAAAAGTTTTCTCAATTTCCTTGATCTAGGCCTTAGCCTCAACAAGATCAGAGTTTTCCCTAAACTCAAGAGGGTTCAAAGATTCGAACGATTTAAAAGTCACAGAAGACTTAGATTGAGTAGCTGGAGGTGGACTTCTTCTAGTTGAAGTTCCTCCTACCCAGAAGGATTATTCTGGGTAAATTGACGCATAAACTCACAGAACATATGTAAAGGATCAACAGGAGGTGGAATTGGTGCAGAGTCTTGCTCTTGGCTTGCACTTTCCACGGGTTCATAATTGACAATACGTTGGGTATTGCATCTTCGTGGCATCTTTCACTATCAAGATTGAAACCACAAGATATCAATACCAACAAGAATCAACAATCTCAATGAGTAAACATAGATTTATGAAAATGGATAATCTCTTAGTTTCCTGATATATAAATACAGGAAACAAATTCCCTTGAACATCTCAAATGTATCAAGGTTCACCACAACTCAATATTATCTCTTTAATCAGGTTTAAATCTGAAAGGTCTAACCTCTAATATCACCAAGATTGCACAAGAAATTCAGGATATATCTCTGGCCAATTGTTATCACATATAACAACCAGTCCCATGCCTTTACAGGCTAAAAAAAATGAAATAATCTCATCTCAGGTTTGAATAAAATCAATTTTGAAATGGTGCGATTCCAAATTTGTCACTGGTTTGAAATAAGGAAATAGGTTCTCGAAAACAGTTTTGTTAGAATCAAGTTCATAAAACAAGATTAATATAATAAAAGAAATCCCACCTCTTTTGTTTATAAAACAGGCTGTAGAATCTCAAGTTTAGAAAATAGGTTGTAAAATCTCAGGTTTTCTTGATACAAAATTGTAGTTTCAGGGATTTATGAAATCAAGTTTTCAGATTCAAGTTTTACGGTTTTAAAAATAGTTGTAAGGTTTAAATAGGTTTTATAAAGAAAAAAGGGTTGCTCAGTTTATAAAGAAATCAGTTATAAAGTTTCAAAACAGGTTAAAATTTTCCATATCTCGAAAATCAGGTTTCAGTTTGTAAAACCCAAGTAAACATGTTCTAGAATAGGAAATAATAAAACAGTACCAAAATAGGATCACAATATCAATATAGAGAGAACAACTGATACTAGATCCATAATATAAGGTACCGTAAAGGTACAGTCTGACACCAGGTCATAATACATCATCTGAATACATCTGAAACTGCTCATGTAGGAGCTATAATACATCAAGATAAGATAAGTCTCTAGAAGGATAAGCCCATACAAGGGTCAAAGTCACTAGTACATCAAGAAATCTCAATTGGACTAAAACAAAACAATATATATATATATATATATATGTAGTCCTATCAACATCAACTCTATGATCTCGACACCAAAAACTCGTGTCATCACATTCACTGTTTGTACAGAAGTAAAAAATAGGGATACATGAGCATAATTATGTAATCCGTCATCCAAAGTCAACAAAAGTCATCTCCAAAAGATATAGACATCTACATATACATGCCCAAACATATCATCAACGGCCAGGTCCAAAGAGCTCATTCACTCTACACTGAAAGTCAATAATAACACGAGTGATAATCCTCATAACAGAATCATGATCAACATGACCCAAAATAAAAGATGGTAGATGTATTATATCCATCTGAACACTACCAAGAATATCCATAGAAATCTGATGCATCAACTCCATTGATACATTCCTCACACAAGTACTACCGCCCCGATGCACAACTGAAGGGTCGGTAACAGACAACAAGCGAAGAACACCCTCTCTGGTGGTAAACACCTCATCATATCTGGCTCGAAACCACTGATGCTGCCTGAGAAGATCATAGTAGGCAGAAGTAGGAACAAAATCAACTTCAACCCTGGATAATGATAGAGTATATATTTATATATATATTATAGGATTTTATTCTCATATTTTTAGTATTTTGTACATAATTGGATATATATTAATTAGAGTTTAATGTTTTATGATATGAAATAAAGAAATCCTAAAGTTGGAAGAATTGGAGCATAAAGAGTCCAATTTGGAGTTAATTAGAATGAAATTCGGATTTAATGGGCAGCTCACACATACATCACTGTTTGGGCCATAACTTGAGTTCAAGAAGTCAGAATTGAGTGATTTTATAGCCCACATAAAGATAATAGAAAAATCTATAATTCAGAGGTGATCCAACACAATATCTCAACTAGAGCAGCCTAGAAACACGCCTGAAAGTCAGTTACGAATTTCAACATTACAATCCAACTCATTATAGGAAATTGTTTGTGTTTCCTTGTAAAGCATTAAAACTCTTATATATTAGGGTTGTATATTATTAGAGAAATATACAATATCATATTATTAGTTAGCCGTACTTTCGAGAGAAAAGAGAGAGAAACACTTTGAGAGAAGATTGAAGGAAGGAGTGAAGGGATTCATCCGGACTTCAAACGATTTCTTCAACTTGTATTCTTTGCACTTAAACTCTTATACTCATGGGTTGTATTAATAATTTACATATTTTTTATTCATCATGAGTATCTAATCCCTAAATTCGAGAATTTGGTAGTATTCATTGGTTT
This sequence comes from Oenanthe sinensis, assembly GCA_028671895.1. NCBI lineage: Eukaryota > Viridiplantae > Streptophyta > Magnoliopsida > Apiales > Apiaceae > Oenanthe > Oenanthe sinensis. The sequence goes on from CM053814.1 coordinate 25,875,643, forward strand.
ATTATGTTTGTTTGATTATATTGTGATTTCTCTTGGTTTCCTAATATGTCGTTCAGTGTTTAACACAATTACAGGAGTCGCGAACCTTTAATTGTATCCATATAAGTTATTAATGAATCGGGAGAGGAGTTGTAATTCTATTACATGATATTATATACACAATTTAAGTATTAGATCTAGATATTGATATGCGAATTGTGAAACTTGTAATTCTTGGTCCTTAATAGTCTATGGATGTACTTTGTTTGACCATGGGAGTGGCTTTCCAAGTGTAATTATAGGCACTATAGGTTACCTTAGGAGATGAATTTATAAACATTAGAATGATTATTTTTAGCAAAACAAGATAAACAAATTAGACATTCATGATAGTACATTGAAGAAACCTTGTTCCTGGATTGTTTTATCTCATATTTATTATATAGTTGTTTAATTGTTTATTAGATTAAATAAGTTGATAATTACACACCTATAAATTCTTCTTCACACTTCTAAATTGTAAGAAATAATATACTTGAAATTGATATTGATAACAGTCCTTCCCTGTTAACAATAACCCTTCAAAATACTCGATAACAGATAACTCTGGTGGTAGGGGAGGTAAAGTATAACCCAAAGTAGTAGTAGAGATAGGTGGCAACTCTGGCACACTAACAGCAGAAGCTGACACTAAACTGGCCATCACAGAAACAATAGGCTCAACAGGAGCCTCAAGACCACTAAGTGGAGAACGGTGAAACCGTCAAATCATCTCATCTAAAATCATCTCTCCCTGCCTCACAGGGGAAACAACAGCAGAAACAGGTGTCACTGGAACAGAATCTGATACCGGCATGGGTGAAACCTGCACCTCCCCAGGAGTGTCATCTCTATCAGGTGTGACTAAGTCTATCACATGTGGATGAGTCACTAAGTCTATCACTGGAGGTATATGGGCCTCCATAAACTAAACAGAGGAATCAGAACTATCCTCGCCAAACTCCATCAGCTCTACTGATGACTCAACATTAACACTATAGTCAACATATAAATACTCCATCGATGGATCACTATCAAGCTCTGAAGAAGACATCTACAATATCACAATAAACATATCAGACCATCTCTATATCTTAGGTTCAAGTATATAAATCAGTAGGACCTCAAATAAACATGCCTAAGTTGTATATCTATCCTTTAGATAAACTCTCACTTTGAGTTCCCTCTGTTCGTCTCTTATATCACCTCACTATATTCATAGGGTTCCCTCATTCCTATGAATATAAATAAACAATGTACTTTCACTGGAATCTTTTCTGGTACTTAGACAACGTCTTCCTTACTATTACAATCTTGAATACTTCATTCTCTGTTCTTCACTGACATTTGAACATATAAATGAACTTCTTTCAGTGAGTACAATTTTAAGACTGCAGATATCTTCTTTAACCTTTGCCTTTACCCTATCTTCAATACTTCTAGATTCCTATCCTTCGAACACTGTCTATCTTCAATCAATGCTAATACACTGAAATTTTCTAGCGACACTTTTATACTGAATCTTCAACACTTCTAAAACTCTAAAATTATTTACACATTATTCTTCACTGCGGTATGAACATATTAATTGTGACGTTCCGAAACCCCGGCATGTCGGTTCCCGGTACCAAGGTCCATCACATATCATATTCACGGTACATAAGTATAAAACTTACCTCACCATAACGGCGCGCAACCAATGATCACCACATAGATCAAACACCTTCTTAGAAGAACGACGATGTGCTAAGCATAACCCGGGATCCACACACCACGATTCTAAAATTAATATTACACATCTCAAAATAATATTATTACATGCCACAAATCTCTCGCTATCTAAACTAGCTACGCTAGTTCGACGTATGGACCAAGAGGCTAACATTACAGGGTTAACCAACCCGAAAATCATTAGCTCTGCATAATCCCCTTCCCTTTATCAACTGGATTAGGGGACTCAGTGTTTTCACATTTAACTGTGAACAAAGTCACAAAAGAAAAAATATACAAGTATGAGCGAATGATTGCTCAGCAAGTACACCACTAGATTAGTCAACAAATAATACTCAAATATAGCAAAGGTTAAAATAATAACTTACCTCAGCTTCCAACCTCAATAAGGAATCGTTATGCCAGAAATAAAAGAATTTTGATGACAATAAAATCAATGATTAATTAACGTCATAATAAAAGGCTCAAAGTGATTCCATAAAGAAATGTTAATAAACAGATATTTAAAGAACTGGTCATCTCGCCTTGCGATACCCTATAGTGTGATCAACCACTATAGAAATATCACCACCCGTGATACCTCACTGCCCGATCAAGGCCATGTCTCAAGTATCGCATCATTATTTGCTAGAAGTCGGGTCCTTCTTAGAACCCAGGCAACATTAGTGCCCTAAATATAAAATAAAAAAATATATGTCATATCCGTTCACAGAACTCCCCACGGAATGTATACACAGAGTCCGTGTTGACCAGTAAAGATAAACTCCTCCTCAATCATAATATCTCATCTCAACATAATTCACCCTAATAGATCACAATAATTTATTTTGGTTTGACCTCACTTTCAGTGAGTCAGTTTCTCCAATTATGCTATTGACCCGGATAATGGATCAATAAGATTAAAATAACTTTATTGAGTTCGAAAAGAATAACCTCGAACTCCACATAGAAAGATCTATAGCTACCTCGAAGACTATGAGAGTAGCTAATATAAAATAAATATTTTTAATAAACAGGTGGTTGTCTCGAAATAATGAGTACAGTTCAGTGATATAAAAGAACACCTAGCTAAGTATATGACAGGGGCAGTAATTGATTTTTATCTACCAGAGTATAATTTAATGGTATAACGAGAAAACAGTTAACTCGCAAATAAAAAATTCACTGGATTGTCTCAAATAAATGAACAACATTCAATAAAACAACATAATTCTCATGATAAGGAGTAAACAAGAATTTAAATTTAAAACCGATAGAAGGAAATTTAATCTTTAAAACTCTTTGCAAAACTCATCAAATATGCTCTTTTTTAAAATATCACAATATCTCAGAAGTGGAGATAGCAGTGAACTTGCCTCAGGTCCGTCGAACTCAAACTATTAAAATAAGCAGTGTTGACTCAGATATTATTCTAGCCGCAACTCTAAATCACCTTTTAACAATTCAATAATAAATTATTTAGTAACTCATATTATTTGGACATTAAATATCCAAATAAAAATATTATTCACCAAATAATCCTCTTTTCGTCTCAACATCCTTAAATAATCTCATTCTATTATTATCCTCAAAATATCAATCTAATTCCCTAATATAAATTAACCATCTCTAATATTCTCGAATTATTCTAAATCAACACCATTTTATTCGAACTATCTCGGAATCTCACTCATGGTTCCGAATTATTAAAACTATTTCAAATTCTCATTTAATAAAACAACTCTTCTCGGAATAAATCCACAAATAATATATCTCCAATGAAATTTCTCATTCCCTTTTTAATCTCCTTTTAATATTATTAAACTCTCCTCTTTTAGTCATTGTCCAATAATTCTCTATTTTAAATAATAATCTCTCAAATAAATATTTAAAAGAATATTTTATTCCCCAAAACACACAAATGTCTCAATTAAATATATATTCCTCCTCCAATATTTCTAAAAATAATTCCCACCTCTAATAAAATATTTTCTCCATTTTTAAAACAACTCCCAATAATTAAATATTTTAATCTCCAAATATATTTACAAAAATATTATTTTAAAATCAATTTCTCAAAACTCAAAATTTTAAAATAATAAAATATCCACAACAGCACACCACCCCACCACAGCAGTGGTGGCCGGACGTTGCCTATCCAGAATCCGGTTGCACTTCCGGTCACTACCACTGCCTCCTCTCTCCCCCTCCTCTCCCGTCGTCTCTCATCCCCCCGATGTTCTCTCTCTCCCCGTCGTCTCTCCTCTTCCTCCATTGCCAACACACACACACAATCGAACACGCACACACAAAGACCGATACATACATACACGCAGACATGTATGTATATATTCCCTCCTGCCTCCGCCTGCAACAACTCCGACCACCACCGCCGGCCTACATTGCCATCCTGGTGAGGCAACCTCCCTCTACTCCGATTTGTCCGACCCAAATTCAAACACAATACCCATTTCTAATTTCAATTGAAATCCCTAATTTTAATTTCTCCCCATTCATTTTAAAACCAACCCTAATTTTATTTTATTCCCAATTTAATTATAAAAAACCCCAAAATAAATGCACTTCTCCTTTTTAATACATCAACTCAATATTTATTCACCAAAAATTAATAAGAACTCCAATTTCTATTTTATTCATACTAATATCAACTCAAATTTCTAAATAAAATAATTAATAAACTCAAAATCAATCGCATACAACTCAAATAAGTACATGATCTCATAAAAATATACTCAAATCCAAGGCTAATAACTAGTTATGAGATCATACCTCGTAAATCCGCTTAACTTTCAAGAAATCACCACCAACTTGACTTCTCGGAATCCCATGAAAAATATATGATTGTGTAGAGCCAAATCCGTAGATTCTAGAAATCCTTTTGCATGCACGATCAAACAACTACTTGATTTTATAAAAATTTCTAAAGCTTGTATTACTCTCTCACTCTTTTTCTCCACAAAGGTCTCTGGAATTTTCTTGTATAATGGAGAATGTATAAAATGATCTCCACTAACTCATTTGTCTAAATAAATAAGTAAATGCTAGTAGCTATTGTTGGGCCTTTAAATAAATAAAACTCATTTAATTAGATCTACCCCAAATATTAATAAATGTGGTCCATTTATTTATAAGTCCAAAAGCTCACTTTAATAAATGGAACCCAATAATTATTCTCCTATTTATTCTCTTTAATAAATCCTAAATAATTCTCTTACTCCAAGTTTAATAAATATCTATTTTCTCAAAATTAATCTCTCATATTTTCCAATTAAATTTTAGTAGTCTCTTGGCATTATTAATTTAATACCACGATTAAAATATTTTAATACTCTTCAAAAATAATTCTCGTAATATTAAACTCCAAAAAAAAAAATCTGCTCAAATATATATTTCTAGAATAATTATAGTATTGTCTCTTTCCCCGAAAATATTTAAATCTCCATTTTCGGGCTTTAAGAAATATTTTAGTGGCATCTTTGAATTTTTATAAAATAAATCCACCACTAAAATAATTCTTCAAAATATTCTCAATTATTAAATCCCAAATAAAAATCTCTTTCTGAAACTCGATAATATTTACCAAAACTTAAATCTCAACACCAATTCTCAAAATAAATATTTTATTAAACTTTAAATTCTACGGGTGTTACATTAATGAAGTTCTCTCAGTGACCTGTAGTAGACTTAAATTTTTTTTCTAATTTCTTGAATCATTGTATTTGTCTTATCTTCATTTCTTCCTGATTTTCGTGTAAACTTTATATTATTTACTTGTCATGTTCTAGTGTTGAGTTATCACGACTTCTGTTCATACAGCTTTACAATCTCACCAACACGGCCAACCTCCTCTAATCTCATCAGGACGCAAAATGTTATTAGTATCTCCAATAATACACCAAGGAAGGCTCAATTCTCCTACCAATCTCCTCAATAGGTCCCAAGTGTTCCTTATGTGGCTCCTATCTGGTTCTCTATAGAATTCTGTTAACCGATATTCTTGCATTCCTTCTATCTCTATCCTCACATCAATATGATTTTTGCTATAACTTTTTTTGCCTCAAAGAAAGAAGATTTCATTACTTTCTCAAATCATTTGAAAGTACATGAAGCAAATTCGAATCGGCATTATCCACTCGCCACCTACGATCAGTTGGAGAACAACTATACATCGCTATATAGTAAGCTACTTTGTTCGCAGATCTCTTAAAAAACCTTAAAGATACACATTGATCTTTTAATTCTTGTAACATATTTTTGCAATCGTCTAGTGATTTTTGTTATAACTAATTAGCTAAACTTCATCAATCTTCTTCCAAAACAAAGCTAAGCCTCCACTGTGCCCTTAAGCAACCACTGACATACAACCTTCAAACCCTAATTGTGTCTTTAGTCTATCAACTTCATCTCTATTATAGATGGTCTCACTAAAAAAATAAACTTGGGCTTCTTTTGGACAATAATCTCCTTTCCTTATCCATATCCATCTTCCTCCCATCTTTCTGATCATCTTTTCCATCGCCACTTTCTTGAATTCCGTCCACACCATCTTGACTTGTTCCATTTTGAAGCCATTTCACCCCGATCTGTTTTACAGACTTATGGATCTCAGCCTTCATAAACAGACCATATGGTTTCGATATATTCCCGGGATGCTCCTCGAACAACTTCTCACAGAATTTTTAGAGTGTCCTATTACTCCACAAATAAAACAAACTGTAGGCACCCTTTCATACATGAAGTTTACCCAAAAACATTCTCCCCCAGCCTTCATCATCTTTAATCTACGCTTCAAAGGTTTCTCTATGATAATATTTACTTTCACCCTCGTATAATCCCTTCAAAACTCCAACAAAGTTCTTCTTATCCGACTCAACAAATTCACCAATATAGCTTCTCACTTCCTTCACTAATTTATCCGACATAAATCCTAGCTTGAGGTCATGAATCTACACCCACATCTCTAGCTTGTTTAGTACCACCGCCCCAGGGTTATCACTCAGCTTCAGCCTCTCAATAATTAACGGCGCCCTGTTGAAAGTCTATGGAGTACCCTCCAATACTGGTCTTATATCCACTTCATGATAAAATTGAAAGAGAAATAGATTTAGATCCAACTCTTTCACAAACATACCATTTCCTGGTCTCCATAACAATTCAATCATGTTTCTCAATGCTTCCAAATCTGATGGTCAATCAGATAACCATCTCTCCACTAAACACTACCTTACATCTATAACATCCCCTCCCTCTTCCTCTGATATGTTTTCAATAGACCTGGAAAATTGTTTGTGTCGTGTATAATCAGGTCATGTACTTTCATAATTCGGGTACTTAATGGGTAGAACTAGAAACAACACGTATAGACGTCGTGTACCCGATCTATTGACACGAATACGACACAGTTTAAGAATGACCCGACACGACACGAACTAAAGTACACGAATTTTTTTCGTGTACTTTTTAATTAAACAAAAATGAAATGACACTACCTGGTACACGAAAATGAAAAAACATGAAATGTACACAAAATAAATATGAACTGGTACAAGAATTGATACACGAAATATCAAAGTTTACATTTTTTGTCCAAATTATGGTTTAAACATAAGCCAAATTACATAAATTTAAAGAAAAATCCGCGTGAACAAGCCATAGGATGTTCCAACAAGTATGTCCAAAATCCCATCACCATCCAGATCAACAACAGTTGGAGAAAAATATATATAGCCACAGAACTTTGCATTATTCGTGCTTAAATCCAGTTTTGCAGTCCATTTGACTTGATTTGTATCGAGATTAAAAACAACAATACCTTCAACAACATATTTTCCAATATCAATGTCACAAAGTTCCTTTAAATGCACTAGGTCATCATAATACCTGCAAAAACATTAAAGTAAGCTAAGAGTATGAGTCTTTAAATTCTGCACTGTATATAATGTCTAGAAAAAATAGTAAATACGATGGCCTCATAGATTAACACTTCTCCGTACCTGTCAATTTTTATACCAACATGAATTGGCGTATATTTCAGTAAAATTGAAAAATATAGATAATTTTTCTTCAGTTATGAAGTACAAACTTAAATCTTAAGAAACACTCTTATTCATGCATCTTTTTCATGAAAAAACAAATACATTACATTATTCTTCTGCTAGATAAAATATTTACATATTTGATCTCAATTTAAAATTTGAAAAAAACTCTCCTCTAAAAAGTAAAGCATTCCTCAAGTTTAATTTTGTTCTCAAAGTGCCAACAAATGCATCATTACTAGAAGCATTATCTAAGGAGATACTAAACAATTTAAACTTAAGGTTCCATTCACATAACTTATATATTTTATCGGAAATAGTCATTCCCGTGTGTGGTGATGACATGTAAGAAAAATTCAGCAAATGTTTATGCAAAACCCAATCATCGGGGATAAAATGAGTGGTAATAGTTATATACCCATCAGTTGAAACAAGTCCATAAATCCGAAGATAAGCATACCTTACTGCCATAACTTTTTAACATGTTCCATAACTTTCTTTTTTCAGATTTATAATTGAGTAATATATCACTTCTTAAAGTATTTCTACTCACTAAAGTAGCTCTCGGATTTGCATATAAAAAAGGCCGCTCTAATACCCTCATATTCAACAAACTGAAGAGGTAGATTGTGTCTTATCACGACATCGGTGATCATATCTTTGAAAATCTTGGTGTCAAATACTCCATTATGCACCAACGTAGATTCCTAGATCCTAGAAATAATCATCTACCTAATATCTGAAGAGCTCACATAGATTTTTTTGATGCTTCAATAAATTTCCAGTCACTGCTACAAAATTAACTTTTTATGTTTGTGAAATAAGACATATACATCAGCTAAATGGCGACGTAAGGAGGGGGGACGTGTATAGTACGTAAAACATTACATATATGTCAGAATTTAGCAGAAGTAAATAACATGTGATCCGACATATATCATTCTAGAAAGCAGACGTATAAGAGTTAAATAGCCGATGTAAATAGGGAAATGGGCGACATATATTGGTAGACCTTTTGCGTCAGTTTGTTAAACAACCGACGTATATACTTAAATTTATATATGTCCACCCCTATAGAACTTACATATATTATCAATATTTATATTACTATTTTTATTATATATATATATATATATATATATATATATATATATATATATATATATTCCCAAAACCTGTTTTAACTTATTAAACTAGAATTTAAATCTGTTTTGAGTCAAATCTGTATAACCAAAATTTTCAATCAAAATGCAACATAACAATGTGTCAATTAACACATGCATAATCATTACTTGATAATTAACAAAACATCCACAATATTTATAAATATTTCTTCATGAGTTAATTAACCATACATATCCCATATCCGGCTGTTGTACACATTTTTGCACTATCCATGTCAGGTGCGCCCTATTCCTTCGTCAATGTTGGGCGAACCCACGTTCGAAGGAAACCCGGCCAGAGCTGTTACAGTCACGTGCCTTGGCTTCCCATTGCCTTTACCATCAATGTTAATCTATGTCTATTGAAGACCATAACTACACATTCCTCAAGTTGCCCTCGTAGGGGAGTTATGGTGTGCTGCTAACCTTATCTTGGAAGATCATTTCCCTGTACTCAGGCGGGTTGCCCTCGTCTGGGGGCTTAGGACGTGACTTGTATTTGTGGTGGATCTAGTGTTGGCCACCAATCAAGGTACCTTAAAAATAGTTGTAGTGGATCGGCTAGAGCCCATGGTTTCCGGGTCAATGTCGAATCCATGAAGTCCTTGGACCTTATACTGGGCTTTGACCTATTCAAACAAGTATGAATGTAGAGTCCTCTTCCAGGAAGGTTCCACTTGCCTTTTCTGCATTCGATTCGAAAAAGGAAACTCCGATTTCCTAACAAGCCTCTATTTTGCCAAGAACTATGGGGGCTTAATCCTTTATTTTCCCTATAAATAAAAGTACGTAGGCACATTGAAGGGGGTTATAATTTTTAGATCTCACAGCCTCAGAGAATAAAAGCTCTAGTTATTCTGAAACCTAGCAATCTCAGCCCTCAATCGCATACAAACCACCACACTCCGGCATTATTCATCTGTATCAGATCTTTTTCCGATAAAGAACCTCGATCGTTATTGATAACCAAATTTCTCCATCAACAAATTGGTGCTAGAACGAAGGGGACTCTCAACATCTAAGGAGAAAAGATGTCTCAATCACAAGATCAGCAGATGAACGGCAGGAGGGAGTAAGAAGCACAATCACCTGGTTGGAATCTTGGTCAGAACAACAAGAACTACCATGACCATGAGGAGTATGTTCCTGAGCACGTAACTAATCCTCCCAATGTTAGTTGAATCATTGGAGGTCCTCCTCCTATTATGATGACTAACTCAGAGATGATGGAGCAGTTATTTTTTATTGGAGACACGGTCAGGAGCCTCCATGAGAACTTTAATGGATTTGATGAACGTCTGCGTACTCTTGAATATTGTCCTAGGAAAGAGACCATGATAGAAGGATGGAGGCATACCCTCGATGGAGGAAGAAGGCTGGAAAATGCTCGTGATGGTAGGTTTCATGGAGTCACCCCCAGAAGGCTAGAATTTGGGAGCGGTGCTACCAATCAAAACTATCAGGGGAATAGTCCTTGCAGGAGAAGTTCATCGTCCTCCACACCCACATCATTCATGTTAGGAATTAGAGTTCAACAGAAGTGTACAGGGGGGAATGTATACTTCAAATTTTTATGCTGTTTTTGATTTTGATGAACGGTTTGTTTGGTGTATGTAGCTTTAAAAATTCAAGTGTTTAAATAAGTATAGTGAAAGAAATAAAGTTAACACGGAATATAATTTTTAATCTAATTTGTATTAGAATTGAACTTGCTACAATCTGAAATTCAGTGTGAATTTCAACTTCTTGTTCTTAGAAGATACATGGTATGAACTTGATAAATTCAAAAGATTTCTTACAATGAAAATAGTGCTAAGCCTATATAGTCAACATGTCTTTTTGGCACATGTTCTCATTCGTCAATTAATGCTAAAACTAGAAATAGACAAAAATGACTTTACATTTTACTAGTACCTATTTCTAGCTAACACTTTCTTTTGACAGTCTATAGCTTTTTGCCTTTTCTCTTCTATCATTTGTCTTATGTATCTTCCAAGCTTCATTGTAGACTTGTCTCTATCATTACAGGTTTGACTGACCCTGCAGTGACAGTGCTGCAAATTACTTGTCTTGTTCTTCTAAAATTCTCCTTGAAATTAGCTCTTTGAAACAATCGAGTACTCTGTTGATTTTGATTCGAGAAGTCATGATGATTGACTTCTCGAATAGGTTCATGCTGAGACTTCTCGATCAATTATTTGATGTGACTTCTCGATCAGTTACTTGTTGTGACTTCTCGATCATTTACTTGTTGTGACTTCTCGATTGGTTCAATCTTATGACTTCTCAATTGGTTCAGCCTTATGACTTCTCAATTGGTTCAGCCTTATGACTTCTTGATTGGTTCTTTTGCTAACTTCTTGAATTGTTTATTCTGGACTTGAATCTTCTAACAGACTTTATTCTTTGACTTTAGATTACAACTTGGAAATACAATTTGATCACACTTCTAACTGCAATGATACATTGAATTATCTAAGTCACTAACTTAATACAAAAGTATAAAATATGTTACATCAAGACAAATAATTATATAGAGTAAGCTTGATTTGGTCCAACAATCTCCCCCAATTTAGGAAAAGACAATTTCACAAATTAATACAAGATATGAAGCCTACCTATTTCTCCCGTTGAAGTTGTTAATGTTGTTGCATGAATAAATTATATTTGGCCTCCTTTTCTTATTCTTCCCTAATTCTGATTTCTTCAATGGCTTGAAGAATTTTTTGTTTGGCCATGACTTCTTCAATCAAAATTGTATTTTCAAAATATCAGCTGCAACTTCTAGAGTTTGAATGGGATAGTCTTTGACAAACTTGAGTCTTATTTTTGAAGTTACCCCATTTCTTAGTTTGAACTCAAATATGTCTGGATCTTTAAAAACTCTGCATTTTCCCATTCTCCTCAACTCTTTAGATTTTCTTTCCAACTCCTCCTTCTCTTTGATTTTCTTCTATGCCATTTCCTTCATCTTCTTTACCTTGTCAATCTTTTTCGGATACTTTCTTGCCAGATACTCATCGAATTCAACCATCTTCAATTTGTTCACCATGCTCTTTTTATCATAAAGGCTGATTACCTTTTTGATGTCATGAGTAGTAGATTTTTAGCTATCATGGTAGAACTATCTTTCTTCTCCATCAACATTTGTCACAAATACTTTCTTGTCCCTTATATCAACTTTACAAATCATGTCTGCCTTCCATTGCTTGAGTCTCACCTTATCAATTACAATTTCTTCTTGAATAGGATGGATAAGTAAACCTTTATTGGGCACAACAAGCTGCTTCTTCTATTTTGGACACTTTACTAGCAATGAGCTAGCAGGCTTCTTGAAATTTGTCCTGGTGACTGAGTTGTCTTTGATTTGCTAGCATGGCTTTAGATTTTTGACTTGGTCTTTCTTTATCTCCCTTCTTATTACTCCATTTGCTATTACTTTGACAAACTGTCTTCTAGGATATTTGGATTTAGGGATCATAGCAGTTTCAGAAACTGTTGGAATCATACTAGTACCCTGAATTATGATAGGTGTACTAGAATGAACACCAACAACTTGCTACTTTGAGGGCTTCTTTCTCTCATAAGTCTTTTCTTTTCCCGAGGCATCTATCTTCTTCTTGTCATCACATTCTTTCTTCTTTTCATCTTTATTTCCATCCTTATTACTCCTTGAATCAGGTTTCTTGTCTCCCTTTCCCTTGTCTTCGTCATCCTTTCTTTTCTTCTTCAATTCATCACTTGTAAAAGTTGACACTTGACCATTGATAAACTTTCTCAATTTCTCCATAATCACCTTGTCTTCTTCTCTAATCACTGGCTTTGTCTTTAACAGATCCAACAGACTAATGATTTGGCTTCTATTATCAGGGTTCAAATGCTGAAGAATTCTGAAGTGAGACAGAGTATTTGTCTTGGCATGTAGAGAATCCCATCAGGGTTGCAGTAGGCTTCAAGAAGTGTTTTGGGCAACAAAAGGCCTAACATGTTCTTCAATTCATTGTCTTCCTTAGTCATATTTTCTATTGCTTTGTGCAGGCACTCTAATTCTGTATAAGATAGTCCATCAAACAATCCTAGAGATACCTTGTAGTAGCAGATTCCATCTGTACTACTGGTACTTTGACCTCTACATCATTAACTTGAATCCTCACACCTCTCACCATGTAGATACTATTTTGCAGCATTTTTCTGTAGTTCCAGTGATTGTCCTTTACATTTACTTTGATTGATTTCAAATTCAACATAAACTCCTTGTCTGCAAGTGACTTCCTGTCCTCCTCCCTTAATATTGCAATGACAGTTTTTTGTCTCTCAGCTTCTATTTCATCCCTTTATTTTTCAATTTCCTCCCTTGTTTTCTCCCCCTTAGGGTTGATATCTTAGTGCAGGGATAATAATGAAAAGTGATTAGGCTGGAGTTGAGTAGGAATTTGGACCTGAGGTGCTTGACCAGACACAGGCATTGATGAAAGCAAGACTTGAATTGAAGCAAGTTGATTTGAGATTTGTTGAAGTGCGGTGCCTTGAGTAGAGCTAGAAGTTTCAAAATCTTTTGTGAGCGAGTTAACATTGGCCACCACTTTTGAGACTGTAGATGAGAGTGTTGATTGAACATTTGTCAAGGTGTCCACTTTTTCTTTGAGTTTCAATAATGTAACAGCTTCATCCTTTTCTTCATTGGCTTTAGATTGATAAAAATATCTACTTGTAAGTGAGCCAGGTCATGGATTGGAAAATCCTCAAGCAGCCTATTAACATGCCTATTTTTGTTCAGAACCTCAACCATGGTGTTGATTTTAGCTTGTTGTTGTTGAGTAGAAGTTTGGACAACAATCATTTCTTTGAAGGTTTTCTCCATCTTCTCCAATTTTTCATTTATTTCCTGAGTCCTATGTCTTGAAAAGGAAGAATCTGATTTAGAGGTATCATAACCATAAAGACCACCAGACTTCAATTTATCTTCAATAACTTTTAGAAATCCTTCCATTTTGGCTCTATGCTCTGCAATTTCTGATTGCAAGCCCCTTGCAAGATAATGATTGGATTAAAGTTGGACTTTGGTTGTCTCATGTATAGCATCATAAATGGCAGTTGGAGTGAAAGCTTTTTCACAGGATCCAAGAGATTTTAAGTACTTCTGCCTCATCCACTGTAGCATCTCATCCATGTTCACAGTATTTTTGTTGTCCAACCAGGCATCAACATTGGCCTCTTCTTCTGCAGCCATTTCAGCATTTTTGTCCTTTATTTCCTCTTGATCCTTAGCATACTCCAATAAAATTGTAGCATAATCCTTGTTGGGTAGATGAGAGGTGAGAAGTTGTTGAGCAATATGGTAGAAACCATCCAATTGATCTGCATATAGTTCTTTAAGTTGCTCATCTGAAAGTGACCCACCATGAGATGATGGTCCTGATTCCCTGTCATGTTGCACAGGTTTCAGCCATTGTGACAGAGAGTGAGAGATAGGGCCACTTGTTATAGTGGTCCCCTCAGCATCAAATTCATCATCCAATTGCTCAGATGAATACTTAGATACGATGGACATGTGATTTATCATGAGGAGACAGTCTTTGAATGATTGAGGAGTGTCCAGGGGATGCCATTTGTATGGTGTGGAGGTCCCTTAGATTACCCAATATCTCTGAAGACACTTGGTTTTCAAATTCCTTAGCGACCACAGAGTCTGAAGTAAAGACTCTTGAAGCCTCTATGGCTTTGATGGTGTCATCAGGATACGCGTCAGCATGCATTCCTTCACCATCTAGATGTGTTTCCTGAGTGGTGAATAAGGTGTCATGTACCAAGTCACTTGAGTTAGGCTCACCAGGAAAATAGAAATCCTGATGATCAACAACCTCATATGTTTGGCTAGACACATTTGGTTTAGAAGAAATTTTGGAAATAGAAGAGAGATTGTGAGTAGTTGTGAGTGTTGACAACTCCCCCTGAGAAAATGGGGAAGTTTCAATAGAAGTTCCCACCTGTGCATTTTATGTTTCCTTTTTTACTAGAACTTCTTCATTGACAGGAGTGAGTTCCAGCAGTGGTGCAGACTCTGTATAAGATGGAGTGGGCTGGGTCCCAATTTCAATAGATGCGCCTTGTTCAGAAAGTGCATATAGAAGTAGGTTTAATCCCTTATGTACCTCTACACCCTGTTGGGAGGATATAGAGTGGTCTGTTGTGGCCTTTTGATTTTTCTTCCTCCTCTTTAAAGGTTCCACAGGTGACTCATCAATTTCTTCTATATTTTCTTCTAGTATTACTTCTATATTCTTCTTTATAGCAGGTTTCTTTCTCTTTTTCTTTTCAACTACACCCTGTTGAGAGGATGTTGAGGTTGGCTCACTAACATCTATTGTTTGGAAAGAAGGGTCTACAGTTGGGTTAGAGGTCCTTGGGTTAGGTGCATTTGGTTCTTCTGCAGCCTTAGGACCTCTTACCGTGTTAAGGTAACCCTATGTAGGTTGCACTAGTAGATACCCCTCAAATACACTCCTCATATGAGGTCTGATTATGAGAGGGACATTAACTATGTTTCTCCTATCCAATGTAGCAAATATAATTTTAGACATGGATTTGGAGTAGCCAATTTTATCAAAGGAGTCTTTATGGTTTGAAACAAGCCTCAAGGAGATGGCATTCATTTTGATGAAACTGTCAAAGAGTTTAGGTTTATTCAAAATGAAGATGAACCATGTATTTACAAGAAGGTAAGTGGGAGCAATGCGGCATTCCTAGTATTATATGTTGATGATATATTAATAATAGGGAATGACATTCCTTCTTTACAAGCTGTTAAGACTTGGTTGAGTAAGAATTTCTCAATGAAAAACTTAGCCGAAGTGACCTATATTTTAGGTATCAAGATCTATAGTGATAGATCAAGAAGAATGATCGGCCTAAGTCAGAGTACATACATTGATAAAGTTTTGCATCTATTTGGGATGCAAAATGCTAAAAGGGGATTTGTCCATATGTCTCATGGGATATCGATCTCGAAAGATAACAGTCTTAAATCATTGGATGATAAGAACCGTATGAGTAAAGTTCCATATGCTTCAGCAATTGGTTCCATAATGTATGCAAAGATATGTACTCGTCCTGATGTCTCATATGCTTAGAGCATGACGAGTAGATACTAGTCTAATCCAGGTGAAGATCACTGGACAGCAGTCAAGAATATTCTTAAGTACTTGAAGAGGACTAAAGATCAATTCTTGGTATATGGAGAAGAAGATAAGATGGTTGTAAAAGGTTACACCGACGCTAGTTTCCAGACAGACAATGATGATTCGATTTCTCAGTCTGGGTTTGTATTTTGTCTAAATGGAGGTGCTGTAAGCTGGAAAAGTTCAAAGCAAGATACGGTTGTCGATTCTACAATGGTGGTTGAGTATATTGCTGCCTGTAATGTAGCCAATGAAGCTGTTTGGATTCGGAAATTTATTGCAGGTCTTGGTATGGTTCTTTCAGTCGCAGATCCGATAGATTTATACTGCGATAATAATGGAGCCATTTTACAGGCTAAGGAACCAAGGTCTCATTCCCGAAAAAAACATATACTCAGACGATATCATCTTCTTCGAGAGATTAATAATTTAGGAGATATACATATATGTAAAGTGCATACAAATGATAACATTGCAGATCCACTAACCAAGGTTTTGTCGCAGCAGAAGCACGAAGGTCATACTAGTTCCATGGGTATTAGATACATGAGAGATTGGCTCTAGTATAAGTGGGAGATTGTTAGTATTGGTGTCCTAGAGACAATAATTTTAATGTTTTATTGAAAACAATTAAGGATTGTGTTTTATGTGATTATTTAATTAATATTTATTATATCTTTATTTACTGCGTCATAAATTGAAAGAATAATAAATGTCCTTGGAATATTAATACGTAATATATATCTTTAAATATGTGAGTTAAAAATGAGATTATATTAATAGTATTTTATTCCTAAAATTCCCTAGTCAAGTATTATTATTTAAGGACAGTAATAATGCAATAAGACTAGTATGTTTGTTGACAGATGACCATATCCCATTGGTCATAGGTATGGTGATACTAAAGTCAAGAACATAAGTGTATGTATCAATACATGACATTGGAAAGACCCGCTGTGAGATTCTACATGTTAATAAGTATCGTAAGAAATTTCACTGTGATAATGATGTAATAATCCTCTGACTTGAAATCATTATATTTCTATACGAGAATTAATATACTTTGATTACACTCAAAGTTACCTTTAACCGGCTAATGATAAAGGTGGACATTGGGTATGTTATGAATTGTATGAGGAATATGAATGATAGATATAGGATTTAACCCTCCAATTCTATGAGTGATATTATTGGCCTCTTGATTGAGTGAGACTACGAAATGCATGGTCATGCTCAAATATTGATTTGTTTAAATAGTCTACTCATTGATCAAGAAAACCGAGATTAAATATTGAAGAGGATGACACTATACATGCTCGAGTTTGATCTATAATATAATGTTAAAGGGATTATATTACATGGAACATTATTCACGAAAGGTTTAATTGAATCAGCAATTATTATTGTTACTTGAGTAGCAATGATGTATTACTAGATGCCGTTCATTGTTTATAATTTTATTATTGGATATTAAAATTATTGCCAATGTAATAATAACCTAAAGGGTCACACACAAAGAATGTCAAAACGGAGGTTTATTTAAATTATAAATTTAGATATATTATTATTATTAATTCGAATTTAATTATTGAATTAATAAAGCGGGACTTGATTAATTATATTAGAATTCGGATTTAATAATAATAATAACCCAAAATCATAATGGGTTTTGGAAACCACATGGATTAAGTTAGGCCCAAAATCTCTCTCTCCCCTATATATACATAATGATGTATAGTATTAGGGTTTAATCATCAGATTTTATTTTTAGAGAAAAACCCTAGCTGCTCAACATTAAGAAAGGCTAGAGAAAAGAAGAGAGAGAGAGGAAGAGGCAAACAATTCGGCTAGTACCGATTCCGGTGATCGTTGGACGATCGGGCGTTCGTGTGGACTTCTTTAGAGAGCAGATTTTTGCAACAAAGGGCTATTGTGATTCGTTTTTATGGACCTCCATTAAACATCATACGGAAAGATTTGTTAAGGTACAAACTTCTTCACCATAATCATCCAAAGTTATAAATGGATCCTGCGGTAGGGTTTCATTTATTATTTATTTTTCGTGTTTTTCCGTTGCGTCTGTTCCCCGAAACCCTTCAATGGCATCAGAGCTACGTGTATAATGAGATGATTAGGTTATGTGTTTAACAGTTTTTCGATGTATGTAAACATATATATGATATGCCATGACTATATGTTGATAAAAAAATTTTATATGATTTTGAATATATGATATTCATGTGTTGTATAATCATGGGATTATTGTGTGTATTATTGTATGTATATGATACATGTTTGTTCTTGTTATGAGAATCGTATTCGATACGAATTCTGAAACAGCTTCAGTAGATTTTCTGAAATCTGTGTCTAGTGTCCTATTTTCACAAACGATATGTGTTTTCTGACTATAATCGTGTCACTGAGAAATATTGACAATGTCAGCTTCACATCTATAAGCCGTTTGACGATGTTACAGTCCCCGAAACGGCGATTTCTCATTTTCTAAAATTTATTTGATTTTCTGAAATTTTAAAATTTATTATATATGATTATATGATATGTTTATATAATCTGAGATATATTACATGTGTTATATGATAACATGGTGGATGATTATGGCCTAAAGACCCATATGATAGTAGTAGTTTTTTATGGTTTTGGTTTCTAAATACGACTTGTTTGTCGTTTATTCATTGTAATTGTTAATCTCGAATGTAACTCGAGTTCTTCTTGTAATTTTATTAGAATAGAATTATTTATTATTCAATGTAATTGTTTAATGGAGACTTGGAATCAAGGAAGCTAGGAGGCAATCCAGATGATGGGGCAATGAAGAAGATAAAGACATGAAATAGGGTAGTATTTGAAACCTTCATAGATTGACCTTGATAATTCCATTAGCTTGGAAATATCACATAAGATTGGGGCCATAACCAAACACGTTTAATTTACGCACAATACATATATGTATATGAATGCATGTGTAGATATGTATGTGTTGGAATGATGTATGTATTAGATACGACACCTATGCCATGCCTACTTAAGAAAGATAAAATCTGTAATGATTCAAAATTTTAAAATTAAACAAACGATCATGAGATTCTTGTGTTTATGAAACACGGTATTGAATATGAATTTTCTTTTTCTGATATGGGGAGATTTTGTCAAAAGCGAATTATTATTCATAAGAAAGTTAAGTTTTAAGTGAGACCGCTTGTGACTTCTCCGACGATCTGGAAATCGAACCATTGACGAATATTGAAATGGATTATTTGATCAAGGAAAAATTGAGAATCTCTTTATGATGGGATCATGATCGTTCATATAAACATTAAAATCCCTAAATACATATTAAGTTAATCGGATGCCTTCCAATGTTTAATACTCGTCAAGATCTAGATTGAGAAGGAGTGGGTTTGCCAAAGCATGGGAAGACGTGATAAGTAAGTGACTTCGTTTGTTGAAACATTGGATCTAACTTAACTAAATCATCATAATAGGATTGTGGGTTTAGAGACATAGAGTTTGGTGAGATTTATTGGATAAATGTGTATAAAGTGTTATTCCACCAAACTATCCAAGAGTTATATTTGATATAATTGACTAATGTTGTCTACAAAAATAGTCGTGTTTCGGGTGTATTAGCCAAAGCTATCTTAAAATATGGATGAAATATGGATCTTGGCTCCCTAGAAAGATTTAATGAAATGTTTTCCGAATTAATAGTTAGGGGTATTGATTTGATAAAAATAGTGAAAGATATATATTATGAATGTATATGATAATCACTTGAACATAATTAAACTTCTGCAACTAACTAATATGCAATTTTAAACATTGTAGATATATAATGGCAAACGACACATATAACTTCTCTGTGAAAGTAACCCTTGAGAAGGACAAGCTGATAGAAACTAACTTGCTTGATTGGTATATGAATTTGAGGGTTGTCCTCAGGCAGGAGCGAAAGCTTCACGTCATTGAAATTCCTTCACCTGCTCATCTTGTTGAGAATTCAACTCGTGTTCAGCAAAATGCTTATCAGAAGCATATTGATGATGCGAATGATGTTGCGTGTCTCATGCTGGCAACCATGAGTGCTGAGCTTCAAAAACAACATGAGCAAATGGATGCTTATGAGATGATTGAACACCTTCAAAGAATGTTTGAGGGACAGGCTCGTCAAGAAAGGTTCAACACGAGCAAAGCACTGTATGCTTGTAAACAGGGAGAGCGTGAACCTGTTCAACCACATGTTCTAAAAATGATAGGTTATATTGAGTATCTTGATACTTTGGGTTTCCCGATTGGTCCGGAAGCTCAGATTGACTTGATCTTTCAATCTTTAAACAACAATGTTAGTCCCAAATATCGTAGAAGGGGGGTTGAATACGATATTGTCCAATTTTAACTCTAATTCGCGGAATGGTTCTTTATGGACTTTATATAGTTCGAATAGTTATATAATCAAACAGTTGGTGAGCAATAACATAACAACAGTTCGGGGAATATATCTTTTGATTTATATAAACCCTGAGGTGCTCCACAAATCTAATCCGTAGATTAGTTACAATGATTCACTAGTACAGTCAGTTAAGTTACAAGCTTTAATGAAAACAACCAAGGTAACAACAGCTGTGGGTATAAACTTAATGGCTTCTATGTTTACTCTCTTGAATGCTCTCTGTGTTTCTCTCTTTAATTGCTCTGTGTATCTCTCTGTCTGTAAGCTGAATGAATGAATCCAAAGAGGATGCTTTGCTGCTTTTTGTGTAGTCTTTTTCAACTTAGGACACGTGGCCCATTTTGTGCCAAGTAAAGTAGTTGCTTCTTCACTTCTGTTTTTCCTTAAGTATCGGAACAATTTACTGAGTAATTGTTTAAGTATCGATGAGTTTGTAAAATAACCATCGGACACATAAAACAATTCCTGAAATAAAATTAATTACTTCAAAGCTTAGTAACCATCGGAATTATTCCTGCAGTTTTAACAACCATCAGAAAGTGCTAGCTTGCTTTTGTTTCCTTTACCCGATAGTTAATAACTATCGGCATATAAGACAAAATAAGCCCTTTGTCTTTCACCAATTCTTTTCCATTTGTTTATCTCACCCGATGGTTAATAACCATAGGTGAATAAGACAAAATAGCTTGATTAACCATTGGTGAATAAGACGAAATAGCTTGACTAGTTGACTTCTGGATACAGCTTCTGTAGTCTCATTCACTTAGCCAATTTTCGAACTTGTTAAGCCCTTTAATATAATTTCTTCCACTGCAACCAAGTCAAATAAATATTTCCTTGTTAATTCGACCTTGATTTATTCTGGGCTTAATCACATACCACTTAGGTTACTCATCTCAGTATCTGGTCAATTCTTCTCATCCATAGATGCAATTCTCAATCTCTTTTGTGCTGACGATTGGTGCAACTGGTCTAGTTCACAAACGACTAACATGATCTTGATCTTCACATCTTCTTTATAATACAATTGACTTTGTTCCTTGTTGATTAGAAGTGCTTCTAAACTTCACTGGAATCTTCTGTTTTTTCTGTAGTAAAACCTTCTTCATCTTTAGAACCTTTGAACCACTTCAACTTTATTCTTCACTGAGGCTTGAACATGTTAATGAACTTCTTTCAGTGATCTTCAATGTCTTCAAAGCTTCCTCTAATAATTTGGTCTTTTGTATTCAACTTATAAATGATTCGCTGTCGATTCCGTGCTTCATTTTAATATAAGTTACCGACCATCTGTGTTGAGTTGGTTTCCTCAGTTACATGTTACGTTACGTTACATTATGCTTTACAATCTCCCCCTATTTGATTGTTAGAGTTCGACAAGCAAATCCCTTAAGAGGATAACTCAACTAACTTACAAGAAAAAGTAAATAGAAGACGGTAATCTAATATTAAATACATTCTGGATCACATAATACATTTCCAGATTTCAAAAACAATTACAATGTAGAATGAATGTTCCTCTAGCTTGAACTGATATACATTAAGTCATTCTCATTCTCACTGTACAAGACTTGCAAGCTGGTCATTCACTAGATCCAGCGCTTCTTCTTCTAGCAAATTTCATGGCTTGGGATCTGACAAAGCTTCCTGAAGTGTTTGCAAGACAGCTACTCTCCTGATCTGCTTAACCTGTTCGAATGTAAATTCAAGAATTTTCGTCTTTCCTTTAACACTCAACCTTTTTTTGAACTGCTTTAACCCGATCAGTGTTGTAATGTGATTCTGCTTCCAACTTCTCCATGTAAAGCTTAGAGATTTCTGCCAATGCTGAATTGTCTTTGTAGTTCGTCGAAGTCTTGATTTGATCAAGTATAAAACCCAGTTCCTTAGAAGTCATGTAAGATATCTTGTGGATATCAACTATTTCAGTTTTTCCTTTGAGGTTCTTGTACCTGATTGCTGGAGGATCCTTTAACACCATTGTCTCTGTCTCCCTGATTACATCAAAATTCGGAAAGACAATTGGAAAATCTGGCTTTTTTGTATACTCGAACACTTTCCCTGGATGGTTAAATCTAAATTCACTCATTGCCTTGACTTTTTCAAAGTCCCAATCTCCTTCTTCTTTTGTATACATAGGCAATTTTGGTTGAGATCCATTTGAAGGATCTATTCTTCTGACCTTGGAAATATCTACAGATTGATTTGATAAGACATTAAGTCTATAAGCATAGATGCGCTCTTCAACATATTTCAGACGCTTCAGAGGATATAGACTTAGTTTTTCATCACTCAAACACAGTGTCTGAACTAACTTGTCTTTGTAGAATATCACTGTATAAGGAGTTGTGTGAACTTCAACTTCTGCTTTGCTCATTTGATCTTCAATCATATCAGTAAGAAGTTCATTCACATGAGATCTCTTGTCCACTCTAATCTTCATGACATACAATTCAGTGAGAGACCTCAACTTGATAAAATTAGAAGAAATGGTCTTAGTAGTCGAATTATTGAATTGAATCTGAATCCGTCATCCATTGATGTTAGACGCGATGAATATCAATTTGATTGTTTGTTTCAATGCATGAAAGAACTGATTTATTGATGGATGACTTTTGTGAGCTTCTTGCAATGCTTCCAGAACTTTTTGATCTTCATTTTGAATCATTCCTAACTCTGGTTTCTGCAAAAGACTCCTAGCCTTGTCCCATGTACTTCCTTCTCTTGATAATACCAATGGCCTTTGTCTCCTTACAATATAGTGGTTGTAGTGTTCTTTTCTGACTTTCTCTTGAGACATTCGTGCAATTTCACATGCCCTTATCCTTGATTGATTTGCATCTAGTAAACCAAATATTCCATAAAGTCCGTTTCAGTGAACTGATAAGCGGCACCATTTACAAATTCATCAAACAAATCATCTTCCTGAGCTGTAGGAGCAGTATGAGAAAGTTCCCATATTTCTCCTTCTTCAAGTGTGAGCCTTACCTCCAGCGATATATCTTGCTCCCCCTGAGATGTATAAATGTTTGCTTCTTCCTCTACCAACTTGCCTTTGCCTTTGTCTTTACTCCCCAAAACAGCACCAGATTCTTTTTCTTGCTCTCGCACTATCATCTCCCCCTTAGTTGTGTTATCCTCGGAAGCAAGGATTTGAGTAGTTTGAGATTTATGCTTTTCAAACAAATCTGTAACAAACTTCTTCATATCAGTCTTAAAATTCTATAAATCCTGCAACATGTTGTATTGAACAGATTTTATTTCCATGACATTGCTGTGAAATTCAGATTTTATTTCGGTGACAGTAGTCTCCAGGTTATAAACCCTTTGATTTAGAGATTGTGTGTGTGCATTGTGAGGGTATTTATTTGGTTGGTAAGTGTCTCACTGACAGGTTCTATAGGTGTTTGTCTCTCAATTCTCTCGCTCGGTCTTAGGGGTGTGGGTGAATTATGATCACTCAAACGTTCTGTTGGTGTTTTACTCACTCTCCTTGACTCCAGCAAGTCTTCTGTACCTGCAGTGAAAATCCTAAATGGCTCATCCGAAGAACTATTGCCAAGTAGTTGCTTCTCCTTTCCACTTATAGTGGTGGAGACTCCTTATTAGGAGCCAGGAATGTTCCTCCTGGGGGGCTTATCACATTGGATCCTGTAATGTTTAGCAATGAAGGATCCGTGACTCCCGCAATAGCCTGTGAAGGCATGACCTGTACAGGATCTACCTGCATAGGTTCTGCTACTGTAGTAGCAATATCTGTCAATTCCTCCTGTGTGTGTGCTCCTTTCAGTGCAACAAATAACTTGGTTGGAGGCTCAATTATTGACACTCTTTTAGATGCCCTGGCTGACGGGCGAATTTCAATAGGTTCACCCTGTTTAGAGGATGTCCTCAGAGACTGTGTATTTGCCTTTTTCAGCTCTATGTCCTTTTGAGAGGGCATAGATGGGCTAACAGATATCTCAGGTTCTTCTAATCTCCTTCTAGTCAGAGGTAGAGCTGTTGGATTCCCTCACCTGCCTTATGTGGTGCTTCTAAGGCACTATCTCCCTCACTCACAATTTGAAGTTTCAAGGGTAGAAGAGAAGATAACGGTAAGGATTGAGTAGTGTTTGGTTCTGAGGCAGGGGTTAGAATCTGTTGGGTTGCAGATTCATTGCCTTGTCCTAATGCCACAGAGGGCTCAGCAATAAGTTCCATTCCAGTATCTTCAAACAAATTCTGCAAATTAATAAACAGTGAAGATGTGGATTTAGTTGGACTACCTGACTTACTACCTGTTAGAGAGATGGGATGATATGAATCTTGAGTATTAGCATTCCCAAGTGAATCTCCTCCAGATGTAACTTGTACCTCTTCGGTCACCTGAACAGTTTCTTCTTGTGATAACTCCAATTCAGGGGTAGGCACTTGATCTTCTTCTTGATCTTGTTCAGGGATTTGTATATCTTCTTGTGGTCCAAGAGGGACGTCTCTGTCCATATCAATAACACACCTCCTCATAAATTCTGTCATTAGTGCTGGTGAGTTGTTGTTGTAGTCATTGTTGTTCTGCAAAGTTGTAGCAATCTTGTTCTTCTACTTCACAGGAAAAGAAGTAGGACCACTATAATAGCGTAGCTTTTCCTCGTTAGTAAATACATCATTAATAACAAGCTGTAAGAACCTTGGAAAGAAACACTCCACATTTCGAAGTTGGAGGTTTCTGTTATCCGGAAGTCCCATTACGCTTAGAATTTTATGCATTAACAAATGACCATAGTTTAACCTAAGATTATTAGCAACACCATATCCGATAGCTTGATAAAAATAAGGAATACCATGGGTGCTCGTCTTCTTAAAGGAAAAACACTGAATAATTGTATGGAAAAAGAAATTCCATGCCTTAGGAAAATGTTGTTTATACATTTCACCCAAGTCACGAACTTCGAAATTGAAGTAGTTGGTAAAAGTACAGAAATCAGCTAATTGTTCGGGTGTAGGATCTTGAACAAAATTATCCTGTGGGAATCGAAGAATACGATTCAAATCATGTTCAGTAACCCTAATTTCCCGATTGCCTAAGTGAAAAGTAAAAGCCAACACTTCACTAACTGAGGAGTTAGTAGCAGAGCAGTAACAGTCTCGCAACATATTATGATTTAATAGAACGTCTGTCACTAAAGCATACCTGATCCTAGAATATTCGAGTAATATTCGTGCCCAAGCCCGATAATCAGCAGGTAGGGTCTGAATATTATAATCGGCAACTAAATTCGTACGAGTGATACTAAAAATTCCAGCCATTTTTAACAAGTAAAAATTACCAAAATTTTTAACTTTTCCAAAACAAAAACGAATTTAGTTTATTCGTATACGAACCAAAAACACCCAATAATTCAAACTTCTCCAAAAATTCTAAAAATAATTTATGAAAAACTATGAGAGATTTGAAATACACCAGTATTTTTATTACGATTTTTTGACTTCTAGTTAATCCTAGAAAAATTCCCAAAGTTCGAAATATTCGTAAATTTTTCGAAACAAAACTAAACAAAATTAGTATGGAAATGAAGCTAGTTAACAGATCTACACATTCATGGTTTTAGAATTGTAAAATATGGCCTAGAAGTGTAGATATTTGAAGAGAAAAAATCAATTTAGCTCCGATATTAACTAACAGTCGGATGTGGTGTATGGCTAAAAAGTAAAGCAAAGTAAAGTACATCCACCACCCGATGGTTACTAACTATCGGAATATTTAATTAATTTTCATTTTCTTTTACTATCGGATCATGCAAAGAAAAGAATATGTAACTATCGGGTCATGCATTTAATTATTTAAAATAAAATACTCTTTCCGATAGTTAACAACTATCGATGCATGCATATTTAAATAATAAAACAAAACATAGCTAACTATCGGGACATGTAATCTAATTAATTTAAAATAAAATAAAATACATTTCCGATAGTTAACAACCATTGATACATGTAAGTTAATTTTAATTAGAAAATCATTAATAATTGAAATACTGATGATTTAAAAATTAAAATAAAACTTGCATTTATCAAATAATTTAGAACATGTAAACATATAAATTCGAATTGTCATAAACTTAATTAAATAGAGATTTCTTAAATTAAAAAGTTAATATTCCTAAAATAGAATTATTAAAATTTTAATTTAGAAATAACAAAAAATTAAAGATAATTCAATTTGAATTACACAAGTATACAATAATAACATACATATTAATATATAATACACAGGTGGTTGATTAGAGATTTTTGAAAACCAAAAAAATTTTGTTACATACTCTGTTGCAGTTGTAATTTCCAAAAATTTAAAACCAACCCAATCACAATTCAATTAATAATAACAGCATACTAAGTATAATTCAGTCAGATATGCATATTAATACTGAGAATTGTAATTACTACACATTTTTCCAGTGAGAACCAGTACATTAAATAAACAAGCCTGTACAACCAATTTCTCACTAAAAATCACAACTTGTCTGATATAGAATCTCTCAGCCTGATTTCATGACATTGAAATCCACCAATTAATTCTAAACCACAGATTGTTATGCTTCTTGTTAACTACAAACACTTATATAGCAGTTAACTACTTATGCTATATCGAATAATTGCCACAAAGCATAACTGGTATACTTATGATAATTAATATTGATATTCATAATCCCGAGATCAATAGTTGGACTGGAGTTCACAAGTCCTTTGGATATAAAAATTCAATAACTTGTGAATCCATACAACTCCTCGCAAATAAAAATTAATTTAAATTTAACATCCCTAATTCACTAACCAACCTAGAGAAAGTGGATTCGTCTAGTGGTTTCGTGAAGATGTCTGCAAGTTGTTGTTCTGTGGGTACAAAATGCAACTCCACAATTCCATTCATGACATGCTCTAGTATAAAGTGATACCTGATATCAATATGTTTGGTTCGTGAGTGCTGAACCGGATTGTTGGTTATAGCTATGGCACTTGTGTTGTCGCAGAATATTGGAATCTTGTTCAACATAAAGCCATAGTCTTGGAGTTGGTTTCTCATCCATAGGATCTGAGCACAACAGCTACTAGCTGTGATGTATTCTGCCTCTGCTGTTGAGGTAGACACTGAGTACTGCTTCTTGCTATACCATGAGACCAATCTTCTTCCCAAGAATTGACAGCTTCCAGAAGTACTCTTCCTGTCAATCTTACAACCTGCAAAATCCGAGTCTGTATAGCCGATTAGGTCAAAACCGGTACCTTTAGGATACCAAATTCCCAAATTCCCAAATTTGGAGTACCCTTCAGGTATCTAAAAATTCTTTTGACAGCTATAAGGTGAGACTCTTTTGGGTTAGCTTGGAACCGTGCACATAAGCAAGTTGAAAACATAATATCTGGCCTACTTGCAGTTAAGTAGAGTAGAGATCCAATCATACCTCTGTAGCTTGTGATGTCGACAGATTTACCTGATTTGTCCTCATCAAGCTTTGTGGCAGTTGGCATTGGAGTCTTGGCTGGAGCTGAATCTTCAAGTCCATATTTCTTCAGAAGATCTCTGATGTACTTTGTCTGACAAATGAAGATCCCATCTTTCTTCTGACTCACTTGTAGCCCAAGAAAGAATGTCAGCTCGCCCATCATACTCATCTCGTACCTACTCTGCATTAACTTAGCAAATCTCTTGCATAGCTCATCATTAGTAGAACTGAATATAATATCATCAACATACACTTGAACTAATATCATAGCATCTTTATGCATTTTATGAAAGAGAGTCTTATCTATAACACCTCAGATAAATCCGTTTTCAATTAAGAATTCAGATAGTGTTTCATACCATGTTCGAGGTGCCTGCTTGAGTCCATAAAGAGCTTTAAAAAGGAAGTACACAAAGTCCATATGATCTTTGTTCTCGAAACCCGGAGGTTACTCTACATATACTTCTTCTTCCAGCTCCCCATTCAGGAATGCACTCTTCACATCCATTTGATAAACTTTAAAGTCTGAATGTGTTGCGAATGCCAAAAACATCCTGATGGCTTCAAGTCTTGCTACTAGTGCATAGGTCTCGTCATAATCTATTCCTTCTTTTTGAGAATACCCCTTAGCAACCAGTCTGGCCTTGTTCCTCGTAACAATGCCATCTTCATCCAACTTATTCCTGAATACCCATTTAGTGCCAATAACAGATTTGTATTTAGGTCTGGGTACCAGTTTCCAAACTTTCTGCCTATCAAACTGATTGAGTTCATCTTGCATCGCAATCACCCAATCTGGATCTTCTAGAACATCTTCAACCTTTTTAGGTTCTTCCTCTGATAGAAAACCAGAGTATAGACATTCATTCTCTGTTGCTCTTCTAGTCCTCACACCACTCTCTGGGTCACCAATGATTAATTCAAAGGGATGATCTCTGTTCCATACCCTCTGTCTAGGCAGATTAGCCCTTGATGATTGTCCTTCTTCGTGGTTGTGTTGAGAGCGACTAGCTGATCCTTCTTCACCTCCCCCTGAGTTGTTGCCTTCATTATTTGATGATCCACCAGTTGAGCTAGAAGGTTCAGTAACAGACTGATTTTGAAATACAGACTGTGACTGTGACTGTGTGGTATTACCAACACTTCCACTGCTTTGCTCTGGATTATCAATCTACGTGTATACATGACTACTAGATGCAACACCAGG
This sequence comes from Oenanthe sinensis, assembly GCA_028671895.1. Taxonomy (NCBI): domain Eukaryota; kingdom Viridiplantae; phylum Streptophyta; class Magnoliopsida; order Apiales; family Apiaceae; genus Oenanthe; species Oenanthe sinensis. The sequence continues at coordinate 25,904,924 of CM053814.1, forward strand.
TACGTCTTCATCTCCTAAGTAGTATTCTGATAGATTTTCAATTTTCAAAGATTCAGAATCTTTATCTTTTTGAAGACTTGGGAGTTTGGTGTCGTCAAACGTTACATTAAGGCTTTCAATGACCTTATGAGTTTCAATCACATATACCCTGTACGTCTTAGACTCCAGTGAGTAACCAAGGAAAATCCCTTCATCTGCTTTAGCATCAAACTTGTCCAGATGTTCATCTTTCAATACATAGCATTTTCCACCAAACACATGAAAGTACTTCAGTGATGGCTTTCTGTTGGTCATAATCTCATAGGATGTCTTTTCTAGATCTTTATTAATCAGGGTCCTATTTTGAGTGTAACAAGCTGTGTTGACTGCTTCTGCCCAAAAATATGTAGGTAGCTTTGACTGGCTTAACATTGTCCTTGCTGCTTCAATCAAAGTCCTATTTTTCCTTTCTACCACTCCATTCTGCTGTGGAGTTCTTGGGGCTGAGTATTGTCTTGAAATGCCTTGCTCCGTGCAGAATTCATTTATAACTGCATTTCTGAATTCAGTTCCATTATCTAATCTGATCGTCCGCACAGGCAATCCAGCTTCCACTTCAGTCTTTTTAATGTGATCGATTACCATTTGAGGTGCTTCATCCTTAGAATGCAAAAACAACACCCACGTGTACTTGGAGTAGTCATCGACAATCACTAATGCATATTTCTTTTTTGAAACTGACATGACATTAACCGGTCCAAACAGATCCATATGAATCAACTGGAGAGGTTCGCTGATGCTTGACACGTCCTTACTTTTATGTGACGCCTTCTTTGACTTACCCTTCTGTGGTAACCCTCTCACCAATTCTCTTCTAACTAAAGAATTCATTGCCTTAAAGTTCAAGTGAGGTAGTTTTCTGTGCCATAACCAACTCAATTCAGAAGATGCTTTACTGTAGAAACAACTTGTTTCTCCTCTGCTTGCAGTGTTTAAGTCAGCTACGAATAGATTTCCTTTTCTTACTCATTTAAGAGCAAGCTTTTCATCTTTCCTGTTGGTGATCAGACACTTTTCCTTCCTGAAGTCCACATTATATCCTTTATCTGTAAATTGACTGACGCTCAGCAAGTTGTGCTTCAGACCATCAACAAGAGAGATATTTTCAATGATGACATTTCCAACTTCCATACTACCATATCCCTTAGTAAAGCCTTTGTTGTCATCTCCAAAGGTTACAACTGGGCCGGTCTTCTCAACCACATTGATCAGCAGGGACTTGTCTCCTGTCATGTGCTTTGAACATCCACTATCCAGAATCCACATGACTTTTTCATTAGTATATATGCCCTGCAACCACAAAGTGATTAAGGTTTCTTTGGAACCCAAACTTGTTTGGGTCCAAGAAATTTAGAGGTTCTTGCAGATGGTGTAATAGGTTCAGTTTTCACATCTTTAAGTTCTACTTTGACTGAACTCAAATCATGTTCCTTTGCCTTGACAGATTTGTCTTTTGGCTTAGGAGATTGAGTCTCCTTCCTAACTTTAGGAGGACTAGCAGTCTTTTCCCTTACCTTTTTCTTATTCATGCTTCTTTCTATGCCTATGCAATTACTAGAAGTAGATGCATTCATCAAATTAAAATAAGCATTCATAATATTAAAAGCACATGGCATACATCCAGTAATACCACAAGGCAAATGAGAACTATTCATGCTAAACATGTTCTGCACAACAGGAATATTAGATTCTACTTTAACCTTATTACATGCATGACTAAGGTGTCCAACAGAATTGCAATTAGTACACAATTTCCTAGGTGCAGTGGGTGCAGGTGTAGCAGAATTAGCAATTTTAACACCTACTTTCCCATTCCTATTACTCTTTGACTTGTTCTTGTTACCACCTAATTCAGTTTTAGCAGATTCAGTTTTGACTGGCTCATTAGGTGTAACTTCTTCTACATTATCTTCCTCAACTTCTTTCTCTTTTAACTTATCCTCAACAAGCATTTCTTGTTTCCATACGATAGTATCTTCGTCTAAGGGTTCTGAGAGTGGGAGCTTAAAGATAGGATTACTACTCTTCTTAATGACAAAAGGAACATTTTCATTTTCTAATAAAACAGTACTAGAAGCATTGAAAGTTACATTCCTTTTATCCTTTTTCTTATTCCTTTTATGTTCATCGTAGTCAAAGCCTATACATGTCTTGTTATCTAAGCTCTGTTTATCCATTATGTCTTTAGCAATATTAGCTGAGTTCTTAAAAGCTTCCAATTTTAACTCTAGCTCAGAAATCTTAGCCATAAGTGCCGTCTCAACCTCTGCATTACAGTTAACCTTATTCTCTAAATATTCATTTCTTTCCTTAAGGTTATTAACTGTGATTCCTACAAGCTCTAGTTGTTCCTTTCCAGATTCTAGCTTTTTAATCTTCGCAACTAGTCTAGCATTTTCTGCTTCAGAAGCTAGCATGCTTGTATGAATGTTAAACATCTCTATAATCAAGTCATTAACAGTATTTTTATATTCAGATAGAGACATATCTACAGTGGTGAGAATAGGTACCTGTGCTGATGATGGAGATTCTTCTGATGTGTCTGCCATTAATGCAAGATTTCCATATTCTTCTTCTTCAGAATCTGTGTCATCCCAGCTTCTACCTTCAACAATGTAAGCCTTGCCTTGTTGTTTTATAACCAAAGCATCCAATCTCTGTTTCAACTTCTCATTCTCCCTTTTCAACTCATCATAGCTTTTCTTCTCGTATGAACTCTTCTTCTCATAAACCTTATTGTCTTTTGCTTGTTTCGGTTTCTTACATTCAGTGGCGAAATGCCCTAGTTCATTGCAGTTGTAGCACCGGAACTTACTACGGTCTACCATGTTTGACTTGTAACCACCTCTTGAGTTGGATCCCGAAAATGATCCTGTCTTCTGAAATCTGCTACCAAAACTTTTCTTATACTTGGGATTCTTTCTGAATCTTATATGCTTGAAACGCCCTGCTAAGTACGCCATAGATTTGTCTTCCATCTCATCAATCTCTTCCAATGTATAAAAATCATCTTCCTCTTCAGCTTGTGATTCTGTAGCCATTTCAGCTTCAATGATCAATTGTCTACCAATCTTGGTTTCAACAACCTTTGCTTCAGAAGTCTTCACTTCATCTGCCACAAGAGCTGTGGTCTTCATTAGTGCTGCACTCTTACTGTCCACTGAGCCGGAACCATAGATAATCAACCTCTGTTCTTGTTCCATTTCATAAGTCTTCAATTTTCCATATAGCTTTTCAAGGGGCATGACATTGAAGTTGTCCCTTTCTCTAATTGAAGAAACTTTATGCTCAACATGATGTGGAAGAGTCAACATAAACTTCCTGTTCGTTTCCTTTAATGGATAGTTCTTCCCCTGGATACTCAACTCATTTAATAATTTATTATATCGCTCAAAGACTTGAGTGATTGTTTCTCTAGGAGTAGATTTGAACGCTTCATATCTTGATGTAAGTATATCCAACCGGTTCTCTTTTACTTCTTCTGTTCCTTCCATAATCAGTTCGATGGTTTCCCACATGTGCTTTCCAGATATACAATTTAGAATTTGATGACACATGTCTTCATCCATTGAGTCAACAATAATCAACTGAAGGCCTATGTCCAATGCAACAATTTCTTTCTCTGTATCAGTGAACTCTATAGGATCCTTTGGAGTAGACCTTTGAGGAACTCTTACTCCGTCCACTGTAGATTCAGGAATCATCTTCATTGGTACAAACGGTCCGTTCTCTAAGATACCCATGTACAATAGATTTGCAGCCTTAATAAACAGGGTCATCTTCTTTTTCCAGAGACTATAATTCCCTCTATCAAACTGAGGAACCTTAATACTTCCTACTTTCTGAGAACTCATGATATTGAACTTTTCAAAATTATTTAAAGTTCAAAAAATTTCTGAGTGAAATATTTTGAAAATTAAAAAATTCGCGAAAAATTCCAGAAGCTTAATACTGAAGTCCGAACAATAGATCCTGATTTGTAAACTCAATCAGTAAGCTCTGATACCAATTGTTAGTCCCAAATATCGTAGAAGGGGGGTTGAATACGATATTGTCCAATTTTAACTCTAATTCGCGGAATGGTTCTTTATGGACTTTATACAGTTCGAACAGTTATATAATCAAACAGTTGGTGAGCAATAACATAACAACAGTTCGGGGAATATATCTTTTGATTTATATAAACCATGAGGTGCTCCACAAATCTAATCCGTAGATTAGTTACAATGATTCACTAGTACAGTCAGTTAAGTTACAAGCTTTAATGAAAACAACCAAGGTAACAACAGTTGTGGGTATAAACTTAATGGCTTCTATGTTTACTCTCTTGAATGCTCTCTGTGTTTCTCTCTTTAATTGCTCTGTGTATCTCTCTGTCTGTAAGCTGAATGAATGAATCCAAAGACGATGCTTTGCTGCTTTTTGTGTAGTCTTTTTCAACTTAGGATACGTGGCCCATTTTGTGCCAAGTAAAGTAGTTGCTTCTTCACTTCTGTTTTTCCTTAAGTATCGGAATAATTTACTGAGTAATTGTTTAAGTATCGATGAGTCTGTAAAATAACCACCGGACACAAAATAATTCCTGAAATAAAATTAATTACTTCAAAGCTTAGTAACCATCGGAATTATTCCTGCAGTTTTAACAACCATCGGAAAGTGCTAGCTTGCTTTTGTTTCCTTTACCCGATAGTTAATAACTATCGGCATATAAGACAAAATAAGCCCTTTGTCTTTCACCAATTCTTTTCCATTTGTTTATCTCACCCGATGGTTAATAACCATAGGTGAATAAGACAAAATAGCTTGATTAACCATTGGTGAATAAGACGAAATAGCTTGACTAGTTGACTTCTGGATACAGCTTCTGTAGTCTCATTCACTTAGCCAATTTTCGAACTTGTTAAGCCCTTTAATATAATTTCTTCCACTGCAACCAAGTCAAATAAATATTTCCTTATTAATTCGACCTTGATTTATTCTGGGCTTAATCACATACCACTTAGGTTACTCATCTCAGTATTTGGTCAATTCTTCTCATCCATAGATGTAATTCTCAATCTCTTTTGTGCTGACGATTGGTGCAACTGGTCTGGTTTACAAACGACTAACACGATCTTGATCTTCACATCTTTTTTATAATACAATTGACTTTGTTCCTTGTTGATTAGAAGTGCTTCTAAACTTCACCGGAATCTTCTGTTTTCTCTGTAGTAAAACCTTCTTCATCTTCAAAACCTTTGAACCACTTCAACTTTATTCTTCACTGAGGCTTGAACATGTTAATGAACTTCTTTCAGTGATCTTCAATGTCTTCAAAGCTTCCTCTAATAATTTGGTCTTTTGTATTTAACTTATAAATGATTCGCAGTCGATTCTGTGCTTCATTTTAATATAAGTTACCGACCATCTGTGTTGAGTTAGTTTCCTCGGTTACATGTTACGTTACGTTACATTATGCTTTACAAACAACTATACTCATTTTGTTATGAACTACAATATGAATGAGATAGACAAAACACCCACTGAATTGTTGGTCATGTTACGAACTACTGAAACCAACATGAAAAAGGCTGAACCTGCTGCCATGCTGATGGTAGACAACAAAGGTAAGGCTAAAAGGAAAGGCAAATGGAAGGGAAAGAAGAAGATTGGATCTGCTTCTGGTCCCAAGCCAAAGGCTAATCCCAAACAGGCTTTAAAGCCTAAGGGTGCTATTGCAAAGGGTGATTGTCACTACTATGGTAAACTAGGTCATTGGAAGAGAAATTGTCATACTTATTTGGAGGATCTGAAGAAGAAGGCTGGTCAAGCTTCTGATTCAGGTATTTATGTTATAGATGTCAATTTGTCTACTTCTACATCATGGGTATTGGATACTGGATGTGGTTCTCACAATTGTATAAATGTGTAGGAGCTACAAAGGAGTAGGACAAAGGGAGAGGTCGACCTACGAGTTGACAATGGAGCAAAGGCTGCTGCCTTAGCTGCAGGGACTTATTATTTATCTTTGCCCACTGGGCTTATTTTAGAACTTGAGAACTATTTTTATGTGCCTGCAATTTGCAGAAACATTATTTCGGTTTCTTGTTTGGACAAGAAAGGTTTTGCATTTTCAATTCAGAACAATAGTTGTTCCTTTTCTTTGAATAATGTTACCTATGGGGTTGCACGTTCATTTAATGGTTTATATGTTCTTGATTTAGACACTCCTATCTATAATGTGAATAACAAACGTCTTAAAATAAATGACTCAAATCAAACATACCTCTGGCACTGTCGTTTAGGTCATATAAATGAGGAGCGCATTTCCAAGTTACATAAGGATGGATACTTGGATAAGTTTGACTTTGAATCATACGAAGCATGCGAACCTTGTCTCATTGGAAAAATGACTAAAGCTCCTTTTACTGGACAAGGTGAAAGGGCCACTGAATGATTAGAACTTATACATAGTGATGTATGTGGTCCTATGCGTACTATGGCAAGATGTGGCTTTTACTATTTTATCACGTTTACTGATGATTTCAGTAGATATGGATATGTGTATCTTATGAAGAACAAATCCGATTCTTTTAAAAAGTTCAAAGAATACAAAGCTGAAGTAGAAAAGCAAACTGGAAAAAGTATTAAGACTCTACGATCTGATCGTGGAGGTGAATACTTAAGTCATGAATTTAAGAGTTTATTAAAAGAGTGTGGTATTGTATCACAACTCACTCATCCCGGAGCACCATAATGGAATGGAGTTTCTGAAAGGAGGAATCGTACTTTGTTGGACATGGTACGATCAATGATGAGTCATGCAGATCTTCCAATTAGTTTCTGGGGCTACGCCCTGGAGACGGCTGCTTATACACTTAACCGAGTTCCTACTAAAATGGTTCAGAAGACTCCATATGAGATATGGATTGAGAAATGTCATAGCATGTCATTTATGAAAATTTGGGGATGTGAGGCGTTTGTGAAATGTCTAACTTCTGACAAGCTAGGACCTAAATCAGAAAAATATAATTTTGTGGGATACCCAATTAAAACAAAGGGTTATTCTTTCTATAATCCTTCAGAGAACAAAGTGTTTGTTGCTCGAACTGCAGTGTTCCTTGAAAGAGAAATGCTGTCTAAGAAAGACACTGGGAGGATAATAGATCTCGATGAAATTTGAGACCAACATGATAACATTGAACCAATGGAGGAACCTGAGCAGAATGTATAAGAAAACAATACTGCTTAGGAAACACAGGTCGTTCGTAGGTCTGGTAGGATTCGCCATGAGCCCAAGAGATATTATGGATTTCTCTTGACTCAAGATGGTGATGTGATGCTTGTAGATGAAGATGAGCCTATCACGTACCAAGACGCTATGAACACTCCAGAATCTAAGAGATGGTAGATGCCATGAAATTTGAGATGGAATCCATGTATACTAATCACGTATGGACTTTGGTTGATCCACCTGAAGGGGTAAAACTTGATATGGGCTGAAAGTAAGCCCTAAAGACACAATTAATGTGGCATTAATTAGACCTAGTCTGGTCTAAAAGAGAGGCCCAATTAATGAGGCTTGAAACCCTAATTAGTAAATAAATTCGTAATTAATTGATTGGCTAAATATACAGCTAATTAATTATGTCAAAATACATGGAAACTACTCCGAGGAGTATCCCCCAAGACACCTTAATCAACAAGGAAACCTAGTCCTACTTGAAAACTACTTCTATCACAAGAAGAATCCAGAATCCTTCTAGGAAATGGCCTGCCTACCAAGGTTCTTAAACCTACCCTAATTCTTAGACTCTCTACGTCTATATAAAGGGCATAACCCCTCATTCTTAGAACTACGTTTTGGCTTGATTCTCTAAACATAACAGAGATACGTAAGCATCTTGTGAGGGCAGAACCAAGCTACGAAACACTAGCTCAGCCATTAAAGCTCGTTAAGCTCCGACATACATCGCATTAACTACACCCTAATTTTTAATCCATAACATTTGGCACCGTCTATGGGAAGAAGACATCAACCATGGCAAGAACACGACGAACTGACAGAGACATCGTCCCTACCACGGGTGATCCGACTGCTATCATCCCTCCTGATAAGACCCAAACTACTGAGGTCCCCGTTACCACCACTATTCCCGCTGGAACTCAAGGTCCTAACACTCAAAGGCTTGGCCCGTTTAGTGAGATTGTCCACTCCACCAATCCTGAGGAAATTGTCCATGGATCCAACCCACTATCTCAGGTAACTCAAACTCCTTTTATGGTTACTGCTCCTCACGCACAAATTTCTATTATTGTTATCCCTAGTAGCACTGTTGCCCAAACAAGACTTGGACTCTCCCAAGCCTATCCCCCTCCTTACATCAGAGGGTTGGAACCACAGAACTATGGGCGTAGAGTAGATGTCCGTGATTGCTCAGGACCATACTCAACTGACGATGAAAGCTCAGAAGGCACCGATGTCAATCCCAGGAGAAGAAGGCCTGGTAAGGAACCCGTAGGAAGCCGACATTCACAATCCCGTAGGACACTAGAACTGAAAATTGCTTCCTACGAGGCTGAACTCAAAGAACTAAAGAAAAGCCTGGATCGGCAGGATAGAAGGCCAGCCTCGAGGTATGAAGCCCCCGATGTCATAGAACTGCATGAAACCCCATGAGGGAAAAGAACGGAAATGGCAAGGGCTGACCCTGCTGAGTTATTGCCACTCGGAGATCCTGATGATCCCACGCTGCCCTTCACCAAAACCATCAAGAACGCTCACATCTCGAGTAAGTTCAAGATGCCCACCATCAAAGTTTATAATGGAGCAGGCGATCCAGCCAATCATGTGAGGACCTTCTCGAATGCATTGCTACTACAACCTATCAATGATGCTGTGAAGTGTAGGGCATTTCCCCAAACCCTGGGGGGCATGGCCCAACATTAGTATAGTCGGTTGCCGCCCAACTCCATTGGATCCTTCAAAGAGCTCAACAAGGCCTTCATAAGCCAGTTTATAAGCGGAATAGTACTCGAAAAAAGTTCGGCTTCTCTTATGAATCTGGAACAGGGAAATAATGAATCTTTAAGAGACTACTTGAACCGCTTCACCAAGGAAGCCTTGAAAGTCCCGGACTTGGACGAAAAAGTGGCCATGATAGCCTTACAACAGGGAACAACTGATCCTTACTTCAAGAGATCTCTGGCTAAACATCCACCCGAGAACATGCTTCTTCTCCAAGACCGGGCAGGGAAATACATTAAAGCGGAGGAAAGTATGAAGAAAACCACTATATCAGTGGCAACACACGGGAATAATAACAAGAAGAGAAAAGGTGATCAAGAATATGACGCCCGTGACAAGTACTCCAAGATGAAGAAGAATTCACAATCCCCCCCTAAGAAAAATAATTTAGGGCAAAAGTTTGCCGAATACGCAAGGCTAAATGCACCTCGAAGTCAAATCCTGATGGATATCGAAAGAGATCAAGACCTGAGATGGCCTAAACCCCTAAAATCAGATCCTGAGAAAAGGAACAAGAACGCGTTTTGCCGGTTTCATAGGGATACCGGGCATGATACGGATGACTGTAGACAATTGAAGGATGAAATTGAATTCCTTATCAGAAGAGAAAAACTTTCTAAGTACACCAAGGATGGAAGTCATGATAGGTGCGACGATAACAGAAAAAATAACGATGGTCGGGATAGGAATCTTCAACCTAGAGGACCGGTTATTAATATGATTTTCGGAAGACTCACCGCTGTGGGGAATTCAAGGAATTCAAGAAAAGCATACGCAAGAGAAGTTATGAAAGTCGTAGGAGAAGCACATAAACGTGCTACGACGGAGGCGGTCATATCCTTTGATGACTTGGACCTGGAAGGGATAAAGTTTCCTCACGATGATCCTCTCGTTATTGCCCCTTTGATAGGCAATTCAGAAGTAAAGAGAGTCCTGGTGGACAATGGAGCGTCTGTTGATATCTTGTTCCATGATGCATTTATAAAGATGGGATACAATGATTCTCAGTTAACCCTTTCGGATGTCCCCATCTATGGCTTTAATGGAGTGGAGTCAAAAGTAGAAGGAACCATTCAGCTACCCATGACAATGGGGAGAGAACCTATAGAGGTCACTCAGATGCTAACTTTTCTGGTGGTCAAAGCATCTACTACATACAACGCCATCCTTGGAAGAACAGGTTTGCATGCTTTCAAGGCTGTAGCCTCAAGTTATCACTTAAAAATCAAGTTCCCCACCAGAAACGGTGTTGGAGAGGAGAAAGGAGACCAGAAAATGGCGAGAAGTTGCTACGTGGCAGCCCTGAGACCCGATGGAGTCGGGGGCAAGTCCTACCCATAGAGGACATGGACTCAAGAGAAGACGAGGAAAGAAGGGGAAAGCCAGCCGAAGACTTGGTTCCAATTCCCTTAGTACCAGGAGAGCCTAAACAGGTCACATATATTGGAGTCTCATTAGAAGAGCCTATGAAAGAGAAACTGACCAAATTCTTGCAAGAGAATGGGGACTTCTTTGCTTGGACAGCCGCTGATATGCCAGGAATTGATCCCAATCTAATTACTCATAAGCTTAATGTGGATCCACGATGAAAAATGATAAAATAAAAGAAGAAGAATTTCGCTCCAGAAAGGCAAGAAGCCATAAAGCAAGAGGTGGAAAAGCTCTTAGAGGCTGGATTCATCAAGGAAATTCAATTCCCTGAATGGCTTGCTAATCCTATAATGGTCAGGAAATCCAATGGAAAGTGGAGGATGTGTGTGGACTTCACTGATTTAAATGACGCATGCCCAAAGGATTGTTTTCCCCTTCCAAGGATCGATGCACTTATAGATGTCACGGCAGGACATGAGATGCTAAGCTTCATGGATGGCTTTAGTGGATATAATCATATCAGGATGCATGAGGATGACATTGCCAAGGTATCTTTCATCACTGACTTTGGTGTGTTTTGTTATCTAGTTATGGCCTTTGGGTTAAAGAATGCAGGAGCCACCTATCAAAAGTTAGTAAACAAAATATTTAAGCATCTCATCAGAAAAACCATGGAGGTCTACGTTGATGACATGCTAGTCAAAAGCCTCGACAAGGCCGACCATATTTAACACTTAAGAGAGGCGTTCGAAGTGTTGAGACACCACATAATGATGTTAAACCCCACAAAATGCGCCTTTGGCATGGGATCTGAGAAATTCTTAGGAATGATGGTCTCTAAAAGGGGGATTGAGGCCAACCCTGACAAAATTAAAGCTATACTCGACATGGAATCCCCAAAGACAGTAAGGGATGTCCAAAAATTAACAGGAAGAATTACAGCCCTATGAAGGTTTGTCTCAAAGTTCGGGGATAAGTGTCTACCCTTCTTCCAAACATTGAAGAAAGTGAAGGACTTCATGTGAGCGGGGGAAAGTCAGGCAGCTTTCGAAGAACTGAAGAAATATATAACTGAAGCTCTATTATTGGCCAAGCCTAGTCCCGAAGACGTGTTATACTTGTACTTGGCTGTATCTAATAAATCCCTGAGCGTTGTCCTTATAAAGGAAGAAGAAAAGATTCAAAAACTAGTGTATTATGTAAGCAAGGTCTTACACGGAGCAGAACTTAACTACTCCAAGATTGAGAAGTTTGCACTAGCCTTGGTAATGGCCTCGAGAAAACTACGTCCTTATTTCCAAGTGCACAAAATCGAGGTACTAACTAATCAGCCGCTAATGAACATCTTACACAGCCCTAAGGCAAGTGGGAGGTTGATCAAGTAGGCCGTAGAGTTAGGAGAGTTCGACATCAAGTATAAGCCTCGAACGACCATAAAAGCTCAAGCCCTTGCTGACTTCGTGGTCGAATATACTATTAACAACCAAGAAGTCGAGGGGCAGGATAAGGATAGTATGATAGCAACACAAGAAGAAAAACAAACTCCTAAAGAATATTAGGTGCTCAATTTTTATGGGGCATCAAAAACAAAATCTAGTGGAGCAGGCTTGGTGCTATAAAGTCCCGAAGGATTCATTATTGAATATTCTATTAAGCTTGATTTCCCAACAACCAATAATGAAGCCGAATATGAAGCTCTGATAGCAGGCCTGGGCTTAGCCAAGGCGCTAAATGCAAAACATCTCAAAGTCTGTGGAGACTCGAAGCTGGTTATATCCCAAGTAAATGGGGATTTTGAAGCAAGGGAAGAAATCATGGTCAAATACCTCCGATTAGTCAAAGCTATAATAACTCAGTTTGAAGAATGTCAGGTTGAGTATGTTCCTAGAGAAGAGAATGCGAAGGCTGATGCCTTGTCAAAATTCGCCACGTCAGAAGCAGATGAATATGTGGGGAGTGTTTACTTCCAAATCTTGAAGACCCCCAGCATCAATGCAAAGCTGGTAACCCCGATAAACATGGGCAGTTACTGGATGGATCCAATTAGAGCCCACCTTCAATCTGGATGGACGCCCGCCAACACCATGGAAGCCAGAAAACTCACTGTAAGGGCCTTAAGGTACGCTCTTATTGATGGAATTCTCTACAAGAAATCTTTTGTTATTCCATACTTGAAATGCCTAAGGCCAGATGAATCCCATGAGGCTTTAAAAGAAGTACACGAAGGAATTTGTGGCCAATATTTGGGGGGCAGAGCTTTGGCTAACAAGATCACCCTTCTAGGCTCTTACTGACCTGACTTGTTAAAAGATTCAAAGGAGTATGTGAAAAGGTGTGACAGGTGCCAAAGGCATGCACCGGTCGTTAGACAACCTCCTGAGATGTTAACATCCATCAATTCACCCATCCCATTTGTAATGTGGGGAATGGACATTCTTGGGCCCTTTCCAATGACTAGCGGACAAAGGAAGTTCCTAATCGTTGCAATTTATTACTTCACTAAATGGATTGAGGCAAAACCACTAGCCAAGATAACCACAAAACAAGTAGCTCAATTCTTCTGGGAAAACATCATATGTAGGTATGGAATACCACAAATCCTGGTAACAGACAATGGCGCACAATTCAACAACGAGGAATTTAAGGAATATTGCGACGATAATGACATCGCTCTACGCTTCACTTCTGTTGCACATCCTCAAGAAAATGGGCAGGCTGAGGTAGCTAATCGAATCATCCTAGATGGTCTTAAGAAAAGGATCGAGCGTTCTGCCAACACTTGGGTGGATGAGCTTCTGCCAATACTCTGGGCTTACAGAACCACTCATAGAGTCACTACTAATGCAACTCCATTCTTTCTGGCTTATGGAGCCGAGGCAGTGGTCCCAGTTGAAATATCACACGTATCCCCAAGAATTAAGGCCTTTGAGCCCGAGGATAATAAAGAAGGAATGAATCTTGCATTAGACTTGATAGATGAAGTCAGGGACAAAGCTCATGCAAAAATCATCGAATATCAAAATAAGTCGTCTTTCTACTACAACTTAAGGGTTAAAGAAAGATTTTTTAGACAAGGATAATTGGTTCTCAGGAAAGATGAAGCTTCCGGGGTAGGCCCCAAAGGAAAATTAGCCCCCAATTGGGAAGGGCTGTACAAGATAAAATAAGTAAAGGGAGGAAGATCATACATCCTTGAAACCCTAGAAGATGTTGAGGTGCCAAGGACTTGGCATGCTTCAAACCTGAAGGTTTATTATGTTTAAAGAATTCAACTATGAGTTCTTATATTTAGTAAGAACTAAGTAGAAATAAGGTTCGATGAAACCATTAGGATGTAAGAACCTTTCGCTCCAGTCAAAATTCCCATTTTGTAAGGGCTGTGCCCACATTAAGCCTCGAAGGCATTATTAATAAAATTACTCAGTTTTATGGCACCTTCGAAAACATGTGTGTTCGGCCTAGTTTGGCAACTTTATTAGTTCTTTCATGACAAAAGAATAAAATACATGTTTGGCACCTCGATGAATATCCTATTTTTCTATGCTCAATAAAGTATATTTTATTAAATATGCTAAGGCACGGAAAAGGAAAGAAAAAAAACGAAGGACTTGATATAAATAAAAAGTCTTAAGGATTACATAATTTGCAAACTGAAAAGGGAAATACAAGAGATATAGAAAATAAAAGAAACTATGGGAGGTCTTCGATATCCTCATCCTCCCCTGCCTTCTCTACCCCCTCTGCTCCCTTCCTAGCATTCTCCTCGGCCTCTGGAGAGGAGTCGAAGACCCGATCAAACTCGTCTAAGGCCTCGCGCCCGACAAATCTCCCGAACCTGTCCCTTCGGCGGCGGAAGTCAAGGCCAAAGGATGACCCATAGGACAAGGGAATTCGGAAGGATCGAAAAGATCGGGGTGTTTGACCAAGACGACGTCAAGGCACTTTTCCCATGCCTGAGCACATGTAGCCGGAAAGACCATATCGTCATGCTTATCGATAAAAGCATAAAAGTCCTCCGACTCCAGGTACTCGTCGATCACGACCTTCTTCCCGGCCCTTAACTCTTGCAGCTCTGTGTGGGCTGCCACCAGTTCATGCTCCTTCTCGAGTAACTTATTTTCAAGAACAACTACCTTCAACTCTGTTTTGGCCTTGCCCTTCCTTTGGGCCTTCTCCGAGAAGCGCCAGGTTTTCGTCTGGTGAGCCATGGTCTGAAAGTATGTATTGACCTGCTAAAAAAGAACGGCTTAGTAAGAAGTTAAGAAAATTAAAAAGTGACTAAGAATGAGGGGATAGGAAATGAGTGGGCCTTACCATGGCAACAGCTTGGGCCCCCAGAGTCTCGGCCTCTTCTATGTCCGTCTTCAGGACAATCTTGGCCTTGTCGACCGGAGGAATAGAATTCTGCGACCAGTCGAGGGAGTTCAAAGTACTCCCAATGACGGTGTCCTGCCTCCTCAAACCCCAGCTGGGCCTCCAAGCTGCGGTATCTGGGCCTCCAAGCTGCGGTATCTGGGCCCTACTCTTCGTCAACCCGAGGCCTCTTCCCTTGGGCTTTATCACAAGGCTGAAGAAACCCAGGAATGTTGGGCTCCTTAATTGTGCCTTCGATAGCCTCGCGGGCCTTCATCATCTTGTGGGTCTCTTGATCGCCCACGCCCAAATGAAAATTGATATTTTCCGCGGCTGCAAAACAAACAAGAAAATAAACAACTAAACTCAGAAAAGTCGAAACAAAATAACAAGTCAGGAAAAGAAGATACCATTATCAGAAACATTTGAAAGGCCGACGACCTTTAGAGAAAATTCATCTAATATCTTCCTGTGATGGGTCGAGCCCTTATCCTGGCCCAAGTTAGCAATAATGAGTTTCTCTTCGGGAGTAAGCTGGATCAGGCCTGCATTCCCATCCTTGACTTTGCATAACTTGGGCCTAAAAAGAGTGCCCCAATCTCCTCCTTCCCATTCCAAATACAAAAAGTCCCTCCGCCAATCTGTGTTGTTGTCGGGCAAAGACTTGCTGCAAAATATTGGGCTAACCCCCTGCCTGTGACTTATGTAGATCCAGCCTAATATGTTTGACGGGCTATTCTTAAACTGAAAGATACTTCTAAAAACGACAACAGAAAGGGGATAATTCTTTCTAAGACACAAAACAATAAAACAAAGAAGTGTTCGCCACGAATTTGGGCTCAGTTGACACGGGTTTATCCTAACTTCAGCTAATAAACTAACTACAAACTCGTGGAAAGGGAATCTAAGCCCACCCAAAAGAGCATCTCTAAAAATACATAGCCTATTGTGCCTCCAATGGCAGGGCCGGCCTCCAGGCTCGGCCAAAATAAACTTATACCCAGGGGGAGTTTATACAGTCTTGTGAATTTATCACAATGGACCTGATTGGTAAAGGTGCTAGTGAACCTAAAAGCATCTAACTCAGCTAATGTGGGAAATTCATCGCCCATGGTTTGCAAGAGATCAGAAAGCGAAGAAAAGACTGGATTTACAACGACAACATTACCTCTTTTCGCCGCCCTCGCAAGGAGTCGTTGTTGAGCAGCATCTTGCTCCGCCATGGATATTCAACGGATGAAGGTTTGAAAGGTGAAAAAGATGAAGATTGATCGGAGAGGGCTCGCCGGAAATCGCCTTGACAAAATGAACTAGAGAGAAATCTGAGAGAATTTTACTGAGAAAGTGATAAGTGAAAAGTGAAGTTCTCACTTCACTATTTTATAGCCAAAGGAAACGGTAACTCAACCGGCTTAACTTTCTATAGCCGGTAAAATTAAGGCCCATAAAATAATTGGGCCTAACAGGGCATATGGCCCAATAATCGATGTGAACTAAAACGAAGTAAAGAAGTAAAGTGGGTCAAAGTCTACTAAACCGTCATATTCTAGGGCCTTTACAAGAACCAATTAGGTTCCTGATCAACAATCGACTAGGAATCCTGCACGACCAAGACTCAAATGAGGTCTAGAATCGACTAGGATCCTGGTCGACAATCGACCAGGAATCCTACACGACCAGGATTCAAGTGAATCCCAGAATTGACTAGGATCCTGGTCAACAATCGACCAGGAATCTTACACGACCAGGATTCAAATGAATCCCAGAATTGACTAGGATCCTGGTCAATAATCGACCAGGAATCCTACACGACCAGGACTCAAATGTGGTCTAGAATCGACTAAGATACTGGTTGATAATCGAGCAGGAATCCTACACGACCAGGATTCAAATGAATCCCAGAATCGACTAGGATCCTGGTCAATAATCGACCAGGAATCCTACACGACCAGGATTCAAATGAATCCCAGAATCGACTAGGATCCTGGTCAATAATTGACCTAGAATCCAACTCGACCAGGATTCAAATGAATCCTAAAACCGACTAGGATCCTGGTTGAAAATCGACCAGGAATCCTGCTCGACCAGGATTCAAATGAATCCTAAAATCAACCAGGATCCTAGTCGAAAGTCGACCAGGATCCCCTGTCGACCAGGGTATAGTTGAAGGCAAAAATCGACCAGGATCCTGGTCGAATTCGACTAGGATTCCTGGTAAAAAATAATGCTAAAAATGCCAAAAAAAAATCATTAAAAATGATTTAAAAGACAAATAAATTATGGAAAATTCTCTAAAAATAGAGAAAAATTCCTAGAAATTAATGAAAAATAGTGATGGGCACAAGAAAATAATTGTAAAAATTCTTCATAAATGGGAACTTGAGTAACAGAGTCATGAAGCTTAACTTCTATAAAGTATTGCACACTTTACAGAAGTTGAGGGGCAAATGATATGGGCTGAAAGTAAGCCCTAAAGACACAATTAATGTGGCATTAATTAGACCTAGTCTGGTCCAAAAGGGAGGCCCAATTAATGAGGCTTGAAACCCTAATTAGTAAATAAATTCATAATTAATTGATTGGCTAAATATACGACTAATTAATTACGTCCAAATACATGGAAACTACTCCACGGAGTTGCCCCCAAGACACCTCAATCAACAAGGAAACCTATTCCTACTTGAAAACTACTTCTATCACAAGAAGATTCCAGAATTCTTCTAGGAGGTGGCCTGCCCACCAAGGTTCCTAAACCTACCCTAATTCTTAGACTCTCTGCGTCTATATAAAGGGCCTAACCCCTCATTCATAGAACTACGTTTTGGCTTGATTCTCTAAACACAACAGAGATACGTAGGCATCTTGTGAGGGCAGAACCAAGCTACGAAACACAAGATCAGTCATTAAAGCTCGTTAAGCTCCAACATACATAGCATTAACTACACCCTAGTTTTTAATCCATAACAAAACCTATAAGGTGCAAGTGGGTTTTCAAAAGGAAGACCGACATGGATGGTAATGTACAGACCTATAAAGCATGATTGGTGGCAAAAGGTTTCAATCAAATTCATGGTATTGAGAAGATCACACAGAAGCATTTAAACAAAGTGGTATCTGCTCAAATTGTTTATAATGTTTACGAAAGAAAGATGCAAGGAGGACATGGAGGCACAGAAAAGATGAAGAATGAGATGCTGGTTGTAATATTCCTAAATTTCAGGTACTTTTAAAACTTTTGTTAATAAATAGTGAGCATGCATTAGAGGTCAAAAATGGTGGAATTATATAAAGTATATGTCGAATAGTAGAGTTACGTAGTTGTATTTTTAAGTTGGTCTGCGTAATATACGTAGAACTTTCTCAATATGTTTTATCCGGAGAATCACCACTGAAATCTTTCGGATAATTAGGATGGAGTTTACATGATAAATTATATTTTTGGATAATAATTAAGAATGAGGTTTTGTTGGATATTCAATTTATTAGAATTCCCGGAACGAGTTAAAGATTAAATTTATCGTTGCGAATCATTAAGGAAACGAAAAAATCAAATGACTTCCCAAGAATTATTAGAGAGCCGATTTTTATTATTGCATGGACTAAAAGAAATGCAATTACTTGCACTTGGTTGGAATAATAAGAAATGCTAGTAGTAATCTTGACCAAAGTCAAGAAGTCTTGTTGACTTGACCCTTGGTGGATAATAAAAGACAAAGGCCAAGCTAGACATTGCATAAGGTTAGAAAAAGAAAAAATAAAAAATAAACATCAAGCTAGCAAAGGAAGCTCTCGGCTGAAACATCAAGGGAGGGAGGAGAAAAATTCATAGCTTCAACCATACTTGCTTGTTTGTGTTGATTAAGGTCTTAAAAGAAAGGTATAACCATTACTTACCTTCCATATCAATCTTAAGCTTAGCTATCCATTGAATCTCTTGATTTTCATGAAAACCTAAGAGCATAAATAGTAACTTTTCATATAAATAAAATCTTAAACTCATGTTTTATGATTGCTAAGCCTTGGTAGATGATTGTTAAGTGTTAATTATGCTATGGGTAGTTGTTTAAGAGCATGCTAGAACCTAGAATGCTTGAAACCCTTATGTGGTGATTGTAGTTGTGTTATGCCATGTTTGAGTAATAATCTTAGAATAAATCATGGTAAATTGTGATCTTAGTTGTTAAACAAGTATCTTGATTGGCTAAGGTTGGGTGATGGAAATTGTATGAGTTGATTATAAATTGAATTGGTTGTTATGGAGTAGTATGAATTGTGGCTTGAATGAGTAAAGCTAATGGCTGTGTTTTGAAGATTTATTGGTAACAAATGGATGCTTGTATAATTGTGAAACCACTTGAGATTGAGTCTTCATATGTTCAAGTAGTTGTATAAATTTTGTTGGAGTTGTTTGGGGTGAATTTTAACAGGTTAAAAATTGAGGAAATGACGAGCGTACAAACATAACCACGCTATTTTTTTTCTGGCCTTAACTGTTCATGGTCATTAGAAGGGGCTACCCTGTTTTGTTTTATGATTTCTATATGTGGTTAGATAGATAATGTGCTCTAGATCGTTTGCTCGCAAAAATCATGCCAATCGGAGCTACGAGCTAAATGATATGGCCAAAATGGTAAGGGTAGCGCAGAAATTCAGCAATCCTGTTTTCTACGAACTTTGGAGTTATGATCACCCTAGTTAGAAGACTCCATAAATCTTGAATCTTTTATCTAAAATACTAGGAACATATGTGAGGACCTGGGAAGAAGAATTGGATTAAAAAGATTAAAACCTGAATTGTTAAAATTGTTTGAATCCAAGTGATACAAGTGAAAAGTCTAGGAAAATGCTAGCACTTTGATTTTAGCCACTCCTTATCATGAATGAAGTTTGAGGCTAAATTAGAAAATGAACCCTTATGGAAAAATGTCATATAATGACATTGGAATACTACGAGCTAATGAACTTGACTAACATGTGTCGTTTGAAAAGATTAAGCAGTTGTAAGAGTATGTGCTAATAGAACTAATAAGAGACGTTCCTATAGCTAATGACAATACTGTTTTCATCCGTAGACACTCAGGCAAGGCCAGGAAGGAACATACCCCAGCTTGAAAACTCAGGCAAGTATCCGACACTTTGTCACTTTGATTCTTGTATATCACCAGGTTGTGAATAGGTATTGAAATTGCATATTCCATGTTTACCTTGAATTACTTCAAATCTTTTCAATTGATTCTGAGACTGCTCGGGGCTTCTCAAAAAGTAGAGCATGTCTAAAGCCTGAGTGAATATCAGTTTTGTGAAACGAATTATCCTTCAGGATATTTGGCGACTAATCGGGGAGAGTAGATTATTCTATCGACAGTAGTCGATGATTATCAAACTATTTGATTCAAACTGTAATCAAAATTTTATGATGATCATTGAGGATCATCAACTTATTTTTGATGATTATTTTAATTATTTAAATAATATTTAAGAATTAATTTAAATATTATTTAAAAAGGTTGAATAGTGTTTCAACACTTATGAATTATTTTAAAATCCATTTCAAATAATATTTAAATATTATTTAATATTATTTAAATATTACGAAGCGTTCAAAACGAGATCATTCAATTAATTTAGCAGTATTTAATTATTTTAAATAATATTAAATATTAGTTTAATATTATTTAAATATTGGGAATTTTACAAAGACAATTATTGTCAACTACTTTTATCTATAGCCCTATTTTAACATGATTTTACTTTGACTTTTTATTATTATCTCGACTTACTGAGATTCGATGGTTAACCGAGCACCCGAATCAATACATAAATATTTTGATGATCTCTAAAAATATTTTGGAGCTTTTGAGAATTCTTTAAATATTGTTTTTAATTAATTATTGGTTATTTAATTACTAATAAAATATTCTGCGAATATTTTTGGGCTAACAACCCCACACTAGGGAAGGTATGAATAATCCTAACATTCTTCCCATATATACTTGAGTCTTCCGGAACTCGTATAGTGTTTCAAATATATACTCTTTATTACAGTGGTTTTCTAGCGACTCCCCGGTTGTGTTCTGGATTCTTCTTGAACCGAATACCTTGTTTTGTTAATTCGTTGACTAAGAGTCAACCCACACTGATATGATTACTTCCACCAAAGTTCGGAAGTGAATCTATGATCTGACGATTGAAATCTTAGAGAGGATAATGTTAGTCTGGAAATTTCGAATTTACTATTCCTTCTAGACTCATCTTTGGTGTCATGTATTCACCAGGGACTGGAGTAAGGTTGCGTAAGAGGTCGAGTGACGCACGACCCAGCGTAATTAAAAACGCCCATGAGATGCCTAGGGTGACGTCCCGATAAGGGGTTGTCCTTCTACTAGTAGGAAAGTGACTGGTTCTTCTATTGTACAATGCGACTGATCATCGCGTACAGTAGGGCGTTGAAAAATCTCCATATAGTCCTATTTCTTCCAATTGGAATTTGACGTTGCACTGTAACGAAAGCCCAGGTGCTGAGTTACCGATAGTGTCAACGAGGAATATATTCAACTCTTATTTTGTTGGTGGCTTTGAGTACTGTTTTAATTGCGTATCTCAGTTTCATTGATGTCTTGATATCAGATTCTGTTATTGTTTCACTACCTTGATATACTGTTATCTATTACTTGCTGAGCATTTGTAGCTCATTCTTGCTTGTTGTTCTTTTTGTTGTTATTTCCACATTACAGTTGTTGACCATGTCCAGCCGTGTGCACCGAACCCCACGCAAGCGGGTAGCAAGGGCAAGGGCCCCGTATGAGAGGATCCGCATTACTGTCCCTGAGGTAGGGAAGCTTAGTAGGATAGGCTTTCAGCTTTTGCTAATCAGGTTTATTTATAAGTACGACCTATGTAAGTATATGAAACGTGTGTAAGATAATCAACTTTTGACTGCTGCATAGTTTTCTCAGGAAGCTATAGTCAGTGGTAAAACTCCAGTTTGTAATAACTATATAATGTAACATATAAGACTTAATTATGTAAATTATGATAACTCCGTTTCTGAGACTATGGCTCGTGTGTGTGTGATAAGGTGTGGGGTCACCAGCATGTTGTTATTTTGTGATTATTATATTGTGGTTACTATTGTTGGATTACAAGTGTGTGTATACTGGAAATTGGACAGTGGCAACCTGGATCTCCGACCCCGGGTCTGGGGGTGCCACAGAAGTGGTATCAGAGCCCTAAGTTATAGTACTCATAAATGAGAGGCGTAGGTATAATAAAAGCTATTAAAATAAACCCTTAAAAGCTTAATAAGATTAAAACCCATAACATGGAAATTATTAAGATCTAGTAGTAACGAGTTGTTGTTGTATTGTAGATACCTGACCCTGAGGCTTACGAGGCCCAGCACGATAGAGAGCTATTAGGAGAGGATGAGGACCCACATGAGGACCCTGTGGAGGACCCAGTCGGGCCATCAGACCCTGAGGCGGGGGAGGCCCAGCGAGACTTAGAGATGCAGGATGATGATGAGGACGATGATCCTGAGGAGGATCCTGAGGAGGACCCGGAGGAGATTCCGGCAGAGATCCCCATAGAGGCACCATTGTTACCAGCTGCTCCAGCACCCACCCTTCCACCCACCGATCAGGCTGGACCATCCGGGACAGTATATATAGATATCCACACAGTGCCATCTCCTGTAGAGTTCCCACCCCTACCTCCCCTCAGTCCGATACCGTCCGATGATGAGGTATTTGAGGAGTTTACCCCTGAGCCTGCAGAGCCAGATAATGCTCCCCTCGATTCCCCATCACCGCCACCAGCATCTCCGCCGCCACCTTCACCACCACCTCCACCACCACCAGTTACTGAGGAGCCGATACCTACCTGGGTAGTGTCCGCGCTTATGAGAGATCAAGATTACTCGGCTGGTCGGATAGACGAGCTGAGGCGTATTGTGGATCGGATGTTGCCTGGACCCTCTGGACCCCAGAGTGGCCTACCTAGGGTCGGTATTTCACAGAGTGGTCCTCCTTTAGACGGTATTCCCCAGGATGTGGAGCTTGGCTTCACTGTTATTCGGACTTGGGCACGAGCTTTTCGCGAGCTGAGGACACCATTGGGCGGGGGACCGATTGGAGGCGATGAGGTAGACGCGATGGTGGACAACATTATGGGACAGGTCCGGGACTTGGTCCGCAGAAGGTTCAGATGATTCACC
Source organism: Oenanthe sinensis (assembly GCA_028671895.1). Lineage (NCBI taxonomy): Eukaryota > Viridiplantae > Streptophyta > Magnoliopsida > Apiales > Apiaceae > Oenanthe > Oenanthe sinensis. The sequence continues at coordinate 25,927,909 of CM053814.1, forward strand.
TATGATGACGGAGTCTTCTAGTATCAGTCATGGCACTATATATATATAGTTGTGCCAATTTTGAGGGATTAACTTTTGATGTATATAGTAGTATTCCCCTTTCTGACTAGAGGATAGTGTAGTTGACTAACTTTTGGATGTACTTAGACTCAATGACTAAAGATGTAACCGAAAATGATGTATATATATGATGGTTAGTTCTTTCAGTTACCGTTTATTTTATTTTAGTATCATATGCACTCTTATCTTTGATAAAGAAATTGAATGGGAACCATAACATAACTGTGTTAAATGGATAGTGCTATGGTTGAAAATCACTACTTATATGATTGTCCCTTATAGCAAATGACATAGTAAATTTAGTTCATCTGTAATTAATTGATATTGTTTGATTGTGTCAGAACTATGCCACCGAGAAGGAACACCAGATTACACCCCGAGGTCCATGAGGAACCAAGTGAACGAGGTATCCCTGAGGGTGATAGTGAATCAGAGGATTATAATGAATTGGACAATGAAGGCTATGAAGAGGAGGATTATGTGAGCTCAGGTGACTCAGTACATAGTCAAAATCAGAATCAAAGGGAACAGGAAGAACCCCAAGATTAAGGGGAAAATCAGAATATGGACCCCCTCAATCTATTTGTAAACTTTCTAAGGCAGCATGTCAACCCTAACCCGACCCAACCACCCCCAGCTCCCCGAAACGTAGTGGCTAATGCTTTTCGTGCTTTTAAATCCTTGCGACCGCCCGAGTTTCAAGGGAGTGTTGACCCTGTAGAGGCGAGGGCTTGGCTAAAGGAAATGGAGAAATCATTTGAAATCTTGCAAGTAGAGGAAAAATAGAAAACCATCTTCGCCACTTACCTTCTAAAAGGGGAGGCAAATTTTTGGTGGGAAGCTAAGAAGAACATGGAAGGAGAAGGAGTGATAGCTTGGGAAAGATTTACTCAGTTATTTTTGGAAAAGTATTTTCCCAAGTATATGGAGAATCAAATGGAGTTAAAGTTTCTGGAATTAAAGCAGAATGATCTGACGGTGGCTGAATATGAAGCCAAGTTTACTGAGTTGTCCCGGTTCGTACCGGATTTTGTGAATACAGAGGAGAAGCGGGCCAGGAGATTTCAGCAAGGGCTCAAACAGTGGATTCAGAATCTAGTGGCTATACTTGAATTGACCGATTATGCCACGTTAGTGCAGAAAGCCGCGATCGTAGAAGCCGGTAGTGATCAGGTGCAGAGAAATAGAGAAGAAAGGAAGAGAAAGGCGGATAGCCAGAAGGGAGGGACATCAACGAGAAATTATTCTAGTAAAGTTAGCCGTGGGCAAATATCTCAGTTTGAGAGAAGTTTCAGAATCAGGAAGGCGGAAAGTATGAGTGTCAGTCCAGGAGGTAGGCAGTCTGGGGTGAAGTATTCAAACCAATCCCGACCCCCATTGCCAGATTGCAGGACATGCGGGAAGAAGCATCTGGGAGCATGCAGCACAGGGAAAGTTACGTGTTTTAAATGTCATCGGGAAGGGCATTATTCCAAGGATTGCCCCCAAAGGAATCTGACTTGTTTCAAATGTGGCAAACTAGGACATGTGAGGAAGGACTGTCGGGCACCCGAGCCAGCCATGTCAAAACAAAGTGGGGTTGCTTCTAATAAGACCCCTACGGCCAGAACCTTCAATATGACAGTAAGGGATGCTGTGAAGCACGCGAATGTTATTGCAGGTACACTTTTACTCAATTCCATCCATGCAAATGTTTTATTTGATTCCGGAGCAACCAAGTCTTTCATATCTCGGGATTTTGTGAATAAATGGAATCTTAAAATACAACCGCTAAGAGACTCCCTACAAGTAGAAATAGCTAATCGGGAAGTCATTCCTGTCAATCAGATATGCACTAACTACGAATTAGAAATAGGAGGACATCGATTCAGTATTGACTTAATTCCTTTTGTGCTGGGAGAATTTGATGTCATATTAGGAATGGATTGGCTGGCCAGTTGTGGAGCTAGCATAGATTGTAAGGGAAAGAAGGTAAGAATGAAGTTACCTAATCAGAAAGAAGTTGTATTTCGAGGGCAGAGACAGACCAAGAAGTTCTTGACCAGGATGCAAGTTAAGAGATTTTTGCGCCAAGGGTGTGAGGCCTATCTAGCCTATGCAATAGACAAAGAAAAGAATGTACCCAATATAAGTGACATACCAGTGGTCAATGAATTTGAGGATGTATTTCCAGAAGATCTCCCGGGGTTACCACCTGACAGAGATATAGAATTTACTATTGAACTAGCGCCAGGAACAGCACCAGTGTCAAAAGCTCCTTACCGATTAGCCCCTGTGGAAATGAAGGAATTAGCCACCCAACTACAGGAGTTGTTGGAGAAAGGATTGATTCGACCAAGTGTGTCCCCATGGGGTGCACCAGTGTTATTTGTTAAGAAAAAGGATGGGAGTATGAGATTATGTATAGATTACCGAGAACTCAATAAATTAACCATCAAGAATAAGTACCCTTTACCCAGAATTGATGATTTGTTTGACCAACTGAAGGATGCGGTCTACTTTTCAAAGATTGACCTGAGAACTGGATATCACCAATTAAAGATTAAACCAGAGGATGTACCAAAGACGGCGTTCCGCACCCGATATGGCCATTATGAATTTTTGGTGATGTCCTTTGGATTAACCAATGCCCCTGCCGCCTTTATGGACTTGATGAACAGAGTTTTCAAGAAATATTTAGATAAGTTTGTTATAGTCTTCATTGATGATATCTTGATTTATTCAAGGACACAGAAGGAGCATGCAGAGCATTTGAGAACAGTTTTGGGAATATTAAGAAAAGAGAAGCTGTATGCCAAATTTTCGAAATGCGAATTTTGGTTGAAAGAAGTGCAATTTTTGGGCCATGTAGTTAGTAGTAAGGGTGTGTTAGTGGACCCTGCTAAGATAGAAGCTATTTCTAACTGGGAAGGCCAATGTGGTGGCCGATGCCCTAAGTAGAAAAGAAAGGCTGAAACTAATGGTTTCTTCGGAGGAATTAATACAAGAATTTGAAAAGATGGAATTGGAGGTAAAATTTCCTGAGGAAGGCATAGAAATGCTGTTTGAGATCCGAGTAGAGCCAGAACTAATCGAAAAGGTAAGAATATGTCAAGAAAAGATGATGGAAGGGAAAAATAAAAAGATGAACGGGGATGAACGAAGATGTATTAAGGACGAGAAAGGAATCTTAAGGTTTAATAATAGAATTTGGATTCCAGATGTTCAGGAACTAAAGGATGAAGTATTGCATGAGGCGCACAACTCTAGATTTTCTATTCACCCGGGAGGCACCAAAATGTATAAAGATCTGAAGGAGTATTATTGGTGGTCGAACATGAAAAGAGATATTGCCGAATGGGTAAGCAAGTGTTTGACCTGTCAGAAAGTAAAGGCAGAACATCAAAGACCCAGTGGACTGCTACAACCTCTTGAGATTCCGGAATGGAAATGGGAGCATATTGCGATGGATTTTATAGTAGGGTTACCAAAGACAAAAGCAAATCATGATGCTATTTGGGTAATAATAGATCGGTTAACAAAGTCAGCACATTTTCTACCCATTAATGAGAGGTATTCAGTTGACCGATTAGTTGAGCTATACTTAAAGGAAATAGTAGTACATCATGGAGTTCCTGTAGGTATTGTGTCTGATAGAGACCCAAGGTTCAACTCTAGATTCTGGAGGAGTTTCCAGGAGTGTTTGGGAACCAGGCTAAACATGAGTACCGCGTATCACCCCCAGACTGACGGACAAAGTGAAAGGACCATCCAAACAATAGAGGATATGTTGAGGGTTTGCGCCATAGACTTCAGAGGAAATTGGGACGACCATCTGCCATTAATTGAGTTCTCTTATAATAATAGTTACCATGCCAGTATAGGAATGCCACCCTATGAAGCTTTATATGGGAGGAAGTGCCGATCACCATTATGTTGGGATGAAGTAGGTGAACGTAAGATGTTGGGACCTGAATTAGTTCAGCAAACGAGAGAAAAGATAGATCTGATAAGAAAGCGGTTGGTGGCAGTGCAAGACCGGCAACGCAAGTATGCGGATCAAGCCAGAAGAGATAAAGAGTATGAAGTGGGAGATTCAGTGTTACTAAAGGTATCTCCGTGGAAAGGTCTGATGAGGTTTGGCAAGAAAGGGAAGTTAAGCCCTAGATTTATTGGACCGTTTGAGATTCTGAAGCGCATTGGGAAGGTAGCCTATGAGTTAGCCTTACCCCCAAATCTAGAACAGGTTCATAATGTATTCCATGTGTCCATGTTAAGGCAGTATCACCCGGATGCCAAACATATAATAGAGTATGACAACGTGGAAATCCAACCAGACTTATCTTATGTAGAGCAACCAGTGGAGATCATGGATAGAAAGGAACAAGTGTTGAGAAACAAAGTTGTCAAGTTGGTACGAGTGTTGTGGAGGAATCAGAATGTAGAAGAATCAACTTGGGAATTAGAAAGTGTCATGCTAGAAAAGTACCCTCACCTGTTTTCAGGATAGATTCCGGGACGGAATCCTTTTAAGGAGAGGAGACTGTAATATTCCTAAATTTCAGGTACTTTTAAAACTTTTGTTAATAAATAGTGAGCATGCATTAGAGGTCAAAAATGGTGGAATTATATAAAGTATATGTCGAATAGTAGAGTTACGTAGTTGTATTTTTAAGTTGGTCTGCGTAATATACGTAGAACTTTCTCAATATGTTTTATCCGGAGAATCACCACTGAAATCTTTCGGATAATTAGGATGGAGTTTACATGATAAATTATATTTTTGGATAATAATTAAGAATGAGGTTTTGTTGGATATTCAATTTATTAGAATTCCCGGAACGAGTTAAAGATTAAATTTATCGTTGCGAATCATTAAGGAAACGAAAAAAATCAAATGACTTCCCAAGAATTATTAGAGAGCCGATTTTTATTATTGCATGGACTAAAAGAAATGCAATTACTTGCACTTGGTTGGAATAATAAGAAATGCTAGTAGTAATCTTGACCAAAGTCAAGAAGTCTTGTTGACTTGACCCTTGGTGGATAATAAAAGACAAAGGCCAAGCTAGACATTGCATAAGGTTAGAAAAAGAAAAAATAAAAAATAAACATCAAGCTAGCAAAGGAAGCTCTCGGCTGAAACATCAAGGGAGGGAGGAGAAAAATTCATAGCTTCAACCATACTTGCTTGTTTGTGTTGATTAAGGTCTTAAAAGAAAGGTATAACCATTACTTACCTTCCATATCAATCTTAAGCTTAGCTATCCATTGAATCTCTTGATTTTCATGAAAACCTAAGAGCATAAATAGTAACTTTTCATATAAATAAAATCTTAAACTCATGTTTTATGATTGCTAAGCCTTGGTAGATGATTGTTAAGTGTTAATTATGCTATGGGTAGTTGTTTAAGAGCATGCTAGAACCTAGAATGCTTGAAACCCTTATGTGGTGATTGTAGTTGTGTTATGCCATGTTTGAGTAATAATCTTAGAATAAATCATGGTAAATTGTGATCTTATTTGTTAAACAAGTATCTTGATTGGCTAAGGTTGGGTGATGGAAATTGTATGAGTTGATTATAAATTGAATTGGTTGTTATGGAGTAGTATGAATTGTGGCTTGAATGAGTAAAGCTAATGGCTGTGTTTTGAAGATTTATTGGTAACAAATGGATGCTTGTATAATTGTGAAACCACTTGGGATTGAGTCTTCATATGTTCAAGTAGTTGTATAAATTTTGTTGGAGTTGTTTGGGGTGAATTTTAACAGGTTAAAAATTGAGGAAATGACGAGCGTACAAACATAACCACGCCATTTTTTTTCTGGCCTTAACTGTTCATGGTCATTCGAAGGGGCTACCCTGTTTTGTTTTATGATTTCTATATGTGGTTAGATAGATAATGTTCTCTAGATCGTTTGCCCGCAAAAATCATGCCAATCGGAGCTACGAGCTAAAAGATATGGCCAAAATGGTAAGGGTAGCGCAGAAATTCAGCAATCCTGTTTTCTACGAACTTTGGAGTTATGATCACCCTAGTTAGAAGACTCCATAAATCTTGAATCTTTTATCTAAAATACTAGGAACATATGTGAGGACCTGGGAAGAAGAATTGGATTAAAAAGATTAAAACCTGAATTGTTAAAATTGTTTGAATCCAAGTGATACAAGTGAAAAGTCTAGGAAAATGCTAGCACTTTGATTTTAGCCACTCCTTATCATGAATGACGTTTGAGGCTAAATTAGAAAATGAACCCTTATGGAAAAATGTCATATAATGACATTGGAATACTACGAGCTAATGAACTTGACTAACATGTGTCGTTTGAAAAGATTAAGCAGTTGTAAGAGTATGTGCTAATAGAACTAATAAGAGACGTTCCTATAGCTAATGACAATACTGTTTTCATCCGTAGACACTCAGGCAAGGCCAGGAAGGAACATACCCCAACTTGAAAACTCAGGCAAGTATCCGACACTTTGTCACTTTGATTCTTGTATATCACCAGGTTGTGAATAGGTATTGAAATTGCATATTCCATGTTTACCTTGAATTACTTCAAATCTTTTCAATTGATTCTGAGACTGCTCGGGGCTTCTCAAAAAGTAGAGCATGTCTAAAGCCTGAGTGAATATCAGTTTTGTGAAACGAATTATCCTTCGGGATATTTGGCGACTAATCGGGGAGAGTAGATTATTCTATCGACAGTAGTCGATGATTATCAAACTATTTGATTCAAACTGTAATCAAAATTTTATGATGATCATTGAGGATTATCAACTTATTTTTGATGATTATTTTAATTATTTAAATAATATTTAAGAATTAATTTAAATATTATTTAAAAAGGTTGAATAGTGTTTCAACACTTATGAATTATTTTAAAATCCATTTCAAATAATATTTAAATATTATTTAATATTATTTAAATATTACGAAGCGTTCAAAACGAGATCATTCAATTAATTTAGCAGTATTTAATTATTTTAAATAATATTAAATATTAGTTTAATATTATTTAAATATTGGGAATTTTACAAAGACAATTATTGTCAACTACTTTTATCTATAGCCCTATTTTAACATGATTTTACTTTGACTTTTTATTATTATCTCGACTTACTGAGATTCGATGGTTAACCGAGCACCCGAATCAATACATAAATATTTTGATGATCTCTAAAAATATTTTGGAGCTTTTGAGAATTCTTTAAATATTGTTTTTAATTAATTATTGGTTATTTAATTACTAATAAAATATTCTGCGAATATTTTTGGGCTAACAACCCCACACTAGGGAAGGTATGAATAATCCTAACATTCTTCCCATATATACTTGAGTCTTCCGGAACTCGTATAGTGTTTCAAATATATACTCTTTATTACAGTGGTTTTCTAGCGACTCCCCGGTTGTGTTCTGGATTCTTCTTGAACCGAATACCTTGTTTTGTTAATTCGTTGACTAAGAGTCAACCCACACTGATATGATTACTTCCACCAAAGTTCGGAAGTGAATCTATGATCTGACGATTGAAATCTTAGAGAGGATAATGTTAGTCTGGAAATTTCAAATTTACTATTCCTTCCAGACTCATCTTTGGTGTCATGTATTCACCAGGGACTGGAGTAAGGTTGCGTAAGAGGTCGAGTGACGCACGACCCAGCGTAATTAAAAACGCCCATGAGATGCCTAGGGTGACGTCCCGATAAGGGGTTGTCCTTCTACTAGTAGAGAAAGTGACTGGTTCTTCTATTGTACAATGCGACTGATCATCGCGTACAGTAGGGCGTTGAAAAATCTCCATATAGTCCTATTTCTTCCAATTGGAATTTGACGTTGCACTGTAACGAAAGCCCAGGTGCTGAGTTACCGATAGTGTCAACGAGGAATATATTCAACTCTGATTTTGTTGGTGGCTTTGAGTACTGTTTTAATTGCGTATCTCAGTTTCATTGATGTCTTGATATCAGATTCTGTTATTGTTTCACTACCTTGATATACTGTTATCTATTACTTGCTGAGCATTTGTAGCTCATTCTTGCTTGTTGTTCTTTTTGTTGTTATTTCCACATTACAGTTGTTGACCATGTCCAGCCGTGTGCACCGAACCCCACGCAAGCGGGTAGCAAGGGCAAGGGCCCCGTATGAGAGGATCCGCATTACTGTCCCTGAGGTAGGGAAGCTTAGTAGGATAGGCTTTCAGCTTTTGCTAATCAGGTTTATTTATAAGTACGACCTATGTAAGTATATGAAATGTGTGTAAGATAATCAACTTTTGACTGCTGCATAGTTTTCTCAGGAAGCTATAGTCAGTGGTAAAACTCCAGTTTGTAATAACTATATAATGTAACAGATAAGACTTAATTATGTAAATTATGATAACTCCGTTTCTGAGACTATGGCTCGTGTGTGTGTGATAAGGTGTGGGGTCACCAGCATGTTGTTATTTTGTGATTATTATATTGTGGTTACTATTGTTGGATTACAAGTGTGTGTATACTGGAAATTGGACAGTGGCAACCTGGATCTCCGACCCCGGGTCTGGGGGTGCCACACTGGTTTATTTTTTAGAAGGTGGATCAGCTAGATGGATCAGTCAATCAAACTTCATATTTTTCAAACAGGCTGAGGAATTGCAGTATATTAGATTTCTTCTTCAAATTGCTTATGAAGTTAACAAGAGCAAAGAGGCTGTCACACACAAATGGTTCAAGGAGATTGATAGAAAGCTGACTTTGCACAAACAGGCAAATCGACAAATGGACAATTTTTTTTAAAAATATGTTGATACTGAGGGAAATGATCAAGTCATGCCATTAGAAGAAAAACAGATTAAATTTCAAGAAGGTGTGGGTCATTACTTTGGGTTTCAGCCTATGAGTGGGAAAGTTAGTGTTATAATGTTGAAGGACTTGAAAGATCAAGAAAGCAGTGCAAATGATCTGAGAACAACTTACTGTCAAATCAGATGTTCAAGTGAAGAAATGAAGAAATTGAAGACATTTATTGGTGAAGCTCTTGCAATTGTGGAGGACAATATGCTCAATTCATTTTTGAAGAATAATCCAGCCTTTGAGAGAATCAATTAAGAAGTAATTCTTTTTCCTTTATAATTCTTTCATACTGTTCTAGATTGAGTGTTTTATTCTTTAGTTTTGACATCATCAAACCTGGATTTATGCTTACATTTTATAAAGCATAAATATGGGGAGATTGTTAGGAATATATTCATTTGATGATGTACAAAATTCTAGAACAGGAGTTAGCTTAGTTTATTTGCAATATATCTTTCTAGTCTCTGAAATGTATAATCAGAGTCTAGATAGTCAACATTCATGTTACTTGTACTTAGAAGAATTTCTGCAGAAAGTGAAACTAGAGTTTGCATGAAGATCAGAGTCTGGAAGGTGATCAGAGTCTATAGACTATAGGAGTCTAAGATCTGTCAGAGTCTACAAATGATCAGAGTCTATAGTCTGGCAGAGTCTGAAGAATTCAGAGTCTATAAAGTTAAAGCTAAATTTAGAAGATGATCACAGATAAGGGAAGTCTTCGAAGATAAAGCCAAAGATATTGCAGATATGCTATAAAAACAAGGAAGGAGAATTGCAGAAGGAAACTGTCAGCTAATAATTAGGAATTCTATTCCTATTGTAATTTATCTTTCTGTTATTAGCTGATAGGCAGCTCTCTATAAAAACTCTATGTAACCTAATTGTAAAAGTGTGGAAGTCGAAGCATAATTTGTCTTAGTGAAAACTTTATGAGTGCATAGAAATAGAGAGAGTTGCTGTGATAAATACAGAGAAGCTGCTAGGGTTTGTGTACACCCTGGGAGAGTTTTGTATTTCAAATCAATAATACAAACAGTACTTATTCATATCTTTGTGTTTGATCTTTGTTCTTAATTCATATCTGTTCATTGCTATTGAGTTGATTTTAAATCAGGCAGAAAAGACACACAAGTATTCAACCCCCCCCCCTTCTACTTGTTTAACTGGGAAAATAATTGGTATCAGAGCCTAACGTTTAAAATCGATCAAAGATGTCTGGAAACAAAGATGGCAATTCTAAGATTCCTATGCTTAAGAGAAACGAGTTCACCCAGTGGAAGGTTAAGATGTTGCACCATCTGGAAGCAACAGACCCTAACTATCTTGAAAGAATTCTTGAAGGACCCTATGTGCCCTTAAAGCTAGTGCCTCAAATCAATGAAGAAGGCAAAGTAACTGAAGAACACTTCATTGAAAAACCAAAGGCTGAATGGACAAAAGAGGACAAGGAGAATGTTCTTAAGGAGGCAAAGGTCAAAAATATACTCTTTAATAGTTTGGATTCTGTTTTTACAAACTGTGTTATATCATGTCAAACTGCTAAGGAGATGTGGACAAAACTTGAAGTGCACTGTCAAGGAACTAAAGATGTCAAGAAAAATGCAAGGTCTTTGCTAATTCAAGAGTATGAGTATTTTGAAGCAAAATTTAGAGAATCTATTACTGAGATGTATGATAGGTTTACAAAACTCTTGAATGAGATGGCTATCCATGGTAAGGTTTATGATTCTGAAGATACCAACACCAAGTTTCTGAGAGCACTTCCTGAAGAGTGGGACAATAAGACTATAGCCATAAGGGAAGCTAGAGATTTGGATGAACTAACTCTAGAAGAATTGTATGACAGACTCAAGACATATGATTTAGAGATGCAACAGAGGAAGAATAATAAATATGTGAAGACAAAATATGTAGCACTCTTAATGGAGTCTGAAAAAGAAGAACATGAACAACCCACTGAAACAAGAATCAAAGATTCAAGGAAGAAGGGTAAAACTGTTATGGAGTCAGAGTCTACTAACACAGACTCTGATTCTGATGAAGAGATTGATCTAAGTCAAATGATGGCTATGTTTGCCAAAACTTTCAAAAGAATGAAATTTAACAAAAGAACTGGCAAATTTAGCAAAAGACCATCATTCAAGAAGGAAGATGAGAAGACTGAGAAGAGCAAGAGTACTATAATCAAACTTGACAAAGCAAAGGTCAAATGTTTCAACTGTGGAATATTAGGGCACTTTTCCAGTGAATGCACAAAGTCAAAAAGTCAAGGAAAAGGAAAAGCACTTTTATCAACAGGAAAGGATTGGGCAGATTCAAGCTCAGAGGATGAAATTGATTATGAAAATCTAGCATTGATGGCATCCTCCTCAAGAAAATCACAATCTCCCAAAGAACCCTCATCTCCTAAAACTCAGGTATCAATCTTTACTCCTGAATCCTTAATTAACTTAGACTCTAATGGCATAGAAATTGTGCAAAGTGAGGTTAAAAAAATAATGACAGCATGTAGGTCTCTCACTAGTGAACGTGAAAGGTTGAGAGAAGAAAATTTAACCTTAACTAAAAGGAATGATTATTTAGAGTCTGAGTTAATATTAATGGAACAATACAAAAAGGATTCTGAGAAAAATAGTCATAATTACACTGAAATTTTGAAAGCCTATGACTATGTTAAGAATGAACTAGAAGAAGAAAGACTTAAGTTTAAAGTCTGGACAGACTCTGGTAGAAAAGTTCAAGAAATTCTCAATAATCAAAATGTGTGTCAAACTGCTGGTCTAGGCTATGAAAATAGTCAAGGCTAAAGACTTATTATTGAGAATGATAACAATAAAGAAGCTAGCCAAGCTAATAAGACTAAAGACAAAAGCACATTTGTTCCTGTTAAATTTGTGACTCCTAAAGAAAACACTAAAACCACAAACTCATCTGTCAACAGTCCCCTTATTGTTGACAAAAAGACAGATGAAACTGGAGCAAATAACTCTAAGAAAAATATTAACATAGGGTACTTGTCTAAGTCTAAGTTAAAAGAAAGGCTAGAGAACTTATCAGAGTCTACCAAAACTAGGAGAAATAGGAATGGTGAGGAAGGCATTAATAAAGAAAATAATTATCAAAAGGATCATAATGCTCCTAGAAAGAAGTGTTTTAGATGTCGCAACCACAACCATTTAGCTATAGATTGTAAAGCAAAAATTGAAAAAGAATCAGAGTTTAGTCTTCTACAGACTCTGAAAAGTCACTACATTCCACAAAAACCTTGTTATCACTGTGGTAGCATATTTCACTCTATTTATATGTGTAGAGACTATCATGAATTGTATTTCAATTTTTATGAGCTAAAATCATCTATTGACAAAAGCTGGTATGACACTGTTAAGACTCCACTAGAGTCAAAAGCAACAAAGGAGACAGGTAAATCAAAGGTGAAAATTGCTAAACCTGTTTCATCTAAAGTTAGAGGAAAAGGATCCAAAACTGTTTGGATCCCCAAAACAACTAACTAGTTGCTTTATGTATGTAGGGAACAAGGGTAAATAATGTAACCCTAATCCTGGACAGTGAATGCTCAGGACACATGACTGGAAAGAAATCCCTACTTACAGACTTTGTGGAAATGGCTGGCCCAGAAGTATCCTTTGGAGATGGCAACAAAGGACAAACACTGGGATATGGCAAGATTGTACTTGGGAATGTCATCATTGAACAAGTAGCTCTAGTTGATGGCTTAAGACACAATTTGATAAGCATAAGTCAACTAGGAGATAAAGGTTACCATACTGGCTTTGACAACAAAGAGTGTCTTATGACTCACAAAGAAACAGGTATTCTGGTTTTTAAAGGTCACAGACATGGTAACATTTATGAAGCCAGCTTGGAGGATTGCATACACAGTGAACTCACATGTCTATATAGCAAGGCCTCAATTGAAGAAAGCTGGAAATGGCACAAGAAACTGCCACATATCAACTTTAAAACACTAAATAAGTTGGTTAAACAGAATCTTGTAAGAGGATTACCACAGGTTGATTTTGTGCAAGATGGACTCTGTGAAGCATGTCAACTTGGAAAGCAAAAGAAATCATCCTTCAAGAACAAGATAATCAACACCATTTCTGAACCCTTTTATTTATTGCACCTTGATTTATTTGGTCCAGTAAATGTTATGTCTATTAATAAAAAGAAATATACTCTTATTATTGTAGATAATTTTACAAGATTCACATGGGTTTTCTTTCTACATTCAAAGGATGAAGCTCCACAACACATAATAGACCATATCACTTTTCTGGAAAGAAATTCAAAGAAAACAGTTAGAGTTCTAAGGAGTGACAATGGTACTGAATTTAAGAATTCAATCATGGAGGACTACTGTGCATTAAAAGGAATTACTCAACAATTTTCTGCACCAGGAACTCCTCAACAAAATGGAGTTGTGGAGAGAAAGAATAGAACCCTCATAGAAGCTGCCAGAACAATGCTGGCAGAGTCTAAGCTACCAGTATATTTTTGGGCAGAGGCGGTCAATACATCATGTTTCACTCAAAACTGTACTTTAATAAACATGCATGGAAAGACTCCCTATAAAATGATAAAGGACAAGAAGCCAAGTGTGAAACCCTTTCACATATTTGAATGCAAGTGTTATGTGCTGAAAGTACATCCTGAAAATTTGAGAAAATTTGAAGCCAAAACAGATGAATCAATTTTTCTTGGATACGCATCAAACACAAAAGCATTCAGAGTGTTTAATCTCAGAACCAAAATTGTTATGGAATCTATTCATGTTGCATTTGATGATAACAATTTTACAGGATTGCAGGATGAGTCAGAGTCTACTACACTGGAATTTGAAAATCTAAAAAGCTCTGAGATAAATGAAGAATAAGATGATGAAGACCCTCAAGTAACTCCTAATTCAACACAGGAACCTGCACATTCTGAGGGGGAGCCAGAAAATACAACTCTAAATGATTCAGAGTCTAACAAGTCAGGGTCTACCCAGACAGAGTCTAGACAGAGTCAAGCAATTTAGGGGGAGTCTCTTCATTTGAATTTCACTCAAATACAGAAGATGCAAATGACTTAAGGGGAGCTTCAAGTTCAAGAATCAATCTTCCACCAGCTAGAAAATGGACAAGGGGTCACACTCCTAACTTAATAATTGGTGACTCTGAGAGTGGTGTACAAACAAGAACAGCCACTCAAAATGAATGTCTTTATAGCTGTTTTCTCTCAAAGAATGAACCCAAAAAAATTGAGGAAGCCTTGCAAGACCCTGATTGGATAATTGCAATGCAAGAAGAATTGAATGAATTTGAGAGAAACAAAGTGTGGAAGCTTGTACCAAGTCCTAGAGATAGATCAGTTGTTGGTGAAAAATGGGTGTACAGAAACAAACTTGATGAGAGTGGAACTGTAATAAGAAACAAAGCAAGGCTAGTTGCAAAATGATACTCACAGGAGGAAGGAATTGATTATGATGAAACTTTTGCACCAGCAGCAAGATTGGAAGCAATAAGAATGTTTCTTGCCTTTGCAGCTCATTCAAAATTCAAGGTGTATCAGATGGATGTAAAAAGTGCCTTCTTGAATGGAAAATTGGAAGAAGAAGTCTATGTGGAACAACCACCAGGATTTGTTGATCCAAAATATCCTGATCATGTTTACAGATTAGATAAGGCACTTTATGGATTGAAGCAAGCACCTAGAGCATGGTATGAAACTCTTTCAAAATTTCTTCTTGAAAACGGATTCATAAGAGGTACCATTGACAAAACCCTCTTTATTAGAAAGTATAAATGTGACATTTTGCTTGTCCAAATTTATGTAGATGATATTATATTTAGATTTACTAATGACAAACTCTGTGAAAAGTTTAGTAAACTAATGTAGTCAAATTATGAAATGAGCATGATGGGAGAATTAAACTTCTTTTTGGGGCTTCAAGTCAAACAAAATTATGATGGAATTTTCATCAATCAAACAAATTATGTAAAAGAACTATTGAAGAAGTTTGATATGCAAGATTCTGCAACTGCTAAAACTCCCATGTCAACAGCCACTAAGTTAGACTCTGACCCAAAGGGTAAGAAAGTTGACAACACCAGCTACAGAGGTATGATTGGCTCATTATTATATTTAACTGCTAGTAGACCAGATATAACGTTTGCAACTTATCTTTGTGCTAGATTTCAAGCTGACCCCAGAGAATCACATTTAATAGTTGTAAAAAGAATTTTTAGATATCTCAAGGGGGCACAAACTCTTGGACTTTGGTATCCTAGAGAGTCAGATTTTTCATTAATTGGCTATTCAGATTCTGACTATGCAGGATGCAAAGTAGACAGGAAAAGCACAACAGGTCAGTGCCAGTTTCTTGGCAACAGATTAATTTCTTGGTTTAGCAAGAAACAACAGACTGTATCAACCTCAACAGCTGAGGCTGAATACATTGCCACTAGAAGTTGCTGTGCTCAAATTCTGTGGATAAGAAATCAATTACTTGATTATGGACTAACATTCTCAAATATTCCTATGTATTGTGATAATACCAGTGCTATTAAAATTGCAGAGAATCCAGTCCAACATTCCATAACAAAGCACATTGATGTCAGGTATCATTTTATTAGAGAACATGTTGAAAATGGGACTGTGACACTTCATTATGTTCCAACTGACAAACAGATTGCAGACATTTTGACAAAACCACTTGATGAGTCTACCTTTCTTAGACTGGTAGGTGAATTAGGTATGTTAAACATGTAAGTGATTACAAATTACAAGCAACAAGGTATGTACTTTAATTATAATTCTGGTTGTAACACATTATAATTAATTATTTTTGCAAAATTTTTATTGGTACTTTATCTTGACAGAGTCTAGTTTTTAGACTCTGACTAGTCTGTAGACTCTGAGAGTCTGTAGACTCTGAAAAACAATTATCGCCTAGACTCCGGAACGATTCAAATTCGCGCCTGCAGACTCTGATTGTGTTTAAAATTGTTTAAATGACTTGAAATAGGCGGTAACTGTTATTTTTGACTGGAGATAGACTGTAGACTCGTGTGTATTGTTAACAATTCAAACAAAATAGAAGATTTTCATACATTTTACTCACTTGTTTATTGCAATTAATTTCTAAGGCATAACTATTCACAGAGCTCTTTACGAACCCTAACAACTTTCTTCAAGCGTATTCATCACTTTCAATTAACAACAACTTCAATGGCTGTTATCTCAACTGTCATGAGGGGACCCAAGGCAATTGCTTTCACATTTGGGGATTTCGAGTTCATGACCACAAATCATGTTGCCGCTCTTGGAGAAAAGAAAGGGGTAGACGCTGACTACTACCCTGTGATGGATTTCTTGGAACAATCCGAGCTACACTACATTCTCAAGGCATCACCAGTCATTCACATGGATGCTGTGTCACAAGCCTGGAGCTCTGCAAAGGTAGTTGATCCTTCTCAAGATCAACCAGGTAAAATAATGTTTACCTTTGGTGATTTTACATTTGATGTTACTACTGATGTTATTAATTCTGTGTTTAAATTACCTGTTAAACAACCTTTTGATGAAACTGTTTCTGATGCTGAAATTAAAGATATGTTTAAATCACTAGGTTATTATGGTAGTTTAGAAAACATGAGTAAGTTAACTAGGCCTTATTTGAGAAAAGAATGGTCCTTTTTCTTTGATCAAATTGCTAAGTGTTTTACTGGTAAGTGTAGTGGATTTGATGCTATTACTGCTATTACTTATCAAATTGGTCACAGTCTTCCTATTTGATAGAGTAATCAACATTGGTGATATGTTGCTCACTCAAATAGGAGCAAAATTAAATAATGTGCATGAGGGGAGGAAGAAAGTCTATTATCATAGATTTCTTATGATTCTCCTCAATCACTTCATTCCTGACATGTCAACCAAGTTGGCAGATGATTGCTGTGTGCAGGCATACAAACAGCAAAGGAGGATATTCTCTGATATTAAGAGAATTGATGACAAGAAGAAGAGTCTACCTGCCATGAATTATCCACAGGTAATTGAAAGGCATAGGTGTACTAACTTGTAACACTTAATTACTATGTAACTCAACTAGGTAAAAGATAAAACAACAGCAAAAATAAGAGAAACTGAAGAAGCACATGGAATCAATCAGCTGAAGAAATGGTAATGATACTTGGTAACTACAAGTAACTAATTTGGTTAATCAAGGATGCAAAAGTGAGAAGAAGTTCAATTTCAGTATTGCTCATGCCCTAACTTATCTAATGGAGAATCAAATTAATGTCAAAGAAGTATCAAGAAGATCAAAGTGATTTCATGTAATGTATATCAACATCTGGATAATGTAAAGGTTAATCAACAAATGAGAACTGACATTCAGAAGCAAGAACCCCTACAAGACT
Organism: Oenanthe sinensis; assembly: GCA_028671895.1. NCBI lineage: Eukaryota > Viridiplantae > Streptophyta > Magnoliopsida > Apiales > Apiaceae > Oenanthe > Oenanthe sinensis. The sequence goes on from CM053814.1 coordinate 25,945,209, forward strand.
AGTCACTTATGAACCAGACCATTGCATCAAGTGTCAGGACATTGGAGGCAAGTTCATGTCAGTAATAGAAGATCTCATTTGAATTGAGTGAGGAAAAGAAATTGAAGAAGCTAGGGAAACTTGCTCATAAAGGTTATTCCACAATTAGTCACTAAAGAAGGTCAACATTGGATGAGTGCATATTTGCTAAGGCAAATGTCGATCCACAGCAGATCGAGATGCGGGTCGAGATTTATAATTGAAGTAAAACATTACAAGGCAAATCTCTATCCACGGCAGATCAAGATCGAGATCGAGATTCTCATAGATCGAGATCGAGATTTTCACATATCGAGATCGAGATTTTCACAGATCGAGATCGAGATTTTCACAGATCGAGATCGAGATCGAGATTATCAACCAAGATCGAGATCGAGATGGGTCCAGGCCTAGATCGAGATGCGGGTCGATATGTAGCATTTAATGTTCAAGGGACAAGTGGCTTATTGTGAACGGTTGATCCAGAGTGGTTGGAAAGTACTTTTTGTTGACGAGTCCTGATTGGGCCACGTACACAAAAAGGACAAGATCAAGTCTACACGACATTATAAAAGCAGCACTTTGTTTTATTTGTAAAAAGACTTTTTAGCAATCTCTGTATTTTCTACAGTATATTTTAAAAAGAGAGCATTTACTGTAAAAAAAAAGTGAGAGAGAATCAGTTGAATCAAGCCTTAATTGCTGTATTTATTGTTCAACTGATTATGATGCTTTTATGAATGTTGTAGCAAATTCTTCAATGAATATAAAGATATATTCTTGAAATTCTATGTCATCATTTATTACCTGCATTTATTTCATTTTCTCTCATTATTCAAAACAATTGTATTCACCCCCCCCCCCTCTACAATACTTTTGGACCTAACAATTGGTATCAGAGCTTGTTAGGCCCCAGAAGTATCGTAGAAGGGGGGGTTGAATACGATACTCACTAAATCAAAAATTCTTTCGAATCTTTTGCGGATAAATAATTTAGAGTTCGGTTAGTGGGCTCGTGTTCTTGAGGTGAATAGAGTTTACGGAGCTGCTTACTAATTTTCTGTGTTTAGGATTAATCATTTCGGTTCTAGAAAATCAGTAGGAAAATAAACAACACAAGATTCGGGGAATATATCATTTGATAAATATAAACCCTGAGGTTGCTACACCCGGCCAACAAATCCGGTCCGAAGAACAAGTTCTTCGCTGCTTAACAAAAAATATAACTCTCAATTTCCTATACAAGTATTTCTAGATCAGTACAAAGGAAACTAAGACCGTAGAGAGTGATATATAGTGGCCCTGAACATTTTCCGTTAAGGTACCGGCCACTAATAAATCTCCGGTGAAGAGGTATAGATTTTTCTGGGTTCTCTCCTCTCCGGCTTCGCCTTCTCTCTCTCTGGTTATTTTTGTTGTGTTGCTGAAGACTCCTCCAAATGAATGGCTCTGCTTCAATTTATGTGTAGGCTTTTTCAGTACAGCTACGTGGCTTCATGTGGTCCAAGTAACTGAGCTGCTTCTTCACTTCTTGAATTAACAACCGTCGAGACATTTTATTTATAACCATCGGTGAGTCTGTTGATAACCGTCGAGACTGAAATAAATCACTTAAAACAATTTTGCTCAAGGATATCAATGATAGGTGGCATGCTGTGGCTGGCTGTAGATTAAACAATCTTAAACCCTCAACTATCGAAGTGCCATAACTATCGAGACTTAACTGTCGATGGAATAAATAATCTGGATATTTATCGGAGTCCCTTAACTATCGAGAGATGCTGTAACCGTCGACGAAACAGTCAAACCCAATAACTATCGACTCAAAATGCATAACCGTCGAGTGAAATAAAATAAATAATATATCCAAAATGGTAACCGTCGAGTGATTTGGTAACCGTCGGTAAATAAGACGAAATAGCCAAACAGGAAACCCAACCGTCGGTAATTCACCTTAGCCGTTTTTCCAACGATTCAAAGCTCTGTAATATTTCTTTTCACTGCAACCAAGTTAATAAATTTACCTTTACTACTTGAACTTGATTTTCTCCGAGCTTTAGCACACAACGGTTATACAGCCAATTCTTTTCTAACATAGATGCAGTTCTCAATTCCTTTTGTGCTGACGTTTAGTGCAACTGGTCTGGTTCACAAACGACTAACACGAACTTGATCTTCACATCTTCTTGACTATTCAATTGGCCCTGTTTCTCTAGCTGTTAAGAAGTGCTTCTATTGTAAGTACATTGGAATCCTCTGGCACTTATGCTGAACCATAAACATATCTGAAACCCTGAACATCTTCGAACTTTATCCTTCACTGAAGTCTGTACATATGAATGAACTTCCTCCAGCAATCTATAATAGACTCCAAGATTCCATCTAATATTTTGATTCTTTGTATTTGCCGTATATTCTATCTTCTCGATTCCTGTACTTGAGCTCTGCAATTCATTGCTTGACTGATTTGCAGATTTGGATCACTAGAATCTTTCTGGTACTTTGAAAACTGCTTCACTGCTTCCACATCCTTGAATACTTCAACCTTTATTCTTCACTGAGGCATGAACATATTAATGAACTTCTTCCAGTGAGCTAATGCTTCAAGTCTGTAGATTTCTTCTTTATCCTTTGTCTTTACCAAGTCTTCATGTCTTCCTGATTCTGGTGATAACTTCATATTATTTACACGTCATGTTCTTGTGTTGAGTTATAACCCTATGTTACATACAGGTCAATACATACAGCCTTTCAATCTCCCCCTATTTGTTTGGTAGAGATTAACAAGCAAATCCCTAGAGGATAACTCAACTAATTTCAAGAAAATATTAATGCTCTAGACTTGTAAATAATACTACTTGGGTTCTGGATCATATAATACATTTCCAGATTTCTATAAAGTAAAGAGAAATAGAAAATGAATGTTCCTTTATCACTGAATGCATCTTCAATAGATATCATCTTCATTCCTCTGTGTTTGAGCTTTTCTCTACTTCAAAATCCTTCATTGCTTGACCTACAAAGAACTTATCATAAACTGAGCTTCATAAGAATCAAAATTCCTGGGAACATCTTCAATAAAATATAGAACATTGCTCAAATAATGTTCTCCCTCTGAGAATATAATTCTTCTTCTTTATCTTCTTCTCCCCTTTAGATGATCAATGGAATTGTCACTTCTTTTCTGTATATCTCACTTGGATGAGGAATCCTCTATTGATAACTCCTTTCAAGTATAAGATACAGTTTCTTGATTCTCCCATATTTCTGTTGTTTCCCTTCAGGATCAGAAGATAAGATTTTCTTCTTTTTCTTGTCTAAAATCTCCCCCTAAGGATATTAGTTTCTCCCAAGGATACGAACCCCTTTTTCTAAGGATCTTCTCCTAAGGATCCAGGATACGAACCCCTTTAGGATATTAATTTTTCCCAAGTACGAAGATAAGACTTTATTAACTTCTCCTTTTTCTTCCTATAAATTCTCCCCCTTAGTTGAGGAATCCTCCAATGGCCCACTTTTGAATGGTTTGTCTTCCAAAGAAGGTTCTCGTCTGTCATTGATCGGGAAAAATATAGTAGCTTTTCTTTCAGAAGTAGCAAGTAGCAAGGGTAAGTGTTTGGCTTAAGGTTTCCTCACTTCTACTACGTTCTGTTGGTGTTTACACTCAAGTGTCGAGCACTTAGAAGTGTTTCACTCTTTCTCTCCCTATCTCTCACTCAAGTGTATCTATCCCTCACTTTCACTTAAGTGTTTCTCTCCCTTACTTTCACTCTACATTCCAAATATAGCCTTCTGTACCTGCAAGTGAAATCCGTCAATTCAGTTATTCCCAAAACCTGATTCATCAGAATGAACTGAATCACTATCAAGTGGAGAATTGCCTCGTTGAGGTGTTCTTGATCTATCATGCATAAGTATTGTCTCAGCACCAGACTCAATAGCAATTGCTAAATCATTGTCTAGTGGAGCCTCACCTCTTTGAGATGGGTTATCCCAAGATTTTAAAATCTGTTAGGGAATCCTGCCTTGTTCTATCAAGGAGTTACCTCACACCTTCTCCGTAAACGGGAGGTGGACATTCCTTTTCAGGATCTGGAAATGTTCCTTCCAGGAGGGTCAACGTAGTAGACAATGTAATGAATGGCAAATTAGAGTCTACGTTTCCCTCGTAACCCTGTGACGGGAATTTTGTATAAATACCCTACTTGACTCATCCGAAGAATTCTTGTCAAGCAGTTGCCTCTCAAGCCCAGATAAATCTGAACAAGAGATCTCCCTTTCGGGATGCAGAAGATTAACTTCTATTTGAGATAGATACCTAGACAATGTTATGTATGGCTAGAGTCCGTATCTCCTCTAAATGCCTATACCTCTCACTGTGTACTCCTTGCAATGTGTTCATAGAAGTTATCTATTTAGGCTTACCATCAGCGTGAGCGCTAGTGGTGTGCTTGACTCATTACAAGATGCTCTGGCTGACGAGCGAATTTCAATGGACTCACCCTGTTGAGAGAATGATTCCAGAGACAGTTTTATTGCCTTTTCAGCTCTGCATCCTTTTGAGAAAATACAGATGAGCTTATAGATACCTCAGTTATATACTACTTTACTTCTTTGGAGGTAGAGCTGTGGGTGCACTTCCGACTTCATCCTTATTTGCTGCATCAAGTGCAGTTTCTCCCTTATCAATCTCTAATTAACATGTATTCCTTATAACTCCAGGGGTTAATATATGGAAGTGGATGAATCAGTGTTTGGTATTATGGCCTGGGTAAGAGATTGATGGGTTTTCAATCTCCTGGCCAGCTTCTGTAGCCACTGAGGGCTAAACGGATAGAATCAATAAATAAGATAAAAAGATAATCACTTTAACATTCCAAACCATATTTTTCATCTCAAGGAGAAGGAAAAATATAAGAAAGACTGGTAAATGATTGCATTAAAGCACTTTTAGTAAAAGAGTTTTGTCGGTTCTAAAGATTTATCATTTAAGAACATGATACCAATAGAAATTTTCTTTAAGATACTTATCCCATAATAAAATGCGGGAGTATCAGAGAAAAATTCTATCTCTTATGAATTTCTTATAAGGCAAACTTCCCATAATAAAACGCGGGAATTTACACCAAATAAGAAATTCAACTCTCTTACCAAATTTTATCTCAATAAAATGACTCTTTTCCTTTAAACCTTAATACTGTATGTTTTGAAAACAGTTTTGCAAAACATCCTTATCAGATAGAAGATAATGATTTTCCGACTCATAATGAAATTATGATTTACATCATCTTCGTCCACCTGATAGTATCCCCGACTTAAAACAAAAAACATGACAATTGGAGTTGGATGAATGCTTAACAATACAGTACTAGGCCTTCAAAGCAACAATCACTGTTTTGGTACTATGAATCAATGTGAAACATACATTGAAACAAGTGTTTAAAAACGAATCATTTTACAAGTGATTGGTACCTCAAAGTTAAAACAATTTTTCTAAATAAAATAGGAATCACAAAGTTTCTGCCACTTTAAAAAGAAAAATTAAGAGAGAAAACGGTTTTGAAAATATAGCATTTAAAACCAGCTTTGGAGAGAGGATAAAATATTTTGAGATTTAAAGAAAGATTATCCTCAAGAAAAGTTTGATTCACACCCTAGGATTGGAAAAAATAAAGTAGGGTTGTAAATCAAATGATTTTCAAAAGAGAAGTTTTGAAAAAGAATTCTGAAGTTTTCTTATCTAAGCTGATAAAAAGTGAATGTATCTTTGCATAAAACATTTTGAAAAAGAAATAGACAAAAATTTCTTTTTAAATACATTCAGGAATCAGTCTAAGAAAGAAAACTAAATATACTAATACTAACGGCTTTTTCAAAAACCAATATTTACTTAGAATAAAAACTAAGCAAATTCATTAGTATCAATATATCACAATTATTTTGTAATAAAATATTATTCAATTATCACAAAGTAATAAAAGATAATAATTATACTACAAATAATTATGCTTCGAATTTATTTTAATATACTTAAATCATGGAACCAATATATCACTGAATTGTTTTATATCATCATGATTTAAACAAATCAAAATAAATTAAATATTTATGTTGCACTAAGCAATTGCCAATCACATGCATATTTATATTAACTAAACATGGCAATCATTCAGTAGAACAATAAGCATTAAGACATGTTTTTATTATTAGTGATTTCAGATAAACAACTTATGTTATCACTAATATTAAAAATATCACAATTAATTGCACGCTGATACCAATTATTTGATATTTATCAATAATTTCAAGATGCAAGAAATTGTGCTTCTTATCTTTTATCAAATCAAAATTATGAAACTAATAAACATTGAATTGCTTCAATCCATAATTTTAATAAGATAAAATAAACTCGCTAAATACTAAAATATTCATTTAATTGAATATTAGCATCTAACTTCCTACACTATATCTAATAATTGTCACTCTAGCATATTACAATTATACTCATAACAATTATTATTGATATATGTAAGCTCGAGAAAATAGTTGAATAGAAATTCACAAGTCCTTTAAATATAGACATTTAACACTTGTGTTCCTAATTGCAACTTCTCGCAACAAAAACAAATTTAGAAATATTTTCTAAGTATATAAAATATTGAGAATTTTATACACATAACTTAGAAAATACTTCGTCTTCCAATATTAGTGAGTTTTGAAATATGCATCAGTTACTTAGAACAGAAATTCTAAATACTGTCACTAATATCAAAAGTATCACAATTATTTGTAACAAAATATTTAAGAATATCAAAGCAAAATATCAGAGCAATTAAGCAAGACATCTTGACTAATACTCATCAAATATTTAAAATGCAAATAATTATGCTTCTAACTTATGCTAAATAATTTAACTACCACTTATGCATATTACATTGTAAGCATGATAATTAAACTAATAGCAAAAAGTATGAGGTACTGGATTTAAAAATAAATTCACAAGTCCTTTAAATATGAACAATTTAATACTTGTGAACTCATTTGAGAATTCCTTGCAGATGAGATTTCCAACAAATATGCATATAAATAACATCCCAAATTCACTAACCAACTTAGATAAAATGAATTCATCAAATTATTTAACAAATATCTGCAATTTATTCTACTAAGGACAATCTCGAAAGAAATGATACCTGGTGTCCATGAGATTGTTCCTTAAGTGGTGTGGAGAGATCAATAGAGTTGTTGGAATAAATTGACTGCTTCTAGGAATGACTTCCCTGTCTTTCTTACAACCTGCATCATCTATATCTATATAGCCAATTAGGTTAAACCTATTATCTCCAGGGTCCCAGATTCCAAGAATTAGTGATCCCCTAAGATATCTAACAATTCATAACTTAGGTATAAGATAAGATTCTCTAGTATCCACTTGGAAACTTGCACATAGGCATATCGAGAATAATAAATATGGTCTTTAAGCACTTGAATAAGTAATGAGCTGATTACCTCTATAGCTTGTCACTTCAGTTCATATACCTTATTTGCCCTGATCAAGCTTAGTGGTCTGTTGGAAAGTAGTCTTGGCAGGTCTAAAATCTTCCAAATTGCGCATCTTCAAAAGATCCTTGACTTACTTTAATTGCCATCATTCTTTCGAATTATTTATAATTCAAAAAGAACTGCAACTCTTCCAACATGCTCATCTTACCTACTCTGTATTAACTTAGCAAATATCTCTTGCCAAATTTTCGTTAATAGACCCACATATAATATACTCAAGGTATACTAGCACATATATATGACATTATGTGTGCCTTGCATTCTAGAGATATATATGTGTATAACAGCTCTAATATAAAATCATTTTCAAGTAAATAGTAGTTAGAGTGTCATACCATGTCCTTGACGATTTGCTTGAATCCCTAACTCTGTTAGGTCATTGTTAGGCCCCATTGTTAGGTCCTAAGAGGATCAAGTCTCGTCTTTGTTGCTTGCTGTTAGATCTTGAAAGTCCCGAAGATTCTGTTTCCATCATCGTCGATACCTTCTGCTTGATATTAACCTGTAGCAATCAGTTTGGCTTTGTCCCTCATAACAATGCCAATTATTATCCAGTTTCTGTAAACCCTTACTGTACCAGTTTCAGCTTCAACTTTAGGTCTGGGTTCCAGCTTCAATAGATTCTGCCTTCGAACTGATTGAGATCATCTTGCAATGCAATCACCCAATCTAGATCAATCAGTGCATCTTCAGTATTCTTTGGGATACCAAATGTTGATTGTTGGGTCCCGAAAAATATATGTTCATTTTGATTAGCACTTCTAGCCTTTACTCAAAATCCGGTTTACTAAGAACTAGACTCCAGGATTTACTTTGACTTAAAACCCTTTGTCTCGGCAGATATGTTCTTGATGTATTCCTTTGATCTTCATTGTGTTGAGTACGACTAGTAGATCCTTCTTTTATTTGCTCCCCCTGAGTTGCTTCTAGGATGTGTTGAAGATCCTTCACCTTGTTAAATGGATTCTGTTAAAGTTCATGAGTTATGTAGTTTCACTACCAATTCCACTAATAGGATCTGAATCAACATCATTTTCATTATTTCCTTCTGCAACCTCAGTTTCATCATTAGTATCTGAATTTGACTCTGACAGAATGTCAAACTTCAAAGATTCAGAATAGTCTTTCATTTGAATGCTTGGGAGCTTGGTGTAGTAGAACGAAACATTCAGACTTTCAATCACCTTCTAGTTTTTAATCACAAATGCCTTGATAGCTTTCGACTAAGTCTTTTCACGATCTTTGTTGAATACAGTGGCATGCTGTGTTAATTGCTTCAGCTTCATAATCCCCTTAAAGTGCAGACTTTACTTAGAACTTCATTCGCGAAACTCAGTTCCATTATCTGACTTCAAAGTTCTCACAGCTTACTTTACTTCCAACTGATCTTTCTGATGTGATCAATCACCATCTGTGATGCTTCAATATATGTTGAATGCACGAACATCACCAAATTATAACTAGGGTCATCAATCACCACTAAGCATATTTCTTCATGATATAATTTTCTTCAGTGTGATGTTTTCATTGACTTCCCTATATGACATACTTCAAAATGTCCTTCTTGATAGAATTCCATTAGAAGCAGTCCTCTCACCAATTTCATCTTTATTGGAGAATCCATTGTCTTGTTGACCAAGTGTGAGAGCTTCTTATGCCATAGTTAACCCTTTACTGATGAAGCTTTACTGAAAAGTTCACTTCACCTTTGCATATAAACTCCATGTCAGTTACGAACAAACTTCCTCACTCTCAGTTGAGTGAGCTTCCAACCTTCTTGTTTGAGATCAAACACTTTTCCTTTTCAATGCTTTTCCAGAAAACCCTTAATAAAGAATTCCCTAGTGCCCTGTAGATAGTGCTTAAGTCCTTCCACAAGAAAGATGCTTCCAGTGATAACAGTTCTTAAATCATGATAGCCATATCCCTTGTACATCCTTTGCTGTCATCTCCAAAGGTTACCATCGGGGAGGCTTTCTCAACCAACAGTGATATTAGAGCTTTAATCTTAATCATATGCCTCGAACAATAAATGTCACGAAGTCACATAACTTTTGGCTTTAGTTACATACTCTGCAATCACAAATGATTAAGCTTCTTGGTACTCAATTTTAATTGAGTCCAGATGGGTTAGAGATATTATCAGAGGTAACAACAGCTTCAATATGAATAAAAGGACATGGATAGAAGAACTAACAAATTAATTACTAATTCTGTCTAGTCCATTTCTGTCATTGTCTAACATTTTTAACTATCTCTAATTACCTAAGTCAATTTTAGATTAAACCTTGAATCTACAAATGTTACTGACAACTTAGATAATTCTACCATCTTATCCCTAACAAGCAATACATGATCAAATATGACATTTAAGTGCAACTATGTGAGTGCAAGCAAATCATGTGAAAATAAGCACATAAACAATTTAAGAATATGCAGAATATTTGAATAAAATATTATAAGCAATATCAAATTCCACATATACTTATCAAGTCATTTATCACAATAAGAACAAATATAAAATATCTGATCTATGACATGTTTGTCTATTAGCAATTTTCACAACATTAGCAGAGGTATTAAATCACAGAAGATTTAAATCAAGTTTCTAACAAATGTTTTAGGGATACACTTAACAGTCTAGCAACTATCTAATTCTTGATATTCATTTTACTGCATAGAAAATCAAGTATGAAATGTACTCACTAAACTTATATAACTAAGCATGAAATGTTATTCTTAGCAATCAATTAAGCATTTAAGTTCTAAGATGCTAACATGCTGACATGAATATAATACATTTCAATACCTAATAATCATACAGTTATGAATTAGATAAAGATATACTCCCTCCGTCCCGGCCAAATGTTTACATTTGGTCCGGGCACGGAGACCAAGGATAGTGGGTGTAATAGTGATTTTATTGTTAAAATAAATGAAATAGTGGGTGTAATAGTGTAAAGTGTTGAAAAAGTAGAGTGAAGTAGTGGATGTAATAATATATTTATTGTTAAAAGTTACTATTTTTAGTAATGTAAAGAATTGGGTGGGACGTCCCAAAAAGGAAAGTGTAAAGAATTGGTTGGGACGGAGGGAGTACTAGTTAGTTAGTGTACCTGTGAAGTGCTTAGTGATTCATCTCTAGTGTTGGTCATTGATGCCAGATATTCATTTGGTTCATCACTGTCACTGATAGAATCATCCTTGCATTTAACTTCATCAACAAATGCTTTCCCTTGCTGCATCCTCACTAATGTTTGAGATTCCTACTACAACCCAACATAGTGTCTGTCATCTTTTGCTTGTACAGGCTTCTTCAATCTGTGTAACAAAACCCCTGATCTTGTCTTCTATAATCAACCATCCCTGTCTTGCAACCGCCTCTTGAACTGTACTTGAAAATCTCCTTAATGGAATCTATAGGTAAGGACCTTAGATATAGAATTGGGATTCCATCGGAATCTGATGTCACTGAACTTCCTGTTGCCCTGCAGGCTTGACTTGCAGTCCAGTTCTCAAGATATTCCAAAGTGTCAAATTCACATGCAACACCTTGACCACTACCTCGAGCTACAACATCTTCAATTCAGATTCTAGGATCATTTCATTTCTGTTCAGAGGTTCTCAACCTTGACTTCAATCAAATTTAGTTCCTGGGTCACAAAAACAGTGGATATGCTAACAACCTGCTTTACCAAATATTATCTTCTTCAGCTCTTGTTCTAGTTCATAGGCCTTCAGCACAACATATAGAACTTCTAAAGATAATGTGGTTATATCCTTAGAATCCCTTGTAGCTGTAATCCTATGTTCCAGATGATCTGCAGTGTTAGCACGAACTTCCTGTAATCTCCTTGTAGAATAATCTTTACGTCTTCTGTACTGAGATGCTAGGTAGTCCGGTTTGTTCTCCTTCACACTACTTAAACCCCTAAGATTTTTCATCTTCAAATTCAACTCAAACCAACTAAAAACTGTACCCAAATAATCTTTTCATAACCAGAATCAACTTCTTTGGATAATCTTTAGTCGATCTTCATTGTCTTCAATAACTCGTAAAAATCTTCAACTACTAACTTCTGAGCATCCTCGAATAAGTGCTTAAGAAAAATTTAAATTTACAGAATTTTTAATTTTCTTAGAAAATAAATTAAACAAAAATAAAAATTTACAGAACTTAATTTTCAAGAATTTTGAATTTTCTTAAAAATTAAAATATTGTAAATTAATATTTAAGAAAAATTTAATTAACAAGAATATTAAATTTTCTTGGAAAAATAAATAAATCTAAAATAGATATTAAAGGTTTAAAACGTTAAGTAGGCCAAAATAGCATCTGAGGCGCTTATGTCCAAGAGTAACACTAATGATTCACATTTTTCCTCAAAAAGAAACTTCGCCAATATTAATACCTAAGACATGATTACACAGTAAAAATACTATATGATCATGTTTCAGAGTTTAATAAACACTGGTCAATTTTTATTCCGGAAACAAAAATTACACCAGGGGCAAATATCTTTTTCTGAGACGCAATACAAAAATGAACACTCTGCGACGTCCAAGCAGCTTTGACACCCTTAATTTAATATTTAAGAAAAAATTAAATTTCCAAAAATTTTAATTTTCTTAAAAAATAAATTAATCAAAAATAAACATTTACAGAAAAATTTAATTTTCAAGAATTTCAATTTTTCTTAAAAATTAAATAAATCGTAAATTAATATTTAAGAAAAATTTAAAGTTAAGAATTTTAAAAATTTTAAAACATAATAAATCAAAAATAAAAAATATCATAATGCGGCTCCGATAGTTAGTAACTATCGGGGACGTGTCGATAGTTAGTAACTATCGGACAGCTTTCCCGCGCGTGTTAAAGAAATTGTCCACAAAATCCTCAACTGTACTTGGCGCGTGCATCTGTGCGTCAATCATCAACATGACAATCACCTGCACTTGTCCAACAAATTGCTGTGGAAAATGGACCACCAAAATTGTTTAACAAATTTAGATTTTAAATTTTATTTAATTTATAAAATAAACTAATTAAAATTTATAATATAAACTAAAAGTTTATAAAACAAATTTTATAAAAGTTTATAAAATAAATTTAATATTAACTTTATAAAATAAACTAATTAAAATTTATAACATAAACTAATAATAGTTTATAAAACAAATTTTATAAAAGTTTATAAAATAAATTTAATATTAAGTTTATAAAATAAACTAATTAAAATTTATAATATAAACTAATAAAAGTTTATAAAACAAATTTTATAAAAGTTTATAAAATAAACTTATTAAAAGTTTATAATTAACCTTATTTAACAAGGCATCCTTTTGAGTCTAGACAGCTTCAGCACGGTGAGCTTCACTGGGCTACGGATCCTGATTTGTATATCAATCAGTCTGCTCTGATACCAATTGTTAGGCCCCGGAAGTATCGTAGAAGGGGGGGTTGAATACGATACTCACTAAATCAAAAATTCTTTCGAATCTTTTGCGGATAAATAATTTAGAGTTCGGTTAGTGGGCTCGTGTTCTTGAGGTGAATAGAGTTTACGGAGCTGCTTACTAATTTTCTGTGTTTAGGATTAATCATTTCGGTTCTAGAAAATCAGTAGGAAAATAAACAACACAAGATTCGGGGAATATATCATTTGATAAATATAAACCCTAAGGTTGCTACACCCGGCCAACAAATCCGGTCTGAAGAATAAGTTCTTCGCTGCTTAACAAAAAATATAACTCTCAATTTCCTATACAAGTATTTCTAGATCAGTACAAAGGAAACTAAGACCGTAGAGAGTGATATATAGTGGCCCTGAACATTTTCCGTTAAGGTACCGGCCACTAATAAATCTCCGGTGAAGAGGTATAGATTTTTCTGGGTTCTCTCCTCTCCGGCTTCGCCTTCTCTCTCTGGTTATTTTTGTTGTGTTGCTGAAGACTCCTCCAAATGAATGGCTCTGCTTCAATTTATGTGTAGGCTTTTTCAGTACAGCTACGTGGCTTCATGTGGTCCAAGTAACTGAGCTGCTTCTTCACTTCTTGAATTAACAACCGTCGAGACATTTTATTTATAACCATCGGTGAGTCTGTTGATAACCGTCGAGACTGAAATAAATCACTTAAAACAATTTTGCTCAAGGATATCAATGATAGGTGGCATGCTGTGGCTGGCTGTAGATTAAACAATCTTAAACCCTCAACTATCGAAGTGCCATAACTATCGAGACTTAACCGTCGATGGAATAAATAATCTGGATATTTATCGGAGTCCCTTAACTATCGAGAGATGCTGTAACCGTCGACGAAACAGTCAAACCCAATAACTATCGACTCAAAATGCATAACCGTCGAGTGAAATAAAATAAATAATATATCCAAAATGGTAACCGTCGAGTGATTTGGTAACCGTCGGTAAATAAGACGAAATAGCCAAACAGGAAACCCAACCGTCGGTAATTCACCTTAGCCGTTTTTCCAACGATTCAAAGCTCTGTAATATTTCTTTTCACTGCAACCAAGTTAATAAATTTACCTTTACTACTTGAACTTGATTTTCTCCGAGCTTTAGCACACAACGGTTATACAGCCAATTCTTTTCTAACATAGATGCAGTTCTCAATTCCTTTTGTGCTGACGTTTAGTGCAACTGGTCTAGTTCACAAACGACTAACACGAACTTGATCTTCACATCTTCTTGACTATTCAATTGGCCCTGTTTCTCTAGCTGTTAAGAAGTGCTTCTATTGTAAGTACATTGGAATCCTCTGGCACTTATGCTGAACCATAAACATATTTGAAACCCTGAACATCTTCGAACTTTATCCTTCACTGAAGTCTGTACATATGAATGAACTTCCTCCAGCAATCTATAATAGACTCCAAGATTCCATCTAATATTTTGATTCTTTGTATTTGCCGTATATTCTATATTCTCGATTCCTGTACTTGAGCTCTGCAATTCATTGCTTGACTGATTTGCAGATTTGGATCACTAGAATCTTTCTGGTACTTTGAAAACTGCTTCACTGCTTCCACATCCTTGAATACTTCAACCTTTATTCTTCACTGAGGCATGAACATATTAATGAACTTCTTCCAGTGAGCTAATGCTTCAAGTCTGTAGATTTCTTCTTTATCCTTTGTCTTTACCAAGTCTTCATGTCTTCCTGATTCTGGTGATAACTTCATATTATTTACACGTCATGTTCTTGTGTTGAGTTATAACCCTATGTTACATATAGGTCTATACATACAGCCTTTCAGAGCTCCTGTTAAACACATCTAACAGAGATCCTACTGTGTTGTTTGAGTTGGTTCTTGAAAATCCCAGATCCATTTTTCTTGAAGTTTGTGCCGAAAGCTTTTATTTGTTTCTTCTTGAAAAGTTCATAGATCTAAAAATTTCTGAGTCATGGTGTAAGGAATATTTGTACAACATTACAAACGTTGTACCTTAGAGCCTTGTGGGTTTTCTTGTGGCCAAAAGTTCATATTCGAACTTCTGTCAACTAGAAAGTGGACAATCTTTTGTTTGGACTTGAAAAAGTGGTGGACCCTGCTACTGTTCCTGAGATTAGAACTAACTTGCTTGAATCTTAAGTGCAAAACCCATTGGATATTAAGTGTTGGATATTTAAAGTGAGATAATTAATTTTTCAAGTAAATACAATTTATTGTAATTTGAAAAGTGTATTATCTTAATTTTAAACTTTATTAAAATGGCCGCCGCACACAGATTTAAGATACCTCCGTTTGATGCACAACATTATGACGAATGGACAAGAAGGATGAAAGCCTACCTTGAATCAATAAACAAGGTATACTTGAGAATATTGGAGAACGGTCCATACATACCCATGAGAATTGAGCCAGAGCGAATGGAAGGAGGGATACTAATACCATCCCGGTCTGTTCCTAAAGAGGAAATGGAGTTTTCAGACGCAGATAAAGAATTGGTTGGTATGGATGCGTCGTTACGCAACGTCATAATTGAATCCCTAAACTCAGAGTACTATGTTCAAATAAAGGGATTAAAAACAGCTAAAGCCATGTGGGATAAACTGGCTGTAGTGATGGAGGGGACCGAGGAAGTTAGAGATAATCACAAGCGCATTCTGATATCTGAATATGAATCGTTCAGATGCGAACGAGGAGAAAGTGTAGCGGATGTTTACAAACGTTACAGTAAATTGCTTATCGAGCTGAGTATAAGAGATAAAGTCTATCCACTAGCAGATTCAAATATCAAGTTTCTCTTGAATTTGCCTAAACATCTGGAACACAGGATCACTGCCATTCGAGAGTCAAGAGACTTGAAAAATACTTCTCTCGAAAAGCTGTATGGTGTTTTAAAGACCTACGAGCTGGAGCAAGAACAAAATGACAAAAGAAGATCCTACAATAGTGGAGAATACAAAGCGGTAAGTGAATCTGGACTTGTAGCTGAAGAGTCTACTGCAAAGGCACTTGCAGCTGTCTCATTGAAAACTGCTAATCCTGAAAGGGTGATATTAGATATTGAAGATCCATCCGAAGAAAGTGAGGATGAATATTATACCCTTGAAGAGCTGGACAAATTAGAAGACAAGTCATATGCTTGTATTGCTCGAGAATTTGCTCATATCAGCTTCAGGAAGCCAAGAAAAGGTAAAGGACGATTTGGTAGTTCTTTCAGCCGAAGAAGCAGCAGCAGCAGCAGAGGTAGTAGTGTAAGTGGCCGGGGAAATTACAGCGGTCGAGGTAGCACATCTAGTAGTGGCTACAGACCTAACCTGGTAGACAAGAACAAGTTCAGATGCTTTAACTGCAATGAATTGGGACACTTTGCAACAGAATGCAAGAAGCCCAAATACGTTCATCCCAAGGAATCCTATGCTGATCTGAAAAAGAAATATGACGCCTTGGTTAGCAAGCAACAGAAGGGAAGCCGGGCGTATGTTGTGACTGAAGGGAAGGGTTGGGACGAGTCTGATGAAGATGAAGATCAAGAGATATGCAACTTCGCTTTAATGGCAAAATCTTCAGAACAATCAGAGGTACCAATTCTAACCGTAAATGAAATGTCTATTTCTGAGTACCAAAATGAATTAGCTGTCATGACTAAAGACATGTACAATCTCCAACTGAATCTAATCGCTGTTAATGAGGAAAATGCTAAACTCTCCCTTAAGAATAGACTTCTCGAGGCCAAGGTAGAGGAATTAGAATCAGGAGAAAGTAAAGAAAGGCAGTTAATGAATCAGGTAGACGTTTTAGAACACAAGCTTAAGATTAGGGAAGACCTTAACGAAGAACTTAAGAATGAATTAGCTGAGCTTAAAATAACATGTCAATCTTTTAAAGAAGCCGCTAATAAAGTTTTTGTAGAAAGGGACATGTACATGAAACTGGCAGGCAAGAGTAAAAATGAAAAAGTAAACATAGGACTTGACTACACACAGAAAAAGAAAATTAGGGTTGCTGAGTTGTTAGAGCCAATGTTAGTCAAAGAAAATGTGCCTGAGGTTTTAGGGGATGTTAGAAAACCTATCTTTAAGCAGTTTGAGCCTAGGACAATAGATCCTGTTGCTGTTAAAATTGAACATGAGATTAAAATGGAAAAAGAGTCGGAAGAACAAGTAGTAAAACCTACAACTTCTAAGAGAGCGAGTAAGAGTGCTTATGCTAAGAGAGGTGTAGGAACCAAGGAGGCTAAGACGGTGTCATATAAATAATGGGTAGCAGGGTCAGACCAAATGAAAACACCTGTAGAGGTAGTTAAAACTGAACCTGTATCTGTATCTACATCTACACGAGCTAGGAAGGCATGCTATATTTGTAATCAAACTGATCATCTGTCTTACTATTGCCCGTTCTATGTAGAGGAAGAAAAACCTGTTGGTTGTAATACCATGCCTGCAACTACTGCTTTGCCTAACATGTATGCAAATCATGCCAAATGCAATAATCCTAATTGTATGCCATGTGCTGTAAACATCATGCATGCTTATTTTAATTTGATGAATACTGCTAGTACATCTGGTGAACATACATCTAGTAGTGGTAAGAAAAAACATGCTGGGTCAAAGGCTAAGACTTCAAGTCCTCCTAAAGTTAGGAGTGACCAGTCTACTCCCAAACCTGACAAACCAGTCAAGGTTGACAAGGGAAAAGACAAAGTCAAGATGTATGCCCCTGATGGCGACAAGGCAAAGCCTTCTGTATCTGAAAAGAAAAAGAAAATTATTGATGCCGGGCCCAAACATCATTGGGTTCCGAAGAACACCTAACCTTTCTGGATTTGCAGGGCAGTGAACAGGAAAAGAGTAAAGTCATATGGGTGCTGGATAGTGGAGCATCGAGGCATATGATCGGCAACAAGTCCCTGCTAACAGATTTGGTGTTGAGAGCCGGCTCCGTGGTTACTTTTGGAGATAACAGCAAAGGTTACACCAGGGGATATGGCAAGATTGTTTGTGGAAATGTTATCATTGAGGACGTGTCTTTTGTGGAAGGATTGCGACATAATCTTCTCAGCGTTAGTCAGTTCACCGACAGGGGTTTTGACGTCAACTTTGGGAAGCATGATTGTTCGATTCGAAGCAAAAAGGATGGAAGCCTTGCTCTCAAAGGAGTAAGGAAGTCAAATTTGTTCATAGCCGACATGAATTCTGCTGATCAGTCTGAAGTCACGTGTTTCTACAGCAAGGCTTCTGCTGATGAAAGTTGGCTATGGCATAAAAGATTATCTCACCTGAACTTTAAAGCAATGAATAATCTCGTAAGGAGAGAACTGGTGAAAGGGCTGCCGCAGATGGAGTTTACTCCAGATGGACTCTGCGAAGCATGTGAGATGGGAAAATCGAAAAGAGCCTCGCATAAGGATAAGCAAGTGAATAGCATTACCGAACCCCTACAACTACTTCACATGGATTTGTTTGGACCCGTTAATGTTATGTCAATGTCAAGGGAAAGATACGCGCTGGTGATAGTCGATGACTTTTTCAAATACACATGGGTAAAGTTTGTGACATCGAAAGATGAAGTGCCACATGAGATCATTAGGCATGTACTGGTAATTGAAAACGTAGCAAGTCTGACTGTGAAGACTATCCGATCTGACAACGGGACAGAATTCAAGAACTCAGTGTTAATGGATTTCTGCATATCTAAAGGGATCAGACGACAGTATTCAGCACCGAGAACACCGCAGCAGAATGGGGTGGTAGAAAGGAAGAATAGGACACTGGTTGAAGCAGCTAGGACAATGCTGTATGAGTCAAGACTTCCTTTGTATTTTTGGGCTGAAGCAGTTAGCGCGGCGTGTTATACACAGAACAGAACCCTGATTACAAAAGACTATAATGAGACGCCTTACTATCTGATGAATAAACGAAAACCATCTATCAAGTACTTTCACGTGTTTGGTGCCAAATGCTTTGTGTTAAGAGACAATGCACAACTTGGAAAGTTTGATGCCAAAGCAGATGAAGGGGTTTTCATTGGATATTCTCTTGAAGTAGTAGCAGCGTACAGGGTGTTTGCGCTTAATGATCGCAAGGTGGTTGAAAGCCTTAATGTCACATTCGACGACTCAAAGCTCCCTTCTATACAAAAAGAAGACAGTGAGCCCACTTCCCTAAGATTTGAAAATATGGATATTGATGAAGTGGATACAATTCCTGAGTTTGTAGTGCAGGGTAGTGATCCAATGATAAATAATGTAATTAATCAAGAGTCTAGTGTCTCGCCAATACAAAACACTAGGGCTGAGGGATCACCTTCCGTTAGACCTGGTACTAACTCAGGGGGGGGTAAGTATGCACTCAGGGGGAGCAGCTCACTCAGGGGGAGCTAGTACTGGCTCAGGAGAAACTAGTGGAAGTGCTTCTAGACTAAGTCACCTTCACTTACAAGATCAAGCTGAGTCATCAAGAACATTTGCTAGGAATCGTACTTGGAGCAAGGACCATCCGTTTGAGCTAATTATTGGTGATCCAGATGCCGGAGTGACTACTAGAGGAAAAGCTAGAGCTGAATTTGCCACTGAGAATGAATGTTTATACTCAGTGTTCCTTTCTCAATTGAAACCTAAAGTGGTGGAAGAAGCCCTAGATGACACTGATTGGGTGATCGCTATGCAAGAAGAACTCAATCAGTTTGAAAGGCAGAAGGTGTGGAAGCTGGTACCCAGACCAAAGAATAGATCTGTTGTTGGAACAAAATGGGTATTCAGAAACAAGCTGGATGAAAACGAACTTGTAACACGAAATAAAGCTCGCCTGGTTGCTAAGGGGTATACTCAAAGAGAAGGAATTGATTATGATGAAACCTACGCACCAGTAGCAAGGCTAGAGGCCGTAAGGATGTTCTTAGCATTCGCAGCACATCATGGTTTTAAAGTCTATCAGATGGATGTCAAGAGTGCATTCTTAAACGGTGAACTGGATGAAGAAGTGTATGTTGATCAACCTCCTGGGTTTGTCTACAGCAAATACTGTGATTATGTTTATCGCCTCTTCAAATCAGTATATGGCCTTAAGCAGTCTCCGCGGAAGTGGTATGAAACTCTGTCAGACTTCTTACTAGAAATTGGTTTCACCAGAGGAGTAATCGACAAGACGCTTTTCTACAAGAAATGCAAAGATGATCTAATAATGGTGCAAGTATATGTGGATGACATTATCTTTGGGTCTGCAAATGAGAAGCTGTGTGCTAAATTCGCAAAGTTAATGCAATTAAAGTATGAGATGAGCATGATGGGAGAGCTGACGTTCTTTCTCGGTATTCAAGTTAGTCAGAAGAAGGACGGGATATTTATCTGCCAGACCAAGTACATTCATGATCTATTAAAGAAGTATGGTCTCGAAGATGTATCACAAGCTAAGACTCCTATGGCAACAGCCACGAAGCTTGACGAGGATAAAGCGGGAAAACCTGTAGACATCTCAAGCTATCGAGGTATGATCGGCTCTCTTTTGTATTTAACTGCTAGCAGACCTGATATTATGTTCTCTACATGCTTATGTGCAAGGTTCTAAGCGGATCCTAGAGAGTCACATCTTATAGCCGTAAAGCGTATTTTTAGGTATCTCAAGGGAACATCAAATCTTGGGATTTGGTACCCAAGAGATACAGGGTTTAATCTTGTTGGCTATTCGGATTCAGATTACGCAGGTTGTAGAATAGATAGGAAGAGCACTTCATGAAGCTGTCAGTTTCTTGGAAGAAGGTTGGTGTCTTGGCAAAGCAAGAAACAACATACAGTATCTACCTCGACAGCTGAAGCAGAATATATTGTTGCTGGAAGCTGTGTGGCCCAGATACTGTGGATGAAGAACCAACTCAAGGACTACGGTGTGGAAGTATCTAAGATTCCTATCATGTGTGACAACACAAGTGCTATTGCAATGACCAACAATCCTGTGGATCATTCAAGGACTAAGCATATTGATATAAGGTATCATTTTATTAGAGAGCATGTAGAAAATGGAACTGTAGCGTTGCATTTTGTGTCTACTGAACGTCAAATAGCAGATATATTCACTAAACCTCTAGACGAATCAACATTTTCTAGATTGGTTGGTGAATTGGGGATGCTTAACACCTGTTAGTTTTGCTACCTATCTGTTATAATTCAGTTTGTGTACATATTATTGTTGTTCATGAATATTCATAATTAATAATGTGTACTTAACTTCAAAAATGTATGTATTGCATGTCATAAGGGGAAGTTAGAAAGTTTCATGACATTAATCTTATGATGATCTGTGTATCCATATGATTAATGTCTAATAATGTGATAGGATTTAATGTTAGACTTAATTTTGTAATGCATGATTTATTTGCTAAATTCCCTGTCATTTCAAAATTGTAAGTTTCTAAGGCAAATCTCGATCTGGTTCTGGATCGAGATCGAGATTGACTTGCGAAAATTGCTTAAAAACTGTTAAGGTACATCTCGATCTATCCACATCGAGATCGACATCGAGATGTAGATCGAGATGCGGATCGAGATCGACATCGAGATGTAGATCGAGATGTTGATCGAGATCGACATCAAGATGTAGATCGAGATGCGGATCGAGATCGACATCAAGATCGACTTTGAGATGAAGATCGAGATGCGGATCTCGAGATCGAGATGTGACTTGTCTCTTCAGTTACTTTCTTTTTAGGCGTGCAAGTATATAATATAGCATTATATAGTCTGTTCATTATTTCTATTAACCTTCTCTCTCTCACTAGTTCAAAAAGCTGAAGCAAATACACACGCATATACATACATTCACAGCATCCTCTTCCCTGCCATAACACCAAGTTTTTCTTGTGGTTTTCTTAAACAAAAATCACTAACTGTTACTTGAAAACATTAATCAGTAAAACAAAACTCTGCCAAAATTTTGTTTAAAGTAAACTGTTGAACTTTTTGCGCATATTCTACGTCATCTCTTAACATTAGTGTTCTTGCAAATCGTTGTTCAGTTCTCCTGATATTCGAGTGAGTTTGTTTTTTTTTTGATTTCGTGTCTTCATGTTTTTCATTTTTTTTAAGTGGCATAGTTGTGTGTGTTACTGATCAATCCATAAAGTACCAAGTAACCGCCCTGTTTTGTGGTTTTCCGAGATACTCGCATTTTTTTTTCCAAAACAAAACGACTATTCACTTTAATTTCCTAAAGCTAAACCGTCAATCATTAGTGGGAGTTAAGTGATCATTAGTGGGGAGTTAAGTGGTCATTAGTGGGGAGTTTTATTACGTGGGTAATTAGTGGGGTTCGTGTATGTTTTTTTTTTGTGTTTAAATTTAGAACTTGTTCTCTAAAATTTTCATTGCAAAATCTTTACAAAACATTTCTCTTCTCAAACACAAATCTCAAATGGCCAACCCAAATTTCACTATTCCCAAAACCAACTTTGTTAATCTCTCTGCTGATCGAGCAACTGGTAGATTCATTCACTACCAGTTCTGGATTGAGTCTCTCAACAACACATCCATAATAAGTCATGCCTTAACCACCTCTCACATCCTGAATGTTGAAGCCCTTCAAGCTGCTTACTCAACATTAGAGATTCAGGGTGGTAAAGCAAATCCAACAGGCTTGTCCTTCACTATCAGTGGTGCAAAATATGAGGTCAGTCTGCAGAAGTTCAATGAGATTCTTGGGCTTCCTTCAGAAAATTTTGCTCCGGAACCCACTATGGAAGAAATGTTGCAATTATTCACAGAGATAGGTTGTCGTCCTCCCACGGGTCCTATCAAGGTAACAAAGGTTCACACAGGTATGTTACCAGCTGAGTGGGATTATGTAGTTCAGGCCATTCAACGCTGCATGTTCCCAAAGGACAAAGACTACAGGCCAATGAACAACAGCTGTCGAGTAATTCTATATGGAGTGGCAAATAACAGAAGAGTGAATGTGGGCAAACATCTGTTGATTCAGTTGCTTGAGAGGTGGGCACTGGAAAAGAATGCATCTCGGAATCCGGAAGATGGACCAGTCAAATGTTGGATGTCAAGATTTCTTCAGATGGTTCTGGATGACGTTCTTTCAGAGGAGCATAGAAGAATATTTCAAGGCTCTGAAAGGATGGCATGTTTTGATATGACCTTAAAGAATATCTCCACCATGGAAACCCAGCAAAAGTCCAGACTTTTTGAGTTGCGCCTGACTCCGTACTTCCAGGATCTGCAAGATGAGTATGCTAGGAGGCATGCTTCTCAGTTTACCGCAGTAGAAGCGGAAGGTAGTGGCAACGAAGCTGCTGGTGGAGATCAAGTGTCTGGAAATTTGGGAGAAGCAGGTGTGGATGTTGAAATGGCTGAAGCAAATGTTGCAGAAGCTGGAGCTGACAAGGATGAAGATCTTCTGAGTCAGGTACCTATTCTTGCTGATCTTGATCAAATTTCAATTCAACCATCCCCTGTTTTCTACAGCCGTGGGCCTGAAAACCCCGAGGCTCTATCCCAGGCTCCAAGCCCTTCTGTTCATAAGCATTCAGCCAGCCCTAAAACTGGTGATAAAAGGAAGGCAAGCTCATCTAAGTCGAGTGAATCGAGTGGAGGGAGTGTAGGAGTTGAGAGAGTAGTAAAATCAGCAGCTCTGCCACTCTCAAAGAAGCAAAAGATGGATTCTATCCCAGTGGCAACTGCGCAACCTGTTAGGGATAGTTCACCTCTCACAGCCACCACACCTCACGCTAGTGGCTCACCTCTCCTAAATATTCTAACACATTCGCACTCGCCTAGGCATGTTGGTGAGAGTCAAGGAAGGGGTCCAGCTCAACAGCCAATAGGAGCTGGCCCTACCTCCCCTGAGTTGTCCGCTCAGGGCTCTTTGAGCAATTTCTCGGAAGGGGAATGGCAAACTGCGACTAGCTCTTCTGATGCTAGAATCTCAGGAAGTATATATGTGGAAGAGTCTGTCGAATCCAGTACGGATGACTCTTCCTCATCTAAATCAGAAAACAAGTTGCTCGCAGAGCAACGACATCTGGTGACTGGTGGGTCTACGCCTCCAGAACAGCCCAACGAACCAGAAAAGGTTCTTGGTGAACAAGGGTATGACATGGTCATAACGCCATCTCCTAACGTAGACACAACATTTAAAGGTTCAGTCTCACTGACCGATATCGCCGACCAACTCACCGCTAGTCCTCAGCGACTAGTGGATGAGGCTCTAGTTCTGATAGGCTCTAAACACGAGAGAGAGACAGGAAGAGTAGATCCCTTCTCTTTAGGGATCTTGAGTGAAACAGAACCCGGCGAGAGTAAACAGTTTAACCCAAGCCAAACACCGTCCCCTAAATTGCAGGATCTAGGGAAGAAGGTGGAGGCTTTGGAGGCTGGAGTTGCTGGTGTTACTGCCGTTGTCTCTTCTCACTCTGGAAGATTGGAGGTTGGAGCACAGTTCATGGAAAACCTGATTGCCGTCCAAAATCAAATGATTGACAAGATAAACAATCTTGGATTGGTACAAGTGAAGGTTGGGCGGTCAGTCGATGATGTCACTCATGGCATGTCTCAGGTCTGGACGAAGCTGAATGAACTACTTGATGCTGTCTTTGGACGTAACAGGGCTGGACCTGGTCCTTCCACCGGTGGTGGTGGTGACGATAAAAATGATGATGATGCTCCTGATGAGGATAACCCACCTAAGGGGGAGAAGGAGGATCAGGGTCTGAAAAAGCTGACTAGTAAGGGTCCGGTGATCGAGTCCGCAAACAAATCTGGTGAAAAGGTGGAGGAGGCTCAACCGGCTCTTAAAGACAAAGGCAAGCAGAAGATGGTAGTTGAAGAAGCAGGAGCTGAAAAAGAAACACCTCTCGTTGATGTATTTATGGGAGAATTTATTGAAGATTCTGATGAGGATGAGATGGATGTAGAAGCCTTAGTGGCAAGGAGGTCGAGACTCGAGCAACGGGAAAGAGAGTGGGAACAAGAAAGAGGTCTAAATCCTGGCGGATCTGGCGCAGGAGTTGCAGGTGATGCAGGAGACCACTCGGTTGCTGACGAGCATGTGCCGGAAGAAGAAATTGATGAAATAGCGAAAGAAGCGGAGATGCAAGAAGAGATTTTCAGGGAAGCCAGAGAAAGAGTGAATGAAGAAGTGCTTCAAGGAATAGTGGAAAAGGAACTAATGGCAAAGGAGAAGAGAGCGGCTCAGAAAACTCATCATGAGTATGAAATGAAAAAGATCACAGATCCTAAGGTCCAGGCTGACATAAGGAGGGAAGGTCCCGAGTGGGACAAGGCTAGAGAAGCCTTAGCTGGACCAAGAGCCTATGCTCCTGACTCAGAAAGATTGAGTTTCCTTCTCCACAAGCTAGAAAATCTAAACCCTGGGCTTCTGAACTATCTAAACTGTATAAGACAGGGATGCACCTCTGTTCAAGTTATATTCAAGGAGAAAGCATGGAGTCTGATGATTACTTGGGCACCCATAACAAGAATCGAGCCGTGTATGGTTGATGAAGCATTCTTCCATGCAAGGGGTGCTAGTGAACTGGTAGAGTATGCTCACAAGGTAGACACCTCTGTCAAGACTGGAGTGCTGTTTAAAGAGAAACTATTGAAGATGGCTGAAGACAGAGGGGTTGACATTATTCTAAATCCCTATCAAATCAGATACGTCCATGACAAGGTCTTGAGGATCGTAAATCTACATGACTCGAAACTGACCCCGAGCGAAAATGTACTGAAGGCAGTTGCAAAGCTAGTCCTCACAAAGGGTTTTCTAACAAAGGAAAAGAAGCTGGTGGCTAAGGACTTGGAGAAGTTGATAAGAAGGCAAGATGTTAGATACAAGTTGCCTGAAGCCAAACTACCAGTGGTTAAGAAGGAGCCTGAAGACTATGCATTCGAGCAGCAAGAAGAGGCAATAAAGGAGCATGTGCAGAGATACGGAGATCCAAGATTAGACATTCCTGAAGAAGGAGAAATAAGGGAGGAAGCTAGTGCAGTGGTTGGTGCAAACGTCAAGTTTGTCAAAAGCAAAGCTGAGAATGAGAATGACCTGCTGATCTATACAGACAAGCATCAGGTGGAAACCGTCATTGAGCTCAAGTACGACATCTTTGCAGAACACAGTCATGAAACACTGTGTATCATAAGGGAATTGATTGATGAGATGGATGATGTTGATGAGTTTGATCAGGACTATCTAAGGGTCACGTTTGAGAACTTCTGTAAAAGAAGACAACAGCTTGATATTCAGAGGCTACAGCAATGCACCACCGCTATTGTCATTGGATACCCTAAGCAGCTAGTCATAAGGAAGAAAGGGGAAAAGGGGTATCCTGACAAAGTAACTAAGCTGAGGTTTGAAGACATTCCCACGAATATTACCACTCGCAGCATGGTTGAGAAGTGGTTGAGGTTGTTTCGAGATTATAAGATCAGAAATCATGTGGAAGCAGAAGGACTTAATCTTCTCAAGAAAAGAATGGATGAAGTCTGCAACCCTGAGTTCATGAAGAAAGAAAAGGCAGCCAAGAAGAAAGCTCGTGAGGAAGAGGAGCGCAAGAAATCGAGATTTTAATGTATTAAGCTTGTAATGTTTCTTTGCGTTGTAATTTGTTTTCTTGTTTTCCTGCATTGTAAGTACATTATCTGTTTTCTTGTGTAGTGTAAGGTAGAAGTTAGTTAGCTAAGTGTCTTGAAACTGGTTTATATTAGGCGTCAATTATTTCGCGAAGTTCGGCGGTGGTAATACTGCTAAAAGGACTTCAGAAGGATAATTGAAGATTGAGTGGACCGTGCTCTTAAGTACTTAGAGAAAATCTCTAGAAGAGCATGAAGCCATTTGATCGAGCCAACAGGTGTCCAATTTTGGCACTTGAAGTATCAGTGATAGACATGAAGCTAGTTAATCAAGCCAAGCATTATGCAAGTTGACATGATCGTTTATGAATGTTAATTTATCTTTTTCAGTCCCTTGATAGTTGAGTTATCCTCATTGTGAATTTGGTTGTCATTGTTAGACAATCAAATAGGGGGAGATTGAAAGGCATAGGTGTACTAACTTGTAACACTTAATTACTATGTAACTCAACTAGGTAAAAGATAAAACAACAGCAAAAACAAGAGAAACTGAAGAAGCACATGGAATCAATCAGCTGAAGAAATGGTAATGATACTTGGTAACTACAAGTAACTAATTTGGTTAATCAAGGATGCATAAGTGAGAAGAAGTTCAATTTCAGTATTGCTCATGCCCTAACTTATCTAATGGGGAATCAAATTAATGTCAAAGAAGTATCAAGAAGATCAAAGTGATTTCATGTAATGTATATCAACATCTGGATAATGTAAAGGTTAATCAACAAATGAGAACTGACATTCAGAAGCAAGAACCCCTACAAGACTAGTCACTTATGAACCAGACCATTGCATCAAGTGTCAGGACATTGGAGGCAAGTTCATGTCAGTAATAGAAGATCTCATTTGAATTGAGTGAGGAAAAGAAATTGAAGAAGCTAGGGAAACTTGCTCATAAAGGTTAATCCACAATTAGTCACTAAAGAAGGTCAACATTGGATGAGTGCATATTTGCTAAGGCAAATGTCGATCCACAGCAGATCGAGATGCGGGTCGAGATTTATAATTGAAGTAAAACATTACAAGGCAAATCTCTATCCACGGCAGATCGAGATTCTCATAGATCGAGATCGAGATTTTCACATATCGAGATCGAGATTTTCACAGATCGAGATCGAGATTTTCATAGATCGAGATCGAGATTTTCACAGATCGAGATCGAGATTTTCACATATCAAGATCGAGATCGAGATTGTCAACCAAGATCGAGATCAAGATGGGTCCAGGCCTAGATCGAGATGCGGGTCGATATGTAGCATTTAATGTTCAAGGGACAAGTGGCTTATTGTGAACGGTTGATCCAGAGTGGTTGGAAAGTACTTTTTGTTGACGAGTCCTGATTGGGCCACGTACACAAAAAGGACAAGATCAAGTCTACACGACATTATAAAAGCAGCACTTTGTTTTATTTATAAAAAGACTTTTTAGCAATCTCCGAATTTTCTACAGTATATTTTAAAAAGAGAGCATTTACTGTAAAAAGAAAGTGAGAGAGAATCAGTTGAATCAAGCCTTAATTGTTGTATTTATTGTTCAACTGATTATGATGCTTTTATGAATGTTGTAGCAAATTCTTCAATGAATATAAAGATATATTCTTGAAATTCTGTGTCATCATTTATTACCTGCATTTATTTCATTTTCTCTCATTATTCAAAACAATTGTATTCACCCCCCCCCCCCTCTACAATACTTTTGGACCTAACAGTAATGAAGGTAAAACTCTCAACCTACAAACCTTCTATCTACTGTGCTTCATTTTTTGATGGTGAAATGGTGCAGGAACAAGTAATGGAGAGTCCCCCTGCACCTACCCAAGTCACCCAATCCCCTTCAAAGATACAATCTTCCAAACCAAAATCCAAAAAGAAACCAACCTCTGGTGTCTCTCAACAGGCACCAGTTGTAAAGAGGAGAAAATTGATTCAAACTAGGCTTTTAGATGAGCACAGTGATGAGGAACTCAACCCTCTAGAGAAGCAAGTTGTTGAAAGACTCTCTTTGTTAAAGGAAGGTCATGATACACTTGATTCTACCCTTCAAGCCAAGTCTGTAGTCTCTGAAAAGGCTACAGACTCTGACCAACCTAGGAATGCACCTCAGGATGCTCAAACTGCATCTCCTGAGAAATCTTTTGCTCAAAAATACAGAAGGTTAAGGAAGGCTCATTCTGCATACACACACAAGCCTACTACTATTACTAACCCTGTTTTACAGGAAACAGATGCTCCCAAGGCTCCTGCAGGGCCAGACTCTGAAAGCAAGAAATTACCTGAACCAGAGTCTAATGTTGAGTCAGAGTCTAGACTGCCTTTAGACTCTGATCATGAGACATTTTGGGAAGGAATGCCATTGGATGCAGCCTCATGTCTTATTGATGAAATCCTTACTCCAAGTGATGAGGTGTTGCTTTTTCTCTATCCTTTGGTGGAATCAGTAGAAGATCCGGAACAGTATCAGATTAAATCTCAAGTCTTGGATTTTCTTTCAACCTATGAGACCCTAAGGAAGAGAATGGAATGGGAGCTACAACTGTCTGCACAGGATGTGGTCAAAAATCTATACAGCTACCTATTCAAATCTTCATTACAAGAAAAAGCAGCTGGGCTCATAGAAGGCAGAACAACTGACGTTCTCAAAGCACTAGGTGTGCCAGACTCTGAACAGCAAATCACAAAGAAGCCTAAAAAGCTTAAGATCTACAAAAAGAGAGAATCAGAGTCTGTTGCTGAGTTGGAAACTGAGATTGAGCAACCAATTTTTGATTATGAACCAATTTGGGATCAAGGAATTACCTACAAGACAGCTATTGATTGGATTTCCACTATTCAGCCTCTTTCAAGAAAGGTGGTTGATTTTCTTGTCCAAAATGTAGGAAAGGTGGCCAACAAATACATCTATCCAACCTATGAAAGTAGATTGGATCAACTCAAGGGCTTATATTATCAGAAACTAGCAAGGGAACTGCATGATTCCTTTCACATGACTTTTGCCGAGGCCATCTATGCACTCCATGCCAGGATTTTTCTCAATGGTCGCTTGGATGCATTAACTATGGTAGAACCACCGGAGGTAGCAGGTGATGCTAGGCAGTTGGAGGATGGGACTAGTGCACTAGTGGTGACTAGTGATAAAGATGCTCAGTCTGTCTCACCCACACAAGAACCACCTAGTCAGAGGTTGGGTAATAGTGGGGCAGGGGAGTATGCTGTAAGGCCCTCCTTGGTAACTCAACAAACTGCTGATGAGAACCCTAGTGATATGGGAGGACAGACTCTGATGGATGCTCAAGAAGTACTTTTCCATCCTTGTCTATCAGAGTCTATCCACCTTGAGGGGGAGTCTCATGCACAAACAGTCCAAGATGGTGACACTCAGACTCTTGCTTCTAATGAAGTCATACTGAAGCAGTCAGAGTCTAGAGTAGACCCTGAGACTGGAATACTAGATCCAACATACTCTGAAAAGAAAGAAGATGATTGTAAGGGTTCAGAATCTGTTGCTGCTCACCCCTTGGTGGAAACCCCTCCATCAAGGTGGTTCAGGTATTGTAGTACATTCTTTATCTCTCAACCCCTCTTCTATAGGATTCTTGAGTGCACCTTTCCATATGAGGGAAAAAATATCTGAGAGGCTGGCACTGGTCCAGGCAAAAGGAGAGGTAGAAAAGGCTGTAGAGAGCCTGAGTGAGATTGAGAAAGTGTGTGCCCAACCCCACTGTGAGACTGAGAGATTAGGGTATCCTGAACCTAGCTTTACTTATTGGGATCAAGATTTTCCAAAGAGTTGGTCCAATGAGTTGGAGCAGGTGATGGATGAAAATTCACTTTGTTTGATTGTGCAGATTGGTAAAAAGGAGGAGGCTCTTGCTGCTCAGAAGTCATTTACACAGAGACCACGACATCATCTGGTGGATTCTCTAGCAAGGAGAGCAGATAGAGTCATGGAGGCTTTGGTTGATAACCCTATCAATTTATCTGAGGCTGCAACATTGAAGTCAGAAGAACCACTTTTGATCATGCCTATAAAGGCTCGACTTCCAGAGTCTACAGTCTCTGATCACTCTCAGGAGGAGTCGGGGTCTATAGTCTCGATTGCAGTTTCAGAGTCTACACCACCACCAGAGTCTACACTTCCTTTTCCATCCCCTGAGCCTGTTGCTGAGGAGTGCACTTCTGAAGATGATGATCCCGTTCAACCTTCTTTTGTCTATTTTGATCAAGTCTTTCCTCAGTCTTGGGAGTCTGCACAGAAAAGAGGCATCACTGATAAAGATTATTTTGCCTGTATTTTGGAGATTCATCAGTCTAAGAGACTGAAAGTTTTTCAGAAAAAATCATTTCTCCAGGAACATGGTCACTACCCTGGTGAAGAAGATCAAGCTCTGGATGGGGATGTTAAAGCTGAGACAGAGAGTGTTGCTAAACAATTGGCTAGTGTGGTCAAAGACATCTCTCATATTCAAACCAAACTTACTGGTATTGACAATACTACTTCTCTGCTCAGTACCAAATTTGATAGAATTCACTCAGTTCAATTATCCAAAGAGGTCGCCTTCAAGGATGCTCTTGCTGCTATCACATCTACACAAGCTTCTCTCCAATCAACAGTATCTGATTTAACCACCAAGGTTGATTCTGTCATTCCCGCACAGGCCAATATCTCCACAGTTCTTGAACATATTCTGTTGGTTGTTACTAGTTCTGATGATGTCAAAAGGGGGAGAAGAGAGGTGAATCTTCCTCCAGGAGAAATAAGGATGATACATGCAGAGATGATAAAAGGGGAGTTAAAAGGAGGAGAGATGGTGATGATGGAGATAGTTCTCATGGTCCTAGGGATCCTGGTGATGTATCACTCAAGCATTCTGGAGTGGCTGTATTATCCAAATCTCAACCACATCAGTCAGTGACTGGACATGAGAAATCAGAGTCTAAGTCAGACTCTGATAAACAAAGAAAGAAAACAGACTCTGGTGAAACTCAAGAACCTTTATACTGGAAGTGTAGTCAATCAAATCTGCAACTTAGAGCTAAAAAGAAGACATGTCTTTGAGGTTTTGAAGAATCTGACATTGACAGAACATCTACTCTAACTAGGGATCCTCAATCCTTGACAGATAGGCAGTTTGAGAAGATCACACAGAAGCATTTAAACAAAGTGGTATCTACTCAAATTGTTTATAATGTTTATGAAAGAAAGATGCAAGGAGGACGGGGAGGCACAGAAAAGGTGAAGAATGAGATGCTGGTTTATTTTTTAGAAGGTGGATCAGCTAGATGGATCAGTCAATCAAACTTCATATTTTTCAAACAGGCTGAGGAATTGCAGTATATTAGATTTCTTCTTCAAATTGCTTATGAAGTTAACAAGAGCAAAGAGGCTGTCACACACAAATGGTTCAAGGAGATTGATAGAAAGCTGACTTTGCACAAACAGGCAAATCGACAAATGGACAATTTTTTTTAAAATATGTTAATACTGAGGGAAATGATCAAGTCATGCCATTAGAAGTAAAACAGATTAAATTTCAAGAAGGTGTGGGTCATTACTTTGGGTTTCAGCCTATGAGTGGAAAAATTAGTGTTATAATGTTGAAGGACTTGAAAGATCAAGAAAGCAGTGCAAATGATCTGAGAACAGCTTATTGTCAAATCAGATGTTCAAGTGAAGAAATGAAGAAATTGAAGACATTTGTTGGTGAAGCTCTTGCAATTGTGGAGGACAATATGCTCAATTCATTTTTCAAGAATAATCCAGCCTTTGAGAGAATCAATTAAGAAGTAATTCTTTTTCCTTTATAATTCTTTCATACTGTTCTAGATTGAGTGTTTTATTCTTTAGTTTTGACATCATCAAACCTGGATTTATGCTTACATTTTATAAAGCATAAATAAGGGGAGATTGTTAGGAATATATTAATTTGATGATGTACAAAATTCTAGAACATGAGTTAGCTTAGTTTATTTGCAATATATATTTCTAGTCTCTGAAATGTATAATCAGAGTCTAGATAGTCAACATTCATGTTACTTGTACTTAGAAGAATTTCTGCAGAAAGTGAAACCAGAGTCTGCATGAAGATCAGAGTCTGGAAGGTGATCAGAGTCTATAGACTATCGGAGTCTAAGATCTGTCAGAGTCTATAAATGATCAGAGTCTATAGTCTAGCAGAGTCTGAAGAATTCAGAGTCTATAAAGTTAAAGCTAAATTTAGAAAATGATCACAGATAAGGGAAGTCTTCGAAGATAAAGCCAAAGATATTGCAGATATGCTATAAAAACAAGGAAGGAGAATTGTAGAAGGAAACTGTCAGCTAATAATTAGGAATTCTATTCCTATTGTAATTTATCTTTCTGTTATTAGCTGATAGGCAGCTCTCTATAAAAACTCTATGTAACCTAATTGTAAATGTGTGGAAGTCGAAGCATAATTTGTCTAAGTGAAAACTTTGTGAGTGCATAGAAATAGAGAGAGTTGCTGTGATAAACGCAGAGAAGCTGCTAGGGTTTATGTACACCCTGGGAGAGTTTTGTATTTACAAATCAATAATACAAACAATACTTATTCATATCTTTGTGTTTGATCTTTGTTCTTAATTCATATCTGTTCATTGCTATTGAGTTGATTTTAAATCAGGTAGAAAAGACACACAATTATTCAACCCCCCTTCTACTTGTGTAACTGGGAAAACATATTTAAATAACACATTATGAGCAATATCAAATTCTACATACACTTAACAAGTCATTTATCACAATAAGAACAAATATAAAATAACTGATCTATGACCTGTTTGTCTATTAGCCATTTTCACAACATTAGCAGAGGTATTAAATCACAGAAGATTTAAATCAAGTTCCAGCAAATGTTTAGGGATGCACATAACCGTCTAGAATACCCTATCCAATTCTAGATATTCATTTTATTGCATGGAAAATCAAGTATGAAATGTACTAACTAAACTCATGAATCCTAGCATGCAATCTTATTCTTAGCAATCAATTAAGCATTTAAGTCCTAAGATGCTAACATGCTGACATGAATATGATACATTTTAATACCTAATCATCATACAGTTCTGAATTAGATAAACTTATACTAATTAGAATGTGTACATGTGAAGTGCTTAGTGATTCATCTCCAGTGTTCGTCATTGATGCCAGATATCCATTTGGTTCATCACTGTCACTGATAGAATCAGCCTTGCATTTAACTTCACCAATAAATATTTTCCCTTGCTACATCCTCACTAATGCCTGAGATTCTTGCTTCAACCCAACATAGTGTATGTCATCATTTGCTTGTACAGGCTTCTTCAAACTGTGCAGCAAGACCCCTGATCTTGTCTTTCAAATATAAACAATCTCTGTCTTGCAACCGTCACTTGAACTGGTCTTGAAAAACTCCTCTTTGGAATCTATAGGTAAGGACCTTAGATTAAGAATTGGGATTCCGTCTGAATCTGATGTCTCTGAACTTCTTGTTTCCCTGCAGGCTTGACTTGCAGTCCAGTTCTCAAGTTATTTCAAAGTGTTAAATTCACATACAACACCTTGACCACTACCTTGAGCTACTATATCTTCAATTCAGCTTCCTAGATCAATTCGTTTCTGTTCAGAGGTTTTCAACCTTGAATTCAATCAAATTTGGTTTCTGGGTCACAAATACAGTGGATATGCTAATAACTTGCTTTACCAAATATTAACTTCTTCAGCTCTTGTTCTAGTTCATAGGCCTTTAGCACATACAGTTCTTCTATAGACAATGTGGTTGTATCCTTAGATCCCTGTTGGTTGTAATCCTGTTTTCCAGATGATCTGCAGTGTTAGCACGAACTTCCTGTAATCTCTCTCTTTAACAATCTATAAGGTTTGTACTGAAATGCCAGGTAGTCCAGTCTGTTCTCCTTCACTACTTTAACCCCTAAGATTTTTCATCCAAAAATATTCAACTCAAATCAACCAAAAACTGTACCTAAATTAATCTTTTTTTTTGCAGCTTCCAAAATATTAGTGGGATCCTATGGAGTAAACCTCTGAGGAAATTAATATCACTTCTTCTTCAATATGTTCCAGAAT
Organism: Oenanthe sinensis; assembly: GCA_028671895.1. Lineage (NCBI taxonomy): Eukaryota > Viridiplantae > Streptophyta > Magnoliopsida > Apiales > Apiaceae > Oenanthe > Oenanthe sinensis. Next base: position 25,979,965 of record CM053814.1, read on the forward strand.
TAACTTTATTGGATAATCTTCAGTCAATTTTAGTTGTCTTCAATACCCGAAAAAATCTTCAACTACTAACCCTTGATCACCCTTGAATTAATATTTAAGAAAAAATTAAATTTACAGAATTTTTAATTTTCTTAGAAAATAAATTAACCAAAAATAAAAATATACAACAAATTAATTTTCAAGAATTTCAAATTTTTTTAAAATTAAAATATCATAAATTAATATTTAAGAAAAAATTTAGTTTTCAAGAATTTTAAATTTTCTGGAAAAATAAATAAATATAAAATAAAAATTAAAGATTAAAGGGTATAAAACTTGGGGTACCAAAATGACATTTTGGGTTAGTGGCGCTAAGACTTTTCTGACGCCAAAATCTAGCATCTTTAGTTGCGTCAATTCAAGTTGCCAAGTTGCGCCGCGCGTGAATGACCAAGACTTTGGTCATCTTGTCCAATACTTTAGCGCAACATAAATTACTGGCCAAGATACAAAAATGGACCACGAAATTTGTTTAATAGATTTAAATTAATCTTTATTAAATTTATAAAATAAACTAATTAAAATTTATAATATAAACTAATAAAAGTTTTTAAAACAAATTTTATAAAAGTTTATAAAATAAATTTAATATTAATTTTATAAAATAAACTAATTAAAATTTATAATATAAACTAATAAAAGTTTATAAAACAAATTTTATAAAAGTTTATAAAATAAATTTTATATTAACTTTATAAAATAAACTAATTAAAATTTATAACATAAATTAATAAAAGTTTATAAAACAAATTTTATAAAATAAACTTATTAAAAATTTATAATTAAACTTATATAACAAAGCCTCTAAACATTTAAGTCCAAACAACATTGACACCCTGCGCTTCACTGGGTTATGGATCTTGATTTGTATTTCAATCAGTCTACTCTGATACCAATTGAATATGATATTCACTAAATTAAAAAATTCTTTCGAATCTTTTGTGGATAAATAATTTAGAGTTCGGTTAGTGGGTTCGAATTCATGAGGTGAATAGTTTTTAGGTGGCTGGCTTACTAATTTTCTATTTTTATGAATAAACAATAAAGTTCTAGAAAACTAGCAAGTAATTTAAACGAGTCAAGTTTTGGGGAATATATCTTTCGTATATAAAGCCTGAAGGGTGCTACATGCAGTTAAAAATATAACTGGTTTCCAAATAATAAATTAGTTTTTTGCTCCTAACACAAATATAAGGCTCAGTTCCTATATAAATATATCTAAATTAGTACAAGAAAAAATTGAGTCCATAGGGAGTGATATCTAGGAGCCCTGCGCATTTTTCATTAAAGAACCGGGTCCTAATATCTGACCGAGAGCAAGGTATGAGTGTGTATAAATTATATCTTTTGATCCGGCCATGGCATTAGCTCTCTACATATTTTGTGTTGAAGAAGACGACCCTTGAATGAGTGGCTTCCATCTCTTATCTGTGTAGACTTTAAATCAAATAAAGTAAGCTGCTGTAATTTGATTGGCTGAGGGCTAAGTCGGGCCAAGAAGTATTTTGTTACGCTAATATATTTTTGTTGTGCCTACTACTCTATTTGCCTTGTAGTGGCGCCACCAAATACTTAATATAATTCTTCAAGTATTTCCTTGCGCCTTTGATTTTTGTTGCGCCTGGAAGAGTGAATCCCATGTGTGGATTCAAGTGGCGCCATAAAAACTTGAATAAGAAACTAACACATTAGTTGCGCTTGATCCTTTGTTGCGCTTCACATGTTTCATGGTTAGAGTGCAATTTGATCACTACACTTTGACCTTCTTCTCATTCCTTGATTGAAGTTTACCAACTTCCATTTCTTGTACCAAACTCTTGTCACATTATACCCTGTACCCTGAGCTGTTTCCATTCTTCGATTGTAGTTCAGAAACTTTCACTTTTCGTACTAAGGTTGTGACACTTTGTACCCTACACCCTTTGAGCTGTTTAGCTGTTTGGTTGTATCCTCTACAAATCACTTTTCGTACCTTAATAAATAATCGTTCTTTCCAAGTACGTTCTTCAACTTAACAATTCTTCTATAGTTAATACTCAGATTCCTTTCACAAACTGCTGACGCCTAGTGCAACTGGTCTGGTTCACAAACGACTAACTTTGATCCACCTCTTCGTATTATAGCCTTACGTACATTGTTAAGTTTGCAGCAACTTCATTGGTTCGAACATTGACTGTCAATAAACACTGTAACTTCACTAGAATCTTTTCTGGCATTTAGAAACGTCTCCATTATTACCACAATCTTGAATACTTCATTTTTTGTTCTTCACTGATGCTTGAACATATAAATAAACTTCTTTCAATGAGTATAACTCCAAGACTGCAACTGTCTTCTTAATCCTTTGTCTTTACCATGTCTTCATTCTTCTAGATTCCTATGCTTCAAACACTGTCTATCTTCAATCAATGTTGGTACACTGAAATCTTTTAATGACACTTTATACTGAATCTTCAATACTTCTAAAATCCTGAAAGTCTTTACACATTATTCTTCATTGAGGCTTGAACATATTAATGAACTTCTTTCAGTGACATGTAGTAGACTTCAAAACTTCTTCTAATGTCTTGCTTCACTGTATCTACATTGTCTTCATTTCTTCCTGATTTCTGTGTAGACGTAGTATTATTTACCTGTCATGTTCTAGTGTTGAGTTATCACGATTACTATTCATACGGTTTCATAATTTTACGAACACGATTGATATTATTCTTATCAATTGATGTTAGAGTCGATTGATATAGGTCATCAACTGATGTGTAACTTAAACTGTCAAATTGTAATTATTTGAAGACAAGAAAATTATACAAGTGAAGAATGATCAGTTGACATTGAAACATCGATGGATATAAGATCAATTGAAAAAGCCAAGTCAAGTATTGAAGACCATCAACTGATATGAAGACCAATCGATTGATATATCGATTGATAACATCTATCAATCGATGGATATAAAGATCAATCGAAGAAGAACATCAGTTGATGGATAAAAGGAAGAATCAATTGATATGTTTAATAACAAATTATCAATTGATTGAGACAACACAAAAAAGCTATCTATCAGAGATCCAAAGGACAAAAGCACACCTATGGAAGACAGTTTATGATGACTGTGAAGACTCAAATAGAAGCTGTTTTTCCAACCTTTTCCCAAAATAGAAAAAAGAAAAAGGAAAAAGGAAAAAATAGAATTAAAACAATCTTAGAATAGGTATTGTAAAACACACTTGTGGTATATAAATAAGTGTGGTAGCATTGTTAGAAAAAAGTAAGAAGATATAAGTTAGACAATATTTCTTGAATCAACTGTCCAGCTGTTGGGAATATCCAGCATCTTCCTATTCGAACCGTGGCGCTGACTGTTCCCTTTAAGGGAATTAAGTAGCACCTAACCACAACTCCGGGGTTTTGGTGCAATGGTAAGCGCTGAGGTCCTAAGAAGTGGTATCAGAGCAGGTTGCGTGTTCGAGTCCCAACGTAAGGCATACTGTACAGCCATTGTCTCTTAACATGGACTTGTTAGTACTGGCAGATGCTGGGGGGGGGATTGTTGGGAATATCCAGCATCTTCCTATTCGAACCGTGGCGCTGACTGTTCCCTTTAAGGGAATTAAATAGCACCTAACCACAACTCCGGGGTTTTGGTGCAATGGTAAGCGCTGAGGTCCTAAGAAGTGGTATCAAAGCAATTGTTATTCCTTAGAACAATGTCAATATTTGTAGAAGGGGGGGTTGAATACAAATATTAAAACTTTTTGTGTGTTCTAATATTTGTTCTTGATGTTTGATAGAATAAGAGAATAAGTTCGAACAAATTAATGCTGAAAAATAAAACTGAACAAAGAGATTTAAAATTATTGATGGATTGGTTTTTCCATCAATATATATTTTTGCTCAATGCTCCTAGGTTAAAAGAAACCTAGCTGCGTTTACAAGATTAGAAAACAAATCAACTGTTCTTACACATGTGCTCTCAAGCTTGAACAGTTGATTAAGAAATATGTCTAACTTGTATGTTTTCTAATAATGCTACTACACTTGTTTATATACCACAGGTGTTCTTTTACAATTCCTATTCTAGGATTGTTTCTACATGCCTTCCTTTTACCTTTTTCTATTTTACAGAAAGGTTTGAAAGACAGCTTCTGATTGAGTCTTCACAGTCACTCTAGACTGTCTTCCATAGGTGTGCTTTTGTTCTCTGGATCTTCAACAGATATTCTTTCTGTGTTGTCACACTCAATTGATAATTTGTTGTCAAGCATATCAATTGATCCATTCTTTAATCCATCAACTGATGTACTTCTTCGATTGATCTTTATATCCATCGATTGATAAAAGATGTCTTATCGATTGATAGATGTTATCAATCGATATATCAGTCGATGGGTCTTCACATCAGTTGATGGTCTTCAATCCTTGGCTTGGCTTCTTCGATTGATCCTCCATCCATCGATGCTTCAATATCAATTGATCATCCTTCACTTGTGCAATTTCCTGTCTTCACATAATTACAATTTAACAGTTTAATTTACACATCAATTGATGATCCATATCAATCGACTCTAACATCAATTGATGAACAAAATATCAATTGATTTACACCTTATCGATTGAAATAGACTAAGTACACCTATGCTACAATCCAAATTATCAGTTGATTCATATAAACACTTCAACTGATAAATGGTTTCCTGATCAATTGATATTTATAACTTTCATATCAATTGATCAGTTACAACAAATAAAATTTCTATGATTCTAAGATTAATGTTATCATCAAATCACATGTAGATTCCTAACACCAGCCTTGGAGCACTTTGTAAGAACAGTTGATTTATTTTCTAATCTTGTAAAAACGAAGCTATGTTTTATTAACCTAGAAAAATTGAGTAAATATACATTAATGGAAACACCAATCCATTAGTAATTTTAAAACATCTTTGTTCGATTTATTTTTCAGCTTTATTTGTACACACATATTCTCTTAAACACTCAAACCTTAAGAACAAATATTAAAACAAGAAAAAGTTTTGATAATTTGTATTCAACCCCATTCTACAAATCTTATTGACATTGTTATGGGAAATAATAGGTCTACAACATGGGATGATTGTCCAACCATCTATCCGCAGTGTTTTACGCGGATAAAAAAAACTCTAACTAGCCCTACAGAAGCGCAGATAGATGACTTGACCCCTAGATTCACAAAAGTTTCACGGTGTTTATGCTATTAGCAGAAAAAAGCTTGGATAGATGGTTCACACAATCGAATGTCAAGGACCAGGACCCATATATTAATATAAGTTATCAATCCTATACAAATTTAATATAAAAAAATCATATTATTTTCAACCAAAATATAATACAAAAATATATTTATTTAAATATTGATCAACATGTGCATCATACTGGTTATAAGTTTATATTATTTAATAACTCTGTAAATAAATTGTATATATTTTATGAACACACCCATATATTCATTTATTTAAATAATGATTTTTTACTTTTGAATACATATATTCTCACAATCTTTCAAACAACTATTATTCTTGTAACACGTGGACTCATCCTATTACTGGTATGATGAAAATGTAATTTTTTAAAGTTCAACATAAATAAGTTAATCTAATTAAAAAATACAAATTAACAAATATATATATATGCATTAACGGAGAGTTCGGGTGTGAAGGGCAAAAACTGGAAGAAGATGAATACACGGCTTGAAAGTCAGTTCCAGCATGTATGCATTGACGGGGAGTTCAGGTGTGAGCAGATCAGAGCGAGGTGAAATTCTCTATTCAGTTATTTCAGAGCAATATAAAAATGTTAAATTGACAATATATCAAATATTTCTAGAATGTTCAACTTTAGTTTTATGTTATCGATACTTTTACATATTTTATGGATACCATCTTACAATCAACAAGTCATGCCTACTATATCTATGCATATTTTGTATACTAATCGGTACTTGTACATAAACAACTTTTTCTCAGAAAAAATGAGGGAATGGAATAATTGAAATCCCTTTTAGGAATCAAGAACAAACGTAAAAAGAAATTGGAATCAGTTTCAAGAATTAAGACTAAAAGCAAAAATCAATTTTAGGAATAAAAATAAAAGCAAATTAATATCGAACCATTGCAATAATTTACATACAAATATGATTAATAAATACCTTGATCATCGCTCTGATTTATTGAAATCACACCATTCATCGTTCTTGAAATTAAGTTTTTTGATCTTACTAAGTTTGTTTAAAATTAAATAGTATGTATATATATGTATATATATATATATAATGATGGTTAGTTACCGTTTCACGTTAAAAATGATGTTTAAATTTTTATTCAGAAAAAGAAAATTTTAAAAATAAGTTATGGAACTATATTTTATATGCACCTTAAAATGCGTGCCGGACCTTCTCTCCGAAACGTTAACAATTGGGTGGGACAGAGGTAGTACTTATTTATATTAAATTAGATTTTATTTATTATATTTAACATTTAATTATTATCAAAATATCTCTTCTAATTAATTTATTATTATTACCCACTTCTTTAGGAAATTTACATAAAATAAAAAAATTTATCATATATATATTAATATAAGTTATGAACCCTATAAAAATTTCATTTTAATTTCAATCAAAATATAATATAAAATATATATTTATTTAAATATTAATCAATCTGTGCGTCATACTGGTTATAACTTTATATTATTTACTAACTCCATAAATAAATTGTATATATTTTACGAACACGCCCATATATTCATTTATTTAAATAAAACAATTTTTTACTTTCGAATACATATCTATACTATATTATTAAAGCCGCATGGCTAAATGTTTGGTCGATCAGTCGTCCGATGAGTCCTGTTTTTATACTATGTAACTATTATATAATTATAATCTAATTTTAAAACATATATATTCTATGTAAAACTCTGTCATCAGCGAGTCATTTTTTTGTACGACAATCTAATAACATATCTTTTTTCTATTACCGCTCAAACTTTTCAATTTATTTAAAATTACAGCTTATTAATTAAATTTCATAAATATTAAAATAATTTATATTATATTATTAAAGTCGCAAGAGCAAATATTTGGTGTGTGTCGGTCTGGTCCTTTCGTATCTCATTCAACTTCAAATACACGTGTCTCCTACTCAATTTCAAACACAATTTGTTAATCAATAAACAATCATGTTTTAATTTCCTCATTAATCGACCTCTTTAATTTATTTAATATCATAATTTATTAATTAAATTTTATGAATATTAAAATAATAATATTATTTTATTTATATTAATTAAATTTTATTATTGTGCTCTATTTATATTATATATTCTTTTATATTATATTATTCTAAACGAACTTTTTTTTAATTAGAATATAGAGTTGTACTCATATCTAATAGCATGTTTCAATTTTCTCATCGTTTAAACACTTTAATTTATTTAAAATTATAATTTTATAATAATTTTTTTGAATATTAAAATTATACAAATATTATATATATATATATATATATTAAAACATACTCTTTTATTTAATTTTTAATTAAAATATTTTCTAATATATTCGAAACTATTTTTATTAATAAAAATTTATTAATGCTTTACATGTGTTATTAATCTAAGTTAATTAATATAAATATATATCAATATATTAGTGAGAATTTAAACAAATAATATAAATATGATTCAAAACTAATTGATCTCATATATAACATTACATAAAAAATATTTATAACATAAATAATTAAATTAAATATTTAATTCATTTAAAATATATAATATATTATTTATTATTCTCCTTCTGTGCTTTGCATGAATTATATGCTAGTATTATTATTTTATCTATATTAAATAAATTTTAGTATATACTATATTATTATGAACTACACATTAAAAAATTTAAAATAAAGATTTAAATTAACAAAAATGAATATATATAATTTATTAATAACCCACTAATATTCTTGTAATACTATTCTCGTAATCTTTCAAAAGTAATATGACACGATATAGATAAAGTAATCTAACTAAAAAAAGTATAAATAAATATACATAAATACATACTTACAAAATATACATACATACAGATAAAGAAAAATAGAGCACAAAAATATAGTTTGACGATCTGGTCATTTTGCCCTAATTTATCATCTTCCTCACTTCACTCTCAGATCTCAATTTCACACACACAAAAACACATACATATACATACGATTATTTGTATCTATATATCTGTGATTGGAGGGAGATTGTGTGATCAATTATGGCGGCGATAAAGGAGGTGAATAGATCGGCGACGGTGGCGTTCTCGCCGGACAAGCCGTACTTGACGGCCGGAACAATGGCCGGAGCTGTGGATATATCGTTCAGTACGTCGGCGAATCTCGATGTGTACGAGCTTGATTTTCAATCGGAGGATCGGCAATTGCGATTGCTCGGCGCGGTTCCCAGTGCTGAACCGTTTAATCGGATTTCTTGGGGGAAAAAACCGGCCGGTTCGGAGGAGTTTGGATTAGGTTTGATTGCTGGCGGACTTAATGATGGTAACATTGGGATTTGGAATCCGGTTACTCTTATTAGGTACTACTTGTTTTTTATTTTGTCGATTTTGCGGTTTTTTTATCGATTTGATTATGTATTTTTATGTTTGTGTATGTATAGTTTGGTGATTTGGTGGATTTGAAGTTGATTTAGTTATGCGTGTTGCGGTTTGATTGGTGTGAATTGTTTTTGTTGACGGAAATATGTGTATTTGTTTGTTTAATTATATGAATTATGCTGGATTGGTTGGTTTTGTCATTTGTGATTATAATTGAGCTTTTGTTGCGGTGAGAATAGTTTATTATTTGTACCAGAAATCTTGCTTTTTGATTATGACGTGCTGATGATTTTGTGTAATATAATTTTTTTTCGAAGACTGTGTTGGAAATCGATGTTAATTAACTGTGTTGGGGTGTAAAGAACAAAAGATGTTAACCCTTTTTGATGATGAATTATTGAAAGTAGAGTTGTCATTTACTATATTTAAAAGTTGAGAAGTAGAATGCAGTTCTTTCATGTTCGTGAAACCTAATTACATAAAAGTATTTGCTGCAGTTCTGAGCCAAGTGAAAGCTCTCTTATTCAACAGCTTTCAAGACACAAAGGACCTGTAAGCTTCATATGTGATTCATATAGGACACCTCTAATATGTGGTGGCTCTGTCAATTAATGATAATACTATTCTCTCTTCTGTACCAATTATCTTTGATTGGTTGTGTAATCTTCCAGGTTCGTGGTCTAGAATTTAATTCACTTTCACCGAATCTTCTTGCTTCTGGGGCCGATGAAGGGGAAATTTGTATTTGGGATATTGCAAAACCCACAGAACCTACTCATTATCCTCCTCTCAAGGTATGCATAAACAGTTTACTCCTAATCTCCACGAGCTCAAAGGATATGAGTTTAATATGTAGTTTCTGACACCAGATTTGGTTGTTCAACTCTTATAAACTGTTACATAATATGTAGCAAACTCGTTAAAGGAAAGTAATCTTACACTTTTTCTTTTGGCTGGTAAACATGTATTTTTTGCCATGATTTAACTTTGATAATGACAAGACTATACAAATATCTTCATGTAATTCTTACCACAACAGCATGCATCTCTTGCTACTAAACAATTTCGAATCGATAAATGGTAGCATGCTAGTTACACTCACATCTGTTTTTAATTTCTTATTAAGATTTCCTTGGTTATATATATTTAAAAATTCCACTCCTTACATTCTTTAGCTCAATATGGTACAAATATACTTGCACCCTCCCATAAAATTAATCTGCAAAAATAAATATATTTGAATATATATTGTTCTCGTTATCCCTTAATCATGAAAAAATAAATTTTGAATGATGAAACAAGTAAATCTATATGTATATATTAACATTATACATTTATACTAATGAGTAATGAATTCATTAGACTATTCTTATGTGCTCAGTCTTTCTACCTAGAATATATGAGAGAGTACAAAGTGACACATTTTAAGTAGAGCCAGTGGGTATGCCAATATTATGTTGGATGGAAATAGACACTATCGGATGAAAGTCCATCCCGCTTGTCAATCTTGGTAGCCTAGGAGTTTGTTGTGCCAGGACTACTTTGTTTCTTCTAGCTGACTTTGTGGGGGTGGTTACTCTGAAATGACAGATCATCTTTATTGTCTGAATAGTTGTTCCAAATAATTAGCCTATATCATTGCTATGTGCTCAAAGGTATATTACCCCCCTATACTTTATCTATCATTTAGTATAATTTTCAGAACTAGATTGGGATTTTATGATCCTCAGATTTTAAATTAGGTTTTAAATAAATTAATTTTGAGAACCAGATCCAACTATCCAAGTTGCCAGCACTGCAACCTATTCATGGAGGAATAGACAATTACATCATCTCGCTTGCGAGATTAGTTCAAGAGAGAAAGAATTATCTTGCTTTGTCCCTGAGGTTAATTAATGGACCAGCCAATTGTCCGCATGTTCCTGAGTTTTGGATTAATCTGAGCATTCTGTCCTTCCAAATATTCAGGAAATTTTCAGTAATTTCGCGATGCTGTTCAGAAGCCAACTGGGCCATTCAAAAATTAGATTTCTCAGGTTCATGTCTTCCAGTGAGAATTAAGGCAACGACTTAATTGTATTTGAGGATCTCTGTCTCAATTTAATAAAATTTAGAAGTTCTGCCAGAACTAGGTTCATTGGAGATTAAGATGTTTTGAGAATATCTATCTCAATGCAATGCCAATTTACTTGTTTTGTACTTTCATAGGCCCTTTCCAGAATAAATACAAATGCCAGTTCAATCATTTGGTACTTTCTTAGGCCCTTACTAGAATAAATACAGATCTAAGTTTGATGATTCTGAAGAGGAGATAATATCAGTTTATTGGGGTACCCATCAAATTTTTACCTAGTTGCTCTTCTGTATCCTTTTTAGTTTTATTTATTATTTCAACAATTTATAACCTTAAAGTTTCTTATTATATCTGTTTTATTGCATGCACCATCTCTCTACAGGGTAGTGGATCTGCCACTCAGGGTGAAATTTCATTTTTATCTTGGAATAGCAAGGTACAACATATATTGGCATCTGCTTCTTTTAATGGGACAACTGGTAAGAAGGTGTATTCTAGAATGATTAACAATTTTTGTGACTAGTCACTCATTACATATGGATAACAATGTGAAGTCTTTTTATTCTAGTTGTGTGGGACTTGAGGAAGCAAAAACCAGTGATAAGGTAAATCTGGATATATACGTTCCCCTGAAATTCCAGCACGCAAGAAATCATAATACTGTACACTACTGAGATGTAACGTGAAATTGTCAAACAGCTTTTCAGATTCAGTTAGAAGACGATGCTCTGTTTTGCAGTGGAATCCTGATGTTGCCACTCAGCTTATTCTTGCTTCAGATGATGATAGTTCTCCCTCTCTAAGGGTAAAACACCTCTCCCCCTTCTCTCTCTCTCTCTCCCTCTCCCTCTCCCTCTCCCTCTCTCGTGTTAACGAGTGAATGTATTACTTGAAATTACTGACTGTTTACTGGATGCAAACAGATTTGGGACATGCGGAATACAATGTCACCACTGAGAGAACTTTCAGGGCACACTAAAGGTACGTTAGTAAAGTGGTATATGGTCTTTTACCTCTTGTTCTACTTGTTGCGTTCTACAAGTATTGTCTTTTGGCAGTTGTATAGATCAGCTCTTGTTTAAGACAATTTTCACATGTGGCCATGTTCATATGTGTGGCATGGTCATGCATATATGCAAACATTTTTCTGTTGACATTGTCTCAGATTTGCTTGCATGTGGCAGTTGTACATACCTGTGATACTCTATATATGGGCTTGAGAAGGGAGCTTGTTGCCGAAGTATTTGACGATCTGACAGCATTTTTGTTTTATATATGTTAAGAATTTAAGATCGCGTTTAAACAATTTTGGAAAGGGGGCATCATACTATCTATATCTATATATATAGGTATTGATTGGCTTTTCTAAACTTTTTCCTGATAGGTCACATCAAAGTTTTAGATGTCTTGTTTGGGTGTTGGAGCACTTTCTTTTGTTCCTTAAAAATTACCACTTAGAAGGGTTGAGGGAAAGAGTGAAAGACAAAGACTATCTATTCGTGACTAAAGAGCCTTCTGCCTTCTTTAATGAGTTGAGCAAACAGTTAGGAGAAGAATGTTTGAGCGGATGCTTTTATATCTGCTCCTTGGTCATGAGACATTGTTATGATTAAAACACCTTAAAGTTTCAAGTTTCTGTACTCATGCTTTATTTTCCCCTTTAATAAGAATGTAGTATCTCGAGCATTAGTCTCTGTTCTTTGCTTTTGTTTACCATTATTATACTTTTTAAATTTCCTTCCCTTGTATGAACTTATCGCTGTTATTACTTAGAAGTCCTCTATTAGTACTGTATTGAATGTTTGCCCTTCTACCTTAAAGGTGTCGTCGCAATGTCATGGTGTCCCAATGACAGCTCCTATTTGCTGACCTGTGCCAAAGATAATCGTACTATCTGCTGGGACATGGCTTCCTCAGAAGTAAGTGCAAATGTTCAACTTTTTCTTAAGTAACTGCATGCACCTCATTAGTGTGTCAATTTGTTTATTTTTATTCCCTCCTTTTGCTTTTTTGATGATTATAGTTTCTAAATATTTACAGATTGTCTCTGAATTGCCTGCCGGAACAAACTGGAACTTTGATGTTCATTGGTATCCAAAGATTCCTGGGGTCATATCAGCATCTTCATTTGATGGAAAAATTGGGATATACAATATTGAGGTTTGTTTCTTTGCTTTTAGTTTGGGAATTTGGAAAGGAATTTGCTTAACGTTTGAGTCTAAGATGACAATCATATTAAGATAACAAATAGCCGCTTGAACTTTTAGCTTATATGCGATGTCAAAAAAAGGAAATACTTTGTCAGATATTTGTACACTCCTGTAATATTTTTTTTGATTGTGTTTTTACTTCTCGGAAATTGAGGACATAATCTAAGCGGGTGCACTGAATATCTGGAAACTGTTCTACTCAGTACTATCTTTTATGCTCTAGATTTTTTATTGAAGTCTTTCTCATGCAGGCTTGTGACCGAATTGGTGTAGGGGAGGGTGATATTGGTACAGGTATAATAGTTCTTATTATATACATTGTTTTCAGAACTGTTATCCTATCAATATTAAGCAATAGGTACTCAGCAACCAAATAATGCCCTTGTGGCAATCATGCACGTTGTCTTTATAATGAAAGTTTTACTTCTGATTTCTGGTCAATAAATTTGAAATCCGACCGAATACCTAGCTATCTACACGTGATGTATATCTAGTCAAAAGTCTTATGCTTTAAACATGCATCACAGCTGACAAACATCTGAGTAATGTTAGCGCGAGAGTTCTGTTTTAAGAAAATAGTTGAAACATGAATGTGCAGGTTAAAATATATTCTTTATTATTGAAGGGATATGAAGTGGGGCAGAGCCTTTGGATTATCTTTTCTTATTTAAATAATTGCAATGGTCCAGGGACAGCTTTTAATGGCTGTCTAGAAAAGTTCCCTTCTCTTACCAGTGTTATTTAAAGTTCTTTTTGGCCTTACTCTTATTGTGTTTCCCTTTATTTTCTAACAGTTGTTTTCATATATAAAAATGATTCTTTGCAGGTTATATAAGGGCCCCAAAATGGTATAAACGCAAGGCCGGAGTTTCTTTTGGTTTTGGAGGCAAGCTTGTCACTTTCAATTCTACAGATGCCGGGTCTTCAGAGGTACATTTCATTTGTTTACCGTTTTCAGGGTCTCCATTACTTATATTAATCATTACATTCTATTGTTTCAGGTTTTTTTGCATAATCTAGCCACTGAAAACAACTTGGTGGGTAGCTCTTCTGAATTTGAAGCTGCAATGCAAAGTGGAGAGCGCTCTTCGTTGAGACTTCTATGCGATAAGAAGTCTCAGGAATCTGAGTATCTTTCTACCCTTAAAAATTTGTTTGCATATCATTTCTAGACATGTTGACCTTCTGCACTTTGCACTTCCATAGTATAATTAATGGATTTGGCTGAGCAGATCTCAGGATGATAAAGAAACATGGGGATTTTTGAAAGTCATGTTTGAGGACAATGGAACCGCAAGGACAAAGCTGCTTACACACCTTGGATTCAGCCTGCCTGCTGCAGCAAAAGATTCAACAGAAGATGAGCTCTCTCAGGAATTAAATGGTCTTGGTCTTCAAGAAAAAGAAGCAGATAAAGGCAACTCAGGGCTCAAGGATAGTCCTATATACCCTTCAGATGGGGAAGATTTCTTTAACAATCTTCCAAGTCCGAAGGCTGATACACCTGTGTCAACTTCAGATAACAAGTTTAATGCCGAGAACTCTATTCCTGGTGAAGAAGCACTTCAGCACCAGAATGATGATCATGATGAGAATCCTGATGCTGTGTTTGAAGATGCTGTGCAGCGTGCTTTGGTTGTTGGAGACTATGCGAGTGCTGTTGCTCAGTGTATATCTGCAAATAGAATTGCAGATGCTTTAGTTATCTCTCATGTTGGTGGGGCATCCCTTTGGGAGAGCACACGTGACCAATACCTGAAGACGAGCCATTCGCCTTACCTTAAGGTACCTTCGTATCATTATATTATATTAAATCTAAATTATAATTTTTTTTTTCCTGTGAATTTTGTTTGATGTAAAGCACTTCATTTTTATAGTTTATATTCATTGGAATTCTTGAAGTTATTGCCTGTACTATAAACCTTTTTTCTTTAATTTTACATTTGTCATTAGGTTGTTGCTGCTATGGTGAATAATGATCTCATGAGCCTTGTTAATACAAGGCCACTAAAAGCCTGGAAGGAAACCCTTGCTCTCCTCTGCACCGTAAGTTGCTTTAAAACTTAGAGACATTGCAGTTTATATTAAGCTGTCTAGGATTGAAGATTTTATTTAATAATTCAAGAAAATACGTTAATCTCAACAAGACACTCTTATAAATATATGCATTAATATGTTTCCAAAGAATCCATGTCACAACAAAATATGCACTTACAGAACATAATTTGAACTATTCTATTGCTTTAGAATCGTATCATATTAAAATTTAATCCAAGTCTGTCTGGACCTAGATGGTGCTGATATTACGGTTTAACATCTTCACAAGCTCTCTATGGAAAAAGGAAAGGGTCATGGACTCGTGAATAACTTAATACTTGATAGTCATGTATGAACCAAACGCGAGTACTAAAAATATAAATTAAGTTGAATATGAACCAGCCTCGAATTTTGTTGTCTGACAGGATTGGTTTCAGACTTTCAGTTCGTCGACTTTTAATCACTTGAAATTATATAGAGTAAATGGAATTATAATTGAACAATAATATCATTATTTTTGAAACCTTTAATTATTGATAATCTTTAAACAAGCAAGGTAGCCCTCTCAGATTTGGTTCCTCAAAGTAATCTAGTATGCTCAGATTTGGTTCCTCAAAGTAATCTAGTATTCATTTCCCTTGTCCATTTTCGGTTCGTTGAAAAAAGAATATGAAACATGTATTGGAATTTCGTGTCAATTCAACTATAAACCAAATATTGGATATTATAAATTGATTTTGGAAGGAAATTTAGAAATGTTTTGAAGAGAGTACAACTCCACACAGACGTAAAAGAGACTTGAAAAAAAACTTCATATTCGATATTAGATACTCATAACATTGAACTGTATAATTTTCTTTAAACAAGTTGAAGATTTTGTAGCTTTATATGATCCAACTTGGAGCTTAAGTAATGTCCTCGTGGAACGAAACTTCTATTGTCTACGTTCTATAGTGATATATACTATACTTTCAGAAGTTTTGGAAACTGTTGAAAGCATAGCACAGAATGTTTCTCCCCCTCTAATTTTCTTCTCCAATCACTTTGATTATAACAATCTGAAAGACGGTGTTTCTCTTCTTCTATGCCTGTTTTAATTTTTAATCTACTAATACTGTCATCGTGAACCAACCAGTTTGCACAAAGAGAGGAATGGACATTTCTGTGTGACACGCTTGCCTCTAGGCTCATGGTAGCTGGCAGAACTCTGGCAGCAACTCTCTGCTATATATGTGCTGGGAATATAGACAAAACAGTAGAAATTTGGTCGATAACTGTTACAACCAAGCAAGATGGGAAATCATATGTTGCTCTTCTCCAGGTTATTGCATTACAATAATATGTTATATTAGATAAATTTTATATGGTGAGTTGACACTACCTAATTATATTGATAGGATCTCATGGAAAAAACTATGATTCTTGCAATGGCAACCGGGCAAAAGCGATTTAGCGCTTCTTTGTGCAAGTTGGTTGAGAAGTATGCTGAAATATTGGCAAGTCAAGGGCTTTTAACAACTGCAATGGAATACCTAAATTTCATGGGGAATGAGGAATTGACTCCTGAACTAGTGATTCTGCGAGATCGCATTGCTGTCTCTATGCAGTCTGGTATAGTGATCATGTCATTTACTAATTATAATGCTCATTTTTCATCTATGTAGTTATGTGAACCTTTTCCAGTTAGGAATGCAGAGACATCACTCTGTTTCTTGTCTTACTTTTAAGTTTTAACTAGTTGAACTCCTTCATGGTTTGTAACTCATGGTAGTTTTACGATGCATAAGGTTACATGTTTTTTTCTTTCTTTCGTTCTTCCTTTTTGATAAGAGAAGATTATATGATTGTTAGTAGCAGACTAGCTGCCTGTAATGCTTACATGATTACATGCTCTGCAAGTGTAATATTAGAGAGCAGTTGTGGCACTTGTATGCATTTGTCATGTAAAGATATTCTTTTGCCTATGCTTTTGTGTGTATATATTTGTGAATGTTCAATGTGTATATATTTGTTAATCTTATATGCGGATATTTTTTTTTAAAAAATTTGGACATGGTTTGAGATTCATGGTTGTAAATTTTTTGATACAACATTACAACGTTTTCTGAAATAGTTCTAGAGTTGTAATTATGTTAGCCTGATCGTCTGTTTACTGATATAACCAAATAATGAGCAATCCTCTGAAGAAATACGTCATTATCACTTTCAGTAATAAGCTCCATATGATACGATAAATGTTGTTTGCCTATGCTCTATATAGTTTATGCATTGGAGTCGCAATTTTGATAAATTGCAAGCTTATTTCATTACAATAGACTAGAATATCATAAAGGTATTACTGTTTAAGTGTTACCTAATTGTTTGAGGATAAATTAGTCAGTTTAGTCTTGCGTTCCCAAACCTGACTAAATAATAGGGGTGCGAAAGAGAGGAATCTATTAGGAAGAACGAACTAGTCACTAGCCAGCAACTGCATTTAGCAAATAAGAAAAAAGTCAACAACTTTAGCAGGATGTAAAATCGAACAGGAACACTTCGTCGTGCCATCAAGTTTCTGTTTATTTTCCACTTTAATGTGACAATAAGGTCATTGGGTTCAGCGATACTCATCATCCAGTGGTCAGAACTGATATGAGATGATGCAAATAAAGGGTCGTAGAATTAATGCAGAAATTGCAGAAACTGATGACATCATTTAAAAAAGTAGAGCTCATTCAAGGCATCATAGTTGGAGGAAATACTGCATGGTTGCACACCATCTGTCACTTGCTTACTATCTACTATCTAGGAAGCACAGACTCTTCAAAAAGGCAGCTGGACTCGGCGAAACGGCACCGGCTCGACTGAGTACCTGTCCGACTCTCCCCCTGATGAGTCGGTGCGCAAACGGCAGTCAACTCGCCATCGGCTAAACACAAATTCGACACGGCCATGTAATTGGACATGCCCATACAAAAAAAGTTCAGCCCAACCGATTTTACCCTAATTTAAATCTCATCAAACCCACTTCTGATTTCTCAGTTCTCATATACATACACATACATATCAATCAATTATCAGTTATTTTGAAAGAAACTTTTATTACTATAATTTAAATGAAACTATTAAGTGTTTGACACATACAAATCCTATATATTATATACATATAAAAATGTATTTTTTTTTTTTGCTGAGTCCTGTATCCAGGACTCTTTGATAATTGGTGAATCCCCTTGTCCCCGTTCCCGTATCCCGTGTTGCCGTATCCGAGTCCATGCTTCCTAGCTTACTATTTACAATTATATTTTTTTTCAGTTCTCCCTTTTATTTTAAACTACATCTGACCTGCAAATACTAAGATTAGTATGTATATGTGTAGGTTAGGTGTTTCATATCTTGTTTATTGCATGTGTACTAATTGATGGTGAGTCGACATAATAATTCAGGAATTTAGCAAAAAAATTTCTCATGTAATTTATAATTAGAAATTGCATGCTGTTATAGCATTGATAATAAATTAAACACCAAGCGATGTTCATATATATTTCTAAGTTTTAGTAAATGAGACACATTGCAAGAACTTAAAATCAGCATATAACAGAAAGTGTGCACAGTTGTAGTGACAATATTTTGTTGGTAGCTCAATAACCTTTGATAAATCTTACATTCTTCGAAACCTTGAATGTAAACATATTATTGCCGATACTTGTTAATTGGATGCATAAGATGGCACCTTGATGTACTTATTTTTCTTGTTTTAGGTCACTCTATCAGTATGTTTAATGTAGGACCTGCTCCATTGTGCAGTTTTAGTTCTTCATATAATTGCTCTTTTTTCTTGCAGAGACAGAAGCACCTAGTTCCACGGATTTTGTGCACTCTCAGACACAAACTGAGACCGTGCCCAGTTATGTTCCTGATGCCTCAAGTTATTATCAGGTGCTGTATATATATAATTTAATGACAATGTTTATATATGTATTTGTAGTCATGAGTGTTGCTCAGGTTTTGTCTGATAACTGCTCCTCATTCTTGATTCTTATATTGATTTTTTTTTTTGCTTAGAATACAGCACAGCCACAAATGCAACAGACTGCTCCTTATGTTGATAACTTCCAACAGCCATATAATTCTTCATTTAGGAGAGACCATGGTTCTCCTGCTCCATATCAGCCTGCATCACAACCTGCTCCATATCAGCCTGCATCCCAACCTACTCCGTATCAGCCTGCTGCCCAACCTGCTCGGTATCAGCCTGCAGCCCAACCTGCTCAATATCAGACTGCACCCCAACCTGCCCCATATCAGCCTTCCCCGCAACCTAATATGTTTGTTCCCGCTCAGCCACCGCAAATGCCCCAGGTATAAGCAAGTCTCTTATTTTCTTTAGTAAACAATTGGTGAAGCACATGTAGAGAAATAAAAACCCAAGACATAGGCTTTCCGTTAGTGCTGTTGGAATTTCTGTGGCATTTGGTACTTGAATAAGTAAACTTATAAGCTGAATCTATCTATGTTATATATTTTTGGCTTCTGGTTTACATATTTTAGTGAATTAGCATGTCATATATATGTATATATGTTTGCTCTTTGTTACCTGGACTCTGGTGCGGATTCAAGTGTCGAATTCTACTTCTAGGAAAACTCGGATTCTTGGATATATATCTGAAATTGGACATGGCAGCAGGGACCCTACATGCAATTTATACATAATCTTTATTTATTTTACATTTTCATAGATAAAATCTACTACGAATAAATTCCTCACATAAAGCTAATAGGATAGCGCACATAAACAAGTCTTCCATGGGCCTTGTTTTCCGTAACAAGTTGTCCGTGGACCTTTTAATTCATTTTGAACTAGATTGCTAGATGGTGAAGTTTCCGCTTTTCGGTTGGATAATCCGACTCAGATTCCATACCTACGCCCATGTCATGTCTAGTGGACATGGATATGTGGATTAAGGCGGAGAATTTGAGTAAATAATTTTACTAAAACAAACTAGACCAGACATACACCGTGGGTGGATTTTTACTAAGTTAAATGTACTCCGTGTATCCCACACAGTTGTGGGCTGTGAATCACAACTTGTGCGGAAGGTGAGATGTACGGACCTTGCTCCTACTCCATAGATCTTAGTTTTTCATAACTAATCCGTCATATTGTCTTCTCGCAGAAATGGTTTTGCTGTCCTCTTTTCGTTCTTAAAAGAAAGATTGCAATTTAACAGTTATCAAAGTTTAAATTGACATTGATTTCTAATCTCTATTTTTTTTCCAGCCTACCTTAGCTCCACGCCCGGTTACAAGTCAGCCTGCGGTGAAACCATTTGTTCCTTCAACTCCTCAAGGTTTGAGAAATGTAGAGCAATATCAGCAGCCTACTTTGGCCTCACAGTTATATCCTGTACGTATCATATTTATATTTTCCTATCCACACGTTCATGTCTGTATTGGTTTGCTAATTTGCATTACACACGTCACTCAGGGAAGTGCTAACTCTAGTTATCAACAAGCTGGAAACCAGGCGGGTGGTGCACACGGTCCTGTTTCATCTCAAGTTGCACCTCCTGCACATAAGATGCCACAGGGTGTTACTTCCACACCAAGACCTATAGGATATATGCAAGCAAATAACTCAGGGGTGCAAAGACCTGGGATGGGCCCAATGCAGCCACCCAGCCCTACTCACCCATCTGCAGCACCTGCATCCGTAGCCCCTGCAGCTCCCCCACCTACTGTGCAGACAGCTGACACTTCAAACGTTCCAGGTGATAACCTTTTACAATTAATTAGTAAAAAAGAAAAACAAGGAGAAAATAAACTTTTATCCAACTATATTTGCATAAAGTGTCACTTGCAATCTTAAATTGATTGACAGCATTTTTGTGATTTAAGTTTTTATGCTCAGGCATGTATATCTTTATTTGGATGGAAATTGGAAATCATTTTAACCTTTTTATTTATTTAAAGAATTGAGCTGCAAATCTAATTAAACTAAAATAGACTTGTCCTACACATGTTAAACATGCCAACTTAATATAACAGCAGGCAGTGAGTAACTCTTCCAAAGTCATTGTTAATATTTTTGTTCGCCCTTAATTAGTGTCATTTTATCGTATCTAAAATATAACCCCTGTAATTTGTTGTATTTTGGTTGGATTTTCAATTTTGATTCATCATTAAATAATTTAGAATTAATTAAACCACTGTTGAAAATAATTCTTTCTTTATTGGAATGCATTAAAAGCATATAAATTGGGATATCTCACTGTCTAGCAAAACAGAGTTGGTTAGTCCTATTTTAGAATTGAATCGCATATTCCGACTGCGAAGAACAGATGAAATGTCAAGGACTTGAAGCTTGAATCTTTTTGTCAGATACACCTATATGATTTCAAGATCTGTTTGTTAATTATGTTATTACAGTAGATTGTGAGTAATGGCGGATATGTGGAGTTTCTGTCAATATATATTCAAGGTGGAAAGACAATGTCTGACATTTACTCTACAAGAAGTAAGCCAAAACAATGCAGGATAATATTATTTTACTCCCTCTCAGAATTTGATCCCTACACCTCTACTGTTAGGATATGGGAGGGGTACCATTAGAGCATTCTATTCAGAAAATTAAATATAACTTCAAAGTTTTCTAGGTGCTTTGTCTTCAACAGTTATTTTATAGGTTTGATTCTCATAATTTGTGCTTTGTCATCTTGTGCTCCAGCATCGCAGAGGCCTGTTATTACCACTTTGACGAGACTTTTCAACGAAACATCAGAAGCATTGGGAGGCCCTCGAGCCAATCCTGCTAAGAAGCGTGAAATAGATGACAATTCGAAGAAAATTGGTGCATTGTTTGCAAAACTAAACAGTAACGACATATCTAAAAATGCTGTTGAAAAACTTGTACAGCTCTGTCAGGCTTTGGATAATGGTGATTATAGTATGGCTCTCCAAATCCAGGTACTCTTTTTAATAGTTCAGCAGCTTATGGTAAAGTAACTTATTTATAGATCTAAGTAAACGGGTGATATTTGTTGCTCATCTGATGGATGTAGGTATTTCTCACGACAAGTGACTGGGATGAATGTAATTTCTGGTTATCGACACTGAAAAGAATGATCAAGACTAGGCAGAATGTTAGATAAGAAAAGTATTTGGCTATCCTTTCAAGTATTGGTCTGCTTGCGTTCAGAGATATAGGGTTTTATCAGTACACTGAAGGCTCCGACAATGTAAACAGGACTGCCGCCTTTAGATTTTGTGATGGACTTTGTTTCACTGATCTCTTTATTCCCTGTATTATTTTTTCCCTTCCTTTTCAGTATGTTTAGAAAATATAGTTATGAGAGTTTTGAACTTTCTGGTGATTAATATGAAATTTGTATGTGCATTGAAAAATAGAATATGGTTTTTCTATAATAGATAAACATGATTTTTTTTTTGTCAAATGATGATATGATTGCATAGCACCTGTACTATAGCCAATCATATCATGATAGTATTAGAGATGTGATTTTTATATTTGTAATTGTTGCAACACTATTTGTAGCGTTTTGAAACACAATTGGAAATGGCTTATTTGAAATCTGGACTATCTAGTGGTGTCTGAAAATGACAAGATAATATTTCTAGCCAAATAAATAGGAAAAGTTTTGGATATAAGTATAATTACAAAGAATTTTCAGGGGTGTGCGAGAATCAAATTTAAGTAAAATATAAAATAATTAATATATACGTAAATAGAGTAGAGGAAAGTCAAATGGTAACAGCTTTGTAACCCTACCGCAAACTATGTGCTTGTTTGGCATAATACTTTTTTATCAACATATTTCGTGGCTCATTCGGAGTACGAGCTTGTATAAATTGAAGAAAATGCTTCATATTGCAAGTATATGAATTTATATGTACGAGAGATGCTGAGCTCCTTGGCGCACTGGTGAATTTTCTTCACCACTAAGACCCAAAACATACTACTTAGCCACAGTAAAATAATTTTTTCGCTTGGTGCTGGTTTGGTAGAAATTCCAATACCTAGGAATTTTAACTAAATAATATATGAAATTGTGGTTAACATTAGTATAGCTATTCCATATACTTTCGGAGTGTTACTTTCCAAAACGGGAGATGTTGACCCACCCTCCTATCTATAAATTATGCCTACACTTCTTATAAATTTCATTTTTCTACATACTCTTTTTATTTTTTTTATTTGTCGTTTTGACTTTTAGCATACATATTGATGTGTTTTGACTGTGTAGTAAAAACCATTATTTTTAATTTTTTTTTTTGTAAATTAAAGTTTTGATTACATTTTTATTCAAAAAAAGAAAATTTTTAAAAAAATAATTTTAACCATATAATCAAAATTTCTAAAAATATTTGTCAGAAAGTCAAATAAAAAATTATACATATACGCATACGCACTTGTTTATGTTGAAACTCGAACTCTTGATCTCTCATTAACAAGGAAACCGAGGTATCCACTGGACTCTGAGTTGGTCGTGTGTTTCTTGTTAATGTCTATGACGTGGGTTTTGCTCTTTTTTTAAAACTAATTTTTATAGTTTTATATAGAGTAAATTGCAGATTGGTGGTCTAAACTAAAATGTTTTTGCATTTTGATGACCGATATATTTGACTCAACACTTTAATAGCTAAACGAAATATTTTAAAACAAAATGGGGATTCCGTTTGAATTCACACCGACAGGATTAACGATGTTGGTAATTATTTTATAAAAAATAAAGATAAGAACGTCTTTTAAGAACAAATTAGAAAAGAGGGAGCATTTTTTTTAAGAAAAGAACTAACGCAAGCTTTTAAGTTTCAAAAAAAAGAAAAAAGAAAAGAACTAACGCCATTAGTATCGTCGGTGTGAATTCAAGCGAAAATCTCACCTTGTTTTAAAGTATTTTGTTTAGTTATTAAAGTGTTGACTCAATTACATTAGCCATCAAATTTCAAACACATTTTAGTTCATGCCACCAAACTAAAATTTACTGTTTTATATATAAAGAGATGAATTCTAAAGTTCTACCTCGTCTCCATAAAGAGGAAAGTCATATTACAAGCTCGACTGATCTAAAACATCAACATCAGAAATCCAGGTTAAGCCCTCAAGGCAATACACACCAACAACAAATAATCTAACACATGTGTTGGAGAAATCTGGTGATCAACAAAAATCGAGTTTCTTCGTCGGAAAAAGATCTAACGTGACTGAATTATCGCTAGAGCATGGTGGTTTGTATGAGATTAAGGGATGAAATTGCTAGGTTTCAGAATAACCAGAGCTTTTGTTCTTTGAGGCTGTGAGCTCTAATAATTCCGACCCCCAACAATGTGCTTATGTACATCTATTTATAGGAAAAATAGAGGATCAAGCCCACGTAGTTCTGGCAGAGTAGAGGCCCAATAGGAAAAGGAATTTCCTTCTTCGAATCAAATACGGAAAAGGCAAGTAGGAACCTTCTTGGAAGAGAACTCTACATTCAGGTTTATTTGGATAGGTCAAAACCCAGTATAAGGCCCAAGGACTTCATGGATTTGACGTTGACCCGAAAACCATGGGCTCTACCCGGTCTACTACACCTATTTCCAAGGTACCTTGACTGGAGGTCAGCAGTAGATCCACCGCAAATGTAGAACACATCCTAAGCCCCAAACGAGGGAAACCCTTTTGAGTACAGGGACAAGATCTTTCAAGATAAGGTTAACAGCACACCATAACTCTCCTACGAGGGCAACCCGGGGAATATGAAGCTATGGTCTTCAACTGGCATTGACAGGCATAAATGATAAAATACATTAACAAAACAAGATTGATAGTTGGAACATACTCGACCACCCGCTCATTCATTAAGAAACAGAGCGGGCCACTGTAATAGGCGGATGAAGGCGCGCCTGCCATCTATCAAAAACTGCATATAACAAAATGTTAAAATTGTTGACAAACAAGCTGCTCCATCGACCTAGGACCCCATGCTTGGTTTTGCTCTTGATTGCTGCATTTGAATAACAGCCGTGTATTATTTGAATTGTGCCTTTTGGCTTCTGATTTATTCCACACTTCGAAACTTAGTCATGACATCCTTCTCAAAAAGAGTTTTGATGAATTCCTTCTCTTGGGCACGCTTTGCTAGGCTAAACTAAGTATTGATTGTGTGTCTTCATTTCAGATGGTCAGACAAAGTGCGCATAGACTCTCCTTTCATCCTTTTCGTGAGTTTGTCTTCAAGAGGTACGGCGGGACTATTACTCCCACAAGAATTCCTCCACCTCTTTCCCCTAAAACCGAAAGGGAAGTTTGAAAATTCATAGAACACCTTAGTAGGCTATCTATCAAGTGCGCGGCTAAACCCTTCAATGGTACGCAGTCAAATGCTACAAAATGAATTTCTAATTGATAATCCTATTAATAAGTTTGATACTATTGTTCCTTTGATTGGATCATTGGCTCAAGCGAGATTTTGTAACGTATTGGGGCACCCTATTAGTAAGGCGGTTTGGACTGATTTATCAGAATAGACATAAACTGGGTTTTAGTGAAAAAATGCCTTCCCCGCTTGTTCCTCCCGTAACTATTCATGAAGAGGTAGCACCAAACTCTGAGGTGTGCCCAATATCGGTTAATATAGATCCCTAATCCAATTTTGAGGAGGGGAAATAGCCAAGTGAGAAAGGAAAAGGAAAGGAAAAAACAAGATTCAAGAGCCAGCTGAAACCTCCGGCGTAGAGATTGAGGACACACCTAAAGGTAATGATACTCCTTTGTCTCCACCTCCTTCCCTTGTTCCATTTACTCATTGAAAGCTAACAGAGCACGAGATTGATATCGACTGGAATGGGAAAGAAATCACTGAGAAGGACCATATGAGGGCGCGCCAAGGAAAGTTAGCGTGCATAAATCTGAGGTCCTCGGTTACCAATATCGAGATGGATTGGACAATGAGGTACTAAGATAAAGAGGGCATGTGAGTTATTCCTTCAAGGAGAATGCGCCCTCATAGGTTCGACATAAGGCTTTTCAGAATGCCAAGGATGGTGATTACACCGAAGTTAGTTGAATTGGGCGTGGACACGCCCTTGCACCCCTACTTCAGGGCAATCTGCGAGTGGTTTGACATAGCCCCATCAAAATTTCTCCAAATGGCTAGAAATTTGCCATAGCTTTATATATTATGTATCATTCCTTTAATTATAGCGCGCCCACTATGGCAGAGTTCAGTCATTTTTTCTCTCTAAGGCAGAGTATCATTGGATACTTTTTCCTCGTCATGTGGAAGAAGCACAATAAAAGGGGTTTCTCTGAGGGAAAAACCTCTAATATTAAAAAATGGAAGGACCCCTATTTTTATGTTTAGAATACGGAGAGAGTCTGAGTCCGCTTCAACAAAACTCCAAGTAAGCACTTAGGCACGCCCAACTTATGTTAAGTTTCCCCCTTTATTCCTATCCTGCTTCTAACATGTTTCGTTCTTTAGTAACCAGGACTCAAACTCATCTGACTGGCGCCGTCTTAATAAGGGTGGATTCCGTCCTAAATCTCCCTCAAGACCAGAAAGACCTCAAAAATCTTATTACTGTTGAAAAATTGAAGGAGGTTGATTTTCTCTCCGAGAAAGTTGGAACCATAACACCCGTCTCTCGCTCAGATATCGATGACACTTCTCCAACAAAGATGGTTCTATTGGCGAGTCCTCAGACGATAGTGATGTAGAATATGGTACTTGATTATTTTTTTTTTCTATGAAACTATACTTCCTCATATGATGCATAATGAAAGCCAACTGGGGAGCGCCTTTAACCAAGACATGCATGATTAAGTTGTTTTTTCATATTTTTTTATTATAACTTGTTAAATGTTTATACCTTTGTCTGTTGGGGAGCGCCTGCCACCATATGCCCATTTTTCTACTTGCTTCTTACTGATAATGTTACCATTTATTTTGCAGACATGCCAAGAATTCCAAGAGGTTAGGGCTCAAATCCCAAAAAGCCAGAGGCATCAACGAAAAACCTTGACCCTCCTCCCGTGACTACAAAGAAAAAGTCTCCACCAAAGGTCCAACCTTTTGATAGGACGCTGCCAACTCAAGACGCGGCTTCATCTAAAAAACAAAAAGTTATAGAGTGTTCAGCCTCCATTACTCTTATTTCCATGTGCATTTGGGAGATTGCACACCCATTGATTGTAGACGATGACCTTACTTTTTGGCTGTCTTTGAAGGATGATGAAGTGGACAATGCCATCGTCTGCTCTGCGGGGGAGTTGTACTTCCATGTGATGTCAAGGTTGCGTTCATGGTGTGAGGGTATGTGCACCTCTAACAACTAGAGAAAGACAAGGACATTAGGCAAACAGAGTTAAAGTCTGCGAACCAAGCTAAGACGCGCCTGGATAAGGACCTGACCACTATAAATGATAAGCTTTCCACGGCTGAAACCAACTTTTATCTTGTTAACTCTGAACTGGAGAAACTCAGGAAAGACAACGATGACATGGCCAAAATAATAGATGGCTTTCATATTGATAAAAATGTCTGAGAGGAGAATAAAGAGGCTGCCAAGGATGAAGGCAAAGAGGTAGGCTTCCATGACTTTCTACGTGAGTTTCTTGCCTTTGAGCCTGACTTTGATTGGAGTAAATGGGGGCCATCTATTAAGACATTTATGGAGGAGTTTAAGGTGTAAGAGGCCGATGCCATCCTTGCCAAAAAACTATAGTTAGAAGAAGACATAAAAGCTCAACTAGCCGAAGAGGCCCAGCCGGAGGAAGAGATGGAGGCGCGCCCTACTGAAGGCGACACCCTTAATGATCCTGCCAACACCCTTTATGTTTTTCCCCTCAACTCCTTTGTTCCTCCTCCTCCACCAGTTTGATGAGGTTTGTACATTTGAGGTACGGGTCCTTTGTAAAACCCTGTAGCTTGTAAACAATATTTTGACTGGGCATTTCTTGAATATTTTGGATATATGGTCATTTAGAGCGCGCCCTAGGACCAATTTTTTTTCCTTTGATGCTTTGTTGTAGTTCCTTTTAGTATGTGCATGCTTAGTCGAAGTTTATTATCACCCTGACTTATTATGAAAGGCGCGCCCTCTGTGATTGGCAGAAAGGGAGTGCCTTCTAGTTTATCTTGACAATATTTTCATTACAACGTAATTTGCAAAGTCCTAAAAAACCTTGTTAATAATTGTGCTCTAGAGATAATACTTTTATATTTTAAGGAAAATATTTTATTATTAAGGATTATGTTTTATTGATTATTATTGATTTATTATATTTTATGTACTGCGTAATAAATTGAAAGCATAATAAATGTCCTTGAAATTTTGATACATATTATATATCTTTAAGTATGTGACTTAAAAAATGAGATTATATGAATAGTATCTTATTCCTAAAATTCCCTAGTCGAGTATTATTATTCAAGGACAATAATAATGCACAAAGACTAGTATGTTTGTTGACAGATGACCACATCTCATTGGTCATACGTATGATGATACTAAAATCAAGAACATAAGTGCATGTCTCAATTCATGGCACTGGAATGACCCGCCGTGAGATTCTACATGTTAAATAAGTGTCATAAGGAATTCTCACTGTGATAATGGTGTAATGATCCTTAGACCTGAAATCATTATATTTCTATACGAGAATTAATATACTTTGATTACATTAAAAGTTACCTTTGACCGAGTGATGATAAAAGTGGACATTGAGTATATTATGAATCATATGAGAAATATGAATGATCTAGATGATATTTAAGCCTCCTAATTTAGGAGTGATATTATTGGCCTCTTGTTTGAGTGAGACTATGAAATGCACGGCCGTGCTCAAATGTTGATTTGATTTTAAAAGTCTACTCATTGATAAAAAAAAGAATTAAATTATGAAGAGGATGACACGACACATGCCTTGAGTTTAATCTATCATATCAAGATTACAGGGATTATATTACATGGAACATTATTCACGAAAAGCTCAATCGAATCACCAATTTAATTATTATTACTTGGGTAGCAATGATGTATTACTAGATGCCACTCATTTTTTATAATTTTATTATTAGATAATAAAATTATTGCCAACGTAATAATAACTTAAAGAGTCACACACAAAGAACACTTGAAGGAGAATTAATAGTAATTCAAATTTATTTTGGATATTAATTAAGTTGGACTTAATTAATAAAATTAGAAATTAGAAATAATTTATAATTTGAATTATATTTGAATATTAATTAAGTTTGACTTAATTAGTTATTTAAATTAAAATTCGAATTTTAAATAAATTAATTAAATATAAGGCCCAATCAGATGATGGGCTAAAAGGCTTGTTTATTTCCTCTATAATACATCTCTTTTTCTAGGAGTTAACCTAATTCAATTTTGGGAAAATCCTAACCGCATAGAGAGAGATAGAGGTTGAGAGAAATAGCTTGGGTGCTAGTACATCCTTCCTCCTTCGAAGATCAAGTGTTCGTGTGGATACTGTTAGAGCGTAGATCGCGTGCTACGGGATACGTGGTGATCGTACAAGCTTTGGACCTCTATAATCTCTATCTTTAATTCGTTAAAGCTCCAAAAGGTAATGCATCATGATCTCTGAATTAAATATTGTATTTTCGCATGGATCTTGTGGAAGGTTTCACTATTTTAATTTATTTTTCGAGTTTATTCTGCTGCGTTTGTGCCTCGAAACCCTTCAATGACATCAGAGCTACTTGCAAAACGTTTTAATTCGGTTACGTGTTTAACAGTTTTTTGATGTATGTAAACATGTATATGATATGACATGACTATATATGTTTATAATTTTGAATATATGATATTCATGTGATGTATAATCATGTGATGATTGTGTGTATTGCTATATGTATATGATACATGTTTGTTCTTATTATGGGAATCGTATTCGATACGAATTCTGAAACGGCTTCTGTAGATTTTCTGAAATCTGTGTCCACTGTCCAATTTTCGCAAACGAGATGTGTTTTCTGACTAGAATCGTGTCACTGAGAAATACTAACATAGTCAGCTTGGCATCTGTAAAGCATTCGATGTCGTTACATACCCCAAAATAGTGATTTATTATTTACTGAAATATAATTAATTTTTTAAAATTTTAAAATTTGTTATATATGATTATATGATATGTTTATATAATCTGAGATATATTACATGTGTTATGTAATAACATGGTGAATGGTTATGACCTAAAGACCCATAGGATAGAGGTTTTGATTTCTAAATATGACTTGCATGTCGTTTATTCATTGTAATTTAATTATCTCGAATGTAACTCGAGTTCTTCTTATAATTTCATTAGAATAGTTTTATTTCAATATTCAATGTAATTATCAATGAAGGCTTGCAAGCAAAGAGATGATCCAAAATGGGATGATGGAGTAATGAAGAAAGAAGACATGTAATAAATTGTATTTTTAAACCACCGTAGATTGACTTTGATTTTTCCATTAGCTTGGAAAGATCACATAGGACAGGGCCATAACCAAACACGTTTATTTTACGGACATTATATATATGTATATGATTGCATGTATTGGTATGTATGCGTAGATATAATCGAGATGAATGCTTAATATTGATTAATCATATATGTATTAGATATGACACCCATGCCATGTCTACTTAAGAAAGATAAAATCTGTAACGATTCAAGATTTTAAAATCGAACAAACAATCATGAGCTTCTTGTGTTTATGAAACACGATATTAAATATGAATTTTCTTTTTCTAATATGGGGAGATTTTGTCAAAAGCGGATTATTAGTTTAATTCATAAGGAAGTCAGTTTTTTAGAGAGACCGCTTGTGACTTCTCCGACAACCTGGAAATCAATCCATTGACGAATATTGAAATAAATTATTTGATCAAGGAAAAATTGAGAATCTCTTTATGATGGGATCATGATCGTTCATATAAACATTAAAATCCCTAAATAGATATTAAGTTAATCAGATGCCTTTCAATGTTTAATACTCGTCAAGATCTAGATTGAGAAGGAGTGGGTTTGCCAAAGCAAGGTGCTCTTATCAATCATGGGAAGACGTGATACGTAAGTGTATTTAGTTTATTGAAACATTGGGTTTAACTTAACTAAATCATCACAATAGGATTATGAGTTTAGAGACATAGAGTTTGATGAGATTATTTGGATAAATGTTTATAAAGGGTTTTCCGCCAAACTTTCCAAGAGTTATATTTGATATAATGGACAAATGTTGTCTACCTAAATAGTAGTATTTTGGGTGTATTAGCCAACGCTATCTTAAAACATTGATGAAATATGGATCTTGGCTCACTAGAAAGATTCAGAGAAATGCTTTCCAAATTAATAGTTAGGGCTATTGATTTGAAAAAAATAGTGGAAGATATATATTATGAATGTATATGATAATCACTTAAACATAATTAATATTAAATCAGCAATCTAGTTTATTTTATACACTTTAATTTTGTAGATATCAAATGATAAACACAAACAACTTCTCTATGCGATCAGTTCATGAGAAGGACAAGTTAACGAGAACAAATTTCCTCGAATGATATAGGAGCTTGAAGATCGTCCTCGGGCACCACAATGTTAGTCAAATCTTTTCCCCTACTCTTAAATCTTAGAATGTAACATATGCAAATTATAGTGCTTATGGGAAGCAAATTGATGTGGCGACTGATATTTCATATCTAATGCTTACAACTATGAGTGCTGAGCTTAAGAAGATACATGAGCATATAGATGCTTGTGAGATGATTGAGCACCCTCAAAGGATATTTGAGGGACAGACTCTTCAAGATATATTTGACAATTAAAAGGCACTATACACTTACAAGTAGGGAGATTGAGACCCGGTTAACCACATGTTCTAAAGACTGTAGAGTATAATGAATACCTTGACATTTTGGGTTTTCAGATTGGTTTGGAGGCTCACCTAGATTGTTATGAACAACAAAATGAATAAGACTCCTTAGTTTGTTATGAACAACAAATATTCTTAGTTTGTTATGAACAAAAAATATTCTTAGTTTGTTATGAACAACAAAATGAATAAGATTGGTGAAACACCTATTGAGTTGCTAAGCATTTTGAGAACTACTGAAAGCAACATGATAAATGCATGAACTACTACTATAATGATGGTAAACATAGGGAATGAAAAAGAGAAAGGAAAATGGAAAGGCAAGGAGAAGATTTGATCTAGTTTCCTTGTCAAACCAAAGTCCAATCCCAAAACAGGCTCTAAAGTCTGAATGAGGTGTTGACAAAGAAGACAATTGTCGCTTCTATGAAAAATCGGGAGACTGGAAATTATATTGTCATGCTTATTTGAAAGATCGGAAGAAGATGATCAGTAAGGGTCAAGCTTCAAGTATCGGATTGGAATTGGAGTGAAGGTAGTTTCTCTGGTTAGAGGAACTCGTTACTTAACTTTTGTTCTACAAGGAAAATTTAGAACTTGATAATTGTTATAACGTACTTGCAATTAGCAAAAACATTATATTAGTTTCTTGTTTGGACAAGAAAGGCTTTTTTCTTTTAATTAAATAACAATAGTTTTTTATTCTATTTCGATGACGAGGCTTATAATGTTGCACAACTAGTTAACAATTTATATGTTCTAAAGTGACTCAAATCAAACATTACCATTGGCACTGTCGTTGAGGCCATTTTAAAGAGAAACACATTTCCAGAATACATAAGGATGCATTCTTGGATAATTTTGATTATGAATTATACAAAAGGATGCAAATCTTAGTTTATTTGGCAAAATGACTAAAACTCCTTCTACCCGACATGGTGAAAGGGTCACTGAACGAGTATGACTTGTACATAGTGATTTATGTTGTCATATGCGTACGATGCCAAAAGGTAGCTTTTATTAACTTCATAAAATTTACTAATTATTTTAGTAGATACAGATATATGTATCTTTTGAAGAACAAATCCAAATCATTTTAAAAGTTCAAAGACTAAAAAAATGTAGAAGAAAATATCAAAGAAAAGGGTTTTTTGATAGGAGGGATCACACCTTGTTAGACATGGTACGATTAATGTTGAGTCAAGAAATCTTCCAATTAGTTTTTAGGGCTACGCCCTGGAGACAGCTGCTTATACACTTAACAGAGTTCCTACTAAAATGGTTCAGAAGACTCCGTATGAGATATGGACTGAGAAACGTCATAGCATGTCATTTATGAAAATTTTGGGGATGCGAGGCGTTTGTGAAACGTCTAACTTATGACAAGCTAGGACCTAAATCAGATAAATGTAACTTTATGGGATACCCAATTGAAACAAAGGGTTATTCTTTCTATAATCCTTTCGAGAACAAAGTGTTTGTTGCTTGAACTACAGTGTTCCTTGAAAGAGAAATGCTTTCTAAGAAAGGCAGTGAGAGGATAATAGATCTCAATAAAGTTCGAGACCCACATAGTAACATTGAACCAATGGAGGAACCTGAGCAGAATGTACAAGAAAATAATATTGCTCAAGAAACACAGATTGTTCGTAGGTCTAGTAGGATTCACCATGAGCCCGAGAGATATTATGGATTTCTCTTGACTCGAGATGGTGATGTGATGCTTGTGGACGAAGATGAGCCTCTCATCTACCAAGATGCTATAAACACTCCAGATTCTAAGAGATGGCTGAATGCCATGAAATCTGAGATGGAATCCATATATATTAATCAAATATGGACTTTGGTTGATTCACCTGAAGGGGTAAAACCTATAGGGTACAAGTGGGTTTTCAAGAAGAAGGCCGACATGGATGGTAACGTACATACCTATAAGGTACGATTGGTGGCAAAAGGTTTCAAGCAAATTCATGGTATTTACTATGATGAGACCTTTTCACCAGTGGCTATGACAAGTCCATCTGGATTTTGCTTGCTATAGTTGCTTACTATGAATATGAAATCTGGCAAATGGATGTCAAAATCTCTTTCTTAAATGGGAGCTTTGAAAAAGATGTGGATGTGTACATGACACAACCTGAAGGTTTTGTTGATCCAAATGATGCTAGAAAGGTATGTAAGTTGCGTCGATCTATTTATGGATTGAGATAAGCCTCGAGGAGATGGAACATTCATTTCGATGAAACTGTCAAATTGTTTTGGGTTTATTCAAAATGAAGATGAACCATGTGTTTACAAGAAGTTTAGTGGGAGCCATATGGCATTCCTAGTATTATATGTTGATGATATATTACTAATAGGGAATGACATTCCTTCTCTACAGACTGTGAAGACGTGGTTGAGAAATAGTTTCTTGATCAAAGACTTAGGCAAAATGACCTATATTTCTTGAGAGCGACTATTCTTCCAGTTAGGCTCTGAACTTGTTTCACAGTAGTTGGTGATTTCATATCAAGAAGAACTTCGATTTTGACGGGGTTTGCCTCAATTCCCCAATGATTGACTACGAACCCAAGTAATTTCCCTAACTCTTCCCCAAAAACACACTTATGAGGATTAAGCTTCATCCTTTACTTCCTTAGAATGTTGAACATCTCCCCTAAATGTCTTACATGGTCATTGGCTTCCTTTGATTTTACTAGCATGTCATCCACATATACTTCAATTGTCTTCCCGATCTGATCTTTGAACATCATATTTACAAACCTTTGATAAGTTGCCCCAGCATTGATCAGGCCGAAGGGTATACCGATGTAGCAATATAATCCTTTGTCTGTGATGAAAGGGGTGTGTTCCTGATCTGGTTCATACATTGGAATTTGATTATGACCCGAATACGCATCCATGAAACCGAGGAGAGCATGCCCAGCCATGGCATCTACTAACTGATCAATTCTTGGGAGAGGAAAACTATCTTTAAGGAAAACCTTATTCAGATCAGTAAAGTCGATACACGTTTTCCACTTCCCATTTGGTTTTTTCACCAAGATGGGGTTGACCAACCATTCCAGATAGAAGGATTCTTTAATGAGTCCAACCTCTAATAACCTGTCTACTTCTTCTTGCAATGCTTGAGCTCTTTCTCCACTAACAGGGCAACGCTTCTACCTTATCACTTTCTTCCTCGGATCAATGTTAAGGTCGTGACACATTACATCAAGATCAATTCCTACCATGTCGGCATGACTCCATGCAAAAACATCCAAGTTAGATTTCATAAACTTTATCAATTCCTCTTGTAAGGCAGGTTCCAAGCGTGAACCAATTTTCAGAACTTTTGAAGGATCCCCCAGATCTATTGGAATGGAAAGTGTATCTTTTGCTGGCCCTGTTTTTTCTACTGCAAGAGGAATTCGATGGTCTAGGTCAAAGTCAAAATCATCTCCCCTTCTGAAAGGGGAGGATGGCGCACCCTCAATGACTCATGGTAACTGATTGGAATTTTCTTCCAACTCGATGATGGAAGAGACTCGGGAATAACTGCTTTGCCCTTCCTTTTTCGGGCCAAGGCTTGCTCCTCCATTTCTTCATCACTGGCATCTTCCACAATTCCTTCTACCAACTCCTCCCTAGGAGGTGCTTCGAACATCATAATTTAAGGATAAGGCTTGTCCTCGATGTACAAGACTTCTTCTACCAGATCTTCTTCCTCAGGGAGTTCCACTGTATACAAAATATTAACTATGGCTTCTCATTTTCTTTCCACCATATTATTTGACTGTAGTTGTCCTAGACCTCTTGTCTTCTCAAACACCTTCACTGACTTGTTATAGCATTCCTTGAATCAAATTAACACCCCTTCACACATCATATCCCAGCAGGCGCAGGAAATTTTATAGTTGAGGCGTTGTGAGCTGACTCCTGATCTACTACCAAGAATTTGATGATCTGGTTCGACGATAATTCTCCTTCTCCAAGAGTAACAGGAATGAGAATGGTTCTCTTAGCAGGGATAGACTCCCCCCTAAAACCATATAGAAAAATGCTTTCCACAGTCATGTCTTTATCAAGAAGTCCCATATATTCATATGTGCTATAGTATAAGATGTTTGTTGAGCTTCCATTATCCACAAAAACCCGATGGACATTCACCGTCCCAATTTTTATTGTCACTACCAGGGCGTCATTATATGGGTGATGTACCCATTTAGCGTCCTCCTCGGTGAAGGTCATGTCTGTGGATTCTTCTTTGAAAAGCTTCGTAGGCCTTGACGATAAGCTATTGACATTAATGAGAGGTCGATAATTGATCTCCTTAGCATACCTTTCCATTGCGTTTCTACTATTTCCTGCAATATGGTGCCCCCCACAGATAGTGTGTATACTGTTGGCCCTGACAAAGGTAGGATCTGAGGCTGGTCCTGATTGTTAGCTCCTAGGCCGGGTCTACTTCCCTCCTTGAGGCATGATGATCAAATCTATACTTCTTCACCAATTCAGTGAGGTTCCCTTCCTTTATTAACACTTCAGCTTCGTCTTTTAGTTGTCGAAATTCGTGAGTGTCGTGCCTAGTAGATTCATGATCATCTCAATACTCTTGGCTTTGGATTTCGACCTTGACTGAGCACTTCTTTTTTCATTATCCTCCAGAGATTGTTCAATTCTTTTGAAAGGCTCCGCCTCAGCATAGAGGGAAGCCAGAGTTAATGGTTCCTTCCCCTACAAATGTTTTCAAAAATCTATCCCAACCTTCAGCCCTGCAATGACAAAACTCTTCAAGGTATCATCGGTTTCTCCTCTAAGTGGCTTCAGAGTTGAATCTCTTGAAGTATGCTCAGAGAGATTTATTATCCCTCTGCTTGACATTTTCCCAAGTCGTGACTGGAGGAGCATATTTTACCACAACATGGAATTGTTTTAGGAAGAGAAGTTGCATTTGATCCCATAATGTGCTCATTCATGCTCCCAACTTCTGAAACCATACCTGAGTGTTATCCCTTAATGTTGCAGCCAAGAGCCTACACCTGGCCAAGGAGTGCACCTGATAAACATCCATGTCCGTATTAAATTTTCCCAGATATTCGACCGAGTTCAAGTTTCCATTATAGCGGAGGTCAGTAGTGCTTCGATACCCTTGTGGGAGCGGGGCATCCCTTACCGCTTGAGAGAAGGGAGATGAAGCTTGTACCAAGGATTTGGACCTTAAGCCATCAAGGAGGGTGAGAAGTTTCTTCAATTCATCGACATTTATGTTACCCACACCTGAAATATTTTGCATTCCCGAAAGATGAGAAGAAGGACTAACTTGGGAGGAATTGACTGAGGGCACGCCCTGAGGTGGGGGCACGGCCTGATTATTGTTACCTGAGTTAGAAGCTGGTGTGACCTGATTGATGACACATGGCTGAGGCGTGCCCAAGATGACCAGAGGAGGCTGGGGCGTGCCCTGAATAGTAGGGGGATGTGGAAGTGCGTTTTGTTTAGTTGGAGGAGGCTGAGCCATTCCTTGAGTAGTGTGAGTAGGTTAGGGCGCTCCCTGCTGAGTTTCTGGAGGAGGAAGATTCTGAGTGTTATAAGGACCTTGATTATTCTGATTATTCTGACTTCGAGGGGTGTGATGCCTGCCTTTGAAGGAGCTTTCAGAGTAGGCATAGATGATGATGGGTTCGGGGTTGTGGCGTCTCCAGTGAGGAAGAGGCCTACGATTCACATAATTATCATCCCTTCTTCAGAGTTGATTAGAAAGAGCCTCACGAGTGTGTATCGACGTTTCATAGAAAACCCTCATATGGGTGAATGGACCTTAGGGGTAGGGGATTGATGATTGGCCTTTCCCCTACCATTTTCTCTCTCTTGCGAGTTAAGTCTCTCGCCTCTTCTTGCAAAATTATTCTACTAGTTCTATCACGAACATAAGATCTATTGCGTTCGGGGGTTACCTGAGTATCACGCCTCTTTTCAGTGGTGCGGCCTGAGCGATGTGGGTGTGGAGGTCGTTGGGCTTCTCCTGCGAGAATCATCCCCCTCTCAGGATTCTCATGATGGTTTTAGTTGGTAGCACCGCTCCCAAATTATAGCCTTCTGGGGGTGACTCTACGGAACCTATCATCACGAGAGTCTTTCAGTCTTCCTCTTCCCTCTCTATGGGTATGCCTCCCTCCTTCTATCATCATCTCCTTACCAGAACGACGCTTGAGAGTGCGCAGACGATCATCAAACCCTTGAAAATTTTCATGGAGGCTCCTCACTGTATCCCCAATAAAAAATAGTTGCTCTATCATATCCTTATTAGTCATCAGAATTAGAGGAGGTACTCCAATGATCCGAATAACATCAGTGGGATTTGGCACGTGCTCTGAAACATATTCCTCATGATCATGGTAGTTTTGGTTGTTTTAACCATGTCCCCGACTAGGTGACCGTGTTTCTTCCTCCCTCTTGCCTTCCAGCCGCTGATCTTGTGGTTGTGACATCTTTTATCCTTATATGATGAGAGTTCCCTCCTTCTAGTGCCAATTTGTTGATGGAGAAATCTGATAATCAATAAAAATTGGGGTTCTTTGCTAGAAAAAAAATCTAACGTGACTGAATTATCACTGGAGAGTGGTGGTTTGTATAAGATTAGGAGCTGAGATTGCTAGGTTTCAGAATAACCAGAGCTTTTATTCTCTGATGCTGTGAGCTCTAATAATTCTAACCCCCAACAATATGCCTATGTACCTCTATTTATAGGGAAAATAGATGATCAATCCCACGTAGTTCTGGCAGAGTAGAGGCCCAATAGGAAATGGAGTTTCCTTCTTCGAATCAAACACGACAAAGGCAAGCAAGAACCTTCTTGGAAGAGGACTTTACATTCGGGCTTGATTGGATAGGTCAAAACCCAATATAAGGTCCAAGGACTTCATGGATCCGACGTTGACCAGGAAACCTAGGCTCTAGCCGGTCCACTACAGCTATTTCCAAGGTACCTTGATTAGATGCCAACACCGGATCCATCGCA
The DNA here is from genome assembly GCA_028671895.1 of Oenanthe sinensis. NCBI lineage: Eukaryota > Viridiplantae > Streptophyta > Magnoliopsida > Apiales > Apiaceae > Oenanthe > Oenanthe sinensis. The sequence continues at coordinate 26,018,837 of CM053814.1, forward strand.
AATATAGGACACATCCTAAGCCTAGAAACGAGGGCAACTCGCTTGAGTACAGGGAAATGATCTTCCAAGATAAGGTTAGCAACATACCATAACTCTCCTACAAGGAAAACCCGAGGAATATGAAGTTATGGCCTTCAACTGGCATTGAAAGGCATAGATAATAAAAGATATTAACAAAACAAGATTGATAGCTGAAACATACTCGACCACCCGCTCCTTCATGAAGAAACAGGGCGCGCCCATTGTAATAAGCGAAGGAAGGCGCGCCTGTTGTGTATCAAAAACTGCATATAACAAGATGTTAAAATTGTTGACAAACAAGCTGCCCCATCGACCTAGGACCCCCTGCTTGGTTTTCCGAAACTCAGTCATGACATCCTTCTCAAAAAGAGTTTTGACAGCATGACTAGAATTATTATATTTTAAAATTTTATTTTTATAAATAATAATATTTAATTATTATTTTAATATACAAAAAAATTTAAAAAATAAAAAAATTTAATTATATGTTCACATTTTTTTAAATTATATGAAGTCGTCAAAGACCAATATTTTGAAACATGAGCAAAATTTATCCACAATATAGTTTCGCCTTTGACAAATTTGATTAGTGTGAATTGATGAAAATTTTGACACCTGTTGAAGATAATAATTGTCATTTGGATAAGACAGTGCAAGTCGGTTTCTATACATATTATTATTTAATTAGTCGGTTGCAAAGTCAATTTGTTTAGCTCTATAAATAGTAATCTAGGATCATTGTTATGGGCATTGCAATACACACATAATATGATCAATATATATTACTCTTAAGCTTGCATACTTGTGCCGTCTTTCTTAACTTATATTATTAGATATAAGTTTATAACACATTATCAGCACGAGTCTCTGTCCAACTGAAGTTTGTTTAAGAAAGAAGGTATGATATAACCTTACCTATTTTATTAAATTTATTTATATTACCTATTTCTATAAAGATGACTTTGCCGTCAAGTATTACTATAAAGATGACTATATCGTCAAGTATTATTCAAAAGTTCAATGGTCAGCTATGCCGCCGTAACTTTTGTATTAAACTATTTCAAAAGTTCAACGGTCGGCTATGCCGTCGTAACTTTTATAGTAGTTTATATTATATTATTATATATGTTTTATTAATTATTTAAATATTGATGTGTTATATTATATCATGCTTTAAACATTTACCATAATGACAACACTTGCAAAATTAGAGTTTGTTACATTAGATGCTTCGGGGAATAATTATCTGTCATGGGTGCTCGATGCAGAATTACATCTTAGTGCTAATGGGTTAAAAGATACTATTGAGTCCGGAAAAACCCTAACTATTGAACAAAATGTAAAAACTATTATATTTCTTAGGCATCATATTCACGAAGATTTAAAATCGGAATACTTAATGATTAAAAATCCTCTCACTCTTTGAAATAATCTCAAAGACGGATTTGATCACTAAAAACTTGTTTATTTACCCTCGGCCCGATATGACTGGATTAATTTAAGGCTACAAGGTTTTAAATCTGTTGCAGAATATAATTCCATGTTATTTAAAACAAGTTCAAAACTAATTTTATGTGGTGATAAAATTACTGATGTTGAGATGATTGAAAAGACTCTCTCAACTTTTTACCCCAACACTATGATACTAGCGCAACAGTACAGAGAGCGCAATTTTCAGAAATATAGTGAATTGGTAGCTCTCTTTCTTGTGCCTGAAAAGAATAATGAGTTGTTAAGAAATCATCAAACACATCCTACAGGCTCTGCCCAGTGACCTGAAGTACATAACACGTCATTCTAGAGGAATGAACGTGGAAATGGGCATAGAGGAGGACGAGGTTATGGATGAAATCGTGGACGAGTAAGTTTCCGTGGTCGATTTCGAAATCAATATAATTTTGGCCACCTGAAGTGTCAGGTGGCAACATGATGGTTACAACAACCCTGACAATCTAATGAGGCAACCTGAAATGCCAAATAAAAGAAAGGTATCACAAGAAGGAGATGCTAGAGATGTTTGTCACATATGTGGGGCTGAAGGGCATTGGGTTCGCACTTGTCGAATGCCAAAACATCTTGTTGATTTGTATCAATCGTCTAAAAAGCCTAAAGGTAGAATGGTAGAAACCAACTTTGTTAATTTACGTAATAATGTGATAACAACTGATGAACCCTTACATGTAACAGACACAAGTGCTAAACTTTATTACGACCTAGATAATTAGTTTTTATGTATTTGGTTTATGTGAAATATTTTCTATGTTTCTGTTTTATGTATATAAATATTATTTTTAATGAAAATGTTGTCTATTTTCATATATATAGTGTAATATAGGAGATATATGCATTATTGACTGCGCAACCACTCACACAATTCTACAAAATCCGAAATATTTCTTACAGTTGACTAAAACTGATTCATATGTGTGGACGATTTCGGGTACATCAAACATAATAGAAGGCCTCGGGAAAGATAATGTTCTTTTACCAAATGACACACAAATTCATATATCTACTGACCTCTATGCTAATAAATCAACTATAAATCTTCTAAGTTTCAAGGATATTCGTCTTAATGGTTTTCATATTGAAACCACTAATGAAAATGAAAAAGAATATCTTCTTATCACTTCAACTAGCTCAGGCTATAAGAAAATCTTAGAAAAATTACCCTCAATTTATGTCGGGCTATATGCTATAAAGATTAAAGTCGTTGAATCTCATACTATCAATATTCCCACAATCATAGATCTGAAATCTCTTACCCTTTGGCATGAAAGACTAGGTCATCCAGGAGTTTCTATGATGCGTCGTACTATTGAAAATTCTACGGGACATCCTCTTAAAAATCAAAAGGCCATACCATGTAATGAACTTCCTTGTTCGACATGTTCTATGGAAAAACTGATTATCTGACCATCTTATGTCAAACTTCAAACTGAGTGTCCAAATTTCTTAGAAAGAATTCAAGGAGATATTTGTGGCCCTATTCATCCATCTTTCGGTCCTTTTAGATATTTCATGGTTTTAATTGATGTCTTAACTAGGTGGTCACATGCTTGTCTACTTTCAACCCGAAATACTGCATTTGCAAAACTACTTGCCCAAATAATCAAATTGCGAGCTCAATTCACTAATCATCCTATTAAATCAATTTATCTAGATAATGCTTCCGAATTTACCTCTTCAATTTTCAATGATTATTGTATGACGGCAGAAATCTCAATCGAACACCTAGTTGCCCATGTGCATACACAAAATGGTTTAGCGGAATCTTTGATTAAGAGACTTCAGCTTATTGCACGTCCCTTACTTCTTAGAAATAAGTTCTGCTTCTGTTTGGGGTCATGCTATACTTCATGTCACGAACCTAATAAGAGTTAGACCATCCGCTTATCATAAAGAATCACCCCATCAATTAATTTTTGGTCAATACCTGATATTTCTCATTTTAAGGTTTTTGGTAGTGCTGTATATGTCCCAATTTCACCACCACAAAGAACTAAAATGGGAGCACAAAGAAGATTAGGTATATATGTTGGTTTTGATTCACCATCTATCATAAAATATCTTGAACCATTAACCGGTGATGTCTTTACTGCTCGATATGCTGAATGTCATTTTGATGAGTTTTTGTTCCCTTCATTAGGGGGAGATAATGTTTTGCATAAATTAAATTCTGAGTTGTCATGGAATGTATCAGGATTTAATTCTATTGATCCACGTACTAATCAATGTGAAATTGAGGTTCAAAGAATGATTCATATGCAAAATATTGCTAATCAAATGTCATATGCTTTTAATGATTCTAAACGTATTATAAAATCATATATACCCGCTGTTAATGCTCCAGTGAGGGTTGAAATTCCTAAACAAACATCAATTCCTAAAGAATTGATTGGTGATTCAAAACCACTTCAGAAGTGTGGTAGACTTGTTGGTGCAAAAGATATTGTACCACGAAAATAGAAATTAATTGGACCTGCCCCAGAAGTAGCAAGCATTCCAGAAAATACCCCAAAAGTGGTATTACCTCCTGAAGAGGTACAAGCCCCTGAAGTGGTATTACCTCTAAAAGAGGATATTACCCTAGAAGTGGCACATGCTTCCATAGAAGCAAAGGTACTTGAAAATTATGAGATATCGATAAGTTATGTACATAATGGAAAATTGTTGGATCGTGGGAGTACTGAAATTGATGATGTATATGTTTTTTCCATGACATGCGATATTATGATGAACTCCGATCTTGAACCACAAAGTGTGGAAGAATATCGATAAAGAGATGATTGACCAAAATGAAAAGTTGCAATCCAGGAAGAACTAGACTCCTTGTGCAAGAGAAATGTATTTGGACCTTCAGTCCAAACACCAGCTGGTATAGTCCTTGTTAGGAATAGATGAGTATTTGTACGAAAACGAAATGAGAGAAATGTAATTGTGAGATATAAGGTCCGGCTGGTAGCCCAGGGATTCTCTCAAAGATGAGTTTTTCTTTGTAAGGTTTTAACAAGGCAGTCAAACTCTACATAACGGATCATGAGACATTTTATTGAGAATGAGCATGTACTCTTTTTTTTTCCGTCAAGATTTTTATCCCATTGGACTGAGTTTTTTGTAAGATTTTAACAAGGCAGTCATTATCAATAAACTCTACATTGACAATATGGGGGAGTGTTAAAGATAATAATTGTCAATCGGATAAGATAGTGCAAGTCGGTTTCTATACATATTATTATTTAATCAGTCGGTTGCAAAGTCGGTTTGTTCAGCTCTATAAATAGCAATCTAGGATCATTGTTGTGGGCGTTGCAATACACACATAATATGATCAATATATATTACTCTTCTTGCATACTTGTACCGTCTTTCTTAACTTATATTATTAGATATAAGTTTATAACACAACCATTTTTCTTAGATTTTTTCTTAGAGAAAAATAGTAGAATTGTGTAGAGTAATCATTCTCACATGAAAAATCTTATGATTTAAAAATAAAAAGAGTAAAATAGATATATACTAGGAGAGTATAATGCATAATTCTGACAAACTAATTTTACATCTTACTGTGATATTCTATTCTGCCCATCATTACAATTTACTACAAATATACATTTTCACAATTATGCAATGCATATGTTAAACCGATTTTTTTCTTCATACATAACATATTCACAATATAAGTTTGACTGGCATGAGCTTATTATGACATACTACCGGATCTTCATTTTTATATCTTTTATGCGAGTGCTGATGAAAGAGCTTATCTGATCCCACAGAGAGAAGTCAGACCCATAAAGCCGCACCTTCACTGATCTTTTCGATCCTTGTCTAAGAAATTCCAATTCCATGGATGTATCATGCTCCACGCTGTCTTGGTTCTCAAGCAGAGGCATCACGACAGAACCCTTGGAGTCCAGGTTTCTGATCCACCCTCGCAGTAGATAATTAACTACCTGTACATAAGATCCCAAAAGATGTCAACGTTAGTTTCAAACTGAAGCTAATAAAAGAATTGAAACAAGATTATAAGCTTTTGATGACCAATTAAACAGATTTATTAGAACCCACTTGAACCAACCTGACTCCCTGAAAATAACACAACACAACTAGATTAACTCGAATATGACTCACTTATGAACACTGACACACCCAGAAACTTGGAATTGCCATCACTGATGACTTCACTAAAAAGTTTACAAAGAAGAACTAATAAGTTTTTGTGACATAACAAAGGAAAGGAAAGCATTATAATTAGCTTAGAGTAGTTGTTCGAGCACTCTCGATCTGCTTAGAATAAACAACGAGAAATGGAGCTTATTGGTACTTTTATGACACAATAGAAATGCACACCCATATTTGAAAAAAAGGGTGATAAATTTTATCAATATATTTGGAATGGAGGGAATCTAACACTACCCATATTTTCACCTATGGTGACACCAATCTTGCAACTGAACAGGCCATTAGGTTAGGAGTATTTAGTGGAGAGAGATTAGTGGTGTGCAACTTCTATAAATGGTCCATGGTGGATGGTTACGATTGCAAAAACATATAAATGCCACTTGTATTTATTAGGTTAAATATACACTTCTGTATTTATCATGCTATAATTATTACTTTTGTCACATCATCTGACGATCCAAAACAAAAGTAATCGAGTATTAATTATCCAAAATACAGTAGAAGTGATTCACCAAATCTATCTGGCTGTTTCTTCCTTCCATGCAAATTTTCAAACCCTCTGCTTCAGTGCTTGTATGCATATACATTATTCTTTTGTATGTTCTTTATTATGTACAATATATAATATAATCTTAACAGTTTCTTATTTATTAATTTTAGATCCAATGGTTCATATATAAAGTTTATAAAATATATCTTGACCATCTATTTTCATTATCAATAAATTTAACGGTCCAGATGGCTTTAATGGTAGTACATGGCCTACCAAATATTTGGGTCCCTCTAACGCTTATTATATATAGGATATGATGTAATATAATAAACAATGATCCCCAACTCCTTTTACATGTTTTTGTACGGTCTGATATTTAATTTAGTAGAAAGTTTAGAGTTTAGCTTAATTACCTCAGGAACTTCATCATGAGGACAATGTCCAGCAGGGCTGATCTGATAATATGGAGTGTCAGGAAGCTTCCTTTTCACCCACAGACCCCATATTGGCTGCACCCAAGGGTCTTCTTTCCCATACACGAGACAGATAGGTACATTGCTCATTTGACATCTGACGAAGAAGACAGAAGCAACTCATTAGTTTCTAGAGAAATAAGATTATTTGAGACGATTATCTATACCAAGGTTATATTTTGTATTTCAAACCTTTCTAAAGAATCCCCGAAAGATAGTTGTCCTTGAGGAGCAAACATAATTGAAGCTAATGACGCAGCAGCTGCCGGATGTTGTGTTGTCTCCATTATACGGTCAAACACTTTATCAACATCTGTTGAATGATCTGCATAGACTTGCTTCAAAATTCCCGCAATACTTGTAGGGTCACTTACTTTTTCCCAACTGGAATCAAAAGAAGATTAGAAGATGCATAGAATTAGATATCCAGATTTAATATAGCTTCAAGGCAAACAAAAGGGACATTCTAACAGTTTATTCAATGCAGTTTCTTTTAATTCGAAAGAGGGTATTGAGTTATTAAATGCAAAGCTTACACAATCTGTACAAGTTTCCTGACATTTGCAGGAAGTGGAAATGTCCCTGCCCATGGAAATACTTTTGATAGTCTTGGAGATCTTTTGGGATTGGGGACAAAACCCCAAAATGGTGTTGCATTGAGCAATGTCACACCCTTTACCAATTGAGGATTACATGCAGCAAAGTAAAGTGCAACAAATCCACCGAGTGAGTTTCCCGCAAGATAAACTGGTTCTTTAATGACCTGCAACAGCATAATAGACTAATTAAATATACACATTGTATTAGCAAAAAACCACATAAATATATACACATACTAAGTAGGCAAGGAGTCGAATTGGCCAAGTAATTAAAGCAGCCTCTCTACCCATTGAAGTAGGGGTAAGGCTGCTTACATCCTACCCTCCTCACACCCTGCTCGTCGAGCGGGACAAGTGAGTACGGTACCCTTTTTTATACATACTAACTAGGGGCAATTAGAATCCGAAAATGAAAATCTTAATCATGGTTCCAAGATTGACCAACTAAAATATAAAGAGAACTATGCTCCATACTCATATCTCCTCGTGGACATGTTACATGACAGCAGATAACATCATCATGAACAAACATCATATCACCTATTTAATTTTACAGTCGCACAGGTTGTAAACAAAAAAGAATACGAATCTGTGATCAATACCTTAACATCTTGTGATAATGTGGACCCAATATTCATATCTAGATTAGAAGAAAGACATCTCACTTTTTGATATGATGTCATTTTATACAGGTCAATATTGAATTTATAAGGTGCAAAGAAAAAAATATTCTATCAATAATGCAAAATTTGACCACTAACAACCGTGGATAGCACACTTATGGTAATAAATTTAAGAATTACAGACAGATAATTAAAGAAATCTAATAATGTGGATATCCATTTGAGTATTGCCCAGAATGCATGCTCCTATATTTCTACTAGATGTCAACATTATTATAGAAGAAATAGCAGTGCAAGTAAGGAGTGTCATCACCAGCAAGCAACAGAGTATAGATTCAACAGTCATATAAGTTGTACTTGATGTTTGTACTTGCCCACATTCAGAGCTCTTGCAAGTGAATACAATATTTCAACCAAGTAGTAGTTTGTTCGCTGTTGCTAATTTTAGGCTCTGTTACCCGGACTTTTCAATTTTGCCCTCATACCATGTCAGACATGATATGGGTGTGGGTTTGGGATCTGCGGCGGTCCTTTATGTAAAAACTGGACACTTAACCTCGAAGCAATCTATTTCAAAATGATTTACAAGACTTCACAACAACTTGTTTCTAAAGAGTGATGTCCGTCGATGAATATTTCTATGTAATTAATTTGATTTATGCGATAATTTTGACATATATAATTATGTGTATGTTTTATTGGTAGATGACACTAGTTTTAAGAAAATGTATAAACAAATTAAAAATTATGCATAATTTTACTTGCGTTAGAGTTAAATATCGTATCCTCACACCTAGGGGTGTAAATGAGTCGAGCCGAACCGAACTTTAGGCTGTTCATGTTCATGTTCAGCTCGTTTAAAATTTTTCGAACTCGAACTCTTACTCTTATCGAGCCTAATATTTCGTTTGAGTTTGGCTCGTTAGTGTTCACGAACATGTTCGCGAACAACTCACGAACACATCTTGCAAACACTATTCATGAACAACTCATGAATATGGCTTACCAACTTGTGCTCATGAACATATAAATGTCAAGAAAAATAAATGAGTTAACAAAAAAATTTCTCACATTTTCAGTCCAAGTTCAAAAAAGTACAAACTTGATGATTAATAATTTAACTAAAATTAGGAAATTTATATCTAAGAAATATATTAGTACAAAAAATAGTAAATTAATTTGTAAACTAATATACATAGAAATGCTTAGCATATATATATATATGTTATATATACCATTTATCGTAATTCTAAAATTTCCAACAACACGTGTTCAGGAATTTCTTTCGAACTATATTCATGAACTGTTCGTGAATATAGTTCATGAACATTATAATTGAACTTATTCGCGAACTATGTTCACGAACTAGTTCACGAACATCATAATCGAACTTGTTGGCGAACTTTCGAGCCGAATTATATTGTGCTCGAGTTCAGCTCATTCATGAACTGAACTTAAAAATTGTGTTCATGTTCGACTCGTTTACAAATCGAATCGAACATGAACTGAACTTTTTTCGAGCCGAACACCGAACTGTTCGTGAGCGTATCGGCTCATTTACCACCCTACTTACACCCGTGTCCAATTTTGGATCAATATACATGGATCCTAAAATTTAAAAATTAAAAATTTGGCACTTGGATCCGCACCCGTGTCTGCCGACACCCGTACCCGAGTCCAGGTAACATAGATTTTAGGTAGTAGTTTTACTTTTACATGTATAAATGTACAATACAAAGAAGTGGTCTACAACATAAAATTAAAAACATGTTTATGTCAACAAGTATTTCAGGAGCATCTGTAAATGCTAGCAGATATTTTCTATATAGAACGCACAAGTCTAGAGTACCATCAAGAATCCCCTTGAAACAAGAAGATCCACAATGTAAATAACAATGAGTTAATAACCGGTATATAGATTAAAAATTCAGAAGAAAACATTATAAGCACTAACAAAAATATGAAAAGAAAGGTAGTACTAGATATCTGAAAAATTTATCCCACATCGTCCCTCGCACAAAGAAAAAGTAGAAAACTGAAAGGCATAGGTTCACTGAATACTGAGAAATTTTCTGAAACATGCAATAAGCACTGTAAGTCTGTAAAAACATACTTCTGATTCCAATGGAATAGAGGGATCCAAAATGCTTATTTGAAAGATCACGACTGGCTGGGAACACGCGTTCATTGGAATTATACAATTTGTTTCTTCTTGGTTGTTGAGGCTTCCTGTAGTTTTAGGCATAATCACTACACTATAGTTCTGAGAAGCTAGGAAGCAGGGATTCTTCACTTACCCGCCGCACTGCACACCCGATTCTTGGGGATTCTTATTAATCAATTAATTAAGTAATTAGTTAATTATTTAGTCACTTCAACACTTCATAATACATCAGCTGTGTTTTTAAGTGATTATTATATTAATAGTTAAGGATAATGAACTTATTTATATGACTATTTAGTTTAATTTAGATGCTACTCCTGAAATATTTAAAATAATTTAATATTCGCCGAATCCCTCCGCACCCGTATCCCCATATTTTTTTATTTGCCGAATTCTCGTATCCCCGTACCGCGCACCCGCCCCCCGCACCCGAACCCATGCTTCCTAGCTGAGAAGTATTTAATGAGGTCAAGGGTTGATTCCAACACCTTTGAGTCTTTCATCTAATCATGATTTATGACTATATTATTCCTTTGGCTGGAAGTTTGTTAACCTATGCTGCACCTTGAACTTGTGTATTGTCTTTTTTATGCCGTTTAAACCTGGAAGAGAGACTGGAAATTTTTTTATATTCATGCAGGTCCAACTTTGTCACCAAGTCATGAAGGACACCGAGAAGGATAGAACGAACAGACTGTTGTAGACGTTGTTAGTTATATACGAAAACAGAGTGTTGGCAGTATTAGCTTGAAGCAGAATGTATCAATTATAAATTTGTACTTCTAATGAATGCATCAACTGTTCCTTATGTAGAAGAAAGACAAAGTGCATGTTCTGAGCAAATACAAGCAAAACTCTACTTAAGCTATAGATTGCTGATTTCAAAAGGTGCATTAGACTCACAACTTGAAATAGGAAAAGCTTACCTCTTCTATAAAGTAGCGAACTTGCTCCTGCCACAAATCAATGGAATAAACAAGCTGATTCGCCCAAGGTTCAGTTTCATTACCAAAACCCCACATAGAATTTTCCTTGTCTGGTTCACCCCCGTTGTTCAACTGAGGAGTAGGATCTACATCTGGCAGTGACATGCCCTGTCCAAGAAAATCCAATGCATATACTCTATAATCACGACCTAAATCCTTGAGCTGCTTCTCGTAATGAAATGAACCAACACCAAAACCAGGAAGAAAGAGCACTGGTGGGGAATTAATGTTCTCAGAACCTGATGTTTCATAATAAACTTTTAAATTGGGCTTCCATTCCCAGAAATGGCGGCTAATAGTGGCACCACTGTCTCCGTCAGGCAGACCTGGAATCACAGCCTTACGTACATCATCCGCGCTATCAGTCACATACGTACCATACTCATCTGTAAAATTACCAGGATCAGCATTTTGAATGCCGTCGAGAGAACTGTGCACTCTTGGAACTCGATTTAATTTTTTACACTTTGATCCAAAATGGCCTAGAGGATATCTTGAAGACACCCACTTTGATTTAACTACATCAACATGAAAACTTTCATTTCTTGAAGGAAAGAGTCTACTTCTTTGACAATCTATGCTCCTCTCAGCTGTTATCCCTCTCAAACTAGAAGCGTGACAGCAAGGTGCAGAATGCCAAGAAATAACTTCCATATCGAGAAGATTCCTTCTGAGATGAGCAGCAACCTCCAAAATCAAGTTATTATAAATAATACTGGACATACAAAGTCTAAAATTACATAGCTATTGCGAAATCAAATGACCAAGAAGGGGTACATAACCAAATTTCTTAATACAACTCCTCTTCTAAATTCATTTTCTTTTCATACAACTCATGCACACAAAGAACATAAAAACTAATACTACAAGTTTTTATAATTCTCATAAAAAATGTTAGATTTTTTTTTAATTACTTAGGCAACATGTAGGGTATGATTTATCCAGTTAACGAGAATGAGGTTCCCATTCCAATCAATTAAATTGCTCATCCAAACACAAGCACGTGAGATTAACCACGTTAATTATCCATGAACCAAATGCCCTCTCAAAATAACCCGCAAATAAGTCTATATATCTTTTGGTTGATATGTAAAATATGATTGAAACATAGTTCATAACTTCATATGCAAAGCAAGCAAGCAACATAGTGCACTGCTAGCCTTTTTTCCGTAAGTTTTCATACACCAGGAACTCAAAATTATCGAAGTTCAAGAATTATTAATAACCCGAAAGAGTCTTAAACATGTAAGAAAACAGAACCATCAAATATTTTCAAACCCAACTGAATTAGGCTCAAGAACAACTGATTTCACCTCATTCCCGACAGCAAAACGACCACAGAAATATAAAACAATAATAATATTCAAAGAGAACAAAAACTACTTAATTTTAATTCAAACAAGTTTCACATCAATTGTTTAGAACCTAAAGAACTCAAAAACCTACAATAAAACAAACCCATCAAAAAATTTAAACACCCAAATCAAGTTTCAATCAAGAAAGAACAGATTTTTATCAAAACAACAAGAAAATCTATACTTTATTCAAGCAAATTCATGTAAATTAAAAAGGGTGTGTGCGTGAGTGTGTGTTTTACCTGTACTTGGCAGAGGGTGAGTGTCATTAGAGTCCACAAGATTTGAGAGAGTTTGAGCTAATTTTTGCTTAAAAAATTATACTACCCGACGCACGGGTTAAATTGTTTAGTCTTTTAATATTTGTTTTATGATTTAAATTTGTTTTTATTTATATAATAATAATTTAAACTTTATTTTATATTATATGTATATATTTTTATATAATTTATTTGTATTTATATTTTAATAAAATAATATTTGTGTGTTTAGTATAAAGATCTATTTTAGTTAAAAGATTAATATGAGATATTTTAGTTTAGAAATTAATATGAGATGTATTTTAGTTAAAAATTTAATATTTTAAATTTTATTAAAATTAAATGATTAGGATCGTTTTTATAATTCACCTAAAATTGGACGGTTAAGATATTTTTTATGATTCAACCGATTATTTTAAAAAAGTTTCCCGACTTGGCTATTATAATATAAGTGGGGTTTATGTGTTAAGTTGAATGAACAAAAGGGTAGGTTGGGTTCATTTTCAAAGTATAAGAAATGTGCACGCAATCGTATCATACATTCGTCAACTCACGGAACACATATAATTACATTTGTATGTCTTCTTCTGTAATGTCTAAAACTAGTTTTAACAGAGTTCTGAAAATGGGTAGATGGGTGCTTAAATTTTCGATTATTCAATTAATTGTTCTGTTCATCCCTGTTTCGTGTCTCCGTCGATTAATTTCGATTTTCGCTTTTTATAGCACTGAGTTTACTTCAATTTCTTTTAATATATACCGGGGAATATGTCTGTACCACACACACGGGAAATAGTTTAGTGAATTTTCTGCCATTTCTATAATTTGATTAAATATTTAAAATATTAGAAAAAGAAATATGATAATATATTTTATGATAGATTAAAAATTTTGAGGTAAAAATCATTATTTATGCAACACAACTGTGGAAGTCAAAATATCCAAAATCTAATGAACTTTGTCCGCGCTATGCGTGCTCAACAAAAATTGCGTTATTTTTATAAATATTATAGATTATAGATATAAATATTTAATAGATCATGAAAACTGCGATCTAATTGACACTCTAACTTTTATGTTGCTATTATGTTTTTTATATTATTAAATATTAAATTAGGAAAATATAAGTGTTAGTGTTTGTTTTTTTCCGTTATTGTTCTTAATTAATTTTTTCTAAATTATTTTTTGATTAAAAGTTCGTTACTAAATTTATATTAAAATATTTTAAATAGTTGAGAGAAAGTAAACATGTATCATTCTACATCGATATAATAAGAAAAATGTACAGTAAACTTGTATAAAACATAAAATAAATTACAAAATAAACGGGTAATTTTTTGTTGAGCTTTAGCTATGCATGCAAGGCGCGCATTCGCGCACTTTTCAAACTGATTTTGAAGTCTTTTTTCCCAATTATAATAAGTTAAAGAATAATGTAAATTTAAGGATTAAACTATTACTCTATTAATACGTCTATTCAATAACCAAGAAATTATACTTAACTTCATTAAATAGATGTACGAATTCTGAGAATTTTCATCAGTAATTAATATTTACTGGTACTTAAACTGCTTGATTGTATGTTTTTTATATTGTAATTGATTCAATAACATGATACTAAATGTGTTTTACTTATTGATACGTTTAGTTGCATAAATGTTGTTAGGAATCTATATACATTTGATGATAACTTTAACCTTAGAATCATAGAAATTTTATTTATTGTAACTGATAAATTGATATGATGTTTATAAATATCGATTGATCAGGAAACCATTTATCAGTTGAAATGTTTACCTGAATCAACTGATAATATAGATGGTAGCATAGTTGTACTTAGTCTATTTCAATTGATATGACTTAAATCAACTGATAATGTTTTCATCAATTGATAATATAGTCAATTGATATATGTCATTAACTGATGTATAACTTAGACTGTCAAATTGTAATTATTTGAAGACATAAACATTATACAAGTGAAGGGTGATCAATTGATATGGAAGCATCAATGGATGGAGGATCAATTGATAACAAGTCAAGTCAAAGATTGAAGACCATCAACTGATATGAAGACTCATCGATTGATATATCAATTGATAACATCTATCAATCCATAAGTCAACAGCTATTATCAATAGATGGATACCAAGATCAATCGAATAAGAACATCAGTTGATGGATACAAAGAAGAATCAATAGATATGTTTAACAACAAATTATCAATTGATAGGGACTTGATAGAGTATATATTTATATATATATATATATATATATATATATTATATACATATATTCTTCATATTTATTATATTTTGCATTAATTGGATGTTTATTAATTAGATTTTAATTTTTTATTGTAGGAAGTAAGAAAATCATAAACTTGGAAGAATTGGAGATTAAAGAGTCCAATTTGGAGATAAATTAAAATTAAATCCGAAATTGATGGGCTGCGCACACACGATTCACTGTTTGGGCCATGATAGATTTGTATGTATGATATATCTTTTTTAAAATTAGATTTTATTAAAATTGGATGGTTATGATCATTTTTATGGTTCTCCTAAAATTGGACGGTTATGATCTTTTCTACGGTTCAACTAAGTAAGATGAAAAAAAGTTATCTTGTTTCGTTATAATAATATTAGCCTATAACTAGTGCAAAGCACGAGAGAAAAATAATAAATTATAAATTATATATTTTAAATGAATTAAATATTTAATTTGATTATTTATGTTATTAATATTATTTATGTAATTTTGTACATGGGATAAATTAATTTTGAATCATATTTATATTATGTGTTTAAAATCTCATTAATATATTGTTATATAATTGTATTAATTAACATAGATTAATAACCCGTGCAAAACATTGATAAATTTTTATTAATACAAAGAGTTTCAAATATATTAGACATATTTTAATCAAAATTTAAATAAAAGAGTAAGTTTTAATATAGATAAAATATTAATATAATTTTAATATTTAAAAAATTTTATTATAAAATTATAATTTTAAATAAATTAAAGTTTTGAGTAATGAGGAAATTGAAACATGCTATTAAATTGTGATCTCCGATAGTCTTCCTTTTATACAACTGGTCACAGATAATATTATATAAAATTTAAATTTTAAGAAAATGAATAGGCTAAGAATTAGGTTTTACATTGGAAAGAATATGAAGAGTATAGAAGAAGCGTTGAAAAAGGCAAAATCAATTAAAATCCTCACCAATGAGGTTATGACATCATACTATACAGATTAGGACATAATTTAGGGGGTTATTACCCCCAACAACCACTGAAAATTCAATATTTGTATTGATTAATATTAATCTACTAATTTAAATACATCTCTAAATAAAATCCAGAAACATTATTCCTTTGAAATATATGTAAATTTATATAAAAATATTTACAAACATAACATTTTAAATAATTGTTAAAAAATAAAAATATAGTCAAAACCATATAAATAAAATAATAAAATACGGTATTTGGGCCGTGCTTGATATCGTAGTTAGTTGATATTTAGGCAGGGTAATTGATTAATTATTAGTCTTAAGTTTTAAATATTAATCTTCAAATTAAAATATATATCTAAACACAACCCATAAACAATATCTACTTAAAATATAACTAATACTAACTTATAACCCGTGTGATGCACAGATTGCTTTTAATTTTTTAATATATTTTAATTGAATTGAATAGTTTAAGTGTTGATTAAATTGAGATTTTTAGTTTATATTTGGTATACTTTTTTTGATAAGTTAAGATATTTTGTAAGAGAAAAATGCAAGCTTCAAAGGCAAGCTTAGGGCGATATAATTTTTTTAATACAAGTAGAAGAATAAAAATATTATATATCATTCATGATATTTAACTAATTCATGGGTTTTTAAATAGATTAAATAGTTAGAGCGGTAGAGAAATTTAGTTTTCTAAATAGATTGTATCATTGCGTAAAAGTTCGATTGTAAACAGACTTCTTAATATAAGTATATAAATATTAAGATATAATTTAGATATAATATAATATATAAAAAATACAAGTAAAATTTATATAAAAAATATTTACACACATAATATTTTAAATAATTGTTATAAAAAATAAATTTAAAGTCATAAAATTAAAATACTAAAATACTGGAAAAAATATAATATGTACATCACACAGGATGTAAACTTATACTTATTTATATTAAATAAAATATTACTTTGAACTCAAAGTATTTACACATCAATAGAATTCTACTTATTACATATCAAAATCTAAATTATATACATATTTATATTTATTTATTATACTTAACTTTTAATTATTATTAAAATACATATTCTAATTAATTTATTATTACCCACTTCTTTAGGAAATTTACATAAAATATATCATATATATATATATATTAATATATGTTATCAACTATATAAAAATTTAGTATAAAAAATTTCATATTATTTTCAATCAAAATATAATATAAAAAATTAATTTAAATATTAATCAACCCACACATCATACCGGTTGCAAGTTTATATTATTTAATAACTCCGTAAATAAATTGTATATATTTTATGAACACATAAAATAATTTTTTACTTTCAAATACATATATTCTCATAATCTTTTGTAAAGCATAATGTAACGTAGTATGTAATTGTTAGGAAGCAAACACTGATGACTATAAGAGAATACAAATCAGAGCTCACACTACTGACATCATCAGAGTTTAAGGAGCTGTCGGACAGAATTTACTCTATCAGAGAATACTCGATCAGAGTTTACTGTAACAGAGAATTCTCTATCAGAGAATAACAACAGACATAGTTTATTATCAGACTTTGTCAAGAAGCAATTCGAATCAGAGTCTAAATAGGATAGTAAGAAGGAATCCTAATGCAAGTCTATTTCCTTATGTAAAGCTGTTCTATTTTTAATCTGATTTGTAATTGAATTGTAATTGTGTCTATATAAACACAGACATAGATTAACGTCAAAGTAATCTTTGAAAAATCTTTACAAGCAATATCTTTTATAACCTAGCAGTTCTTGAGAATAAAGAACTTCTTGAGAGAGTTTTATAACCTATTCATTATCTTTAATACAGAACAACATTCATATTTTACATACTTGTGTTAATAATTTATTTATCTGGGCAAACAAGTGGTATCAGAGCAATCAGTTTAAATTCAACTGTAAGATCATAAATCATGTCTGGAAACAAGTATGAGAGCATAAGAATTCCTATCTTGAAGAAAGATGAGTACCCCACATGGAGGGTGAAGATGTTGATGTTCCTAGAAGCAACAGACCCTGATTATTTGGACAGGATCAATGAAGGCCAGTATCTACTAACAAAACTGGTACCTGCAACTATTGTGGAAGGAAGACAAATTCCTGAATTCTATACTCTTAAAGAAAAGAAGGAGTGGACTAATGAGGACAAATAAGAAGTCCTCAAAGATGCTAAGGTAAGAAACATATTACACAATAGTCTTGATTCTGTAATGTCAAACAGGGTAATAGCATGCAAAACTGTAAAAGAAATATAGGATGCTCTTGAAGTTCAATGTCAAGGAACAAGGAAAATCAAGAAAAATAGGAGATATGTGCTCATACAAGAGTATACATATTTTGAGGCTAAGTAGAATCAATCTCTCACAGATATTTATGAAAGATTTTTAACCTTGTTGAACAACTTAGCCTTAGTAGACAAAGTATATGATAATGAAGATTCTAACACTAAATTTCTAAGGGCTCTTCCAGAATAATGGGATCTGTAGACATCTTTAATTAGAGCCAGGGCTGATTTAGATGAGATATCTTTAGATGAAGTCTATGGCAAATTGAAAACTCATGATCTGGAGTTACAATAAAGAAGAAACAGGAAGAGCAGCAAGGCAAGATCTATTGCTTTGAATGTTGAAGCCAAAATTGAAGAACCAAAAGAAAAGGTTCTTAAGGCTTCAACAAGGAAAGGGAAAGAAGTAGTGATCCAAGAGGGCAGTGAATCAGAGTTTGAAACAAACTCTGAAGCAAAATCTGATGACTCCACGGATTCTGATATAATGGAGATGGTTGCTATGATTGTTAAGGCCTTTAAAAAGATGAAGTACAGAAAGTATAAGAAGCATGCAAATTTTCAGAAGAAGTATGATGAGTCAGAAAAGAAAGACAGGTTCATGAAAAGAGAAGATAGAGATGGGAGATCAAAGACTATTGATAAGTCAAAGATTAAGTGTTATAAGTGTAATAAGATGGGGCACTTTGCTACTGAATACAGAAGTAAGGAATCATGAAAAGCTTTAATCACTTCAAAGAAAGACTGGATGGATTCCTCAAATTCTGAACAAGAAACAAATTATGCACTCATGGCAAACACTGACTCTCCAAACTCTGATAAGGTACCAGACTCTGTCTTTAAGTTTCAAACTGATAATATCTGTGAATTAAAGTCTTTTCTTAGATCTTTGCATGTCAGTTTTAAGTCACAGACTTTGTAAAATGAAAGATTAAAATCTAAAATATAAACTATGACTGCTAGGAATAACATGCTTGAATATGAAAACTCTGATATGTTAAAAATTAAGAAAGACTTTGATAATGTTATTCACATGCAAACATAGTTAGAAATTCAAGTTGAATACCTAAAATCTGATATAGCAAAAGAAAGAAACTTTCAGAGTTTGGACAAACTCTAGAAAGAGAGTCTAACAAATGCTGACTAATAAGAATTGGACTTCTGCTTTAGGCTATGAATCTGAAACACACACTAAATCACATATAAAAGGAATATTAAATAAACCTGTGAAATTTGTTAGAGCTAATGATAATAAGGAAACTTCAACTGAATGCTCTAAAAACAATAGTGTGTCAGAACCTAAAAAGATATATATGGGGTTACTTTCACAGAAGCAACTTAAGGAAAAGTTGAAGGAAGTCACCAATAAAGCTAAACCCAAAAGAAATAGAAATGGAAAAGTAGGAATTACTAAGGAGAATAACTACATGAATATCCCTGATGCTCCTAGGAAAACATGTTTTACTTGTGGAAATTCAAATCACCTTGCTATAGACTGCAAATAAAAGAAAATGAAAAAATCTGAAAAATGCAGTTTTGAGGCTAGAAAATAATCAAGATATAATCCCTGTTCTCATTGTGGTAGTATGAGTCATTCAATTTATACTTGCAAAGAATATCATAATTTGTATTATAGTTTTTATAAACCACAGCCTCAAATAAATATTTTTCCAAAACAAACTATCAAGCAAATATATGTGATAAATTCTGATAAAAGGAGTGCAAACTCTGTGAATGCAAACTCTGTTTCTGTAAACTCTGTTAACACAAACTCTGATAAAAGTACTTCTGCTGCAAAAGTTAACAAATTTTCAAAGAAAGGACCCAAACTAGTTTGGGTCCCCAAACCTACTAATTAATTTGCATTTTCTGATTGTAAGGAAACATGAAAAACATCCTAGTGATTGATAATGAATGTTCTGCTCATATGACTGGAAATAAATCTCTGCTTTCAGTGTTTGAGGAGAAGGTTGTCCCAGCAGTATCTTATGGAGATGGCAATATAGGAAGAACATTGGGATATGGCAATATTGTGATTGGAAATGTCATCATTGAAAATGTAGCTTTGGTTGAAGGAGTCAAACATAATCTGCTAAGTGTGAGTCAAATGACAGACATAGGTTATTCTGTGGAATTTCATGGAACTCATTGTGAAGTGAAATACAAGAAGAATGGGAAAGTAGTTCTTATTGGTCACAAACGTAACAATTTATTTGAAGTTAGCTTGGATATTAATTCTGATGGTCCTTTAAACTGTCTACTTGGAAAGGCATCATCCTTGGAAATCTGGAATTGGCACAAAAAGCCATGTCACTTGAATTTTGGAAACATTAATGAATTAGTGAAAAAGGATCTAGTTAGAGGTCTTCCAAAAGTTCAATTTTATCCTGATGGACTCTGTGATTCATGTCAAAAGGCCAAATAAAAGAAGACATCATTCAAGAGCAAAACTGAAAATTCAATTGATCAACCTTTTCACCTATTGCATCTTGATTTATTTGGTCCTGTCAATATTATGTCCATTGGAAAGAAGAAATACACTCTTGTGATAGTTGATGATTTCACTAGATTTATGGGTATACTTTTTGCATAAAAAGGATGAAACTGCAGAAATAATTTTTGAACATATTCAATGATTGAGAATGGATCAACTCACAAGGTAAAAAATCTAAGAAGTGACAATGGAACAGAGTTTAAAAATTCTGCAATGGAAGAATTCTGCTCAACAAAAGGTATTATTCAATAATTATTAGCACCTAGTACACCTTAACAAAATGGTGTAGTTGAAAGAAAGAAAAGAACACTTATAGAAGTTGCCAAAACAATGCTAGGAGGAGCAAAGCTACCTACTTACTTTAGGGCAGAAGCTGTAAACACTGCATGCATTACACAAAATTGTTCCTTAATCAACAAACATAAAATGACTCCATATGAATCTTTGAAGGGAATGAAGTTAAATGTTAAGTACTTTCATATCTTTGGAAGCAAGTGTTTTATTCTCAAAACACATCCTGAGCAATTGAAGAAATTTAAACTTAAAGCAGATGAAAGAATTTTTGTTGGATATGCAACAACTTCTAAAACCTCTTCAAGGGCATTCAAAGTATTCAATCTAAGGACAAGAACAGTCATGGAATCAATCAATGCCTCTTTTGATGAAGGGAAAATAGTTTGATTACATGATAAGGATGCACAGGAAACTCTGAGATTTGAGAATGAACTGCAGAAAATAAACTCTAGTGAACCAATGACTCTAACGAACCATTCATTACATTGTCAAATATGGTGACCCCCTGGACTTAACATCTCCAGATCCTATTCAGGATGTTTTCCCTCCCCAAGTGGGTCTCAAACCCCCAGTTTCTATAAAAGGAGTTCTCCCCACCCACAGTGGTCAGGCGGAGAGGCAACCTATCCATAAAAGGGATATGGATTTTAATGCAGGTACTGACGATCAAGATGCTATCATGGACATGAGTGAAACACTTAACCTTAGCGATCTTCAATTCCCTGACCCTGATCAGTCGAGTGTAAGTGTTGAGGGTCGTGCTCAAACAAAAACAGTGAGGAGTGAGACACCCACTAACTAAACAAACACCCCACACATTGCACACACTGCACACAACCAATGGATTTTAAATCTGGAGGCCCAAGTAACAAAAATTCACTACTCAATCAGAAAAATCTTGGAGGTGCAAGAGCAGCAGAGAGAAGAAATTAAAGAAATTAAAGATTTAGTCAAATAATTGCTGGCTCATAGAGTTCCAATAAAGATTTAGTCAAATAACTGCTGGCTCAGAAAGTTCCAGTTTCTACTTAACCAACTCCAACAACTCAGATTACCCCGGTCAGAAGGGAGGATAACCCAACTGAGGGGGAGAGATTAGAACAAGAAAAAGTTTAGGCTGAAATGATCATGGAATATACAGCTCAGGGGGAGTCAGATATCTTCTATAGACCAGGAGCGAGGCAACTGAAGAAAGGAGAAATATTTGAACCTTATGTGCCAATGGATGTTCTGACTGAGATATAAATTGAGGAAACATCAAAGGCTGCAGGAATAGATGTTGAGAAGGAGTTTGCAGAAGAATATTCTTTTGATAATGACTGTCTTCTAGTTGGTGTAGACGAAGTTGTTACTCAAGACATAGTTCAGGCTCAAGAATTGATGAAAAGAAAATGGAAGAGAGTTTAGCACGCTATGGAAATGAGGAATAGAATTAAGGACATAGAAGCTAAATTTGGTCCTGATTGGGATGAAGCAAGGAGTTTTCTAAAGAAGAAGGAGTTATCTCTTATTCAGAAAAAAGACAGAGAAGTCCTTGATCTCTTCAGAACCATGAGGGAAAAATTCGAAGATGTTCATGAATTCTATGTTATGCTATCGGAAGAAATCACAAGCGAGTCAGTAAGTGCGTTCAAGTATGGATGGAAAATGTTCATAAATTCGACAACACTTGGATCTAGGATTTTATCGACAAAGAGCTTTTAAAAGATGAATATCTTGGAGTTGTATGTGCTGAAGAGGAAAGTCATCTTTGAGGGACATAAAACAAATGAGATACAGAGAGATCTGATAGAGAAGAAAATTATAGAGATCGGTGTTGAAGCATTTGAGAAGCCTCTGGTGGTCAAGTACTATAATGCTACAACACTTCATAACCTAACTTTGTCAGATGAATGTCTGAACTCAAGCTATGTAATGTTCATGCAGTATGAAGAAGGGAGGCTCAGAAGCAAGAAGAATAGAACAGAAGAAGATTTAAAGGCTGCTGAGTTGATCTATGCATTCAGGCTGAATAGAGCGATTAAAACATCAGGTAGATATCTAATGGAGACAATCAGATATTACCAAGATCCAGTGTTTATTAGAAGAGAAGATGAAACAGAGGTACTCGAAACCATAAGAGATTCTGAACCTTGCATTTAGACATAGCCAAATGGAAAAAAATACTTCATATTCAAGAAGAATGGAGTGGATGAGAAGAATGAGCTATCAAAACTGAGGAGAAATAATTCTGAAATTATCCAAAAAATCTTTTCAAGGGTGAAGAGATCCATTGTCAAATCAGACAAAAAGGCTTTGAGGATGATTGAAGATGTCCTGGTGGAGAAACTGGCAGAAGATTCGATGCATGACATTGACAGAGTAAAGGGCTTTTCGAAGAGAATAAGAATGTTCGTGTTTTCAAAGAGACAATCTCTGGCCTTCGAGTCAATCTCCAAGACAAATTCAATGGCATTTCTCACTGAAGTTTTGAAGAAATTAGAAGAACCACCTCCAGTCAATACTCTTGAAGTGGAAGCTAGAGATCTAGTGAAGGCAAGGTTGGAGTAGAAAGAAGAAGAGCTGAGAAAGCATCACTCTCAAACAAGATCTAATCATAGAGAAGAGCTGAGAAAGCATCACTCTAAGAACAAACAAGACTCAGTATAAAGAAGCAGAAAATCATAGAATTATTTGTTCAGGCAAGAGGAACAAACTTCTATTGTGCTCAAAGAAATCTAGAAATGTAAAATCTAATCTAGAATGTAATTAATATTATTTACTGTCTTTCTGTACTTTACTTTTTCTTGTAAGTATCAGTTGAGTTATCCTCTCAAAGGATTTGCTTGTCGAACTCTATCAACCAAATATGGGGAGATTGTAAAGCATAATGTAACGTAGTAAGTAATAGTGATAACGATAACTCAACTAAGAAACAAAGATAAATAAATAATACTAATATGCAGCACATGAATCCAGAAGGACATGAAAACAGGAATCATACATATATCATTGCAGAGCATTCAAGATGAAAGGCTTGCTGAACGTCAGCGAGAGAAGTTCATTAAAATGTTCAGGCCTCAGCAAAAAATAAGAGTTCAGAAGATTTCAGACTAAAGACAGTGTAATGATTTTAAGTATAGATGTCAAAGGGTTTCAGTGATCAGAAGCAATGCAATAGTCCAAAGTTAATCAGCTGAAACAAAACAGAAATCAAGGGAATTCAATTCAGTGTTAGTCATTTGTGAACCAGACCAGTGTACTAAGCGTCAGCACAATAAGTAAAGAATTGTCTTGATTAATTAGAAGAAAATCAATTGATCAAGCCAGAAGAGTGAAAACCAAAGTAGTAATTACTTCAAGCATTTCAAGAAAATGACCAAGGCAAGTATTAATACATTTGATGGTTCCTCCACATGTGGAACATTGTGTGAAGCGTCAGAAAATATCTAGAGGCGCAACAAATTGTTATGGAGTAACAAAACTCTTAAGGGAAGGATTTTATGGTGCCTGCACTAGGAATTTAGTGTGCAGGCACAACAAAACAATATAGGCGCAACATAACTATGTTCAAGGCGCAACATAAGTTCAAGGAAAGTTTGGTGGCGCCTACACACTATATTGAGAGTGTAGGCGTAACAAACATAAACAGAGGCGCAAGAAACATATCCCAAGTTTTGTTAAGTATTTAGTGGCACCTACACTAGGTTATTGGAGTACAAGCGCAACAAATGATTAGTGGCGCAACAAAGCATGGCGTAACTAATGTCAAGGCGCAACAAATCATTTTAGTGGCGCCTACACACCATCAACACTCTACAGGCGCAACATAGGACTTGGACATTGTTGGAAATCAATTTCCAAAATGCCTACAAAATATATATGGGTGAAATCAATTCAGACTGTAGTGATTCATTCATCTTCAACAAAAAGACGTACAGACAGGAGCTCCATTAAAGGCATTCATTAAACTCACCCAACTGTATATCTGTTGTAATATTGATTGAACCCATTGAAGCTAATCATTCTGATTAGAAGTGTAGCACTCAGGGATTTAATAATATATCTTTATTTCCCCGAATCTTTGTGTTTCATTAACTGCCATTTTTATATCTCAAGAACAAAAATACTTATTCCGCAATTAAACGAAAATTCTACCATATCATATTTAACCCCCCTTCTATGATGATTTTGGACCTAACATCTTTCAAACAAATATTTTATTCTCGAAACACACGGTCTCATCCTATTGGTGGTATGATGAAAATATAATTTTTTAAAATTCAACTTAAATAAGTCAATCTAATTAAAAAAATAAAAACAAATATATATGCATTAATGGGGAGTTCGGTTGTGAAGGACAAAAACTAGAAGGAAAGCAATACTTGGATTCAATGGTTTGAAGGATGTCTTGAAAGTGAGTTTCAGTATGTATGCATTAATGGAGAGTTCGGGTATGAGCAGAAGATCGGAGCGAGGTGAAATTTTTTGTTGACCTATTTCAGAGAAATAAAAATGTTAAATTAGCATTGTATCCAATATTTTTAGAATGTTTAACTTTAGTTTTGTGTTATCGTACATGAACAAATTTTATGATACCATCTTACAATCAACAAAATGAACTTGTTATATTAAGGTATCAAGTTCAATTAATTAACACGAGTACATCCATTTCTCACCTCAACAAACAACAAGAAGTTATTAAAAATATGTACAAACTATAAACTACAAAGTTTATGTACAAGCAAAGAATTGAACACCCTCCCACCCGGTGATCATTACCTGTATTTATTATATTTTAACTTGCATATTTTGTATAATAATCAGTAGTGGTACATAAACAATTTTTTCTCAGAAAAATGAGGCCATGAAATAATTGAAATCATTTTCAGGAATCAAGAACAAAAACAAGAAGAAATTAAAATCAGTTTCAAGAATCAAGAACAAAAGCAAAAAAGAATTGAAATCAGTTTTAATAATAAAAAATGAAATCAAATTAATATCTAACCATTGCAATAATTTACATACAGATATGATAAATAAATATGTTGATCATCGCTCTGATTTATTGAAATCACGCCATTCCAATCATCGCTCTTGAAAATTGAGTTTTTTGATCTTCTTTATCTGTGAACTAAGTTTTTTTTAAATTGTATAGTATATATATATATATATATATATTGTTAGGAATATATTCATTTGATGATGTACAAAATATTAGAACAGGGTCTAGATTAGTTTATCTGTAATAAGTCTTTCTAGTCTCTGAAATGTATAATCAGAGTCTAGATAGTCAACATTCATGTTACTTGTACTTAGAAGAATTTCTGTAGAAAGTGAAACTAGAGTCTGCATAAAGATCAGAGTCTGGAAGGTGTTCAGAGTCTATAGACTATCAGAGTCTATGATCTATCAGAGTCTACATGTTATCAGAGTCTGAAGATCATCAGAGTCTGAAGATTTCAGAGTCTATACAGTTGAGGATAAATTTGGAAGAAGATCACAGGAATAGAAAGTCTTCGAAGATTAAGATAAATATATTGCAGATATGCTATGGGAAAGAAATTGAATTCTAGAAGGAAACTGTCAACTAATAATTAGGGATTTTATTCCTATTGTAATTTTACTTTCTGTTATTAGTTGATAGGCAGCTCTCTATATAAACTCTATGTAACCTAATTGTAAAAGTGTGGAAAAAAGTCGAAGCATAATTTGTCTGAGTGAAATATTGTGAGAGCATAGAGATAGAGAGAGTTGCTGTGATAAACACAGAAAAGCTGCTAGAGTTTGTGTACACCCTAGGAGAGTTTTGTATTCACAAATCAATAATACAAAACAGTACTTATTCATATTTTTGTGTTTGAGTTTGTTCTTAATTTAATTTTAAATCAGGCAGAAAAGACATACAAGTATTCAACCCCCCCCCCTTCTACTTGTACGACTGGGAAAACAATTGGTATCAGAGCCTAACGTTTAAAATCGATCAAAGATGTCTGGAAACAAAGATGGCAATTCTAAGATTCCTATGCTTAAGAGAAACGAGTTCACCCACTGGAAGGTTAAGATGCTGCACCATCTGGAAGCAACAGACCCTGACTATCTTGACATGATTAATGAAGGACCCTTTGTGCCCTTAAAAATTGTGCCTCAAATCAACGAGGAAGGCAAAATAACTGAAGAACACCTCGTTGAGAAACCAAAGGCTGAATGGACAAAAGAGGACAAATAGAATGTGCTTAAGGAGGCAAAGGTCAAAAACATACTCTTTAACAGTTTGGATTCTGTTCTTACAAACTGTGTTATATCATGTCAAACTGCTAAGGAGATGTGGACAAAACTTGAAGTGCACTGTCAAGGGACTAAAGATGTCAAGAAGAATGCAAGGTCTTTGCTAATTCAAGAGTATGAGTATTTTGAAGCTAAATCTGGAGAATCTATCACTGAGATGTACGATAGGTTTACAAAACTCTTGAATGGGATGGCTATGCTTGGGAAGGTTTATGATTCTGAAGACACAAATACCAAGTTTCTGATAGCACTTCCTGAAGAGTGGGACAATAAGACTACAACCATAAGGGAAGCTAGAGATTTGGATGAACTAACTCTAGAAGAATTGTATGGCAGACTCAAGACATATGATTTGGAGATGCAATAGAGAAAGAATAAGAAGTCTGTAAAGACAAAATCTGTGGCACTCTTGATGGAGTCTGAGAAAGAACAACAGGAACAACCCACAGAAGCAAGAATAAAGGATTCAAGAAAGAAGGGTAAAGCTGCCGTGGAGTCAGAGTCTACTGACACAGACTCTGATTCTGATGAAGAGTTTGATCTAAGTCAAATGATGGCTATGTTTGCTAAAAATTTCAAAAGAATGAAATTCAACAAAAGAATGGCAAATTTAGTAAAAGGCCATCATTCAAGAAGGAATATGAGAAGGTTGAGAAGAGAAAGAGTACGATAATCAAACTTGACAAAGCAAAGGTCAAATGTTTCAACTGTGGAATATTGGGGCACTTTGCCAGTGAATGCAGAAAGTCAAAAAGTCAAGGAAAAGGAAAAGCACTTCTATCAACAGGAAAGGATTGGGCAAACTCAAGCTCAGAGGATGAAATTGATTATGAAAATCTAGCATTGATGGCATCCTCCTCAAGAAAATCACAGTCTCCCAAAGAACCCTCATCTCTTAAAACTCAGGTATCAATCTTTACTCCTGAATCCTTAATTAATTTAGACTCTGATGGCATAGAGATTGTGAAAAGTGAGGTTAATAAAATAATGATAACATGTAGGTCTCTCACTAGTGAAACTGAAAGGTTGAGAGAAGAAAATTTAACCTTAACTAAAAGGAATGGTCATTTAGAGTCTGAGTTATTATTAATGGAACAATACAAAAAGGATTCTGAGAAATATAGCCATAACTACACTGGAATTTTGAAAGCCTATGACTATGTTAGGAAAGAACTAGAAGAAGAAAGGCTTAAGTTTAAAGTTTGGACAGACTCTGGAAGAAAAGTTCAAGAAATTCTCAATAATCAAAACGTGTGTCAAACTGCTGGTCTAGGCTATGACAAGAGTCAAGACAAAAGACCTATTGTTGAGAATGATAACAATGAAGAAGCTAGCCAAGTTAATAAGACAAAAGACAAAAGAACATTTGTTCCTGTTAAGTTTGTGACCCCTAAAGAAAAAACTGAAACCACAAACTCATCTGTCAATAGTCCCCTTGTTGTTGACAAAAAGACAGATGAAACAGGAGCAAATAACTCTAAGAAAAATATAAACATTGGGTACTTGTCTAAGTCTATGTTGAAAGAAAGGCTAGAGAACTTATCAGAGTCCACCAAAACTAGGAGAAATAGGAATGGTAAGGAAGGCATCAATAAGGCTAATAATTATCAAAAAGATCCTAATGCTCCTAGAAAGAAGTGTTATAGATGTGGCAACCACAACCACTTAGCTATAGATTGTAAAACAAAAATTGAGATGAAATCAGAGTCTAGCCCTTCTCAGACTCTGAAAAGTCACTACATACCACAGAAACCTTGTTATCAATGTGGTAGCATATTTCATTCTATTTATATGTGTAGGGACTATCATGATTTGTATTACAATTTTTATGAGCTAAAATCTTCTATTGATAAAAGTTAGTATGACACTGTTAAGACTCCACCAGAGTCTAGAGTAACAAAAGAGACAGGTAAACAAAAGGTGAAAATTGTTAAGACTGTTTCTCCTAAAGTTAGTAGAAAAGGATCCAAAACTATTTGGGTCCTCAAAACATCTAACTAGTTGCTTTATGCATGCAGGGAACCAGGGTAAAGAAAGTAACCCTAATCCTGGACAGTGGATGCTCAGGACATATGACTGGAAAGAAATCCCTGCTTACAGACTTTGAGGAAATGGCTGGCCCAGAAGTATCCTTTGGAGATGGCAATAAAGGACAAACACTGGGATATGGCAAGATTGTACTTGGGAATGTCATCATTGAAAAAGTAGCTCTAGTTGATGGCTTAAGGCACAATTTAATAAGCAGAAGTCAACTTGGAGATAAAGGTTACCATACTGGCTTTGACAACAAAGAATGTCTAGTGACTCACAAAGAAACAGGCATGTTGGTTTTCAAAGGACACAGACATGGTAACATTTATGAAGCCAGCTTGGAGGATTGCATACACAGTGAAGTCAAATGTCTATACAGCAAGGCCTCAACTGAAGAAAACTGGAAATGGCACAAGAAACTGTCACACATCAACTTCAAAACACTCAACAAGTTGGTGAAACAGAATCTTGTAAGAGGATTACCACAGGTTGATTTTGTGCAAGATGGACTTTGTGAAGCATGTCAACTTGGAAAACAAAGGAAATCATCCTTCAAGAGCAAGACAATTAACACCATTTCTGAACCCTTTTATTTATTGCATCTTGATTTATTTGGTCCAGTAAATGTTATGTCAATTAACAAAAAGAAATATACTCTTGTTATTGTAGATGATTTTACAAGATTCACATGGGTTTTCTTTCTACATTCAAAGGATGAAGCCCCACAACACATAATAGACCATATCACTTTCTGGAAAGAAAATCAAAGATAACAGTTAGAGTTCTAAGGAGTGACATTGGTACTGAATTCAAGAATTCAATCATGGAGGACTACTGTGCATCAAAGGGAATTACTCAACAATTTTCTGCACCAGGAACTCCTCAACAAAATGGAGTTGTGGAGAGAAAGAATAGAGCACTCATAGAAGCTGCCAGAACAATGTTGGCAGAGTCTAAGCTACCAGTATATTTTTGGGCTGAGGCAGTCAATACAGCATGTTTCACTCAAAACTGCACTTTAATAAACATGCATGGAAAGACTCCCTATGAAATGATAAAGGACAAGAAGCCAAGTGTGAAACACTTTCACATATTTGGATGCAAGTGTTATGTACTGAAAGTACATCCTGAAAATCTAAGCAAATTTGAAGCCAAGGCAGATGAATCAATTTTTCTTGGATATGCATCGAATAAAAAAGCATTCAGAGTGTTTAATATCAGAACCAAAATTGTTATAGAATCTATTCATGTTGCATTTGATGATAAAAAGTGTACAGGATTGCAGGATGAGTCAGAGACTACTACACTAGAATTTGAAAATCTAAAAGGTTCTGAGATAAATGAAGAAGAAGAGGATGCAGACCCTCAAATAAATCCTGAACCAACACAGGAACCTGCACACTCTGAGGGGGAGCCAGAAAATTCAACTCCAAATAATTCAGAGTCTAACAGGTCAGGGTCTACCCAGACACAGTCTATCCAGACAGAGTCTATCCAGACAGAGTCTATCCAGACAGAGTCTAAACAGACAGAGTCTAACTCATCAGGGTTTGGATCAAGCAACTCTGAACCCTTGTTAGAGTCAAGCAATTTAGGGGGAGCCTCTTCATTTGAATTTCACTCAAATACAGAAGATGCAAATGACTTAGGGGGAGCTTCAAGTTCAAGAACCAATCTTCCACCTGCTAGAAAATGGACAAGGAATCACACTCCTGACTTGATAATTGGTGATCCTTAGAGTGGTGTACAAACAAGAACAACCACTCAAAATGAATGTCTTTATAGCTGTTTCCTCTCAAAGAATGAACCCAAGAAAATTGAGAAAGCCTTGCAAGATCCTGATTGGATTATTGCAATGCAAGAAGAATTGAATGAATTTGAGAGAAATAAAGTGTGGAAACTTGTACCAAGACCTAGAAATAGATCAGTTGTTGGTGCAAAATGGGTGTACAGAAATAAACTTGATGAGAATGGAACTGTAGTAAGAAATAAATCAAGGTTAGTTGCAAAAGGATACTCACAGGAGGAAGGAATTGACTATGATGAAACTTTTGCACCAGTAGCAAGATTGGAAGCTATCAGAATGTTTCTGGCCTTTGCAGCTCATTCCAAATTCAAGGTGTATCAGATGGATGTGAAAAGTGCATTCTTAAATGGAGAATTGGAAGAAGAAATCTATGTGGAGCAACCACCAGGATTTGTTGATCCAAAGTTTCCTGATCATGTTTAAAGGTTAGACAAGGCACTATATGGATTGAAGCAAGCACCTAGAGCATGGTATGAAACTCTTTCAAAATTTCTTCTTGAAAATGGATTCACAAGAGGTACCATTGACAAAACTCTCTTTATTAGAAAATATAAAGGTGATATTTTGCTTGTCCAAATTTATGTTGATGATATTATATTTGGATCTACTAATGATAATCTCTGTGAAAAGTTTAGTCAACTAATGCAGTCAAATTATGAAATGAGCATGATGGGAGAATTAAACTTCTTTTTGGGGCTTCAAGTCAAACAGAATGATGATTAAATTTTCATCAATCAAACAAAGTATGTAAAAGAACTGTTGAAGAATTTTAATATGCAAGATTCTGCAACTGCTAAAACTCCCATGTCAACAGCTACTAAGTTAGACTCTGACCCAAAGGGTAAAAAAGTTGACAACACTAGCTACAGAGGTATGATTGGCTCATTGTTATATTTAACTGCTAGTAGACCAGATATAATGTTTGTAACTTGTCTGTGTGCCAGATTTCAAGATGACCCTAGAGAATCACACTTAATAGCTGTGAAAAGAATTTTTAGATATCTCAAGGGGGCACAAACTCTTGGACTTTGGT
This sequence comes from Oenanthe sinensis, assembly GCA_028671895.1. Lineage (NCBI taxonomy): Eukaryota > Viridiplantae > Streptophyta > Magnoliopsida > Apiales > Apiaceae > Oenanthe > Oenanthe sinensis. The sequence continues at coordinate 26,051,007 of CM053814.1, forward strand.
ATCCTAGAGAGTCAGATTTTTCACTAATTGGCTATTCAGATTCTGATTATGCAGGATGCAAAGTAGACAGGAAAAGCACAACAGGACAATGCCAGTTTCTTGGCAACAGATTAATTTCTTGGTTTAGCAAGAAACAACAAACTGTATCAACCTCAATAGCTGAGGCTGAATACATTGCAGCTAGAAGTTGCTGTGCTCAAATTCTGTGGATGAGAAATCAATTACTTGATTATGGACTAACATTCTCAAAATATTCCTATGTATTGTGATAATACTAGTGCTATTAAAATTGCAGAGAATCCAGTCCAACACTCTAGAACAAAGCACATTGATGTCAGGTATCACTTTATTAGAGAACATATTGAAAATGGAACTGTGACACTTCACTATGTTCTAACTGACAGACAGATTGCAGACATTTTGACAAAACCACTTGATGAGTCTACCTTTCTCAGACTGGTAGGTGAATTAGGTATGTTAAATATGTAAGTGATCAAAAATTACAAGAAGCAAGGTATGTACTTTAATTATAGTCCCTGTCTTAACATACTGTGATTAATTATTATTGCAAAATTTTGTTTGGTATTTTACCTTGACAGAGTCTAGTTTTTAGACTCTGACGAGTCTATAGACTCTGACGAGTCTGTAGACTCTGAGAGTCAGTAGACTCTGAGAAAAATATCGCCTAGACTCTGAAATGGTTAAAATTCGCGCCTGCAGACTCTGATTGCATTTAAAATGTTCAAATGACATGAAATAGGCGGTAACAGTTATCTTTTGACTGGAGACAGGCTGTAGACTCGGTGTGTCTTATATGCAACTTGAACAAAATAGAATTTTTCATACAATTTACTCACTTGTTTATTGCAATTATTTTCTAAGGCAAAAATATTCACAGAGCTTTTTACGAACCCTAGCTAAATTCTTCAAGCTTTTCCATCACTTTCAACTCAACAACTTTAATGGCTGCCGTTTCTACTGTCATGAGGGGACCCAAGGAGATTGCTTTCACATTTGGGGATTTTGATTTCATGAATACAAATCATGTTGCTGCTCTTGGAGATAAGAAAGGAGTAGATGCTGACTACTTCCCAATGATGGATTTCATGGAGCAATCTGAGCTCAGTTACATTCTGAAAGCATCTCCAGTGATTCATATGGATGCTGTCTCAAAAGCTTGGAGTTCTGCACAGGTCGTTGATCCTTCTTAGGATTAACTAGGTAAAATAATGTTTACCTTTGGCTCGACTACATTTGATGTCACTGCAGATGTGCTTAATTCTGTGTTTAAATTGCATGTTAAGTCTTCTTTTGATAATACTGTATCTGATGATGACATTAAAAGCATGTTTAAGGCAATAGGTTATTCTGCTGGCTTAGATAACATGAGTAAAATAACTATGCCTTACTTAAGAAAAGAATGGTCCTTTTTCTTTGATCAAATTGCTAAGTACTTCACTGATAAGTGTAGTGGCTTTGATGCTATTACTGCTATTACTTATCAAATTGGTCACAGTCTCCTATTTGAATGGGAGCTAAATTAAATAATGTGCAAGAGGGGAGGAAGAAAGTCTATTATCATAGATTTCTTATGATTCTCCTTAATCACTTCATTCCTGACATGTCAACCAAGTTGGCAGATGATTGCTGTGCGCAGGCATACAAACAGCAAAGGAGAATATTCTCTGACATCAAGAGAATTGATGACAAAAAGAAGAGTCTACCTGCCATGCACTATCCACAGGTAATGAAGGTAAAACTCTCAACCTACAAGCCCTCTATCTACAATGATTCTTTTTTTGGTGGTGACATGGTGTAGGAACAAGTTATAGAGAGTCCCCCTGCACCTACCCAAGTCACCCAATTCCCTTCAATTACACATTCTTCCAAACCAAAATTCAAAAAGAAACCAACCTCTGGTGTCTCTCAACAGACACCAGTTGTAAAGAGGAGAAAATTGATTCAATCTAGGCTTATAGATGAGCATAGTGATGAGGAGCTCAATCCACTAGAGAAGCAAGTTGTTGAAGGACTTTCTTTGCTAAAGGAAGGTCATGATACACTTGATTCTAACCTTCAAGCCAAGTATGTAGACTCTCAAAAGGATATAGACTCTGTAAAACCTAGGGAAGCACCTCAGGATTCTCACATTGAGTCTCTTGAGAAATCTTTTGCTCAGAAGTATAGAAGGTTAAGGAAGGCTTATTCTGCACATACACACAAGCCTGTTATTATTATTAACCCTATTTTGCAGGAAACAGATGCTCCCAAGGCTCCTGCAGAGCCAGACTCTGAAAGAAAGAAAACTCCTGAACCAGAGTCTAATGCTGAGTCAGAGTCTAGACTGCCTTTAGACTCTGATCATGAAACATTTTGGGAAGGAATGCCATTGGATGCAGCCTCAAGTCTGATTGATGAGGTCATTACTCCAAGTGATGAGGTACTGTTATTCTTATATCCTTTGGTGGAATCAGTTGAAGATCCAGGGCAATATCAGACTAAATCTCAGGTCTTGAATTTTCTTACAACCTATGAAGCTCTAAGGAAGAGAATGGAACAGGAGCTACAAATGTCTGCACAAGATGTGGTCAAAAATCTATACAGCTACCTATTCAACTCTTCATTCCAAGTACAAGCAGCTGGGCTCATAGAAGGCAGAACAAATGAAGTTCTTCAAGCACTAGGTGTGCCAGACTCTGAACAGCAAATTACAAAGAAGCCTAAAAAGCTTAGCATCTACAAAAGGAGAAAATCAGAGTCTGTTGTTGAGTTAGAAACTGAGATTGAGCAACCAGTTTTTGACTATGAAGCAATTTGGGATCATGGGATTACCTACAGGACAGCTATTGATTGGATTTCCACTATTCAGCCATTTTCAAGAATGTGGTTGATTTTCTTGTCCAAAATGTAGGAAAGGTGGCCAACAAATACATCTATCCAACCTATGAAAGTAGATTGGATCAAATCAAGGGCTCACATTTTCACAAGATTGCAAGGGAACTGCAGGATTCCTTTCACTTGACTCTTGCCTAGGCCATCAATGCACTCCATGCCAGGATGTTTCTCAATGGACACTTGGATGCATTAACTATAGTAGAACCACAGGAGGTAGCAGGTGCTGCAAGGCAGTTGGAGGTTGGGACTAGTGCACCAGTGGTGACTAGTGATAAAGATGCTCAGTCTGCCTCACCCACACAAGAACCACCTAGTCAGAGGTTGGGTGATAGTGGGGCAGGGGAGTATGCTGTTGGGCCCTCCTTGACAACTCACCAAAGAGCTGATGAGAATCTCAGTGATATGGGAGGACAGACTCTGATGGATGCTCATGAAGAAATTTTCCAATCTATTCTTTCAGAGTCTATCCACCTTGAGGGGGAGTCTCATGCACAAACAGTCAAAGATGGTAACACTCAGACTCTGACTTCTAATGAAGTCACACTGAAGCAGTCAGAGTCTAGAGTAGACCCTGAGACTGGAATACTGGAGCCAACAGACTCTGAAAAAAGAAAAGATGCTAGTAAGGGTTCAGATTCTGTTGATGCTCACCCCTTGGTGGAAACCCCTAGCCTTCAGACATTTGAAGGGGTTCCCCTCCATCAAGGTGGTTCAGGTATTGAAGCACCATTATTTTCTCTCAACCCCTCTTCTGTAGGATTTTTTAGTGCACCATCCATATTGAGTGAAAAAATATCTGAGAGGCTGGCACTGGACCAGGCAAAAGGAGAGGTAGCAAAGGCTGTAGAGAGCCTGGGTAAGATTGAGAAAGTGGGTGTCCAACCCCACTGTGAGCATGAGAGATTAGGGTATCCTGAACCTAGCTTTACTTATTGGGATCAAGATTTTCCAAAGAGTTGGTCCAATGAGTTGGAGCAGGGGATGGATGAAAATTCACTATGTCTGATTGTGCAGATTGGCAAATAGGAGGAGGCTCTTGCTGCTCAGAAATCATTTACACAGAGACCACATCTTCATCTGGTGGATTCTCTAGCAAGGAGAGCAGATAGAGTCATGGAGGCTTTGGTGGATAATCTTGTAATTATAACTGAGGCTGCAAATTCGAAGTCAGAAGAACCACTCTTAATCATGCCTATAAGGGCTAGACTTCCAGAGTCTACAGTCTCTGATCACTCTCAGGAGGAGTCAGGGTCTATAGTCCCGTTTGCAGTTTCGGAGTCTACACCACCATCAGAGTCTACACCTCCAATCATAAAGCTAGAGCCTGTTGCTGAGGAGTGCACTTCTGAAGATGATGATCACGTTACTCCTTCTTTTGTCTATTTTGATCAGGTGTTTCCTCAGTCTTGGGAGTCTGCACAGCAAAGAGGCATACATGATAAAGATTCTTTTGCGTGTATTTTGGATATTCATCATTCTGAGGGACTTAAAGCTTTTCAGAAAAAATCCTTTCAACAGGAACATGGTTACTATCCTAGTGAAGAAGATCAAGTCTTAGATGGAGCTGTTGAAGCTGAGTTACCTGATGTTGCTGCTCAATTATCTAGTGTGGTCCAGGACATTTCTCATATTAAAATCAAGCTCACTGGTGTTGATAATACAACTTCTCTGCTCAATACAAGATTTGATAGAATTCATTCCCTTTAATTATCCAAAGAAGTAGCTTTTAAAGATGCTCTAGCTGCTATCACTACAACTCAAGCCTCTCTTCAAACTACAGTTTCTGATTTGACCACCAAGGTTGATTCAGTTATTGCAGCCCAGGCCAATATCTCCACTGTTCTTGAGCAGATTCTTTTGGCTGTCACCAGTAATGATGAAGTCAAAAAAGGGGAGAAGGAGAAGCTAGATGAGTCCTCTAGGAGACATAAGGATGAGGGATGCAAGGATAAATCAAGGGGAGTTAAAAGGAGGAGAGATGGTGATGATGGTGATAGTTCTCATGGTCCTAGGGGTCTTGATGATGTGCAATAAAAGCAATATGGAGTAGCAAGAACTCAAACACATCAGTCAGGGACTAGACATGGGAAATCAGAGTCTAAGTCAGACTCTGATAAGCAAAGAAAGAAGTCAAACTCTGATGCAACTCAAGAACCTTCATACTGGAAGTGTAGTCAATCAAATCTGCAACTTAGAGCTAAAAAGAAGATAGGTCTTGGAGGATTTGAAGAATCTGACATCTACTCTAACCAGGGATCCTCAATCCTTGACAGATAGGCAGTTTCAGAAGATCACTCAGAAGAACTTAAATAAAGTGGTGTCTGCTCAAATTGTTTATAATGTTTTTGAAACAAAGATACAAGGAGGTCAAGGAGGTACAGAAAAGGTGAAAAATGAGATGCTGGTTTACTTCTTAGAAGGTGGAAGTGTAAGATGGATTAGTCAATCAAATTTTATCTTTTTCAAACAGGCTGAGGAACTACAGTATATCAGATTTCTTCTTCAAATTACGTATGAAGTTAACAAGAGCAAAGAAGCTATCACTCACAAATGGTTCAAGGAAATTGACAGGAAGCTGACTTTGCACAGACAGGCAAATCGACAAATGGGCAAATTTTCTCTAAAATATGTTGATACTGAAGGAAATGATCAAGTCATGCCATTGGAGGAAAAACAGGTCAAATTTCAAGAAGGTGTGGGTCATTACTTTGGGTTTCAGCCTATGAGTGGAAAAGTTAGTGTTCTGATGTTGAAGGACTTAAAAGACCAAGAAAGTAGTGCAAATGATCTGAGAGCAGCTTACTGTCAAATTAAATGCTCAAGTGAAGAAATGAAGAAATTGAAGAAATTTGTTGGTGAGGCTCTTGCAATTGTGGAATAAAATATGCTGAACTCATTTTTGAAGAATAATCCAGCCATTGAGAAGATTAAATAAGAAGTAATTCTTTTTTCTTTATAATTCTTTTATACTGTTCTAGATTAATAGTTTTATTCTTTAGTTTTGACATCATCAAACCTGGATTTATGCTTATATTTTATAAAGCATAAATATGGGGAGATTGTTAGGAATATATTAATTTGATGATGTACAAAATACTAGAACAACGTCTAGATTAGTTTATCTGTAATAAGTCTTTCTAGTCTCTGAAATGTATAATCAGAGTCTAGATAGTCAACATTCATGTTACTTGTACTTAGAAGAATTTCTGTAGAAAGTGAAACCAGAGTCTGCATAAAGATCAGAGTCTAGAAGGTGATCAGAGTCTATAGACTATCAGAGTCTATGATCTATCAGAGAATACATGTGATCAGAGTCTGAAGGTCATCAGAGTCTGAAGATTTCAGAGTCTATACAGTTGAGGATAAATTTGGAAGAAGATCACAGGAATAGAAAGTCTTCGAAGATCAAGATAAAAATATTGCAGATATGCTATGGGAAAGAAAGAGAATTCTAGAAGGAAACTGTCAACTAATAATTAGGGATTTCATTCCTATTATAATTTTACTTTCTGTTATTAGTTGATAGACAGCTCTCTATATAAACTCTATGTAACCTAATTGTAAAAGTGTTGAAAAAAGTCGAAGCATAATTTGTCTGAGTGAAATATTGTGAGAGCATAGAGATAGAGAGAGTTGCTATGATAAACACAGAGAAGCTGCTAGGGTTTGTGTACACCGTCGGAGAGTTTTGTATTCACAAATCAATAATACAAAACAGTACTTATTCATATTTTTGTGTTTGAGTTTGTTCTTAATTTGATTTTAAATCAAGCAGAAAAGACATACAAGTATTCAACCCCCCCTTCTACTTGTACGATTGTGAAAACATATATATATATATATATATATATATATATATATATATATATATATATATATATATATATATATATATATATATATATATATATATATAATATGATGGCTAGTTACTGATGTATATTAAAAATGATTTTAGATTAGTTGGGTAGGCCTATGTTATTAGCTCAATAGAATTCTACTTATTATATATCAAAATCCAAATTATATACATATTTATATTAAATTAAACTTTATTTATTATACTTAACTTTTAATTATTTTCAAAATACCTCTTTTAATTAATTTATTATTACCCACTTATTTAGGAAATTTACATAAAATAAAACAATATCATATATATATATATATATATATTATGAGATTAATACTCCTAAAAATGACATTAGGTAACTAAAATGTCACTCAGCTTTACATACAAAATTATTATAACCTTAGATAACTTACTTAAGGTCATCTTTAGGAGAAATTTTCTATATTAATATAAACTATCAACTCTATAAAAATTTAATATAAAACATTTCATATTATTCTCAATAAAAATATAATATAAAAAATATATTTATTTAAATATTAATCAACATGTGCATCATACTGGTTATAAATTTCTATTATTTAATAACTCTGTAAATAAACTGTATATATTTTAGGAACACGTCCATATATTCAATAATATAATAAAATAGTTTTTACTTTCGAATACATATATATACATATACATATACATATATATACATATATATATATATATGTATGTATACATATATATATATATACATATATATATATACATACTTAAATCATTGCTTCTGTTATGTTTTAGCTGATTTACTTTGGACTGATTCATTGCTTCTGATCACTGAAACCCTTTGACATTCATACTTAAATCATTAAACTGTCTTTAGTCTGAGATCTTCTAAACTCTTATTTGTTACCGAGACCTGAAAAATATTAATGAACTTCTCTCGTCGTCGTTCAGTTAACTTTACATCTCGAATGTTCTGCAATGATGTATTTATAATTCCTGCTTACATGTCCTTCTGGATTCCTGTGCTGTATATTAGGATTATTTATCTGTCTTTGTTTCTTAGTTGAGTTTTCGTTATCACTATTACATACTACGTTACATTATGCTTTAAAATCTCCCCCTATTTGGTTGTTAGAGTTTGACAAGAAAATCCTGTGAGAGGATAACTCAACTAATACTTACAAGAAAAAGTAAAGTGCAGAAAGACAGTAATTAATATTAATTACATTCTGGATTAGATTTTACATTTCCAGATTTCTTGTGTACAATACAAGTTTGTTCCTCTAGCCTGAACATATAATTCTATAACCTTCTACTTCTTTGTACCGTGTCTTGCTTGTTCTTAGATCTTGTCTCGGAGTAATGCTTTCTCAGCTCTTCTTCCTTCTGCTCCAACCTTGCCTTCATTATATCTCTAGCTTCCATTTCAAGAGTATTGTCTGGAGGTGGTTCTTCTAACTTATTTAAAACTTCAATGAGAAAAGCGGTTGAGTTTGTCTTGGAGATTGACTCGAAGGCCAGAGATTGTCTCTTAGAAAACACGAACACTGTTATCCTTTTTGGAAAGCCCTTTACTCGATCAATGTCATGCATCGACTCTTCTGCCAATTTCTCCACCAGGACACCTTCAATCATCCTCAAAGCCTTTTTATCTGATTTGGCTGTGGATCTCTTCACCCTTGAAAGGACTTTTCGGATAATTTCAGAGTTGTTTCTCCATAGTGTTGATAGCTCCTTCTTTTTATCCACTCCATTCTTCTTGAAAAGGAAGTATTTTGTTCCATTTGGCTCTATCTGAATGCAAGGTTTAGAATCTCTTATGGTTTCAAGTACTTCTGTGCCATCCTCTTTTCTTACATACACTAGGTCTTGATAATATCTGGTCGTTTCCATTAGATATCTTCCTGATGTTTTAATTGCTCTGTTCAGCCTGAATGCGTAGTAGATCAACTCAGCAGCCTTTAAATCTTCTTATGTTCTAATCTTATTGCTTTTGAGTTTCCCTTCTACATACTGCATGAACATTGCATGGCTTGAATCCAAACATTCATCTAATAAGGTTAAGTTATGAAGTATTGTTTCTTTGTAGTACTTGACCACCGAAGTCTTTTCAAATGCTTCGACACCGATCTCCATAATCTTCTTCTCAATCATATCTCTCAGTATCTCATTTGTTTTATGACCACCAAAGATGAATTTCCTCTTCAGCACATATACTCCACAATATTCATCTTTTCAAAATATTTGTCGACAAAATCTTTGACCCCAGTGTTGTTGAATTTATGAACATTTTCCACCCGTACTTGGATGCACTTACTGACATGCTTGTAATCTCTTCCGATAGCATAACATAGAATTCATGAACATCTTCAAATCTTTCCCTCATGGTTCTGAAGAGATCAAGGACTTCTCTGTCTTTCTTTTGAGTAAGAGACAACTCTTTCTTTTTGAGCAGATTCCTTGCTTCATCCTAATCATGACCAATTTTAGCTTCTATGTCCTTAATTATGTTTCTTCTTTCTATTGTGTGTTGTACTCTCTTCCATTTTCTCTTCATCAATTCTTGAGCCTGATCTATACCTTGAGTAACAACTTCATCTACACCAACTAGAAGACAGTCATTATCAAAAGCATGTTCTTCTACAAACTCCTCCTTAACATCTATTCCTGCAACTTTTGTAGTTTCCTCTATTTTAATCTCAGTTAAAATCTCTTGTGGCACATAGGGTTCAAAAATTTCTCCTTCTTCAAGTTGCTTAGCTCCAGGCCTATAGAAGATATCTGACTCCCCCTGAGCTATGTATTCCAAGATCATTTCAGCTCCAACTTTTTCTTGTGCTAACATCTCCCCCTCAGTTGGGTTATCCTCCCTTCTGATTGGAGGAATCCGAGTTGTCGAAGTTGATTGTGTAGAAATAGAAACTTTCTGAACCAGCAATTGTTTGACCAAATCTTTGATTTCTGCTCTCTGCTGCTCCTACACCTCCAAGATCTTTCTTATTGAGTAGTGAATTTCTGTTACTTGGGCCTCCAGATTTAGAATCCTTTGGTTGTGTGCAGTGTGTGCAATGTGTGGAGTATTTGTTTGGTTAGAGGGTGTCTCACTCCTCACTGTTTCTGTTCTAGCACGACCCTCAACACTCACACTCGGATAATCAGGGCCAGGGAATTGAAGATCGCTAAGGTTAAGTGTTTCACTCATATCCAAGATAACGTCCTGATCTTCAGTACCTGCATCAAAATTCCTATCCCTTCTATAGGTAGGCAACCTCCTCCTGACCTGATAAGGTGGGGAGGACCTCCATTGTAGGAGCTGGAATTTGAATCTCTAGGGGGCTCACCACCTTAGGCAATGTAGTGATTGACAAATGAGAGCCTGTGTTTCCCCGCGACGCCTGTGAAGGCATTTCCACTTGAAGTGGTGATGCTGTTGACACAGCTACTCCTTGAATGGAGACCTCTTCCCTTCTATGGGAGAGTTGCCTTTCCACTTCACCCACATGGGGAGGGAAAACATCCTGAATAAGATCTGGAGATGTTAAGTCCAAGGGGGTCACCACATTTGACAATGTAATAAATGGCTCGTGAGAGTCAGTGATGCCCCCAACTGTCTGTGAAGACAGGTTCTGAATTGGATCGACCAAAATAGTACTAGCTACTGAAGTAGCGGATTTTGTTTCCATCTCTGTTTCTGTTCCCTTACCTTTCAGGATTTTATCAATTTCAGAATTTAGATCACGAAGGAAAAGAAAGGTTTCAGAGATTGGAGAATCAGGTTCCTGGTTAACAGTTGCCTTAGGTCTAAAATTCATTTTACGATGTTTTTGAGAAGGCAGAGCTGAATGGGATATTTTAATAATTTCCTGATTCGGTAGGGACTCACTCTTATCATCTAAAGAAATGGTTCTTTTTCTGGTTAAGGGAGATGAAGGAAGTGTTTGTTGTTCTCTAGTAGTGGTTAGAACTGGTTGGTCTGCCAGTTCTTTGCCAGCTTCGATGGCCACTGAGGGCTGTTGTGTGTGCATTGCCATTTTGGCATAATAGGAGAGATTTTGACAAATTCATCAGTTAGAAAAGCAGAAAAGTCAAAGTCAAGAAGTGTACCTTCATCCATTTGTTCATCAGAAATGTTAGGGATGTACATTTCTGTAGTTTGAGGCTCTTCCACTTCTACCTCAACAACTATCTCATCTATCTGATTATCAGGGCTATTCCTTTCTTCTTCTTCAGGAATTGGTTCTTGCTCATGTTCAGAACCAGCTTCTTCCATAACTTCATCTTCGTGTTCAGTTATTGGTTCTTCTTATTCTATTGCTGCTGATTTTCCAGATTCACTTGAAGTTTCAGCTTCATCTACCTCTTCAGAGATTGCTTCTTCTTCTTTTGTTGTAGCTTCTTCTTCTTCCTCATTAGCCTGTCTAAGAAGATCAAGGAAATCTCAGATAGGGTCAGTCATTGGAGCAGGAGTACACTTGTTAGGATAGTCAGCCTCATTCTGTAGCAATAGAAATGTCTTGAACTGTAGTGAAGGTGACTCTTCCAATTGACTATTCTGAAACATTTGTAGTTGATCAGCTCTCAGAACTTGATTTAACACCAGCTGCAAAAATCTGGGATATAGACAGAAGTTTTCCATCTTTGCATGGTTCTTGAGAATTTCTGTCATGATCAATTTTCCAAAATTTATCCTGGACCTAGAAGCCACTACATATCCAATTATCTTATTGAACTGCGTGATTCCATGGAAGCCACCTGTCTTTGGTGCAAAGCCGTGAGACAAAATGTTGAAAAACAAGTTGCACTCCTTGGGTAGGTGATTCTTATAAATCTTCTTTGTAAGATTATTGTTCACTCTGGTGCAGTGCAGGAACATGAAGAAGTTGTCCAGATCTGCCTGAGATGACTCATCTTTAAAATTCTCAGAAGGCAGATGAAGTGCTCGATTGATGTTGTTCTCAGTTATTCGCACCTTCTGTCTCTGAATCTTACATGTAAAGGCTGAGATGCCATCTGCAAATGTGTCTTGAGCAGACCTGTAAACCTGTCTTAATAAATTTCTATTCAAAGGAACAGAAGTCGTTAGTGCATACTGGACTATAGACTTTTCATTTAAAAACCGAGCCCAGTTACCTAACTCTCCTACTTCAGTCCAATTATCTACTAAAATGGATAATTAATTAGTCTTTTTAATCTCAAAATGACCTACCATTTAATTAAAATGAGAGATAATTTTTATGAATTAAAATTACTAATTAAAATTGTATTAATTAATAATAATGGACTAAAACCCTAATATTAAAAATTACTTGGATTTTCATAAAATGAATATTTAATGATTTCCTAGTAATTTTATGCACACTTTAAATTTTATTATAATTTTTAATCGATTGGAAAAATTAAAAACCGCAGCCACAATGTTCGAGAGTGAAAAATAAAGATTTTGAATCTTAACCAAAACTGAAGGGGACACTTGTAAATGATAGTCCTTACTGTGGGTTCCACAAATCTGGTTTTAGTTCAAAATTTGGACAAGAAATGGCCGAGTTAAATTCGATTAAAAATGGAGATCTTTGTTGCGCTTTAGAAATCTTAGAATATTGTATGTACTTGTATCTATCACCACTAAATGAGATTTACTCTAAGTACTGAGCTATTTATAGGCGCCACATACACAATGAAAATTGGCTAAGTATTTTCGTTGCGCCTATACAGTGCTCACACTGTATAGGCGCCACATAATCCTTGAGCGCAACAAAATTTGATGAACAAGTTTTTGTTGCGCCTCTACAATGTGTTCACTGTGTAGGCGCCACATAAATTTGCTAGCGCCATAAACTGTGCAACAAAATCTAACTGGTTTGTTGCGCCTATACAGTGGTGACACTGTGTTGGCGCAACAAAACCAAGGCACCACTTGATTTTCATGCTAAATTTTCTAAGTATTGTTTTTAAGTTATGTTGCGCCTATACAGTTAACACACTGTATAGGCGCCACTAAATATTTTGATCGCCACAAAGTACTTGTAATAATTCAAGTGTTCCTAGATTTTGCTACATATATGTAAATAATATTTATGAATAATTTGTATAATTAATCAATAATAATTAATTACTCACAAATATTATTTCAAAAAATATTTATTAGTAATAATAATAAAAATAATTGTTAAAATTATTATCATAAATAAGTTATGCTTCTTATTATTTTACTTTTATTTTAAATATAAGAATAAATATAAAAATTCATCCTTTTTATTTAGAATAATTTCAAATAATGTTAAAAATATATAAGTGCCAAGAATTTATCATTTAAATACAAGCACTTAAATATTTTATTAGATCAAAATTAAATAACTACCAGATTAATAAAATTAGCAAGCATGCACAAGGTATTTATCTAATATTTAATCCTATTAACTGGAAAATAATTTGGTAGATAAATTCACAAGTCCTAAAAATATTAATCATTAATTAACTAGTGAATTTATCAGCTTCAAATTGCAGTTTTAGATTACTAACTAATTAGTTAGTAGAATTTAACATCACAAGTTCACAAACCAGTCTAGTGAAAGTGATTTCATCCAGTGATTTACTGAAGATGTCTGCAATTTGTTGCTCTCTCGGTATAAAATGTAACTCTACAATACCATTTATGACATGCTCTCTTATGAAATGATACCTGATATCAATGTGCTTGGTCCTTGATTGTTGAACATGATTGTTTGTGATGGCTATGGCACTTGTGTTGTCACAGAATATTGAAATTTTGTTCAGCAACAGTCCATAGTCTTGAAGTTGGTTCCTTATCCACAGTATTTGTGCACAACAACTTCCAGCAGCAACTTCTAGCAACAACATATTCAGCTTCAGCTGTTGACATTGCAACTGAGTGCTGATTCTTGCTATACCAGGACACCAATCTTCTACCAAGAAATTGACAACAAGGTCATTACACTGTCTTTAGTCTGATTTCTTCTGAACTCTTATTTGTTGCCGAGGCCTGAACATATTAATGAACTTCTCTCGCTGTCGTTCAATTAACTTTACATCTCGAATGTTCTGCAATGATGTATGTACGATTCCTGTTTACATGTCCTTCTGGATTCCTGTGCTGCATATTAGTATTATTTATATGTCTTTGTTTCTTAGTTGAGTTATCGTTATCACTATTACATACTACGTTACATTATGCTTTACATACATGTTTTCATAAAATCGAATATTAAAAAAATTAAGAATAATATTTATTTTGAATTTGTTAGAAAGTAAAGAAAAGTGAATATAAATTCATATTCTAAAAAGAAATAAATATTTTATATTATATATGTACATACAAAATTTATTTATATTTATATTTGGCACTCATGATTTTTTTATAAAATTTTTATATTACGAGTATTTAGTAATTTTTTATATTAACCAAAGTCTGAACTAGAGAAATATATTACTTAATCGATATAATTACTTTATTCAGTATTATTTTATCATATTTTAACTATTATTTGGAAAATTTGCTTAATTATCTTTATTTAAATTCAACGGTGATATAAATTTATTTAAAATTAATCGAATTGTACTTTCAAATCCAAAAAAAATCTAGTTTTAAATAATAAATCTGAAAAAGATCCGAACCGAATTTATTCCATTTTTATCCGAAATTCATCTGAATTTTAATCCGATTTTGACCTAAACCGAAATCGTACTGATCCGAACGGAAATTGATTCAATTTATGCAAAACCGAAAGTGGATCGGAACCGAATCAGATCCGATCCGAACCAAATCAGATCCAATCTGAACAGAACCAGATATAAATATTCTATAATCGAAAATCGATCTCATCCAAAATTGGTCTGATCTGAAACCGAGCTGTTTACTCGAATTACCAGGTCTAGTCACCACCTTATACAAGAAGTACTAAAGTGTTCCAATTTTAATAAAATCTAATTTTACAAAAAGATATATCATACATACAACTCTATCCCTTGATAGTCCACTTTTTATACAACTGTTCATGGATAATATTATACTATATTTAAATTATATTCTATATTTTCCATTTTAAGGATCATCCTTATTTTTATTTAATATAGTTTACTCACATTCAACTCAATTTTATCACCATTCAAACTCTTTTATTTATTTAAAATTATGACTTATCATTAAATTTTATGAATATTAATTTATAAATATCATTGTGTAGAAAAATGTAAAAAGAAGTTAATAATAAAATAAATTATCCATATTAAATGAAATATTTAAATTATATAAAATAATTAATATATAATTTAGTGATAGAATCCGTGTTTTGCACTCGTTATAAGCTAGTATATTATTATAAAAAATGCTAGAGACTCCAAAAAATTGTCCCAAAAATTGTCTCAAATGCTGAATTGTCGGGTGTGTAATTGGTAATTTTTCTAAAATAATATGAGACCACGTGTGCATACATATTCGCTCACGAATTAAAATAAGACATGTGTCATGCCACGTCATTTGGTAAAAAAAATTTGAGATGATTTTTGGGGTCCCTAGCATTACTTATTATTATAACTAAACTAGAGATTTTTTTTTGAAACATTGAGGTGAACCAAAGAATAAATATTAACCGTCTTATTTTAAGTGAACTGTGTATATAGAAACGATCATAATCATCCAATTTTAATAAAATCTAATTATATCATACATACAACTCTGTGCACCGATAGTTCTCCTTTTATAAAACTGTTCATGGATAATATTATATTATATTTAAATTATATTCTATATTTTCTATTTTAAGAATCATACTTATCCTATAATTTTTATTTAATATAGTTTACTCATATACAACTCAATTTTTCACCACTCAAACTTTTTTACTTATTTAAAATTATGACTTATCATTAAATTTTATGAATATTAATATATAAATATCATTGTATAGAAAAATGTAAAAAGAAATTAATAATAAAACAAATTATCATATTAAATGAAATATTTAAATTATATAAAATAATTAATATATAATTTATTAATAGCATGCGTTCGTTTTTTGCACGGGTTATAAACTAGTATATAAATATAAATATAGATGGTAGGATATGAAATAAGCATCAGTTAGAATTTTAAAATAATAAGTAGTTGTTATATTTCGAATGTAAACAATTGACTGGTACATGTAGAAATAGAAACAGTAAACAATTCAAAAGGAGGGAGGGAGTACTTAATTAATTTCCGTCTCCATTACATTCTATAACAAAAGGAAGGAACAGAGAAAATATGGACAGAAATGCTTCAAAATTTTTGGTGTTCATGAGTTTTGAATCAACAACTCAATGCATTGCTCAAAGAAGAGTGCATCACAAAATTGTAGAAATTTTCTTCATGATATTATTTTATTTCTTAAGATCGAATGCATCTTAATGCCAAGTACAAACATTGAGTTATTTAAAATTTATTGAAACCTTAACATTTAACGTATTTGATGTTCTCTTAGAGTGGAGGTATACTTTGCTCGTGCCTAAAGAAGTTAGCCGGATCAACTTTGGATTTGATGTGAACCAATCTATCGAAATTATTCTTGAAGTACATTTTACCCCATTTGCTTGGTTGAGTATAATTTGTGACACCACTTTGATTGTTCACTCCCAAGTTAAGATCAGCACAAGCTGCATACGCAGTTCTTGGAGATACTACGTAGGGAGCCAGGTAGCTGTAAAAGCTTCTGATCCAGGTAAAGGGCATTGTGGTATCTTCTGATGTACGTACTCGCAAAAATATCATGTACAATACACCAGGTCTGTGAGGGTATGGAATTGCTGATTCTGAGATTTCATCCATTTCCCCCCCAAATGATGTGAAAACAATGTATGTCCCGTTCTCGTATTTAAGAAGCATTTCCCACATTCCCTGTAAACCTTCTTTAGAAATCGGACTTGTCACATGGGCGGATTTTACATTTTTAGGAATTTTAAATGTTGATCGTTCCAAGAGGATTTCAGGGGGGCGACTAGGTAAATTGAGGGGGAAATCTAGTGCAGATTGAGTGTAACTTACTTCAGAACAATCTTCTTTAACTAAATTTAACTCGGGGAATTTTTCTTGCATCATCGGAACTAGTTCATCTATTGTACCAACGTACGTCCCTGCAAACTCTATAGCTACTGTTGTGTCATCTCTCCGTCTAGAATTTGAGAGTCCTTGGTTGGATATGCATTCACACTCATTTCTGCATCTCTCGGAAGATTTGGGGCAATAGTTTGCCAACTATAAACAATTTCAGTTGCGTTATGTTCTATGGTCTTTTTAACTGTAAATTTTGTCAGTCTCCGGGACAGAAACTAGTTTAATCTTCCAAGAAAGAATGACTCCGAAACTTGAAGGGCCACCTCCTCTAATGGCCCAAAAAAGATCTTCCCCCATTGATTCTCTGTCAAGAATATTTCCACTAGCATCCATTATTCGGGCATCAATAACATTATCAGCTGCAAGGCCATACTCTCATCTTAATGTACCATAGCCCCCGTGACCAATGAATTCAGTCACTCCAACAGTAGCAAATGACGGACCTAGAAAACCAAGTGTCCTGCGTTTCTGAGCAACTGCATAATAAACCTCACCAGCTGTTGCACCTGATTGAAAAGTAGCAGTAGCAGCTACAGGATCAACACTAATACGTCGAAAATTGAGCATGTCTAGCAAAACAAATGGAACGTGTGACACAAAGGAGAGACAGACCCTCGAAATCATTCCCTGCACCGCGAATCCTCATTTGAATGTCATGCTTCTTGCAACAAAATATGACAGTTTGGATATGAGATTCTTCCTTTGGTGTAACACTTGCAAGAGGTTTTGGAGTTTCAGGTGTCGCGTATCGTTGGTTAACCAAGGAAAACTCCAAGATGGAAATACTTGTAGGAAGAGTTGGTTGGGGAGTCAGTAACTTGTGACATGGAGGTGGAGTTAGAAACAAGACAATGAAGAATGTCCTCATGATTCGTAATACCAGTGAAAATCTTCATTTTTTCATCTCTTTTTACTAATTTTTGTTGGGTTGAAGAAGCTATACTGCTTGCTATTTAAAGGAGAAATGCATGATGAGCCCGATTGAATACTTAAATGATTAAAGATTTATTTTCGTATGTGGTTCTACTTTTGGTGTCCCATACTGGGTTCGACTCTCTTACTTCGAAATATTTATTAGAGAATAATAAAACTATAAGCCAATTTATTAAGAAAAACATTTACCGCTTTTATTTGGTGTCAAGCAAATAAAATAGAGGATTTTTTCCCCTCAAATTGAACATTTTCTCATAATTTTTTATATTCTTTTCCCTGACAGTCAAATGATAAAAAAAAACATTTCTGAGGAATAATTTTGAGGGAAATATTTTCCTAAAATCTACTTTACGGAAATATATTTTTTTCAAATATTTGTTTTTAAAAATTTAGTTTCGAAAAAATAGTTTCTCAAATAATTTTCAAAATCAAATCATTTTACCATAAATAAACAGAATCCTACTTTTTACATAGAGAAACTGAAGAACCTTTTGATCTGAGGCAGTAGTTGATATATTTACTTGATTTTTCACTATTTTCTTTTTCTTTCTAACTTTTTATCCTTAATGTTAATTAATTACTTGCTTATTATTTATTTTATTTCGGATTAGATTGATTCTTCCAATTGCCGACCAACATAATAATTTATGCTGTGTTTTAAACTTTTTTTTTTAAAAAAATGATAAGAAAGAAAATAATTTATTTATGAACTTGTTTCCATTTTAAAATTTTTTACTCCACTTTTAAAACATTTTCTTTTAAAAAATAAATAATTTATTCTTTTCTTTCCACTACATGAAAACACGGCCGAATACGACCACCCGTTTTCAACAGACCTTAAATTCCACCAACTCCCGTCATATTAATAGTCAACAAAAATAAATCAAAGTCCACATTTAAATTCGATCGAGTTCAATCATATTTATAGTCGATTGAAAACGAACGGTCAAACTTATATTTAATTTTAACCAAATGTTTTCTCCTATTCGAATTTTCACCTGTCCGAAAATGAAAATTTTTCCAAGCAAAACCCAGAAAACTAATTCAACCATTTTCTCCCAATCGAATTTTGCCGAAATTCTTGTATGTTACTAACCGATAAACACGACAATAATCTACTTAACATTATTTTTCCGTAGAAGCTATCAGCGGAATTCATTGTACACTCGAATAAAATGATGAGGACATATGTACGAGTAGACCTGGTCAAACGAGTGTGGCGGACGAACCGGACCGGCGTGCCGGTTTGGATAGACCGTGCCGAGTCGTGCCGATTCGCGGAGAGGCTGATTCGTGTATGGCTCGCGAGTTAGGCGGGTTGACGGGTTTATTATATTATTATTTTTTAATTTAAATTTCATTTTTTAAATACTTATTTCATATGAATTAATATTTATTTCATACAAATATTTTTGGAATATTTTTTATTTCATTAAAAAAATACTTATTTCATACGAATATTTTTGAAATAAAAGAGGGCGGTACCTCTACAAATTTTATTAATTAAAAAATATTTTACAAATAATTTGAGAGGACTCCTCTATAAAAAAAACGGAACAAACCGCTTGTACATAATAAACAAATAAAAAACAAATGAAATTTAAAATTAAAAAAAATATTCTATCCACTATTTAATTTATACAAAATCTTGTTGTTTGCTAGTTGAGGTGCCCGATTCCGATGAGCTATCGATCTAACGAAAGACTTGATCTTTGTAGAAAAATTATGCATTTTTAAAATAACTTAGTTAAATATTTATTTATTTTCTATTTTTAATAATTACATTAATTTTAATTATATGTATATTTAATTTAATCAAAACATTAAATAAATGTAATAACCATGCTTCGCATTGAGCATAGATTTAATGTATTATAATAACATATATAGCACTACAAATATTAAACATGTGATGTGATGCATCATGCATGTGAACCATTTTGATGTGTCGGGCTCCTGCGAGCTGAGACGTGCCGTGCTGCCTTGTCGCGGGTTGGCGAGCGGTCTGTGTCTGCCTCGGTTCAATATTCTCCAACTCGCGCTCGACCCGCTTTTTTGACGGTTCATATTGGTTCACGACTTGACCCGGTTTTAGGTGACCGATACCGATTTTTCTGGCGAATCGGGCCGAGCCGGTCCGAAGCTCTGTGTACGAGCACTTGCATTTGTATTTAGGCAACTTGATGATAACATTTTTTTGTTGCATATTTCCATGTGGAATTTACCAATAGAATATGCATATGTTCTGCAGAATTCGATACAAGTATTAGAGATATGTTAAATATGTTAGATAAGTTGGTAAATTGTACCATTTGAACAGCTGACTTGTTAATTAGTTATTTAGGATGCTTGAGAAGGACTAGTAAATTGCGTGGTTGATTATACTTTTATCTTTAACACCTAAATATCAACTTGTGTAACATGAATTAAGCAAATGAATGAATATGAACATTGTTTTTTAAGTTCATGCATGTATTATGTACTAGCCTCACGTTTATAATTAATTATGCATGTATTATGAACAATATTATTAATTTGTAACAATTTTTTTATATATTATATAGGATAAAAAGTATAATTTTAATAAAATTTAAAAGTAACTGTATTCGGGGCATAAATTTTTATACAATATAAAATAAGATTAAAATATATATAATTTTAGTAAGTATTTGAACTTGAATGACATTTATACATAATTTGCATACATACTTTTTACTTCAAAATTAATTTAAATATAATATATAATTAATAACATACTCTTCTCCCATCGCATTTGATTTTTTAACTTTTTCCAAACAATTATATACATAATTTGAAAAATGTTAAAAAAGTATTATTTTTTTGGCCCTACTCGTCCTAACTCCTAATACAGGTCCGCTTATCATTTTTATTAATAAGGCATTAAAATTATATCAACTTCAACTATACAAACATCCATACGCTCTGTCAAAATAAAAGGTAAGAGCTTGACAATTTAATTAATCAGAGTCCACCTCACCGCGCCATAAATGCTCATAAAAAATATTTTTAGGAAGCGTTGCACTCTAAAAAAATTGTGTTAGCTCTGAATTTTTGGCCCTTTTACAATACTTCTAAAATAGTATTGCATTAAATAAAATTTCGTGTTGCATATTACTCACGGTGTTGCAAAGAGTGTAACACTAATGGATGGTGTTGCATTAGCTATTTTTAATTTTTAATATTTGCCACAGATAAGAAGAAGAAGTTCTGTCACATCTTTTTAAGCTAAATATATGTGATATGAATTGATGCCAAATTTATAAGCTATATCATGTGTACAAATTTATACGATATTAGAGTGACATATATATATGAAACTGTTTGATACATTTATATACAAAGACAAATGTGTTTGGTGTCCTAACCTAGCTAACACTTCGCTAAGGACACTTAAATAATAGTATAAATAATATAATTATATATAGTATATTAATAAAATTTAATTAATATAAATAAAATAATGATATTATTTTAATATTTATAAATTAAATTTAACTAATAAAATATAATTTTAAATAAATTAAAGAGTTTGAGCGGTGACGAAATTAAAAAAAGAGTACATTATATATTCTAATTAAAAAAAAGTGTTTGGAGTTGAGTAAGAGACAAACATGATCAACCAGACGACCGACCAAACATTTGCCACTTCAATTTTAATAATATACTAGTTTTTATCCCGTGCGATGCACGGATGAATTTTTTTAGTTTTTTAATATTTTTATTTTAATATTTTATAATGATTTGAATTTATTTGTATAATAATAATTTAAATTTTATTTAATATTATATGTATATATTTTTATATAATTTATTTGTATTTATATTTTAATATGATAATTTTTATTTGTTTTGTATAGAGATGTATTTTACTTAGGAGATTAATGTGAGATATTTTAGTTAAAAGATTAATATGAGATTATTTTTTAGTTAGAGGATTAATATTTTAAAATTAGGCCCAACAATTAATCAACTATCCGGCCCAAATATTGACCGACTACCAAACTTTCAATGTTATCATAAATTTCAATGATATATTAAATTAAAATTATAGGATAAATTTTAATGATATATTAAATAAAAATTATAGAATAAGTAGGATTTATAAAATAAAAATATAGAATATAATTTAAATATAATATAACATTATTCTATCTCTGATGAGTTGTATAAAAAAAGGACTACTGGTGTTAGAGTTGTATGTACGACTATATTCTTTTAAAATTATATTTTATTAAAATTCAACGGTCAAGATTGTTTCTATGGTTCACTTAAAATTGGACGGTCAAGATCTTTTTTATGGTTCACCCAGTACCAAACCAACCGACGACCAAAACTTTTAATTTTTCGGCTTTAATAATATAGTATAGATTAGTATATAACCCGTGCAAAGCACGGGAGGAGAATAATAAATATTATATTATATATTTCAAATGAATTAAATATTTAATTTGATTATTTATGTTATTAATATCTTTTTTATTTTTTATGTTTCGTCAAAAAAAAATTATGTAATGTTGTACATGGGATAAATTATTTTTGAATCATATTTATATTATGTGTTTAAATTCTCATTAATATATTAATATATATTTATATTAATTAACATAGATTAATAACCCATGCAAAGTATTAAAAAAAATTATTAATAAAAAGAGTTTCGAACATATTAGAAAATGTTTTAATTAAAATTTAAATAAAAGATTATGTTTTAATATATATAAAATATTAATATAATTTTAATATTCAAAAATTTTTATTATAAAATTTCAATTTAAAATAAACTAAAATGCTTAAGTGATGAGAAAATTGAAATATGATATTAGATGTGAGTACAACTCTATATTCTAATTAAAAAAAAGTCAGTTTAGAGTAATATAATATTAAAGTATATATAATATATGTTTGCCCAGAAAGATGAACTATTACAGAAGGGGGGTTGAATGTAATAGTACTAGTAAATCGATTAAGAACACAAGTATGCAAAAGATTAATGTGGTTTTATATTAAAGATTGAACATGTGACAAAACTCTCTCAAGAAGTTATTTATTCTCAAGAGCTGCTAGGTTATAAAAAATATAATTTGCTAAGATATCTCAATGTTAACCTATGTCTGTGTTTATATAGACACAATTACAAATCAATTACAAATCAGAATAAAATAGCTTTACATAGGGAAATAGTCTTGCTTTCGGATTCCTTCTCACTTTCCTATTCAGACTCTGATTTAAATTGCTTCCTTACAAACTCTGATATTAAACTCTGCCGGTTATTATTCTCTGATTGAACATTCTCTGTTAGAGTAAACTCTGATTGAGTATTCTCTGATAGAGTAAACTCTGTCCGACAACTCCTTAAACTCTGATGACGTCAGCAATGTAAACTCTGACTTGTATTCTCTGACAGCCATCAGTGTTTGCTTCCTAACAATCTCCCCCAATTTATGCTTTAAGAAATAAAATATAAATTTCACTTATGATGTCAGAATTTCAAGACAAATGCATCAGAGTTTGTTTGTCATGTTTAACTCAGATTCTTCTATATGAAAAGTCATCTTTTAGAAATTGACTTAGAAGTTTGTCTTTAGCAGCTCTCAGTAAATCAACCAGCTTCTCTTTCAATTCCTTCATTTGGTCAGAAGAATCATAAATCTGATAAATAGCAACCCTCAAAGTATAGATAGATGATCTGTCCATTCTTTCATCCAAAGCAATGCAACAAGCCTTCTTTCCATCAGGATTTAAGATTAGTGTAGGAATTCCTAACACCATCTTGACTCTTGCATCTCCCTTTCTCATTGCTCTTCTTGATCCATCTTCATGTAAGTATCCAGGCTCATACTCCTCAGAGTTTATCATCATTAACCTTTCACTTTTCTTCTTTTCAGCTATCGCTCCTTCAAGAATTTTTACCCATCTAGAAGTTACCTCATTTTCATCATTTAGGAGGAACAAAACATGTTCAAGTTCTTTAGATGATTTCTGAATTAAGTCTTCTTGAGCAATCTTCATAACTCTTCCATCCTCTAAGAAATAAATAATTTTCTCTTTAGCTTGAGCACCATCAAAGATATACTTCAAAATGTTAACAGATATTAGCTTGTCCAAATGTTCTTGAGACAGCTATTCCTCAGGTCTGTCTTTTAATGAATAAGGATCTCTGAAGATGTTTGCTTCACCCCTGTAGACCTTAGCATGTGAATCACCAATACCACCTTTATCTTTTCCAAGCCTGGCATTGAGTGTCAGAGTTTGAGTGTTTGTCCACAGAATATCAGATTTTTTCTTCCTTATCATAGATTGTTGTTGTTCTTCTTCCTCATCATCAAAACTTGAACCACCTGGAAGAAAATTTGTTCCAGACATAGTGATAGGATTCTTTGGCTTGGCTGGAGTTTTTTGTTGAATTCTAGAAGATGATCTTGTTTTAATTTCTGAGACTTGTTTTGGTTGAGCAACTGGTTTGACTGCCTTGGGAATTTCAACACTCTTGACTTGAATGAGCTTAGCTTCTGGCTTCTTCTGTTGAACAGATACCCTCTTCTGAATTGGTCCTTTTCTTACATATCTTCGCTTTTTCTGGACTTGAGCAATGTCAGTACCAGACTTCCTCAATTCAGCTTCTACAGCAGCTGGATCCATTCCTGGATTTTCTTCTTCAAAAACTTTCCTAGTCAGCTCTGCATCTTTTAGATTCTGTTCTTCAATTTTCTCAGGCTTCTTTTCTTCTTCAAGCCTTCTTGCAAATTCCAAATCAGCTTCTATCAGAGTTTGTTTCTTGATTTATTTATCAGAGATTGGTGCCATCAGAGTTTGAGTTGACAGAGTTTGACATTGACCAATCAGAGTTTGCTGCATAATTTGTTTACCCTCCTTGTGACTCCCTTGATCTTCATCATCAGGTTTATCAGGTTTTTGTATACAACATCCTCTTTGCATTTGTCTGCAACCGAACTCTCCCCCTTTCTGACATCAGACTTTTGCTTGATAGTAAAAATATCAGCAATGGTGTGTAACATCCCCTGCATAGAACTGATAGAGTTTGTCAAAATATCCACCTTGGCTTCCAGAGCATCTTGTCTAGATGAGACATTCTTGAACTTGACTTTCATAGAGTTTTGCAAAGATTTGACAAAGGCAGAGTTGTTGCACCAACTTCAGTGTGAAGACCTTTAGATAACACTGTAGTAGCCTTCAACACCGACTTCAATTCTGCAGAGTTAATCTCTTTGTCATCTTTATGAATAAAATCATGAACATGTGGCCAAAAGATATCTTCATGTGAATATTTCCAAGAACTGTCCCAAATTTTCTGTTTAAGAGAATCTATTATCACATCTTGAGAAGTTCCTGGTTGAGAAGAGAAATCTCTGTGAACACCTTCAGCATCTAAATCAGCTTCAATCTCTCTTTTCAGATCTTCTACCACCATGTAATCTGGATAGCTCATGCTCAATATTTCATGTGCATCATGTGAGTTGACTAGCCACTTCTTAGTATTGTACCTTTGAGAATATGGAATAGACAAGTCTATAACTTCTTCATCAGCAAAAATAGGCTCATCAGAGTCTGTGTCCATCCCATCAGAATTTGCAGCTTTGTCAGAGATTAGCAAAGCATCAGAGTTTGCCACAGATAAACTCTGAGTACCTTGAGTTGTAGATGTGGATGCTTTCTCCATTGGCTGTGCAAAGATTGGTAATACCATAAGAACAGTAGTGGTTACCAGTGGAGCTTCATTAGGGTCTGTCTGTCCAATAGTAGAATCTTGGTCTGTAATCATAAAACTGATGAGTGGTTCTTGTGGGACCTGAGTCATATCTTCAGTCGCTTCACCACTTTGATGTGAAGGTTCTTGTGTGCTTGACTCTGCCATAACTCGGCCTTCAACAACAACAAGATCTGCAAGAATAGGTAAAGTGCCTGCATCCAAACTTTGATTGGATGGTTCTTGTGTGGTTGGGGCCTTAACAACTTCTTCAACCCTTTGAGTTGAAGGTTCTTGTGGGTTGTACCCCTGATCTAAGCTGGCTTCATCTGCTGGAAATGTAGCTTCTATTGAACTTTGATTAATAGGTTCTTGTGTACCTGACCATGTAGAGATTGCTACCTCACTTTGAGAGATAGGTTCTTGTGTATCCTGGCCAAAAGTAACAGACTTCTTCTTTCTTCTGATAAATTGTTTTGAACTTGGAGAGGCAGATGATGTGGACTTCTTGGCTTCCATCTCTTTCCTGACTTGTTCTGCCAACTCCTTAACTCTTTCATAAGAAATCTCCTTAATAATTTACTTAAGAGAGCTTGTAGGAGAATCAGAAATTGTAATAGGACCAGCTTCCTCTGGAGTGAGATATGGCTCATCTTTCAAATAATTGTGTTGTCACTCCTGTTCAGCCTTGAACCAAAGATCATTTAGATTTCCCAAATTTTTCATGCAGACTGTATGGTCAATAGTAGGCCCCCGTCTAATACGTTCATGGTTATAATGGGCAACATTTGTCCACCAATCAGCTTTTGACTTGACATACTGAGGAATCATATTCTCAATTGGAACTGGTAATCCAGGTTCCTTCCAAGGAATATTTGCCTTCCAGCTATGCCATGCTTCAACAAAGTTTACCAAGTCATCAGAGTTTAGATCAGAGATTTGAAGGTCAGAGTTTAATGCTGCATCAGAGTTTAGTTCAGTGTTTGCAGCCTCATAGTTTATAGCCTTGACTAATCTTCTCATCTTCTTCTTTACTTCAGGCATTGGATTTACTGTGAATGGCTTCATAAAAGGTGCATGAGGTATCTCAGAAGCCTGTTCAACAGTTCTTCTCTTGGCAAAAACCAACCCTTCATCAAAATCAGAATCTTCATCTATTAATTTTCTCCTTTTAGGAGATAATTCTTTCACTGACTTCCCCTTCCTTTTGCTGGTGCCCTGTTGAGAGGTTTGTGCTACAACTACATCCTTTTGGGAGACTGTAGAGGTTGACAAAAGTGTTTGGGTGTCAGTGTTTGGAGGGTGGCTTGGGTTTGAATTAGAGGGTGGTAAACTCTGATCCATAGCCACAGAGAGAAAATCCCTTCCATACATGGTAGGCATTCTCTTATTTAAGAGAAGCCTGACCCATGTGGGATAAAAGAGAGGAGATAGATTACATTTCTTAGCATCCTTCCTAGTTAGGTCAGCAAAAATCCTCCTATTCATACTAAAACTAGCTAAACTCTGATCATTCTCAAAATTTACATCAGGAAACAAAACATTTAAAATTAACTGTAGAAATCTTGCAAAATAAACAGTGTGAGCATCATCATTTATTTTGCTAGCCAGCTGCCTAATTATCATACAAGGAAAATTAAAATTGAGATTATGGGTCAGAGAATACCCAATTTGTTGTGCAAGCTGTGGGATTGCATCAAAGTTTATGCACTTGCCTGTGAAGGCCCTTGTGATGCAGTCGAAGAAGAAACTCCATTCTCTTCGAAGATGGGGTCTGGTAAGACTCCCCAGCTTTGTTAGGCTTCTTCCATAGCCTATAGAAGTAAAGCACTCTTTTATCTGATCATCTCCCGCAATATCATCATACATAGCCACTTCTGGGAGATGAAGGGCTTGTCGAACCACTGCTGGTGTGATTAAATGCTTGCCATTGCAGTTGAAAGTGATGACTGGATCTTCATCATCATCTACATCATTAAACTTAGCAGTTGACCAAATCCTTATAAAGGACTAAGTCGAGAAGTTAGAAGGTTCCTCTAACGCGTAACCAATATAACTTTGTGCTAAAAAATCTTGAATCACATGAAAATCATTAGGTGCATCCGATTTATTTAATAAAGAGATATAGTTTATGGATGCAAAGGTATAGTTTTGAAAGGTTTGTCCTTTTGATGCCATTGAAACGAGAAGAAGTTGCAGGTTTGAACAATTAGGGTTCTTGAGAAATGAGAGTATAGAAATGAATAGTAACCGATAGAATGAACACTGATAATGATTAATGGAATTAATCTATGACTATTCATATACATAATTTATGTAGTGGGACACGTGGCAAGAATTGATTGGAAAGCAATTATGAATAAGTTCTCAAAATATGGCAAGTGTATATGTATATGTGTATATGTATATGTGTAAGTATATGAACCGTCATTTGTGAGTTACACGCACTTCGTTTCGAATCCAATCAGAGAATAATAATTATGATGTCACAATAATGAATTATGATGTCATAAAAATAATTTCAGAGTTTACCACATAATCAGAGTTTAACAAGTCAGAGTTTAGATGAGTCATAGTTTACTAGATCCTCTGATAGATGAGATTACCATAAACACTGATAGATGTGAACAAAGATTAGATGTCGTATTGATCAGAGTTTACTTTGATTTCATCAGAGTTTATCTCATACTCTGACATATTCTCTGATTGACTATACTTATTAAGTCATGTTGAGCCACTTGTAACCATTCCTAATTCAGAAACCAATCTGTTAAATGTTGCTTCAGGAAAAGGCTTTGTTAATATATCTGCTATTTGTTGATCTGTGGGAACAAAATGTAATTCAATTGTACCTTCCATAACATGTTCCCTTATGAAATGATGTTTAATACTGATGTGCTTTGTCAGAGAATGTTGAACTAGATTTCCTGTCATTACAATAGCACTTTGATTATCACAATAAATAGGAATTTTAGAAAAATTCAAACCATAATCCATCAGTTGATTTCTCATCCATAATATCTGTGCATAACAGCTTCCTATAGCTATATATTCAGCCTCAGCTGTAGATGTTGAGATTGATTTCTGCTTCTTGCTAAACCAAGACACTAGTCTTCCACCCAGAAATTGACAACTACCACTAGTACTTTTTCTGTCAATTTTACATCCTGCAAAGTCAGCATCTGAGTAGCGAATTAATTTAAAATCAAACTCTCTAGGATACCATAAGCCAAGATTAATAGTGCCCTTGAGATATCTGAAAATCCTCTTTACAGCTATCATATGTGGTGCCCTTGGACCTGCTTGAAATCTAGCACATAGACATGTTGCAAACATGATGTCTGGTCTACTTGTAGTCAAATAAAGTAAAGAACCAATCATTCCTCTGTATGCAGTGATGTCAACAGGTTCTCCAATATCTTGCTCAAGCTTTGTTGCAGTAGACATATGAGTTGTAGCAGATGATGAGTCTTGCATTTGAAATTTTATGAGTAGATTCTTTGTATATTTAGACTGATTAATGAAAATGCCTTCTTCAGTATGTTTTACTTGTAAACCTAGAAAATAACTCATTTCCCCCATCATGCTCATTTGATACCTGGACTGCATTAGCTTTGAAAATCTTTCACAGAGCTTCTCATTAGTGGAACCAAATATAATATCATCAACATATATTTGTACCAATAATAGATCCTTACCTTGAAGTCTATAAAACAATGTTTTATCAATTGTACCTCTAGTGAAACCACTTTCAAGTAAGAATAGAGCTAAAGTTTCATACCATGTCCTTGGTGCTTGTTTTAGACCATACAAAGCTTTATCCAGTCTATAGACATGATTTGGATATTTTGGATTGACAAAGCCAGGTGGTTGTTCAACATAAACTTCTTCTTCAAGTTCACCATTTAAAAATGCACTCTTAACATCCATTTGATAAACCTTGAATTTTTTATGTGCAGCATAAGCAAGAAAAAATTTGATTGCTTCAAGTCTGGCTACTGGTGCATATGTTTCATCATAATCACTGTCTTCCTGTTGAGAATAGCCTTTAGCTACCAGTCTTGCCTTATTTCTTGTAATGATTCCATCAGAATCTGTCTTATTCCTGAATACCATTTTGTGCCTATAATAGATCTGTTCTTTGGCCTATGTACTAGTGTCCAAACTTCATTTCTCTCAAACTCATTTAACTCTTCCTACATTGCAGTCACCCAATCTGTATCTTTCAAAGCATCTTCAACCTTCTTTGGTTCTGTTTGAGACATAAAGCTATGAAATAGACATTCATTTTGAGTAGCTTTCCTTGTTTTTACTCCACTTTCCAGATCACCAATAATTAAATCAGGTGTGTGATCTTTTGTCCACTTTCTTGGATGTGAAAAGTTTCTAGAGCTAGATGTTTCCCCATGAGTTGTTCCTTCATAGAAAGATTCTTCTGTAAATGTTGATCATCCCCCTAAGTATGTGTTGTCTTCAGTGTTTGAATCTTCACTTTCTATTTCAATCAATTCTGAATCAGAGTTTAAAGAATCAGAGTTTTCCTCACCAGTGTTTATCTGAACAGAGTTTGTATTATCAGGGTTTGAACCATCAGAGTTTATTTCCTGCAGTTTATTCTCAAATCTTAGAGTTTCATGTGCATCCTTATCTTGTAATCCAGCTATTTTTCCTTCATTAAAATAGACATTAATCGATTCCATGACTGTCCTTGTTCTTAGATTTAATACTTTGAATGCCCTTGAAGAGGTTTTAGAAGTTGTTGCATATCCAATAAAAATTCCTTCATCTGCTTTAAGCTCAAACTTCTTCAATTGCTCAGTGTGTGTTTTAAGAATAAAACACTTG
The DNA here is from genome assembly GCA_028671895.1 of Oenanthe sinensis. NCBI lineage: Eukaryota > Viridiplantae > Streptophyta > Magnoliopsida > Apiales > Apiaceae > Oenanthe > Oenanthe sinensis. Next base: position 26,081,358 of record CM053814.1, read on the forward strand.
CTTCCAAAGATATGAAAGTACTTAACATTTGGTTTTCTTCCCTTCAAAGATTCATATGGGGTCATTCCATGTTTGTTTATCAAAGAATAATTCTGAGTAATACATGCAGTGTTTACAGCCTCTGCCCAAAAGTAAGTAGGTAGCTTTTCTCCTTCTAGCATTGTTCTAGCAGCATCAATTAGAGTTATGTTCTTTCTTTCAATTACACCATTTTGCTGAGGTGTTCCAGGTGCTGAAAATTGTTGAATAATACCTTTTGTTGAGCATAATTCTTCCATTGTAGAGTTTTTAAATTCTGTTCCATTGTCACTTCTTAGATTCTTTACCATTGCAGTGTCATCAACTATCACAAGAGTGTATTTCTTCTTTCCTATGGACATTATGTTGACAGGACCAAATAAATCAAGGTGTAATAGGTGAAATGGTTGATCAATTGAGTTTTCAATTTTGCTTTTGCAAGATGTCTTCTTTTGTTTGACCTTTTGACATGAATCACAAAGTCCATCAGGATGAAATTGAACTTTTGAAAGACCTGTGACTAGGTCCCTTTTTACTAATTCATTGATGTTTCCAAAATTCAAGTGACACAACTTTTTGTGTCAGTTCCAGCTTTTCAGGGATGATGCCTTTCCAAGTAAACAGGTTAATGGACCATCTGAATCATTATGCAAGCTAGCTTCAAGTAAATTGTTATGTCTGTGACCAATAAGAACTTCTTTTCCATTCTTCTTGCTTTTCACTTCACAATGAGTACCATGAAATTCCACAGAATAACCTATGTCTGTCATTTGACTTACACTTAGAAGATTATGTTTGAGTCCTTCAACCAGAGCTACATTTTCAATGATGACATTTCCAATCACAATATTGCCATATCTCAGTGTTCTTCCTATGTTGCCATCTCCATAAGATACTACTGGGCAGCCTTCTCCTCAAACTCTGAAAATAAGGATTTGTTTCCAGTCATATGTGCAGAACATCCACTATCAATTACTAGGATGTTATTCATGTTTCCCTGCAATCAGTAAATGTAACTTAATTAGTAGGTTTGGGGACCCAAACTAGTTTGGGTCCTTTCTTTGAAAACTTGTTAACTTTTGCAGCAGAAGTACTTTTATCAGAGTTTGTGTTAACAGAGTTTACAGAAACAGAGTTTGCATTTATAGAGTTTCCTATGTTGCCATCTCCATAAGATACTACTGGGCAACCTTCTCCTCAAACTCTGAAAACAAGGATTTGTTTCCAGTCATATGTGCAGAACATCCACTATCAATTACTAGGATGTTATTCATGTTTCCCTGCAATCAGTAAATGCAACTTAATTAGTAGGTTTGGGGACCCAAACTAGTTTGGGTCCTTTCTTTGAAAACTTGTTAACTTTTGCAGCAGAAGTACTTTTATCAGAGTTTATGTTAACAGAGTTTACAGAAGCAGAGTTTGCATTTATAGAGTTTGTATTGTCAGAGTTTACACTCTTTTTATCAGTCTTTATCACATATATTTGCTTGACAGTTTGTTTTAGAGAATTTTTTATTTGAGGCTGTGGTTTATAAATGCTGTAATACAAATCATGATATTCTTTGCAAGTATAAATTGAATGATTCATTTTACCACAATGAAAACAGGGATTATTTCTAGTTTGTTTTCTAGCCTCAAACCTAGGATTTTCAGGTTCTTTCTTTCTCTTTTGTTTACAGTCAATAGCAAGGTGATTTGAATTTCCACAAGTAAAACATATTTTCCTAGGAGCATCTGGAATATTTATGTAATTTGTCTCCTTATTGATTCCTACTTTGCCATTCCTATTTCTTTTAACCCTTTTTGGTTTAATTTCATTTGTGACTGCTTTCAACTTTTCCTTAAGTTGCTTCTGAGAAAGTAATCCTATATTTACCTTTTTAGGTTCTGTCACACTATTGTTCTTAGAGCATTCTGTGGGAGTTTCCTTAATACTTGCTCTAACAAATTTCACAAGTTTATTTAATATTCCTTTTATGTGTGATTTAGTGTGTGTTTCAGATTCATAACCTAAAGCAGAAGTCCAATTCTTATTATTTAGCATTTGTTGAACTTTCTTTCCAGAGTTTGTCCAAACTCTGAAAGTTTCCTTTTCTTTTGCTATTTCAGATTTTAAATATTCAACTTGAATTTCTAACTGAGTTTGCATGTGAATAGCATTATCAAAATCTTTCTTAATTTTCAACATATCAGAGTTTTCAGATTCAAGCAAGTTATTTCTAGTAGTCAGAGTTTGTATTTCAGATTTTAATCTATCATTCTCCAATGTCTGAGATTTGATGCTAACATGCAAAGATCTAAGAAAAGACTTTAATTCACAGATATTATCAGTTTGAAAGTTAAAGAAAGAGTCTGGTACCTTATCAGAGTTTGGAGCTTCAGTGTTTGCCATGAGTGCATAATTTGTTTCTGGTTCAAAATATGAGGAATCCATCAAGTCTTTCTTTGCAGTGATTAAGGTTTTCCTGGTTCCTTACTTCTGCATTCAGTAGCAAAGTGCCCCATCTTGTTACACTTATAACACTTTATTTTTGACTTGTCAATAGTCTTTGATTTCCCATCTCTATCTTCTCTTTTCTTGAACCTTTCTCTCTTTTCTGTCTCTCCATGTTTCTTTTAAAAATTTGCTTGCTTCTTATATTTCCTGTATTTCATCTTTTGAAGCCTTTTACAATCATATCAACCATCTCCATCATATCAGAGTCTGTGGAGTCATCAAAATTTGCTTCAGAGTTTGTCTCAGACTCTGATTCACTACTTTCTTGAGTCAATATCTCTTTTCCTTTTCTTGTTGAAGCTTTAAGCACTTTTTCTTTTGCTTCTTCAGACTTTGTTTCAACATTCAAAGCAATGGACCTTGCTTTTCCTGTTTCTTCTTTGCTGTAATTTGAAAGGGGAGATAGGAGTGAAGGGAAGTAACTCACTGCACTTTCATGTGTACTAGAAATGCTAAATGTAATCTCTATATAATGGTTGATGATAACTCAATAATAGAATAGGACATGTAATAATATGCAGGTGCACAGAAATCTTGGATCACAGAGTTCAGTTAAGACAAAGTATCAAAGGATCATCTACAGACTTGAAGCCCATTGGAAGAAGTTCATTAACATGTTCATGCCTCAGTGGAGAATAAAAGATATTGATATCTATTCAAGGATGTGGAAACTATAGAAGATTGTCTTAGTCTATGAAGATTTTAGTGCATTATAATCGAAGCTACAAGTAAGGTTTGCAAAGAAGAATGTGGAATCATGTTCAGAATCAAGAGCCCCTATCAAGACTAGTCACTTATGAACCAGACCGTTGCATCAAGTGTCAGGACGTTGGAGGCAAGCTCTCGTCGGTTAATATGATTTTAATCATTCTAAAGTTGTTGGTTTTCTTGAGTCATGTGGAGGATCAACAAAGGTGGTAAATCAGTGTTGGAGAAATGTCAGCCTAATGGATAAGGGACAGACGGCACAACCTGATTGGATCTTACTAAAGCTTCACAGATTAGAAGGTCAAATATTTGGACGTGGTGGAGTCACGTATACGGGGCCAAGTATTTGGATAAGGAAGTCTACACAAATTGAAGAGTGGAATGGAAATATTTAATTTAATTAAATAAAGTATTTATTTAATTATTTATATATTTTATAAATAAAGATATTCTTTATTTATATTTTATATATTTATTAAATATTACTTTTACATTAAATATTTCCAAAGGCATGCTTGGCACATGACTTTAAAGATAAGATTTGGGTGGACAAGAGTAAAAGGTGGAAAAACAAAAAGTAACACCTTTTTCAATATATAAAGAAGAAACCCAAGTCTTAATAGTGGTGAATGTAGTGCATCCGGATGAGAAGAGAAAAGGGGAGAGAGAAAAAGAATTATTTTTCTCTCCCCCATGGCCGAACTAGATCTTGCATATTTTAGAGCCATGATTTTCTTTATCATACCACTCATCTATTCTTCTATTGTAAACATTGCTAAATCTTGTTTAGAAGATAGGTTTGATTTTTGTATCCTAGATCTAGAATTTGTAATATTTTTAGAGGAGCCAAAAATCATTTCTTTGTTGTGTTCTTGAGCTTTTGTTCTTGAACTTGTTGTAGCATCTACCCCACTTCAATGAATATAAAGTTATATTCTTGGATCTTGTTGTGTTGTGTGTTTTGGATGATTTACCGTTCATTATCTTGGTTATTTTAATGGTGTTCTTGAGGTTGAAGAAGAAGATGAACAGTACCTGGGTTTGAACCAAAGTAATTTTTATGTTGCCCCAAAAATAAATAAAAGTCAGATTTTTATTTGGGAATCGTATTCACCCCCCTCTACGATCTCCAGGACCTAACAATTGGTATCAGAGCTACTCGATTGACATACAAATCGATTGGATCTATTTTTATTTTTGAGATTAAAGAGGGTACAATTGGTTCACTGGGCATCCAGAATTTTTTTGAAGCCCGGAATTTTTCTAAGTACAAAATGTTCTAGATAGCCAAGTAGAACATTTCTATGTAGAAATTCTACTTAGATGTTCGAGATAGTCAAGTAGAACATTTCTATGTAGAAATTCGATTTGATGTTCGAGATAGTGTCTAACTCGAACATTATCTCGAATATTCTACTTAATGTTCTAGATAGAACCTAAGTAGAAATTCTGGAGTTAGAAATATTTTCTAAGTCAGAAGTTCTACTTAATGTTCTACATAGAGCCTAAGTAGAACATTTCTATGTAGAAATTCTACTTAATGTTCTAGATAGAACCTAAGTAGAAATTCTGGAGTTAGAAATATTTTCTAAGTCAGAAGTTCTACTTAATGTTCTACATAGAGCCTAAGTAGACATTTCTATGTAGAAATTCTACTTAATGTTCTAGATAGAACCTAAGTAGAAATTCTGGAGTTAGAAATATTTTCTAAGTCAGAAGTTCTACTTAATGTTCTAGATAGAGCCTAAGTAGAACATTTCTATGTAGAATTTCTACTTAATGTTCTAGATAGAGCCTAAGTAGAACATTTCTATGTAGAATTTCTACTTGATGTTCTAGATAGAGTCTATGTAGAACATTTCTATGTAGAATTTTTTTTCTTAGAAGGCTGTTTCAACATGACACATGGCTACATAGTTTAACTTTTATTTAAAACAAAAATTGTTTTTCTCTCAAATTGTTTTTAGTTTAATAATTAATTTAATAATTAAATTTGAATTTAATTATATATAATATTTTGAAAATAATTTTTAAATTTAAATAATTTATTTTTCAAGTTTATTTTACATCTTGGAAAATATTTTATTTTCTTTTAAATTTTAGAGTCAAATATTTTATATTTTTAATATTCTTAGTTAAGAATTTTATTAATTTGAAAACTAAAATTAATCTTAAAATCCAATTTAATTTCTTTTGAGTTTAATATTCTTAAAAGTATTTTGAGAATTATTTTTGAGGTTTAATAATTTATTTTTCATAAAACTTTAATTATAAATTTTATAAAACTCTTTGGAAAATATTTTTGGATTGAAATAATTTATTTTCATGAACATTTTAAATGTTTTGAGAATTTAGTATTTCTATTTCAAAATTATGGTTTCGAGTTGTTTTATTTAAATTATAATTTAAGCTTGGAAGTTTTAATTATAAATCTCATTAAACTTTTTGGAAAATCATTTTGGTTGAAATAATTTATTTTCAAGAATATCTAAGATGACTTGAAAATTTATTATTTTTTTTATATCAAACTTATATTTTCAATCTGTTTTATTTTAATTATAATTAAAACTGTTTTGGATTATAAATTCTATAAAATTCTTTGAAAATTAATTTTGATTTGAAATAATTTTTTTTTCATGATTATTTAATATACCTTGAAAAATTTGTTATTTCTATATCAAAACTTTCTTTTCGAATTATTTTATTTTATTTATAATTTGAAATTGAGAAATTTATTATTATTTATCAAAAATACATTTTCAATTTATTTTGATTATTTAAATTCCTAAAAAATTAAATACTTCTGTTTGAACAAAATGTTTTATTAAACGAAACAACAGGAGTTGATTCTTCGTTCGTTGAGGACAAACGAACTGACTGAAGAACATTCTAATGGAGTTGAGACCTGATCTTACCATTGGAGATGTATTTCTACATCGGTCTACTAAGTGGATCATGTGGTTATTGAAAGGGGATTAGTTCATTTAGGGAAGAGTCTTCGATCAGTGGTTTTCGAATCAATATCTGAAGAATTTGGGATTTTGAAAAGGAATTCAGTTTAACGGTCAAAGAACCAAAACAACAATTGAAGATTTGGTTAAAGGACATCAGTGGCAGAAATACACAAGGTTTGATTATCACTGACATATGATAATCAAGGGGTTATTGCTACACATACAAAGAAGAGTGATCTTTTCAAGCAGAACATGAGACATTCTATGTCGGGGTCTTTAAGCAGAACAATCAGGTATCAATTTGGGTTGAAGCAGGAACATCATTTGTTATTGAGGTCAAATGCAAGGATACTTCCATGAGTGTCAGTAGAATGGAAATTGATTTGGATCAATTGATTATCACTCGAGATGGAATGCTAAGCATCGCTCAGGTATACTTTCTAACTAGTTTATACTTGTTTGATTCAATTATAGAGTATTAAGTGCTGAACTGCATTATATTATAAGTTTGATGTAATGCATGTCTCACCTTGATTTCTATATAAATTAGATAACTTATGCTAGTTTGTTAGTGTTGCTTGTTTATCAGTATTTGACTTCATGATTAGATCTTGTGTGATTTAATGCTTGCTTTACGAAAATTGATCATGTTAGCATATAGAGTCTTAGGTATTTGTAGGGGTACATTTACCGGAAAGAATATTTGTTGCATGCTAAGTGCCTTGATGTTTTCATTGTCTATAATCTATTTATACTCGCATGGTTGTATTAAATGCTATATCTGATCATGTGCTTGTTAAGATGAGTTTGTTTCTAATTTGGGAATTGCCTAGGGGTCAGTATAATAAACCATGAATTAATTTTTTTTTAAAATTTAAACTGACTCAGGTAATTAGAGATAATATAATGTTAAAGTGAACACAAAGGTGATTTAGAAGAATTAGGAATCTGAGTGATTGATTCTTCTATGACTACATATATGTATGACATGATTCTTATAGACTGCTAGTCCACCTTAAGTAAGGTTGGGATCACTGAGCTCATAGCCAAGACTACTTGTTAAGGCTGATATAGATGAGGAGTGATCAGTCAGATAAGAATGAGCATGTTGAACTTGAATGCTTTGTTGTTAACAATGTTTAGAAATATCTCTAACCCTTGGACTCAATCAAATTGAGGACCACGTGTCTTAATCATTTGTGAATGCAGAGTATCTTTCAACATGTACAAGTTATATATCTCCGACATTTTCATGTTCGAGGCATGTAACTACTTTTGCTTTGGTATTCAAATGGTTAAGCAAGGTTACCTATTTTTCTTGAATGATCTGAAGCACAATATTAAGAAAGACCTAGGGGATTCTTTGTGAAGGGTTTCCTAATATCAGTTCGAGGATGAACAGTATTGATCGGGGTCAAGAGAAATAGAAGCTCACTCTACTGGAAGTGAGGTTACTGCTGACACGAAATGTAATGCTTATGATGAAGTCAACTATTCGTTGAAGTTTATCAGAATGGAGTTAGCTGCAACAACAAGTGATGCTCTCACACTTGGTTTATCAAGATAACAGATTCGACGGTAAAGATGAAGTTGGTGAGAAAGGACTACTTTTAATGAAATTCTTTTAAGAAGGACATTAGTGAAGTATGTCAGTTGAAGGGAAGTCAAGTCAAAGGCTACCCTGTTTAGTTTTGGTGTTTGTTCATGCATTCGATAGATGAAGCATCTCAGTGATTAATCACATTCAAAGGATTAGGCAGATTGTTGTAAGAACACTTTGAGGGCAGGTAATGGAATTTGTTGACGAACGAAGTTCTATGTTATGTCTGCACTGAAAGGAGTATTCTAGAGTAAAGTTCAGTTTCCAAACTTCATGACCAAATGGAGGAGTTAATAGGGAAATTCAGACCTTGAGTGGAATTACAAGGATAATGGATAGAGTTAAGGTTTCCTATTCACTACGGCTGAATCAGTTGACACAGCAAGTCTAATCAGCAAATATAAAGAGAAGACATCAAGTAAGATTAATCATGCCTGAAGTCACATGGTGTGATGGAAGGCTATCTTATTTGGAGTTAAGAGCTTACACAGAGTCTGTGATTGATTTAAGATGATCTAGATGCAGTGAACAACATCATCAAGCTCCCTAGCATTCGTTTGATTTTAGCTCTGAATTTCTAAAGGTTGACATCCTGTTTAGGGCTCAAGATCAGATGACACCAGATGAAGAAAAGCTGCAAGCAGCATCACAGGGGGAGCATCAGTAAGTTGGATCAACTAGTCGTGTTTGATGTTCAAAGGCTAGCAGTGCTCATTGAGTAAGAGTTGAGATTCTTAGGAGCACTGAGTAATCCAGATTGAGTGATTGCATATTAGAAAGGAAATTATCAATTTAAAAATAATGCAAGATGATCTCAATCATAATTGAAGAAGACTACTCTACCCACTGAAAATCTAAGGAAACATTAAGGACACATCTGTCATGACAAAGGGTTTTGTGTAACAACATTTCCTAGAGTCAGTTCTTGATGAATCTAGGTAGTAGAGTATTGATTGGTAGTACAGTGCATGTATAAGAGTATTTCATTGGTTTTTCTGAGTGAATTCAATGAAGATTGAAGATGCACTAACTAATCAAGTTTGAGGAGGGTTCGAATCAATGAACTAACTCAATTAAACCAGAGGCAGATACACTTAGCGCAAGGAATCAATCCACATGAAGACTTGGTATTGATACAGAAGCTGAAGGGTAGTTCGGAGTTTTTTTTTGGTTCTACTCTGCTAGTGTCAAGACTACTGGTTTCTAGAGTGCTGAGTTTAGTGAAGTTGCTGCCAAGACCAATATCTACAAGGAAATATTTGGGTGTTGAAGGTAATGCAGTTTCCGTCTGGATGAGCGTGGTATTGTTTCGAGGAACAATGTTAACTGGTAGCTGAAAAGTTATTCCTGTCCAAATGGAGTAAACGTTCGATCTCGAAAGGAGTAAACGTTCGATCTCTCGGGCAAAGAGGAGTAATTGTTCATTCAACGATCATAAACCAGTAAAAGCTCTATTGACTAAGGTATGTCACTCTAGTCTAATATTGATTTATTTAAATGTAATGTTTATAGAGAGTGTTCATGCTATTTAGATGTCTACGATCTCTAGGAACTGATTAATGTTTGGCTTGTGACCACCCGGGACCCAATATTATCGCTATGAGATTACCTATGATCACCCGGGACCTAGGGACCTAACATTGTAGCATCTCTTTGTATAGTCAATTTATATCCAGGATCTCGTACTTTGTGCTGTCATATGTTATTCATGCTATATGTATCAAATGTTTCAGCATAAGTATTTGTATATATTAATTAGTTGTAATTTTATTTACTTCTAATTGTTTAATGCTAATATTAATGGAACCACTTAATATGTAGTTTAAGTGATGTAATTCATGTCTTTTGCAAAATCCATTAATATTAGTTGTCATTCTTTTTATATTAGTGATGTCACTTAGAATTTCTGCACTAAGTGATAAAAAGATTATTTCAAAAACACTGATATTGAAAGTAATTTACTACATCGCGAGGGGTTGTCAAAGATCATAAATTTTAGCATTAATATTTAAAGGTATTTGATCCTTGATGCAACTAGTACCTCGAGCTTACATACATTATGATTGTCATGAGTATTTTCAATATGCTTAAGTGATAATTATTGATATGTAGTGTAAGAAGTTAAATGCTGTCATTCGGTCAATGTATGTTCAGTGTTTAGCGGATGCTTATGTTTTATGCTTTAGAATTACCATGATCTATATTGCAATATGTGTTTGTTTCAAGCGACAAATGGTAATTGTCTAGCATAATGTAAGTATCTTATGTGCTTGATTATTTTGTAGTAATATGCATTTTATTACAAAATGATTGAATGATGTTAGTACTTTTGAATGTCTTGTCATTCATATCTTTGATAATTCATTAGTATTAACATATGTTTTTCATTCTTTAGAACTTGAATGCATAAAGAAATTTCTTGTCTATTTCTTGTGAAAAATGTTTTATCTAAACATGCATTCATTTGCCAGAAAATGAAAAGCCACTAAAAGTTTTCTTTGAAAGAGAACATTTCTTGAGGATTATCTTTCAATTTCAAAATCATATATCCTCTCTCTCTCTAAATATTTTGTAATGAAAACTGTTTTCTCTCCACGATTTATTTAAATAAAGTTACTTGATAACTTGTAACTTAGGTTGCATGGTATCAGACTATTTTATTTGAGTAAATTGTTTTGATCTTGAAGTATCAACCATTGGTAAAACATTTTTCAAAACTCTTGTTAATGTCTGTTTCACATTGACCTGTAGTATTAAAACAATGGTTGTTTGCTTTGGGATTAGTGCCTTGGACTGTATGACTAAAGCATTCATTCGATTTTTTTGTTTTAAATCTGAGATAATATCAGATAAGAATGATTTGCAAAACAATTTCTAAAAACATACAGTGAGCAAGATGAAATAGATTTGAGTTGTTAATCAAAATGTTTTTGTTAAAAGAGTTGAATTTCAATTGGATATTTGTCTAAGAGAAATTCAAAAGAACACTTTTGTTAATCTGTTAAACTTTTTTTTCAAAATTGTGAGTTTATGAAATTTGGCTTAATATTCTTTTACCTATTCTTTATTAATTCCCACATTTTAGCTCTGGTGCATTGTTTCTTGATGACACATTGCTCCGATGCTATATTTATGAGAAGGAATAGAGAATAAGTTTAATCATACTCTACCAAATTTTATATAGCTCTGATCAACTCTATCTATTTAGCCGTAATGGCTTGGCCTTAGTGGCTATAGGGGAAGGTCAAGAAGTTGAATAATCCATCAATTTCTAACCAAGGCCTTAGTACCAAACACTATCATTCTAATTCAAACTTTCAACCCTTGGTGATATAAGGAACTTATATAGATTAGCAGTTGTTAAGGGAGAAACTGCACTTGATGCAGCAAATAAGGATGAAGTCGGAAGTGCACCCACAGCTCTACCTCCAGAGAAGAAAAGAAGTATACAAATTGAGGTAACTGTAGCTCATCTGTATTCTCTCAAAAGGATGCAGAGCTTAAAAGGCAATTCAACCGTTTCTGAATGAACTCTCTCAACAGGGTGATTTCATTGAAAATTCGCTCGTCAGCCAGAGCACCTTGTAATGAGTCAAGCACACCAAAAGCATTCACGCTGATGGTAATCCTAAAGTTTTTGTTTCTAAGGGATGTTATAGGACCTAACAGTTCTCCAGCCTCTCTTGGGACTTACAATTGTGAGGACACATTGCAAGAAGTGCACATTGTGAGGTATAGGTAACACCCCTAAACTTCTTTGTTTACCATTCATGGTGAATGAAGTTGTTGAGCCACCTTCACAGGTATTTGAGGGAAACTTGGATTTCTTTCCATATATTAGAATCCTTGTCAACCTTCCTAGGAGGAACAGTCCTAGTTCCCTAACGGGATTTCACATCCACAGAGCAATCTGTTGATGTTGAGAGGCAATCACTAACAGTTTTCCATGACTGAAAATAGTGAGTTAATTCATCTTCACAGGTGATTGAGAGAGATGTTTGTACACGTCTACTCTCCCAGGAATTCAAATTCTGGAATACATGGATCGCTCAAAACTTAAAGGCATATCACCGTCAACGATCCAGTGCATGGACTTGCATATGGGGAGTCGGTTGATGCTTAAATAGCTGCTAGTACGCATACCACATTCAACGATCCAGTGCATGGATTTGCATATGGGGAGATTGTTGATGCTGAAAGTAGCTGAGCAACAACTCGTAGACTATGATTCAGTTGGTTTACCAATTTGATGAGTCTTTTGAGGATCAGGGTGTTGGGATTTCAGTCACTCCTGGAATGGAGGAGATTCCAATTTCAGAAGGGTTATTCCCCGACGACGAGCCACGTGTGCATGGATTTGCTCATGGTGAGTTGGGTGACGGCCTAACTGAAATCCTGTCTGAGATTCCATCTCAGAACCTAGATCTTTAGTGATCGACAACATGCTACAGTCAACGATCCATAATATCTTGGTGAGACTAGCATGGATTTACTTGCAGGTACAAATTGCTATAAATGGAATGAGTGCAAGTAAGGGAGAGAAACACTTGAGTGAAGTGAGGGAGTGATACACTTGAGTGATAGAAATAGGGAGAGAAATGAGTGGAACACTTATGCTTGAAAGTGTAAACACCAACAGAACGTAGTAGAAGTGAGGAAACCATATACCAAACACTAACCTTGCTACTATGCTTGAATCCTGTTACTGAATTTTCCAGCTCTGGAATGTTGAAGTGATTCTTTTCTGGAAGACAAGCTGAAGAAGAGTCTAGCTGAAGCTTAGTGGGAATGTCCAAACTATTACCTTTGGGTCTATTAATTCATGTTGTTTTCAATCTCCAAGGGGAATACATAAATTTTTAGACCTAAGGAGGATTTTATGTTCAATTGAAAGAGAGTTTCTTATTCGATTGGATGTAGATGATACTTTTATTATTTTAAAGGATATTCTCAACTAAGGGGGAGAATTTGGTGATACAAGAAACGAGATCTCTTGGTGATACAAGAAATGAGATCTGTCAATCCTATCTTGTGGAGGTTACTTAGAGGATATCTAAAGACACAAGGGTGGATTGGAGCTTGCATGAACTAAGGGGGAGAATTAGATAAAATTGAAACCTTAGTGATGCAATGGAGAAATTACTAAGGGGGAGTTTCTTAGTAATTGGTTGGAGCCTAATCCCTAAAGGTGTTGTAGATTTAACTGATTTTTCGTCTGAAGTGGAGAAGTTACTTTTTGTCAATTGGGAAGAAGCTACTTGTCGTACTAAGGGGGAGAAGTTATGGAGAATCTTAACATATTGGTTTGCAATGCTATATCTTATTCTGAAAAGATATCTAAGGGATTTTACTCTATTTGTTTGAAGATTTGTCCTTGGAACATTCTTAGGAGAGGTTCGGCAGAAGAATTCTTTCTAGCACGATCAATGAATGAAAATGAAGATTTCTTTGAAGAGTATCAACTCAGGGGGAGTTTTTGCTAAGTAGAAGTTTTCTGGGTAAAGCAGAATGTGAAGGAGATTTTCAAGGGGCATCTGAGAAGTGTCCAAGTGTGTTCTATTTCTTGTTTCAGTGATAGATGAAGTCAGTGGAGTAGTGCAGGGAAGAAAGAAAAATATGTTTCCTGGAAATAGAACATCCTGAAGAAAAAGAAGAAGTGACTTTCATTCCAAGAGAGAACAACCTTAAGGGGAGAATGAGTTGACCTCTTATGGGGAACATAGAGAGCTGTATGCTCTAGTTCGAATTGCAAGATGAATAAGAATGATTGTTCAGAAGTCTTTACTAATGATTTGTTTCTTTATTGAAAGAACCCCATCTTTGAAGAACATTGAAGTGGAGGAAGCTAAAGGAAAATGAAATTCAGAAATTCATCATTCATTTTCAGCAACTCAGGAAATCTGGATTTAACTGATTATATCTTTCCAGAACCTTTTGTATATTATTTTCATGTCCAGTACTTTAATTGTTTCTTGTATGTTAGTTGAGTTATCCTCTAGTAGTTAATTTTATTTAATTGCTTTTGGGGGAGATTGTAAAGAGAAATAGTATTTGATTGCTATTACATATCAACCAAATAGGGGGAGATTGAAAGGGGAGATAGGAGTGAAGGGAAGTAACTCACTGCACTTTCATGTGTACTAGAAATGCTAAATGTAATCTCTATATAATGGTTGATGATAACTCAATAATAGAATAGGACATGTAATAATATGCAGGTGCACAGAAATCTTGGATCACAGAGTTCAGTTAAGACAAAGTATCAAAGGATCATCTACAGACTTGAAGCCCATTGGAAGAAGTTCATTAACATGTTCATGCCTCAGTGGAGAATAAAAGATATTGATATCTATTCAAGGATGTGGAAACTATAGAAGATTGTCTTAGTCTATGAAGATTTTAGTGCATTATAATCGAAGCTACAAGTAAGGTTTGCAAAGAAGAATGTGGAATCATGTTCAGAATCAAGAGCCCCTATCAAGACTAGTCACTTATGAACCAGACCGTTGCATCAAGTGTCAGGACGTTGGAGGCAAGCTCTAGTCGGTTAATATGATTTTAATCATTCTAAAGTTGTTGGTTTTCTTGAGTCATGTGGAGGATCAACAAAGGTGGTAAATCAGTGTTGGAGAAATGTCAGCCTAATGGATAAGGGACAGACGGCACAACCTGATTGGATCTTACTAAAGCTTCACAGATTAGAAGGCCAAATATTTGGACGTGGTGGAGTCACGTATACGGGGCCAAGTATTTGGATAAGGAAGTCTACACAAATTGAAGAGTGGAATGGAAATATTTAATTTAATTAAATAAAGTATTTATTTAATTATTTATATATTTTATAAATAAAGATATTCTTTATTTATATTTTATATATTTATTAAATATTACTTTTACATTAAATATTTCCAAAGGCATGCTTGGCACATGACTTTAAAGATAAGATTTGGGTGGACAAGAGTAAAAGGTGGAAAAACAAAAAGTAACACCTTTTTCAATATATAAAGAAGAAACCCAAGTCTTAATAGTGGTGAATGTAGTGCATCCGGATGAGAAGAGAAAAGGGGAGAGAGAAAAAGAATTATTTTTCTCTCCCCCATGGCCGAACTAGATCTTGCATATTTTAGAGCCATGATTTTCTTTATCATACCACTCATCTATTCTTCTATTGTAAACATTGCTAAATCTTGTTTAGAAGATAGGTTTGATTTTTGTATCCTAGATCTAGAATTTGTAATATTTTTAGAGGAGCCAAAAATCATTTCTTTGTTGTGTTCTTGAGCTTTTGTTCTTGAACTTGTTGTAGCATCTACCCCACTTCAATGAATATAAAGTTATATTCTTGGATCTTGTTGTGTTGTGTGTTTTGGATGATTTACCGTTCATTATCTTGGTTATTTTAATGGTGTTCTTGAGGTTGAAGAAGAAGATGAACAGTACCTGGGTTTGAACCAAAGTAATTTTTATGTTGTCCCAAAAATAAATAAAAGTCAGATTTTTATTTGGGAATCGTATTCACCCCCCTCTACGATCTCCAGGACCTAACATAATTCTAGATCATGAGTTTTCAATTTGCCATAAACTTCATCTAAGGACATCTCATCTAAATCAGCCTTGTCTCTAATTACAGATGTTTGTAAATCCCATTCTTCTGGAAGAGCCCTCAGAAATTTGGTGTTTGAATCCTCATTATCATATACTTTATCTACTAAGGCCAGATTGTTTAATAGTGTTAAAAATCTGTCATAGATATCTGTTAAGGATTCATTATGTTTGGCTTCAAAGTATTCATTCTCCTGAATTAATACTGATCTTCTATTTTTCTTGATTTCCCTTGTTCCTTGACACTGAATCTCTAGTGCATCCCAGATCTCCTTTACAGTTTTGCATGCTATAACCCTGTTGGACATTATAGAGTCAAGACTATTGTGTAATATGTTTCTTACCTTGGCATCTTTGAGGACTTCTTATTTTTCTTCATTAGTCCACTCCTTTTTATCTTTGAGTGTATAATGCTCAGGTACTTATCTTCCATCCACAATGGTTGCAGGTACCAGTTTTGTTGGCATGTACTGGCCTTCATTGATCCTATCCAAGTAATCAGGATCTGTTGCTTCTAGGAACATCAACATCTTCACCCTCCATGTAGGATACTCAGCTTTCTTTAAGATTTGAATTTTTATGCTCTCATACTTGTTTCCAGACATGATTTTAGATCTGACAGTTGATTTTTAACTGCCTACTTTGATACCACTTGTTTGCCCAGAAAGATGAACTATTATAAAAGGGGGGTTGAATGTAATAGTACCAGTAAATCGATTAAGAACACAAGTATGTAAAAGATTAATGCGGTTTTATATTAAAGATTGAACAGGTTACAAAACTCTCTCAAGAAGTTGTTTATTCTCAAGAGCTGCTAGGTTATGAAAAATATAATTTACTAAGATATCTCAATGTTAACCTATGTCTGTGTTTATATAGACACAGTTACAAATCAATTACAAATCAGAATAGAATAGCTTTACATAAGGAAATAGTCTTGCTTTCGGATTCCTTCTCACTTTCCTATTCAGACTCTGATTTGAATTACTTCCTTACAAACTATGATATTAAACTCTATCGGTTATTATTCTCTGATTGAGCATTCTCTGTTAGAGTAAACTCTGATTGAGTATTCTCTGATAGAGTAAACTCTGTCCGATAGCTCCTTAAACTCTGATGACGTCAGCAATGTAAACTCTAACTTGTATTCTCTGACAGCCATCAGTGTTTGCTTCCTAACAATATAAATGGGTTAAATCTCAAAGTGCTCAGTGAAGTGAAGGGCATGTATCAAATATGTGACTATAGTTATCGGGGTCTCGTTTGTACCACTATAGTCGAGAGTAATGACAGTGCCGTTAGTCAACTGGTGTTTACTAATGTAAAATGAACTTTGCTCCATTAACTTGTATATACTCCTATTATATTTTGAATTATAAAACAATAATTATTTATAAATTAAAAAAAAAATGTTTCTCTCTTTTAAAATCTTAATCTTTGTTTTTTAAGTTATAGAAAAAATTGAAATGTTGTTATAAAATTATAATTTAATTTTTTCATTTTAAAATATTAAATATATATTCGGATTTTAAAATGAAAAACATATTTTTTATAATATATATTCGGATTTTAAAATGAAAAACTTAATTATTCAAATTTTGTTAATATTAAATATATATTCGGATTTTAAAATGAAAAACTTAAATTTTAATTTTATAACAAAATTTGAATTTTGTTAATATTAAATATATATTCGGATTTTAAAATGAAAAACTTAAATTTTATATTCAGAATTTAAAATGAAAAATATATTTTAAAAAAATATATATATTCAGATTTTAAAATGAAAAACTTAATTATTCAAATTTTGTTAATATTAAATATATATTCCTATTTTAAAATGAAAAACTTAAATTTTAATTTTATAGCAAAATTTTAATTTTGTTAATATTAAATATATATTCGGATTTTAAAATAAAAAACTTAAATTTTATATTCGGATTTTAAAATGAAAAACTTAATTATTCAAATTTTGTTAATATTAAATATATATTCGGATTTTAAAATAAAAAACTTAAATTTTAATTTTATAACAAAATTTGAATTTTTTCTATACATTAAAAAAACAAGATTTAGATTTTAAAAGAGATAAACATTTTTTTTTAAAATTTATAAGTAATATTTGTTTTATAATTCGAAATATAATAGGAGTATGTACAAGTTAACGGAGTAAAGTTCATTTTCCGTTAGTCAACACCAGTTGACTAACGACACTGTCTTTACTCTCGACTATAGTGGTACAAATGACAACATGATAACTAGAGTCACCTATTTGATACATGTCTTTCACTTCAGTGAGCACTTTGAGATTTTACCCTAATATAAATAGAGCACAATAATAAAATTTAATTAATATAAATAAAATAATAATATTATTTTAATATTCATAAAATTTAATTAATAAATTATGATATTAAATAAATTAAAGAGGTTGACTGACGATGAAATTAAAACATGGTTATTTATTGATTAAAAAAATATGTTTGAAATTGAGTAGGAGACACATGTATATTTGAAGTTGAGTGTGATACAAAACAAAAGAACCAGACCGACGATGGACCAAACATTTGCTCTTGCAGCTTTAATAATACTAGCTTATATGCGTGCGATGCACGAATCAAATTGTTTTAATATTTTCTTTATATATTTCCAAATACCAACACAAGGATCATCGACTACCAAATTTTTAATCTTTCAGCTTTAATATTCGTGCAAAGCATGGATGTTATTAATAAATTATATATAAATTATATAATGTAATGTAAATATTTCATTTAATATGATAATTTGTTTTATTATTAATTTCTTTTTACATTTTTCTATACAATGATATTTATATATTAATATTCATAAAATTTAATGATAAGTCATAATTTTAAATAAATTAAAGAGTTTGAATGGTGATGAAATTGAGCGGAATGTGAGTAAACTATATTAAATAAAAATTATAGGATAAGTAAGATTCTTAAAATAGAAAATATTGAATATAATTTAAATATAATATAATATTATCTGTAATCAGTTGTATAAAAGGAGGACTATCAAGGATATAGTTTTATGTATAATATATTTTATTAAAATTGGATGGCTAGGATCATTTCTATGATTCATCTAAAATTGGACAGTTAGGATATTTTCTACTAATTGTTTAAAAAAAATCTAGGATAGTATATATATAGTATAAATTTCTTCTAATAATATATATTTTATAAACTTTTTCAATTATATAATAAATGTAATTTTGAGTTAAAATGATTAATTTGACTCAAAAAGACAAACATAAATTGAAAGGGAGAGAGTATCATGTTCATGTGTACAAGTTTAAACGATATTAGAGTGACATATATGAAATTGTTTGATCCATCTATATACAAAGAAAGACAAATGTGTTTGGTATCCTAACCTAACAGTTAGCTAAAGACAACTAACTTATACCCCTAAGTCCCTAACCTACCTATAAATAGTTGTATGATCTTGCTCAAAAATCAAACATTCAATCTATAATCTCTTGTATCATAGTCTAAAGATATATAACCAGAGTTCAACACAGACCGCCAATGGGGAGAATTTCTTACTTGATGGTGATGGTGCTAGCAGTTGTGGCAGCTGTAGAAGCAGCCTTTATATGCAATGGACCGGAGAACCAGCAAGCATCAGCCAAGTGCAGGGCATTTACCAGAACTGGTGAAGATAAAGAGCCTTCTGCCGAGTGCTGTCAGGCGTATAAAGCATATGTTGGCTCGGCCAAAACTGCTGCTGAAAGAAGACAACTTTGTGCTTGCGTCCAGAAAAATGACAGAACTAATCCTGGGAACAAGATTGCGAATGTTGATGCCCTCCAGCCTAAATGTGGACTTCCTTTTATATTCTCAGCTGATCGTAACTTCGATTGCAATACGTAAGTTGTTAATTCTCTATTCTCATCTGTTCCAAGGGTTTAAACAAGACGGCTTGCTGTTCTAATAATGTGCCTCTGTTTCTCTGGCAAACTATACACTTGCAGTGTGCAGTGAGGCACAATTTGGCAGGGAAAAGCGTGCAGCTGGAGCCTGAGGAGCAACATTGATATATAATGTGTTTGCTCCATCTATATAAAATAAAGATAAGTACTGTTGGAATCATATACGACTAATAATAAGAATGTAACCCGTTGGGGTTTTCTTTAATTCTGTCATCGTTTGTTTCGTCAACTTTTGAGTTACGTAGTAACTTGAAGTTCCTTAAGTTACATCATAAAACTTGCAGTGACCATGGTGAATCTAGGTAACTAAGTTGCAGTGTTTGTAGTAACTACAAAAACCTTGGAACTTGGAGTTCCCTTATCATGTTTAAAATTCATTAAACCAAACACATGCACCTAATTTATATCCAAGGAACTTCTAGTTACATAGTTGGGTTACATCGAAACAAAGCGAGGTCTCTATGTGCCTTGTGAGGTTCCTTGAAAAAATGAATAAACAATATATACATGGTGATGCAGCACTAGACTCTGTAACAAACCATTCTGTTTCAGCTTGCAAGGTGAGTGGCAGGGGAGTAACTAACTCATGCTGACTGCTGAGGGGGCATAGTTACTTACTCCAACAAATACATATCCTGCAACGAACCAATACTTGTGTGTTTGTACAAAAAAATAAGTGACAATGGTAAAGAACTGAAAGAATTCTAAAATGAATACAACTTATTAATTATATCAGTTGTGTAGATACTGGTAATTAAATGGAACTGATAACAAAGAACATATAAATACTACCAACTCTTATGACCGGAAGGCAATCCTTTGGCTAGATTTCACATAATAACTATTTATCACCTCAGTTGGATTACATTAAAATTTAAAGCAGTATAACTCAATGCTACAAGCCTACAACTATACCTGAACATGGAGGATACCTTGATACCAATGGTCAATAAACACAAACTAGTATTACACGGATAAATTAGGAATAACGGATGTAACATGGAAATTAGTGAGGACTTCAGAATAACTTATGTTGTCAAAATATGCGCGCGACGGGGTCTGTCAAGGCTATCCACCGTGTCTATAGGCCAATGATTTCTCAATTCTCAATTCTCAATGAGTGATGGCTAATGTTGATATTGCTGTTCTCTTTTCTGGTAGCAGTTCAGCATTAGTAATTCCCTTAATTTCTTTTTCTTTGCCCCAAAGCACTAAATATAATCCGCAAACGATGATGAATGATCCAAGAAAACTATTTAAAAACCAGAAGACAATATTAGGTGTATAAACCGGTCATCGAATGATTAGAAATACTTATTTCCAGATAATTAAACATAATTAGAAATGTTTAAAAACGGTTCACTGCATGGTGTGTGAAAACTGTTTTTGTGATGCATCCGTAGAATATATTTAAAAAGTTTAACTAAAAAACTCCATTAGACTGACATTCCGAATAAATTTTAATAGCGACTATATATCGGATTACCTTCCGAGATGTAACTTCTCATCCAACAACAGAAATTCAGCAGCAGCAACTAGCATCAATGTCAATGGGTTAAATGCTGATACGAATACAGGGCCTCTCATTTTCACACACCATGCAGTGAACGTAAATATTAATCCAGCACCCACTATTCCCTGTACAAAACATCCAAACTCATTAATAAGAAGTTGTTACATGTAAATGCAAGTTAGTATCACACATCAAATATGCTTAAACATGTACTAGTATTAGCACAGAGAGGACCAATTAATAAATATAGAACTAAGCATTTGATTTGGAAGGACTATTTAAAGGAAGGTTTGAGGATCAGAAGACAATTCCAAACAGTACTACATTTTTTGTTTAAATTAAAGTCTATATATATGAGCGGAGCCCGAGACTTCGATGATCGAGCTCATGCTCGAATATTTTTCAGACACATTGCCGTATACGTTTATATGTTTGTGGTATGTGCACTACTAGAAAAACTGCATATAACATCAGTTGCTAACTGATGTCTGAGACAATTTCGACCGATGTCTTCGCATGTGATGTTAAAAGTATATACTTTACACATCGATTTTCGACTGATGTCTATAGTTATGTTTAACATCATTGTTATAAACAATATCGATGTCTATAGTTATGTTTAACATCATTGTTATAAACAATATCGATGTCTATAGTAATGTTTAACATCTCTTTAATATTGCTATCGATTTAGTAGGTTACTTTTGACATCAAGTTTTTTATAAAATCCGATGTCTATAGCTATCTTTAATATCGGTTGTTTTAATAGAGACGATTTTCTAGTTTCTTTAAGACATCATGTTTTATCTTGATGTCTGATGTCTATTACAAATTTAACATCAGTTTCTTTAGTTTAAATGATGTAATAGCTTATTTGAGACATCATATTTTTTATTAATGACAATATAATCGATGTATATCATTACCAACTGCTGCTTGAAAAAGAAATTCAAATCAAATGCTTTAATTCAAACCAACTGCTGATATATATCATTACCAACAACCATATTGGTATTTGGTTTACATTCGTGTTTCTTATGCCCACTACAACGAAGGATTTAGAATATTCTTTGTAATCACAAACACAGAGGTCAAAACTTGGTGCTCTCCCTTGAAAAAATTTGTCCGACAATATATGTTCACTATATTGATACTATAAGAATATAAAGAGCCAAAAATAACTCAACATAAGAATACAGTCATCTGCAAATATAAAAACTCTGTGTATGTAGCAGGTTTAGCAGCCTTGCACCTTGTTCATAAAGCTGGCACAAACTCATCACACAGAACTTGTAAGGTCAGAAGCCGCAAGCTGACGGGCTGGATTTAAGCTTTGTTGTAAACGCACATAATAATCATTTTGCTGCACAGAGGAAATAATACTGTAAGGAGAAATTAACCCAACAGAGGAATGAATACATTCTACATTCTATATTTCTATATAGAAAACAGAATACTTGTGCATAACTATTTTAAGATCTATACAGTTATAATATTTGAGATATATCTTACTTTAAAATAGTATAGAGTACAGGTACTCGTATAAGTTTCCAACATCATCACAAGTTGGGGGAGGGGGGGGGGGTTTCTAGTTTGTGGCATGAACATTCTTAAGCCAGAGATCAGTTGTTACTTGTTACTTTGTATCACATACACTTGGGTGTCATTTCACTTCAAATGATATTTGTATTACATGTTAAAGAAATTCAGACACGACAATTAAGTCACATGTCAATCATAGCTACGTGGCAGGCATTATTACTACATGTACACAAAGATGTACAATATCTTGAACAACCATGTCATTTAAAAGATTAAAGGGAAATACCTTGATTGAGACAGACGGAGGAATTTTTTTCAGTGCCTGGTCAAAATGCTTTGTTTTAATAGTATATCGTGTGTCATCTGAACTTTTTGGTTCCTGCAGTTTGTCTTCAATTGCAGCCATTGCAACTTCATCCATCTAATCAGCAAATTCATTAATTAAACAGTTAGCTAAGCAAGCAAAATCCATGAGCATATGTAAGATGACCGAATGGAATAAATCGGGAGGGAACTGAACCACACTAAAAAATCTATTATAATGTTGCGACATACTAGTGCAGCCAGGTCAGCTCCACTTAAGAAATTGCAAGAATCATTCTCCCCGAAGGCAACCAAGTCCACTGTGGCATCAATTAGTTTCTTCTTAGCAAGTGCTTTTAATATTAATCCTCTCTCATCTGGACTTGGAAGAGGGACATACAGAAGTTTTCCCAATCTTCCCGGCCGCAAGACAGCACGATCCATCTCCTCAGGCCTAAAATGTGTTAGAAAGATCAGGGATTGTCATGCTACACCTTATATATTACAGCACGATAAAATTCAGGTAGATTAACAGACAATTATATACACCTATTTGTGGCACCAATAACTTACAGACAATTATATACACCTATTTGTGGCACCAATAACATAAACACCACGTCGCTGGTCTGCACCATCAAGCTCTATCAGTAACTGCAAAATTGTACACACTTCTGATTAACTAATAATAACAAAATTGATAAAGCAACTACAACCAGTCATCAACTATTTCCACAATTCCTTGTAGCTATTTGACCTGATTCACAAGACGTTCTACAACCCATCCACAATTCCTTGTAGCTATTTGACCTGATTCAAAAATCTTCCATTATAACTAATTGTTTCACTTTTCTTTCAGAGTAGAGTTCTGTTAGGAGCGATACTATTTGATGACCTTTCTTGTCTATTCTCAGCTCGAAATTTTTTATCACATTTTTGCACTGGAAACATGGAAGACACTGGTGAATATGTACAACTAAGAATATGCAATACACAATAGACCAAACAAGTATAAGATAAAACCAAAGGAACGAAACCCTTTGGAATGAATAACATGTTATTTAATGGTTCATTTCTTACCATCTGATGATATTTATTGCACAATTAGCCTCAATACTATAAATAAATTATTCCTCGCATTCGTCACGATTTTTAATCCAACTACCAGAATGATGACGGTCCACAAGGGACTCTCTAGACAACATGATTTCTCCTTCTCCCAGATAATTGGGATGTCAGTTATAAAATAAACAAATAAATACATAGTAAGAAGATTCACCCTGCAGAAAACAATATACCATTAGAAGTTCCGATATGTAATGAAAAACATACTAGTCTATTCGAAACAGATCAGGGCCTTGCATCCAAAGCTGAGAGTGAGCCAAACTTGTGACCATATACAACATTACAGATATATGATTTTAACTAATTCACTATGCATAAAAATCAATCACCGAAATATATGAGTTAAACTAAATACACAAAGACACATAAAATCAAAGAACCTGTTCAAAAACAAAACAGACATATACACATACACTTACACATATTGCAATATACACAGATACATGCATATAAAAGTTGTTAAAAAAATACCTACACACAAATTCATATACAAGCTGTTCAAACCCAATTAGCTCTAGAAACATTTACCAATCGTAGAGAGAAAGAAATTATAAGCTCCAGGCCCTATTAGCTCCACACCCAATTAACTCGATACCTGCACAAGGAGTGAAATTAAATCAAAAATAAATTTGAAACATAAAATATGGTGTATATATGAATATATGCTTTAAAAAAGAGAGTTCATTATTGTTGCTTGAGACCCAAAGTTAGCTCCAAACCCTAGCTCCAGACCCATACAAACAAAAGTTACGGTTTACAAATCAGAAATAAACTAATACTTGCAGAGAATAACAAACAAAAGCTAGGAATTTGAATGTAGATTTCACCTAATTAATAAAAAAAAGGCTCGAATTTTGCCTAATTGAAAATCCAGGGTTTGAAATCGATTTGTGAGAGAGAGATGGTGAGATTCTGGACTGTTGAGAGTGATGGTGTGATAGAGAGATGTGAGAGAGAGGTTCGAGGGAGAGAGATGGTATGAGTCGAGAGAGATAGTAAGACTTGAGAGAGAATAGCAGGAGAGGGAGAAATATCGGGAGGGGAGGGAAATATTTTTTGTTAGGGGAAATATTTGGGTATTAGGGGGGAAATATTTGGGGAAGTACAATGACCGGGTTTTTTTATTTTTTGAAACAAGATATACGACATCGGTTTTTTTAGAGAGCGGTGTCTTACATATGCTTTGACATCGTTTTAAACATAATCGATGTTAAAAAACCCTTTAACATCGGTGATTTCTACGACCGTTGTTAAAGCACCGATGTTATATCCAGTTTTTCTAGTAGTGGTGTTTAAATATGCATATATTATACACACATACATTAAAAGCAGCTGTGAGGAGTCTGATGTTGAATCCTAATTTCCATTGATTCCAATCTCTCTCCGTGCACAGAGCAAGTAATGTGGACTGTATTGCAGCCATTATATTCATTAGAGCTACACTGGAGTAGGGATACGGATATAGTTCATTAATCTTTACCTGCTTTTCCAAATGAAGTAAATCTGTAAATGTTAGTACCAAAGCTCGATATAATCTTCATTATAAATATTGAATTCGACATCATATATAACAAGTGCTGATAGAATTTCATTCGAAGAGTTTGTCTATCGCCTTACTATCAATGGTGCAGACGTGTAGTGTTAGAACCATGTGGACAACATATATATGTGTACTTTTATTTACCGAAAATGGCATATACCTGAAAAACCAACCAAAGTGCATAACAAAGAGAACCACTAGTAGCCAATATTGCACCCAATATGCGAACAGAGTTTGAACGTGCCACATGAACAACCTGCTGTTGAGTACTACTTTTCTGAAGGTCGATATTGGGATTGAGTATATTAATGTATGGACCTTTGTAGAAGGTGAGTAGCATGGCTCCAATCATGCACGTTAATGTTCCAGCCACTTTTGCTTTGCCCGGACATTCATTCCACCGAAGCTTTTCCATTCTAGAATTACAAGTATAGATATCAATAATTGCAACACGTCAAGAATTATCAATCAAATGTTTTAACCGCGTAGTAAAAATTATTATTGTAAATCATTTTTTGTGTGAATTATTAGAATATACCTAAAGCTGATGGCCATGACAAAAGCCATGGCAGGAATGAGATTGGTTGTGGCTGTTGCAAATGTTGCTGAGGTTAACGCCAAGCCCCTCAAAAACATTGTTTGCGCCAGGGTGGCCCTGAAATATACAAAAACATAAGCTAGGCACCTAGCCAATATAAAATATATATTGAAAAGGGTTGGTAATTAAGCTTAAACAACTATGTGAATGCAATTACCCAATTAATCCCGAAAAAAATGCTTGACAAGCCACCATCCATGTTATCCTGGATCTTTTGTTCCTATGCAAAGAGAGGCAATATATTAAAAACATTATATATAAGATGCCTAGATCAAGTCCAATAGAGAGTGCTACCATGTTTCTTAAATAATAATACAAGTAATATGATTCATAGTGATTTAGGAAATCTTATTATATGTCAATTCGAATAATATCTTTGTATAAGAAATGACTCTTAAGTTACTTATACATAGAAGATGCTGGTTTCAAATATTTTGGAATCACTGGGATATTGTTGGAGTAACATATACTTCATGTTTGTGTTATAGGATTAAATATGGGATATGACTATAATACTTTAATTTTTTAATCATATATTTGTTTGTAAAAATTTATTTGGGATTAGATTAAGGATTATAATCTTTTAAAATATTAATCCCTTGTTTGTTTTCGTGGAAAAAAGATATGATTATAATCATCTTTAATACTTCGTTGGGAGAAGTATTATTTAATCATCCCTCACAAGTCATTTTTAAAGGATTATAATCCCTTCATTATAATTCAATGTAAAAAAACAAATAATTAGCAAATTTAAAGTATAATAGTCTAATACATATGTTATCCCTCAAAACAAACATATAATTATAATGTAAACGATTATAATCCAATCATAAACTTAATCCTTCCAAACAAACATAGTATTTTCCCGGATTATAATCCCTTCAAACAAACATGGCCACCGGAAGCTAGTATGTACAGATAGGATTACAAGCAACTCTGGCCTCTTTCGACTTTGCTCTTATTACACTCAAGTTTTAGCGATAAGACTAATTTATATCTTATTTATACCAGACTAAACACAAACTGATCGACCCTAGAAGAGTGTGTGTGATACCTTTCTACGAAGAGTGCTACGGGAAGCATAATAGCAGCAGCAAAAATGTGGCGATAAGCGATCAAAACGCTCAAGTTCATTCCATCATTTGCTGCCAATTTGTAAAATATATCCACTCCTGCAAACGTTGTTTGTACCACTATCATTACGAAGAGTGGCTTTACCTCATTTAGTATGTTACCTGCTCTACCCATCTATTATATATGCGGTATTGTATTGTTATGTTATTGCTCTTTAGTAAGTAGCTATGCGCTCGGTCGCTACTAGCTAGATCACATTTACACATATATATAGACGGTGGCCGAGCTGCATAGGATCTAGTGGAATCTATACCCTTCTCTACAATAAAAAATTTATGAGTTAATTGTCAAAAAACTAATTAAACTTTTTTTTAGTTTGCAAATTAACCGATCATGTTTGTTTTTAACACGTTTAATCAACAAATTTTATAAAATAATGCAAAACTTTAACTGTGATTAAGTTAAAATCTGACGTGGACAATATTTGTCATATCACTAGTTGCCACATGTCACATACCTATATTATTTTGCCAAAATAACCATCACACAACTAAAAAGTACAAAATTTTATTTTAATTGTTTTACTTTTTTTTTTTAAAATTTTGTAACTTAAATATCTAAATTAACAATAGTACACTAAACATGCATGCTGGACTACAAATTTATCAAATAAAATTGAGAGATGAACGATCGAAGAGAGATAGAGTGAGTGAGTTACGATTTTGAGCGATTTTATGATTTTGTTATTTTGATTTTACGATTTTTTGGTTTTTTTTACTGTGAGAGCCCGCAACCGCTATTTTTTTTGGTTAAAATTAATGATTTTAGAATTTGCAGTTGGCAAGCAGGGATGACAAATAGTGTTCACATCAAATTTTAACATAATCCCGGTTAAAGTTTGCATATATAATTTTATAAAATTTATTGGTTAAATGTGTGAAAAATAAACATGATTGGTTAATTTGTAAAATAAAAAAAAATTTAATGGACTTTTTAGTTAACTCAAAAATTTATATAAAAGTATTCAATACTAGAAAATTTAGCCCGCACTAATAAAAAAGAGTAATGCTAGAGTTGCAAAAAAATCTCAAAATAACTCTCAAAATGAATGTATGGTAGCATGCATGTATCTCTTTGATTTGTCTATATTTACCTTTCTTATATTTTGAAAATTAATAAGGTGATGATGTGTAAATCCAAATCAGCATTGTCACATCATTTTGAGAGTTTTTTTCGTATCTGAAACACTATTTTATACAAAAATTAAAAAAAAAGCTTATAATTAATTTTTTTTCTATATTTTAGCCCACACATTCAAAAGTTTCCGGATCCGCCCTGTATACTAGATCTAGTTAGGTTGTCATATTGGTCGGCAATATACGTACATTTTATGTTTCACTTACTTGCGCAAAAGTGCATGCATTCTATAAGTTTAGCAGCACATAAAATACATTCTATAATTAGTAGTCAGCCATTATTAAAACAACACTCCATACTTGCGTGAACATTTTTCCAACTATCTGGTGGCTCAAGCTTCTCTAAGACAAATCAAGTATGATTAGGTTTCACTTGGATCCCTTAGACAAATATCCTAGATCTGGATCCGACTTTTATAAGGTAAATAACAACATCTTTTGCCGAACTATATCCTATATAAGACAAACTTTAATTGGATGTATAATATAACGATATCTAAAAGAATCTTAAAACTATCGCATGGCCCTAAATCATGTCATATCTTTTGGTAAAAAGTTTGGGATTATTTCTGGGTGCCTAACATTACTCATTGCAAATATAAGCAACCAATTTAACCAGAACTTTTATATTTCCAAATTCGACCTCCCCATTTAGAATTTAGATATTGATGTAAAGAAGATGTCCAAATCTTAGGATGAACTTTTGAGAATTGCAAAAACAAGCTACTAAGATGACCATAAATTTTCTTATGAATTTTTTATATATTTCTCCTGTGCCTATTTTCTCACTCACGATTTAACTAAGCCTCCTATATTTATATATCCGGGTTTTCTTCATTTTATTTTCTTATGGGACAAACCAAGGGATAATGAATGTAATTAAAATTTAAATAAAAGTTATACCCACCCTAAATTCTACTTACATTTGAACATAATATATAGTATAAAATAATATAATTAAGAAAAAAGTTTAAAAGTATTATGTAAATGAATTAATATTCATTTATCGATAAATAAATATTATAGATAAATAATTAATCTCGTCAAATGAATATATATTTTTGGTTCCAAACGTATTTATTTATGGAGGTTCTACTGTAGTACATGAGTTGGGTTCTATGCATGGAGTCCATTATTTAGTTATAGACCTTGGAGATCATATATACTGCTCGATGAACATTGAAAAATATATTACTTTACCATGCATTTTATACTCTTGTTATGCTTGTAGGACATATATGATTTTCGGGTTTCCAATTTTATAGTGTGTTAAAAAATTGATCCATTTAAAATTTGATTTCCCTTAATATGTCTCATCTTATTATTATTGTTTAAATGTTATTGAGTCATTACCTATAAAATTGTATTTATTTATTAATAAAGAATATTTTTAAATTATTAAAAAACAAATTACTAAATTAAATATAAGGGTCAGCAAGTGACAAGACGTACTCATAGGGATCGAATATGGTTAAAATTTGATTGTTTTCATAACTGATTTTAGAATTTCAAATTTCTATTGGGCATCATCATATCAGCATATTGTTATGGCTAATTGAAATCAGAAAATTATTTGTCAAGAATTTCGATTTCTGGAAAGTATCACGGTCATCCAATCCAATCCAATAAGAAGGGTTTGCGGACTGTACTTAGGTCCGTTTGACTTATCTTATAAGTTACTTATAAGTTACTCATCTCACCCTGCATTAACAGATTTTGTTAAGGTTCTCAAAAACATGAACTTTCTCTTTTTGTTTCATTTCCTGCAAATTACTATATGACAGTAAAACATTGAAGGTATTGATCTTTTATGCTTACATAGTAACTTAGTAACTTGTATATTCTTATCACAACTCATACATGGTGTATATACAATGTTATTATTTGTTAGTTTGGAAGTTTTGAATGTGTAGGCTGGTTTAATGTTATATGCAATGTTATGAATTCAATACGTAGTCTTAAATAAACTTATAGTTTGGAGTTTTTGAGCAGTATGCATTTTTAAAGAAATAATGATGTGCAAAAGTCTGAAGTTGTCAGATAAAAGGAAGATAATAAGAACATAGTTTTTCGTTAAGAAGACATCTTAATACAAATTACAATATTGATCGAGGGTTTTATTGTAGATTGTAAACTTAACATATAACATAATTGACGGGGTTCAAAGAGGAGGGATACTTTGCTCGTGCCTAAAGAAGTTAGTAGGATCAACTTTCGACTTGATGTGAACCAATCTGTCAAAATTATTCTTGAAGTACATTTTACCCCATTTGCTTGCTTGAGTATAATTTGTGGCACCACTTTGATTGTTCACTCCCAAGTCAAAATCACTATAACCTGCATATGCAGTTCTTGGAGATGCTACATAAGGAGTCAAGTAGCTGTATAAACTTCTGATCCAAGCAAAGGCCTTCCCTGTATCCCCAGATGTAAGCACTCGCATGTACACCATGTACAATATACCAGGTCTATGTGGGTAAGGAATTGATGATTCTGAAAATTCATCTAGTTTTCCTCCGAATGATGTGAAGACAATGTTTGTTGCGTTTTCTATTTTGAGAAGCATTTCCCATATTCCATGCAACCCTTCTTTAGAAATTGGTTGTCTCACATGAGCAGATTTCACCTTTGTAGGAATTTTAAATGTCGATCTTTGTAGGAGAACTTCCAAGGGTTGTTCAGGTGAATAGAGCGAGAAAGCAAGCACAGATTGAATGTAACTGACTTCAGAACAATCTTCTTTAACCAAATTTAACTCCGGAAACCTATCTTTCATTAAAGGAACAAGTTTATCTGCTTTCCCAAGGTACGACCCTACGAATTCTACAGTTATCGTTGTATCACCCTTCGGTCCAGTACTTGATTCACTCATCGATACTGTTTCAGGGGATGGAGTATTTGCGCCTTTCTTTGTGGGATATGCTTTGATTCGGATCTCCACATCGTTTGGAAGATTCGGGGCAACAGTTTGCCACTTATGTCCAATGTCAGTAGCGTTCTGTTCTAAAGTCCTCTTAATTGTAAAAATTGTTACAGTCTCCGGAACAGGAACGAGTTTTATCTTCCAGGAAAGAATGACTCCGAAACTAGAAGGGCCACCTCCCCTAATGGCCCAAAATAGATCTTCCCCCATTGATTTTCGGTCAAGAATTTTTCCATTAACGTCCATAATGCGGGCATCAATGATGTTATCAGCTGCTAGGCCGTATTTTCTTCTCAATGCCCCGTACCCTCCATTACCAACAAAGCCAGCTATACCAACACTACTGAATGTTGGACCTGTAAAACCAAGTGTCTTGCTTTTCTGAGCAATCGCATAGTAAAGCTCGCCCCCTGTTGCACCAGATTGAACCGTGGCAGTAGCAGCTACAGGATCAACATTAATATGTCGAAGATTGAGCATATCTAACAAAACAAACGGAACGTCTGATATGTAGGAGAGACCCTCGAAATCATTTCCTCCACCACGAATCCTCATTTGTATGTCATGGTTCTTAGAACAAAATATGACAGTTTGGATTTGAGATTCTTCCTTTGGTGTTACAATTAAAAGAGGTTTTGGAGTTTCGGGTTTTGCAAATCGCTGGTTTACCAAGGAAAACTGTAGGATAGAAGTGTAAGAAGTATTGGTTGGGGTGTAAGTAACTTCTGACATGGATGGAGAGTTGGAAAGAAGACAATGAAGAATATCATGATGGTCTGTATGGGACTGAGATGCCAAGATAAAGAATGGCATGAGACCTAAACAAAAAAGAGGAAGCAGCAGACAAGTGACAATCTTCATTTTTTTCTGTTTATTTTCTGCTCAAATTGTTTGAGTAAAGAGGCAATGCTCCCTGCTATTTATAGGAGAAGTTATGAAACAGTTTTATGCTGAAGTCATAATTAATATTTAATTTCTAAATTGAAATTAGATGGGCTATGTGTGCTTAAAAACACACCTGAATAATTAGATAAAAAGTACTATCTTTTTAGAAGGAACAGAAAGAGAAAGATGACTGTTAATTTGAGTTAATTTCTAGACCAGAATAAAAAGACGTTTTTGCATTTTCCATTTCTCGTCCATGATATTTTTTTTGACTAATTTAGCTTATATGTCTTACAATGTGAGGATCTGTTCTAACAAATCTTCAAGTCCCTTGGCACTTAAACTATCTTATCGCGCTCCTCGTCCATGATATTTAAAAATAGAATGGACAAAATGGATATATTATAATAGTTGTTTTGTAGCGGGACGATTAGATAATATAGCATTCTTTTGTTACATACGTGTAGTATTTACACTTCTGGTCAGGCTGCTTGTTTACATGTATTCAGAATTTCAAGTTATGGTAAAGATATGCTACAATACAGTTAAACCGGTGTAAATTAAGGTTCCGTATGCGAGTGCTGTTGAAAACTGATGTGCTATGAGAAAAAGTGCTGGTGGAAAAAGTGCTGTCAAGAAAATCAGATAACTGTTTGGTAATTTTTTTGATTTATACATATTTTATTATATAATATATAAAAATAATATTTTTAAGAAGGTTTAATGATAAAACTAATAGTTACTTCCTGCAAAAGGTGAAATCAGTTTTTTCCAAAAGTATGGGGGACATGTTTTTGCTAAAAGCAGCTTTTAGACCAAAAACGTTTTTTCATAGGGCAGTTTTTAAAATTTACAAAACACTTTTCTGACAGTTTTTCAATAAAAAGTTGTTGTAGCTGTTTACAATAGAAATACCCAACGGGGCCTAATAGTCTTGACATCAAGGAAAAAAATTACATTATCAAGTTTATTATTTTATCGAGATAAAAAATACATCGTGGCCATTATGTTAGGGTTGGAAAAAAATATTATTTTAATGAATTTATTATTTTATTGATTATTAGAGGTTCAACTGTAGTTGGTTGGTGGATATTGGAGGCGGACTATTTTTATTTTATCAATTTTATTATTATTATTAAAATAATAATTATTTGAAACACATATTCCTATTTAACATAAATACTATACTAATGAAAATTTTATCATAAAATTTAATAATTATCCCATAAAATACAAATATGATTTGTAATAAATATATTTCACGTAAATAATATTGCATAAGAAATATCAAATAAATTAATAATAAATTAAAATATATTTTTAAATTAAAATTTTAAATTAAAATTTTAAATTATATAAAATAATTTATATAATTTATTAATCTCAATTTGGAGGTAGCATATGTACGTATGTGTGTAGCTAAACTCTTACTCCCTCCGTCCCAATTTATGTGTTCTGTTTAATTTTTTAAGGTCAAATTGATCCAACTTTGATTAAAAATTATATTTATTATATAATTGAAAATAATTTTAAAATGTATATTGTTAATATATATATATATATATAATTTACTTTACAATATAATTTTCAGTTTTTTAAAATTATAAGTAATAATTTTTAGTTATTAATTAAAGTTTGATCAATGTGATCCAAAAAATCAAACAGAATAAATGAATTGGGACGGAAGGAGTATTTGGGATGCGGTTTGCAAGATCTTGGCAACTTGCGTAGCTAATACAACATTTGCTAAATTGTTATCAACATTCAGCTGGATACAAAGACGGTTTATATACTCAATCTGTGCAACTGCGAATTTAAATCTGTCTGCAATCTTCATTATCTAACTTTCTTGCTTATTCGGTTGGTAAGACTTGCCAAATATTAATTTTTAATTTCTTGGTTGGTCATGCCCTAATTTTAAAATATTCACCACAAAGATAAACTCCAGTCGATTTATAATTTGATATGATATGTTGAAAGTGTAGTGTTCATTTTAAATAATTACGAGAATAAAAGCCCGTAACTCGCCCGGGTCCTTAGTTTAAATCATATTTTTATTATACTTTTTTAAATTATATTTTTTTGTTTTAAATTTAATTATCAATTTAAAATTTTTATTTATCTATATTAATTAATTCAGAATACAACTCATTAATCGATCAGAGATTACGAATTCAATTTTTAAGTCTTTATATCATAATGACCAATTTATATAACTAAATTTTAGTCTCTATATTATAACTTAATAAAAATTGTTAGGAATTATGTAGTATGATGATAACAAATTTCTTAGAATTATAAATTTAATGTATATTTTTGTAACTGGTCAATGGATATATGACATATAAATATCCATTGATTAGGGAATCATTTATCAGTTGAAGTTGTTGTTAATCAACTGATAAATTGAATTGTAGCATTTGATTCAGGATTCTTATTATCAATTGATTTTAATACTTCGATGGATGATATGTACTAGTCAACTGATATTTATTGACTTTGATTGATAGCTCTTTAACGGATGTCAAGAATGACTGACAAAGTGTAAATATTCGAAGTCAAAATTATCATAAATGAAGTGATCAACGGATAAAGGAGTCAATTATCATAAATGAAGTGATCAACGGATAAAGGAGTCAATGGATATGGGTAATGTTCGATGGATGAAAGTCAACAAAATTCAAATCAATGGATCATCATCAACGGATAAAGCACATCAAGACAGTCAATGGATAAAAGGACCGATGGATATCCATTAATACATCAATTGATCAATGGATAACATATCCATCGATGGATAAGCAAAAAATGACCGATTGATAAGTTTCACAACAATTATCAATTGATTAAGGTTTCCCCAAATAGTTAAAGACAAATGGAATGGAATCTTTGAAGAACTCTGAATCGATAGAAGACAGTCATATCAGGATTGTGAAGACTTTCAAAGGAACACGGTCTTCAAGGAGAAGATCAAAACAAAGGCTTTTCTAGCACTAGACAAAATCTAAGGAAGACTGTGAAAGAAAATACTTTCTATTTTAGTGTAAACATTGTACAATGTATTTTATACATTTATCAGTCAATAGAAAATAGAAGTAGAAATGAACTACTATATATAGTTTAATAGTTCATTGTAGCAAAGTGTAGAAATTGGCAATCACGAACTCAAGAAAAGCACAATAGAAAGATAGAAAACATTTGTAGTATTTTTCTTAGTTTGATTTACATTTTCTAAACAGCTTGGTTTTAAAACCAATGTTCATTGAAAGCAAAAATATTCACTAGCAGAAAATGAATCAACTAGTAATTTTAAAAGACTTGTTTTCAATTATTCAAGTTCAAACCTTATGTCCTATTTCTTAGTTTCAATACTCTATACACTTAAACACTTTTAAATACAAACTTAAATCTGCAAGAATTCTATAAAATTCTTAAGTTTGTAATCGACCCCCCCCCTTTCTACAAACATGTACTGAAGGGAAATAATAATTGGCATCAGAGCCAGGTTTCAATATACAGAAAGTTAAGATCTAAGTACATCAAGTATGGGTCCAAAAGACATAGGGGTGAAAATTCCAGTTCTTGAGAAAGATGAGTACTTTCCTTGGAAGGTCAAAATGCACTTGCATCTGCTATCCATTGATCCTTCATATGTTCACTGCATAGAAAAAGGTACACATGTACCTATGAAAATAGTTACAAGTGTGAATGCAGATGGTACTCAAGCACTAGACAAGCTTATTCCAAAATCTGTGAGTGAATACACAGATGAGGAAGAAAATGAAGTACACAAGAATAAGAAGACATTGAACATTCTGTTCAATGGCATTGATAAGGACATGTTTGACAATGCTATCAACTATACAACTTCTAAAGAAGTATGGAATACTCTTCTAACTCTATATGAAGGCATTGAGCAAGTAAGAAAGAACAAGATGCAACTCTTGATTCAAAATTATGAGGCCTGTCATATGGAAACCAATGACTATTTCTATATGACAATATCCTGACTTTAAAGAATATACTCTTGACAAACTGTATGGAATCATGAAGACTTATGAGTTGGAACTAGAGCAAGATGATGAGATTGAGAAAAGTCAGAAGAAGGAAAAGTTTGTTGCCATGGTGGTCAAAGATAAACAAGTTGCAGAATCCTGTGAAAATGTTGTTTGGAAAAAGGGAGGATGGTGAATCTGTTAGTAATTGTGCTCTAGAGACAATACGTTTTATATTTTAAAGAAAATATTTATTATTAAGGATTATGTTTTATTGATTATTATTTATTTATTATGTTTTATTTACTGCGCAATAAATTGAAAACATAATAAATGTCCTTGGAATTTTGATACGTATTATATATCTTTAAGTATGTGACTTAAAAATGAGATTATATGAATAGTATCTTATTCCTAAAATTCCCTAGTCGAGTATTATTATTTAAGGACAATAATAATGCACAAAGACTAGTATGTTTTTTGACAGATGACCACATCTCATTAGTCATAGGTATGGTGATACTAAAGTCAAGAACATAAGTGCATGTCTCAATGCATGGCACTGGAATGACCCGCCGTGAGATTCTACATGTTAAATAAGTGTCATAAGTAATTATCACTATGATAATGGTGTTATGATCCTTAGACCTGAAATCATTATATTTCTATATGAGAATTAATATACTTTGATTATATTAAAAGTTACCTTTGATCGGGTGATGATAAAAGTGGACATTGGGTATATTATGAATCGTATGAGAAATATGAATGATCTAGATGAGATTTAATCCTCCTAATTTTAGGAATGATATTATTGGCCTCTTGTTTGAGTGAGACTATGAAATGCACGGCCGTGCTTAAATGTTGATTTGATTTTAATAGTCTACTCATCGATCAAGAAGATAAAGATTAAATTATGAAGAGGATGACACGAGACATGTCTTGAGTTTAAACTATAATATCAAGATTAAAGGGATTATATTACATGAAACATTATTCACGAAAGGCTTAATCGAATCACCGATTTATTATTATTACTTAGGTAGCAATGATGTATTACTAGATGCCGCTCATTGTTTACAATTTTAATTAGATATTAAAATTGTTGTCAATGTAATAATAACCTACAGGGTCACACACAAAGAAAACTTGAAGGAGAAATAATTTAAATTATGAATTTAAATTAAATAAGTAATTTATTTTATTTATGATATTAATTAAGTACGACTTAATTAATTATATAAATAGAATAAATGAATTATTTAAACTAATTCTAAAATTAATAATTAATTAATTAAGTGAGACTTAATTAAATAATTTAGTATTTTGGATTAGTATTAATTATAATTGGATTATAATTAGAAAACTTATTCCTCTCTCTATATAATCTCTTTATGGGCTGATTTAATAAGAGAGACATATTTTTACTAAAACCCTAGCCGTTTTGAGAAAAGAAGAAGATAGAGAGAGAGAAGCAGTTTTCGGGTGCTAGTACACATCAATCATTCATGAAAAGTGTTCGTGTGGATACCGTAGAGCGTAGAACGCGGGAGCGGGATACGTGGTGATTAAACAAGCTTTGAACCTCCATTAATCTTCCATTAATGAACTGTTAAAGATTATAAAGGTATTTATTCTTTATCTCTGAATTAAATCTTTTATTTTCGCATGGATCATGCGGAGGGTTTCGCTATTTTGATTTATTTTTCACGTTTATTCCGCTGTATTTGTGCCTCGAAACCCTTCAATGACATCAGAGCTACTTGCGAAACATTTTAATTCGGTTATGTGCTTAATAGTTTTCGATATGTAACCATGTATGCGATTTATCATGATTTTGTATTGATACAATATGTATATGTTTTTATATATTATGAATATATGATATTCATATGATGTATAATCATGTGCTGATTGTGTGTATTGAAGTATGTATATGATACATGTTTGTTCTTATTATGGGAATCGTATTCGATACGTATTCGATATTATGAAAATCGTATTAATACAGATTTTCTGAAATCTGTGTCCGTTGTCCGATTTTCGCAAACGATATATGTTTTCTGATTGGAATCGGGTCACTGAGCAATACTGACATAGTCAGCTCTGAGTCTCTAAGCCATTAGATGTCGTTACAGACCCCAAAACGGTGATTTCTTATTTTCTGAAAATTATTTGATTTTCTAAAATTTTGAGTATATGTATGTATATATTATGAATATGTGATATTCATGTGATGTATAATCATGTGATGATTGTATGTATTACTGTGTATGTATATATGATATATTCTTGTTCTTGTTATGGAGATCGTATATGATACGATTTCTGAAACACCGTCAAATTTGGTGAAATCTGATTGCCGTATCCAATTTTTGCAAATGATATGTGTTTTCTAACTAGAATCGGGCCAATGAACAAAACTGATAGTAATACTATCATTGACGGGTCTGTAAGGCATTTGACGTCGTTAAGGGTCTCGAAACAGCGATTTATTTTCTTCAGAAATTTGTTTTTAATTTTCTGAAATTTCAAAATTTGTTATATATGATTATATGATATGTTTATATAATCTGAGATATATTATATGTGTTATGTGATAGCATGGTGGATGGTTATGGCCTAAAGACCCATAGTATAGTGGTTTTGATTTATGGTTTTAGTTTCTAAATATGACTTGCATGTCGTTTATTCATTGTAATTTAATTATCTCGAATATAACTTGAGTTCTTCTTGTAATTTCATTAGAATAGTTTTATTTTTATTATTCAATGTAATTATCAATGAAGACTTGCAAGCAAGGAGATGATCCAAAAGGGGATGATGGAGTAATGAAGAAAGAAGACATGTAATAGATAGTATTTTTAAAACCACCATAGACTGACCTTGATATTTCCATTAGCTTGGAAAGATCACATAGGATGGGGCCATAACCAAACACGTTTAATTTACGCACATTACATATATGTATATGATTGCATGTATTGGTATGTATGCGTAGATATAATCGAGATGCATGCTTAATATTGATTAATTATGTATGTATTAGATACGACACCCATGTCATGTTTGCTTAAGAAAGATAAAATCTGTAACGATTCAAGATTTTAAAATTGAACAAACGATCATGAGATTCTTGTGTTTATGAAACACGGTATTAAATATGAATTTCTTTTTCTGATATGGGGAGATTTTGTCAAAAGCGGATTATTAGTTTAATTCGTAAGGAAGTTGGGTTTTAAGTGAGACCACTTGTGACTTCTCCGACGACCTGGAAATCAATCTATTGACGAATATTGAAATGAATTATTTGATCAAGGAAAAATTGAGAATCTCTTTATGATGGGATAATGATCGTTAAAATAAACAATAAAAATCCCTAAATACATATTAAGTTAATCGAATGCCTTCCAATGTTTCATACTCGTCAAGATCTAGATTGAGAAGGAGTGGGTTTGCCAAAGCAAGGTGTTTTTATCAATCATGGGAAGACGTGATAAGTAAGTGTACTTAGTTTGGTGAAACATTGGGTCTAACTTAACTAAATCATTATAATAGGATTGTGGGTTTAGAGGCATAGAGTTTGGTGAGATTTATTGGATAAATGTGTACAAAGGGTTGTTCCACCAAACTTTCTAAGAGTTATATTTGATATAATCGACAAATGTTGTTTACCTAAATAGTCATGTTTTGAGTGTATTAGCCAACGCTATCTTAAAACATGGATGAAATATGAATCTTTGCTCACTAGAAAAATTTAAATAAATGTTTTCCGAATTAATAGTTAGGGCTATTAGTTTGATAAAAATAGTGGGAGGTATATGGTGATATACCATAATCACTTAAACATAATTAATATTAAATTTGCAATCTAGTTTATTTTATACACTTTAATATTGTAGATATCAAATGATAAACACAAACAACTTCTCTATGCGATCAGTTCTTGAGAAGGACAAGTTGACGAGAATATATTTCCTTGACTGACATAGGAGCTTGAGGATCGTCCTCGGACACTACGATGTTAGTCAAATCTCTTCCCCTTCTCTTAAAGTTGAGAATGTAACATGTGCAAATCATAGTACTTATTGGAAGCAAATTGATGTTGCGACTGATGTTTCATGTCTCATGCTCGTAAATATGTGTGCTGAGCTTAAGAAGCAATACGAGCATATAGATGCTTATGAGATGATTGAGCACAAGATATATTTGAAAATAAAAGGGCACTATACACTTACAAGTAGGGAGAGTGAGACCCGGTTACACCACATGTTCTAAAGATTATAGGGTATAATGAGTACCTTTGTTATTTTGGGTTTCCAGATTGGTCTGGAGACTTAGTTAGATTTGATCTTATAATCTTTGGACAAATATTATTCTTAGTTTGTTATGAACAATAAAATGAATAAGATTGGTAAAACACCAATTGAGTTGCTAAGCATGTTGAGAACTGCTGAAAGCAATATGATAAATGTATAAACTACTACTATATTGATGGTAAACATAGGGAATGCAAAAGGGAAAGGAAAATGGAAAGGCAAGGAGAAGATTTGATCTAGTTCTGTTGTCAAACCAAAGTCCAATCCCTAAAGCAGACTCTAAAGTCTAAATGAGGTGTTGATAAAGAAGACGATTGTCGCTTCTGTGGAAAATTGAGACACTGGAAATTAAACTATCATGCTTATTTGGAAGATCTGAAAAAGATGATCAATAAGGGTCAAGCTTCAGGTATCGGGTTGGAATTGGATTAAAAGTAGTTGCTCTGGTTAGAAGAACTCATTACTTAACTTTTAGCCTATAAAGAAAATTTAGAACTTGATAATTGTTATAACGTGCTTGCAATTGGCAGAGACATTATTTCAGTTTCTTTTTTGGACAAGAAAGGCTTTTTCATTTTAATTAAATAACAATAGTTTTTTATTCTATTTTGATGATGAGGCTTATAATGTTGCACAACTAATTAACAATTTATATGTTCTAAAGTGACTCAAATCAAATATTACCTTTGGCACTGTTGTTGAGGTCATATTAATGAGAAACGCATTTCCAGAATACATAAGGATGCATTCATGGATAAGTTTGATTATGAATTATACAAAAGGATGTGAATCTTGGTTTATTTGGAAAAATGACTAAAGCTCCTTTTACCGGATATGGTGAAGGGGTCATTGAACGGGTATGACTTATACATAGTGATGTATGTGGTCATATGTGTACGATGACAAAAGGTAGATTTTATTAACTTCATAAAATTTACTAATTATTTTAGTAGATACAGATATATGTATCTTTTGAAGAACTAATCCGAATCATTTTAAAAGTTAAAAGACTATAAAGATGAAGTAGAAAATATCAAAGAAAAGTTTTTTTTGATAGGAGGGATCACACCTTGTTGGACATGGTGCGATCAATGTTGAGTCAAGGAATCTTCCAATTAGTTTCTGGGGTTGCACCCTAGAAACGGCTCCACATACACTTAACCGTGTTCCTACTAAAACGGTTCAAAAGACTCCTTATGAGATATGGACTGAGAAATGTCACAGCATGTCATTTATGAAAATTTAGGGATGTGAAGCGTTTGTGAAACGTCTAATCTCTGACAAGCTAAAACCAAAATCAGACAAATATAATTTTGTGGGATACCCAACTGAAACAAGGGGTTATTCTTTCTATAATCCTTCCGAGAACAAAGTGTTTGTTGCTTGAACTGCTATGTTCCTTAAGAGAGTTTCTCTCTAAGAAAGACAGTAGGAGGATAATAGATCTCAATGAAGTTCGAAACCCACATGATAATATTGAACCAATGGAGGAACCTAAGCAGAATGTACAAGAAAATAATACTGCTCAAGAAACACAGGTTATTCGTAGGTCTAGTAGGATTCGCCATGAGCCCGAGAGATATTATGGATTTTTCTTAACTCAAGATGGTGATGTGATGCTTGTGGAAAAAGATGAGCCTCTCACCTACCTAGACACTATAAACACTCCAGATTCTAAGAGATGGCTAGATGCCATTAAATCTGAGATGGAATCTATGTATACTAATCAAGTATGGACTTTGGTTGATCCACCTGAAGGGGTAAAACCTATAGGGTGCAAGTGGGTTTTCAAGAAGAAGACTGACATGGATGGTAATGTACAGACCTATAAGGCACGATTGGTGGTAAAAAGTTTCAAGAAAATTCATGGTATTGACTATGATGAGACCTTTTCACCAGTGGTTATGGTCAAGTCCATCAGGATTCTGCTTGCTATAGCTGCTTACTATGACAATAAAATCTAGCAAATGGATGTCAAAACCGCTTTCTTAAATGAGAGCCTTGAAGAAGATGTGGATGTGTACATGACATACCCTGAGGGTTTTGTTGATCCAAAGGATGCTGGAAAGGTATGTAAGTTGTGTCGATCCATTTATGGATTAAAGCAGGCCTCAAGGAGATGGAAGATTCATTTTGATGAAATAGTCAAAAAGAGTTTGACTTTATTCAGAATGAAGATGAAACTTGTGTTTACAAGAAGTTTAGTGGGAGGCATGTGGCATTCTTAGGATTATATGTTGATGATATATTACTGAAAGGCATATGACTAGGCCTATT
This sequence comes from Oenanthe sinensis, assembly GCA_028671895.1. Classification (NCBI taxonomy): domain Eukaryota; kingdom Viridiplantae; phylum Streptophyta; class Magnoliopsida; order Apiales; family Apiaceae; genus Oenanthe; species Oenanthe sinensis. The sequence goes on from CM053814.1 coordinate 26,123,988, forward strand.
TATAATAATTAAATGACAACTCAGCTCTAGCTAATAAAGATAAGTAAATAATAAACACCAAACAGGAATCAAGACGAAGACAGTCAACTAATCACAAAGGATCTAAGTATCAGAAGTATTTTATGAGATTGCTACTCAATACTGGAAGAAGTTCATTAATATGTTCAAGCGTCAGTGAAATTAATAAAGAGGTAGTACTTCTAAAGAATACAGAAGATATAAAAGATTTCAACTGGTTACTACAGAAGATTCCAGAAGAAGAACAAAGACAGTGAAGCAGAAGAATGACAGAAGGCCTCAAACTTAAAGTATTAATAAATGAAGAATATTTATTAGTATGACACAAATGAACCAGACAGTACATTTGTGTGTCAACTAAATTAATATTTATTCTTCATTTAGTTCAAGAGGTTTCAAGAACAGAAGACAAAGAAAAGACGGGAAGATTTCAAAGTTGACTGCAGATTAAACAGATCACTATAGTATTTTTAGTTCTACAATCAAAGTAAGTTAATTATTTAATTTATTTAAATAGAATTAATTTATCATAAAAGAAATGAATTAATATGACTTATATATATATATATATTTCGAATGACTTTTAAATAAGTCATACTGAATAACTCATAAGAAAAGTCATACCGATATATATATATATATATATATATATACATATATATATATATAAAGAAAGTCATACCGAAATTCTGTTTAAAAGAAAAAGTCATACCAAATTTTCTTTGTTCAAAAGGTCATGCTGAATTGATTTTTTATTTAATTAAAAAGTCATACTGTTTTTTAATTAATAAAATAAGTCATACCGAGAAAAAAAGTCATGCCCAGCTTTCTGAAAAGTCATACAAGGCTTATTTTCATTAAATTAAGTCATATTGATAAATGTCATACAAAGCCCTTTCAACCTCTATAAATATGAGGATTGTGCTTCACTATTTCAGTGTTAGAAAATCAGTTCAAATTCAGAAATTTGTCTGCATTGTAATATTCACAGATTTCTGTGCAAGTTTGAATATAATTGATTAAACTCGAACACTTCATGTTGAATTCGTTCTAGATTAATTTATCAGTTATAAACTCTAATCTTCAGATAAATTTTGTAATACTTTTCAAGTTAAAATTATATCTTCTACTTGAACAATATTTCATTAAAATTTATATTTCGTTATTATTTAAAATAATATTTTTAAATCCTAAATATCGCGACAATTTATAGATATTGTATTCAACCCCCCTTCTACAATATCAGGGACCAATAATTGGTATCAGAGCTGGTTGATATCTTTTTATCAGATCCAAACCAAAAATTCCGCAACTCATACAGACATCAAAAATTATTTTTAATTCGAAATAATTATTTATTTGAAATAATTTTTTTTCTAAAAATTATTTTTGATCAAAAATTATTTTCAATCAAAAATTAAAATATTTTTTGAAACACTTAATTTTTAAATCTTATTAAGATGAGTACCCAGAAAGTGACTAGTATCAAAATTCCACAGTTTGACAGAGAACACTACAATTTGTGGAAACATAAAATGCTACTGTTTATCGGTATTGCAAATCCCAAGTACGCATTTATCATGGCCAAAGGTGTTGAGCCCCCTATATCAGTTATTCTCGAACATACGGTAGATGGGGTCGTAATCCCCTACAGACAGTTTTTGAAAATTCCGGCATACTATACAGATGAGGAAGCAGAAGCTGTGCCCCTTGATAATAACCTGAAGCTAATATTAGTTGAATCCCTGGACTACGTAATGTAGAATCAAGTAGTCAATTGCAAAAATGTAAAACAGATCTGGGAAACAATTGAAATTATCAATGAGGGAACTGAAGAAGTAAAGGAGAATAGACTGGAGATCCTGACCTCCCAATATGAGCAGTTTAGATCCAACCCTGGAGAGGGTATCTCTGAGGTGTTTCAGAGACTAAATAAACTGATAAACGAGCTCAATATGAATGAAAAGTTTTATCAGAACCAGGAGGTGAAATGGAAGTTTTTGTTGACCTTACCCGAGCATCTGGAACACAGGATTGCAGCTATCCGGGAATCTAGGGACATGAAGGAGGTAACCCTAGAAAGACTCTACGGAGTTTTAAAGACTTATGAACTGGAACAGATCCAAACCAGAGAGATGTACGGGAGAGGTAAGGTACTGAGTTCCTCCAAGGCATTAATGGTAGAAGCACCAGAGAAAGTAGAAGCGAAGGCTGTTTCACCTTCTAACAGTTCAACAGAGTATGTGGTTCTAGAATTTGGACATACTTCTGACAAACAAGAAGATGGTGAGTTCTACTCGCTGGAAGAACTAGATCAGCTGGAAGATGAATCTCTAGCTATGGTTGCCAGGAAGTTTGGCAACATGAGATTCCGAAGAAACTCCTCATTCAGAGTTAAGCCTAATTTTGGAAGATTCCAAAAAGGAGGTTCTTCGAAAGCAGTATCAAAAAGCGGCTACAAGACCGGCTTAGTTGATAGAAGCAAGTTTCGTTGCTTCAACTGTAATGAGCTAGGCCACTTCGCAACTGAGTGCAAGAAGCCTAAGCAAGGGAAAAAGAGAGAGTCTTACGAAGAGCTCAAAGAGAAGTATGATGCGCTCATGAAAAAGCATCAGGGAAAGTCCTATCTGGCATAGGGCAGAAGCTGGGATGACTCAGATAATGATGATGAGGAAGAGCTGAGAAATCTTGCTCTTATGGCTTCATCCGAGGAATCACTATCTCCCACCCGTCAAGGAGGAATAGAGGTAAATCCTTCGTGCCCTAAAATGTTTGCTCTTCTAGGAAAAGAACTAGATGGTGAAAGAGATAAAGTTAAGAAACTCAGACTCAGAGTCAAAGAGTTAGTTGATGAGACTGAAGTTCTTAAACAGTTAAAAAGAAATCATGAGAAGTTGACTAAAGATTTAGCTGTTCAAGTCAGTAAAGTCAGTTGTCATGTTGTAGTAGAAACTAATCTCAGAAACCAGATAGAAGAAGAAAAGAAGAAGTGTCTTGCATATAAGAATTCCTCATATATTGTAAAGAACCTAGTTGACCAACAAGAAATAAGTCGTAAAGTTGGAATAGGATTCGAGTACAATAAATCTGTAGGAAAGCCAAGCAACATAACCTCTTTCAGAAAAAGTGCTGTAGAAAGGGGTATCCCACATGTTGTTAAAGACACACCAAAACCTCTCTTCATAACACCGATAGCTGAACCCATCCTTGAGAGCTCCATACTGATTACATATGAAATGCAGTTAGAGGATCTCGAGGAAGAGAAGAAGAGAGGAGAACAGGTTAATGACATAAAAAGAGTTAATGTCCAGAAAGAGAAGAGTGCACCAGAGACACTAGTGAAAGATGAGGGAACTTCTAAGTCGCCCAATCTTGGTATAGGTGTAAAAAACTTAAAGAATAAAATGAACAGACCAAACACTTTTGTAAACAGTAAGGATAATAACAACAAATTTCATTCTACTGAAAACTTCAAATCTACTGATAAAATTGAAGTAGAATCTGTTAAGTCACCTACTGTCTTGAATAACATGCCTATTATTGATGCTTTCCATAAACCTTGTGGTATATTAAATTGTATGTTATGTGCTTTTAATGCTATGACTTCTTATTTTAAACGCATGATAGCTAAGAAAGATAACATGACACCTAGAAAATGCATCAATAATAAATTTGCTAAATCCAAGACTGCAACTCCTTCACCTACTAAGAAGGAAGAATATATTCCTAAGTCTAAACAGAAAGTTGTTAAGACTGTGTATAGGAAGGTAGGAACAGTCAAGGAAGATGATACTGTTATTCGAAAAGGATTTGTTATCAAAGCAGACAAAGGTCAATTCTTTAAGTATGCAGGGCCCAATCAATTTTGAGCTCCAAAGATGAATTAATCCGTTTGGTATGTGCAGGGAGTTAAACAGGTAAACCGAGTTATATGGATCCTGGACAGTGGATCTTCAAGGCATATGACCGAAGATAAAGCCCTGCTATCAAACGTGGTTGAAAGAGCCGGCCCAATCTTCACCTTTGGAGATAACAACAAAGGAATGATTACGGGATATGGCAAGTTAAATACTGGGAATGTTATCATTGAAAACGTCTCTTTAGTGGAAGGACTTAAGCACAATCTACTCAGTGTCAGTCAATTTTGTGATAAAGGGTACAAAGTAAACTTTATCAAGGACAAATGCTTAATAGCTCATTTTAAAGATGACAAAATGGTGTTGCGTGGAGTAAGGAAAGGAAACTTGTACGTAGCTGATCTCAACTCAGGAACTGAAGATGAAGCAAAACTATTTCTACTCAAAGGCTTCATAAGAAGAAAGCTGGCTATGGCACAAGAAACTCTCACATCTAAACTTCAAAACAATGAACTCTTTAGTCAAGAGGGATTTAGTGAGAGGACTGCCTCCAATGGAATTTACACAAGAAGGCTTGTGTGAGGCATGTCAGAAAGGGAAGTCAAAGAAAGCAACTCACAGAGGCACAAACACTTCAAACATCACTGAACCACTTCAACTCCTACACATGGATTTATTTGGTCCAGTAAATATTTTGTCTATGTTAAGGAAGAAATACGCCTTAGTGATTGTGGATGACTTTACAAAATATACGTTGGTTTTATTCTTAAACTCTAAAGATGAGACTCCACATTTGGTGATTGATCATATAAAGCTGATTGAGTTAGATTCAAAGTTACATGTCCGGGCAATCAGATCAAATAATGGAACAGAATTCAGAAATGGAGTTCTGAATAACTTCTGCTCAAACAAGGGAATAACAAGATAATATTCAGCGCCAAGAACTCCACAACAGAATGGAGTTGTAGAAAGGAAAAATAGAACCCTGATTGAAGCTGTAAGAACTATATTAAGTGAATCAAGGTTACCTATCTACTTCTGGGCTGAAGCTGTGAGTACAGCTTGTTACACTCAGAATCGAACTCTGATCAACAAAGATCATATGAAAACTCCCTATGAATTAATGGCTGACAAGAAACCAACTCTCAAGTAATTTCATGTATTTGGAGCCAAATGCTTTGTGTTAAAGGATGGAGATGAACATCGTGGCAAGTTTAAGGCCAAGGCACATGAAGCTATTTTTGTCGGATATTTAAGAAGAGCATATAGGGTGTACATAATTGATCAGCACCAAGTAAAAGAAAGTGTCAATGTTACTTTTGATGACACTAAACTCCCAAGTATCCAAACTGAAGATTATTCTGAGTCATTAAAATTTGACAATTATCCAGACTCACATTCTGATGACGAAGAAGAACCTGAGGTTGCAACAGAAAATGATGATGACAATAATAATGATGATCCAGGTAATAGTGGTGAAAACAATGATAACACTGGAAATACTACTAATACCAGTGGTGGACCAACAAGTCATCATGGCAGCAACTCAGGGGGAGGTGGAGGATCAACTGGTAGAACACAACATCACAATGAATTTCGAGGCGAATCATCAAGATCAAACCTACCCAGGGAAAGGATATGGAGCAGAGATCATCCTTTTGATTTGATCATAGGTGATCCAGATGTTGGAGTTAGAACCAGAAGTGCAACTTCAAATGAATGTTTATTTTCAGTTTTTCTTTCCCAAGAAGAACCAAAGATGATTGAAGATGCTTTGATTGATCCAGATTGGGTTCTTTCCATGCAAGAAGAGCTCAATCAGTTCGAGAGACAAGAAGTCTGGACACTGGTACCCAGGCCTAAAGATAGATCTGTTATTGGCACGAAATGGGTATACAGGAACAAGTTAGACGGTGATGGCATTGTTACAAGAAACAAAGCCAGACTGGTTGCTAATGGTTACTCTCAAGAAGAGGGAATTGATTATGACGAGACCTACGCACCTGTTGCACGACTTGAAGCCATCAGAATATTTCTGGCATTCGCAGCACATTCCAAGTTTAAAGTCTATCAAATGGATGTGAAGAGTGTATTTCTGAATGGAGAGTTAGAAGAGGAAGTATATGTGGAACAGCCCCCTGGCTTTAAAAATTCAGAGTTTGTTGATTTTGTGTATTTTCTATTTAAAGCTCTCTATGGGCTCAAGCAAGCACCGAGGACATGGTATGACACTCTCTCTGTGTTTTTACTTGAAAATGGTTTCATTAGAGGTGTCATAGATAAAACTCTCTTTTATAAATTGCATGAAAAAGATATGATATTTGTCCAAGTTTATGTTGACGGTATTATATTTGGTTCTACTAACGAAAACTTGTGCAAAAGATTTGCTAAGTTAATGCAGAGCAGGTATGAAATGAGCATGATGGGTGAACTGTCATTCTTCCTTGGATTGCAAGTAAAGCAAAAGGAAGATGGGATTTTTATTTGCCAATCAAAGTACGTAAGGGATCTTTTGAGAAAATACAGTCTAGAAGATTATTCACCAGCAAAAACCTCAATGCCAACAGCCACCAAGCTTGACAAAGATGAAACTGATAAGAAAGTTAACATCACAAGCTACAGAGGTATGATAGGCTCATTATTGTATCTAACTACTAGTAGACCCGATATAATGTTTACAACTTGCTTATGTGCAAGGTTTCAATCTGACCGTAGAGAATCTCATCTAATAGTCGTTAAACGAATATTTAGATATCTGAAGGGTACACTAAATCTTGGAATTTGGTACCCTAAAGATATAGGTTTTGAACTAATAGGCTATACAGATTCATATTATGCAGGGTGCAGGATGGACAGGAAAAGTACGTCTGGAAGCTGTCAGTTTCTAGGAAGTCAGTTGATCTCCTGGTATAGCAAGAAACAGCACTCAGTGTCTACCTCGATAGCCGAAGCAGAATACATTATGGCAGGTAGCTGTTGTGCACAGATCTTGTGGATAAGGAATCAGCTAAATGACTATGGACTTGCGTTAAACAAAATTCCTATTTTCTACGACAACACAAGTGCTATAGCTATTTCCAACAATCCTGTACAACATTCACGAACCAAGCACATTGACATAAAGTATCATTTTATCCGAGAGCATGTCATGAATGGAACTGTGGTGCTACATTTTGTACCCACAGAAGATCAACTAGCCGACATCTTCACGAAACCACTTGATGAATCCACTTTCTCAAAGCTGGTTAGTGAACTAGGGATGTTAAATTATGGCTAATTTTTTGGTTGCTATGAATTAATTTAAGCTCATAAATATTAAATATTAATATTTAAAAAATTTATGAGACTTGAATTAATAAAATCCTAGAGGTTTTGAATTTTTGAAAAATTATCTTAAGATTAAATTAATATGCTTAAAAGATAATTATTTCAATTATAACATAAGTACTTATATTTATTTTAAGTTTTTTTTAAGCATTTTTATGTAAATTAATGTTTGTTTTACAAATTATTATTGTACATAAATATAAATGATTATGTTATTAATTAGTCAATTAATTTACTCATTAAATTAATTCAAACTTGAGTTAATCTAATTCCTAAATTAATCAGAACAATTATTAATGTAAATATTTATTATATGTCTTTAATAATTTATTAGTATATAAATTATTGTTATTTATCTCATAGTTTCTAAAGGAGAATTGCTTGTTAATATTTATTGTATATTTATTAATTTATCTAACATTCGAATAAGATTTTTATTATTTTATTTTAAATTTAGAAACAATTAATAAGATAAGTAATTATTCTATCTTATTATTGCAAATCAGCATGACTTATTCTTTTAATATCAGCATGACCTTTTATTTTAAATTTCGGCATGACTTTTTATTGTTAATAAAAGTCATACCGAGTGTTTAAAATAAAAGTCATACCGAGACTTCAATAGCATAAGTCATACCGTATATTATTCTATTTTATTATTTTATTTTCAATTTTCTTTCTGTTAATAAATAAGTCATACCGACTTATTTATCAATAAGTCATACCGACTTATTTATCAATAAGTCATACCGACTTATTGATTAATAAATCATACCGAGTCTTTGTTAATTAAAGTCATATCAGTTTCTCTTTATAAGTCATAACAGACATATACATACATATAAACACACGGTTCTTCATCTTCTTGATCAATTTTTGAACAAAAAATTCGATTGTTTATCACCTCAACTGCTATCAGTTGTTTGTTCTTGATTAATTACAAGCTTTAGCTTGCTTAGTACTGTTTAAATCGATCAAAAGCAACAGAACTCTGCCCGATTTTCATTAAAAAATCAAGTGACTGTTCGTGTAATTTGTAAAATCGAAGCTTTGTGATTGTATTATTTAAAGGACTGGTGTGGAGTAATTCTAACTGATTATAATCGAATTGGGAATTAATAGCAATTAGGGTTTTAATTTTTCTGTGTAATTTTCGTAATTTTGGACTTGTAATTTTACTGTTTTATTTCAAGTTGTATTTGCACTTTGTAATTTATTAATTGTAATAGTTTAAATTAAAATGGTTGGTTTTTGTGAATTAGTAAAAACTAATTTTATAGGATTTTTTAATCCGGTGAATTGTTTAGTCGAGAGGTTTCGACCATGGATCGTATTTATGAATGAACATTCACTAGTCAGAACTGCAATCTCTCTGGATGCCCCGTTACAAGTGTTAGCACTTAGGGCTCTGTATTCCACTGCTAGGAATATGAGTACTGCAGAAAGAGTTCAATTCTCATTCACCATAGGAGAACATGAATACATGGTGACTGAAGAGGATGTGAACAGGATCATAGACTTTCCAACTGACAATTTTGTGGATCCACCCACTGTACCAGAAATTCTAGAATTTTTCTATACTATTCTATATCAGGGTGAGATCAATTTGGTAAGGTTGTCTAAAGCCAAGTTGGTAAGCGAGTGGGACCACTTCTTTGACACGCTAGCCAAAGTGTTTGCACCCACTACAAAGAGCAACTTTAACAATATATCTTCTCTACTACAAATCATAGGGTTTTCTGTGGCTCACAGGCGGAGGATAAATTTTGGAAAGTTGATTCTAAAAGAGGTAATCAAAAAGATGGGGAAGCCAGAAAGCAAGGAACATAATGTACAAGTCTATTATCCGAGGTTCCTGATGCTGTTCATGAATGACTTGTTGCTGGATGAAGATAAAGCCTTATTTCAGAATAGTCCTGTAGAAGAATCTCCAACTTCTCAGAATAACTTGTTTGCAAGGCTCTACAACAACCCCAAGTTTAAAAATGTGCAAGTGGTAAGGACAAATTATATGGTAGAGATATTAGATCAAATTGTTATTCCTGTGCAGGATCAAGAGCCAGAACAAGTGCCAATGCAAATAGATCATCATGTGCAACTTCTACTTGAAGCTGCTCAGCATGTCGAACAAGAGGCACTGAATCAACAGGTAATATCTCAATCAATGATTTCTAATTTCCTACCTATAAATATATCTACTACACTTTTAGAGTTATCTGTGGCGGACTATGATTGTGGTTTTACACTTCAGGACATTGGCCATGAACCTGAAATCACACAGGTTCAAACCCAGGCTGAGTTAGAGCCCCAAACAGTTTCTCCTTCACCTACTTCTCTAAGTCATATTCGTAAGAGGAAGAAACCTGTTAGGAAAGTAAGAGGTAGAAGTGTTTCTGTAAGTGAACCCGCAGCTCTGTCTCCACCATCTAAAAGATCGATATCTGAACCTGAGACAATTGCAGACCCGGTCTTATCCTCTCAGTGGGATATGGATTTTGAAACGGCTATCCAAGATTCTCTAGATACACTCGATCAAATGGGTGATTCTATTCGCCGTACAGCCAAGGCATTCGATTCAAATTCAGATTCTCGCACATTGCTAGCTCTCACACTAGCAGGTCCTCCACTTGAAGAAACTCAATCATAAGAGAGCACAATGATTGTTGAACAAAATGTTTTTGAAGAAAACTCGTCGGTTGCCACATTCATAGTGGATCAAGACATTTTGGATGCAGTGCGGCATCAGTTACCCTCAGAGGTACTAAGGGGAACCACAGATTCTCAAGAGCCATTCAATACATTATCTAAGGTGGTGACCCCCCTGGATTTCTTTCATCCAGTTCTCGTAAGAGAAGGTCTCGAATCCACTGGTGGATTTGAGAGGCAACCACTCCATAGAGGGAGATGGGACTCCATTCATGGAGTAGCTACATCAGTAGCGGAGCCACTTCAAGTTAAACTTGTTGAGGACGCGCCTTCACAGGCATCAGAAGATCATTTCAACTCTTCAAAAGCTATTATTTTGTATACAGGTACAACATCTGGATCTGGAAAGGAGCTAAACACTAGTGATGTGAGGCAAACACAGAGTGAAACACATGCACAGAGTGATAGTGAGTTAAACAGGAGTGCAAGTGAGATGAGTGCACACACACACACACAGTGAACTACTATCTAAAATGGAAGCTCTCCAGAAGGAAATGCAGATTGTCCAAGCTGAGTTGGTAAAAGTTAAAGCACAAGCAGAAGAGAAGTCTACATCTGCCTCTGTAACTCAACAGCTGATAATGATGCGCAAAGATGTTGACGATGTCAAATCCTCCATACTTCTAAAAACACAAGATATCCAGAATGTTCAAAGTCTCATTACTGAGGACATGAAAGAAGTGACCAAATTACATGAGAGAATTGATGAAGTTGAGAAAAGCTTGACCTTAACAATAATTGAGAATGAAAGGATATCAATGCAACGATTCAGCAAACTGGATGATGGAATGACTCATCTGAATGAGGGCATGAAGCAAGTCTATCTGACTATGCAAAAACTGATGACATCTTTTGAAGCCTCAAAATCTCAAGAGGATCCCTCAACTAAGGGGAGAAAACAAAGAAGAAAGTAGCTGTAGATGAAGGGGCTACTACTCAAGACAAAGGGAAAGCTAAGCTGTATTCTGAAGAACAATTTCTATCGTATGATCCAGAACCAGAAGAATAGTATTATGCTCAAGAGCAATTCATTGATGACAGTGCTCATGATAAATCAAACATTCCTGACTACTGCAGAGCTGAGGAAGAGACTGCATTTGATGAAGAATTTTTGTTTCTAAAAGAAAAACAAGTTGATCTAGCCTATGAAGAGGCAATGAAGAAACTAAAAGAAGACATCAAGGCAAGTCATGCAAAGACCGAGAAACTGAAAGCTCTAGTCATGGAAAGAACAAAGGCTGAAAAAGAAGCAAGCCAAGAAAAGCAGAATCTCTGGGCCATTGCAGTCAGAGAAAAGAAGAGAGATGTACAACTCAAGATTGGAAAGAAATAGGACACTGCAAGAGAAATAATGGACAAACAACAGAAGGGTCCATTTGACGACAAGCATCTGAAATCAATAATTGAGCGTCTAGAAAAGTCAAATGTCAACATTGACAACTTCATGAAAGCTCTGAAAGAGGAAGTTGACTATACCACTATCTTAGTGGATCATATTCTTGAAGACTGGCAGATTTTAGTCTACACTCATAGGAATGGAACATTAAGAATTTCCTTGGAGTTTTTCAGGCAAAGAAGCTTATCAGTGATATGGACGTTATTGAACAAAGTAAAGAGAAGCTCAGAAGAAAATGAACTTCTCAGGGATAGACTTAGAGTCTTTGCAACAGCTGTTAGTCCTCAGATCTTATTTGATCCTCACGAGGTAAGATTTTTCTCAAACAAGTTGTATCAAATCATGCAGTTAAATGAGGAATCTTTAAAGGGCTACACATTTAAGTATTTGATTCAAGTTGAAAGGATGCTAAGGTCGAAAGGATTCAAATCCCAAGCTAAGATGGATGTTGCACAAAAGATCAGAAACTACTGTTTGTCAAAGAAAATTCCTTCGTACATCAGACAAATGCCAAAGATAGACTCAACTCAGCCATATGATGTAGAAGAAGAGATAGTAGATCCTGTTGAGTAGGAAGTATTGTGGCAGTTAACAAGAGCTGAATAAAGAAGTTGTATGGAGAATCCACTACAACAGATCAATCAGTATCTGAAGAAGTACCGAGGACACCAGTTCATAAAGGTTCAATCCTAGAAGAAAGTTAAGTTGATACATCAGAAGACTGAAGACTTAGATAGAACAAGATAGAAACTTTGTAATATTTGTTCAGTGCTAGAAGAAAATCTATCTTGTATTTATCTTTCATGTATGAATCTGGAAAATTGTTAAATATAAAACCAGAACTTTTGTTTATTATTTACAGTCATTACATGTCGTACTACTTTCTTATTTATTAGTTGAGTTATCCTCTAGGAATTTGTGTGTTGAATGTTTAACAACAAATAGGGGAAGATTGAAAGGCATATGACTAGGCCTATTTGTAATAATTAGATGACAACTCAACTCTAGCTAATAAAGAGAAGTAAATAATAAACACCAAACATGAATCAAGACGAAGACAGTCAACTAATCAAAAAGGATCTAAGTATAGTATTTTATGGGATTGCTACTCAATACTGGAAGAAGTTCATTAATATGTTCAAGCATTAGTGAAATTAATAAAGAGGTAGTACTTCTAAAGAATACAGAAGATATAAAAGATTTCAAGTGGTTACTACAGAAGATTCCAAAAGAAGAACAAAGACAGTGAAGCAGAAGAATAACAGAAGGCCTCAAACTTAAAGTATTAATAAATGAAGAATATTTATTAGTATGACACAAATGAACCAGACAGTACATTTGTGTGTCAACTAAATTAATATTTATTCTTCATTTAGTTCAAGAGGTTTCAAGAACAGAAGACAAAGAAAAGACGGCAAGATTTCAAAGCTGACTGCAGATTAAACGGATCACCATAATATGTTTAATTCTACAATCAAAGTAAGTTAATTATTTAATTTATTTAATTAAATTGTTTTCCCAGTTGTACAAGTAGAGGGGGGTTGAATACTTGTATGTCTTTTCTGCCTGATTTAAAATCAAATTAAGAACAAACTCAAACACAAAAATATGAATAAGTAGTATTTTGTATTATTGATTTGTGAATACAAAACTCTCCTAGGGTGTACACAAACCCTAGCAGCTTCTCTGTGTTTATCACAGCAACTCTCTTTATCACTATGCTCTCACAAAATTTCACTCTGACAATTATGCTTCGACTTTTTCACTCCTTTACAATTAGGTTACATAGAGTTTATATAGAGAGCTGCCTATCAACTAATAACAGAAAGTAAAATTACAATAGGAATAAAATCCCTAATTATTAGTTGACAGTTTCCTTCTAGAATTCTCTTTCTTTCCCATAGCATATCTGCAATATATTTATCTTGATCTTCGAAGACTTTCCATTCCTGTGACCTTCTTCCAAATTTATCCTCAACTGTATAGACTCTGAAATCTTCAGACTCTGATGATCTTCAGACTCTGATCACATGTAGACTCTGATAGATCATAGAATCTGATCACCTTCCAAACTCTGATCTTCATGCAAACTCTGGTTTCACTTTCTACAGAAATTCTTCTAAGTACAAATAACATGAATGTTGACTATCTAGACTTTGATTATACATTTCAGAGACTAGAAAGACTTATTACAATAAACTAATCTAGACCCTGTTCTAGTATTTTATACATCATCAAATAAATATATTCCTAACAATCTCCCCCTATTTATGCTTTATAAAATGTAAGCATAAATCAAGGTTTGATGATGTCAAAACTAAAGAATAAAACTATTAATCTAGAACAGTATAAAAGAATTATAAAGGAAAAAGAATTACTTATTATTTAATCTTCTCAAAGGCTGGATTATTCTTCAAAAATGAATTCAGCATATTTTCCTCCACAATTGCTAGAGCCTCACTAACAAATTTCTTCAATTTCTTCATTTCTTCACTTGAGCATTTAATTTGACAATAAGTTGCTCTAAGATCATTTGCACTGCTTTATTGATCTTTTAAGTCCTTCAACATCAGAACACTAACTTTCCCACTCATAGGCTGAAACCCAAAGTAATGACCCACACCTTCTTAAAATTTAATCTGTTTTTCTTCCAATGGCATGACTTGATCATTTCCCTCAGTATCAACATATTTTAAAGAAAATTTGCCCATTTGTCAATTTGCCTGTCTCTGCAAAATCAGCTTCCTATCAATCTCCTTGAACCATTTGTGTGTGACAGCTTCTTTGCTCTTGTTAACTTCATAAGCAATTTGAAGTAGGAATCTAATATACTGTAGTTCCTTAGCCTGTTTGAAAAAGATAAAATTTGAATGACTAATCCATCTTACACTTCCACCTTCTAAGAAGTAAACCAGCATCTCATTTTTCACCTTTTCTGTACCTCCCTGACCTCCTTGTATCTTTGTTTCAAAAACATTATAAATAATTTGAGCAGACACCACTTTATTTAAGTGCTTCTGAGTGATCTTCTCAAACTGTTTATCTGTCAAGGATTGAGGATCTCTGGTTAGAGTAGATGTTCTGTCAATGTCAGATTCTTCAAATCCTCCAAGACCTATCTTCTTTTTAGCTCTAAGTTGCAGATTTGATTGACTGCACTTCCAGTATGAAGGTTCTTGAGTTTGATCAGAGTCTGACTTCTTTCTTTGCTTATCAGAGTCTGACTTAGACTCTGATTTTCCATGTCTAGTCCCTGACTGATGTGTTTGTGTTCTTGCAACTCAAGATTGCTTTTGTTGCACATCATCAAGACCCCTAGGACCATGAGAACTATCACCATCATCACCATCTCTCCTCCTTTTAACTCCCCTTGATGTATCCTTGTATCCCTCATCCTTATGTCTCCTGGAGGACTCACCTTGCTTCTCCTTCTCTCCCTTTTTGACATCATCATTACTGGTGACAACCAAAAGAATCTGCTCAAGAACAGTGGAGATATTTGCCTGGGCTGCAATAACTGAATCAACCTTGGAGGTCAAATCAGAAACTGTAGTTTGAAGATAGGCTTGAGTTGTAGTGATAGCAGCTAGAGCATCTTTAAAAGCTACTTCTTTGGATAATTGAAGGGAGTGAATTCTGTCAAATCTTGTATTGAGTAGAGAAGTTGTATTATCAACACCAGTGAGCTTGATTTTAATATGAGAAATGTCCTGGACCACACTGGATAATTGAGCAGCAACATCAGGTAACTCAGCTTTAATAGCTCCATCTATGACTTGATCTTTTTCACCAGGATAGTAACCATGTTCCTGTTGAAAGGATTTTTTCTGAAAAGCTTTAAGTCTCTCAGAATGATGAATATCCAAAATACACTCAAAAGAATCTTTATCATTGATGCCTCTTTGCTGTGAAGACTCCCAAGACTGAGGAAACACCTGATCAAAATAGATAAAAGAAGGAGTACCTTGATCATCATCTTCAGAAGTGCACTCCTCAGCAACAGGCTCTAGCTTTGTGAATGAAGGTGTAGACCCTGGTGGTGGTGTAGACTCCGAAACTGCAAACGGGACTATAGACCCTGACTCCTCCTGAGAGTGATCAGAGACTGTAGACTCTGGAAGTCTAGCCCTTATAGGCATGATTAAGAGTGGTTTTTCAGACTTCGAATATGCAGTCTCAGTTATAATTACAGGATTATCCACCAAAGCCTCCATGACCCTATCTGCTCTCCTTGCTAGAGAATCCACCAGATGAAGATGTGGTCTCTGTGTAAAAGATTTCTGAGCAGCAAGAGCCTCCTCCTATTTGCCAATCTGCACAATCAGACATAGTGAATTGTCATCCATCCCCTGCTCTAACTCATTGAATCAACTCTTTGGAAAATCTTGATCCCAATAAGTAAAGCTAGGTTCAGGATACCTTAATCTCTCATGCTCACAGTGGGGTTGGGCACCCACTTTCTCAATCTCACTCAGGCTCTCTACAGCCTTTTCTACCTCTCCTTTTGCCTGGTCCAGTGCCAGCCTCTCATATATTTTGTCACTCAATGTGGAGGGTGCACTCAATAAACCTACAGAAGAGGGGTTGAGAGATAATAATGGTGCTTCAATACCTGAACCACCTTGATGGAGGGGAACCCCTTCAAATGTCTGAAAGCTAGGGGTTTCCACCAAGGGGTGAGCATCAACAGATTCTGAACCCTTACTAGCATCTTCTCTCTTTTCAGAGTTTGTTGGCTCCAGTATTCCAGTCTCAAGGTCTACTCTAGACTCTGACTGCTTCAGTATGACTTCATTAAAAGTCAGAGTCTGAGTGTTACCATCTTTGACTGTTTGTGCATGAGACTCCCCCTCAAGGTGGATAGACTCTGATAGAATAGATTGGGAAATTACTTCATGAGCATCCATCAGAGTCTGTCCTCCCATATCACTGGGGTTCTCATCAGCTCTTGGATGAGTTGTCAAGGAGGGCCCAACAGCATACTCCTCTGCCCCACTATCACCCAACCTCTGACTAGGTGGTTCTTGTGTGGGTGAGGCAGACTGAGCATCTTTATCACTAGTCACCACTGGTGCACTAGTCCCAACCTCCAACTGCCTTGCATCTCCTGCTACCTCCTGTTGTTCTTCAAGAATAAATGCATCCAACTTGTGATGAAAGGCCCTGAGATGGATTGCATTGATTGCCTGGGCATCTGTGAGATTGAAGAGTTCCTGCAGTTCCCTTCTTACTCTTTGAAAATATGTGCCCTTGAATTGATCCAGTCTACTTTGGTAGGTTGGATAAATGTATTTGTTGGCAATTGTACCTAT
This sequence comes from Oenanthe sinensis, assembly GCA_028671895.1. Lineage (NCBI taxonomy): Eukaryota > Viridiplantae > Streptophyta > Magnoliopsida > Apiales > Apiaceae > Oenanthe > Oenanthe sinensis. The sequence goes on from CM053814.1 coordinate 26,140,604, forward strand.
ATTATGGACAAAATAGTCAGCCACCTGTCTTGACATAGGTTGAATTTGAGAGATCCATTGAATGGCTGTCCTGTAGGTAACTCCATTATCCCAAATTGCTTCAAGGTTAAAAACTGGTTGCTCAATCTCAGTTTCTAACTCAGCAACAGACTCTGATGCTCTTCTTTTGTGGACCTTAAGCTTTTTAGGCTTCTTTGTGATTTGCTGTTCAGAGTCTGGCACACCTAGTGCTTTGAGAACTTCATTTGTTCTGCCTTCTATGAGCCCAGATGCTTGTACTTGGAATGAAGAGTTGAATAGGTAGCTGTAGAGATTTTTGACCACATCTTGTGCTGACATTTGTAGCTCCTGTTCTATTCTCTTCCTGAGGGCTTCATAGGCTGAAAGAAAATCCAAGACTTGAGATTTAGTTTGATATTGCCCTGGATCTTCAACTGATTCCACCAAAGGATATAAGAATAGCAGTGCCTCATCACTTGGAGTAATGATCTCATCAATTAGACATGAGGCTGCATCCAATGGCATTCCTTCCCAAAATGTCTCATGATCAGAGTCTAAAGGCAGTCTAGACTCTGACTCAACATTAGACTCTGGTTCAGGTGTTTTCTTGATTTCATAGTCTGGCTCTGCAGGAGCCTTGGGAGCATCTGTTTCCTGTAAAATAGGGTTAGTAATAATAACAGGCTTGTGTATGTGTACAGAATAAGCCTTCCTTAACCTTCTGTACTTCTGAGCAAAAGATTTCTCAGGAGACTCAATGTGAGAATCCTGAGGTGCTTCCCTAGGTTTTTCAGAGTCTGTAGCCTTTTCAGAGACTACAGACTTGGATGTAAGGTTAGAATCAAGTGTATCATGACCTTCTTTTAGCAAAGAAAGACCTTCAACAACTTGTTTCTCTAGAGGGTTGAGCTCCTCATCACTGTGCTCATCTATAAGCCTGGTATGAACCAATTTTCTCCTCTTTACAACTGGTGTCTGTTGAGAGACACCAGAGGTTGGTTTCTTTTTAGATTTTGGTTTGGAAGATTGTGTAATTGAAGGGGATTTGGTGACTGGGGTAGGTGCAGGGGGACTCTCCAGTACTTGTTCCTGCACCATGTCACCACCAAAAAAAGAATCATTGTAGATAGAAGGTTTGTAGGTTGAGAGTTTTACCTGCATTACCTGTGGATAGTGCATAGCAGGTAGACTCTTCTTTTTGTCATCAATTCTCTTGATGTCAGAGAATATCCTCCTTTGTTGTTTGTAGGCCTGCACACAACAATCATCTGCCAACTTGGTTGACATGTCAGGAATGAAGTGATTAAGGAGAATCATAAGAAATCTATGATAGTAGACTTTCTTCCTCCCCTCATGCACATTATTTAATTTTTCTCCCATTTGAGTGAGCAACATATCACCAATATTGATTATTCTATCAAATAGGAGACTGTGACCAATTTGATAAGTAATAGCAGTAATAGCATCAAATCCACTGCACTTACCAGTGAAACACTTAGCAATTTGATCAAAGAAAAATGACCATTCTTTTCTTAAGTAAGGCCTAGTTATCTTGCTCATGTTATCTAAGCTAGCAGAATAACTTATTGCCTTAAACATGTTTTTAATGTCATCATCAGATACAGTTTCATCAAAAGATGATTTAACAGGCAATTTAAACACAGAATTAAGCACATTTGCAGTGACATCAAATGTAGTCGAGCCAAAGGTGAACATTATTTTACCTGGTTGATCCTGAGAAGGATCAACGACCTGTGCAGAACTCCAAGCTTTGGAGACAGCATCCATATGAATCACTGGAGATGCTTTCAGAATGTAGCTGAGTTCAGATTGCTCCATGAAATCTATCATTGGGAAGTAGTCAGCATCTACTCCTTTCTTATCTCCAAGAGCAGCAACATGATTTGTAGTCATGAAATCAAAATCCCCAAATGTGAAAGCAATCGCCTTGGGTCCCTTCATAACAGTAGAAACGGCAGCCATTAAAGTTGTTGAGTGGAAAGTGATGGAAAAGCTTGAAGAAATTAGCTAGGGTTCGTAAAAAACTCTGTGAATATTTTTGCCTTAGAAAATAATTGCAATAAACAAGTGAGTAAATTGTATGAAAAATTCTATTTTGTTCAGGTTGCATACAATACACACGAGTCTACAGCCTGTCTCCAGTCAAAAGATAACTGTTACCGCCTATTTCAAGTCATTTGAACATTTTAAATGCAATCAGAGTCTGCAGGCGCGAATTTTAACCGTTTCAGAGTCTAGGTGATAATTTTCTCAGAGTCTACTGACTCTCAGAGTCTACAGACTCATCATAGTCTATAGACTCGTCAGAGTCTAAAAACTAGACTCTGTCAAGGTAAAATACCAAACAAAATATTGCAATAATAATTAATCACAGTGTGTTAAGACAGGGACTATAATTAAAGTACATACCTTGCTTCTTGTAATTTTTGATCACTTACATATTTAACATACATAATTCACCTACCAGTCTGAGAAAGGTAGACTCATCAAGTGGTTTTGTCAAAATGTCTGCAATCTGTCTGTCAGTTGGAACATAGTGAAGTGTCACAGTACCATTTTCAACATGTTCTCTAATAAAGTGATAACTGACATCAATGTGCTTTGTTCTGGAGTGTTGGACTGGATTCTCTGCAATTTTAATAGCACTAGTATTATCACAATACATAGGAATATTTGAGAATGTTAGTCCATAATCAAGTAATTGATTTCTCATCCACAGAATTTGAGCACAGCAACTTCCAGCTGCAATGTATTCATCCTCAGCTGTTGAGGTTGATACAGTGTGTTGTTTCTTGCTAAACCAAGAAATTAATCTGTTGCCAAGAAACTGGCATTGTCCTGTTGTGCTTTTCCTGTCTACTTTGCATCCTGCATAGTCAGAATCTGAATAGCCAATTAGTGAAAAATCTGACTCTTTAGGATACTAAAGTCCAAGAGTTTGTGCCCCCTTGAGATATCTAAAAATTCTTTTCACAGCTATTAAGTGTGATTCTCTAGGGCTTGAAATCTGGCACACAGACAAGTTGCAAACATTATAGCTGGTCTACTAGCAGTTAAATATAACAATGAGCCAATCATACCTCTGTAGCTAGTGTTGTCAACTTTCTTACCCTTTGGGTCAGAGTCTAGCTTAGTAGCTGTTGACATGGGAGTTTTGGCAGTTGCAGAATCTTGCATATCAAACTTCTTCAACAGTTCTTTTACATACTTTGTTTGATTGATGAAAATTCCATCATCATTCTGTTTGACTTGAAGCCCCAAAAATAAGTTTAATTCTCCCATCATGCTCATTTCATAATTTGACTGCATTAGTTGACTAAACTTTTCACAGAGATTATCATTAGTAGATCTAAATATAATATCATCAACATAAATTTGGACAAGCAAAATATCACCTTTATATTTTCTAATAAAGAGAGTTTTGTCAATGGTACCTCTTGTGAATCCATTTTCAAGAAGAAATTTTGAAAGAGTTTCATACCATGCTCTAGGTGCTTGCTTCAATCCATATAGTGTCTTGTCTATCCTGTAAACATGATCAGGAAACTTTGGATCAACAAATCCTGGTGGTTGCTTCACATAGACTTCTTCTTCCAATTCTCCATTTAAGAATGCACTTTTCACATCCATCTGATACACCTTGAATTTGGAATGAGCTGCAAAGGCCAGAAACATTCTGATAGCTTCCAATCTTGCTATTGGTGCAAAAGTTTCATCATAGTCAATTCCTTCCTCCTGTGAGTATCCTTTTGCAACTAGCCTTGCTTTGTTTCTGATTACAGTTCCATTCTCATCAAGTTTGTTTCTGTACACCCATTTTGCACCAACCACTGGTCTATCTCTAGGTCTTGGTACAAGTTTCCACATTTTATTTCTCTCAAATTCATTCAATTCTTCTTGTATTGCAATAATCCAATCAGGATCTTGCAAGGTTTCCTCAATTTTCTTGGGTTCATTCTTTGAGAGGAAACAACTATAAAGACATTCATTTTGAGTGGTTGTTCTTGTTTGTACACCACTCTCAGGATCACCAATTATCAAGTCAGGAGTGTGATTCCTTGTCCATTTTCTAGCAGGTGGAAGATTGGTTCTTGAACTTGAAGCTCCCCCTAAGTCATTTGCATCTTCTGTATTTGAGTGAAATTCAAATGAAGAGGCTCCCCCTAAATTGCTTGACTCTGACAAGAGTTCAGAGTTGCTTGATCCAGACCCTGATGAGTTAGACTCTGTCTGTCTAGACTCTATCTGGATAGACTCTGTCTGGGTAGACCCTGACCTGTTAGACTCTGAATTATTTGGAGTTGAATTTTCTGGCTCCCCCTCAGAGTGTGTAGGTTCTTGTGTTGATTCAGGATTTATTTTAGGGTCTTCATCCTCTTCTTCTTCATTTATCTCAGAAATTTTTAGATTTTCAAATTCTAGTGTAGTAGACTCTGACTTATCCTGCAATCATGTATACTTTTTATCATCAAATACAACATGAATAGATTCTATAACAATTTTGGTTTTGAGATTAAACACTCTGAATGCTTTTGTGTTCGATGCATATCCAAGAAAAATTGATTCATCTGCCTTGGCTTCAAATTTGCTTAAATTTTCAGGATGTACTTTCAGTACATAACACTTGCATCCAAAAATGTGAAAGTGTTTCACACTTGGCTTCTTGTCCTTTATCATTTCATAGGGAGTCTTTCCATGCATGTTTATTAGAGTGCAGTTTTGAGTGAAACATGCTGTATTGACTGCCTCAGCCCAAAAATATACTGGCAGCTTAGACTCTGCCAACATTGTTCTGGCAGCTTCTATGAGTGTCCTATTATTTCTTTCCACAACTCCATTTTGTTGAGGAGTTCCTGGCGCAGAAAATTGTTGAGTAATTCCCTTTGATGCACAGTAGTCCTCCATGATTGAATTCTTGAATTCAGTACCATTGTCACTCCTCAGAATTCTTACTGTTTTCTTTGATTTTCTTTCCAGAAAAGTGATATGGTCTATTATGTGTTGTGAAGCTTCATCCTTTGAATGTAGAAAGAAAACCCATGTGAATCTTGTAAAATCATCTACAATAACAAGAATTTTTGTTAATTGACATAACATTTACTGGACCAAATAAATCAAGATGCAATAAATAAAAGGGTTCAGAAATGTTGTTTATTGTGTTGCTCTTGAAGGATGATTTCCTTTGTTTTCCAAGTTGACATGCTTCACAAAGTCCATCTTGCACAAAATCAACTTGTGGTAATCCTCTTACAAGATTCTGTTTAACCAACTTGTTGAGTGTTTTGAAGTTGATGTGTGACAGTTTCTTGTGCCATTTCTAGCTTTCTTCAGTTGAGGCCTTGCTGTATAGACACATGACTTCACTTTTTATGCAATCTTCCAAGCTGGCTTCATAAATGTTACCATGTCCGTGTCCTTTGAAAACCACAATGCCTGTTTGTTTGTGAGTCACAAGACACTCTTTGTTGTCAAAGCCAGTTTGGTAACCTTTATCTCCAAGTTGACTTATGCTTATTAAATTGTGCCTTAAGCCATCAACTAGAGCTACTTGTTCAATGATGACATTCCCAAGTACAATCTTGCCATATCCCAGTGTTTGTCCTTTGTTGCCATCTCCAAAGGATACTTCTGGGCCAGCCATTTCCTGTTGATAGAAGTGCCCAATCAATGCTAGATTTTCATAATCAATTTCATCCTCTGAGCTTGAGTCTGCCCAATCCTTTCCTGTTGATAGAAGTACTTTTCCTTTTCCTTGACTTTTTGACTTTCTGCATTCACTGGCAAAGTGCCCCAATATTCCACAGTTGAAACATTTGACCTTTGCATTGTCAAGTTTGATTATTGTACTCTTGCTCTTCTTAACCTTCTCATCTTCCTTCTTGAATGATGGCCTTTTGCTAAATTTGCCAGTTCTTTTGTTAAATTTCATTCTTTTGAAATTTTTAGCAAACATAGCCATCATTTGACTTAGATCAAACTCTTCATCAGAATCAGAGTCTGTGTCAGTAGACTCTGACTCCACAACAGCTTTACCCTTCTTTCTTGAATCCTTGATTCTTGATTATGTGGGTTGTTCCCGTTGTTCTTTCTCAGACTCCATCAAGAGTGCCACAGATTTTGTCTTCACAGACTTCTTATTCTTCCTCTGTTGCATCTCCAAATCATATGTCTTGAGTCTGCCATACAATTCTTCTAGAGTTAGTTCATCCAAATCTCTAGCTTCCCTTATGGCTGTAGTCTTATTATCCCACTCTTCAGGAAGTGCTCTCAGAAACTTGGTGTTTGTATCTTCAGAATCATAAACTTTACCAAGCATAGCCATTTCATTCAAGAGTTTTGTAAACCTATCATACATCTCAGTGATAGATTCTCCAGATTTTGCTTCAAAGTACTCATACTCTTGAATTAGCAAAGACCTAGCATTCTTCTTAACATATTTAGTCCCTTGACAGTGCACTTCAAGTTTTGTCCACATCTCCTTAGCAGTCTTGCATGATATGACACAGTTAGTTAGAACAGAATCCAAACTGTTGAAGAGAATGTTCTTTACTTTTGCCTCCTTAAGGACATTTTCTTTGTCCTCTTTTGTCCATTCAGCCTTTGGTTTCTCAACGAGGTGTTCTTCAGTTAATTTTCCTTCCTCGTTGATTTGAGGCACAATTTTTAAGGGCACAAAGGGTCATTCATTAATCCTGTCAAGATAGTCAGGTTCTGTTGCTTCCAGATGGTGCAGCATCTTAACCTTCCAGTGTGTGAACTCGTTTCTCTTAAGCATAGGAATCTTAGAATTGCCATCTTTGTTTCTAGACATCTTTGATCGATTTTAAACGTTAGGCTCTGATACCAATTGTTTTCCCAGTTGTACAAGTAGAAGGGGGGGTTGAATACTTGTATGTCTTTTCTGCCTGATTTAAAATCAAATTAAGAACAAACTCAAACACAAAAATATGAATAAGTACTGTTTTGTATTATTGATTTGTGAATACAAAACTCTCCTAGGGTGTACACAAACCCTAGCAGCTTCTCTGTGTTTATCACAGCAACTCTCTCTATCTCTATGCTCTCACAAAATTTCACTCTGACAATTATGCTTCGACTTTTTCACTCCTTTACAATTAGGTTACATAGAGTTTATATAGAGAGCTGCCTATCAACTAATAACAGAAAGTAAAATTACAATAGGAATAAAATCTCTAATTATTAGTTGACAGTTTCCTTCTAGAATTCTCTTTCTTTCCCATAGCATATCTGCAATATATTTATCTTGATCTTCGAAGACTTTCCATTCCTGTGACCTTCTTCCAAATTTATCCTCAACTGTATAGACTCTGAAATCTTTAGACTCTGATGATCTTCAGACTCTGATCACATGTAGACTCTGATAGATCATAGACTCTGATAGTCTATAGACTCTGATCACCTTTCAAACTCTGATCTTCATGCAAACTCTGGTTTCACTTTCTACAGAAATTCTTCTAAGTACAAATAACATGAATGTTGACTATCTAGACTCTGATTATACATTTCAGAGACTAGAAAGACTTATTACAGATAAATTAATCTAGACCATGTTCTAGAATAATTTATCAGTTATAAACTCTAATTTTCAGATAAATTTTGTAATACTTTTCAAGTTAAAATTATATCTTCTACTTGAACAGTATTTCATTAAAATTTATATTTCGTTATTATTTAAAATAATATTTTTAAATCCTAAATATCGCGACAATTTATAGATATTGTATTCAACCCCCCTTCTACAATATCAGGGACCAACAATTACTAATAGGGAATGTCATTCATTCTCTATAGACTGTGAAGACTTGGTTGAGAAATAATTTCTCAATGAAAGACTTAGGCGATGCGACCTATATATTAGGGATCAGGATCTATAGAGATAGATCAAGGAGATTGATCGGCCTAAGTTAGAGTACATACATTGACAAAGTTTTACATCGATTTCGAATGCAAAGAGGCTAAATGGATATGTCCCAATGTCTCATGGGATAGTGATCTCAAAATAAAATTTTTCCTAAATCATTGGATGATAAGGACCGCATGTGTAAAGTTCCATATGCGCCAGCAATTGGTTTTATAATGTATGCAATGATATGTACTCGTCCTGATGTCTCGTATGCTTTAAGCATGACGAGTAGATACCGGTCTAATCCAGGTGAAGGTCACTGGACGGCAGTCAAGAATATTCTGAAGTACTTGAAGAGGACTAAATAGGAGGGTTAAATCCAATATCTATCATTCATATTTTTCATACGATTCATAGCATACCCAATGTCCACCTTTATCATTACCCGGTTAAAGGTAACTTTGAGTGTAATCAAAGTATATTAATTCTCGTACAAAATATAATGATTTCAAGTCAAAGGATCATTACATCATTATCACAGTGAGAATTTCTTATGACAGTTATTAACATGTAGATTCTCACAGCGAGTTTGTCCAGTGCCATGCATTGAGACATGCACTTATGTTCTTGACTTTAGTATCACCATACCTATGACCAATGAGATGTGGTCATCAGTCAACAAACATGTTAGTCTTATTACATTATTATTGTCCTTAAATAATAATACTCGACTAGGGACTTTTAGGAATATAATATTTTTCATATAATCTCATTTTTAAGTCACATAATTAAATATATATAATTCGCATTAATATTCCAAGGACATTTATTATGCTTTCAATTTATAACGCAATAAATAAAGACATAATAAATATTAATTAAATAATCAAGTAAATATAATCTTTAATTGTTTATCATAAAGTATTGTCTCTAGGACACCAATACTAACAATCTCCCACTTGTACTAGAGCCAATCTCTCATGTATCTAATACCCATGGAACTAGTATGACCTTCGTGCTTCTGCTGCGACAAAGCCTTGGTCAGTGGATCTGCAATGTTCTCATTTGTATGCACTTTACATATATGTATATCCCCTCGATTATTAATCTCTCGAAGAAGATGATATCGTCTGAGTATACGCTTTGTTCGGGAACGAGACCTTGGTTCCTTAGCCTGTGAAATGGCTCTGTTATTATCGCAGTATAAATCTATCGGATCTACGACCGAAGGAACCACATCAAGACCTTCAATAAAATTCTGAATCCAGAAAGCCTCCTTGGCTGCTTCACAAGCAGCAATATACTCAGCCTCCATTGTAGAATCGACAACCGTCTCTTGCTTTGAACTTTTCCAGCTTACAGCACCTCCATTTAAACAAATTACAAAACCAGACTGAGAGATCGAATCATCCTTGTCTGTTTGGAAACTAGCATCGGTGTAACCTTTTACTACCAACTTTTCCTCTCCTCCATATACCAAGAATTGATCTTTAGTCCTTTTCAAGTACTTAAGAATATTCTTGACTGTCGTCCAGTGACCTTCACCTGGATTAGACTGTATCTACTTGTCATGCTCAAAGCATACGAGACATCAGAACGAGTACATATCATTGCATACATTATAGAACCAATTGCCGACGCATATGGAACTTTACTCATACGGTCCTTATCATTCAATGACTTAGGACTGTTTTCTTTAGAGATCGATATCCCATGAGACATCGGGACATAGCACCTTTTAGCATTTTGCATTCCAAATCGATGCAAAACTTTGTCAATGTATGTACTCTGACTTAGGACAATCATTCTTCTTGATCTATCTCTATAGATCCTGATACCTAATATATAGGTCGCGTCGCCCATGTCTTTCATTGAGAAATTTTTATTCAACCAAGTCTTAACAGCCTGTAAAGAAGGAATGTCATTCCCTATTATTAATATGTCATCAACATATAGTACTAGGAATGCCACATTGCTCCCACTAACCTTCTTGTAAACACATGGTTCATCTTCATTTTGAATAAACCCAAACTCTTTGACAGTTTCATCAAAACGAATGTTCCATCTCATTGAGGCTTGTTTCAATCCATAAATGGATCGACGCAACTTACATACCTTTCCAGCATGCTTTGGATCAACAAAACCCTCATGCTGTGTCTGTACACATCCACATCTTCTTCGAGGCTCCCATTTAAGAAAGCGGTTTTGACATCCATCTGCCAGATTTCATAATCATAGTAAGCAACTATAGGAAGCAAAATCCTGATGGACTTGACCATAGCCACTGGAGAAAAGTCCCACCATAGTCAATACCATGAATTTGCTTGAAACCTTTTTCCACCAATCGTGCCTTATAGGTCTGTACATTACCATCCATGTCGGTCTTCTTCTTGAAAACCCACTTGCACCCTATAGGTTTTACCCCTTCAGGTGGATCAACCAAAGTCCATACTTGATTAGTATACATGGATTCCATATCAGATTTCATGGCATCCAGCCATCTCTTAGATTCTGGAGTGTTCATAGCGTCTTGGTAGGTGAGAGGCTCATCTTTGTCGATAAGCATCACATCACCATCTTGAGTTAAGAGAAATCCATAATATCTCTCAAGCTCATGGCGAATCCTACTAAACCTACGAACAACCTGTGTTTCTTGAGCAGTGTTGTGTTCTTGTACATCCTGCTCAAGTTCCTCCATTGGTTCAATATTATCTTGTGGGCCTCGAACTTCATCAAGATCTATTATCCTCCAACTATTTTTCTTCGAAAGCATTTCTCTTTCAAGAAAAACTGCAGTTCGAGTAACAAACACTTTGTTCTCGGAAGGATTATAGAATGAATAACCCTTTGTTTCAATTGGGTATCTACAAAGTTACATTTGTCTGATTTAGGTCCTAGCTTGTCAGAAGTTAAACATTTCACAAACGCTTCACATCCCCATATTTTCATAAATGACATGCTATGACGTTTCTCAGTCCATATCTCATATGGAGTCTTCTAAACCATTTTATTAGGAACTCGGTTAAGTGTATAAGCAGCCTCTTCAGGGCGTAGCCCCAGAAACTAATTGGAAGATCTGCATGACTCATCATCGATCGCACCATGTCCAACAAGGTACGATTTCTCCTCTCAGAAACTTCATTCCATTGTGGTGTTCCGGGAGGAGTGAGTTGTGATATGATACCACACTCTTTTATGAAACTCTTAAATTCATGGCTTAAGTATTCTCCCCCACGATCAGATCATAGAGTCTTAATACTTCTGCTAGTTTGCTTTTCTACTTCAGCTTTGTATTCTTTGAACTTTTTGAAAGAATCGGATTTGTTTTTCATAAGATACACATATCCATATCTACTGAAATCATCAGTAAATGTGATAAAGTAATAAAAGCCACCTCTTGCCATGGTATGCATAGGACCACATACATCACTATGTATTAGTTCTAATCGTTCAGTGGCCCTTTCACCTTGTTTAGTAAAAGGAGCTTTAGTCATTTTTCCAATGAGACAGGGTTTCCATGCTTCGTATGATTCAAAATCAAACTTATCCAAGTATCCATCTTGATGTAACTTGGAAATGCGCTTCTCATTTATATGGCCTAAACGACAGTGCCAAAGGTATGTTTGATATGAGTCATTAGTCTTAAGTCGTTTGTTATTCACATAATAGATGGGAGTGTCTAAATCAAGAACATATAAACCGTTAAACAAACGTGCACCCCCATAAGTAACATTATTCAAAGAAAAGGAACAACAATTGTTCTGAATTGAAAAAGCAAAACCTTTCTTGTCCAAACAAGAAACCGAAATAATGTTTCTGCAAATTGCAGGCACGTAAAAACAATGCTCAAGTTCTAAAATAAGCCCAGTGGGCAATGATAAATGATAAGTCCCTACAGCCAAAGCAGCAACCTTTGCTCCATTGCCAACTCGTAGGTCGACCTCTCCCTTAGCCAAAGTCCTACTCATTTATAGTTCCTGCACATTTATACAAATGTGAGAAGCACATCCAGTATCCAATACCCATTATGTAGAAGTAGACAGATTGACTTCTATAACATAAATACCTGAATCAGAAATCTGAACAGACTTCAGTTTCTTCAGATCCTCCAAATAAGCATGACAGTTTCTCTTCCAATGATCAGGTTTACCACAGAAGTGACAATCACCCTTTGCAACAGCACCTTTAGGCTTTAAAGCCTGTTTGGGATTAGCCTTTGGCTTAGGAGTAGAATCAGATCCGATCTTCTTCTTTCCCTTCCATTTACCTTTCCCTTTAGCCTTACCTTTCTTGTTCACCTTCAATATGGGAGCATGTTCGGCCTTTTTCATGTTGGTTTCAGCAGTTCGCAACATAGCCAACAATTTAGTAGGTGTTTTGTCGATCTCAATCATATTGTAGTTCATAACAAAATGAGTGTAGTTGTTGTTCAAAGATTGTAAGATTAAGTCAATCTGAGCTTCTCGACCAATCGAGAAACCCAAAGTATCAAGATACTCAATATAACCTATCATCTTCAGAACATGTGGTTGAACAGGTTGATTCTCTCCCTGCTTGCAAGCGTACAGTGCTTTGCTCGTGTCGAACCTTTCTTGACGAGCTTGTCCTTCAAACATCCTTTGAAGGTGTTCAATCATCTCATAAGCATCCATATGCTCATGTTGTTTTTGAAGCTCAGTACTCATGGTTGCTAGCATGAGACATGCCACATCATTCGCATCGTCAATATACTTCTGATAAGCATTTTGTTGAGCGCGAGTTGCATTCTCAGCAGGAGGAGCAGGAGAAGGAATTTCAATGACGTGGAGCTTGCGCTCTTGCCTGAGGACAATCCTCAAATTCCTATACCAATCAAGGAAGTTAGTTCCTGTCAGCTTGTCCTTCTCAAGGGTTGCTCGTACGGAGAAAGTATTTGTATTGTTTGCCATTTAAATATCTACAATGTTAAAATGCATAAATTTAGTTAGTCTGCAGAATTTTAATTATGTTCAAGTGATTATCATATACATTCATAATATATATCTCCCACTATTTTATTCAAATCAATAGCCCTAACTATTAATTCGGAAAGCATTTTATCAAATCTTTCTAGTGAGCCAAGATCCATATATATTTCATCCATGTTTCAAGATAGCGTTGGCTAATACACCCAAAACACGACTATTTAGGTAGACAACATTTGTCAATTATATCAAATATAACTCTTGGATAGTTTGGTGGAACAACCCTTTGTACACATTTATCCAATAAATTTCACCAAACTCTATGCCTCTAAACCCACAATCCTATTGTGATGATTTAGTTAAGTTAGACCCAACGTTTAATAAACAAAGTACAATTACTTATCACATTTTCCCATGATTGATAAGAGCACTTTACTTTGGCAAACCCACTCCTTCTCAATCTAGATCTTAATGTGTATAAACATTGGAAGGCATATATATTAACTTAATATTTATTTAGGGATTTATTATTTAACGATCATGATCCCATCATAAAGAGATTCTCAATTTTTCCTTGATTAAATAATCTATTTCAATATTCGTCAATGGTTTGATTTCCAGATCGTCGGAGAAGTCACAAGCGGTCTCACTTAAAACCCAACTTTCTTATAGATTAATAATCCATTATTGACAAAATCTCCCCATATCAGAAAAATGAAAATTCATATTCAATACCGTGTTTCATAAACACAAGAATCTCATAATCGTTTGTTCAATTTTAATATCTTGAGTCATTACAAATTTTATCTTGTTTAAACAAGCATGGCATGGGTGTCGTATCTAATATACACATACATGATTAATCTAGTTAAAGCATGCATCATTAACTATTCTACACTAACATTCATACATCAATATGTAAAGTGCAGTATATAAACGTGCTTGGTTATGGCCCCTTTCCTACGTGATCCTTTCGAGCTAATGAAAGGATCAAGGTCAATCTATAGTGATAAAATATAAATACAATTACATGTCTTCATTCTTCTTGTATCCATGGGCGCATGCTCCTCTTCTTGGATCATCCTTCAATCTTCAAGTACATTACATGGAATAATTGAATACAACCTATACTAATATACTTATAAAAGAAAACTCGAGTTACATTCGAGGTTAAACAATTACAAGAATGAAGAAAACGACATGCAAGTCGTATTTATAAAACCAAAACCAAAACCATTAATTTGGGGTCTAAAGGCCATAACCAGCACCATGCTCAAGTACACAAAAAGAACATGAAAAATATTGCAGGGGTCCAGGGTGGCAGCCCCGGGCGGGGTCCGGGGCGACATCCCCCAGCTGGGGTCGAGCTGACCTGGGTTGACTTTTATATATACAGGGTTGTATGTATTCATCAATTGATAAAATAAGTAATCAACGACTAGATTTTGTACATGTCGATTGATGACATGGACCCTAAAACTTCCATGTCATCGATTGATAACTAATTTATCCATCAACTGTTAGTACTATCCATTGATAGAAAATTTTACCATCAATTGATATAGTTATCAGTCAATAGATAAGAATATCCATTGATAGAAAAATATTTATCCATTATTTATGTAGAAATCAACAAATTAACATAGACAATGGCTGCAGTCTAAAACTAACATAAATAAATAACTTGTCATACATTTAAAATATTAAACATAGTTAAGCATACCTAAATCACAGACTAATCTATTGAAAGTAGATCCATCTATTGGTTTGATAAAAAAATTTACAAGTTATCTTTTGTTGGGATTCGGGCACATATACGCAGCGGAATTACGCTAAATAATAAAAAAATAACGAATCCCAAACGCAGGATCCGTGTATAATTGACGGATGATTATGGAGAATCAGATGTGTACCTTATTAAAGCTTTCCTTATGATGATTATAGAGGTCCAGAAGTGATGAATCACAGCATCCCTTCACAAAAATCTACTCTCTATCGGTATCCACAAGAACGTCGTATCGTCTAACGATTACCGGAGTTAGGTACTAGCATGTTTCTGCCTCTTTGTCTCTCTCTTTCTCTAGCCTCTCAGAAACGTAGAGCTGCTAGGGTTTTATTAAAGACCAATTATCTCCACTATTACCCTAAACTATACATCTTTATGTATATATAGGGGATAGAGGGACTTGGGCCAAAACCCTAATCTGATTGGACCTTTTAAAACCCATTCAGATTTCGAATTTATATTATTATTAAATTCGAATTCTAATATGTATATAATTAATCAAGTCTCACTTAATTAATTAAATAAATAAATTCGAATAATAATAATAACCGTATTTAAATTCATAATTTAAATAACTCTTCGTTTAAACGTTCTTTGTGTGTGACCCTTTAAGTTATTATTACGTTGGCAATAATTTTATTTTCTAATAATAAAATTATAAACAATTAGCGGCATCTAGTAATACATCATTGCTACCCAAGTAATAATAATAATTGGTGATTCAATTAAACCTTTCGTGAATAATGTACAATGTAATATAATCCCTTTAACCTTATATTATAGATCAAACTCGAGGCATATATTGTGTCATCCTCTTCAACGTTTAATCCGGGTTTCCTTGATCAACGAGTAGACTATTAATCAAATCAACATTTGAGCATGACCATACATTTTATAGTCTCACTCAATCAAGATGCCAATAATATCACTCCTAAAGTAGGAGGGTTAAATCCTATATCTATCATTCATATTTCTCATACGATTCATAGCATACCCAATGTCCACCTTTATCATTACCCGATTAAAGGTAACTTTGAGTGTAATCAAAGTATATTAATTCTCGTATAGAAATATAATGATTTCAAGTCAAAGGATCAATACATCATTATCACAGTGAGAATTTCTTATGACACTTATTAACATATAGATTCTCACATCGGGTCTGTCCAGTGCCATGTATTGAGACATGCACTTATGTTCTTGACTTTAGTGTCACCATACCTATTACCAATGAGATGTGGTCATCAGTCAACAAACATGCTAGTCTTATTGCATTATTATTGTCCTTAAATAATAATACTCGACTAGGGACTTTTAGGAATATAATACTGTTCATATAATCTCATTTTTAAGTCACATACTTAAAGATATATAATTTGCATTAATATTCCAAGGACATTTATTATGCTTTCAATTTATAACGCAGTAAATAAAGACATAATAAATATTAATTAAATAATCAAGTAAACATAATCTTTAATTGTTTATCATAAAGTATTGTCTCTAGGACACCAACACTAACATCTTTCACTAGGGATAAAATGTAATTCAATAGTACCATTCTTTACATATTCCCTAATGAAGTGATACATTATGTCAATGTGTTTGGTCCTTGAATGTTGAACTGGATTTTCATTAATGGCAATAGCACTAGTGTTGTCACAAAATATTAGAATTTTTCTTAATTTAAATCCATAATCAAATAATTGATTCTTCATCCATAACACTTGTGCACAACAGCTTCCAGCAGCAATGTATTCAGCCTCTACAGTGGATGTAGACACTAAATTTTGTTTTTTTCTAAACCATGATAAAAGTTTATCTCCTAGAAATTGACAAGTGCCTGTGATACTTTTTCTGTCAATTTTACAACCTGCATAGTCTGTATCTGAATAACCAATTAGATCAAATCCAAAGTCTCTAGGGTACCAAATTCTAAGATTTGGTGTTCCTTTGAGATATCTGAATATTCTTTTTTATGCAATCAAATGAGACTCTCTAGGATCAACTTGAAACCTAGCACAAAGACATATAACAAACATTATATCTGGCCTACTTGCAGTTAAAAATAGCAATGATTCAACCATGCCTCTATAACTTGAAATGTCCACTTTAGCTTCCTTAGTATTCAATTCAAGTTTAATTGCAGTGGTCATGGGAGTTTTTGCAGAAGAACATTCATTTAAATCAAATTTCCTTAATAAGTCAGAAATATATTTGGTTTGATTTATGAAAATTCCATCTTTAACTTGTTTGACTTGCAAACCAAGAAAATAGGTAAGTTCTCCCATCATGCTCATTTCATATTTACTTTGCATCAACTTAGCAAACTTTTGACAAAGTTTCTCATTAGTTGAGCCAAAAATAATGTCATCTACATAGATTTGAACAAGAATCATAGAGCCAATAACATTTCTATGAAAGAGAGTTTTATCAACAGTACCTCTTATGAAATGATTCTCAATCAAGAATTTAGATAGTGTGTCATACCAGGCTCTAGGTACTTGTTTCAATCCATACAGTGCTTTGAGAAGATAGTATACAAATACAGGATGAATAGGATCAACAAAACCAGGAGGTTGTTCTTCATATACTTCTTCCTCTATTTCTCCATTGAGAAAATCACTTTTCACATCTATCTGATAGACATGGAAATTATCATGAGCAACATATACTAGAAAGATTCTGATTGCTTCCAACCTTGCAACTAGTACAAATGTTTAATTAAAATCTATTCCTTCTTCTTGTGAATAGCCCTTGGCCACTAATTTTTCTTTATTCCTTGTCACTGTACCAGATTCATACATTTTGTTTCTAAACATCCATTTTGTACCAATGACAGACTTGTTCTTTGGTTCGGGCACCAACTTTCATACCTTATTTCTTTCAAATTGATTTAACTCTTCTTGCATAGCAAATATCCAATCAGGATCATTCAAGGCTTCTTCAATCCTTTTTGGTTCTTCTTGAGATAGGAATATACTATACAAGCATTCATTTTGAGTTGCACTTCTAGTTTTGACACCATTATTTGCATCTCCAATGATCAACTCAAAGGGATGACTTTTTGTCCATTTCTTTTGTGGTGGTGAATTTGTCCTTGAAGATGAAGCTTCATGATCATCAGAATTGTCATGATCATTTTGATGTGATTGATTATTTGAGAACCCTCCCCCTGAGATGGATACTCTACTTGAAGATGTTGGTGTAAGTGCCCTAGAGGCAATACATTGTTTCTTTTAATAGACCTTTATGTCATTTGATTATTCAATAAATGTATTTATTATGACTTTAATTACTGCGATATATTTGTTAGCATAATAAATGTCCTTAGAATCATGATACATATTGTATAGTTTAAGTACATGACTTGAACTTGAGATTATATAATATATCATATTCTTAAAGGTCCCTAGTTGAGTATTATTATTACAGGACAATAATAATACATAAATAGACTAGTATGTTCTTTGACAGATAACCACATCTCATTGGTTATAAGTATGAGGATACTAAAGTCAATACATAGGTACATGTAGGAGTACATGGTACTGGACAGACCCACAGTGAGATTCTTCATGTTTAATAAAGTCATAAGAAAGACTCACAGTGATAATGGTGTAATGATCCTTTGACTTGAGATCATTATATTTCTGTACGAGGATTAATATACTTTGACTACATTAAAAGTTACCTTTGACCGGTTGATGATAAAAGTGGACATCGGGTATATCATGAGTCGTATGAGAAATATGAATGATAGATAAAGGATTTAACCCTCCTATAATTAGGAGAGATATTATTAGCCTCTTGATTGAGTGAGACTATAAAATGCATGGTCGTGCTCAAATAATGATTTGTTTTTCATAGTCTACTCATGGATCAAGTAAACCCGGATTAAATGTTGAAGAGGATGAATAAATACATGTC
The DNA here is from genome assembly GCA_028671895.1 of Oenanthe sinensis. NCBI lineage: Eukaryota > Viridiplantae > Streptophyta > Magnoliopsida > Apiales > Apiaceae > Oenanthe > Oenanthe sinensis. The sequence goes on from CM053814.1 coordinate 26,159,148, forward strand.
TCGAGTTTAATCTATAATATATATGGTTAAAGGGATTATATTACACGGAAACATTAATCACGAGGTTTTATCGAATCACGATTTAATTATTTTTTTAATTGGGTAGAAATGATGTATTACTGGATACCGCTCATTGTTTATAATTTTATTGGAGAATAAAATTATTGTCAATTAAATAATAGCCTATAGGGTTACACGCATGGAGCACTTAGAGGAATAGTTAATTTAAATTATAGATTTAAATTAATTGATGATTATTTAAATTTTATTATATTAATTAAGTGAGACTTAATTAATTGAGATAATATAAATTCAAATTAGAGGAGTATTTCTGCCCATAATAATTAAGTATGACTTGGTTATTAATTAAATAATAGAAATTCGTTTTATTATTTAATCATATACCTACATGGGTTAGGTTTTGCTGTTATGGGCCTATTAATCAGCCATTATAAATAGATAATGAAGGGTTAAGAGGCCATTACATTTTTGAGATAAAAAAACCCTAGAGGGGGCAGCAACAAAGGAGGCAGAAAAAAACAACTCAAATTATCAAGAGGGAGGCTAGTACGTCCATTCCGCAGTTAAGATCGTGAGACATTCTTGAAGGTGCTCGTGTGGATACCATAGAGGTGTTTTTCGAGAGGAAGACACAAGTCGTGAAAGCTAGGATCTCTGTTGAGTTCGTGAAAGTCAAGATCTTAATAGGTATAATTTTATTTCACCATAATCTGTCCAATCTTATACATGGATCCTGAGTTTGGGTTCCAATTTTTTTTTGTTATATTTACGTTTATCCGCTACGTTTTATGCCTCGGAACCCAACAATGGTATCAGAGCTACGTGTATAAGGGGTTGATTTGGTTACGTGTTTACTGTATTTTATACGAGTATGCATGTTTGATGAATCTGCCATGATACAGTTATTTTATATGAATGATATAATGAATCTGTTAATATTATGATATGATGATACCATGCCTGCCATTTTTATAATCTGCTTAGATTGAATCGGAATTGGAAGAACAGTGGGTTAATGATGTTGTATAAACAGAATCTGAATTGGATTTGGATTGATTATATAATTGTTATATGATCAGTTTATATGTATATGTAATGTCTGATTGTATATGATATAACAGGCAGTAGCAATAGTTTGATCAGAATCATTCTGTGAAAGCTAGAAAAGAAACTGCAGCAGAAAGTGTTTCTGGTGTCCGTTTTCGATCTATAATATGTTTTCGGAAGTTTTTTTTCCGCATTCTGACATCGTTTAAGCCTTCAAAAATGCGATTTACTGTTTTCCTGAAATTTTCTGATTTTTCTGATTTTTCTGATTTAGCCATATATGATGTTTGATGATTGGATCATGAGATATATGATATGGCATACTCTTATATATGATTTTACATGTTCTTTAATGGTTAATTGAGCATGGTGCATGGTTATGGCCTTCAGACCCTAGTTGTAATGGTTTATTCTTTTGGTTTGTAATAAATACGACTTGCATGTCGTTTTCTATTTGTAATTATTTATCTCGAATGTAACTCGAGTTCTGTTGTAATTTCATTAGTATAGTTATTAATGTAACATCCAAGAAGGACAAGGGGAACAAGGAGGCAATCCATGGAGGCTAAGGAGTCAATGGAAGCAATAGAGAAGACATATGTAATAGTTACTTATTACCCCATAGATTGACCTTGATCTTTTCATTAGCTTGAAAAGATCACATAGGGTTGGGCCATAACCATTGCACGTTTACTTTCACGCTCTTTACATATGTTGTATGGAATGTATGTGTAGAGTAGAAGATGCATGCTTTAATTAGATTAATTATGTATGCATGTATTAGATACGTCACACATGCCATGCTAAACAAGATAAAATCTGTAACGATTTAAGATTTTAAAATTAACAAACGATCATGAGATTCTTGTATTTATGAAATATGGATTTTTAAAACATGGAATTAAATATGGATTTTTGATATCTATAACTGGGATTTTCTGACAAAAGCGGATATGCGTATTCGTAAGGTTGATGGGTTTTAAGTGTGACCATTGGTATCCTCCATCTACCTGGGAAATGAACAATTTAAGATGTCAATTTGAAATATTTGGTTCAAGGAAAATTGAGGATCTCTTTATGATGTGATCATGATCGTTTTAATTTTCTAAACCCCTTAACAAAATATTAAGTTTTACTCGGATGCTTTCCAATGAATGGACACTCATCGAATCCTAGATCGATAAGGGGAAGGACTGTCAGTGGCAGGGGACTCCTATCTATCGTGGTGAGATGCGACAAATATAAATGGTTATATTCGGCCGTTGTATCATTGGGTCTAACTTAACTGAGTCATCATAATAAGGTGAAAATAAACGGTTATATTCAACTATTATGAACTTAGAAGCATAGAGTTTGGTTAAAAGTCTATTAGATAGATAAGATCAATCGTTGTTCACCAAACTATCCAAGAATTATATATGATATAAGTGACAAATGTTGTGTACCTAAATAATCATTTTTTAAGGACTTCCAGTGGTTGACTTAGGACATAACGAAATATGGATCTTGGCTCACTAGAAAGAATTATGGGATATACTTTCCAAATTAATAGTAAGGGCTATTAATTTGATAAAAATAGTGGGAGATATATTATGAATATATCATAATCATTTGAACATAATAAATAACTCAAACAATCTAATATTTATTTTTTGTTGTAATCATTGTAGATACTAAATAATGGCAAACAACACAAACACACTATCCGTACGATCAGTCCTTGAGAAGGATAAGCTGACAGGAGGAAACAACTTCCTAGACTGGCAGAGGAATTTGAGGATTGTCCTCAGGCAGGAGCGCAAGCTTCATGTCATTGATATCCCTCCGGCAGGTCCCTTTCCTGAGGGCGCTACTGTTGAGGAACGAGCGGCCCACACAAAGAATGAGAATGATGCAAATGACGTTGCATGTCTTATGTTGGCAAGTATGAATGCTGTGCTTCAAAGACAGCATGTGCATATGGATGCATATACTATCAATGAGCACTTGCAAAGCATGTTTGCAAGCCAAACTCGTCAAGAAAGGTTCAACACGAGTAAGTCAGTCTTTAATTATAAACAAGGGGCAAGTGAACCAGTTGGCCCACATGTTCTGAAGATGATTGGTTACATTGAGTACCTAGAAACTTTGGGTTTCCCGATTGGTCAGGAAATTGGTATTGACCTAATCATGAATTCTTTGAACAACAAATTCACTCAGTTTGTTATGAACTACAATATGAATGAATTTGACAAAACACCTACTGAATTGTTGGCTATGTTGAGGACATATGAGACCAACATGAAGATAGTTGAACCTGCTCCCATACTGATGGTGGGCAATAAAGGTAAGGCCAAAGGGAAAGGCAAGTGGAAGGGTAAGAAGAAGACTGGATCTGATTCTACACCCAAACCAAAGTCAGGTCCCAAACAGGCTTTAAAGCCTAAAGGTGGTGTTGTTAAGGGTGAATGTCACTACTGTAAGAAAACTGGTCACTGGAAGAGAAACTGTTTAGCTTACTTGGAGGATCTGAAGAAGAAGAGGGCTGAGCAAGCTTCTACTTCAGGTATATATGTTATAGAAGTCAATCTGTCTATTTCTACATCTTGGGTATTGGATACTGGATGTGCTTTTGATATCCAAGTTGCCTTGGGTCCTCTTTTACTAGTTGCAACCTGAGCCTTGGTTGCCAACTTTAATTCCTTTTATTTTGGTGGGTTTAAATCCACTTTAACTTTGGGAGTTGACTTTTCTGGCTCAATCACCTTGGAACTCATGGCAGACATATCATGCACATTCTTAACATTTTGACTAGCATAATTGTTATCAGGTATATGTATGTTCCATGATATTCTAGGCATGTTCATATTGACATATGCAAAGAAAGGATTATACATGTATGGAACTTGTGCATAAGGCATATGAACATTAAGTGCAACCAAATTAGAAGACATGGAATTCATGAGCATAGGATTAGTAAGCATGACATTTGCAGACATGGCATGTGCACTTAAATCATTTGAAGGTATGTAGTTCTTTTCTTTCTTGCAATGTATAGACAAAGGATTTACACTCCCACATTTAGCACAAACCTTTCTATGTGCATACATATCAAGAGTGTAATTGTTGTGCTTATTTATGCTCACTTTTCCATTCCTATTCTTTTTCTTTTTCTCAGACTTAGGTTGGATAATTTCTACAGGTGTTGTCTCTTCTAATTTTACTTTTAACTATTTCTTGGATAAGCTACCTATGTTAATCTTCTCAACTTTAGTCTCAACTTGATTCTTGGTTCCAGTTTCCTTCACAAACTCGATAGGGGTGCTAAAATTATTCTTCTTGTTAGCCTTTGATGATTTACTTGTCGATGGATGCCTATCAATTGATTCAGCATCAATCGATTAATAATCCTTATCAGTTGATAAAGGATTAGCAGTCGATTGATCTTTATCCATTGAGGTTTCAACCAATGACTTTCCTATAGATTTAGGGGATTCTCCTAGAGTATCTAAGCCCTGAACATCAATGATTTGTTTGGCAGTTTTAGCAGACCTATTCCATTTGTTAATGGTTTTAATTTCTCCAGGCAATTATTCTTTTAACAATTCTTCTCTTCTTAAACTATTTATAAGTTCATCTCTATCATCCTTACTTTCCTGCTTGAATCTTTCTAAAAAACAAGTTCATTTTCAAGAAAGACATTCCTCTCAGTCAAAGCATCAATAATATTCTTTAACTTGAGGTTTTCTTTATTTAGAGATTTTAGAGTGACATGCAAATTGTATAATTCATTAAACATTTCATTGATGGTACTATTGCATTCATCTTTTGAAAGCTCAGAAAAATTATTTGTTAGTACCTGATTTGATGATGAACTAGCCTCTTCATCTTCATGATTTTCCATTAGTGCTAGATTGATGAATTCTTCAGAATCATTGTCCTCACCATCCCAGTCTTTCTCTTTAGTTACAAAAGCCTTTTCCTTTGTTTGATAAGGTCAAAATAATTTTCTTGTAGTCAATTCCATCATATGATTTTGCCTTCTTTTCTTGTTATGGCTTTCTACATTTATTGGAGAAATGAACAGCTAATCCACAGTTAAAGCATTTGAATTTTGATCTGACAACAAAATTTTAATTTTGGTTTTCATTTCTACACTGAGATCCAGGCCTTCGAGTATTTGGATTCCTCTTGAATTTACGCTTTGAAAATTTACGCTTTGTGATAGATCCTTTTACATAGCCATTTTCCTTCTTGTCTTCATTTCCCTTAAACATCAAAGCCACAATATTTTCTTTTCTTTGATTCTTCTCAATCTCCTCATCCTGTTAGATTTCCAACTCATATCTCTTGATAATAACATAAATTTTCTCGAGATTATAGTCCTTGAATCATGAGATTGTCGAATAGAAACAATCATAGGTTTCCATTATTTTGGAAGAGATTTAAGAAATTTTAGATTTTTATTTCAGTCGCATAAACCCTACCATATAGTTTTAGTCTATTCAAAAGCTTTTGGAATCTACTATAGGTGTCATTGATGGACTCTCCACTATTGAAATAAAAAGATTCATACTTTTGAATCAGGAATTGCATTTTATTCTTCCTGACCTGCTCAGTTCCTTCACAAAGAGTTTGAAATGTATCACATACTTCTTTTAAAGTAGTACAGTTGATTACATTATCAAACATATCCTTTTCTAGACCATTGAACAGTATGTTCATGGACTTTTTATCCTTGAGCACCTCCTTTTCATCTTCTTCAGTAAACTCAGTAGTGAGTTTGTTGGGTCCCGAAGTATCGTAGAAGGGGGGTTGAATACGATACTCACAATAATTTAAATTCTTTTCGAAATTTGTGGATAAATAAATTATTGCTTCAGAGTGGGTTTGGCCATTTGTAGTGTTTAGGTGAGCTACCTACTAATTTTCTTTGTGTGCGGATAAATCAATTAGGTTCAAGAAAATTAGCAAGTAAAGTAAACGGGATAAGATTCGTGGAATATATCTTTTAAATATATACCCGGAGGTTGCTAAACCCAGTTAAAAATATAACTGGTTTCCAAAGAACAAATTAGTTCTTTGCTACTAACACAAAAATATAAGGTTCAGTTCTTATACAAATATATCTAAATTAGTACAAGGAAAAATTGAGTCCGTAGAGAGTGATATCTAGGAGCCCTGAGCATTTTTTGTTAAAGAATTGGGTCCTAATATAAGACCGGGAGCAAGGTATGGGTGTGTATAAATTAAATCTCTTACTTCGGCTATGGCTGCTCTCTACATTTTTGTGTTAAAGAAGATGACCCCACAAAATGGTGGCTTCCCTTTTCTGTGTAGACTTTAAATCAATAAAAGTAGGTTGTTCTAATTTGATTGGCTGAGGGCTAAGTGGGGCAAGAGTTTTTGTTGCGCCTAGACATTTTGTTGCGTCAATATAGTTTGTTGTGCCTGGTACTGTGTTGGCCTTGTAGTGGCACCACAAAATATTTAACACATTCCTTTAAGTATTTTTTTGCGTCAATACATCTCTTACTAATTCAATTCATATTTTTGTTGCGCCAGCTACTGTGATAACCTTGTAGTGGCGCAATAACAATTTTCCTTGCTCTTTTGATTTCTTTTGTTGCGCCTAAATATTCATTTACATGGTCAAAGTGCAATTTGATCATTGCACTTTGACCCTCTTTTCATTACTTGACCGAAGTTCCTCAACTACCATTTCTTATATTAAAGTCTTGTAACATTACACCCTATACTCTGAGTTGTTTCCGTTTTTCGACTATAGTTCAGAAACTTTCACTTTTCGTACCAAGGTTGTGACACTTTGCACCATGTACCCTTTGAGTTGTTTGGCTATTTGGCTTAGCCTCTACAAATCACGATTCGTATTTTAATAAATAAATGTTCTTTCCAAGTACGTTCTTCAACTTAACAATTCTTCTATAGGTAATACTCAGATTCATTTCATAAACTGCTGACGCCTAGTGCAACTGGTCTGGTGCACAAATGACTAACTTCGATCCAGGTCTTCGTATTATAGCCTTACGTACATTGGTAAGTTTGCAGCAACTTCATTGCTTCGAACACTGACTGTCAATAAAAATAGTACTTTCATTGGAATCTTTTCTAGTACTTAGACATACCATATCTTCAATTCTTCTAGATTCCTATGCTTCGAACACTGTCTATCTTCAATCAATGCTGGTACACTGAAATCTTCTAGTGGCACTTTATACTGAATCTTCAACACTTCTGAAACCCTGAAAGTCTTCAACCATTATTCTTCACTGAGGCATGAACATATGAATGTACTTCTCTCAATGACCTATAGTAGACTTCAAAACTTCTTCTAATGTCTTGATTCACTGTATATGCCTTGTCTTCATTTCTTCCTAATTTCTGTGTAGACGTAGTATTATTTACATGTCTTGTTCTAGTGTTGAGTTATCACGATTACTATTCATACAGCTTTATAATCTCACCAACAATCTCCCCATATTTGATTGTTAAACTTAGCAAACAAATCTCATAGAGAGGATAACTCAACTAACAACTAGAAAAATTAATCGTCCAAGACTTGTAAATAATGCTACTGGTTTTTCTGGATCAGATTCTGCAATTCCAGATTTCTTGAGTAATTGAAATGAAAGATGTTTGTACCTCTAGCACTGAACTGATATTCATGTAGTATTATCTTCATTTCTGTCTGTGTTTGAGCTTTCTCTACTTCAAAATCCTTCATAGTTGAACTTAAAGAACTTATCATAAATAGAGCTTCATACGAATTAAAATTCCTGGGAACATCTTCAATAGAACATAGAGCATAGCTCAAATAATGTTCTCCCCATAAGAATGTGATTCTTCTTCTTTTTCTTTCTCCCTTTAGATGATCAATGGAAGTGTCAATTTTTTTCTGTACATCCCACTTGGATGAGGAATCCTCTACTGACAACTCCTTTCAAATATAAGATACAGTTTCTTGATGCTTCCATATTCTGTTGTTTCCCATAAGGATCAGAAGAAAATATTTTCTTCTTTTTCTTGTCTAAATTCTCCCCCTAAGGATATTAAATTCTCCCAAGGATACGAAAATAAGACTTTATTAACTTCTCATTTTCTCCTTTTTCTTACTAAATTCTCCCCCTTAGTTGAGGGATCCTTCAATTACCCATCTTTTGAATGGTTTTTCTTCCAATGAAGGTTCTCGTTTGTCATTGATTGCGAAAACATAGTAGCTTTTCTTTCAGAAGTAGCAAGTAGCAAGGGTAAGTGTTTGGTTTATAGTTTCCTCACTTCTACTATGTTTTTTTTCGTGTTTACACTTAAGTGTCGTGCACTTTGAAGTGTTTCACTCTTTCTCTCCCTATCTCTCACTCAAATGTATCTCTCCCTCACTTTCACTTAAGTGTTTCTCTCTCTCACTTTCACCCTGCATTTCAAATATAGCCTTCTTTACCTGCAAGTGAAATCCATCAATTCATATATTCCCAACACATGATTCATCAGAATGAACTAAATCCCTATCAAGTGGAGAATTGCCTCGTAGAGGTCTTCTTGATCTATCATGCATAAGCACTGTCTCAGCACCAGACTCAATAGCTTTTGCTAAATCACTGTCTAGTGGAGCCTCACCTCTTTGAGATGGGTTATCCCAAGATTTTAAAATCTGTTAGGGAATCCTGCCTTGTTCTATCAAGGAGTTGCCTCACACCTTCTCCGCAAATAGGAGGTGGACATTCCTTTTCAGGATCTGGAAATGTTCCTTCCAAGAGGGGCGACGTAGTAGGCAATGTAATGATTGGCAATTTAGAGCCTACGTTTCCCTCATAACCCTCTGACGGGAATTTGTGTAAAATACCCTACTTAACTCATGCAAAGAATTCTTGTCAAGCACTTGCCTCTCAAGCTCAGATAAATCTGAACAAGAGATCTCCCTTTCGGGATACAGAAGATTAACTTCTGTTTGTGGTAGATACTTGGACAATTTAAAGTATGGCTAGAGTCTGTATCTCCACTGAATGTCTATACCTCTCACTGTGCACACCTTGTAATGTGTTCCTAGACTTTATCTGTTTAGGCTTACCATCAGCGTGAGTGCCAGTGATGTGTTTTACTCATTACAAGATGCTCTGGCTGACGAGCGAATTTCAATGGACTCACCCTGTTAAGAGAATGATTTCAGAGATAGTTTTATTGCCTTTTCAGCTCTAAATCCTTTTGAGAAGATGCAGATGAGCTTAGAGTTACCTCATTTTATATACTATTTTGCTTCTCTGGAGGTAGAGATGTGGGTGCACTTCCGACTTCATCTTTATTTGCTGCATCAAGTGCAATTTCTCCCTTATCAACCTCTAACTTATATGAGTTCCTTATATCCCCAAGGGTTAATATATGAAAGTGGATGAATCAGTGTTTGGTACTAAGGCCTGGGTAAGAGATTGATGGGTTTTAAACCTCTTGGCCAGCTTCTATAGCCATTGTGGGCTAATCGGAAAGAATTAATCAAGATTAAAAGATAATCACCTTAACATTTCAAAACATATTTTTCATCTCAAAGAGAAGGAAAAATATAAGAAGAAGTGGTAATGGATTGCATTAAAGCACTTTTAGTAAAAGAGTTTTTTCGGTTCTAAAGATTTATCATTTAAGAACATGATACCAATAGAAATTTTCTTTAAGATACTTATCCCATAATAAAACGGAAAAAGTGTATTAGAGAAAAATTCTATCCCTTATGAATTTCTTATAAGGCAAACTTCCCATAATAAAATGCGGGAATTTATACCAAAGAAGAAATTCAACACTCTTACCACATTCTATCTCAATAAAATGACTCTTTTCCTTTAAAACCTAAGTACTGTAAGTTTTGAAAATAGTTTTGCAAAACATCTTTATCAAATAGAGGACAATGATTTTCCGACTCATAATGCAATTATGATTTACAGCATTTTCGTCCACCTGATAGTATCCCCGACTTAAAATAAAAATATGACAATTGGGGTGAATGAATGCTTAACAATATAGTACTAGGCCTTCAAAGCAACAACCACTGTTTAGGTACTATGAATCAATGTGAAACATACATTGAATCAAGTGTTTAAAAACAAATCATTTTATAAGTGATTGGTACCTCGAAGTAAAAATAATTTCTCCGAATAAAATAGCAGTCACAAAATTTCTGCTACTTTAGAAGGAAAAATTAGGAGAGAAAATGGTTTTGAAAATACAGCATTTAAAACCAGCTTTAGAGAGTAGATAAAATATATTGAGATTTAAAGAAAGATTATCCTCAAGAAAAATTTGTTTCACACCCTAGGATTTAGAAATCAAAGTAGGGCAGCAAATCAAATGATTTTCAAAAGAGAAGTTTTAAAAAGAATTTTAATGTTTTCTTCTTTAAAACTGATAGGGAAATGAATGTATCTTTGAATAAAATATTTTGAAAAAGAAATAGAAAATAATTTCTTTTTAATACATTCAATTTTAAAGTTTAGTTGAAGAAAGAAAACTAATATAAATACTCATATAATATTAAACAGTTACCACAGACTTGCATATATAAATCAAATAACATGTGGCAATTATTCAGTAGAACAATATGTATTTAAACATATTTTTATTATTAGTGATTTCAGATAAACAACTTATTTTATCACTAATATTAAAAATATCACAATTAATTGCACGGAAATATTAACAAAATATCATTACTTGATATTTATCAATAATTTCAAAATGCAAGAAATTATGCTTCTAACATTTTATCAAATCAAAATTATGAAACTAATAAACATTGAATTGCTTCAATTCATAATTTTAATAAGATAAAATAATTTCGTAAAATACTAAAATATTCATTAGATTGAATATTAACATCTAACTTCCTACGCTATATCTAATAATAGTTACTTAAGCATATTGTAATTATACTCATAAATTTTTTTATTGATATACGTAAGCTCGAGAACATAGTTGAATAGAAATTCACAAGTCTTTTAAATATTGACATTTAATATTTGTGATCCTCATTACAACTTCTCGCAAATAAAATCAAATTTTAGAAATATTTTCTAATTATATAAAATATTGAGAGTTTTATACACATAACTTAGAAAATATTTCAGCTTTTAATATTAGTGATTTTTAAAATATGCATTGTTTATTTAGAACATAAATTCTAAATACTGTCACTAATATCTAAAATATCACAATTATTTGTAATAAAATATTTAAAAGTATCAGAGCAAAATATCAGAACAATTAAGTAAGATATCATTGACTAATACTCATCAAATATTTAACATACAAATAATTATGCTTTTAACTTATGCTAAATAATTTAACTACCACATATGCATATAATATTGTAAGCATGATAATTAAAATAATAGTAATAAGTATGAGGTACTGGATTTAAAATAAATTCACAAGTCCTTTAAATATGGAAAATTTAATACTTGTGAACTCATTTGAGAATTCCTTGCAGATAGGATTTCCAACAAATATGCATATAAATAGCATCCCAAGTTCACTAACCAACTTAGATAAAATAAATTCATCAAGTTATTTACAAAAGATCTGCAAGTTATTCTACTAAGGACAATCTCGAACGAAATGATACCTGGTGTCCATGCACTTCTTCCATAATTGGTGTAGAGAGTATCCAACATAGTTGTTGGAGTTGACAGCTTCTAGGAATGACTTCTCTGTCTTTCTTACAACCTGCATCATCTATATCTATATAACCAATTAGGTTAAACCTAGTATCTTTAGGGTACCTGATTCTAAGAATTGGTGATCCCCTACGATATCTAGCCATTCATAACTTAATTATAAGATAATATTCTCTAGTATCCACTTGGAAACTTGCACATATGCATATCGAGAATAAAATATATGGTCTTTATGCACTTGAATAAGTAATGAGCTGATTACCTCTATAGCTTATCACTTCAGTTTATATACCTGATTTGCCTTGATCAAGCTTAGTGGATTGTTGGCAAGAAGTCTTGGCAGGTCTAGAATCTTCCAAATTGCACAATTTCAAAAGATCCTTGACTTACTTTAATTGTCATCATTCTTTTGAATTAATTGTAATCCAAAAAGAATTGAAACTCTTCCAATATGCTCATATTGTACCTACTCTGCATTAACTTAGCACTAAACTCTTGCAAAAGTTTTCGTTAGTAGACCCACATATAATATAATCATGGTATTCTAGCACATATATGACATTGTGTGTGTGCCTTGTATTCTAGAGAGATATATGTATTACGACTCTAATAAAAATCATTTTCATGTAATTAGCAGTTAGAGTATCATACCATGTCCTTGACGTTTTAATTGAATCCCTAACTCCATTCATGGAGAGCTTGTGAAGATGATGATATACAAATTCCAATGATCTGCAACTCCAAATACCAGGAAATGTTGTACATCAACTTCAACTTCTAACTCACCATTCAGGAGTGCATTTGTTCACATTCATCTGATAGATATTCATGCTTGAATGCTCAATATGTGCTAGGAATATCCTATTGTTAGGTCATCAACTTGTTCAGCCCTAATAGGATCAAATCTTGTCTTTGTTGCTTGCTGTTAGATCTTGAAAGTCCCGAAGATTCTATTTTCATCATCGTCGATACCTTCTACTTGATAGTAACCTATAACAATCAGGTTGTCTTTGTCCCTCATAACAATGCCAATTCTTCTCCAGTCTCTGTAAACCCTTACTGTACCAATTTCAGCTTCGACTTTTATGGTCTGGGTTCCGGCTTTAGTAGATTCTGCCTTTGAACTGATTGAGATCATCTTGCATTGCAATCACCCAATCTGGATCAATCAGTGCCTCTTCAGTATTCTTTGGGATTCCAGATGTTAGATCCCGAAAAATATATGTTCATTTTGATTAGCATTTCTAGCCTTTACTCAATAATCCGGTTTACTAAGAACTAGACTCTAGGAATGACTTTGACTTAAAACCTTTTGTCTTGGCAGATATGTTCTTGATGTATTCCTTTGATCTTCATTGTGTTGAGTACGACTAGTAGATCCTTGTTATTTTCTCCCCCTGAGTTGCGGTTAGGATGTGTTGAAGATCCTTCACCTTTTTCAGTGAATTCTATTAAAGTTCACGAGTTGTGTAGTTTCACTACCATTTCAACTAATAAGATCTGAATCATCATCATTTTCATTGTTTCCTTCTGCAACCTCAGTTTCATCATCAGTATCTGAATATGACTCTGACAATATGTCAAACTTCAAAGATTCAGAATAGTCTTTCATTTGAATGCTTGAGAGCTTGGTGTAGTTGGTCGATACATTCAGACTTTCAATCACCTTCTGATTTTACATCATTTATGCCTTGAAAGCTTTTCACTTCAATGAGTAGCCGAGGAAATTGTTCCATGAGCCTTAACTTCAAACTTGCCAAGATACTCATATAAATCTTCAATAAATATCAATTTCCTCCAAACACACGAAAGAGCTTCGGTGTTTGCTTCTGATTGGCCATTAACTCATATGATGTATTTTCACGATCTTGTTGATTAAAGCAACATGCTGTGTTAATTGCTTCAGCTTCAAAGTACCTTTATCAGTGCAGACTTCATTTAGAACTTAATTCGTGAAATTCAGTTCCATTGCCTAACTTCAAAGTTCTCACAGCTTACTTTGATTTCAACTTGATCTACCTGATGTGATCAATCACCATCTGTGACATTTTGTCTGTTGAATGCACGAACATCACCAAATTGTAACAAGGGTTGTCATCAACCACCACTAAGCATATGTCTTTCATGCTATAATTTACTTCAGTTTGATGTTTTCATTGACTTCCCTATGTGACATACTTCAAAATGTCCTTCTGGATAGAATTCCATTAGAAGCAGTCCTCTCACCAATTTCATCTTTATCGGAGAATCCATTGTCTTGTTCACATAAGTGTGAGAGCTTCTTATGCCATAGCTAACTCTTTACTGATGAAGCTTTACTGAAAAGTTCACTTCACCTTTGTATACAAAATCCATATTAGCTGCGAACAAACTTCCTCACTCTCAGATGAGTGAGCTTCCAACCTTCTTGTTTGAGATCAAACACTTTTCTTTTCAATGCTTTTCTAGAAAACCCTTGATAAAGAATTCCCTAGTGCTCCGTAGATAGTGCTTAAGTCCTTCCACAAGAAAGATGCTTCCAGTGATGACAATTCTAAAAATCATTATAGCCAAATCCCTTGTACATCCTTTGTTGTCATATCCAAAGGTTACCGTTGGATAGGCTTTCTCAACCAACTGTGATAGTAGAGCTTCAATCTTAATCACATGCCTATTGCAATAAATGTCACGAAGTCACATAACTTTTGCCTTTGGTTACATAATCTGTAATCACAAATGATTAAGCTTCTTGGTACTCAACTTCAATTGAGTCCAGATGAGTTAGAGATATTATTGTCTACAGTGGTAACAACAGCTTCAATATGCATAAAAGCACATGGATAGAAGAACTAAAAAATTAATTACTAATTATGTCTAATCCATTTTTGTTGTTGTCTAATATTTTTAACTATCTCTAATTATCTAAGTCAGTTTTAGATTAATCCTCGAATCAACAAATATTACTGACTACTTAGATAATTATATCATCTTTTATTATTCTATCCATAACAAGCAATACATGATCTAATATGGCATTTAAGTGCAATTAGTGAGTAAGAGGAAATCATATGAAAATAAGCACATAAATAATTTCAAGAATATGCAGAATATTTGAATAAAACATTACGAGCAATATCAAATTCCACATACACTTAACAAGTCATTTATCACAATAAGAACAAATATAAAATATCTGATCTATAACATGTTTGTCTATTTAGCAATTTTCACAATATTAGTAGAGGTATTAAATCATATAAGATTTAAATCAAGTTCCATCAAATGTTCAGGGATACACCTAACCGTCAAGAACACCCTATCTAATTCTAGATATTCATTTTACTGCATATAAAATCAAGTATGAAATGTACTTATTTAAACTATTGAATCCTAGCATGCAATCTTATTCTTAGCAATCAATTAAGCATTTAAGTCCTAAGAAGCCAACATGCTGACATGAATATAATACATTTCAATACCTAATAATCATACAGTTCTGAATTAGATAAACATATACTAGTTAGAATGTGTACCTGTGAAGTGCTTAGTGATTCATCTCCAGTGTTAGTCATTGATGCCAGATATCCATTTGGTTCATCACTATCACTGATAGAATCAGTCTTGCATTTAACTTTACCAATAAATGCTTTCCCTTGATGCATCCTCACTAATGTCTGAGATTCCTGCTACAACCCAACACAGTATCTGTCGTCATTTGCTTGTACAGGCTTCTTTAAAATATGTAGCAAACCCCTGATCTTGTCTTTTATTTTAAACCATCCCTGTTTTGCAACCGCCTCTTGAATTGTACTTGAAAATCTCCTTTATGGAATCTATAGGTAAGGACCTTAGATTAAGAATTGGGATTATGTCTGAATCTGATGTTACTGAACTTCCTGTTGCCCTGCAGGCTTGACTTGCAGTCCAGTTCACAAGTTATTCCAAAGTGTCAAATTGACATGCAACACTTGACCACTACCTCGAGTTACATCATCTTCAATTCAGCTTCTCGGATCATTTTGTTTCTGTTCAGAGGTTCTCAACCTTGACATCAATCAAATTTGGTTCATGGGTCACAAATACAGTGGATATGCTGACAACATGTTTTACCAAATATCATCTTCTTCAGCTCTTGTTTTGGTTCATAGGCATTCAGCACATACAAGTCTTTTGTAGACAATGTGGTTGTATCTTTATATCCCTGTTGGCCGTAATCCTGTGTTCCAGATGATTTGCAATGTTAGCACGAACTCCCTGTAACCTCCCTGTAGAATAATCTTTAAGGCTTGTACTGAGATTCCAAGTAGTCCAGTATGTTCTCCTTCACTACTTCAAACCCCTTAGATTTTTCATCCAAAAATACAACTCAAATTAACCAAAATCTGTACCCAAATTAATCTCTTCTTTTACAGCTTCCAAAATATTAGTGGGATCCTATGGAGTAAACCTCTGAGAAAATTAGTACTACTATTTCTTCAACCTGTTCCAGAATTCACTTCATTGGATAATCTTCAGTCAATTTTTGTTGTCTTCAAATACCAAGAAAAATCTTCAACTACTAACCCTTGAGCACCCTCGAATTAATATTTAAGAAAAAATTAGATTTACAGAATTTTTAATTTTCTTAGAAAATAAATTAATTAAAAATAAAAACTTACAAATAATTAATTTTCAAGAATATTTGAAATATCTTAAAAAATTAAAAATCCGTAAATTATTATTTTAAGAAAAAATTTAGTTTTCAAGAATTTTAAATTTATGGAAAAATAAATAAATCTAAAATAAAAATTAAACAATGGGCGCTACAAACCCAAAAAGAATACAAGTGGCGCCTCAAGTTGCGCTAATACACTGCCATCACCAGTATACGCGCAACATGCATGACTGACTTGGACAACTCGAATACATAGGCGCGACTAAACAATTCAGTTGTCAATTTAGTTGCGCCGCGCGTGAGAAATCCATAAAACTCAACCTTCATATTCTCCGTGCGTGAACATCACTGGTTCAATTTTACTGGTCAACTTGTTTAGGAAGCAAATGTTTCAATTGTTGTACACTAGGCACGTGAAAATGGACCACGCATATATGTTAACTAAATTTTAAAAATAAAAATTTATTAAATTTTATAAAATAAACTAATTAAAATTTATAATATAAACTAATAAAGGGTTATAAAACAAATTTTATAAAAGTTTATAAAATAAATTTAATGTTAAGTTTATAAAATAAATTAATAAAAATTTATAATATAAACTAATAAAAGTTTATAAATTAAATTTAATATTAAGTTTATAAAATAAACTAATTAAAATATATAATATAAATTTGTAAAATTTAAAAAAACAAATTTTATAAAAGTTTATAGAATAAAATTATTAAAATTTTATAAATAAACTTATTTAACAAGGCCTATAATCATTCGGGTCCAACTAGCCTCGACGCCCTGAGCTTCACTGGGTTACAGATCTTGATTTTTATATCAATCAGTTAGCTCTGATACCAATTATTGGGTCCCGAAATATCGTAGAAGGGGGGTTGAATACGATACTCACAATAATTTAAATTCTTTTCAAAATTTGCGGATAAATAAATTATTGCTTCAGAGTGGGTTTGGCCATTTGTAGTGTTTAGGTGAGCTGCCTACTAATTTTCTGTGTGTCCGGATAAATCAATTAGGTTCAAGAAAATTAGCAAGTAAAATAAACGGGATAAGATTCGGGAAATATATCTTTTATATATATACCCAGAGGTTACTACACTCAGTTAAAAATATAACTGGTTTTCAAAGAACAAATTAGTTCTTTGCCACTAACACAAAAATATAAGGCTCAGTTCCTATAAAAATATATCTAAATTAGTACAAGAAAATACTGAGTCCGTAGAGAGTGATATCTAGGAGCCCTGAGCATTGAACTGGGTCCTAATATCTGACCGGGAGCAAGGTATGGGTGTGTATAAATTAAATCTCTTGCTCCGGCCATGGCTGCTCTCTACATTTTTGTGTTGAAGAAGACGACCCCTCAAAATGGTGGCTTCCCTTTTTTGTGTAGACTTTAAATCAATAAAAGTAGGCTGTTGTAATTTGATTGGCTGGGGGCTAAGTGGGGCCAAGAGTTTTTGTTGCGGCTAGATATTTTGTTGCGCCAATATAGTTTGTTGTGCCTGGTACTGTGTTGGCCTTGTAGTGGCGCCACAAAATATTTAACACATTCCTTTAAGTATTTTCTTGCGCCAATACATCTCTTACTAATTGAAGTCATACTTTTGTTGCACCAGCTACTGTGATAACCTTGTAGTGGCTCCACAACAATTTTCCTTGCGCCTTTGATTTCTTTTGTTGCGCCTGAATATTCATTTACATGGTCAAAGTGCAATTTGATCACTACACTTTCACCCTCTTTTCATTGGTTGACTGAAGTTCCCCAACTTCCATTTCTTGTATCAAAGTTTTGTTACATTACACCCTGTACCCTGAGCTATTTCCATTCTTCGACTGTAGTTCAGAAACTTTCACTTTTCATACCAAGGTTGTGACACTTTGCACCCTGCACCCTTTGAGTTGTTTGGCTATTTAGCTATTTGGCTGTAACATCTACAAATCACGTTTTGTACTTTAATAAATAAATGTTCTTTCCAAGTACGTTCTTCAACTTAACAATTCTTCTATAGGTAATACTCAGATTCCTTTCACAAACTGCTGACGCCTAGTGCAACTGGTCTGATTCACAGACGACTAACTTCGATCCAGGTCTTCGAACTGGCCTAGTGCAACTTACATACATTGTTAAGTTTGCAGCAACTTCATTGCTTCGAACACTAACTGTCAATAAACATAGTACTTTCACTGAAATCTTTTCTGGTACTTAGACATATCATGTCTTCAATTCTTCTAGATTCATATGTTTCGAACACTTTCTATCTTCAAACAATGTTGGTACACTGAAATCTTCTAGTGGCACTTTATATTGAATCTTCAACACTTCTGCAACCCTGAAAGTCTTCAACCATTATTCTTCACTGAGGCATGAACATATGAATGCACTTCTCTCAATGACCTATAGTAGACTTCAAAACTTCTTCTAATGTCTTGATTCACTGTATCTGCTTTGTCTTCATTTCTTCCTAATTTCTGTGTAGACGTAGTATTATTTACCTGTCCTGTTCTAGTGTTGAGTTATCACGATTACTATTCATACATGTTCATAATCTCACCAATAGAGTTTTAGAATGTGTTTATCAAAAGCAGGAGTTCCATCTGGGTTCACACATGTGACTAGTTTCATAGGAACATGAGGACCTTTCTCTATGCAATTAACATAGGAAGGGTCAAGAGAAAGTAGATGCAGGTGCATTTTTACTTTCTACGCAAAGTATTCATCTTTTTCTAACACTACAATTTTCACACATGAATCTTTTTGGCCCATATTGACTTGTTCTTGATCTTAAACTTTTTGTACGTTGAAAGCCTATGCTCTGATACCAATTATTATTTCCCAGAATAATGCCAATATAATTTGTAGTAGGGGGGTTGAATACAAATTACTATAAAAAAAATTTATTTTAATAATTATTCTTAGTGTTTATGTGTTTGAGAGAGAATATATGAACAATGAAACTGAAACTAAATTGAACAAAGATATTTGAAAATTACCGATGGGTTGGTTTTTCCATCAGTGTATATTTTGCTCAATTTTTTTAGGTTTATAAAACCCAGCTGCGTTTATAAGGTTAGAAAATAAATCAACTGTTCTTACAAAATGCTCTAAAGTTGAACAGTTGATTCACGAATATTGTCTAACTTGTATATCTTATAATAATGCTACCACACTTGTTTTATATCCCAAGTATGTTTTCAATTCCTAGAAAGAATATAAAACAATTAATCTATTCTAGGATTGTTTCTGATTTATCTTTCCTTTCACCTTTTTCTATTTTAAGAAATATCTTCAGACTTGGAAAAACAGCTTCACTCTGAGTCTTCACAGTCAGTATAGACTGTCTTCCATAGGCATGCTTTTGTCCTTAGATCTCTGACATATTGCCTTTTTGTGTTGTCCCAATAAATTGATAATTTGTTGTTAAGCATATCAATTGATTCTTCCTTTTATCCATCAACTGATGTTCTTCTGCGATTGATCTTGATATCTATCGATCAATAAAGGTTATTGACTTATCATTTGATAAATATATCAATCGATATATCAATCAATGGCTCTTAATATCAGTTGATGGTCTTCAATTCTTTGACTTGGCTTCTTTAATTGATCTTCTATCCATTGATGCTTCAATATCAACTGATCATCCTTCACTGGTATAATTTTCCTATATTCAAATAATTATAATTTGACAGTCTAAGTTACACATCAGTTGATGACCTATATCAGTAGACTTTAATATCAATTGATGAGAATAATATCAATTAACTTACACCTTATTAATTAAAATAGACTAAGTATACCTATCCTACACTCCATATTATCAGTTGATTCAGATAAACATTTCAACTGATAAATGGTTTTCCTGATCAATCGATATTTATAAACCTCATATAAATTGATCAGTTACATCAATTGAAATTTCTATAATTCAAAGATTAAAATTATCATCAAGTGACATGTAGATTCCTAACACTATATTACTCAACCAACAATATTCAACCATTTATATCCAAACTCCTTAAATCAATATATACTTAAACATAACTCAAATTCAAGCTTATAGGTCAAAGTAAATCAAAGGGTGTATGGTATTTATACATTTCTTGGATCCTTAAACATACTAATAAGAGCTTGTAAGCCTTAAGGGAGTCTTGATCTATGCTTATCATCCTTAAACTTGTAAGAGAAATCAAGAAACAAGTTAGTCATTTTCAAAGTTACTATTCACTCTCAACTTCGAGCAAAGATTTGGCTATGTTATACTAGTTGAATGGCCATGAGATTTTGAACATACCTTAGTTATGAACTATAGAAGCTATGGTCAAAATTTGGTGATTTATGGATGAGTGGAACTTCGGTTTTGAAAATTTTCTTCCCTTGTATTTCTTGAATTACCGAATGGATGAAGAGCAAAGGGGAAGAGAAATTTTCTCACTTTACTTGCATTCTTGCTTTTGAAAAGTATGGTTATAGATATCTCACGTATAGCTTGGTTGATTTTTTTCAAAGAAGTATGGTTGCAAGTACATCTAATAGTAATAAGTGATGACTTCTTGACATTTATCCACCTTTCAAGGAACTAAGTTCCTAACTTATAGTTGTATGCTTGGTGAGTCCCATTAGATTGCTAACAAGTCGAGTTTGCATGGAGTTGGCATGGCTTTGGTGCAATTCTTGATTATCCAACATTTATCACTTAATCCACTTTGCAAAGAGTGATTAATTTTGAAAGCGTTTCGTAGCAAGAACTACTTAGTGTAAATCCTTAATATTCCAAATACTTTAATTCAATTATAACCATGAACTTTCTAAATTATAATCCTCCCGGTCATAACATAATTCTCTTATTCCTCGATATCTCTTAAATTATGAAACAAATAGTAAAAGTGAAAATCTTCGAATTCTGACGGCTTTTACATTCACTCATTTGTTTCATACAAAATTATGACATCCTCGGTTTTCCAATATTCCAGCACTTACCTAGTGTGGGCTAAAAAGTTTTTCATACCTCGTAGAATCACTATTCATCAAGGTCTTAAATAATAAAAGTAATAAAAAATGCGTCAAAAATACGAGTTTTTACAACTAACCTGTAAACATGATCAGGAAATTTTGGATCAATAAATCCTGGTGGTTGCTCCACATAGACTTCTTCTTCCAATTTTCCATTCAAGAAGGCATTTTTTACATTCATTTGATATACTTTGAATTTTAAATGGGCTTCAAATGCAAGAAAAATTATGATAGCTTCCAATCTTGCTACTAGTGCAAATGTTTCATCATAGTCAATTCATTCGTCCTGAGAGTATCATTTTGCAACTAGCCTTGATTTTTTTCTAATCACAGTTCTATTATCATTAAGTTTATTTCTGAACACCCACTTTGCACCAACAATTGATCTATCTCTAGGTCTTGGTACAAGTTTCCACACTTTGTTTCTCTCAAATTCATTAAATTCATCTTGCATTGCAATAATCCAATCAAGGTCTTGCAAAGCTTCTTCAATTTTCTTGGGTTCATTCTTTGAGAGAAAAACAACTATAAAGACATTCATTTTGAGTGGTTGTTCTAGTTTGTACACCACTCTCAGGATCACCAATTATCAAATCAGGAGTGTGATCCCTTGCCCATATTCTAGTTGGTGGAAGATTGGTTCTGGAACTTGAAGCTCCCCCTAAATCATTGTCATTTCCTATTTGTGAGTGTAATTTAAATGGAGAGGCTTCCCCTGAGTTTCTTGACTCTAAAAAGGATTCAGAGTTGCCTGATTCAGACCCTGATGAGTTAGACTCTGAAGAACTTGATTCTGCCTGTCTAGACTCTGTCTGGGTAGACTTGAACTGTTTGACTCTGACTTGATTGGAGTTGAATTTTCTGTCTCCCCCTTAGAGTGTGCAGGTTCCTGTATTGTTTCAGGAGTTGTTTGAGACTCTTCATCCTCATCATTTTCATCTATCTCAGAACTTTTAATATTTTCAAATTCCAGTATTGTAGACTCTGATTCATCCTACAGTCCTGTAATCTTTTTGTCATCAAATGTAACATGAATAGCTTCTATAACAATTTTGGTTATGAGATTAAAGACTCTGAATGCCTTTATATTTGGTGCACATCCAAGGAAGATTTCTTCATCAGCCTTGGCTTCAAACTTACTTAGATTTTCAGGATGTACTTTCAGTATAAATCCCTTTTAACCAAATATGTGAAAGTGTTTCACATTTGGTTTCTTGTCCTTCACCATTTCATAGGGAGTCTTTCCATGCATATTTATCAAGGTGCAGTTTTGAGTGAAACATGCTATATTGACTGCCTCAGCCCAGAAATATACTGGCAGTTTAGACTCTATCAACATTGTCCTGGTCGCTTCTATGAGTTTTCTATTCTTTCTCTCCACAACTCCATTTTATTGGGGTGTTCCTGGTGCAGAAAATTGTTAAGTAATTCCCTTTAATGCACAGTATTCATCCATGATTGCATTCTTAAATTCTGTACCATTGTCACTTCTCAATATTTTTATAGTCTTCTTTAATTTAGTTTCCAGAAAAGTAACATGGTCTATTATTTGTTGTGAAGCTTCATCTATATAAACCCATATGTATCTTGTAAAATCATCTACAATGACAAGAGCATATTTCTTTTTGTTAATTGACATCACATTTACTGGACTATATAAATCAAAATGTAATAGATAAAAGGGTTTAGAAATGGTGTTTATTGTCTTGCTCTTGAAATATGTTTTCCTTTGATTCCCAAGTTGACATGCTTCACAAAATCCATCTTGCACAAAGTCAACCTGTGGTAATCCTGTCTAAAGACTCTGTTTTACTAACTTGTTGAGTGTCTTGAAGTTGATGTGTGACAGTTTTTTGTGCCATTTCCAAATTTCTTCAGTTGAGGCCTTGCTATATAAACATGTGACTTCCTTGTTATTGGAATCCTCCAAGATAGCTTCATATATGTTACCATGTCTATGACCTTTGAACACCAAAGTGTTTGTTTATTTGTGAGTCACAAGACACTCTTTGTTGTCAAAGACAGTATGGTAACCTTCATCTCCAAGTTGACTAATGCTTATCAAGTTGTGTTTCAAGCCATCAACTAGAGCTATTTCTTCAATGATGACATTTTCAAGTACAATCTTGCTAAATCACAGTGTTATTCATTTGTTGTCATCTCCAAAGGATACTTCTGAGCCATCTATTTCCACAAAGTCTATAAGCAGAATCTTTTCCCAGTCATATGTCCTGAACATCCACTGTCTAGAACTAGGGATACTTTCTTTACCCTGGTTCCTTACATACAATTAGCAACTAGTTAGATTATTTGAGGACCCAAACTGTTTTGGATCCTTTCTTACTAACTATAGGTGAAACAAGCTTAAAAACTTTTGTTTTTTGGGGTACCTGTTTCCTTTATTGCCTTAGACTCTGATGGAATCTTAACAGTATCATACCAGCTTTTATTAATGGAAGATTTTTACTCATAGAAGTTGTAATACAAATCATGATAGTCTCTACACATAGAGATAAAATGAAATATGCTACCACAATGATAACAAGGTATCTGTGGAATGTAGTGACTAGTCAGGGTCAGGTGTGGTATAGACTTTGACTTCTTTTCAATTTTTTTTACAGTCTAGATCTAAATGGTTGTGGTTTTCACATCTATATCATTTCTTTTTAGGAGCATTAGAGTCTTTCTAATAGTTATTGGTCTTGTTAATGCCCTTCTTACCATTCCTATTTCTCCTAGATTTGCTAGACTTTGGCAGACTATCTAGTCTCTCTTTTAGCTTAGACTTAGATAGAAAACTTATGTTAATATTTTTCATGGTTTTCTGTTTTTCTTGGTCATCAATCTTATTGGTGTTTCTATTGGCCCTGGCGGAATTAGAGTCATTAGAAATGGTAGATGTTGATTCTGATGAAACAAATTTAACATGTACAAAGGTTTTTCTATTTTTAGTCTCAGTAGATTAACTAGCATCCTTAATGTCATTATTCTCAACAACAGGTCTTTTGCCTTGACTCTTGTCATAGCTTAGACCAGCAGTTTGACACAAGTTTTGGTCATTGAGATGTTCATGTACTTTTCTACCAGAGTCTGTCCAAGCCTTGAAATTAAGCCTCTCTGCTTCTAGTTCATTCTTAACATAATCATAGGCTTTTAGTATTTCATCATGATTATGTTTATTTCTCTCAGAATCCCTTTTGTATTCTTCCATAAGTACTAACTCATATTCTAGATGGTTATTTCTTTTTGTTAAGGTCAAGTTTTCTTCTGTTAACCTTTCATTGTCATTAGTGAGTGACCTATAGTTTGTCATTATCTTTTTAATCTCACTTTGCATAATTTTTATACTATCTGAATATAAATTATGTAGGGATTCAGGAGAGAAATTTGATATCTAAGTCTTAGGAGATGAGGTTCCAGATGGAGACTTTAATTTTTTAGAGGAGAAAGCCATCAATGCTATATTTTCATAATCAATCTCATCCTTTGAGCTTGAGTCTGCCCAATCCTTCATGTTGAGATGATTGCTCTTCTTGAGCCCTATGTCTTGGCTTTTCTACATTCACTTGAAAAGTGACCCAATATTCCATAGTTGAAGCACTTGACTTTAGCTTTTTCCAGTTTGATGATTGTGCCTTTACTCTTCTCAGTCTTTTCATCTTCCTTCTTGAATGTTAGCATCTTGCTGAATTTTCCAATTCATTTGTTAAATTTCATTCTTTTGAAATTCTTAGTAAACATAGCCATCATTTGACTCACATCTATCTCATCTTTATAATCAGAGTCTGTCTCAGTAGACTCTGATTCAACAATAGTCTTACCCTTCATTCTTGAATCTTTGATTCTTGCTTTTTTGGGTTCTTCATGTTGCTCTTTATCAGACTCCATTAAGAGTGCAATTGATTTTGTTTTTCCAGAATTTTTGTTTTTTCTTTGTTGCATCTCTAGGTCATATGTCTTGAATCTGCCATACAATTCTTCCAGAGAGATTTCATCTAAATCTCTTGCGTCCCTTATAGCTGTAGTTTTGTTGTCCTACTCTTCAAGAAGGGATCTCAAAAACTTGGTGTTAGTCTTCAGCGTCATACACTTTATCAAGTATGGCCATCTTATTCAGGAGTTTAGTGAATCTTTCATACATCTCAGTAATAGATTCTCTAGTTTTTTCCTCAAAGTACTCATATTCCTGAATTAGCAAGGACCTAGCATTCTTCTTGACATCCTTGGTTCCTTCACAGTGCACTTCAATTTTTGTCCGCATCTCTCTTGAAGTTTTACAGGATATAACACAATTTGTAAGAACAGATTCCAAACTGTTAAAGATAATATTTTTGACTTTAGCTTCCTTGAGTACATTCTCCTTGTCCTCCTTCGTCCACTCAGCCTTTGGTTTATCAACCAAGTGTTCTTCCAAAAAATTTCCATCTACAATGGTTTGAGGAAAAAGTTTTGAAGGTATGTAAGGGCCATCATGGATTCTGTCAAGATAGTCAGTCTATAACTTCCAGATGATATAGCATTTTAACCTTCTTGAGGGTATATTCATTTCTTTTGAGCATATGAATCTTAGAATTGCCATCTTTGTTTCCAAACATCTTCGATCGATTTTAAACGTTAGGCTCTGATACCAATTGTTTTCCCAATTGTACAAGTAGAAGGGGGGGTTGAATACTTGTACTGTTTTTTTTGCCTTTTTTCAAATTCAAGCTCAGATGATTTAAAACTTCAACGATTAACAAAGATTAAACACGAAGTATGAAGAATAATTATGTTTGTATTATTATTGACTGATTACAAACTCTCCTAGGGTGTACACAAACCCTAGCAGCTACTCTGTGTTTCTCACAACAACTCTCTCTATCTCTATGCTCTCACAAAATTTTGACTTATAAATTAGGTTACATAGATTGTTTATATAGAGAGTTATCTATCAACTTATAACAGAAAATCAGATTATAATAGAAATAAAATTCCTAATTATTAGTTGACAGATTCCTTCTAAAATTCTCTTTCCTTCCCATAGCATATCTGCAATATAATTACCTTTATCATCGAAGACTTTCCATTACTATGATCACCTTCCGAATTCAGCTTTAGGTATATAGACTCTGAAAGACATCAGACTCTGAAGATTTTCAGTCTCTGATAAACTATAGACTCTGATAGTCTATAGACTCCGATCACCTTCCAGACTTTGATTGCATCCAGACTCTGGTTTCATTTTTCTTGAAAATCCTTTAAGTACAAATGACATCTATGAATGAATATGGACTATCTAGACTCTGATTATATAAATATTCAAAAAATAGAAAAACTTATTACAGATAAAATATGTTAGACTATGTTATAGTATTTTGTACATCATCAAATGAATATATTCCTAACAGAGAAGTCTCAATAGTAGTCAATCGAGAAGTCTACAACATGACTTCTCGAAGAGTTTTCAAGTGAGTATTCAACTACTTCAAATAAGCTAAATTCATGGAGATGTGCATAAGCAATAGACAATTGAAGGAAACATTGTCATGATCAGGGCCAGTCAAACCTGTGATGATAATGAAAAGTCCACAAGGTAGATTGAAGAAAAGAACAATACAAAGACATAAAATGAAAAGCAGATGTTGTGAACTGTCAAAGTGAAAGGCTTAACTAGCAATAGATTATGTACAATGTAAAGATTTGTTGTCTGTTTCTAGTTTTAGTAACTAAGTATGTGACAGCATGTGCAATTGAGACATGTTCTCTATATAGTTAAGTGCACAGCTTCATAGCCTAGTAAATGGAATATTCATTGTATTCACTCCTTGTTTTCTTTTCTTGCAAGGACAAGACGCTGAGATTCACAACATTTAAGATTTGTAGCAAATTCATTATAAAAAAAATATTAGATTGAAAGTTAAATTGTTTGTATGCATTCAATTTTATATTTTGCATAGTTAAGAGAATCATACATTCAAGTTAAACTACATAAACAGTTAAAGGATTCAAAATCAAACCACATTCACTAGATGGAAGAAAAATACAACATATACATTCACCCACCCCCTCTGTATAAGTTTCTCATAGCTCATAACTAATCATTGGTATCAGAGTCAGGTTGTTGACATATAAACAGTAAAAAGATCAAGATGAGTTCACAAAAACTTAGTAGTATCAAGATTCATCCATTTGACAGAGAAAACTACATCCTTTAGAAGAGAAATATGTTGATGTTCATAAGGGATTCAAACTCCATGTATCCAAAAAATTTGAAGAATTGGCCCTTCATGCTTGTAAAATTGGTTCATAAAACTACTAGTGACTAAGAGGTGATCCCTGCAACTTGGATGCCTAAAGATCCATCTCAATACACTGATATAGAGAAGGAGAATGTGTCTCTTGGCAATTGCTTGATACTAATACTCATTGAATCACTGGATATTGTGATGCACAATAATATTGTCAACTGTACATCAACTAAACACATCTGAGAAACCATTGAGATTTTATGTGAAGGTACATAAGTGGTAAGAGACAATCAAAGACAACTGTTGATCTCACAGTATGAAGTTTTTATGTAAAAGTAATATGAAGGCATAATTGAAGTCTTTGAAAGGTTGAACGAACTAATTAATGAACTTCAGTTGCATGGAAAGTACTATGAGACAAAAGAAAAGAACATGAAGTTTTTGTAAACCCTTCATGAATACTTGGAGCACAAGATTTCTGCTATTAGATAAGGAAGGGATTTAACAAAAATCCCTCTTTAGACACTATATTGAATATTAAAAACCTATGAATTGGAATTCTATCAAAAGAAATCCATTATAGGCAATAGATGGAAAATGGCAAATATATCCAGTGCACTAGTTGCAAATGGGTCCATAAAATTGGAAAAGAATACTAAAAACCACAGGTTGAAAATAGAAGAGATTGAAGATCAAAAAATGAAGAAAAAGAATTTGTCAAGAGTGAATCTGGTGAAGATGAATTCTACACTATTGAGGAGTTGGAAGGAATGGACAATAAATCCATGGCATTCATGGCCAAGAACTTTGGAAACTTGAGATTCAAGAAAAACAAAAGTTTTAAGCCAAAACCAAAATTTTGCACCTCAAGCAAAGGCAAAACACCTAGAAGCAGTCCCAAAGGTGGCTACAAAACTGAAACAGTTGATAGAACAAAAATTAGATGCTGTAACTGCAATGAACTAGGGCACTTTGCCACTGAGTGTAGAAAGCCAAAAGCAATCAAGAAAGATAAGGACTACTTGGAATTAGAATTCAAATATGAAGTTCTTCTAAAAAGGCATACATTATAGAAGAAAAGTGTTGGGATGACACTGATGAAGATGAAGATGAAGAATATGGAAACTTGATTTTCGTGTCCAAATCACTTGATGGCGTATCATCTTCAACCAATCAAGTACCAACCTTAATCTCTATTGATATGTGTAACTCTCAATACAAGAAAACCATTGAAGAACTTAGTATTGAAATGTTTAACATACATCAGTATGACTGCTGCCTATGTAGAGATAAACAGATTGTATATAGTGAATGATGAATTGACTGTTAAAAATGAGAACCTAAAATTATCCTTGGTCGCCATGGAATCTATGAAACAGGAAAATGAATATTTAAAAAATAAGATCACCTGCTTAGAACAAATTGAAAAATTTCTAAGGGATCAAATTTCAGATAATGAACTAAAAATCAAATCTTATCAAAACTCGTCAGTCCTAGTTCAAAATTTCCATGAGAAACATCAAGAAAATTCCAAGGTAGGAGTTGGGTTTGACTATGAAAACTTCAAGAAAAAAAGTCATTTTCAATAAAGGGAAATATAGTTGAAGTTCTTGATAATCCTCATATTTTGAAAAATGTCAAAACTTGTATTTGTAAGAAATCAACTGTTGAGTTTGATGAAGAAAGTCTAGTCATCAAACAACAGTTAAATGATGAGGATGAACAAGAGGCTAATAGTACTATGCCTTGTGTTGAAAAAGAAGAAACAGTAGTCAAGGCCAAGTCTGTACCTGCACCTGCAAAAAGAAAAGAAAATGCCAAGAAAATTGAAAACATGCATGTTAAAAAGAAAAAGCCTAACAGAAATAGTAAATTAGGCATTAGCAAACATAACAATTATGCACATGTTCTTAATGCACCAAGAAAGATTTGTAAAAACTGTGGTTCAACAAATCATCTTACTTACATGTGCAAGAAACCTGTTGTTAAAAATGTTGACTTTGCATATGGATATGTTAAGCCTCTAATGCATGATGAACAAAACTTTTGTGATAAATTTGATTGCATGCCATGTAACATGAATGTCATAAAAACTTGCTTTAGTCTTAGAAAACAGTTTATTGAAGGTTGTATTAGTCAAATTATGAACAACAAAATTGCTAGGCCTAAATCTACAAGTCCTATCAAAGCAAGAAAACTTTCTTTGTCACCTAGAATTGCATCTAGTTTAGGAAGTACTGCTCAAACTAGAAATCAAAATCAGTAAAAGGAAATCATGTATGATAAACTAAACAGGATTGTTAAAAAGTAAAATAACATTCATGCAACTAAAGAAAAATGACCCAATCCAGTTTAGGTAACAAAGAACACTTGATATCATTTTGATTGCAGGGCACAGGTAATAAAAAGAAGGTCATGTAGACCTTGGACAGTGGTTGCTCAAGACACATGACTGGTAACAAGGCCCTAATGTCACAATTCAAGGGGGAAGTTGATCCAATGGTAACCTTTGAAGACAATAACATTGGTTTTGTTATGGGACATGACAAAATGATTCATGGAAATGTTCTCATTAAAGAAGTAGCCTTGGTGGATGGTTTGAAGCACAACCTGTTAAGCATCTCTCAGCTATGCAACAAAGACTTGAAGGTGGAGTTTGAAAAGGAAATGTACCTCATATCACATAGGAAAACCAAGGAAGTTACACTTTGTGGTGTAAATTCCCGAAAATGCTTGACTTCAAGTTCTTAGAGGAAGCCTGTTTATAGCTGATTTGGATTCTACAAACAGGAATTTTTTTTCCTACACCAAATCCTCAGAAAAGGAAATTTGACATTGGCATAAAAGATTATCTCACTTAAACTTCAAGAACATTAATTCTCTAGTAAAAAGAGAGTTAGTAAAAGACATGCCTCCACTTGAGTTCTGTAATGAAGGATTGTGTGAAGCATGCCAAAATGGAAAAATAAAGAGATCAAGTCACATAAGCAAAGGAATTAGTTCAATCACATCGCCTCTGCAACTGATTCACATGGATCTCTTCGATCCTATGAATTTCATGTCTATGTACAAAAAGAGATATGCACTGGTCATGGTGGATGACTTCTCCAAATACAAATTGGTGGAATTCCTGCATTCAAAAGATGAAGCTCCTGGAATCATAATTGAAAATATGAGAACACTGGATAAAGGCCTAACACTTGTTGTGCATATAAGGAGTGATAATGGCACTAAATTTAAAAATGCTACATTAAATGAATTCTGTAAAGAGAATGGAATCACTCATCAGTTTTCTACTTAAAGGACTCCTCAACAGAATGAAGTTGTTGAAAGGAAGAACAAGACTCTAATTGAAGTTGCAAGGACCATGTTGGAAGAAGCCAACTTACCAACAAGTTTTTGGGCTGAAGCTGTCAGTACATCATGTTATACCCAAAATAGAACACTCAACACAAAACCTATTGGAAGAACTTCCTACCACATCATAACAAATAGAAAGCCATCAGTTAAGCATATGCATGTGTTTAGTGCAAAATGCTTTGCTTTCAAGGAAAACACTGAACAACTTGGCAAATTTGATGCTAAGGCATATGAAGGCATTTTCATGGGATACTCTCTAGACAAGACTGCATTTAGATTTTATATGATTGATCATCAAAAATTAATGCAAAGCACAAATGTGACTTTTGATGACTTTAAGTTTCCTATTATGAATCTTGAAGGAGAAAGCTGTGACACCTTGAGGTTTGAGAATGAATTGGAGATGGAATCATCTGAAAATGAAAAGGATGATAATGCACATGAAGACTCATGATATAAATTTCACATAGAAAAAATGAAGAGAGAAATGATGAAGATTCAATCACATGCAACCTGAGAATTCTTCACACAACCCTAGCATCAACTCAGGGGGAGTTTCTCAAAGGTCAATAAAAAATGAAAATAACTCTAACCAGGAAGAAAAAAGTTCAAATAGAAGAGGTGTGGCCCATGAAACTAAATGGAATAGAGCTTACATTGCAGATCAAATCATTGAAAATCCTGATGAAGGAGTAAGGACAAGAAATGAAACCATAAATGAATGCTTATATGCTTGCTTCTTATCTCAAAATGAACCTAAAAAGATTGAAGATGCATTGTTGGATCCAGATTGGATTATTTCCATGCAGGAGGAGTTAAATCAGTTTGAAAGAAATAATGTTTGGGAATTGGTGACATCTCCAAAAGACAGATCAATAATTGACACTAAGTGTGTTTTCTGGAACAAAATGGATGAACATAGAATTGTGACAACATAGTTGCTAAAGGCGATTCACAAGAAGAAGGCATTGAATATGATTAGACTTTTACTCCTATTTTTCCTTTCAACTACCCCATTTTGTTGAGGAGTTCTAAGAGTAGAGAAATTCTGAATGATTCCTTTTTCTTCACAAAATCCTGTCATAGTTGAATTCTTGAATTATGTACCATTATCACTTCTAATTTTCTTGACCTTCTGTTTTGTACCAGTGTCAACAATCTTCACATGATTGATAATGAATTTGTTTGCCTCATCCTCATAATGTAGGAAGTACACCCATGTGAATCTTGTGAAGTCATCTACAATTACTAAGGCATATCTCTTTTTAGCAATTGACATGATGTTGACTAGTCCAAATAAATCCATGTGCAATAATTCCCAAGGCTTATCAATTGATGATTCTATCTTGGACTTGAATGATGCCTTCCTTTGTTTTCCCTTTTGACATGTTTCACACAGACCATCCTTGGTGAATTCCATTTGTGGAATGCCTCTAACCAAATTCTTCCTAACCAATTGATTCATGGCTTTGAAATTTAGATGGGCTAGCTTCTTGTGCCAAATCTAACTTTTATCTACATTGGCCTTGCTAAGAAAATAGGTCATTGAGTTTTCCTTTTAAGAGTTGAAGTTAGCAATATAGACATTTCTTTTTCTTCCATCTATAAGGAGTACTTCACCAGTTTCTTTATTATATATGATGCAAGATCCAGTTGTAAACCACAAACCATTTTCACTATCACATAGTTAACTAATACTCAGCAAATTGTGGTTCAATCCATCAACTAGTGCTATAGGTTCAATGATGACATTTTCACTTGCAATTGAGCTATATCCCAAGGTATATCATTTGATGTCATCTCCAAAGGTAACTCCTGGACCAGCTTTCTCCACAAACTTTATGAGAATGGACATATCTCCAGTCATATGTCTAGAACATCCACTATCTAGATACTAGAGATTTATTCTTCTTTTTCCTTTCACAAAATTAAAACAATCAAGTTATTTTTGGTACTCAAGTTACCTTGGGTCCTCTTTTATTAGTTGCAGCCTATGCCATGGTTGCTAACTTTGTTTCCTTTGGTTTTGGTGGATTTAAGTCCACTTTAAATTTGGGAGTTGGCTTTTGAGGCACGGACACCTTGGAGTTCATGGTAGAAATATCATGCACAATTTCAGACTTGATAGTTTGATTAACATGATTATCAAAAGTTACAAGCACATTCCATGGCATTCCAGGCATGTTCATATTAGTTTATGCAAAGAATGGATTATATAAATATGACATTTATGCATATGGCATGTGAACATTTGGTGCAACCAAATTAAAGGTCATGGCATTCATGAGCATAGGATTAACAGAAATGCATTACCAGACATAGTATGTGCCTTGGAATCATTTACTGGTATGGAGTTCTTTTCTTTCTTACAGTGCATAGACAAATGATTTACACTACCACACTTTACACAAACCTTTCTAGGTGCATACATGTCAGGTATATAGTTATTGTGCTTTTAATGCCTACTTACCATTCATATTCTTCTTCTTTTTCTCAGGCTTAGGTTGATTGGTTTCAACAGGTGCTATATTTTCTAATTTTTCATGTAATTGCTTCTTAGATAAGCTACATATATTATTCATTTCAACTTTAACCTCAACTTGTTATGTGGAGCCACTTTCTTTCACAAAATGAATAGGTTTCCTAAATTTTTTGCTTGTTGATGATTGATTGTTTACCTGTCAATGAATCTTCATCAGTTGACTTAACATCAATCAATTGATAATACTCATCGATTGATATAGGATTATCAGTTGATTGATCTTTATACATTGATGAATTACTATTAATCAATGACTTTCCTATATATTTTGGGGATTCTCCTAGAGTATCCATTTCTTGAACGTTAATAATTTGTTTTGCAGTTTTAGCAGACATACACCATTTCTCAATTGTTTCAATTTCATCAGCTAATTGTTTCTTCAACAATTCTTCTCTTTTCAAACTATTCACTAGTTCATCCCTAGCATATTTATTTTCCTGTTTGAATCTCTCTAAGCAAACTAACACACTTTTAAGAAATGAATTTCTTTCAGTCAAAGAATCAATGGTGTTCTTCAACTTAGAGTTTTCTTTGTTTAGAGATTTAAGTGTAACATGCAATTTGTATAGTTCATTTGACATTTCATTGATAGCACTATTGCATTCATCTTTTGAAAGTTCAGAAAATTTTGTATTTATTACCTGATTTGTTGATGAACTAGCTTCTTCATCCTCACGGTTGGCCATTAAAGCAAGATTGATAAACTGTTGGAAATGAC
Source organism: Oenanthe sinensis (assembly GCA_028671895.1). Lineage (NCBI taxonomy): Eukaryota > Viridiplantae > Streptophyta > Magnoliopsida > Apiales > Apiaceae > Oenanthe > Oenanthe sinensis. Next base: position 26,193,371 of record CM053814.1, read on the forward strand.
GAAGCTGTATAAATAGTAATCGTGATAACTCAACACTAGAACATGACAAGTAAATAATACTACGATTACACAGAAATCAGCAAGACATGAAGACAAGGCAAATATAGTGAATCAAGACATTAGAAGAAGTTTTGAAGTCTACTACAGGTCACTGAAAGAAGTTCATTTATATGTTCATGCCTCAGTGAAGAATAATGTTTAAAGACTTTCAGGGTTTTAGAAGTGTTGAAGATTCAGTATAGCAGTGCCACTAAAAGATTTCAGTGTAACAACATTGATTGAAGATAGACAGTGTTTGAAGCATAGGAATCTAGAAGAATTGAAGACATGGTAAAGACAAAGGTTAAAGAAGACAGCTACAGTCTTGAAGTTATACTCACTGACAATCAGTGAATAACAGAGAATGAAGTATTCAAGATTGTAGTAGTAATGAAGACGTTGTCGAAGTACCAGAGAAGATTCTAGTGAAGTTACATTGTTTATTAACAGTTAATGTTCGAACCACTTATTGGGAAGCCACATTACTAATTGAACATGGTAATCTATTCAGAAGCAAGAACCCTATCAAGACTAGTCACTTATGAACCAGACCGTTGCATCAAGTGTCAGGACATTGATAGTAAGTTTATGTCAGTAGTAGAGATCCATGTTCAAGAGCTTGTTGAAGAATATTGAAGAAGCTAGGGAAACTTGCTCATAAAGGTTAATCCACAATTAGTCACTAAAGAAAGTCAACATTCGATGAGTGCATATTTGCCAAGGCAAATGTCGATCCACAGCAGATCGAGATGCGGATCGAGATTGATTATTAAAGGTAAAACATTGCAAGGCAAATGTCGATCCACGGCAGATCGAGATCGAGATCGAGATTTACACAGATCGAGATCGAGATGGGTCCAGGCTGAGATCGAGATGCAGGTCGATATGTAGCATTTAATGTTCAAGGGACAAGTGGCTTATTGTGAACGGTTGATCCAGAGTGGTTGGGAAAGTACTTTTTGTTAACGAGTCCTGATTGGGCCACGTACACAAAAAGGACAAGATCAAGTCTACAAGTCATAGATTACAAAGTAGTATAAATAGAAGTACTTGTGTAACATTTCAATAGAGAGAATAGAACGCAATGTAAAGCAATATTGAGAAAAACACTTGTAATAGAGAGGGAGTATATTCACAGAGCTTAGTATCATTTACTCCTCTCTCTTTACTTCTGTTGTACTATTGTAATGAATGTTGTAGCAAATCCTTCAATGAATATAAAGTTATATTCTTGAAATTCTGTGTTGATTTATTACATAATATTTATTGCTTCTCATTGCTTCTCATATTCCTTAAATCGTAAAAAGTTGTATTCACCCCCCCTCTACAACACATTTGGACCTAACAATTGGTATCAGAGCGAAATGTTTGACATACAAAACATAGATCCTTGGGTTTGGTAGAAGATTAGGGAGTTTTCAAGTCCAGATCTACTTTTTAAGATTTTCTTGAAAAATGTACTTAAATTAATTAAACAGTGAAAACTCGTCCTAAAATTATTTAAATACTCCAGGTGTAATTATTTAGCTTGGGTGTATTTTAGATAATTGTTGTGAATTAAACTGGGTACTTTGGTTTGTGGTGTTCTTCACGTGTTCATCGCTGTTCTTGTAAAGAAGATAAACCCAGCAACTTTTTGATTACCTTTTCTAAAGACATAAAGTGAAAAGGGTGTTATTGGCTTTTGATTGGACAGACTCACTGCACAAAAAGTAATTATCAGAAGACTCTATACCTAGCACGTAGTTGTTAGGTGAGGTAGGTGAGAAAAGACACAAAAGTCAAAAAGTGTGAAAGTCAGACAGCAAATTTCGACCAAGGACAAAAGTTCGACTTGAGAATATCTACTTTGAGAATTTCGACTTGGTAAAATTTCGACATAGGCAAAAGTTTTGTAGATCGAGATCGAGATCGACTTGCGAAAATGGCTTAAAATATGTTAAGGTAAATCTCGATCTGTCGACATCGAGATCGACCTCGAGATGTAGATCGAGATCGACATAGATTATCTACAGAGCCTAGTGTCGGGTACTTAGAATTATTTTTGGTGACCAGTTTTGGAACTTTGATTCATTTGGAGATAATTCAATTTTCTTTTAATTACTACTCAAGTAATAAGAAAAGTTTATTATCTCTATTCTAAATCTATATTAAGATGGCACCTTAAAATCAATTCAAGATTCCAGTGTTCGACCGAGATCAATGAAGAATGGGTTTTGATAATGAATTTGTTACGATAGTTGTTGTTCCTGAGCATATGGAAGGAGATGTGATTGTACCACATCGGTCTGAGCCCAAAGAGAGAGTGGACTTTTCAGTTGCTAATAAGGAGAAAATAGCTTTCGATACGTTCATTCAACAAACCTAGAAATAGAGGTCATCATGGAAGGTACAGCTGAGGTCAGAACAAAACACTTTTACTCAAGATGAAGTATAGCACCTACAAGATCAGAAAAGGAGCAAGCAAAAGATGAAGACACTATGTTGGGTTGAAGTATGAATCTCAAGCATTAGTGAGGATGCAGCAAGGGAGAGCATTTGTTGGTGAAGTTAAATGCAAGGATGATTCTAACAGTGATGCACCAAATGGATATCTGGCATCAATGACCAACACTGAAGATGAATCAATAAGCACTTCACAGGTATACATTCTAACTAGTATACGTTTATCTAATTCAGAACTGCATGTTTATTAAGTTTTGAAATGTATTATATTCATGATAGCATGTTAGCATCTTAGGTCTTAAATGCTCAATTGATTGCTAAGAATAAGATTGCATGCTAGGATTCATGAGTTTAATTAGTACATTTTATACTTGATTTTATATGCAGTAAAATGAATATCTAGAATTAGATAGGGTGTTCTAGACGGTTAGGTGTATCCCTAAACATTTGCTGAAACTTGAGTTAAATTTGATGTGATTTAATACCTCTGCTAATGTTGTGAAATTGCTAATAGACAAACAGGTCATATATCAGATTTTATTTGTTCTTAATGGCAATGACTTGTTAATTGTTTATGTGCTTATTTTCATTTGATTTGCTTTTACTCACATAGTTGTACTTAAATGCTATATTAGATCATGTATTGCTTGTTAGGGATAATTGGTTAAAAGATGGTAGAATTATCTCAGAGTCAGTAAGTCATGTAGATTCGAAGCTTAATCTAAAACTGACTTAGGTAATTAGAGATAGTTAAAAATGTTAGACAACGACAGAATGGATTAGACAGAATTAGTAATTAATTTGTTAGTTCTTCTATCCATGTGCTTTTATGCAGTGAAGCTGAATATTTACCATGTGTTCTTATTTCCATACTTGTTTAGTTAAATTTGAAAATGCATATCTTAGGACTTGCATAATTTTAGACAAAGCATGTATAAGAATAACAGTAGGGTAAAGACTGCTAGTTCACCTTAAGTTAGGTTGAAATCACTAGTCTCATAGCCTAAAGACTACTTTGTCAAGGCTGCAAAGTATGAGAAGTGATCAGTCAAAGATTAGCTTGTGCATATTAAGGTTGAAGCTGTTGTTACTTCTGAAAATATCTCTAACCCATCTGGACTCAATTGAAGTTGAGTACCAAGAAGCTTAATCTTTTGTGATCGCAGAGTATGTTATGAAAGCGAAAAATTATGTGACTTCGTAACATTTATTGTTCGAGGCATATGATTAAGATTAAAGCTCTTCTATCACAACTGGTTAAGAAGGCCTCCCCGACGGTAACCTTTGGAGATGACAGCAAAGGATGTACAAGGGATATGGCTATCATGAGTTAAGAACTGTCATCAGTGGAAGCATCTTTCTTGTGGAAGGACTTAAGCACTTTCTAAAGGGCACTAGGGAATTCTTTGTCAAAGGTTTTCTGGAGAAGTGTTTGATCTCAAACAAGAAGGTTGGATGCTCACTCAGCTGCGGTTGAGGAAGTTTGTTCGTAGCTGACATGGAATTTGGATATAAAGATGAAGTGAACTTTTCAGTAAAGCTTTATCAATGAAGAGTTAGCTATGGCAAAGGAAGCTCTCACACTTGTCAGTCTACAAGGCAATGGATTCTCTGATAAAGATAAAATTGGTGAGAGGACTGCTTCATATGGAATTCTTTCTAGAAGGACATTTTGAAGTATGTCACATAGAGAAGTCAATGGAAACATCACATTGAAGGAAAGTCATATGCTTAGTGGTGATTGAAATTGATAACCCTAATTACAAATTGGTGATGTTCAAGCATTCAATAGACAAAATGTCACAATGGTGATTGATCAAAAAGGAAGATCAAGTTGGAAACAATTGGTAAGCAGTGAGAACTTTGAAGTCAGATAGTGGAACTGCATTTCGCGAGTGAAGTTCTAAGTGAAGTCTGCACTGAAAAAGGTACTTTGAAGCTGAAGCAATTAACACAGCATGCTGCTTTATTCAACAAGATCGTGAAAAGACATCATTTGAGTTAATGGCCAACCAGAAGCAAACACTGAAGCTCTTTCGTGTGTTTGGAGGGAATTGATTTTTAATGAAGATTTATTTGAGTATCTTGACAAGAAGTTAAGGCTCATGGAACAATTCTCCTCGGCTACTCAGAAGTGATTAAAAGTCTGAATGTGACGACCAACTACACCAAGCTCCAGTGCATTCAATCGAACGACCATTCTGAATCATTGACAAATTCAGATACTGATGTTGAAGCTGAGGTTGCAGAAGGAATCAATGACAACGATGATGATTCAGATCCTTAGTGGAAATCCACTGTAGAAGGTGAGGGATCTTCAACACATCCTAGCAGCAACTCAGGGGGAGCAAATAAAAGATGGATCTACTAGTCATGCTCAACAATGAAGATCAAAGGATTTCATTAAGAACATTTCTGCCAAGACAAAAGGTTTGAAGTCAAATTCAATCCTGGAGTCTAGTTCTTAGTGATCCGGATTCTTGTGTAAAGGCTAGAAGTGCTATGCAAAGTAAATAGTTACTCTTGGTAAAGAGCAATTGTCAAGAACTAACAATTAGTATCATTAACAATTGGTAGCCCAAAGAATATTAGAAAAGCACAGATTGATCCAGATTGAGTGATTGCAAAGCAAAATGATCTCAATCAGTTAGAAGGCAGAAACCATTGAAGCTGGAACCCAGACCACTAAAGTTGAAGCTGAAATTGGTACAGTAAGGGTTCTCAGTAACTGGATGACTATTGGCATTGTTATGAGGGGCAAAGCCAAACTGGTTGCTACAGGACTTTAAAGTAGAAGGTATCGACGATGATGGAAACAGAATCTTCGGGGCTTTCAAGATCAAGCAATAAGCACCAGTGACGAGACTTGATCCTTTGGGACTCATCAATGGGGACCTAACAATTTTCAGGGACTCAACGATTAGGACCTAGCACATGTGGAGCATTCAAGCATGAAGATCTATCAGATGAATGTGAACAAGTGCACTCCTGAATGGTGAGCTAGAAGTTGAAGTTGATGTACATCATTTCCTGGACTTTGAAGTTGCAGATCCATTGGAATTTGTATATCATTCTCTTCGCAAGCTCTTCTATGACGGAGATAGGGATTCAAGCAAAACGTCAAGGACATAGTATGACACTCTGACTGTTAATTACTTTAATATAATTTTACAGTAGAGTAAGTTATACACATATATCTCTCCAGAATGCAAGGCACACACAATGTTATATATGTGCTAAGTATACCATGAGTATATTATATGTGGGTCTACTAACGAAAATTTGGCAAGATATATTTTTGCTAAGTTAATGCAGAGTAGGTACAAAATGAGCATGTTGGAAGAGTTGCAATTCTTTCTGGATTATAATTAAGTCGAAAGAATGATGGCAATTAAAGGAAGTCAAAGATCTTTTGAAGATGCGCAATTTGGAAGATTCTAGACCTGCCAATACTACTTTCCAACAGATCACTAAGCTTGATCAGGGCAAATCAGGTATATGAACTGAAGTGACAAGCTATAGAGGTATGATAAGCTCATTACTTATTCAAGTGCACAAAGACCATATATTTTATTCTCGATATGCCTATGTGCAAGTTTTCAAGTGGAAATTAGAGAATCTTATCTTATAGCTAAGTTATGAATTGTTAGACATCTTAGGGGATCACCAATTCTTGGAATCTGGGACCCTTAAGATAATAGGTTTAACCTAATTGGCTATATAGATATAGATAATGCAGGTTGTACGAAAGACAGGAAAGTTATTCCTAGAAGCTGTCAATTTCCAGCAACACTGTTGATCTCTCCACACCACTCAAGGAACAAGTGCATGGACATCAGGTATCATTTCTTTTGAGAAATGTCCTTAGTCGAATAACTTGCAGATGTTTGCTAAATAACTTGGTGAATTTATTTTATCTAAGTTGGTTAGTAAATTTGGGATGTTACTTATATGCATATTTATTGGAAATCCCATATGCAAGGAATTCTTAAATAAGTTCACAAGTATTAAATTTTCAATATTCAAAGACTTGTGAATTTATTTGAAATCCAGTACCTCATGCTTTTTGCTATTAGTTTAATTATCTTGCTTGCAATGTATTATGCATAAGTGATAGTTAAATTATTTAGCATAAGCATTTAATTTATTTTAATTTATTTAAATTATGATGATATATAACAATTCAGTGAAATATCTGTTCCATGATTTAAGTAAATTAAAATAAATTAGAAGCATAATTATTTGTATATTAAATATTAGATAAGAATTAGTCAATGATATCTTGCCTAATTGCTTTGATATTTTGCTCTAAGAGTCTTAAAATATTTTATTACAAGTAATTGTGATGTTTTTGATATTAATGACGGTATTTAGAATTTCTGTTCTAAATAATTAATGCATATTTTAAAACTCACTAATATTGAAAGATGAAGTATTTTCTAAGTTTTGTGTATAAAATTCTCAATGTTTTATATACTTGGAAAATATTTCTAAAAATAAGTTTGGTTGCGAGGAGTTGCAATTAGAATCACAAGTATTACTTTTTCCCTATGTAAAGGACTTGTGAATTTATTTTCAACTATTACCTCGAGTTTACGTATATCAATTAATAATTGTTATGAGCATGCTTACAATGTGCTTCAGTGACAATTATTAGATATAGCGTAGGAAGTTAAATGCTAATATTCAATCTAATGAATATTTTAATATTTAGCTAATTTATTTTATCTTATTGAAATTATGGATTGAAGCAATTCAATGGTTATTAGTTTCATAATTTTAATTTGATAAAATAACAGAAGCACAATTTCTTGCATCTTGAAATTATTGATAAATATCGAATAATTGGTATCAGCGTGCAATTAATTGTGATATGCTTATTGTTCTACTGAATAATTGCCATGTATAGTTTTTATAAATGGATGTGATTGGCAATTGCTTAGTACAGCATAAGTATTTAATTTATTTTGGTTTATTTAAATCATGATGATATAAAACAATTCAATGAAATATCTGTTCCATGATTTAAGTAAATTAAAATAAATTCGCAGCATAATTATTTGTAGTACAAGTATTATCTTTTATTACTTTGTGATAATAGAATAATATTTTATTACAAAATAATTGTGATATATTGATACTAATGGATTTACTTAGTTTTTATTTTTAGAAACAATTGGTATCAATATATTTAGTTTTCTTTCTTTGACTGGTTTACAATCCTGAATGTATTTAAAAGAAATTTTTGTCTATTTCTTTTTCAAAATATTTTATGCAAAGATACATTCATTTGTCTATCAGTTTAAGTTAAGAAAACTTAAGAATTCTTTTTCAAAACTTCTCTTTTGAAAAACTTTTCTTAAGGATAATCTTTCTATTCTATCGAAACTTTATTCCCTCCCAAAAGCTTGTTTTAAATGTTTTATCTTTAAAAGCTTTTTCTCTCTTTTGAAAATGTGTTTTAACTTCGAGGTACCAATCACTTGTAAAATGATTTGTTTTCAAATACTTGTTTCAATGTTTCACATTGATTCATAGTACCAAAACAGTGATTGTTGCTTTGAAGGCCTTGTACTGTATTGTTAAGCATACATTCAACCCCAATTGTCATGTTTTTATTTAAAGTCGGGGATATTATCAGGCAGAAGAAAATGATGTAAATCATAATTGAATTATGAGTCGGGAAATCATTGTCTTCTATCTGATATGGATGATTTGCAAAAATGTTTTCAAAACATGCAGTGCTTAGGTTTAATGGAAAAGAATCATTTTATTGAGATATAATTTGGTAGAAGAGTTGAATTTCTTCTTTGGTGTAAATTCCCACGTTTTATTATGAGAAGACTGCCTTATAAGAAATTCATAAAAGATAGAAACTTTTTCTCTGATACTCCCGCGTTTTATTATGGGATCAGTATCTTAAGGAAAATTTCCATTGGCGTCAGACTCTTAAATTATAAATCTTTAGAACCGACAAAACTCTTTTATTAAAAGGACTTAAATGCAATCGTTTACCATTCCTTCTTATATTTTTCCTCCTCCTTAAGATGAAAACTATGTTTTAGAATGCTAAACTGATTATCTTTTTATCTTATTTAAATTGATTTTATCTGTTTAGCCCCCAGTGGCTATAGTAGCTGGCCAAGAGGTTGAAAACCCATCAATCTCTGACCCAGGCCTTAATACTAAACACTCATTTCATCCACTTCCATATATTAACCCTTGGAGTTATAAGGAACACATGTTTGTTAGAGGTTGATAAGGGAGAAACTGCACTTGATGCAGCAAATAAGGATGAAGTCGGAAGTGCACCCACAGCTCTACCTCCAACGAAGTAAAGAAGTATATAAACTGAGGTATCTGTAAGCTCATCTGTATCTTCTCAAAAAGATGCAGAGTTGAAAAGGTAATAAAACTGTCTCTGGAATCATTCTCTCAACAGGATGAGTCATTGAAATTCGCTTGTCAGCCAAAGCATCTTGTAATGAGTCAAGCACACCAACGGCACTCACGCTGATGGTAAGCCTAAACAGATATATCTTAGGGACACATTGCAAGAAGTGCACAGTGTGAGGTATAGGCATGTTAACAAAACACCCGTCATTGGGTTACGTGGGAAACGTAGACTCTAATTTGCCATTCATTACATTGTCTACTACGTCACCCCTCCTGGAAGGAACATTTCCAGATCCTGAAAAGGAATGTCCACCTCCCGTTTACGGAGAAGGTGTGAGGCAACTCCTTGATAGAACAAGGCAGGATTCCCAAAAAGATTTTAAAATCCTGGGATAACCCATCTCAAAGAGGTGAGGCTCCACTAGACAGTGATTTAGCAATTGCTATTGAGTCTGGTGTGAGACAGTGCTTATGCATGATAGATCAAGAACACCTCTACGAGGCAAATTCTCCACTTGATAGTGATTCAGTTCATTCTGATGAATCAGGTGTTGGGAATATGTATGGATTGACGAATTTCACTTGCAGGTACAGAAGGCAACATTTGGAATGCAGAGTGAAAGTGAGAGAGAGAAACACTTAAGTGAAAGTGAGGGAGAGATACACTTGAGTGAGAGATAGGGAGAGAAAGAGAGAAACACTTAAAATGCTCTATGCTAAAGTGTAAACACCGACAGAATGTAGTTGAAGTGAGGAAACCATAAGCCAAACACTTACCCTTGCTACTTGCTACTTCTGGCAGAAAAGTTACTATTTTTTCCCGATCAACGACAAACGAGAACCTTCTTTGGGAGACAAACCATCTAAAATTTGGACCTAACAATTGGTATTAACAATTGGTATCTTCAAAAGTAGGCCATTGGAGGATTCCTCAACTAAGGGGGAGAAGTTATAGTAAGAAAAAGTTATAGTTATAACAAGTTTATAAACAGGGAGAAGTTATAGTAAGAAAAAGTTATAGTTATAAGTTTATAAACAGGGAGAAGTTATAGTAAGAAAAAGTTATAGTTATAACAAGTTTATAAACAGGGAGAAGTTATAGTGTTATAGTTATAACAAGAAAAAGGAGAAGTTAATAAAGTCTTATCTTCATAACCTTCGGAAAAGCTAATATCCTAAAGGAGTCGCATGATTCTAAGGGAAGAGGCCATTGGAGGATTCTAAGGGAAGATCCTTGAAGAAAGGGCGTTCGTATCCTTAGGGGGAGATTTTAGACTGGAAAAAGAATATCTTATCTTCGGATCCTGAGGGGAAACAACAGAAGATGGGAGAATCAAGAAACTGTATCCTAGACTTGAAAGGAGTTGTCAGAAGAAGATTCCTAATGCAAGTGGGAAGAACAGAAAAGAATTGACTATTCCATGGATTTTCTAAAGGGAGAAGAAGAATAAGAAGGAGAATCACATTCTTAGGGGGAGAATAGTATGAGCTATGTTCTGTGTTCTATTGAAGATGTTCCCAGGAATAATGATTCTTATGAAGCTCTGTTCATGATAAGTTCTTTAAGTTCAAACTATGAAGGATTTTGAAGCAGAGAGAGCTCAAACAGACAGAAATGAAGATGATACAACTTGAATATCAGTTTAATGTCAGAAGAACGAACATCTTTCATTTCAGTTAAACAAGAAATCTGGAAATGCATTATCTGATCCGGAAAATCCAGTAGCATTATTTACAAGTCTCGGACGATTACTTTTTCTAGTTGTTAGTTGAGTTATCCTCCCTAGGTTATTTGTTTGCTAAAAGTTTAACAATCAAATAGGGGGAGATTGTTGGAAATGACGAAGCTGTATAAATAGTAATCGTGATAACTCAACATTAGAACATGACAAGTAAATAATACTACGATTACACAAAAGTCAGCAAGACATGAAGACAAGGCAAATATAGTGAATCAAGACATTAGAAGAAGTTTTGAAGTCTACTACAGGTCACTGAAAGAAGTTCATTTATATGTTCATGCCTCAGTGAAGAATAATGTTTAAAGACTTTCAGGGTTTCAGAAGTGTTGAAGATTCAGTATAGCAGTGCCACTAAAAGATTTCAGTGTAACAACATTGATTGAAGATAGACAGTGTTTGAAGCATAGGAATCTAGAAGAATTGAAGACATGGTAAAGACAAAGGTTAAAGAAGACAGCTACAGTCTTGAAGTTATACTCACTGACAATCAGTGAATAACAGAGAATGAAGTATTCAAGATTGTAGTAGTAATGAAGACGTTGTCGAAGTACCAGAAAAGATTCTAGTGAAGTTACATTGTTTATTAACAGTTAATGTTCGAACCACTTATTGGGAAGCCACATTACCAATTGAACATGGTAATCTATTCAGAAGCAAGAACCCTATCAAGACTAGTCACTTATGAACCAGACCGTTGCATCAAGTGTCAGGACATTGATAGCAAGTTTATGTCAGTAGTAGAGATCCATGTTCAAGAGCTTGTTGAAGAATATTGAAGAAGCTAGGGAAACTTGCTCATAAAGGTTAATCCACAATTAGTCACTAAAGAAAGTCAACATTCGATGAGTGCATATTTGCCAAGGCAAATGTCGATCCACAGCAGATCGAGATGCGGATCGAGATTGATTATTAAAGGTAAAACATTGCAAGGCAAATGTCGATCCACGGCAGATCGAGATCGAGATCGAGATTTACACAGATCGAGATCGAGATGGGTCCAGGCTGAGATCGAGATGCAGGTCGATATGTAGCATTTAATGTTCAAGGGACAAGTGGCTTATTGTGAACGGTTGATCCAGAGTGGTTGGGAAAGTACTTTTTGTTAACGAGTCCTGATTGGGCCACGTACACAAAAAGGACAAGATCAAGTCTACAAGTCATAGATTACAAAGTAGTATAAATAGAAGTACTTGTGTAACATTTCAATAGAGAGAATAGAACGCAATGTAAAGCAATATTGAGAAAAACACTTGTAATAGAGAGGGAGTATATTCACAGAGCTTAGTATCATTTACTCCTCTCTCTTTACTTCTGTTGTACTATTGTAATGAATGTTGTAGCAAATCCTTCAATGAATATAAAGTTATATTCTTGAGATTCTGTGTTGATTTATTACATAATATTTATTGCTTCTCATATTCCTTAAATCGTAAAAAGTTGTATTCACCCCCCCTCTACAACACATTTGGACCTAACATAAACTCTACACCAGAATCACTGCCCTTAGCAGCCCAGTCTTTCTCTTCAGTCACAAAAGCCTTTTCATTTTGTTTGAGAAGGTCAAAATATTTCTTTTTGTAGTAAATGCCTTCATATGACTTTGTCTTCTTCTCAGTTTTTGGCTTTCTACATTCATTGGAGAAATTACTAGCCAATCCATAGTTATAGCATTTGAACTTTGATCTATCAACTAAATTTTTGTTTTGATTGTCTCTTCTAAACTGAAATCTAGGCCTTTGAGCATTTGGATTCCTTTTGAATTTCAACTTTGAAAACTTCCTTGATAATAATGCAAGGTGTTCATCAATTTCATCCAAATCATCTTAAGAGCATGCTTCACTCTCATCACCTTTGGCCTTTCCTTTAACTTTGGATTCAACAACAACATCATTAGCCACCATGTTAACACCATCTACACAACCACTTTCACTATCAACCTTCTTGTCTTCATTTCCCATGACCATTAAAGCCACAGTATTGATTTTCTTTGATTCTTCTCAATCTCTTCATCCTGTTAGATTTCCAACTCATATGTCTTGATAATGCCATAAAGTTTCTCAAGAGTGTAGTCCTTGAAATCCTGAGATTGTCTAATGGAAAAAGTCATAGCTTTCCATTCTTTTGGAAGAGATCTACGAAATTTCATATTTTTGTCTTCAGTTGCATAAACCCTACCATATAGTTTAATCCATTCAACAGCTTCTGGAACCTTCTGTAGGTATTGTTGATGGACTCTTCACTCTTGAAGTGAAAGGCTTCATACTTTTGAATCAAGAGTTGTTGCATCTTGTTTTTCCTGACTTGTTCAGTTCCTTCACAAAGGGTTTGAAGAGTGTCCCAAACCTCTTTAGATGTAGTGCAATTTATCACATTAGCAAACATATATCCTTATCCAGACCATTAAACAGAATATTCATGGCCTTTTTAACTTTTAGCACTTCTTTTTCATCTTCTTTTGTGAATTCTATGACAATTATTAGGAATATATTCATTTGATGATGTACAAAATACTAGAACAGGGTCTAGATTAGTTTATCTGTAATAAGTCTTTCTAGTCTCTGAAATGTATAATCAGAGTCTAGATAGTCAACATTCATGTTACTTGTACTTAGAAGAATTTCTGTAGAAAGTGAAACCAAAGTCTGCATGAAGATCAGAGTCTGGAAGGTGATTAGAGTCTATAGACTATCAGAGTCTACATGTGATCAGAGTCTGAAGATCATCAGAGTCTAAAGGATTCAGAGTCTATACAGTTAAAGTTAAAATTTGGAAGAGGATCACAGGAATGGAAAGTCTTCGAAGATCAAGATAAATATATTGCAAATATGCTATGGGAAAGAAAGAGAATTCTAGAAGGAAACTGTCAACTAATAATTAGGAATTCTATTCCTATTGTAATTTATCTTTCTGTTATTAGTTGATAGGCAGCTCTCTATATAAACACTATGTAACCTAATTATAAAGGTGTGGAAAAAATTCGAATCAAAATTTGTCTGAGTGAAATTTTGTGAGAGCATAGAGATAGAGAGAGTTGTTGTGATAATCACAGAGAAGCTGCTAGGGTTTGTGTACATCCTAGGAGAGTTTTGTATTTAATCATCAATAATACAAACAGTACTTATTCATATCTTTGTGTTTGATCTTTGTTCTTAATTCATATCGAATTTGATTTTAAAATCAGGCAGAAAAGACACACAAGTATTCAACCCCCCCTTCTACTTGTGAAACTGGGAAAACAATTGGTATCAGAGCCTAACGTTTAAAATCGATCAAAGATGTCTGGAAACAAAGATGGCAATTCTAAGATTCTTATGCTTAAGAGAAACGAGTTCACCCACTGGAAGGTTAATATGCTGCACCATCTGGAAGCAACAGACCCTGACTATCTTGAAAGAATTCATGAAGGACCCTATGTGCCCTTAAAGCTTGTGCCTCAAATCAATGAAGAAGGCAAAGTAACTGAAGAACACTTCATTGAGAAACCAAAGGCTGAATGGACAAAAGAGGACAAGGAGAATGTCCTTAAGGAGGCAAAGGTCAAAAACATACTCTTCAACAATTTGGATTCTGTTCTTACAAACTGTGTTATATCATGTCAAACTGCTAAGGAGATGTGGACAAAACTTGAAGTGCACTGTCAAGGGACTAAAGATGTCAAGAAGAATGCTAAGTCTTTGCTAATTCAAGAGTATGAGTATTTTGAAGCAAAATCTGGAGAATCTATCACTGAGATGTATGATAGGTTTACAAAACTCTTGAATGAGATGGCTATGCTTGGTAAGGTTTATGATTCTGAAGATACAAACACCGAGTTTCTGAGAGCACTTCCTGAAGAGTGGGACAATAAGACTACAACCATAAGGGAAGCTAGAGATTTGGATGAACTAACTCTAGAAGAATTGTATGGCAGACTCAAGACATATGATTTGGAGATGCAACAGAGAAAGAATAAGAAGTCTGTAAAGACAAAATCTGTGGCACTCTTGATGGAGTCTGAGAAAGAACAACAGGAACAACCCACAGAAGCTAGAATCAAGGATTCAAGAAAGAAGGGTAAAGCTGTTGTGGAGTCAGAGTCTACTGACACAGACTCTGATTCTGATGAAGAGATTGATCTAAGTCAAATGATGGCTATGTTTGCTAAGAATTTTAAAAGAATGAAATTCAACAAAAGAACTGGCAAATTTAGCAAGAGGCCATCATTCAAGAAGGAAGATGAGAAGGTTGAGAAGAGCAAGAGTACTATAATCAAACTTAACAAAGAAAAGGTCAAATGTTTCAACTGTGGAATATTGGGGCACTTTGCCAGTGAATGCAGAAAGTCAAAAAGTCAAGGAAAAGGAAAAACACTTCTATCAACAGGAAAGGATTGGGCAGATTCAAGCTCAGAGGATGAAATTGATTATGTAAATCTAGCATTGATGGCATCCTCCTCAAGAAAATCACAATCTCCCAAAGAACCCTCATCTCCTAAAACTCAGGTATCAATCTTTACTCCTGAATCCTTAATTAATTTAGACTCTGATGGTATAGAAATTGTGCAAAGTGAGGTTAATAAAATAATGACAACATGTAGGTCTCTCACTAGTGAAAGTGAAAGGTTGAGAGAGGAAAATTCAACCTTGACTAAAAGGAATAATCATTTAGAGTCTGAGTTAATATTAATGGAACAATACAAAAAGGATTCTGAGAAACATAGTCATAACTACACTGAAATCTTGAATGCCTATGACTATGTTAAGAGAGAACTAGAAGAAGAGAGACTCAAGTTTAGAGTCTGGACAGACTCTAGTAGAAAAGTTCAAGAAATTCTCAATAATCAAAATGTGTGTCAAACTACTGGTCTAGGCTATGACAAGAGTCAAGACAAAATACCTATTGTTGAGAATGATAACAATGAAGAAGCTAGCCAATTTAATAAGACTAAAGACAAAAGTACATTTGTTCCTGTTAAGTTTGTGATCCCTAAAGAAAAATCTGAAACCACAAACTCATCTGTCAATAGTCTCCCTATTATTGACAAAAAGACAGATGAAACAGGAGAAAATAACTCTAAGAAAAATATTAACATAGAGTACTTGTATAAGTCTAAGTTGAAAGAAAGGCTAGAGAACTTATCAGAGTCCACCAAAACTAGGAGAAATAGGAATGGTAAGGAAGGCATTAATAAGGCTAATAATTATAAAAAAGATCCTAATGCTCCTAGAAAGAAGTGTTATAGATGTGGCAACCACAACCATTTAGCTATAGATTGTAAAACAAAAATTGAGATGAAATCAGAGTCTAGCCCTTCTAAGACTCTGAAAAGTCACTACATACCACAGAAACCTTGTTATCACTGTGGTAGCATATTTCATTCTATATATATGTGTAGGGAATATCATGATTTGTATTACAATTTTTATGAGCTAAAATCTTCTATTGATAAAAGTTGGTATGACACTGTTAATGCTCCACCAGAGTCTAAAGCAACAAAAGAGACAGGTAAACCAAAGGTGAAAATTGTTAAGCCTTTTTCTCCTAAAGTTAGTAGAAAAGGATCCAAAACTGTTTGGGTCCTCAAAACATCTAACTAGCTGCTTTATGTATGCAGGGAACCAGGGTAAAGAAAGTAACCCTAATCCTGGACAGTGGATGCTCAGGACACATGACTGGAAAGAAATCCCTGCTTACAGACTTTGTGGAAATGGCTGGCCCAGAAGTATCCTTTGGAGATGGCAACAAAGGACAAACACTGGGATATGGAAAAATTGTACTTGGGAATGTCATCATTGATCAAGTAGCTCTAGTTGATGGCTTAAGGCACAATTTGATAAGCATAAGTCAACTTGGAGATAAAGGTTACCATACTGGCTTTGACAACAAAGAGTGTCTTGTGACTCACATAGAAACAAGCATTTTGGTTTTCAAAGGACACAGACATGGTAACATTTATGAAGCCATCTTGGAGGATTGCATACACAGTGAAGTCACATGTCTATATAGCAAGGCCTCAACTGAAAAAAGCTAGAAATGGCAGAAGAAACTGTTACACATCAACTTCAAAACACTCAACAAGTTGGTTAAACAGAATCTTGTAAGAGGATTACCACAGGTTGATTTTGTGCAAGATGGACTTTGTGAAGCATGTCAACTTGGAAAATAAAGGAAATCATCCTTCAAGAGCAAGACAATAAACAACATTTCTGAACCCTTTTATTTATTGCATCTTGATTTATTTGGTCCAGTAAATGTTATGTCAATTAACAAAAAGAAATATACTCTTGTTATTGTAGATGATTTTACAAGATTCACATGGGTTTTCTTTCTACATTCAAAGGATGAAGCTCCACAACACATAATAGACCATATCACTTTTCTGGAAAGAAAATCAAAGAAAACAGTTAGAGTTCTAAGGAGTGACAATGGTACTGAATTCAAGAATTCAATCATGGAGGACTACTGTGCATCAAAGGGAATTACTCAACAATTTTCTGCGCCAGGAACTCCTCAACAAAATGGAGTTATGGAAAGAAAGAATAGGACACTCATAGAAGCTGCCAGAACAATGTTGGCAGAGTCTAAGCTGCCAGTATATTTTTGGGCTGAGGCAGTCAATACAACATGTTTCACTCAAAACTGCACTCTAATAAACATGCATGGAAAGACTCCCTATGAAATGATAAAGTACAAGAATCCAAGTGTGAAACACTTTCACATATTTGGATGCAAGTGTTATGTACTGAAAGTACATCCTGAAAATCTAAGCAAATTTGAAGCCAAGGCAGACGAATCAATTTTTCTTAGATATGCATCGAACACAAAAGCATTCAGAGTGTTTAATCTCAGAACCAAAATTGTTATATAATCTATTCATGTTGCATTTGATGATAAAAAGTGTACAGGATTGCAGGATGAGTCAGAGTCTACTACACTAGAATTTGAAAATCTAAAAAGTTCTGAGATAAATGAAGAAGAAGAGGATGAAGACCCTCAAATAAATTCTGAACCAACACAGAAACCTGCACACTCTGAGGGGGAGCCAGAAAATTCAACTCCAAATAATTCAGAGTCTAACAGGTCAGGGTCTACCCAGACAGAGTCTATCAAGACTGAGTTTAGACAGACAGAGTCTAACTCATCAGATTCTGGATCAAGCAACTCTGAACCCTTGTCAGAATCAAGCAATTTATGGGGAGCCTCTTCATTTGAATTTCACTCAAATACAGAAGATGCAAATGACTTAGGGGGAGCTTCAAGTTCAAGAACCAATCTTCCACCTGCTAGAAAATGGACAAGAAATCACACTCCTGACTTGATAATTGGTGATCCTGAGAGTGGTGTACAAACAAGAACAACCACTCAAAATGAATGTCTTTATAGCTGTTTTCTCTCAAAGAATGAATCCAAGAAAATTGAGGAAGCCTTGCAAGACCCTGATTGGATTATTGCAATGCAAGAAGAATTGAATGAATTTGAGAGCAATAAAGTGTTGAAACTTGTACCAAGACCTAGAGATAGATCAGTGGTTGGTGCAAAATGGGTGTACAGAAACAAACTTGATGAGAATGGAACTGTAATAAGAAACAAAGCAAGGCTAGTTGCAAAAGGATACTCACAGGAGGAAGGAATTGACTATGATGAAACTTTTGCACCAGTAGCAAGATTGGAAGGTATGAGAATGTTTCTAGCCTTTGCAGCTCATTCAAAATTCAAGGTGTATCAGATGGATGTGAAAAGTGCCTTATTAAATGGAGAATTGGAAGAAGAAGTCTATGTGGAGCAACCGCCATGATTTGTTGATCCAAAGTTTCCTGATCATGTTTACAGGTTAGACAAGGCACTATATGGATTGAAGCAAGCACCTAGAGCATGGTATGAAACTCTTTCAAAATTTCTTCTTGAAAATGGATTCACAAGAGGTACCATTGACAAAACTCTCTTTATTAGAAAATATAAATGTGATATTTTGCTTGTCCAAATTTATGTTGATGATATTATATTTGGATCTTCTAATGATAATCTCTGTGAAAAGTTTAGTCAACTAATGCAGTCAAATTATGAAATGAGCATGATGGGAGAATTAAACTTCTTTTTGGGGCTTCAAGTCAAACAGAATGATGATGGAATTTTTATCAATCAAACAAAGTATGTAAAAGAACTGTTGAAGAAGTTTGATATGCAAGATTCTGCAACTGCTAAGACTCCCATGTCAACAGCCACTAAGCTAGACTCTGACCCAAAGGGTAAGAAAGTTGACAACACTAGCTACAGAGGTATGATTGGCTCATTGTTATGTTTAACTGCTAGTAGACCAGATATAATGTTTGCAACTTGTCTGTGTGCCAGATTTCAAGCTGACCCTAGAAAATCACACTTAATAACTGTGAAAAGAATTTTTAGATATCTCAAGGGGGCACAAACTCTTGGACTTTGGTATCCTAGAGAGTCAGATTTTTCACTAATTGGCTATTCAGATTCTGACTATGCAGGATGCAAAGTAGACAGGAAAAGCACAACAGGACAATGCCAGTTTCTTGGCAACAGATTAATTTCTTGGTTTAGCAAGAAACAACAGACAGTATCAACCTCAACAGCTGAGGCTGAATACATTGCAGCTGGAAGTTGCTGTGCTCAAATTCTGTGAATGAGAAATCAATTACTTGATTATGGACTAACATTCTCAAATATTCCTATGTATTGTGATAATACTAGTGCTATTAAAATTGCAGAGAATCCAGTCCAACACTCCAGAACAAAGCACATTGATATCAGGTATCACTTTATTAGAGAACATGTTGAAAATGGTACTGTGACACTTCACTATGTTCCAACTAACAGATAGATTGCAGACATTTTGACAAAACCACTTGATGAGTCTACCTTTCTCAGACTGGTAGGTGAATTAGGTATGTTAAATATGTAAGTGATCAATAATTACAAGAAGCAAGGTATGTACTTTAATTATAGTCCATGTCTTAACACACTGTGATTAATTATTATTGCAAAATTTTGTTTGGTACTTTATCTTGACATAGTCTAGTTTTTAGACTCTTCTGAAGACTCTGACGAGTCTGTAAACTCTGACAAGTCTGTAGACTCTGAGAAAAATATCGCCTAGACTCTAAATCAGTTAAAATTCACGCCTGTAGACTCTGATTGCGTTTAAATTTTTCAAATGACTTGAAATAGGCGGTAACAATTATTTTTGACTGGAAATAGGCTGTAGACTCGTGTGTATTGTATGCAACCTGAACAAAATAGAATTTTTCATACAATTTACTCACTTGTTTATTGCAATTATTTTCTAAGGCAAAAATATTCACAGAGCTTTTTACGAACCCTAGCAAAATTCTTCAAGCTTTTCCATCACTTTCAACTCAACAACTTCAATGGCTGCCATTTCTACTGTCATGAGGGGACCCAAGGCAATTGCTTTCACATTTGGGGATTTCGAGTTCATGACCACAAATCATGTTGCCGCCCTTGGAGAAAAGAAAGGGGTAGACGCTGATTACTACCCTGTGATGGATTTCTTGGAGCAATCCGAGCTTCACTACATTCTCAAGGCATCACCAGTCATTCACATGGATGCTGTGTCACAAGCCTGGAGCTCTGCAAAGGTAGTTGATCCTTCTCAGGATCAACCAGGTAAAATAATGTTTACCTTTGGTGATTTTACATTTGATGTTACTGCTGATGTTATTAATTCTGTGTTTAAATTACCAGTTAAACAATCTTTTGATGAAACTGTTTCTGAAGCTGAAATTAAAGATATGTTTAAATCACTAGGTTATTCTGGTAGTCTAGAAAACATGAGTAATTTAATTAGGCCCTATTTGAGAAAAGAATGGTCCTTTTTCTTTGATCAAATTGCTATGTGTTTTACTGGTAAGTGTAGTGGATTTGATGCTATTACTGCTATTACTTATCAAATTGGTCACAGTCTCCTATTTGATAGAGTAATCAACATTGATGATATGTTGCTCACTCAAATGGGAGCAAAATTAAACAATGTGCATGAGGGGAGGAAGAAAGTCTAATATCATAGATTTCTTATGATTCTCCTCAACCACTTCATTCCTGACATGTCAACCAATTTGGCAGATGATTGCTGTGTGCAAGCATATAAACAGCAAAGGAAGATATTCTCTGATATTAAGAGAATTGATGACAAGAAGAAGAGTCTACCTGCCATGACTTATCCACAGGTAATGCAGGTAAAACTCTCAACCTACAAATCTTCTCTCTACAATGCTTCATTTTTTGGTGGTGAAATGGTGCAGGAACAAGTAATGGAGAGTCCCCCTGCACCTACCCAAGTCACTCAATCCCCTTCAATTACACAATCTTCTAAACCAAAATACAAAAAGAAACCAACCTCTGGTGTCTCTCAACAGGCACCAGTTGTAAAGAGGAGAAAATTGATTCAATCTAGGCTTATAGATGAGCACAGTGACAACCATTTAGAGAAACAAGTTGTTGAAGGTCTTTCTTTGCTAAAAGAAGGTCATGAGACACTTGATTCTAACCTTCAAGCCAAGTCTGCAGTCTCTGAAAAGGCTACAGACTCTGAAACACCTAGGAATGCACCTCAGGATTCTCAAATTGAATCTCCTGAAAAATCTTTTGCTCAGAAGTACAGAAGGTTAAGGAAGGCTTATTCTGCACACACACACAAGCCTATTATTATTACTAACCCTGTTTTGCAGGAAACAGATGCTCCCAAGGCTCCTGCAGGGCCAGACTCTGATAGCAAGAAATTACCTGAACCAGAGTCTAATGTTGAGTCAGAGTCTAGACTGCCTTTAGACTCTGATCATGACACATTTTGGGAAGGAATGTCATTGGATGCAGCCTCAAGTCTAATTGATGAGATCATTACTCCAAGTGATAAGGCACTGCTATTCTTATATCCTTTGGTGGAATCAGTTGAAGATCCAGAGCAACATCAGACTAAATCTCAAGTCTTGGATTTTCTTTCAACCTATGAAGCTCTAAGGAAGAGAATGGAACAGGAGCTACAAATGTCTGCACAGGATGTGGTCAAAACTCTATACAGCTACCTATTCAACTCTTCATTCCAAGCCAAAGAAGCAGGGCTCATAGAAGGCAGAACATCTAAAGTTCTCAAAGCACTAGGTGTGCCAGACTCTGAACAGCAAGTCAAAAAGAAGCCTAAAAAGCTTCAGATCTACAAAAGGAGAGAATCAGAGTCTGTTGCTGAGTTGGAGACTGAGATTGAGCAACCAGTTTTTGACTATGAAGCAATTTGGGATCAAGGGATTACCTACAGGACAGCTATTGATTGGATTTCTACTATTCAGCCTCTTTCAAGGAAAGTGGTTGATTTTCTTGTCCAAAATGTAGGAAAGGTGGCTAATAAATACATATATCTGACCTATGAAAGTAGATTGGATCAACTCAAGGGCTCACATTATCACAAGATTGCAAGGGAACTGCAGGATTCCTTTCACTTGACTTTTGCCCAGGCCATCAATGCACTCTATGCCAGGATCTTTCTCAATGGACACTTGGATGCATTAACTTTGGTCGAACCACAGGAGATAGCAGGTGATGTAAGGCAATTGGAGGATGGGACTAGTGCACTAGTGGTGACTAGTGACAAAGATGCTCAGTCTGCCTCACCCACACAAGAACCACCTAGTTAGAGGTTGGGTGATAGTGGGGCAGGGGAGTATGCTGTTAGGCCCTCCTTGACAACTCACCAAAAAGCTGATGAGAACCCCAGTGATATGGGAGGACAGACTCTGATGGAGGCTCATGCAGAAATTTTCCAATCTATTCTATCAGAGTCTATCCACCTTGAGGGGGAGTCTCATACACTAACAGTCAAAGATGGTAACACTCAGACTCTGGCTTCTAATGAAGTCATACTGAAGCAATCAGAGTCTAGAGTAGACCCTGAGACTAGAATACTTGAGCCAACAGACTCTGGAAAGAAAGAAGATGCTTGTAAGGGTTCAGAGTCAGTTGATGCTCACCCCTTGGTGGAAACCCCTAGCCTTCAGACATTTGAAGGGGTTCCCCTCCATCAAGGTGGTTCAGGTATTGAAGCACCTTTTTTTCTCTCAACCCCTCTTCTGTAGGATTATTGAGTGCACCCTCCGAAATGAGTGACAAAATATCTGAGAGGCTAGCACTGGACCAGGCAAAAGGAGAGGTAGAAAAGGCTGTAGGGAGCCTGAGTGAGATTGAGAAAGTGGGTGCCCAGCCCCACTGTGAGCATGAGAGATTAGGGTATCCTGAACCTAGCTTTACTTATTAGGATCAAGATTTTCCAAAGAGTTGGTCCAATGAGTTGGAGCAGGGGATGGATGACAATTCACTATGTCTGATTGTGCAGATTGGAAAACAGGAGGAGGCTCTTACTGCTCAGAAGTCATTTACCCAGAGACCACAACTTCATCTGGTGGATTCTCTAGCAAGGAGAGCAGATAGAGTCATGGAGGCTTTGGTGGATACCACTGTCATTTTCACCGAGGCTGCAAATTTGGAGTCAGCTGAACCACTTTTAATTATGCCTATAAGGGCTAGATTTCCAGAGTGTACAGTCTCTGATCACTCTCAAGAGGAGTCAGGGTCTATAGTCCCGTTTGCAGTTTCAGAGTCTACACCACCAGAGTCTACACCTCCGATTACAAAGCTTGAGTCTGTTGCTGAGGAGTGCACTTCTGAAGATGATGATCACGTTACTCCTTCTTTTGTCTATTTTGATCAGGTGTTTCCTCAGTCTTGGGAGTCTGCACAGCAAAGAGGCATACTTGATAAAGATTCTTTTGAGTGTATTTCGGCTATTCATCAGTCTGAGAGACTTAAAGCTTTTCAGAAGAAATCCTTTCAACAGAAACATGGTTACTATCCTGATCATGCTTTGGATGGAGCTGTTAAAGCTGAATTACCTGATGTTGCTGCTCAATTAGCCAGTGTGGTCCAGGACATTTCTCATATTAAAATCAAGCTCACTGGTGTTGATAATACAACTTCTCTGCTCAATACAAGATTTGACAGAATTCACTCCCTTCAATTATCCAAAGAGGTAGCTTTTAAAGATGCTCTAACTGCTATCACTACAACTCAAGCCTCTCTTCAATCTACAGTCTCTGATTTGACCACCAAGGTTGATTCAGTCATTGCAGCACATGCCAATATCTCTACAGTTCTTGAGCAGATTCTTTTGGCTATCACCAGTAATAAGGATGATGATGTCAAAAAGGGGGAGAAAGAGAGGCAAGGTGAATCCTCCAAGAGAAATAAGGATGATAGATGCAAAGATAGGTCAAAGGGAGTTAAAAGGAGGAGAGATGGTGATGATGGTGATAGTTCTCATGGTCCTAGGGGTCTTGATGATGTGCAACAAAAGCAATCTGGATTAGCAAAAACTCAAACACATCAGTCAGGGACTAGACATGGGAAATCAGAGTCTAAGTCAGACTCTGATAAGCAAAGAAAGAAGTCAGACTCTGATCAAACTCAAGAACCTTCATACTAGAAGTGCAGTCAATCAAATCTGCAACTTAGAGCTAAAAAGAAGATAGGTCTTGGAGGATTTGAAGAATCTGACATTGACAGAACATATACTCTAACCAGGGATCCTCAATCCTTGACAGATAGGCAGTTTGAGAAGATCACTCAGAAGCACTTAAATAAAGTGGTGTCTGCTCAAATTGTTTATAATGTTTTTGAAACAAAGATACAAGGAGGTCAGGGAGGTTCAGAAAAGGTGAAGAATGAGATGCTGGTTTACTTCTTAGAAGGTGGAAGTGTAAGATGGATTAGTCAATCAAATTTTATCTTTTTCAAACAGGCTGAGGAACTACAGTATATCAGATTTCTTCTTCAAATTGCTTATGAAGTTAACAAGAGCAAAGAAGTTGAAAGGCATATGTGTACTAACTTGTAACACTTAATTACTATGTAACTCAACTAGGTAAAAGATAAAACAACAGCAAAACAAGAGAAACTGAAGAAGCACATGGAATCAATCAACTGAAGAAATGGTAATGATACTTGGTAACTACAAGTAACTAATTTGATTAATCCAGAATGCCTAAGTGAGAAGAAGTTCAATCTCAGTATTGCTCATGCCCTAACTTATCTAATGGAGAATCAAATTAATGTCAAAGAAGTATCAAGAAGACCAAAGTGATTTCATGTAATGCATCTCAATAACTGGATAATGTAAAGATTAATCAACAAATGAGAACTGACATTCAGAAGCAAGAACTCCTTCAAGACTAGTCACTTATGAACCAGACCATTGCATCAAGTGTCAGGACATTGAAGGTAAGTTCATGTCAGTGATAGAAGATCTCATTTGAATGGAGTGAGGAAAAGAAATTGAAGAAGCTAGGGAAACTTACTCATAAAGGTTAATCCACAATTAGTCACTAAAGAAAGTCAACATTGAATGAGTACATTGTTGCCAAGGCAAATGTCGATCCACAGCAGATCGAGATGCAGATCGAGATTTATAATTGAAGTAAAACATCAAGGCAAATCTCGATACATGATAGATCGAGATCGAGATCGAGATTCTCACAGATTAAGATCGAGATCCTCACAGATCGAGATCGAGATTTTCATAGATCGAGATCGAGATTTTCTCAGATCGAGATTGAGATCGAGATTGAAATCCAAGATCGAGATTGAGTTGGATCCAGGCCGAGATCGAGATGCGGGTTGACATATAGCATTCAATGTTCAAGGGACAAGTGGCTTATTGTGAACGGTTGATCTAGAGTGGTTGGGAGAGTACTTTTTATTGTCGAGTCCTGATTGAGCCACGTACACAAAAAGGACAAGATCAAGTCTACACGAGATTATAAAAGTAGCACTTTGTTTTATTTGTAAAAATAGCAATCTCTGTATTTTCTACTGAATATTTTTCAAAGAGAGCATTTACTGTAAAAAGAAAGTGAGAGAGAATCAGTTGAATCAAGCTTTAATTGCTGTATTTATTATTCAACTGATTATGATGCTTTTATGAATGTTGTAGCAAATCCTTCAATGAATATAAAGATATATTCTTGAAATTCTATGTCATCATTTATTACCTGCGTTTATTTTATATTCTCTCATTATTCGAAACAGTTGTATTCACCCCCCCCCCCTCTACAACACTTTGGACCTAACAATTGGTATCAAAGCTTCCTGTTAAACACATCTAACAGAGATCCTACTGTGTTATTTGAGTTGGTTCTTGAAAATCCCAAATCTATTTTTTTTGAAGTTTGTGTCGAAAGCTTCTATTTGGTTCTTCATGAAAAGTTCATAGATCTAAAAAGTTCTGAGTCCTGGTGTAAGGAATATTTGTACAATATTTCAAAAGGTTGTACTTAAAGAGCTTTGTGGGTTTTTCTTATGGTCAAAAATCTGGTTATAAAAGAATATTTGATTGGTTGACTAGGTAACTTGAATCAACTGGTTGACTAAACAAAAAGGTCACTTTCGAACTTCTGTCAACCAAAAAGTGGACAACCTTTTTGTTTGGACTTGAAAATTTTGTGGACCCTGCCACTGTTCCTGTGATTAAAACTAACTTGCTTGGATCTTAAGTGCAAAACTCATTGGATATTAAGTGTTGGATATTTAAAGTGAGATAATCAATTTTTCAAGTAAATACAATTTATTGTAATTTGAAAAGTGTATTATCTTAATTTTAAACTTCATTAAAATGGCCGCCGCACACAGATTTAAGATACCTCCTTTTGATGCACAACACTATGACGAATGGACCGGAAGAATGAAAGCCTACCTTGAATCAATAAACAAGGTATACTTGAGAATATTGGAGAACGGTCCATACATACCCATGAAAATTGAGCCAGAGCGAATGGAAGGAGAGATACTAATACCATCCCGGTCTGTTCCTAAAGAGGAAATGGAGTTTTCAGACGCAGATAAAGAATTGGTTGGTATGGATGCGTCGTTACGCAACGTCATAATTGAATCCCTAGACTCAGAGTACTACGTTCAGATAAAGGGATTAAAAATAGCTAAAGCCATGCGGGATAAACTGGCAGTAGTGATGGAGGGGACCGAGGAAGTTAGAGATAATCACAAGCGCATTCTGATATCTGAATATGAATCGTTCAGATGCGAGCGAGGAGAAAGTGTAGCGGATGTTTACAAACGTTACAGTAAATTACTTATCGAGCTGAGTATAAGAGATAAAGTCTATCCACTGGCAAACTCAAATATCAAGTTTCTTTTGAATTTGCCTAAACATCTGGAACACAGGATCACTGCCATTCGAGAGTCAAGAAATTTAAACAATACTTCTCTCAAAAAGCTGTATGGTGTTTTGAAGACCTACGAGCTGGAGCAAGAACAAAATGACAAAAGAGGATCCTACAATAGTGGAGAATACAAAGCGGTAAATGAATCTGGACTTGTAGCTGAAGAGTCTACTGCAAAGGCACTTGCAGTTGTCTCATTAAAAACTGCTAATCCTGAAAGGGTGGTATTAGATATTGAAGATCCATCCGAAGAAAGTGAGGATGAATATTATACACTTGAAGAGCTGGACAGATTAGAAGACAAGTCATATGCTTGTATTGCTCGAGAATTTGCTCATATCAGCTTTAGGAAGCCAAGAAAAGGTAAAGGACGATTTGGTAGTTCTTTCAGCCGAAGCAGCAGCAGCAGCAGAGGTAGTAGTGTAAGTGGTCGGGGAAGTTACAGCGGTCGAGGTAGTACATCTAGTAGTGGCTACAGACCTAACCTGGTAGACAAGAACAAGTTCAGATGCTTTAACTGCAATGAATTGGGGCACTTTGCAACAGAGTGCAAGAAGCCCAAATACGTTCATCCCAAGGAATCCTATGCTGATCTGAAAAAGAAATATGACGCCTTGGTTAGCAAGCAACAGAAGGGAAGCCGGGCTTATGTTGTGACTGAAGGGAAGGGTTGGGACGAGTCTGATGAAGATGAAGATCAGGAGCAATGTAACTTCGCTTTAATGGCAAGATCTTCAGAACAATCAGAGGTACCAATTCTAACCGTAAATGAAATGTCTATTTCTGAGTATCAAAATGAATTAGCTGCCATGACTAAAGACATGTACAATCTCCAACTAAATCTAATCGTTGTTAATGAGGAAAATGCTAAACTCTCCCTTACGAATAGACTTCTCGAGGCCAAGGTAGAGGAATTAGAATCAGGAGAAAGTAAAGAAAGGCAGTTAATGAATCAGGTAGACGTTTTAGAAAACAAGCTTAAGATTAGGGAAGACCTTAACGAAGAACTTAAGAATGAATTAGCTGAGCTTAAAATAACATGTCAATCTTTTAAAGAAGCCGCTAATAAAGTTTTCGTAGAAAGGGACATGTACATGAAACTGGCAGGCAAGAGTAAAAATGAAAAAGTAAACATAGGACTTGACTACACACAGAAAAAGAAAAATAGGGCTGCCGAGCTGTTAGAACCAGTGTTAGTCAAAGAAGGTGTGCCTGAAGTTTTAGGGGATGTTAGAAAACCTATCTTTAAGCAGTTTGAGCCTAGGACCATAGATCCTGTTGCTGTTAAAATTGAACATGAGATTAAAACGGAAAAAGAGTCGGAAGAACAAGTACTAGAACCTACAACTTCTAAGAGAGCGAGTAAGATTGCTTATGCTAAGAGAGGTGTAGGAACCAAGGAGGCTAAGACGGTGTCATATAAACAATGGGTAGCAGGGTCAGAACAAATGAAAGCACCTGTTGAGGCAGTTAAAACTGAACCTGTATCTGTATCTACATCTACACGAGCTAGGAAGGCATGCTATATTTGTAATCAAACTGATCATTTGTCTTACTATTGCCCGTCCTATGTAGAGGAGGAAAAACCTGCTGTTTGTAATACTATGCCTGCAACTACTGCTTTGCCTAACGTGTATGCAAATCATGCCAAATGCAATAATCCTAATTGTATGCCATGTGCTGTAAACATCATGCATGCTTATTTTAACTTGATGAATACTGTTGGTGCATCTGTTGAACATAAATTTAGTAGTAGTAAGAAAAAGCATGCTGGGTCAAAGACTAAGACTTCAAGTCCTCCTAAAGTTAGGAGTGACCAGTCTACTCCCAAACCTGACAAACCAGTCAAGGTTGACAAGGGAAAAGACAAAGTCAAGATGGATGCCCCTGATGGCAACCTGGCAAAGCCTTCTGTATCTGATAAGAAAAAGAAAATTATTGATGCCGGGCCCAAACATCATTGGGTTCCGAAGAACGCCTAACCTTTCTGGATTTGCAAGGCAGTGAACAGGAAAAGAGTAAAGTCATATGGGTGATGGACAGTGGAGCATCGAGGCATATGACCGACAATAAGTCCCTGCTAACAGATTTGGTGTTGAGAGCCGGCTCCGTGGTTACTTTTGGAGATAACAGCAAAGGTTACACCAGGGGATATGGCAAGATTGTTTGTAGAAATGTTACCATTGAGGACGTGTCTTTTGTGGAAGGATTGCGACATAATCTTCTCAGCATTAGTCAATTCACCAACAAGGGTTTTGATGTCAACTTTGGGAAGCATGATTGTTCGATTCGAAGCAAAAAGGATGTGAGCCTTGCTCTTAAAGGAGTAAGGAAGTCAAATTTGTTCATAGCCGATATGAATTCTGCTGATCAGTCTGAAGTCACTTGTTTCTACAACAAGGCTTCTGCTGATGAAAGTTGGCTATGGCATAAAAGATTATCTCACCTGAACTTTAAAGCAATGAATAATCTCGTAAGGAGAGAATTGGTGAGAGGGTTGCCGCAGATGGAGTTTACTCCAGAAGGACTCTGCGAAGCATGTGAGATGGGAAAATTGAAAAGAGCCTCGCACAAGGATAAGCAAGTGAATAGCATTACCGAGCCCCTACAACTCCTTCACATGGATTTGTTTGGACCTGTTAATGTTATGTCAATGTCAAGGGAAAGATATGCGCTGGTGATTGTCGATGACTTTTCCAAATACACATGGGTGATGTTTGTGACATCGAAAGATGAAGTGCTACATGAGATCATTAGGCATGTACTGGTCATTGAAAACGTAGCAAGTCTGACTGTGAAGACTATCCGATCCGACAACGGGACAGAATTCAAGAACTCAGTGTTAATGGATTTCTGCATATCTAAAGGGATCAGACGACAGTATTCAGCACCGAGAACACCGCAGCAGAATGGGGTAGTTGAACGAAAGAATAGGACACTGGTTGAAGCAGCTAGGACAATGCTGTATGAGTCAAAACTTCCTCTGTATTTTTGGGCTGAAGCAGTTAGCGCGGCTGGTTATACACAGAACAGAACCCTGATTACAAAGGACTATAATGAGACACCGTATTATCTGATGAATAAACGAAAACCATCTATCAAGTACTTTCACGTGTTTGGTGCCAAATGCTTTGTGTTAAGAGACAAAGCACAACTTGGAAAGTTTGATGCCAAAGCAGATGAAGGGGTTTTCGTTGGATATTCTCTTGAAGTAGTAGCAGCGTACAGGGTGTTTGTGCTTTAATGATCGCAAGGTGGTTGAAAGCCTTAATGTCACATTTGATGACTCAAAGCTCCCTTCTATACTAAAGAAAGACAG
This sequence comes from Oenanthe sinensis, assembly GCA_028671895.1. Taxonomy (NCBI): domain Eukaryota; kingdom Viridiplantae; phylum Streptophyta; class Magnoliopsida; order Apiales; family Apiaceae; genus Oenanthe; species Oenanthe sinensis. The sequence continues at coordinate 26,223,553 of CM053814.1, forward strand.
TGAGCCCACTTCTCTAAGATTTGAAAATATGGATATTGATGAAGTGGATATAGTACCTGAGTCTGTAGTGCAGGGTAGTGATCCAATGATAAATAATGTAATTAATCAACAGTCTAGTGTTTCGCCTATGCAAACCACTAGGGCTGAGGGATCACCTTCCGTTAGACCTGGTACTAACTCAGGGGGAGCAGCTCACTCAGGGGGAGCTAGTACTAGCTCAGGGGGAGGTAGTGGAAGTGATTCTAGAATAAGTCACATTCACTTACAAGATCAAGCTGAGTCATCAAGAACATTTACTAAGGATCGTACTTGGAACAAGGACCATCCGTTTGAGCTAATCATTGGTGACCCAGATGCCGGAGTGACTACTAGACGAAAAGCTAGAGCTGAAATTGCCACCGAGAATGAATGTCTATACTCAGTGTTCCTTTCTCAATTGGAACCTAAAGTGGTGGAAAAAGCCCTAGATGACGCTGATTGGGTGATTGCTATGCAAGAAGAACTCAATCAGTTTGAAAGGCAGAAGGTGTGGAAGCTGGTACCCAGACCAAAGAATAGATCTGTTGTTGGAACAAAATGGGTATTCAGAAACAAGCTGGATGAAAACGGACTTGTAACACGAAATAAAGCTCGCATAGTTGCTAAGGGTTATACTCAAAGAGAAGGAATTGATTATGATGAAACCTATGCACCAGTAGCAAGGCTAGAGGCCGTAAGGATGTTCTTAGCATTCGCAGCATATCATGGTTTTAAAGTCTATCAGATGGATGTCAAGAGTGCATTCTTAAACGGTGAACTGGATGAAGAAGTGTATGTTGATCAACCTTCTGGGTTTGTCGACAGCAAATATTGTGATTATGTTTATCGTCTCTTCAAATCAGTGTATGGCCTTAAGCAGTCTCCGCGGAAGTGGTATGAAACTCTGTCAGACTTCTTACTAGAAAGTGATTTCACCAGAGGAGTAATCGATAAGACGCTTTTCTACAAGAAATGCAAAGATGATCTAATAATGGTGCAAGTATATGTGGATGACATTATCTTTGGGTCTGCAAATGAGAAGCTATGTGCGAAATTTGCTAAGTTAATGCAATCGAGGTATGAAATGAGCATGATGGGAGAGCTGACATTCTTTCTGGGTATTCAAGTTAGTCAAAAGAAGGACGGGGTATTTATCTGCCAGACCAAGTACATTAATGATCTATTAAAGAAGTATGGTCTCGAAGATGTATCACAAGCTAAGACTCCTATGGCAACAGTCACGAAGCTTGACGAGGATAAAGCGGGAAAACCTGTAGACATCTCAAGCTATCGAGGTATGATCGGCTCACTTTTGTATTTAACTGCTAGCAGACCTGATATTATGTTCTCCACATGCTTATGTGCAAGGTTCCAAGCGGATCCCAGAGAGTCACATCTTATAGCCGTAAAGCGTATTTTTAGGTATCTCAAGGGAACATCAAATCTCGGGATTTGGTACCCAAGAGATACAGGGTTTAATCTTGTTGGCTATTCGGATTCAGATTACGCAGGTTGTAGAATAGATAGAAAGAGCACTTCAGGAAGCTGTCAGTTCCTTGGAAGAAGGTCGGTGTCTTGGCAAAGCAAGAAACAACACACAGTATCAACCTCAACAGCTGAAGCAGAATATATTGCTGCTGGAAGCTGTGTGGCCCAAATACTGTGGATGAAGAACCAACTCAAGGACTACAGTGTGGAAGTATCTAAGATTCCTATCATGTGTGACAACACAAGTGCTATTGCAATGACCAACAATCCTGTGGATCACTCAAGGACTAAGTATATTGATATAAGGTATCATTTTATTAGAGAGCATGTAGAAAATGGAACTGTAGAGTTGCATTTTGTGTCTACTGAACGTCAAATAGCAGATATATTCACTAAACCTCTAGACGAATCAATATTTTCTAGATTGGTTGGTGAATTGGGGATGCTTAACACTTGTTAGTTTTTGCTACCTATCTGTTATAATTCAGTTTGTGTACATATTGTTGTGGTACATGAATATTCATAATTAATAATGTGTACTTAATTTCAAAGATATTTGTGTTGCATGCAATAAAAGGGTGAGTTAGAAAGTTTCATGACATTAATCTTATGATGATCTGTGTATCCATATGATTAATGTCTAATAATGTGATAGGATTTAATGCTAGACTTAATTTTGTAATGCATGATTTATTTGCTAAATTCCCTGTCATTTCAAAATTGTAAGTTTCTAAAATGGTGTGAAAATTTGTGGTGAAATCTTGTGAATTTTACATATAAATGTTTAATTCACATAATTTGGAGGGAGTGTAGGAGTTGAGAGAGTAGTAAAATCAGCAGCTCTGCCACCCTCAAAGAAGAAAAAGATGGATTCTATCCCAGTGGCAACTGCGCAACCTGTTAGGGATAGTTCACCTCTCACAGCCACCACACCTCACGCTGGTGGCTCACCTCTCCTAAATATTCCAACACATTCGCACTCGCCTAGGCATGTTGGTGAGAGTCAAGGAGGGGGTTCATCTCAACAGCCAATAGGAGCTGACCCTACCTCCCCTGAGTTGTCCGCTCAGGGCTCTTTGAGCAATTTCTCGGAAGGGGAATGGCAAACTGAGACTAGCTCTTCTGATGCTAGAATCTCAGGAAGTTTATATGAGGAAGAGTCTGTCGAATCCAGCACGGATGACTCTTCCCCATCTAAATCAGAAAACAAGTTGCTCGCAGAGCAACGACATCTGGTGACTGGTGGGTCTATGCCTCCAGAACAGCCCAGCGAACCAGAAAAGGTTCTTGGTGAACAAGGGGATGACATGGTCATAACGCCATCTCCTAACGTAGACACAGCGTTTAAAGGTTCAGTCTCACTGACCGATATCGCCGACCAACTCACCGCTAGTCCCCAACGACTAGTGGATTAGGCTCTAGTTCTGTTAGGTTCTAAACACGAGGGAGAGACAGGGAGAGTAGATCCCTTCTCTTTCGGGATCTTGAGTGAAACAGAACCCGGCGAGAGTAAACAGTTTAACCCAAGCCAAACACCGTCCCTTACATTGCAGGATCTAGTGAAGAAGGTGGAGGTTTTGGAGGCTGGAGTTGCTGGTGTTACTGCTGCTGTCTCTTCCCACTCTGAAAGATTGGAGGTTGGAGCACAGTTCATGGATAACCTGATTGCCGTTCAAAATCAGTTGATTGACAAGATAAACAATCTTGGATTGGTACAGGTGGAGGTTGGGCGGTCAGTAGATGATGTCACTTATGGCATGTCTCAAGTCTGGATGAAGCTAAATGAATTACTTGATGCTGTCTTTGGACGTAACAGGGCTGGACCTGGTCCTTCAACCGGTGGTGGTGGTGACGATAAAAATGACGATGATGCTCCTGATGAGGATAACCCACCTAAGGGGGAGATGGAGGATCAGGGTCTGAAAAAGCTGACTAGTAAGGGTCCGGTGATCGAGTCCTCAAACAAATCTGGTAAAAAGGTGGAGGAGGCTCAACCGGCTCTTAAAGACAAAGGCAAGCAGAAGATGGTAGTTGAAGAAGCAGGAGCTGAGAAAGAAACACCTCTCGTCGATGTATTTATGGGAGACTTTATTGAAGATTCTGATGATGATGAGATGGATGTAGAAGCCTTAGTGGCAAGGAGGTCGAGACTCGAGCAACGGGCAAGCGAGTGGGAACAAGAAAGAGGTCTAAATCCTGGCGGATCTGGCGCAGGAGTTGCAGGTGATACAGGAGACCACTCGGTTGCTGACGAGCATGTGCCGGAAGAAGAAGTTGATGAAGTAGCGAAAGAAGCGGAGATGCAAGAAGAGATTTTCAGGGAAGCCAGAAAAAGAGTGAATGAAGAAGTGCTTCAAGGAATCGTGGAAAAGGAACTAATGGCAAAAGAGAAGAGAGTGGCTCAGAAAACTCAGCATGAGTATGAAATGCAAAAGATCAAAGATCCTAAGGTCCAGGCTGACATAAGGAGGGAAGGTCCCGAGTGGGACAAGGCTAGAGAAGCCTTAGCTGGACCAAGAGCCTATGCTCCTGACTCAGAAAGATTGAGTTTCCTTCTCCACAAGCTAGAAAATCTAAACCCTGGGCTTTTGAACTATCTAAACTGTATAAGACAGGGATGCACCTCTGTTCAAGTTATATTCAAGGAGAAAGCATGGAGTCTGATGATTACTTGGGCACCCATAACAAGAATCGAGCCGTGTATGGTTGATGAAGCATTCTTCCATGCAAGGGGTGCTAGTGAACTGGTAGAATATGCTCACAAGGTAGACACCTCTGTCAAGACTGGAGTGCTGTTTAAAGAGAAACTATTGAAGATGGCTGAAGACAGAGGGGTTGACATTATTCTAAATCCCTATCAGATCAGATATGTCCATGACAAGGTCTTGAGGATTGTAAACTGCATGACTCGAAACTGATTCCGAACGTAAATGTACTGAAGGCAGTTGCAAAGCTAGTCCTCTCAAAAGGTTTCCTAACAAAGGAAAAGAAGCTGGTGGCTAAGGACTTGGAGAAGTTGATAAGAAGGCAAGATGTTAGATACAAGTTGCCTGAAGCCAAACTACCAGTGGTTAAGAAGGAGCCTGAAGACTATGCATTCGAGCAGCAAGAAGAGGCAATAAAAGAGTATGTGCAGAGATACGGAGATCCGAGAGTAGACATTCCTGAAGAAGGAGAAATAAGGGAGGAAGTAGTGCAGTGGTTGGTGCAAATGTCAAGTTTGTCAAAAGAAAAGCTGAGAATGAAAATGATCTGTTGATCTACACAGACAAGCATCAGGTGGAAACCGTCATTGAAATCAAGTACGACATCTTTGCAGAACACAGTCATGAAACACTATGTATCATAAGGGAATTGATTGATGAGATGGATGATGTTGACGAGTTTGATCAGGATTATCTTAGGGTCACATTTGACAACTTCTGTAGAAAAAGACAACAGCTTGATATTCAGAGGCTACAGCAATGCACCACCGCTATTGTCATTGGATACCCTAAGCAGCTGGTCATAAGGAAGAAAGGTGAAAAGGGGTATCCTGACAAAGTCACTAAGCTGAGATTTGAAGACATTCCCACGAAGCTTACCACTCGCAGCATGGTTGAAAGATGGTTGAGGTTGTTTCGAGATTATAAGATCAGAAATCATGTGGAAGCAGAAGGACTTAATCTTCTCAAGAAAAGAATGGATGAAGTCTGCAACCCTGAGTTCATGAAGAAAGAAAAGGCAGCCAAGAAGAAAGCTCGTGAGGAAGAGGAGCGCAAGAAATCGAGATTTTAATGTATTAAGCTTGTAATGTTTCTTTGCGTTGTAATTTGTTTTCTTGTTTTCCTGCATTGTAAGTACATTATCTGTTTTCTTATGTAGTGTAAGGTAGAAGTTAGTTAGCTAAGTGTCTTGAAACTGGTTTATATTAGGCGTCAATTATTTCGCGAAGTTCGGCGGTGGTAATACTGCTAAAAGGACTTCAGAAGGATAATTGAAGATTGAGTGGACCGTGCTCTTAAGTACTTAGAGAAAATCTCTAGAAGAGCATGAAGCCATTTGATCGAGCCAACAGGTGTCCAATTTCGGCACTTGAAGTATCAGTGATAGACATGAAGCTAGTTAATCAAGCCAAGCATTATGCAAGTTGACATGATCGTTTATGAATGTTAGTTTATCTTTTTCAGTCCCTAGTTAGTTGAGTTATCCTCATTGTGAATTTGGTTGTCATTGTTAGACAATCAAATAGGGGGAGATTGAAAGGCATAGGTGTACTAACTTGTAACACTTAATTACTATGTAACTCAACTAGGTAAAAGATAAAACAACAGCAAAACAAGAGAAACTGAAGAAGCACATGGAATCAATCAACTGAAGAAATGGTAATGATACTTGATAACTACAAGTAACTAATTTGATTAATCCAGAATGCCTAAGTGAGAAGAAGTTCAATCTCAGTATTGCTCATTCCCTAACTTATCTAATGGAGAATCAAATTAATGTCAAAGAAGTATCAAGAAGACCAAAGTGATTTCATGTAATGCATCTCAACAACTGGATAATGTAAAGATTAATCAACAAATGAGAACTGACATTCAGAAGCAAGAACCCCTTCAAGACTAGTCACTTATGAACCAGACCATTGCATCAAGTGTCAGGACATTGAAGGTAAGTTCATGTCAGTGATAGAAGATCTCATTTGAATGGAGTGAGGAAAAGAAATTGAAGAAGCTAGGGAAACTTACTCATAAAGGTTAATCCATAATTAGTCACTAAAGAAAGTCAACATTGAATGAGTACATTATTGCCAAGGCAAATGTCGATCCACAGCAGATCGAGATGCGGATCGAGATTTATAATTGAAGTAAAACATCAAGGCAAATCTCGATACATGATAGATCGAGATCGAGATCGAGATTCTCATAGATTAAGATCGAGATCCTCACAGATCGAGATCGAGATTTTCATAGATCGAGATCGAGATTTTCTCAGATCGAGATTGAGATCGAGATTGAAATCCAAGATCAAGATTGAGTTGGATCCAGGCCGAGATCGAGATGCGGGTTGACATGTAGCATTCAATGTTCAAGGGACAAGTGGCTTATTGTGAACGGTTGATCCAGAGTGGTTGAGAGGGTACTTTTTGTTGTCGAGTCCTGATTGAGCCACGTACACAAAAAGGACAAGATCAAGTCTACACGACATTATAAAAGTAGCACTTTGTTTTATTTGTAAAAATAGCAATCTCTGTATTTTCTACTGAATATTTTTCAAAGAGAGCATTTACTGTAAAAAGAAAGTGAGAGAGAATCAGTTGAATCAAGCTTTAATTATTGTATTTTGTTAGTCCCAAATATCGTAGAAGGGGGGTTGAATACGATATTGTCCAATTTATAAAATATTCGCGGAATGGTTCTTTATGGACTTTATACAGTTCGAACAGTTATATAATCAAACAGTTGGTGAGCAATAACATAACAACAGTTCGTTCGGGGAATATATCGTTTTATTAATATAAACCACGAAGGTGCTACACAAATCTAATCCGTAGATTAGCTTCAACTGATTCACTAGTACAGTTACAATACAACAACAATAATCAATACGAATAATAAATATGACACTAGCTTAAACGACGTTGATGGCTTCTCTGTGTCTCTCTTCTTTGCTCTGTATATTTTCGCTCTGTAACTGAATGAAAATGAATGTTCGTGAATGAATCACAAAGGCTTGGCTTTGCTGCTTTATTGTGTAGGCTTTTTCAATCTTCTACATGGCCTTCTGAGAACCAAGTAAATAGATTGCTTCTCACTTCTTGAATTAACAACCGTCGAGACATTTAATTTATAACCATCGGTGAGTCTGTTGATAACCGTCGAGTGAAATAAATCACTTAAAACAATTCTGCTCAAGGATATCAAAGATATGTGGCATGCTGTGGCTGGCTGTAGATTAAACAATCTTAAACCCTCAACTATCGAAGTGCCATAACTATCGAGTGACTTAACCGTCGATGGAATAAATAATCTGGATATTTATCTGAGTCCCTTAACTATCGAGATGCTGTAACCGTCGAGTGAAATGGACGAAACAGTCAAACCCAACTATCAGTTATAACTATCGACTCAAATGAATTATTAAAACCATAACCGTCGAGTGAAATGGAATTAATAATATATCCAAAAATGCTAACCGTCGAGTGATTTGCTAACCGTCGGTAAATAAGACGAAATAGCCAAACAGGAGACCCAACCGTCGGTAAATAAGACAAAACAGTCAAACAGCTAAACGGTAGTTCACCTTGGCCATTTTTCCAACGATTCAAAGCTCTGCAATATTTTCTTTCACTGCAACCAAGTTAATAAAATTACCTTTACTACTTGAACTTGATTTTCTCTGAGCTTTAGCACACAACGGTTATACAGCCAATTCTTTTCTAACATAGATGCGGTTCTCAATTCCTTTTGTGCTGACATTTAGTGCAACTGGTCTGGTTCACAAACGACTAACACGAACTTGATCTTCACATCTTCTTGACTATTCAATTGGCCCTGTTTCTCTAGCTGTTAAGAAGTGCTTCTATAATTCACTGGAATCCCTTGACTTCTCTGTTGTAAAACCTCTGACATCTTCTGAACCTCTGAAACACTATATCTTTATTCTTCACTGAGGCTTGAACATGTTAATGAACTTCTTTCAGTGATCTTCAATGTCTTCAAAGCTTCATCTAATATTTTGGTCTTTTGTATTCAACTTATAAACAATTCGTAGTCGATTCCGTGCTTCATTTTAATATAAGTTACTGACCATCTGTGTTGAGTTAGTTTCCTCGGTTACATGTTACGTTACGTTACATTATGCTTTACAATCTCCCCCTATTTGATTGTTAGAGTTCGACAAGCAAATCCCTGAAGAGGATAACTCAACTAACTTACAAGAAAAAGTAAATAGAAGATGGTAAACTAATATTAAACAAATTCTGGAATATATAACACATTTCCAGATGTCAAAAACAATTACAATGTAGAATGAATGTTCCTCTAGCCTGAACTGATATACATTAAGTCATTCTCACTGTACAAGACTTGCAAGCTGGTCATTCACTAGATCCAGCGCTTCTTCTTCTAGCATATTACTTGGCTTGGGATCTGACAAAGCTTCCTGAAGTGTTTGCAAGACAGCTACTCTTCTGATCTGCTTAACTTGTTCGAATGTAAATTCAAGAACTTTCGTCTTTCCTTTAACACTCAACCTTTTTGGTACTGCTTTAACCCGATCAGTGTTGTAGTATGATTCTGCTCTCAACTTCTCCATGTAAAGCTTAGAGATCTCTGCCAATGCTGATTTGTCTTTGTAGTTCGTTGAAGTCTTGATTTGATCAAGTATAAAACCCAGTTCCCTAGAAGTCATGTAAGACATCTTGTGGATATCAACTATTTCAGTGTTTCCTTTGGGGTCCTTATACCTGATAGCTGGAGGATCCTTTAGCACCATTGTCTCTGTCTCCCTGATTATATCAAAATCTGGAAAGACAATTGGAAAATCTGGCTTTTCTTCGTATTCGAACACCTTCCTTGGATGATTAAATCTGAATTCAGTCATTGCCTTGACTTTTTCAAAGTCCCAATTTCCTTCTTCTCTTGTATACACAGGCAATTTTGGTTGAGATCCATTTGAAGGATCTATTCTTCCGACCTTGGAAATATCTACAGATTGATTTGATAAGACATTAAGTCTATAAGCATAAATGCGCTCTGCAGCTTTCCATTTTTCTTCTGTTCTAAGTCCTTCACTCCTAAGAAGCCCTTCAACATATTTCAGACGCTTCAGAGGATATAGACTCAGTCTTTCATCACTCAAACACAGTGTCTGAACTAACTTGTCTTTGTAGAATATCACTGTATAAGGAGTTGTGTGAACTTCTGCTGCTGTTTTGCTCATCTGATCTTCAATCATATCAGTAAGAAGTTCATTCACATGAGATCTCTTGTCCGTCCTAATCTTCATGACATACAATTCTGTTAGAGACCTCAACTTGATGAAATTCGAAGAAATGGTCTTTGTGGTCGAATTATTGAACTGAATCTGAATCTTCCATCCATTGATGTTGGTCGAGATGAATATCAATTTGATTGTTTGTTTCAATGCATGAAAGAACTGATTTATTGATGGATGACTCTTGTGAGCTTCTTGCAGTGCTTCCAGAACTTTTTGATCTTCATTTTGAATTATTCCTAATTCTGGTTTCTGCAAAAGACTCCTAGCCTGATCCCATGCACTTCCTTCTCTTGATAACATCAACGGCCTTTGTCTTCTTTCAATGTAGTGGTTGAAGTGTTCTTTTCTGATTTTTTCCTGAGACATTCGAGCTATTTCACATGCCCTTATCATGGATTGATTTGCATCTAGCAAACCAAATGTTTCCACAAAATCCGTTTCGGTGAACTGATAAGCGGCATCATTGACAAATTCATCAAACACATCATCTTCCTGAGCTGTAGGAGCTGTATGAGAAGGTTCCCATATTTCTCCTTCTTCAAGTGTAAGCCTGACCTCCAGCGGTATATTTTGCTCCCCCTGAGATGTGATGTTTGCTTCTTCCTCTACCAACTTTCCTTTACCTTTGTCTTTACTCCTCATTTCTGCACCAGATTCTTTTTCTTGTTCTCGCACTATCATCTCCCCCTTAGTTGTGTTATCCTCCGAAGCAGGGATTTGAGTAGATTGAGATTGATGCTTTTCAAACAAATCTGTAACAAACTTTTTCATATCCGTCTTGAAATTCTGCAAATCCTGCAACATGTTGTACTGAACAGATTTTATTTCCATGACATTGCTGTGAAATTCAGATTTCATTTCGGTGACAGTAGTCTCCAGGTTATAAACCCTTTGACTTAGAGATTGTGTGTGCATTGTGAGGGTATTTATTTGGCTGGTAGGTGTCTCACTGACAGGTTCTGTAGGTGTTTGTCTCTCAATTCTCTCACTCGGTCTTAGGGGTGTGGGTGAATTATGATCACTCAATCGTTCTGTTGGTGTTTCACTCACTCTCATTGACTCCAGCAAGTCTTCTGTACCTGCAGTTAAAATCCTAAATGGCTCATCCGAAGAACTATTGCCAAGTAGTTGCTTCTCCTTTCCACTAATAGTGGTGGAGACCTCCTTATTAGGAGCCAGGAATGTTCCTCCTGGGGGGCTTATCACATTGGATCCTGTAATGTTTAGCAATGAAGGACCCGTGACTCCCGCAATAGCCTGTGAAGGCATGACCTGTACAGGATCTACCTGTATAGGTTCTGCTACAGTAGTAGCAACATCCGTCAATTCCTCCTGTGTGTGTGCTCCTTTCAGTGCAACATATAACTTGGTTGGAGGCTCAATTATTGACACTCTTTCAGATGCCCTAGCTGACGGGCGAATTTCAATAGGTTCACCCTGTTGAGAGGATGTCCCCAGAGACTGTGTATTTGCCTTTTTCAGCTCTATATCCTTTTGAGAGGGTATAGATGGGCTAACAGATATCAGAGGTTCTTCTAATCGACGTCTAGTCAGAGGTAGAGCTGTTTGGGTTCCCTCACTTTCCTTATGTGGTGCTTCTGAGGCACTATCTCCCTCACTCACAAATTTTCTTTTTAGGGGTTGGAGAGAAGATAAAGGTAAGGTGTTTATAGTGTTTGGTTCTGAGGCAGTGGTTAAAATCTGTTGGGTTTCAGATTCATTGCCTTGTCCTACAGCCACAGAGGGCTCAGCTGATAAGTTCATGACACTTTCTCCAAAAAGATCCTGCAAATTAGAATAAGCTGAGGAGTCAGAGACATGAAGACTACCTTGAGTACTACCTGTAGGAGTCCAAGGATGATATGATTTCTGACTGTCAGCATGACCTATAGAATCTCCTCCAGATATACTTTGAAATCCATCTCCTGAAATTTGTAATTCCTCTGTCACCTGAACCACTTCCTCTTCTTGAGCTAAATCCTCTACAGGAGTAGCTACTGGAACTGATTCTTGCACTGGTTCAGGGACCTGATCATTTTCTTGAGGCCCTTGAGGCTCGTCTCTTTCTATGTCCACTACACAACCCTGCATGTATTCAGTCATTTGAGCAGGTGCTTCGTTGATGTAGTTTCTGTTATTGTTCAAAGTGTTGGCTATCCTGTTTTTCTGTTTCATACACAAAGAGGTAACACTACTAGTATATAGTAGTTTTTCCTCGTTAGTCGTTAGATCATTAAGGATAAGCTGTAGGAATCGTGGAAAGTAACACTCCACATTAGAGACTTGAAGGTTTCTGTACTCCACCGATCCCATAACATACAACATCTGATTCAATAATAACTTACCAAAATTAATCCTACAATTATTAGCAACACTGAAGCCTAAAGTTCGATAAAAACTTGAAATACTGTGTGTGTTGAACTTTTTGTAAGAGAAACATTGCATAAGAGTGTGGAAAAAGAAATTCCATTCCTTAGGTAAATGATGTTTACACCTTTCACCCGAGTCGTGGAGATTAGGATTAACGTAGTTGATAGTCGTGAAGAACTGAGTTAATTGTTCGGAATTGGGATAAGGGACTAGATTATTCTCAGGGAATCTTAAGATACGATTCAAATCTAGCTCCGTCACCCGGATTTCCCGATTAGCAATACTAAATGTAAAAGCCAGTTCATCAACAGCTGAAGAGTTATATGCAGAACAGTAACAGTCTCGTAGCATATTATGATTTAATATCACGTCTGTTACTAAGGCATACCTCACTCGAGAATATTCGAGTAACACTCGTGCCCAGGCCCGATAATTAGCAGGAAGGGACTGAATGTCAAACTCGGCAACTAAATTCGTTTTGGTAATAGTAAAAATTCCAACCATTTTTAACTAGTAAAAATTATCGAAAATTTTAACTTTAAACAATTAATTACGAATTTAATTAGACTCGATAACGAACCGAAAACACTAAAATTCAAAACTCCTCCAAAAATCGTGAAAAAAATATATGCTAAACTATGAGAGATTTGAACGGTGAAACTATTTTTTTTTGTGATTTTTGGACCTCAAACAAACCCTAGAAAAAATCCCAAAGTTTGAAATACCCGAAACAAAACTGAAACCAAACGATACAAGACTGGTATCAAATAATTCGGGATGACTAGATCTACAATTCTATCGGTTTAGATTTTCAAAACTAGTACTAGAATGGTAGAAAAATGAAGGTCAAAAATCAAGTTTTTGGTCGACAGTTAAGAACAGCTAACTATCGAGAGAAATGGAAACTATATATATATATATATCTAGTTAACTGGCGAGTTGGAAAACAGAGAAAACAAAAAATTTGTTCACGGGCCCCAGACCACGTGACCCTGAAACAACTCGATGGTTAATATATATATGTAGTTAACAACTATCGAGATGACTTAACTGGCCACTTCTTTTTATTTATTTTTTTTGTTTTTTGTTTTTTGTTTTTTTTTAAACAACTCGATGGTTATCAAAAATAATAAAATAAAAGTAACTATCGAGATGTACACTAATATATAATACGTAACTATCGAAAGGTTAATTAATAAAATTGTCCACTTCGACGGTTAGCTAAAAAATTAACTATCGAAGCAGATAAAATAATTAACCAGATAGATATAGTAACTATCGAGATGGATAGTTATTTATTTATTTATTATATATTAACCAAAAGACTACTTCGACTGTTATAATATAATATATTTTTTTATAACTATCGAGTACTGTTTAAAACCACTTCGATGGTTACGAAAAAATATATCTAATTGTAACTGTCGAGAGTTTTAAAAATAAAAATCATTTAAATACACTTACAAAATAATTTCAAATATTCATAAAATTAATTAAATAGAGATTTCTTAAATTAAAGATTTAATATTCCTAAAATAGAAATATTAGAATCTTAATTTGGAAATAACTATCGAATTAATAATAATCCAATTTGAAATTCACAAACAGACAATATTAATAATTATTATAATAATACTAATAAACACAGGTGGTTGCTTTAAAATCTTTGGAACCAAAAAAAATTTTGTTCCATATTCTGTTACTTTTAAAATTTCCAAAAATTTTAAACCAACCCAATCACAATCCAAACGATCATACAAGCATACTATGAATTAACATAATGTCAGTTATGCAAAATAAGATCATGAAAAGTAATTGCTACACATTTTTTCCAGTGATAACCAGTACATTAAATAAACAAGTTTGTACAACCAATTTCTCACTAAAGATCACAACCTGTCTGATATAGAATCTCTCAGCCAGATCTCATCATATTGACATCCACCAATTAATTCTAAACCACAGACTGTTATGCTTCTTGTTAACTACAAACACTTATGTAGCAGTTAACTACTTATGCTATATCGAATAATTGCCACAAAGCATAACTGGTATACTTATGATAATTAACATTGATATTCATAAGCCCGAGATTATAAGTTAGACTGGAGTTCACAAGTCCTTTGGATATAAAAATTCAATAACTTGTGAATCCATACAACTCCTCGCAAACAAAAATTAATTTAAATTTAACATCCCTAATTCACTAACCAACCTAGAGAAAGTAGATTCGTCTAGTGGTTTCGTGAAGATGTCTGCAAGTTGTTGTTCTGTGGGTACAAAATGCAACTCCACAATTCCATTCATGACATGCTCTCGTATAAAGTGATACCTGATATCAATGTGCTTGGTTCGTGAGTGCTAAACCGGATTGTTGGTTATAGCTATGGCGCTTGTGTTGTCGCAGAATATTGGAATCTTGTTCAACATAAAGCCATAGTCTTGGAGTTGGTTTCTCATCCATAGGATCTGAGCACAACAGCTACCTGCTGCGATGTATTCTGCCTCTGCTGTTGAGGTAGACACTGAGTGCTGCTTCTTGCTATACCATGAGACCAATCTTCTTCCCAAGAATTGACAGCTTCCAGAAGTACTCTTCCTGTCAATCTTACAACCTGCAAAATCCGAGTCTGTATAGCCGATTAGGTCAAAACCAGTACCTTTAGGATACCAAATTCCCAAATTTGGAGTACCCTTCAGGTATCTAAAAATTCTTTTGACAGCTATAAGGTGAGACTCTTTTGGGTTAGCTTGGAACCGTGCACATAAGCAAGTTGAAAACATAATATCTGGCCTACTTGCAGTTAAGTAAAGTAGAGATCCAATCATACCTCTGTAGCTTGTGATGTCGACAGATTTACCTGATTTGTCCTCATCAAGCTTTGTGGCAGTTGGCATTGGAGTCTTGGCGGGGGCTGAATCTTCAAGTCCATACTTCTTTAGAAGATCTCTGATGTACTTTGCCTGGCAAATGAAGATCCCATCTTTCTTCTGACTCACTAGTAGTCCAAGGAAGAAAGTAAGCTCGCCCATCATACTCATCTCGTACCTACTCTGCATTAACTTAGCAAATCTCTTGCATAGCTCATCATTAGTAGAACCGAATATAATATCATCAACATACACTTGAACTAATATCAAATTATCTTTGTGCATTTTATGAAAGAGAGTCTTATCTATAACACCTCTGATAAAACCATTTTCAATTAAAAATTCAGACAGTGTTTCATACCATGTTCGAGGCGCCTGCTTGAGTCCATAAAGAGCTTTAAAAAGGAAGTACACAAAGTCCATATGATCTTTGTTCTCGAAACCCGGAGGTTGCTCTACATATACTTCTTCTTCCAGCTCCCCATTCAGGAATGCACTCTTCACATCCATTTGATAAACTTTAAAGTCAGAATGTGTAGCGAATGCCAAAAACATCCTGATGGCTTCAAGTCTTGCTACTGGTGCATAGGTCTCGTCATAATCTATTCCTTCTTCTTGAGAATACCCCTTAGCAACCAGTCTGGCCTTGTTCCTCGTAACAATGCCATCTTCATCCAACTTATTCCTGAATACCCATTTAGTGCCAATAACAGATTTGTCTTTAGGTCTGGGTACCAGTTTCCAAACTTTCTGCCTATCAAACTGATTGAGTTCATCTTGCATCGCAATCACCCAATCTGGATCTTCTAGAGCATCTTCAACCTTTTTAGGTTCTTCCTCTGATAAAAAACCAGAGTACATACATTCATTTTCCGTTGCTCTTCTAGTCCTCACACCACTCTCTGGGTCACCAATGATTAATTCAAAGGGATGATCTCTGTTCCATACCCTCTGTCTAGGCAGATTAGCCCTTGATGATTGTCCTTCTTCGTGGTTGTGTTGAGAGCGACTAGCTGATCCTTCTTCACCTCCCCCTGAGTTGCTGCCTTCATTATTTGATGATCCACCAGTTGAGCTAGCAGGTTCAGTAACAGACTGATTTTGAAATACAGACTGTGACTGTGACTGTGTGGTATTACCAACACTTCCACTGCTTTGCTCTGGATTATCAATCTCCGTGTGTTCATGATTACCAGATACAGCACCAGGTACGTCTTCATCTCCTAAGTAGTATTCTGATAGATTTTCAATTTCCAGAGATTCAGAATTTTTATCCTTTTGAAGACTTGGGAGTTTGGTGTCGTCAAACGTTACATTAAGGCTTTCAATGACCTTATGAGTTTCAATCACATATACCCTGTACGTCTTAGACTCCAGTGAGTAACCAAGGAAAATCCCTTCATCTGCTTTAGCATCAAACTTGCCCAGATGTTCATCTTTCAATACATAGCATTTTCCACCAAACACATGAAAGTACTTCAGTGATGGCTTTCTGTTGGTCATAATCTCATAGGATGTCTTTTCTAGATCTTTATTAATCAGGGTCCTCTTTTTGAGTGTAACAAGCTGTGTTGACTGCTTCTGCCCAAAAGTATGTAGGTAGCTTTGACTGGCTTAGCATTGTCCTTGCTGCTTCAATCAAAGTCCTATTTTTCCTTTCTACCACTCCATTCTGCTGTGGAGTTCTTGGGGCTGAGTATTGTCTTGAAATTCCTTGCTCCGTGCAGAATTCATTTAGAACTGCATTTCTGAATTCAGTTCCATTATCTGATCTGATCGTCCGCACAGGCAATCCAGCTTCCACCTCAATCTTTTTAATGTGATCGATTACCATTTGAGGTGTTTCATCCTTAGAATGCAAAAACAACACCCACGTGTACTTGGAGTAGTCGTCGACAATCACTAATGCATATTTCTTCTTTGAAACTGACATGACATTAACCGGTCCAAATAGATCCATATGAATCAACTGGAGAGGTTCGCTGATGCTTGACATGTCCTTACTTCTATGTGACGCCTTCTTTGACTTACCCTTTTCACATGCTTCACAGAGTCCTTCTTGGTAGAATTCCATCTGTGGTAACCCTCTCACCAATTCTCTTCTTACTAAAGAATTCATCGCCTTGAAGTTCAGGTGAGATAGTTTTCTGTGCCATAACCAACTTAATTCAGAGGATGCTCTACTGTAGAAACAACTTGCTTCTCCTCTGCTTGCAGTGTTTAAGTCAGCTACGAACAGATTTCCTTTTCTTACTCCTTTAAGAGCAAGCTTTTCATCTTTCCTGTTGGTGATCAGACACTTTTCCTTCCTGAAGTCCACATTATATCCTTTATCTGTGAATTGACTGACGCTCAGCAAGTTGTGCTTCAGACCGTCAACAAGAGAGATATTTTCAATGATGACATTTCCAACTTCCAGACTACCATATCCCTTAGTAAATCCTTTGCTGTCATCTCCAAAGGTTACAACTGGGCCGGTCTTCTCAATCACATTGGTCAGCAGGGACTTGTCTCCTGTCATGTGCCTTGAACATCCACTATCCAGAATCCACATGACTTTTTCATTAGTATCTATGCCCTGCAACCACAAAGTGATTAAGGTTTCTTTGGAACCCAAACTTGTTTGGGTCCAAGAAATTTAGAGGTTCTTGCAGATGGTGTAATAGGTTCAGTTTTCACATCTTTAAGTTCTACTTTGACTGAACTCGAATCATGTTCCTTTGCCTTGACAGATTTGTCTTTTGGCTTAGGAGATTGAGTCTCCTTCCTAACCTTAGGAGGACTAGCAGTCTTTGCCCTTACCTTTTTCTTATTCATGCTTCTTTCTATGCCTATGCAATTACTAGAAGTAGATGCATTCATCAAATTAAAATAAGCATGCATAATATTAAAAGCACATGGCATGCATCCAGTAATACCACAAGGCAAATGAAAACTATTCATGCTAAACATGTTCTGCACAACAGGAATATTAGATTCTACTTTAACCTTATTACATGCATGACTAAGGTGTCCAGCAGAATTGCAATTAGTACACAATTTCCTAGGTGCAGTGGGTGCAGGTGTAGCAGAATTAGCAATTTTAACACCTACTTTCCCATTCCTATTACTCTTTGACTTGTTCTTGTTACCACCTAATTCAGTTTTAGCATATTCAGTTTTAACTGGCTCATTAGGTGTAACTTCTTCTACATTATTTTCCTCAACTTCTTTCTCTTTTAACTTATCCTCAACAAGCATTTCTTGTTTCCATACGATAGTATCTTCGTCTAAGGGTTCTGAGAGTGGGAGCTTAAAGATAGGATTACTACTTTTCTTAATGACAAAAGGAACATTTTCATTTTCTAATAAAACAGTACTAGAAGCATTGAAAGTTATATTCCTTTTATCCTTTTTCTTATTCCTTTTATGTTCATCGTAGTTAAAGCCTATACATGTCTTGTTATCTAAGCTCTGCTTATCCATTATGTCTTTAGCAATATTAGCTGAGTTCTTAAAAGCTTCCAATTTTAACTCTAGCTCAGAAATCTTAGCCATAAGTGCTGTCTCAACCTCTGCATTACAGTTAACCTTATTCTCTAAATATTCATTTCTTTCCTTAAGGTTATTAACTGTGATTCCTACAAGCTCTAGTTGTTCCTTTCCAGATTCTAGCTTTTTAATCTTTGCAACTAGTCTAGCATTTTCTGCTTCAGAAGCTAGCATGCTTGTATGAATGTTAAACATCTCTATACTCAAGTCATTAACAGTATTTTTATATTCAGATAGAGACATATCTACAGTGGTGAGAATAGGTACCTGTGCTGATGATGGAGATTCTTCTGAAGTGTCTGCCATTAATGCAAGATTTCCATATTCTTCTTCTTCAGAATCTGTGTCATCCCAGCTTCTACCTTCAACAATGTAAGCCTTGCCTTGTTGTTTTGCAACCAAAGCATCCAATCTCTGTTTCAACTTCTCATTCTCCCTTTTCAACTCATCATAGCTTTTCTTCTCGTAGGAACTCTTCTTCTCATAAACCTTCTTGTCTTTTGCTTGTCTCGGTTTCTTACATTCAGTGGCGAAATGCCCTAGTTCATTGCAGTTGTAGCACCGGAACTTACTACGGTCTACCATGTTTGACTTGTAACCACCTCTTGAGTTGGATCCCGAAAATGATCCTGTCTTCTGAAATCTGCTACCAAAACTTTTCTTGTACTTGGGATTCCTTCTGAATCTTATATGCTTGAAACGCCCTGCCAAGTACGCCATAGATTTGTCTTCCATCTCATCAAGCTCTTCCAATGTATAAAAATCATCTTCCTCTTCAGCTTGTGATTCTGTTGCCATTTCAGCTTCAATGATCAATTCTCCACCAATCTTGGTTTCAACAACCTTTGCTTCAGAAGTCTTCACTTCATCTGCCACAAGAGCTGTGGTCTTCATTAGTGCTGCACTCTTACTGTCCACTGAGCCGGAACCATAGATAATCAACCTCTGTTCTTGTTCCATTTCATAAGTCTTCAATTTTCCATATAGCTTTTCAAGGGGCATAACATTGAAGTTGTCCCTTTCTCTAATTGAAGAAACCTTATGCTCAACATGATGTGGAAGAGTCAACATAAACTTCCTGTTCGTTTCCCTTAATGGATAGTTCTTCCCCTGGATACTCAATTCATTTAACAATTTATTATATCGCTCAAAGACTTGAGTGATTGTTTCTCCAGGAGTAGATTTGAACGCTTCATATCTTGATGTCAGTATATCCAACCGGTTCTCTTTTACTTCTTCTGTTCCTTCCATAATCAGTTCGATGGTTTCCCACATGTGCTTTCCAGATATACAGTTTAAAATTTGATGGCACATGTCTTCATCCATTGAGTCAACAATAATCAACTGAAGGCCTGTGTCCAATGCAACAATTTCTTTCTCTGTATCAGTGAACTCTGTAGGATCCTTTGGAGTAGACCTTTGAGGAACTCTTACTCCGTCCACTGTAGATTCAGGAATCATCTTCATTGGTACAAACGGTCCGTTCTCTAAGATACCCATGTACAACAGATTTGCAGCCTTAATAAACAGGGTCATCTTCTTTTTCCAGAGATTATAATTCACTCTATCAAACTGAGGAACCTTAATACTTCCTACTTTGTGAGAACTCATGATATTGAACTTTTCAAAATTATTTAAAGTTCAAAAAATTTCTGAGTGAAATATTTTGAAAATTAAAAAATTCGCGAAAAATTCCAAAAGCTTAATACTGAAGTCCGAACAATAGATCCTGATTTGTAAACTCAATCAGTAAGCTCTGATACCAATTGTTAGTCCCAAATATCGTAGAAGGGGGGTTGAATACGATATTGTCCAATTTATAAAATATTCGCGGAATGGTTCTTTATGGACTTTATACAGTTCGAACAGTTATATAATCAAACAGTTGGTGAGCAATAACATAACAACAGTTCGTTCGGGGAATATATCGTTTTATTAATATAAACCACGAAGGTGCTACACAAATCTAATCCGTAGATTAGCTTCAACTGATTCACTAGTACAGTTACAATACAACAACAATAATCAATACGAACAATAAATATGACACTAGCTTAAACGACGTTGATGGCTTCTCTGTGTCTCTCTTCTTTGCTCTGTATATTTTCGCTCTGTAACTGAATGAAAATGAATGTTCGTGAATGAATCACAAAGGCTTGGCTTTGCTGCTTTATTGTGTAGGCTTTTTCAATCTTCTACGTGGCCTTCTGAGAACCAAGTAAATAGATTGCTTCTCACTTCTTGAATTAACAACCGTCGAGACATTTAATTTATAACCATCGGTGAGTCTGTTGATAACCGTCGAGTGAAATAAATCACTTAAAACAATTCTGCTCAAGGATATCAAAGATATGTGGCATGCTGTGGCTGGCTGTAGATTAAACAATCTTAAACCCTCAACTATCGAAGTGCCATAACTATCGAGTGACTTAACCGTCGATGGAATAAATAATCTGGATATTTATCTGAGTCCCTTAACTATCGAGATGCTGTAACCGTCGAGTGAAATGGACGAAACAGTCAAACCCAACTATCAGTTATAACTATCGACTCAAATGAATTATTAAAACCATAACCGTCGAGTGAAATGGAATTAATAATATATCCAAAAATGCTAACCGTCGAGTGATTTGCTAACCGTCGGTAAATAAGACGAAATAGCCAAACAGGAGACCCAACCGTCGGTAAATAAGACAAAACAGTCAAACAGCTAAACGGTAGTTCACCTTGGCCATTTTTCCAACGATTCAAAGCTCTGCAATATTTTCTTTCACTGCAACCAAGTTAATAAAATTACCTTTACTACTTGAACTTGATTTTCTCTGAGCTTTAGCACACAACGGTTATACAGCCAATTCTTTTCTAACATAGATGCGGTTCTCAATTCCTTTTGTGCTGACATTTAGTGCAACTGGTCTGGTTCACAAACGACTAACACGAACTTGATCTTCACATCTTCTTGACTATTCAATTGGCCCTGTTTCTCTAGCTGTTAAGAAGTGCTTCTATAATTCACTGGAATCCCTTGACTTCTCTGTTGTAAAACCTCTGACATCTTCTGAACCTCTGAAACACTATATCTTTATTCTTCACTGAGGCTTGAACATGTTAATGAACTTCTTTCAGTGATCTTCAATGTCTTCAAAGCTTCATCTAATATTTTGGTCTTTTGTATTCAACTTATAAACAATTCGTAGTCGATTCCGTGCTTCATTTTAATATAAGTTACCGACCATCTGTGTTGAGTTAGTTTCCTCGGTTACATGTTACGTTACGTTACATTATGCTTTACATATTTATTGTTCAACTGATTATGATGCTTTTATGAATGTTGTAGCAAATCCTTCAATGAATATAAAGATATATTCTTGAAATTCTATGTCATCATTTATTACCTGCATTTATTTTATATTCTCTCATTATTCGAAACAGTTATATTCACCCCCCCCCCCCTCTACAACACTTTGGACCTAACAGAAGTTGTCACACATAAATGGTTCAAGGAGATTGATAGGAAGCTGACTTTGCACAGACAGGCAAATCGACAAATGGGCAAATTTTCTTTAAAATATGTTGATACTAAGGGAAATGATCAAGTCATGCCATTGGAAGAAAAACAAATTAAATTTCAAGAAGGCGTGGGTCATTACTTTGGGTTTTAGCCTATGAGTGGGAAAGTTAGTGTTCTGATGTTGAAGGACTTAAAAGATCAAGATAGTAGTGCAAATGATCTGAGGGCAGCTTATTGTCAAATCAAATGCTCAAGTGAAGAAATGAAGAAATTGAAGAAATTTATTGGTAAAGCTCTTGCAATTGTGAAAGAAAATATGCTGAATTCATTTTTGAAGAATAATCCAGCCTTTGAGAAGATTAAATAAGAAGTAATTCTTTTTCCTTTATAATTATTTTATACAGTTCTAGATTAATAGTTTTATTATTTAGTTTTGACATCATCAAACCTTGATTTATGCTTACATTTTATAAAGCATAAATATGGGGAGATTGTTAAGAATATATTCATTTGATGATGTACAAAATACTAGAACAGGGTCTAGATTAGTTTATCTGTAATAAGTCTTTCTAGTCTCTGAAATGTATAATCAGAGTCTAGATAGTCAACATTCATGTTACTTGTACTTAGAAGAATTTCTGTAAAAAGTGAAACCAGAGTCTGCATGAAGATCAGAGTCTGGAAGGTGATCAGAGTCTATAGACTATCAGAGTCTACATGTGATCAGAGTCTGAAGATCATCAGAGTCTAAAGGATTCAGAGTCTATACAGTTAAAGTTAAAATTTGGAAGAGGATCACAGGAATGGAAAGTCTTCGAAGATCAAGATAAATATATTGCAGATATGCTATGGGAAAGTAAGAGAATTCTAGAAGGAAACTGTCAACTAATAATTAGGAATTCTATTCCTATTGTAATTTATCTTTCTGTTATTAGTTGATAGGCAGCTCTTTATATAAACACTATGTAACCTAATTGTAAAGGTGTGGAAAAAAGTCGAAGCAAAATTTGTCTGAGTAAAATTTTGTGAGAGCATAGAGATAGAGAGAGTTGCTGTGATAATCATAGAGAAGCTGCTAGGGTTTGTGTACATCCTAGGAGAGTTTTGTATTTAATCATCAATAATACAAACAGTACTTATTCATATCTTTGTGTTTGATCTTTGTTCTTAATTCATATCGAATTTGATTTTAAAATCAGGCAGAAAAGACACACAAGTATTCAACCCCCCTTCTACTTGTGCAACTGGGAAAACAACAATCTTTGGAACATGTTTATCAAAGGCAGGAGTTCCATCAGTGTTTGCACATGTGACTAGTTTCATGGGAACATGAGGTCCTTTTTCTATGCAGTTGACATAGGAGGTGTCAAGTGAAAGTAGATGCATGTGCATTTTCACTTTCTAGTGAAAATAATATTCCTTTTCCAACATGGGAATTTTCACACCTGGATCTTTGTGACCCATATTGACTTGTTTATGTTCTTAAAACTTTCTGTATGTTGAAAGCCTTCAGTCTGATACCAATTATTAGATGTCCCTCAAATAATGCCAATATTTGTATAAAGGGGGAGTTGGATACAAATATCAAAAAAAAAATTGAATACTTTTAAAGTTTTGTATTTATTGTTCACTGTTTCTATGTTTGAGAAATATTGTATTTTTGACTTGATATAAAAGCTGAGTATATAAAATGAAACTTGAACAAAGATATAAAAAATTACTAGTGGGTTGTTTACTCCACCAGTGAATTGATTTGCTCAAATAATCTTGGTTTTAAGACCCGGCTTCTTTTTACAAGGATAGATGTAAATCAACTGATCTTACAAGTGCTTAAAAGCTTGAACAGTTGATTCTTAAAAATGCTTTCTATCTATGTTACATCTATCTATGCTACTACTCTTGTTTATATATCACAAAAGTGTTTAGAAACTCGAGAATAGAATAAAACAAAATTATCTATTCTAGGAATGTTACTAAACTATCTTTCCTAAATGCCTTTAGCTATTTTGAATAAGTTCTTCAATCTAGGAAAGAAAGCTTAATTTGAGTCTTCATAGTCAGAGTAGATTGTCTTCCATAGCTATACTTTAGTCTGCAAGATTCCTGACATTTTCTCATTTGTGCTTTCCCTATTGATTAATAATTTTCTATTAAATATATCAATTGATTCTTCCTTGCATCCTTCAACTGCAGTCTTCCTTCAATTGATCTTGACATCCATCGATTGATAATATCAATTGACTTATCGATTGATAAATGTTATCAATCGATATATCATTCGATGAGTCTTCACATCAGTTGATGGTCTTCAATCTTTAACTTGGCTTGATATCAATTGATCACCCATCCATTGATTCTTCAATATCAATTGATCATCATTCACTTGTATATTTTTCCTGTCTTCAAACATTTATAATTTGATAGTCTAAGACATACATCAATTGATGACCTACATCAATCGACTCTAGTATCAATTAATAAGTAGAAAACTATCAATTGATCTAGCCTTATCGATTGATAAAGACCAAGTACAACAATGTTTCATTAAAATAAATATCCATATTATCAGTTGAGTACTACAAATACTTCAACTGATAAATGGTTTCCTAATCAATTGATATTTATAAATCCATATCAATTGATCAGTTACAACATATAAATTTCTATGATTCTAAAGTTGAGTTATCATCAAGACTAATTCCTAACAGTTGACATCGTGAATCTTAATGAGTTTGATCTTGGAGACACTATTATCTTTTATAAACTCTACTAGTGCCATCTGAACTCATCAATACGATTTTATCCTCCTAGGACACAAGACATCAATATGCTGCTTGGTTGATCCCAGGATTGCAAAACAACAAGATACTATTTTATTTATGACTATATATTTTGTGATTCTGCCCCAGTTTGTCTCAATTGCGGTTTTTATTTCAATTGTACTACTCTAGTATTGACTGTTCTTATAACTACGGCAAATGAGTTTTGTTTATAACTATGGCAAACGAATTTTGGAACTTCATTATTTCTGGTGCTAGGATAAACCATAATCCATGTTTAAATGACTATATAAAACATACACCATCACCTGCAATTTTAAAATTTCATCATTTAGGCTTATAAAAAGAACTCAAAAAATACTACACGTCTCATAAGCATTTCATCAAGCATGTTATGAAAATACATTAATTTGGTATATATATAGACAAATATGAATCATGTACATAAAAAGATAAACCTTTACAAATTTATACATATTAATTTATATGTGTGAAAGATCGAATATGTATCGATCGAGAAAGAGAGATTGTGTGTACTGAGAGAGATATAGAATATGTATCGAGAGAGAAAGAGGGAATGTGTGTATTGAGAGAGAGAGAGAGAGAGTAAAATTGAGTGTACCATTGATTTGAGATGTTATTGTCGGGGAGAGAGGAATAGAGTACAAGCAACTGAAAGTAGGGGAGAAGATAAGCTTGAGTGCATGACTAACACCCCGATTTGGAGGTGTTGAAAATACTCGGATTTTATATTAGATACAAATCCCCTTCAACCATTTTACTAAACCCCCTACAAACCAACTCCTGCTTTTAAAATATTTGCCAAACGTGGTGTTTTAAAATCCAACGCAACCCAGTCCAACCCTTTCGAGCTCCCTATCCAAACAGACCCTAAAGAAATCACAAACGGTACCTATATATTGGGCAACAACTTGTTGGATAAAATCAAAAGAAATGTGATGCTATTAGAGCATCTCCAATAGTGGCACCCTTTAGGGGTGCCAATCACATACAACTCATTATAAATAATAATTTTTTATTTTATCTTTTATCCACAAAAAATTTGGCCACCTTTCATTCCAATAGTTGACACCCAACATAAGTGCCTAAATGGACCCTACATAACTAATAAGAAAAACTAGATATAACAAAATAGGTATATATAATATATATTTTTAATGCAAATGTTTGTGTTTTATCTATTTAAAGGGGGTGTCAAGGGCTACCAAAATTTAGCAACTTTTGTGGGCACTCTTTAGGCACCCTTGTGACTCTAATAGAGAGGCATCCAAGAGGGTCATGCCACATAAATTTTGAGGGCACTATTTTACACTGTATTCTATATTGTAAGGAATTTTTTACTTATTAAAATAATAAAGAATTGAGTTTTGAGACTCAAAAGAAATAAATTTGTTTTTGTTAACAAGTATGATGATATAGTTGTAATTTTGAAAAGTGCCAAATTTGATGTCAAATGACACCAAATATATGTTTGATACTAAATTTGATGTCACTCCAATTATTTAGTGTCATCTTAACACTATTTTAGTATTTAATTAAAATAATTTTTAGACTAAAATAGTATCAAAGTGACACTATTTTAATATTTTAGTGTTGTATTGGAGATAATCCTATTACTAAAATAACAATATAATAGAGTACAATCGTACAAGTTTGAAGTGTGACATAAAGATTATTATCACTAGTCATATTAGTCCAAAAGAGAGAACGTGCATTATTTTGTAACAATGATCTAGTTCTAGACACTCAACTCACTCCCCTGCCCACCCCTTCAACTAGTCTTTGTTGTTATTAAATCTATTGCAGTTCACCTGACACAAAAAGTCTAGAGACAAAATCATTTTTTATTAGTATATATTATTCATAAATTATACTCCCTCTGTCCCATGGAGTAGTATACATTGGGGACGGGGGCGTGCCACGCATTTTAAGGTGCATTTTAAAGATAGATTCATAATTTATTTTTAAAATTTTCTTTTTTTTTGTATAAAAATAGGATTGTTAAATTTTTATACAAAAAAAGAAAATTTTAAAAATAAGTTGTGGAACTATACTTTATAGTTACATTAAAATGCGTGTCGGGCAGTGAAAAAAAAACATATACAATTGAATGGGACGGAGGGAGTAGTAGAACACAAAGTTACATGAACTGCGTAGGCTGTGATTTTATAAATATATTAATATTTTGATATCAAAAAATTATATTTTAATATTTAAATATAATTCTTATAAGATTTACTTTATTATAAAATTTTGAATTTGATTTTTGTACACTTTTTAATATATTAAATATAAATGTATTTTTATATACATTAAAATACCTAAAAAGATTCCACAATAAAATATATCACAAGAATCACTCATTGAGTGTTCAAAATCATGTTATATATGCAGTACTACATGTAATAATAAGTTCATAAAAGACTAAGTCCCCGTTTGGCTGGATTTATAAGCTGGAAATAAGTGCTTATTTCCAGAAAAAGTTAGTATGTATGTACTTTTTCTGAATATAAGTAACTTATTTTCAATTTTGAAAATCATATTTGGTTTTAAAATTCTAAAATAAATATTTATCTAATTTTTTTTTTGAAAATATGTTTTAAAAAAATTAAAATAAATTATTTATTTTAAATTTAAGTACAGCCAAACGGGGCCCAAAACTCTCAGCTTCTCTGCTTGTGCATGAGTGTACCTTGTGGCAAGAGAAATAAAGTATCATAAATGGTTTTTGCTTTGATCATATAGCACCAGTGGTAACAGAGAAAGTGAAGAGATTTTTTTACAATTGGGTAAGCTACTTTTTAATCTTGTTACCGGTCATTATTTCTATATTGGTAAAAAAACAAAAATTTAAAAAAATTTAAAAAAAGACTAATAAATGTTTAATTATGATCACATTTCTTGCTTTATTCACCATTTTAACCTTTTTTTTATCTCATTATATCGGTATTCAGACCAGTTTTCGCACATCTCGATTAATTAATATAATTATTTCATTACCATGTCCACCATTTAAAATCACAAAATCTCATAAACAATTTCGTGCTCGCGCTTACCATTGAGCTGTTTTCGTTTCTTTTGTTGTTTGCAACTGTTGTTATTATTTTGTATAAATTTACAGAGATATATACATATACTATCTGAGGTACACTTCGCTATAAATTTTTTAACGTAAGAACATTGAAATTTTTATTAAATTCTGCACAACTATAATAAAAAATCAAATAATAGTACAAATTCATAATTTTACTTGTAAAATTATAATAAAGAATTTATCTAAATATTTTTTCTATACTTTTTATTATAATTTTGTAAAATTTAATAAAAAATTTCACGATTCCCATATTAAAAAAATTTCACCTGTTATCGTAGTACCGGGTTTACTTTAAGAAAAGGTAATACATTTTAATTTTATACATGTATGTACACAAATGCATGTATGTATATCTGTTCCTTTCCATTCATCTCTCAAATGGAATACTACTTTTTCAAGAACTTTAGTTTAGCTTTCTTTTTTGGGTTTTTATGCAGAAAAAGAGAAAGATAGGGTCATGGAGTGATAATGGGAAACAACTGTTGGGTGGGTCTGATTTTTTTTAGTTCTAGTTAAAGAAAGTTCAGTCTTTTAGCTACTAAAACAAGTTTGAGTGGTTTGTTTTTCAAGGGTTGGTTTTGAAATCTACTACCAACCCAACAAAAAAAAGGCTATGGATTCTTATGAAGCAACAAAGATTGTTCTTTCAAGAATTCACAAGTTAGATCCTGAAAATGCTACTAAAATTATAGGTTTACTGTTGATTCAAGATCATGGTGAAAAAGAAATGATAAGATTAGCTTTTGGTCCTGAAAATTTAGTTCATTCTGTGATTGTTAAAGCTAGGAAGGATCTTGGTTTGTTTTCGTCGAAAAATAGTCCATTATCATCACCTTCTGGACAGAATTCTTCGAATTCTCGGGGTTTTAGTGGTGTTAATCTTCCAGCTACATTGAGTATAGCAAACCCTAATGGTGTGTTTAGTCCTAGTTCATTTTCAAGTTACTATAAGAGTAGTACTGGAGTGAGCAATGTAGGAAATGTGTCATGTTTCTCCTCCACTATGAACTCATCAGCTGTTCCGTTTTATGGAAATGGAGAAAATGGTGATCTGAGTGATGAAATTCCAATGGCTTTTGTCAATGATGGCCCGAATTCGACTGATTTTTACTATCCACAACCAGATATAGTGTCTAGTTTGGATAGTAATGTTGATGCTGTGTTGTTTGATTCGAGTTGGAGCGGTGTAAATCACAGAAGGAGTTGCTCTGTGAGTGATATTTGTTTGAATTCTGATGATCAGAGTAGAGGATTTGGCTGGAAACCATGTCTTTACTTTGCTAAAGGCTATTGCAAAAATGGGGCTAGTTGTAGATTTGTTCATGGTGGTGGGCTATCTGATTCTGATGGAATTTCTAATATTGTGGGCTCACCAAGTAAGATTGATATGATGGAGCATTGTCGCGAACTTCTTAGGTCAAAATCAGCCCAACAACAGAGATTAGCAGCAGCTTCTCAGTTCATGAGTGGAGGTTCTAATTTCTCTTATAGCCCAAGGTTAAATCTCGTAAATTATGTAGTTATTTTTATGTTTAATCTTTTATGTATTTTTTGTGTTTTTGTTGGTAGTTTAATTATTTGGTGAATGGTATTTTAGGGCGGCTGCAGCTCTAATGATGGGAGATGAAATTAGCAAATTTAGTCGATCTCCTAGGTTTGAGAGGAGTGAATTTTCGATACTGAGTCCAGAATCAAGACAGATATACTTGACTTTCCCAGCTGACAGTACATTTAGAGAAGAAGATGTGTCAACTTATTTCAGGTTTAATTATTTTTCAAAACAGTGTGATTTTATTGATGTTTTACATGATAATCTAGATCTGGTTACGTGTTTTTATCTGGTTTCAGTATTTATGGTCCTGTGCAAGACGTGAGGATTCCATACCAGCAGAAGCGTATGTTTGGATTTGTCACCTTCGTTTATCCAGATACTGTGAAGCTCATTCTAGCCAAAGGAAATCCTCATTTTGTATGTGATGCTCGGGTGCTTGTTAAGCCGTACAAGGAGAAGGGAAAAGTTCCGGATAAGTTTAGGTCTTAAAGAATTTAGGACATTGTTACTTTAGGCTTCAATTGTTGCATATGGAAATGATTATAAAAACTAATGTTCTCAATTTTCAGGAAGCATCAACAAATAGAGAGTGAATTTTTATCATGTGGTAGTCCAACTGGTTTAGACTCTAGAGACCCCTTTGATATGCAGTTAGGTAAGTATGGTTCTGGCTTTGAGTTTTAAAATTACAGTTTCATTTAATAAACAATGCCAAGTAACGATTTGGAAATCCCTCAATTTATTTATAGGGGCAAGGATGTTGTATAATAGTCAAGATGCACTGTGGAGAAAGAAGTTGGAGGAGCAAGCTGATCTGGAACACGCAATTGAACTGCAGAATCGGAGGTTAATGGAATTGCAGCTGCTTGATGTGAAGAGTAAGTATCACCGAGCCTTCTCTTCCGGTGCAGCCATCCCATTTCCTTCTGCGGCACGCAGTCCCAATTTCTTTCAGCGGAGTATTTCTGTGCCTTCAAATCGCAGCAGTCCGGAGATTTCAGAAGGTATCATGTCAATAGTATTTGTGGTAAAGTTGAAACACAAAAAGGAAGATATTGATGTATATATATATATATTCTTGTTTTGCTATAGAAAATGGACCCAAAAATGCTACCATCACCAATATTGAGCAGGCTGCAAATGAAAGTGATCAAGATAGAGATTCACCAAGTGATGAAAATAGCAATGGGAAAACAAGCCCCTGTAATGATGAAGACATTGATTTAGGCAAAAGGTATCAAACTCTTTACAGTTGCATGTTCAAGTAAAGACTCCTTTCTAATATAAATTTCAAAAAAACTTTAAATTTTGTGATAATTTGTGCAAATTTATTTTAGTCGTTTTTATCAAAGTTACATATAAATGTCTTTATCAATTTTTTCTTTGGAGGTAAATAAAATATAGTATTTGATGGACAGCATGGAACAGAGTCTGCCTGAAAATCTATTTGCATCACCAAAAGCTGCTGATGAATACATAACAACATTCTCCATAGAGAAAACTGAACCAGTCGTAAAGAATGGCACTGTCATTTCCTCACCATCTTCTGCTAACAATAATCTGATGACTTCATCCTTACTTCCTGCTACCTCTACCCTCGACATGGCTTCACTCAATTCATGCTATTTTCAAGCTCCCAGGTAGTTCTTTTTGTTTCGCATATTGACTTCAAAATATCATTCACTTCATTGAATCAGAACTTCTGTACATGACTAAATAATAATACTCCATATTAGATAACGAATTCATTATATTACAAAAATCTACGGGATTATCTTGTGTCCATAGGTATTATTCGTCTTTAATATGTGTGCTCGTATTGTTATAAATGATAACGTAACTCTACATGCTAATCAATAATATATTATCAGATACGTACATGTAGTGTACTATTTCCAGCTTAAAATCCCGAATAAATCATTAGGAGAACATCCTTCTTTTCAAATGCATCCTTCCGTTTTTCAATGTCTAACCAGCTAGTGGCGCTTTTTAACAGGTTTTCAAATCATGGAGCCATTGAAATGTAGTCAAGTACTCAGGTTCCCCGGCTTTAAGCCTACTTAACCCAGGTGCGTCATTATGAATGTCGCTTGCATGTTTCTTCTGTTAATTATTGTCATTTGCCATCAGCATTCTGTAATAATCACTCTTCTTTTGGCATTTATGCGAAATTTTAACAGGAAGAAGATCGACGAAGAAATATAAAACTAAAAACTCAGATCAGGAATCTGTAGAGAACCCTACTACCAACTTTACAACCACAAGACTCCACCACTACCAATCTCAAATAGTACTACCACTATACTACTTACTATAATACAAAAAAGGACATACAAGGCAGAACTAAAGAAAGTGGGTTATACCCCCACACTCTTCTCTTTGTTGTAATATAGAGGCAGAGTAGTTGATATTTTATGTCTTGTTGAAGTTAAATAATGGACCACAGTAGAAGATGAAGTCACAGAAAATCAGACATTGAATGAATATATATGTAGTAGGTTGGCAAAAGAAAATATTAACTATAGACTGATTTCAAGTGTCCCTTTCTTCTGGTTGTTTTTTAAATTTTGAAAATTAATATTGTAGTTTGTGGTCGAAACTAAAGTACTTGGCAATAATTATTGAACAACAAAATTGCATAGGCAGACATATAATATGAAAGTGACAAGAATTCGAAAAAACATAAAAAAAAAAAAAGAATTCATTGACGGCAAATGACTGTAATCTATTATATTATTGTACCAAATATAAAATACATCATTCAAATATAATGTTAAATTTGGATATAAAATAGTAAAATATTATACTTAATATTTAATATATAAATAAGTATATATATGTTACAATTGTCATACAAGTATATGTTTGAAAAATGGATAGAAATAAATAATTGAAATGATAATGATATATGTAGTTGTGCATTTAAATATTAAATGATTAAAAAATAATTAAATTTAGATCAATTTAGTGCTATTTTAAAATTAAGTATTTAACTACAAATTTTAATTTAACATTAAAATCACATTTTTATTTCGTACTTTCTTCCTACCCTTGTAACCATGACTAGGGCTGTTCACGAACAGAGCTGTTCGCGAATAATCTCCAGCTCGGCTCGTTAAGAACTCGAACTTGAACACAAAAATATGTTCGTTAAGAAAATGAGTTCAAGCAGAACTTTTAGAATGTTCGACTCGGCTCGAGCTTGGCTCGTTAAAACTCTAAAAAATAGAATATATTATGTATATTTTTATAATATTTCTAACGTTTTAAATTTAAAATTACAATTCAAATATTTAATATTTGAATCATTTGGGATAATAGATTAAAATTTAATATTGAGTTGAGTCAAAAATTGATAATTAGTTGGGTCAAGTGTGTTAAGAATTAAGAGTCCCAGAAGTTTACAAAGGGGGGGTGAATGTATACTTCAAATATTTTTGATCTTTTTGGCTGAGATGAACTGTTTGTTGTTTTGATTTGAGAGTTTATTAAAAAAATCTTGGTGTTTACAAGAACATAAAACAATGTATAAAATAAACACCAGAAGTAACTTTCAATCTAATTGTATTATAATGAACTTTTGCTATAATCTGAAATTCAAATCGAATTTCAGCTTCTTGTTCTAGGAATAATACAAGGAATGAATACACTTGATACTTTTTCAAGACACTGTCAAATGAGGCTGTGCATAAACTATATAGACAACATGTCCTATGACACATGCTCACATAAGACAGTTTAGCTAAAACTAGAAATAGACAAGAAATACTTTACATTTGACTACTATCTATTTCTAGCTAACACCTGTCTTGACAGTCTGCTATGTTCAGCTTTATATCTTCTGTCATTTGTCTTGCTTATCTTCCCAGCTTCATTGTAGTCTTGTCTCTATCTTCACAGGCTTGACTTATCCTGCAAGGAAAGAGCTGCAAATCATCTGTCTTGTTCTTCTTCAATTCCCCTTGAAAATAGCTGTTTGAAACAGTCGAGTACTCTGTTGAAATTATTTCGAGAAGTCATGGTGATTGACTTCTCGATTGATTACTAGCTGTGACTTCTCGATTAGTCTTTGAATGGCTTACTTCTTGAATTTTTAGACTTCTCGATCGCATACTATATTTGATGACTTCTCGATTAGACTAAACTTCTCGAATGATCACTTGAAACTGAGACTTCTCGATTGGTTCAACTTTATCACTTCTCGAATGCTTCTTTGGCTGACTTCTCGAATTGTTTTACTGGACTTCTCGAATGTGCACTTTTTCACACTTCTCGATTGGCTTCTTTATCCTGACTTCTCGAATGGATCAGCTATATCACTTCTCTATCGAATACTGAACCAATTGAACACTTTGAGACTTCTCGACCAGTTGCATCTTTGACTTCTCGAATGATATGACTTCTCGAATGATTTGTTTGCCTTAGAAGAATTTCCAAGCTGCATTCCTTATTCTTCAAGTAGCCTTCTTTGTCTAGTTGCCTTATTCATCTTGAATCTTCTAACAGACTTTATTCTTTGGCTTTAGATTACATCATGGAATTACAGTTTGATCATACTTCTAACTGCAACAATACATTGAATTTTTTAAGTCACTAACATATAACAGAAGTACATCAATGTTACAGCAAGACAAATAATTACATAGAGTAGACTTGATTTGGTCCAACAATCTCCCCCAATTTGGGAAATAATAAATTTCACAAATTAATACAAGATATCAAGCCTACCTATTTTGTTGTTGTTGATGATTGACATGATCATATCTCTCTTTCCTTTCTTTCTCTTTCCTTGAGTTGATTTCTTCAATTGCCTCAAGAATCTGTTGTCTGGTCATGACTTCTTCAATTAGAATAGCACCTTTTAACATGTCAGCAGCAATTTTAAGAGTGTGCATATGATAATCATGAATAAACTTGAATCTGATTTTGATTGATGCCCCATTTCTCAGTTTAAATTCAACTTTATCAGGATCCTTAAATACTCTGCATTTTCCCTGTCTTCTCAGTTCTTCAGACAACCTTTCTATTCTTTCTTCTTCTTTTCTTTTCTTTTCTTGTCAATCATTTCCTCCAAATACTTGACTTTGTCAATCTTCTTTTGATATTTCTTTGCCAGGTTCTCAGCCATATCCATCATTTTTTGTTTATCAATCATGCATCTTTTGTCAAATAGATTGATCACTCTTCTAATGTCATGAGTGGTTGAAGTTTGGTAGGTGTACTAGAATGAACACTAACAACTTGCTGCTTGGAAGGCTTCTTTCTCTAATATTTCTTCTCCTTTTCAGAATCCTCTCTCTTCTTCTTGTCCACACTTTCCTTTTTCTTATATTTTTTCTTTCCACCCTTATCACTCCTGGACTCAGGCTTCTTGTCATTCTTGTCCTGATCATTGTCCTCATCATCCCTCTTCTGTTTCTTCAGTTCCACATTTGCAAAATAAGAAACTTGATCATTGATAAAATTCTTCATCTTCTCCATAATCAACTTATCTTCCACTTGCTTGACCTTTTTCTTTTCAATCAACTTAATTAGGTTTATGATTTCACTTCTGTTTCCTGAATTGAGATGTTGAGGAATTTTGAAGTGAGCAAGTTTCTCTCCTCTTGCCATGTACATTACACCATCTGGATTGTAGTATGTCTCAGGAAGAGCATTAGGTAGGAGATGACATAATATCTGATTGTTCAACTCTTCATCCTCCTGAGTAACTAGTTCAACTGCTTTGTACAGGCATTCCAGCTCAGTGTAAGATAGTTTTTGAAATAACATTACAGAGACCTTGAAATAGCCAGACTCCATCTGCACTATTGGTTCCTTAAATATCTTGCCATTCTGTTCAAACTTGACTCCCCTTATTGTAACAATAGCATTGTCAATCATCTTCTTTGGCTCCAATAATTGCCCTTGACTTGCTTTTTGATATGTTGCAGAAGGTCCAAGAAGTCTTTATCAGCATTAGGCTTTAAAATTTCTCCTCTTAGTTTCCTCATAACAGCCTTTTGCCTCTCATCATCTATTTCTTCTCTTCTTTCCTTCTCCCCCTTAGGGTTGATATATTGTTTTGGAAGAAATGTAGAGTGACTGGGCTTGATATGAGATGGTACTGGTTCTGGAGGAACTTGACTTGCCTGACTCAAGTTGGAGATGAGATTTTGCAATGAGGTGAGTTGAGCAGAAATATTGGCAAGTGTGGTGCCTTGAGTGGTAGAAGAAGTGGAAAACTCCTTTTTGAGATTTTGTACATTGGACACAACTGTAGAAATAGTAGTGGGCAAAGAGTCAACTCTAGCATTCAATTCATCAATTGTTGAGGCCTTGGCAGCTTCATCCTTTGCCTTGGATTGATAGTAGATGTCCACTTGAAGTGGTGACAAAGTATAAAGAGGAACATCTTCAAGCAACCTATCTGCATGCTTGTTTTTGTAGAGCACTTCAACCATATTATTGATTCTTCTTTGATTATCCAAGATGGCCGAGTTACTATTGACCATTTCCTTGAAGACCTTCTCCATGGCATCTATCTTTGAGTAGAGAATGGATGACTTTCCTGATTCTCCTTTTGATATATTTCCATAAATACCTCCAGGCCTCAATTTGTCCTCAATTGCTTTTAGAGTGCCCTTTACCTTGGTTCTGTGATAATTGATTTCAGCTTGCACACCTTTGGCAAGGTAGTGATTTGATTGGAGTTGAACCTTGGCAGCTTTATGGATGACATCATACATGGCACTGGGAGTGAAGATTTTCTCACATGATCCAATAGAGGTTAAGTATTTTTGCCTTGTCCATTCCAGTACCTCCTCCATGCTTACAGTAGATTTACTGTCCAACCAAGCATCCATATTGGCTTCTTCATCCTCAGCCAGATTAGCATTTTTCTCCTTTATTTTTTCTTGATCCTTTGCATACTCCAGCATGATTGCAGCATAATCCTTATTGGGCAAATGTGAAGTAAGGAGTTGTTCATCAATGTGATAGAAGCCCTCTAACTAATCTCCATA
The DNA here is from genome assembly GCA_028671895.1 of Oenanthe sinensis. Taxonomy (NCBI): domain Eukaryota; kingdom Viridiplantae; phylum Streptophyta; class Magnoliopsida; order Apiales; family Apiaceae; genus Oenanthe; species Oenanthe sinensis. The sequence goes on from CM053814.1 coordinate 26,259,773, forward strand.
TAACTCCTTTAGTTTTTCATCTGAAAGTGACCCACCAAGAGATGATGGTCCTGATTCTCTGTCATGTTGCACATGTTTCAGCCAATGTGACAATGAGTGAGAGCTAGGACCACTTGTTGCAGTGGTCCCCTCAGTATCTATTTCTTCATCCAATTTCTCAAATGATTCTCTAGACACTGGATGGATAGGTGATCTCTCCTGAGGAGACAGTCTTTGAAAGATTAGGGAATGTCTAGGGGATGCCATTTGCATGGTGTGGAGGTCCCCTAGATTACCCAATGTCTGTGAAGACACTTGGCTTTCATATGCCTTAGCCACCATAGAGTCTGAAGTAAAGACTCCTGAAACCTCTGTGGTTTTGATGGTGTCAACAAGATATGCCTCAGCATGCATTCTCTCACCATCCAAATGTGTTTCCTGAGTGGTGAGCAAGGTGTCATGTACCAGGTCACTTGAATTTGGCTCACTAGGGAAATAAAAATCCTGATGATCAACAACCTCATGTGTTTGGCTAGACACATTTGGTTGAGAAGAAATTTGGGGAATTGAAGAGAATTTGTGAGAAGAAATAAGTGTTGGCAACTCCCCTTGAGAAAATGGGGAAGTTTCAATAGAAGATCCTAACTGTGCACATTGTGTCTCCTTTTCTACTAAAACTTCTTCATTGACATGAGTGAGTTCCTGCAATGGTGCAGACTCTGTACAAGATGGAGTGGGCTGGCTCCCAAATTCAATAGATGCACCTTATTGAGAAAGTGCACCAAAAAGCATGTTTAATCCCTTGTTTACCTCTACATCCTGTTGGGAGGATGTAGAGTGGTTTGTTGTGGCCTTTTTATTCTTTTTCCTCCTTGTTAAAGGTTCCACAGGTGACTCATCAATTTCTTCTTCATTTTCTACTGTCACACTCAAAGTTCTTTTCTTGACAGGTTTCTCCTTCTTCTTCTTTACAACTACATCCTGTTGAGAGGATGTAGAGGTTGATTTACTAACTTCTAATGGATTCAAAGAAGGGTTTGCAGTTGGGTTAGGTGCATTAGGTTCTTCTGCAACCTTAGGACCTCCTACTGCATCAAGATAACCATATTTAGGCTGCACTAGTGGATATCCCTCAAATACACTCCTCATGTAAGGTGTGATTATGAGAGGGTCATTCACTGTAGTTCTCCTATCCAATGTAGCAAAAATGATTTTTGACATGGATTTGGAGTAACCAATTCTTTGTTTGTTTATCCTAGGAAATTCAATTAAATCAGCATTTTTATAGTTGAGAATTAATTGAATAAAGCGAGGGAAGAAAATTTCATTACCTCTCTTAGGAATCCTGGTAGTGAGCTCCCAAAGAATCAGCTTCCCAAGATTGAGCTTCTGGTTGTAAGCCAATGAATAGGCCAGTTTCAAGGCAATGCTACTAATCTGGTCAAACCCTGTTTTTCTGCAAGTGAACACTCTAAGAACAGTGTCAAACAGGAATGACCACTCCTTCCTCATGAATTTCTTGTTTATTTTACCTAGCTTGAACTTCTCAGCTCCTTTCTCTACAACATCTGAGTACCTAAAGAACTCTAGGAAATCTAGAAGGTCATCTTCAGATGGTTCAGCATCAAACCTCTCAGTTGGAAACATCAAACTTTTGTTCACATCCTATTTATTGAAACTTATGTTCTCCTTCTGAATTTTGCAGGTTACTACCATCATAGAGTTTTCATCTTTCAAAGCTATATATTCCCATGTTGTTGTGTTCCAGAACTGCTCCAATATGTTGATGTAGAGAGTGGGGTTGGCCAGCAATGCTTCTTTCAGGTAAGAATCAATGACAAACCTAGTGAAACACTTGTATTGAGGTTTAACATCTGCATCCCTTGCTATGACTAGAAAGTTAGTTTCAGGAATGACACACACTTCGGTTGCAAGGGTGGAACTGGAAGACGCCATTGAATAAGTGTATAGAAAGAGAGAAAAGAAGAAACGAAAGTTTTAGAGAGTAGAAAGCAAGGGTTCAAGTGTAACTATTTGAAAGCAAGGGTTTTTTTGAGTTTGCAGTTAAGTATAGAAATGAAATGTTAGATCTACTTTGCTATTTATATGACTCAGATAACTCGACTAGAATAGTAATCGATTTTGTATGTTCGAGAACTCAAAAAAGAGTAAAGTTGTTTTAGTAGAGAACTGTCAAACTTTGATCGAGAACTCTCAGAAATATATATATGATTCGAGAACTAAGACAGTCGAGAACTCATCCAAACTGTAGTCGAGGACTCTGATGATTCGAGAACTCTTAACAGTACTCGATCGAGATCTCTAGAAATAAATTGTTCGAGAACTCAAGACATTCGAGAACTCTTAGAAAAGAACTATTCGAGAACTCTTATAAATGAACTATTCAAGAACTCAAGAATCCATGCCTAGTCGAGAAGTCAGAAAAGATGAAAACTTAATTACAAACTCCAGTTTTTGAAAGATCATTCTATTTTCACTTGGAAAACAAAATGATAATTTAAAAACCTCATTTCTTAAATAAATAAAATTTATTTATTCATCTTAAAAATGAGAAATGTGTTTGATTGATATTTCTGGAATTTTAATCATCACACTTGTTATTTAACAATGCACAAGTAAAATACTTATTTTCAGACTGTCTCAAAACAAAGAAATAGTTTCAAGTTAGTTTTTACAAAATATGTAATTAATTTATTTTTGTTTAATTAAAATCATGTACAATAATATAACTGATATGTTTATAAATATACACTAGTTTTGTTTCACTTAGATAAATCATTTAGGTTCATGTTTGTGAAACAATTGTTGTAACAGTTGGAGAGATATATTTATTGGGCCACTTATCCTGAAGAATTTAGCATTTCAATTTCACTAATCAACCTGTTGAAGGTGGCTTCATCAAGTGGTTTAGTAAATATATCAGTCAACTATTTTAGTGTAGGAACATAGAATAATTTAATCACTCCATTCTCTGCATGTTCCCTTATGAAATGGTACCTTACATCAATATGCTTTGTCTTGGAATGGTTGACTAGATTGGCAAAAATTGAGATGACACTAGTGTTACACATGATAGGAATTCCTTCTAACACCAGTCCATAGTCCCTTAGTTGATTCCTGATCCAAAGCACTTAAGCACAACAACTTCCAGCAGCTATATATTTAGCTTCAGCTGTAGAAGTAGAAACTGATTGTTGTTTTTTACTAAACCAAGACAGCAATCTCTGTCCAAGAAATTGAAAGCTTCCTGAGGTGCTTTTTCTATCCACTCTGCATCCAACAAAATCAGCATCTGAAAATCCAACTAGGGTGAATCCTATTTCTTTAGGGTACTATAATCCCATGAAAGGTGTTCCTTTGAGGTATCTAAGAATTCTTTTTACAGCAACGAGATGAGACTCCTTGGGATTTGCCTGAAATCTTGCATATTGACATGTAGATAACATAATGTCTGGTCTGCTAGCTGTGAGATAGAGAAGAGATCCAATCATTCCTCTGTAGGTCTTCATGTCTACACTTTTTCCTTTCTTATCTTCATCAAGTTTTGTAGCTGTAGACATTGGAGTTTTAGCAGTTGAACAGTCTTGCATGTCAAACCTTTTGAGTAAGTCAATGATGTATTTTGTCTGACTTATGAAAATGCCATCAGCCCTTTGACTTGTTCGAAGATCTAAAAAGTAATTGAGCTATCCCATCATGCTCATCTCATATTCACTTTGCATAAGCTTAGAGAACCTTTGACATAATTTTTTATTTGTAGATCCAAAAATGATATCATCCACATAAATTTGAACTAGTATAACATCTTCACTATGCTTCTTGTAGAAAAGAGTTTTATCAATTGTTCCTCTAGTGAATTGATTATCTAGAAGAAATTTTGACAGAGTATCATACCATGCTCTAGGGGCTTGTTTGAGTCCATACAATGCTTTGATAAGTTTGTAAACAAAATTTGGAAAGTTTGGATCTTCAAAGCTAGGTGGTTGTTGTACATATACTTCATCTTCTAATTTACCATTAAGAAATGCATTCTTGACATCCATTTGATAGACCTTAAAGTTTGAGTGTGTTGCAATGGCTAGGAAAATTCTAATTGCTTCCAATCTTGCAACAGGAGTAAAAGTCTCATCAAAGTCAATGTCTTCTTCTTGTGAGTACCCTTTTGCTACCAACCTTGCCTTGTTTCTTATCACAATTCCATGTTCATCCATTTTGTTCCTGTAGACCCACTTAGTTCCAATTACTGATCTATCCTTTGGAGGTGACACTAGTTCCCAAACATTGTTTTTCATAAATTGATTCAATTCCTCTTGCATGGCAATTATCCAATCTGGATCCACCATGACTTCTTCAATTCTTTTTGGCTCATTTTGAGACAGAAAGCAAGCAAATAAGCATTCATTCATGGTTGTTCTCCTTGTCCTCACACCTTCATCAGGATTTCTAATAATTTGATCAGTAGTATGAGCTCTATTCCATTTAGTTTAATGAGCTTCATTTTTATCATTTGAACATGTTTCTTCCTGATTGAAGTTGTTGCCATTTATTGCAGATCCTTGGGAATCTCCCCCTGAGTTGATGCTTGGGTTGTGTGGAGAATTCTCAAGTTGAATATGACTGTAATCATCATTTCCTCTTTCTTCATTTGTTTCATGTGAGATGTCTACATGTGATTCTTCATTAGTGTTAACATCAATTTTTGTTGCAAAGGTCTCAGTATTTCATTTTCAAATCTCAGTGTGTCACAGTTTTCACTTTCCAAATTCATAGAAGGAAACTTGAAGTAATCAAATGTCACATTTGTGCTTTCCATTACTTTTTGTTGATCAATCACATATACTTTATAGACTGTTTTGTCCAACGAGTATCCCACAAAAATTCCTTCATATACCTTTGCTACAAACTTCCCAAGATTGTTAGCATCATCCTTGAGAACAAAACATTTTGTTCCAAACACATGCATGTATTTTACAGATGGTCTTCTATTTGTCATGATGTGATAAGGAGTCTTTCCAACTGGTTTTGTGATGAGTGTTCTATTTTGAGTGTAACATGCAGTACTCACAGCTTCAGCCCAAAAACTGGTTGGAAGATTTGCTTATGCTAACATGGTTCTTGCAGCCTCAATAAGAGTTCTGTTCTTTCTCTCAACAACTCCATTTTGTTGTGGAGTTCTTGGAGCTGAGAATTGGTGAGTGATTCACTTCTCTTTGCAGCATTCATTGGGTGTAGCATTTTTGAATTCTGTTCCATTGTCACTTCTTATGGCTACTACTGGTGTATGGCCTTTGTCCAATCTTCTCAAATTTTCAATGATGACTGCAGGAACTTCATCTTTTGAGTGCAAGAATTCTACCCAAGTGTAATTTGAAAAATCATCAATCATGACTAAAGCAAATCTTTTCTTCGACATGGACATGACATTTACTGCTCCAAATAAATCCATATGAATTAATTGCAGTGGTTTGGTGATTGAAGTAAATTCCTTACTCTTGTGACTTGTTCTCCTCATTTTCTGTTTTTGATATGCCTCACACAATCCTTTTATACAGAATTCAAGTGAGGGCATGTCCTTCACTAGTTCTCTTTTGACTAGAGAATTAATGCTTTTGAGATTTAAGTGAGATAATCTCTTGTGCCAAAACAAACTTTCATTTTTTGAGACCTTGGTATATAAACAACAAATTTTCTCCTTATTTGCAGAGTCCAAATCTGCTACAAACAAGCTTCATTTTCTCACTCATTATAGAGCAACTTCTTTGGTCTTTCTGTGAGACATGAGACAAAATTTCTTGTCAAACTCCACCTTTAAATCTTTATTGCAGAATTGGGTGATACTGAGTAGATTGTGCTTTAAACCACTGATCAAAGCTACATCTTCAATGACAACATTTCCATGAATCAACTTGCCATATCCTATGGTGAAACCAATGTTGTTGTCTCCAAAGGTTACCATTGGGCTAGCCTCATCTTTGAATTGTGACAGCAGGGCCTTGTCACCAGTCATATGCCTTGAACATCCACTATCCAAGATTCACATGACCTTCTTCTTACCTGTGCCCTGCAAACACAAAAAAATCAATTTTTCTTGGGTACCCAAACAAGGTTGGGTCCTTTATGCTTAGTTACATGAATGTCATTTCTGCTTTTAACATTCTTAGTCACTTGATCATGCATGCTTTCATTTTTCTGATTTTGATTTTTAGTTTAATTAGTACTTTCAAAACTAGATGCATGCTTAGGTGACATGGAATGTTTTCTATGTTTAGCAGGACTAGCAGATTTAGGCCTAGAGCTATTGATGTTCAGGTTCTGACTTATGCATCCATCAATAAATTGTTTCCTGAGCCTAAAGCAAGTATTTATGATATTCATATTACATGGCATACAATCAAATTTGTCACAGAATTTATGAACATCATGCATCAAGGGTTCCACATAGCCACAAGCAAATTTAGCATTGTCAACAACAGGTTTCTTGCACATATGTGTAAGGTGATTTGTTGATCCACAGTTTTTACAAATCTTCCTGGGAGCATTGTGAACAGGTGCATAATTTTTGTATTTGTTAATGTCTATCTTGCCATTTCTATTTGCCTTTTTTTTAGTACCATGTATGGTGTCAATTTTCTGGACATTTTGTTTTGATTTAATTTTAGCAGGAATGGACTTGGCTTTGATTATTGGTTCTTCTTCTTCAGCAGAGGGCATATTATTCATACTTGTTTTATTATCCTCATCATCCAACTGTTGTTTGATGACCATACTAACCTCATCAAATTCAACAGTTGCTTTCTTAAAGTTGGTTTCTTAACATTTTTCAAAATGTGAGGATTTTCAAGAATTCCAACTTTCTTGCCTTTTGTTGAAACAAATTTCTTCTTCTTGAAGTTATCATAATCAAAACCAATCCCAATCCTAGAATTTTCCTTATGCTTCTCATGGAATTCTTGAACAACAGTAGCTGAGTTTTGATAAGATCTGATTTTCAAATCATTTTCAGAAATTTTTCAATTTGCTCAGAACAAATAACTTTATTTTTGAGATAATCATTCTCCTGTTTTAAGTTCTCCAGAGTTATCAAAGACAATTCTAAGGTCTCATTCCTAGCAGTTAGTTCAACATTAGCTTTTAGAAATCTTGTAATTTCCTCATATGTAGCAGTCATACTAGTGTGAATATTAAACATTTCAATACTCAATTCTTCCACAATTTTCTTATATTAAGAATTTGACATATCAAGTGAAATTAATGAGGGTACCTGAGAATTTGAGGATGAAGCTCCATCATGTGAGTTGGCCATGAGTGTCAGATTCCCATATTCCTCCTCCTCATCTTCATCTATATCATCCCATCATTTTTCTTCAACAATATAAGCCTTTCATGTCTGCTTTTTGATGAGAGCTTCATACTTGGCTTCGAATTTCAAGTAATATTTATCCTTTTTTATTGCTTTAGGTTTTCTGCATTCTGTTGCAAAGTGTCCAAGTTCATTACAGTTATAGCATCTTATTTTAGATCTATCAACTATTCCAGTTTTATACCCTCCATTGGTATTGCTTCTTACTGAATTCTTTCCTTTGCTTGAAGATTTGAAACTTGGTCTTGGTTTAAAACTTTTATTTCTTTTGAATCTTAAGTTTCCAAATTTCTTTGCCATGAAGGCCATGGTTTTGTTGTCCATGCCATCAAGTTCTTCAATCGTGTAGAAATCTTCTTCCCCCGATTCACTCTTGACAGAGCCTTCTCTTCTTGTTCTTGTTCTTCAACTTCTTCTTCTTTCAACCTTCTGCTTGTACCAATCTTCTCAGTTTTTTAGGATTCCTTTGCAACCAAGGCATTTGAGACATTTTTCATTTTCCTTCTATTTACTAAAATGGCCTTCTTTTCATAAAACTCAAGCTCATATGTCTTTAGTATTCCATAGAGAGTCTCAAGTGGAAGCTTTGTGAGATCTCTTCCCTATCTTATTGCAGAGATTTTGTGCTCTAGGTGCTCTGAGAGAGTCAACCAGAACTTCATGTTTTCTCATTTGTTTCATAGTACTTCCCATGAAGTTGAAAATCATTGATTAGTTTGTTGAACCTCTCAAATACTTCAGTTATTCCTTCATTTGGTTTTGACATAAAAGCCTTATACTGAGAAACTTGCCTTTGATTGTCCCTTACCTCTTCAGTTCCTTCACACAGAATTTATATGGTTTCCCATATGTGTTTGGCAGATGTGTAATTAACAATATTATTATACATGACAATGTCCAGTAACTCAATTAGTATGAGCATTAGACTGTTGTCAAGAGACACCTTCTCATTTTCTGTATCTGTGTACTGAGATGGGTCATTAGATATCCATGTTGCAGGGATAACTTCAGAACCACTTATAGTTTCAGGAACTAGTATTACTGGCATGAAAGGACCATTCTTCAATATTTCTGGGTACATGGAGTTTGCAGCCTTTATGAACATCAACATTTTCCTCTTCCAGAAGTTGTAGTTTTCTCTGTCAAAAGGAGGAATCTTTATAATGATTAACTTCTGAGAACTCGTCTTGATCTTTTAGACTGTATGTATGTTAACATCCTGAGCTCTGATACCACATGTTAGGAATTAAGAGTCCCAGAAATTTATAGAAGGGGGGTGAATGTATACTTCAAAGATTTTTGATCCTTTTGGCTGAGATGAACTGTTTGTTGTTTTGATTTGAGAGTTTATTAAAATAAGCTTGCTGTTTACAAGAACATAAAATAATGCATAAAATAAACACCAGAAGTAACTTTCAATCTAATTGTATTATAATGAACTTTTGCTACAATCTGAAATTCAAATCAAATTTTAGCTTCTTGTTCTAGGAATAATACATGGTATCAATACACTTGATACTTTTTCAAGACACTGTCAAATGAGACTGTGCATAAACTATGTAGACAACATGTCCTATGACACATGCTCACATAAGATAGTTTAGCTAAAACTAGAAATAGACAAGAAATACTTTACATTTAACTACTATTTATTTCTAGCTAACACATGTCTTGACAGTCTACTATATTCAGCTTTATATCTTCTGTCATTTGTCTTGCTTATCTTCTCATCATCATTGTAGTCTTGTCTCTATCTTCACAGGCTTGACTTATCCTACAAGGACAGAGCTGCAAATCATCTGTCTTGTTCTTCTGCAATTCTCCTAAAAAATAACTCTTTGAAACAGTCGAGTACTCTGTTGAAATTACTTCGAGAAGTCATGGTGATTGACTGCTCGATTGAGTACTAGCTGTGACTTCTCGATTAGTCCTTGAATGGCTTACTTCTCGAATGTTTAGACTTCTCGATCGCATACTATATTTGATGACTTCTCGATTAGACTAGACTTCTCGAATGATCACTTGAAACTGAGACATCCCGATTGGTTCAGCTTTATCACTTCTCGAATGCTTCTTTGACTGACTTCTCGAATTGTTTTACTGGACTTCTCAAATGTGCACTTTTTCATACTTCTCGATTGCCTTCTTTATCCTGACTTCTCGAATGGATCATCTATATCACTTCTCGATCGAATACTGAGTCAATTGAACACGTTGAGACTTCTTGACCAGTTACATCTTTGACTTCTCGAATGATCTGTTTGTGTAACAGCCCGCCCTTTTCGAGTAGTTAATCTTGCAAAATCTAAAATACAATACAATTTATTAATACGAAAACTCTATTACAAAGGTGACTAACTATTACAAAAGCGCAGCTAACAATGACGAGTCAACAACCAATCTACTCCAAATCTAAGATCCTCGAATTCCAATGCACTCCATCTTCCTCTTACACCGAACCTGAAAATTGTAAGTAATGAGCTACACAGCCCAGCAAGTAACAATCGACTTACAAATATTCTCAAAAATCAGTGGGTGTTTTAATAAAATAATTTTCCGTCAAAATAATATAAGTCTTGAAAACAATTTGAGAAAAACAATCTAACCCACAGTTTTATAATTTCAAAATCCTTTATTGAAAACAATACGATAATCTTATAAAATTCCACAGTCTTACTCTACGGCCACACTTTGCCAATGACCGGCATCTTATTCTTATTCTTATTCTTTACCACGCTTTCCCAGTGGACGGGATCTAAAGTTCAATAATCACACGCTCTTATCAGGTATCTAAGAGTGCACACTTGTGCCCCTAATAAGGGTATCTAAGGCTAGTTCCGGAACTATAGCGTAAATTACGAACGGGTTCGAAACGTAGAGACTGGGTTTCAAAGATTCTCATATCTTATATCTTATATCTTATACAATTCGAAAACAATATTCTTATATCTTATACGAAATTCGAAATTCACAGTATCAAAATCTTTTCGAAAATAAAAGCAAGTCAAAAGGTACTTACCTCTCAGTCAACCCTATAAATCATATATTGCATATAACACTTCTAAAATTCAAGAATCTACACCATCTTTAAATACATATTCAATCCTTTGCACCCAAACAAAACCATCGCATCTCAAACTTCGAACGTCTCCATAATTCTAAATCTGCTCATATTTGTATTTGACCATTCTGACCCTCTAAACGATATTTTCTCAAAAAACATAAACCACGAAAGTCGTAGAGAACGAAAATATCTTTCCGAAAAGTCCAGAATCGCTGAATTCTGACTTATGATGAATTTACTATGAATTTTACAAGATAGCTGAGTTGTGTATGGGAAATCCTACGAATTTCAATAATAAAGATGAACAAAAAGAATCAAGATTTGTGTCGAGAGAGATTTATAACTGTTTAGTTTTGGTGGCTCGAATGGAATATCAAAGAATAAGGAGATCTCAATCTATATATAGAGTTTTAAAACCCTACAACAAAACCTACTACGATTCAAATCCTACCAATATTCAAAAACCCGTTATTCTAATCCAATTTTAATTCCTAATCTCTATCCAATTTTAATCTTTTTTCTATTATTATTAATCTATTTTATTATTCTAAAAAAAATACGGGTATTACATACTACCCTCCTTAAAAAGAATTTGGCCCCCAAATTCTCAAAAATCCTATTCTCCAAAAAATCTTGCACGTCTATCTGAAAAGTCACTAATCACCCAAACTATCCACAGGTCAAGTCTAAAGGCAGTCTACAGGTTTCGAACCGAGCTCTGGATACCAACTGTAACAGCCCGCCCATTTCGGACCGTTAATCTTACAAAATCTAAAACAATTATATTTATTCCAAATCTCTATTACAAAGGTGACTAACTATTACAAAAGCGCAGCTAACAATGACGAGTCAACAACCAATCTACTCCAAATCTAAGATCCTCGAATTCCAATGCACTCCATCTTCCTCTTACACCGAACCTGAAAATTGTAAGTAATGAGCTACACAGCCCAGCAAGTAACAATCGACTTACAAATATTCTCAAAAATCAGTGGGTGTTTTAATAAAATAATTTTCCGTCAAAATAATATAAGTCTTGAAAACAATTTGAGAAAAACAATCTAACCCACAGTTTTATAATTTCAAAATCCTTTATTGAAAACAATACGATAATCTTATAAAATTCCACAGTCTTACTCTACGGCCACACTTTGCCAATGACCGGCATCTTATTCTTATTCTTATTCTTTACCACGCTTTCCCAGTGGACGGGATCTAAAGTTCAATAATCACGCGCTCTTATCAGGTATCTAAGAGTGCACACTTGTGCCCCTAATAAGGGTATCTAAGGCTAGTTCCGGAACTATAGCGTAAATTACGAACGGGTTCGAAACGTAGAGACTGGGTTTCAAAGATTCTCATATCTTATATCTTATATCTTATACAATTCGAAAACAATATTCTTATATCTTATACGAAATTCGAAATTCACAGTATCAAAATCTTTTCGAAAATAAAAGCAAGTCAAAAGGTACTTACCTCTCAGTCAACCCTATAAATCATATATTGCATATAACACTTCTGAAATTCAAGAATCTACACCATCTTTAAATACATATTCAATCCTTTGCACCCAAACAAAACCATCGCATCTCAAACTTCGAACGTCTCCATAATTCTAAATCTGCTCATATTTGTATTTGACCATTCTGACCCTCTAAACCATATTTTCTCAAAAAACATAAACCACGAAAGTCGTAGAGAACGAAAATATCTTTCCGAAAAGTCCAGAATCGCTGAATTCTGACTTATGATGAATTTACTATGAATTTTACAAGATAGCTGAGTTGTGTATGGGAAATCCTACGAATTTCAATAATACAGATGAACAAAAAGAATCAAGATTTGTGTCGAGAGAGATTTATAACTGTTTAGTTTTGGTGGCTCGAATAGAATATCAAAGAATAAGGAGATCTCAATCTATATATAGAGTTTTAAAACCCTACAACAAAACCTACTACGATTCAAATCCTACCAATATTCAAAAACCCGTTATTCTAATCCAATTTTAATTCCTAATCTCTATCCAATTTTAATCTTTTTTCTATTATTATTAATCTATTTTATTATTCTAAAAAAAATACGGGATATTACATACTACCCTCCTTAAAAAGAATTTGGCCCCCAAATTCTCAAAAATCCTATTCTCCAAAAAATCTTGCACGTCTATCTGAAAAGTCACTAATCACCCAAACTATCCACAGGTCAAGTCTAAAGGCAGTCTACAGGTTTCGAACCGAGCTCTGGATACCAACTGTAACAGCCCGCCCATTTCGGACCGTTAATCTTACAAAATCTAAAACAATTATATTTATTCCAAATCTCTATTACAAAGGTGACTAACTATTACAAAAGCGCAGCTAACAATGACGAGTCAACAACCAATCTACTCCAAATCTAAGATCCTCGAATTCCAATACACTCCATCTTCCTCTTACACCGAACCTGAAAATTGTAAGTAATGAGCTACACAGCTCAGCAAGTAACAATCGACTTACAAATATTCTCAAAAATCAGTGGGTGTTTTAATAAAATAATTTTCCGTCAAAATAATATAAGTCTTGAAAACAATTTGAGAAAAACAATCTAACCCACAGTTTTATAATTTCAAAATCCTTTATTGAAAACAATACGATAATCTTATAAAATTCCACAGTCTTACTCTACGGCCACACTTTGCCAATGACCGGCATCTTATTCTTATTCTTATTCTTTACCACGCTTTCCCAGTGGACGGGATCTAAAGTTCAATAATCACGCGCTCTTATCAGGTATCTAAGAGTGCACACTTGTGCCCCTAATAAGGGTATCTAAGGCTAGTTCCGGAACTATAGCGTAAATTACGAACGGGTTCGAAACGTAGAGACTGGGTTTCAAAGATTCTCATATCTTATATCTTATATCTTATACAATTCGAAAACAATATTCTTATATCTTATACGAAATTCGAAATTCACAGTATCAAAATCTTTTCGAAAATAAAAGCAAGTCAAAAGGTACTTACCTCTCAGTCAACCCTATAAATCATATATTGCATATAACACTTCTGAAATTCAAGAATCTACACCATCTTTAAATACATATTCAATCCTTTGCACCCAAACAAAACCATCGCATCTCAAACTTCGAACGTCTCCATAATTCTAAATCTGCTCAGATTTTTATTTGACCATTCTGACCCTCTAAACGATATTTTCTCTAAAAACATAAACCACGAAAGTCGTTGAGAACGAAAATATCTTTCCGAAAAGTCCAGAATCGCTGAATTCTGACTTATGATGAATTTACTATGAATTTTACAAGATAGCTGAGTTGTGTATGGGAAATCCTACGAATTTCAATAATAAAGATGAACAAAAAGAATCAAGATTTGTGTCGAAAGAGATTTATAACTGTTTAGTTTTGGTGGCTCGAATAGAATATCAAAGAATAAGGAGATCTCAATCTATATATAGAATTTTAAAACCCTACAACAAAACCTACTACGATTCAAATCCTACCAATATTCAAAAACCCGTTATTCTAATCCAATTTTAATTCCTAATCTCTATCCAATTTTAATCTTTTTTCTATTATTATTAATCTATTTTATTATTCTAAAAAAAATACGGGATATTACAGTTTGCCTTAGAAGAATTTTCAAGTTGCATTCCTTATTCTTCAAGTAGCCTTCTTTGTCTAGTTGCCTGATTCACCTTGAATCTTCTAACAGATTTTATTCTTTGGCTTTAGATTACATCATGGAATTACAATTTGATCATACTTCTAACTGCAACAATACATTGAATTTTCTAAGTCACTAACATATTATAGAAGTACATCAATGTTACAGCAAGACAGATAATTACATAGAGTAGGCTTGATTTGGTTCAACAAAGTGGATTTAAACCTTTTTTTCCATGTAAAACTTAACTATTCTCGAGCAGCTCGTTAAGGGTTCGAGCTCGGCTCGGCTCAGCTCTATTCGATAAGAACTCGAGTGCGGCTCAATTTGTTAACGAGCTCGAGCTCAAACACATTTTTTATGCAATAGGAAAGCTCGACTCGACTCAGTTCGTCAGAAAAAAAAAAAGTTAAGCTCGACTCGTTTAAGACAAAGCTCGGCTCGGCTCTGTTCGTGAACAACCCTAACCATGACCATACATAAATTAACTAATATCCCTAGTGTAACGATCCTTGGTTTTAAGGATTTTTTCCTAGGTACACTTGAGGCGCATGGTGCAGCTTTTTGGCACAGCTGGGTTTTGGCACAAGCTGGGTTTTGGCAACGAAGTGAACCTGCATGACATTATTGCATGAGTGTCAAGTGGGAGCTGGTTATGTTGGCTTAAAACATGCGGGGCAACACATAGCTGAGCTATTGAGCAAGGCAGATCTAGATTGTGGGTGTTAGTCAGCTGGGCACTGTTAGTTTGGTGACAGATATTTTGTGGCGCTAGCTGATCATTTGGCGCCATGCTCAAACTTATGCAAGGTTGGTCTAAACAACGACCTAATTATATTATGAATATTCTAAGAAAATGTGGGATAGACATTGACACTAAAAATGTTGGAAGTTGGTCTACTAAGTTGGATGTGCGCCTAGGCAAATTAGCTTGGCGTTGGGCTGTTTTTTTATGGTGGCAGCCTTAGCATGTTTGTGTGTATTAGGGATTGTGGTGTTAACATTGTAATCAACTATAAGTTACTTAGATTAATTAGAAATTAACTAAGTAAAATGTACTGTCATATTTATATTGACAGCATGTTTAGTTTTCACTTGTAACAGTATGTTTAAAAGCCAAGTAGGTGACAGTAAGTCTCAATAGTTTCTGTCTTGTACAAATACAATAACATGATCCATGAAGTAGAAGTTCATAAAGTGTTAAGGCACAATATGGGTTAAGACTTTGACAGTAACATTTTACAACTGAAGCCTACGGCAACATATTTAAGTGATAGCACATTTGGAACAGACGACATCAACTATTCCATTGACAATAAACTTGGCAGAGAATGAAGATTTGAAGACAACAAGTATTACTGACAGCAACTTTTCCATTGACAGTAAACTTGGCGGAGAATGACGATTTGAAGATATCAAGTTTTACTGATAACAACTTTGGCGGGGATAGTTGACAGCAACATTAGCGGGGATAGTTGACAGCAGGTTTGGAAGACAGCATGTTTTAGAAGACTATCAAGCTTGACAGCAAAGTATGCGGAGCCGAATATACTGTCACCAAAGAGAAGCTAAAGGTAGCAGACTAGATAGTGAAAATACAAGGAATGATATTGACATTACTATCTAGTCTGTCAAGTCTACTACTGCAACTCGGGAGAAGACAAGTAAAAAGATAAAGTGTGCTCAAGGAATCAAGGATATCTGTACATCTCATAACAGTTTTGTCTCCAAATGGAATGAAAACAAATTTGAATGTAAAACGCAAAATTTCTATTTCAAACTTTGTTCTTGGAATAAGGGAAAGTACTCTTGTAAGTGTGATATATGTTTCAGTATAAATACACATATCTCATAAGTACTTTTCCTTATGCAACTGAGCTAGATTTTCTCTCAAGCAAGAAACATTAGCAAATCCTTTGTTCTTGTTTCTTTGTAGCTAGAATTATTTTCCAATCAGTTGTAGCAAACAAAAAATAATAAAATTATTTTTTAAAGTTAAAATTCATGTCTTCATATGCTTACTTAAGTTGTTTGCATTTCATACTTACTAATATTACTATTTTGTTTGTTGTTAACAAGAAAAGTAATTATTTTATAATTTGCATTCAACCCCTCTTTCTGCAACACTCATATTGTTTAACAACTAGTATCAGAGCAGCATGTTAGATATATATAACTTGAAAAGATCTAAATATGAGTGCACAGAAAGTAAGCAACATAAAAATACCCACATTTGATAAAGAACATTACAATCTTTGAAAAATAAAAATGATGTTGTTCATAAAAACAACCAACCCACTTTATCCTGGCATTTTGGAAAATGTTCATTTTATCCCTCAATCATATGTACCAGAAACCACAGTGGAAGGTGAGACAATACCTGCCCACTGGGTTTCTAAAAAGGTTTTAGAGTACAATGATACAGAAAAAGAAAAAGTACCTTTGGATGATTGTTTATAGTTCATAATTATTGAAGCACTTGACAATGTTATGTACAACAACATTGTCAACTGCACAAGTGCCAAACAAATATGAAAAACCATTGGGATACTGTGTGAAGGAACAGAAGAGGTAAAAGATAACTAAAGGCAAATCTTGTTGTCTCAGTATGAGGCTTTTATGGAATAGAAAGATAATTTTTTAGTGTGTTCCCGAGTTTATACTATGATGGAATAGAAAATTTTGAAAAATTAGTGATTACTATTTTTTTTAAATAAATAGGCTTATACCGAATGGACTGAAATAATTCGGTTCGGTCCAGTCCGGTTCATAATAAAATCTCGGTTCGGTTTGGTTCTAAAAATATTAACTATTCGACCGAATGCTTAACCCTAACCATACCAACTAATTAAAAAAATTTATTCCGTCATGTCAGCACTACTACATCATTTGAAAAAATATTTTGGAAATAAATTTGAGGTTTCTAACGTTACTCTATTAAAAAAAGGTATGAGAATTTCTCACTCAATAATTCCATTTTTTGAAAGAAAATTTTGAAATTTTCTCTCTCTTCTCCTTTATTTAAAAAAAGTTCAAGAGGACGACTTGAAAAACAAATTTTAATTTTAATTTTAATTTTTTCTGTTTGCTCATTTTCCAAATTCGAAAACACGATATAAAGGAAGCGGAGGAAGATGGTTAAGCGTCCACAAGCACATTTCTTTCTTTATTTTTTGATTTTTTCACCTTGCTGACGCCCACATAAAATTAAAAACAAATATTATTTATAAATTATATTTTTACGTACTTTTAATAAAAAAAACACCAAAAAATTGTTTCAAAATAATCCATTTTAATGCTTTAGAGCAAGCGAGTAAAGGATGCACCTTGTATAATTTGGGTTTGAGAAAAAAGAAAGTACCTTACATGATTTGGGACTAAACACAAGCAATTAGAACATTGAAACAACAGTGTTAGCCTTAACATACATAACAATTTAAACTACAATGTCACGTATAAAAAAAGGTTTAAATTTCTGACGGATAATTATAATAATATATTTTTGTTCCGAAACAATTAAAATAAATAAAATTTTGTATTACATATCTTATTTCGGAAAAAAGGTACACATTTACCTATTTTTTCTGAAAATAAGTATTTATTTCTGGAAAATAAACTAAGAACTAAACTTATTCTTGGAAAATAAAATTTTACTTATAAAAAAATATAATTTACTCTACTTTTTTTGGAAAATAAGAACTTATTTTCATAATATAATGGGGGTCAAACACCGCCATGAATGTAAGTATTATTCATTATTATCGTGAATAATAAACACGACAAATTTATGATAAAAATCGTTTGTTTGGGATAGGGACTCCTTATATAATTTTTTATTATCGTGAATAATAAACATGATAAATTATATGATAAAAATCGTTTGTTTGGAATACGGACTCCGTATATAAAAAAATTATATTATATACTATATATGATCTGGTAGAGTGACCTAACAAAAGGGAGCCAACATAGAATAAGTTGGACAAAATGACAAAGTGGATACATTGTTCTGATTGTAAATAAGAAAAGGTAGGGTCTGAAATTAAAGTTTGCCATTGATTGAGGAAGAAAGAAGGGGTCACTAATTCACATGCTTCCTGACTTTTTGCTCTACCCCCTTTCTTCTTTACTCTCTATATGACAGCTTGTGTGGGCTCCAACCACCATGGGTCACCCATGGCGAACCATCCCATCGTCGTCTTATATACACACATTATGTGTGCATAATATGGCAGTTGGTTCTTAGAAAAATGCTTGTCAGCAATTATTGATGGCCGTTTTTCTGTGAATCAGGAAAAGTTTTAAGAAATTCTCCAAAAATGTGAATAGGGCAATGTGGTTCCATGAATTTACATAAAAAATCTAGTATTAATTTTATTCACGAAGAAAAACATAACTGAACCATGGTCTTTTTAGTGTGTATTCATGAACATATATTAGTCATTTATTTTCATAACACTTTTATAAGAATTCCATTATTATTAATAAGTAGGAGCCCACTAAAATTTATCAACTCATCTTTTATTATGTGCAGTTGGGCGCACACACAAAAAACCGAACAAATATATACATCAATTGCTTATCAAGAATTAGAACCCATATCATATGTGCTCCATACAAATATACAACCGAAAATTGATATTGTAACTTAATTTGTATACATTATTGTACAATTTACACAAATATATATATATATATATATATATATATATATATATATATATATATATATATATATATATCATCTTCAGGCGTTTTTTAAGCTGAGGATGTAATCCAACTGAGCTTAATTCGAGTTTGATTAAAATATTTAAACTTAGAACTCAAATTTAACTCATAGTATAAATTTTAGTTCAAATTTGATTTGATATATTCAAATTCATATTCAAGTATCGAATAATAGGCTCTACTAACAGACAACTACTTTTTAATGAGAGTCGATTTTTTTCTCCCTTTCTTCCCCGTCCCCCTCTTCAAACCATGATTTCTTTTCTTCCTTCCTTTCCAAATCTACTCTTTCTCTCTTTCTTTCGTTTGTAAACTACCCACCTCTTGTCTCTTTTCCTTGTTATGGTTTTACTTATCCTTATTTTGATCTTGGTGCTTTCCTTATTTTGATCTTGGTGTTTTATTTAGTGTTTTGATTTACCCATGTGTTGAACTTGTAACTTCACATACAAAGTTGCTTCCACACAGGAGATTGCTATTCAAGCTATCATTTTCTACAGTTTTGGAATATGATGGCCTTGAAAAGATAATACAACAAGTTGCAGGCTTATCTCCCAAGCAAATCGTTTTGAATATTTTGGACATATCAAAAATAGATACACAAGGGCAGAGAGATTAATGCGTCTTTAAAGGAAAGGGTAAACAATGTCTACCTTCTCACTTTACTCTTTATTTCAATGATTCTGAAATTGACAATGAATCTTGGTTTGCTGGGAATGATGATCTTGATAGCTTAAGGAAAGATTTGAGTGTTTACATTAACTCTGTCTTGATGGTAAATGGGTATGTCTTAATTATACCTCCAACGATTCTCTTTAACAATCACTTTTAATATATATAGAAAACTACTACTTTGTGTTTATTTGAATTATTGTTGCAACTTTTGCACATGAAGTGTTTGAGTAATGTTATCTGTGAAAAATATGTTTGTGAATATGTGCATGTTCGTAGGCTCTTCCTCTTTATAATAGATGTTTCCTCTACTATATCACACTCTAAATTGTTTCCAAAATATGAGAACATCTTGATAAATAACACGATTTATTTCCAAGATAATCATGTTTTAACTAGCACGAGTTTTGCAACCTCTTTAATCTTTCTTTATGTAATTGTGTTTGGTGTAAAAGCTGTCTTTTACATGGAATATAGATTCTGTGAAAAATTTTAGAGGAATGGTTTGTGTCTCATTGCATTAGGAATATGTGTTGGGTATCACTAGTCCTATCTTGGTGAAATGTGTGGATTTTATTTTGGAATCCATTAACTCAAAAGGGGTTAACAAGTCTTCTATTCATGGTAAGGAAATAATGGTGGATAATGCACTTGAAGCTAATGCTTGAAGATTGTTGCCAAGCTCATCCTTCCTTGATAAGGAATTTGATCATTTTGTCTCCTATATTCAAGTTGGTGGCTATTACAAGATGAAGACCTCACTTATGTAGAATGTAAAACGCGGAGATGATAGTCATTCATTTGAACTGGCTAATGCAGGACACCTAGGTGATGGACTCACATGTATTGCTAAACTTATGATGTTGATTATGAGGCCCCTCAAGTTCAAGATGAAGTTGAAGATGATGGAGGTGCAAGAACTACAAATGATCGATGATGCTCCATGTGATTGGATGCAGTTGACTTGAAGCAAGTTTTCTGTGTTTTGTTAAGTTTTAAGTTGTTCATGCGAACTTTGAATGGGTTGTTTTGTCTTTTAATATGTTCGTTTGACCTCTAGTTATGACACCCCGAAACCCCGACCAAACGGTTTCAGGTACTATGATCTATCAAATCTCACATTCACAACAATAGGTAGTAAACATACATGGCCGCAATGACGCACGAATGATAAACAACACGTAAAACACCATTTCAAAGGAATGATGTTGTGCCAAGCGTAACCTAGGATCCACACACCACGAGTCTAAACATACATATATATATATATAACATCTCAAAATAATATTATTGCAAGCCATAAATCGCATGATGTCTAAAGCAGCTAAACTAGTTCTACATCTGGACCAAGAGGCTATAATAGTAGAGTTGAACAACTCTGAACTCATTAGCTCTAGATTATCCCTTTCCCCTTATCAGATGAATTGGGGTTCTTAGTGTTCTCACGTTTAACTGTGAACAAAGTCACAAAAAAAAATATGCAAGTATGAACGAATGATTGCTTAGCAAGTACACCACTAGAGTGGAAATAAATAAATAATCTCAGATATAGCAGAGGACAATAAAATAACTTACCTCAGCTTCCAACTTCAATAAGGAATCACTAACCCAGAAATATAAGAATTTGGATGCCAATAATGTCACTGAATAGTCCACAAGTAAAAATTAAAGTGCACAAAGTGATTCCACAAAAGAAATGATAATAATCAAATTTATACTCAGAGAACTGGCCATTTCATCTTGCGACACTCTATAGTGCGATCAACCACTATAGAGATACTGCCACCCGTGGTACATCATGGCATGATCACTGCCATATCCCGAGCACCACCACACCATCTATTAAGTAATATGAGTGTTGCGGAAGGGGGTTGAATGCAACTTAATTAAATATTAAAGATTATTGCTAACAATATACAAGAATTATATTTAACAAGTTTAAAAAGCAGACAACAAAGCAGATAAATAAAGACAAGGTATTTAAACTTCAAAAATAAGATATTATTATGTTTGTTTGCTAATGTTTATTTGCTTGAGAAAATCTAGCTCAGTTGCATTAGGAAAAGTGTTTGTGAGATATGTGTATTTATATTGAAAAACATATCTCACTTACAGGTGAACTTTTTCTTTGTCCTAGAATAAAGCTTAAAATAGAAAATTTTCTTTTCCTATTCGACCTTGGTTTCATTCCATTTGTAGATAAAGTTGTTCTGAGATGTACAGAAATCTTTGACTCCTAGAACACACTTTATCTTTTTGTTTGTCTTTTCCGAAATTGCAGTAGTAGACTTGACAGAGTAGATTGAGATGTCAAAATCATTCCTTGTATTTCCATATCTACTATGCTACTAGGAACAGACTGTCAGCTTCTTTTAGCTCCTCTATGGTGATAGTATCTTCGGCTCCGCATACTTTATTGTCAAGCTTTGATATTCCACTAAAACATACTGTCTCCAAAGCTGTTGTCAACTATCCCCGCCAATGTTGATATCAGTAAAATTTGATATCTTCAAATCTTCATTCTCCGCCAAGTTTACTGTCGAGGAAATAGTTGTTGTCACCTGTTCCTTTCACCTATTTATGTTTTGTCAAACATATTGTTTCAAGTGAATATCTAAACATACTGTTAATATACATATGACAGTACATTTCACTTAGCTTATTATAAATTAAGACTAAGTGACTTTAGTTGATTACACTATTAATACCACAATCCCTAACAATCTCCCTCAATTTATTTTTATGTAAAATAAAGACAAATTCAAAGTAAATTACAGATGCTAACTCAACTAAAATAACTGAAGTGTTTATACAGGAAAATATTCAGAGAAATTACAAGTACAATTTTTCTCAAACTACTAGCTCCTCTAGACTGAGCAAATCTTCAATTTTAGCCTGAGTTTCCTTCTTTATTTCTTCTTAGGAGTCATCATTTCATGTAGATCTTCAAGAGCTTTCAGGGCTTTCTTTTTGTCATCAATTTTGGCATAACTGGAGACACAGTCAAGAACTAACTTCACCAATTTATAGGATAGATCTCTCAAGTCTTTGTAAGTGTAGTAGTTCTCCACATGTCCTTTTGAAATGCAGAGATATTTAATTTCAAACTCATCAGCAATGAATCTGTCCTTTGAAGATGAGAAAATTTGTTTCACTCTCATTTTGTCTATCTCATCCTCCTCCTAAGATCTTGACTCAATAATTTCTCCAATCAAAGTACTCAGGTTTCTTTCAATTTCCAGAAACGATCTTATGGTAAGTCAGAAGGTTCTTCTTAGATTTGCAGTATTGAGAGTCTTGAAATCTACAGTCTTCACTCCAATGTTATCAATGATGATCCTTAAAGGATGAGTGAAAATATGTGAGACATAATTAGGCTTTCTTGACAATTGATCATTCAGCCTTGCACACTTCAAGTCAATCTTAGACTCTTTGATCTGCCTATTGATCCTGTCAATCTCCTTTTTAATAGCTTCAATATCAGCATCAAATTTTTTCTTCTTCTCCCTAACTTCCTTCTCCTTAAAATCAAATATCTCCAAGGCTTTATTTTTAAGATCAAATATCTCAAAATTTGTTCTGTTGAGCAGTTGTCTCTTGATGAGTTCTCTGATATGAGGCTCCTTCTCAGCCAATGTCTTCAAATATTCAAAGGTGATTTCTTCAGTTTATCCACTTGTATTGTAGAATATAATTCTTTCTGGATTTATTAGAAGACATTGTTGAGTCTTTTCATAATCCACCTTCTTCTCATATTCATGCTTCTCCTTTGACTTAATAATTCTTTGGATTGAAGGAATGAGTTTATGTTCCTTAGAAAAAGAATACTTAGACAATTGTTCATCCAAATTGATTAGTAATTTAGAATTCTTATCCTGCAAAGAATCCATACTCTAGAATTTTTTGATCCCTTCATTATTTTCAAACATCAGTCCATTAGAGTAGATAACTGGCTCAGGTTCTTCAACATCATTTCCATCCAAATGATGAGGCTTATAAGAATCCATGAGCTCTAGGAATTTCTTGATCAATATTCTTCTAAAGACATGAGTCTTTATATCTAAACCCTTGATGATTTGCAACATCCTTCTAACCATGAAGTAGCTTGCACTTTCCAATTTATAATTCAGCTCATCTACTTGTCCTGTAGAATAAAATATCTTCACACTGCTCAAGGAATTATTTTCAGACCATTCAGCAACAACCCTAAAGATTAACTCCGCTTTGGATTCAACCATATTATTGTTGTTGGTCTTCTGACATCAATGCATTCTTCTTTAATTTTCTCAGAAATCAGCTTCCATCCAACTCTGCTAGGCTTTCTAGCAATGCAGGTTCCTTCCTTAATAGGCACAAAACATCCATGTGCACCAAGATAGGCTTTATCTTTTACTCTGACCTTATTCAGTCTGATAGTAATTCTTCTTGACAGTAACTCCATTATTTCTTCTGTGACAGTATTTCTAGAAGTTACTATTGAATTTGTTGTGATAGTAGGTTCTTGAGATTTGACAGTTGGTTTCACCTTATCACTTCTCAAAGCATCTTTCATGACATCATCAATTTTGTCAGCTATAAAGCCAAGAATCACTAGTTTCATAACTTTCCATTCAATTTCTTTTGTAATCTTTCCATTTTTCTTAATATCCTCATTATTTTCACCATCCTTATCATCATCTCTTAAAGATCCTTCACCACTCTTATTATTTTGACTTGAGCTACCTACACCTCTATCACGCTTTTCATCATCATCGTCATCATCTCTTCTTCTTCGATCTTTTCTTCATGATTCTTAGATTTATTTTCTTCAAACCTCCTCATATCCTCCTCTAACACCCTTAAAACTTCAATCCTTTCTTTAGTGAGTAGAAGCTGCTTAAAGTAGTTACGGTTTCTCTCACCAACCTTGGCCTACACAATCCAACTCTTTCTAGGTTCATTGATCTATACTTCCCATCTGTAGAGCTGCTAAACTTTATACAGGGTGAATTGTAAGTTATTTCAGGCAACTTTTCAACTATTAGGTTCTGCAGAGTTCTTTTCAAGTTCTCTTTCAGCCAGGATTTATCTGTCTTGATCTTGAGTTTAATGGCTTCTATTACAACTATCTCTTGTCTGCTCAAATAGCTCATACTTATGTACCAGCTGAGACCACTTTCAGTCTTAACAGAGATCACCCATTTGTTGATTTTAGACACCATCACAGAAGCTCCAACTGTTGATTATCTCATATCTCTGTTGGATGAATTTATTAGATCACTTATCATTTTGTTGAAACTGGCATCTTGAAACACTTTGCTATTCTCATTTTCATCCACCATAAGCACAAAAGTTTGTTCATCATCAAAGTCCTCTCTTTCTTCAAAAATAAAATCATTAGAATCAACTAGAAATAACTTGTCTTTGCCTCTACCAACTACATGTACATGGACCTTCACTACACCATCCCTGATAACAATTCATTTCTCCTTAGGCTTCTATACTACTTTTTTCACTTTATCACCTCCAAGCTTTTCAGATATCTTAGTAGCCACCTTGAACAACAATGCCAATTGACTCTCCCCCTGAGATGCAACTTGTGTCTCCTTATCACTATTTACTTCCTTACTTGCATCATCAGCCACCTTATCACTCCCAACAATCTCAATACTTACAAACACAGTATCCTTCTCCCCCTTAGTTGAGTTGACAGCTGTAGGGATTGTGAATTTTGTATCTAACTCATTCAATCTATCAAAGACAGCCTGGAAACCTTCATTCATTGATTTTTCAAAACATTCCATCTTCCCCCCCCCCCCCCAAGCTTTATTTGATTCATCCCTACAGTTGCCACCTTCTTTGATAATTTAGACACTTTCTTGGAAAAGGATTATAACCTTCCATCACCTTGTTTAGATACAGATTTGAAACTGAGGGCTTTGAGGGTTCTCACACTCTCTGGTTTTTTTATGGATGATCTCATCATCCCTCATAACCTTACTCTCAAGGCCTAATGCCTTGGATGATTTGGCTCTCTTAGTTTTCTTTTGGCCATGCTCAAGGCCCTCTCCTTTTGCCTAAGATTTTCCCATCCCCTCATTTTTATCCTCACTTCTCTTTTCTTTTATCTGTCTTTTTCTTTTCAAACCCTCACTCAACTTAGATGCATGGGACTGAGCAAGTACACCATGCACATGAGTTTTAGATTGTACCTTTAATAGAGTTGAGATGGAAAGAGAGTCATTTGTCATGTCATCATCCATTTGAGAAGTACTATCCTGATTTTGATTGTTGACAACATCTTGAGCATCTAAGTTACTGTCAAGAGGAGTGATAGTAACTTTGTCTTCGACAGCTGTAGAGATTGGGACAACAACTTTTGGTTGTGAAACAACTTCCAATAGATGTGTGATGTCTTTTACACTTGAGCAGAAGGTTCTTGTAGATCACTTGAGAATTATTCATCCATGGCTTGAAATAGTGAGTTGATAGTTGGCTACTCTACAGTTGCAAAATGAGAAGCTCCATAGTTGAAAGAGCTTTGTTCCACATTTTCTAACCTAACATTGTAAATTTCTTCAAGTGTAGGCACACATTGAGTGGGTCCAACATGTTGTACAAACTCTTTACAGGATGTCATGGGAGATTGGCCAAGTTCAATAGATGCCTCCTGTCAAAAGGAGACACCTAGAAATGAGCTATTTTTCCTGTTAAGTTTTGTGTCCTTTTGACAGAACACAGACTGGGCTGCAGAGGTTGATACCCTAGCCTTCTTTCCCTTAGGCACTACAGGGCCCTCTATGGGTTCTGTGAACTTACTACCACCCTTATTTGCTACATCTAGTGCAGTTTCACCACTTATCTATGGAACAATTTCTATCCTAGATGTAGTGGTTCTCTTCCTTTTAGAAACCTAGTCCTTTTGAGAGGAACCAGGCTCTTGAATAGCTGTTTTGGAGAATCTAGAAGGTCTAGCTCCTTTAAATAGTTTAGAGTGTGGGTTAGGAATAGTGAGATCAACACCATTCTCATCACTCAAAGAAAAGACATTAAAATTACCAACTATAGATAAGTTAAGTAATTTAATTGTCGAATGCATTTGATCTGTGATAAAAATTCCCAACTCTGAATTTAGAGGCTTGCTATTTAAAATAGAGTAGGTTTTTTTCTTTAATGTATGGAACTCCATGCATTGTACATTATCAAGATTAATTATGCCTACTACAGTGTTAATAATAAGCATAAAGAATCTAGGATAATAGATTATCGGCTTCTTGTTATCCTTCTTGCCAAGCACCAGTTTAAATAGAGGCATCAAGATCTTGCCCATGTCAATTTTGTAGTTGTGATCCATGAAGTGCACAATCTTCCTGATCTAGGCTGGGATCTCATTCTAGCCACTGATTTTTCTTGACATAGCTCGAGTGACAACATCCATTATAATGCTCCACTCCTTGTTCAAGTATTTCCTATCCATTTCCCCTCTTGGATACCAATCATCACTATCTGGGCTTATCTTGGGTCCTGCATACCCAACCATCTTGAAAAACTTAGCAAGTTGTTCTTCACTTGCAGATTCTTGAAAATGAACTCCTTCTCAGCTTCTGTTTGGAGAGCAGTGTTGATGTGTGAAGAGTCAATGGTGTAAGAGGTGCATTGATTTGAAACTTAATGGAGCTTGAATCCTGCTCCCCCTCACAAGTTGCAGTGGTCCACAACTGTGACAACCTGGGAATCTTCAACATAAGGGTTTTATTTAGAGCATATGCCAGATAGGACTTGTTCATGAAGGCAACAAAGGGTTTGAAAGCTTCTCCAGCTTCACCTACCGTAGCCATGGTGGTGAAGTTGGTTTGGGTAAGAGAGAAAATGATTTGAGGTCCATACATGGTTATAGAGTTAAGAGAAGTTAAGAAATTTAGAGAGAAAGAAAGAAATGTAGCAGAGAAATGTTCAAGTGTTTTGAGCATTGGAGAGTTGAAGAGTTTAAGGGAAAGTAAAGAGTGAAGGTAATTTTTCACGTTTGTATTTATATGAAATGAAAAAGAAACTGTCAAGAAATAATTTCAATTGATTGAATTGACAGTTGTATACTAGATTCATTCCCTTTTGACAATACCATTAGCAGTTAGTGAACAAATAAACCCTAATTTAACTGTTGACAGTATGTTATGCGAGGATTTGAAAAAATGTACTGTTAATGAATACTGACAATATGTTTTTGACAGTAACTTCTAGTCCCGCATACTATACTGTCAATACTCCTTAAGTGATCAACAGTAACTTATCACTATATGACAGTATAGATAAAATATAATGTCAAGACACTTGACAATACTTTTTATTAACACCATATGAAATAAGTTACTAACAATAAATTAGTTAACCTCTCAATAAAATATCATCATGTGTATTCACTGTGATAGAAATCAAAACATCTTAACAGGACATTAATTCACAGTGAATTTTAGTTAAATAATATTTTTGATCACTAAATCAACTTACTATAGAATTACATTAACATGACAAATTTAACATACCCAATTCACACACTAGCTTGTTGAATGTCTTTTCATCTAGAGGCTTGGTGAAAATGTATGCAGGTTACTTCTCTATAGGCACATACACTAGCTTGATTGTGTCTTGCTCCACATGCTATCTTATAAAATGATGTCTGATGTCAATGTACTTTGTCTTAGAGTAGGAACTGGATTTTCAGAAATGGCTATTGCACTTGTGTTTTCACAAAAGATAGAAATTCCTCTAAGTGTTAGGCCATAGTCCAACAACTGATTCCTCATCCAAAGTAACTATGCACAACAACTACCATCTGCAATGTACTCAATTTCTACAGTTGAATTTGATGCAGAATGCTTCTTCTTGCTGAACCATGAAACCATTCTTTCTCCCAGAAACTGACAACTTTTTGTTGTGCTCTTTCTATCAATTATGCACCCTACATAATCTGAATCTGAGTAGCTAACTAAATTAAAACCAGATTCTTTAGGATACCAAAGGCCTAGATCTTGAGTGCCCTTTAAGTATCTAAAGATTCTTTTGACTGCCATCAAATGTGACTCATTTGGATCAGACTGAAGCTTTGCACACAAACCTGTTGGAAACATGATGTCAGGCCTGCTAGCAGTTAGATAGAGGAAAGATCCAATCATTCCTCTATACATCTTATTGTCCACCTTCTTTCCTTTAGGATCATTGTCAAGTTGAGTTGTTGAGATTAGAGTCTTTGCAGGTGATGAGTCCTCCATGTCAAATCTCTTCAAAAGATCTTTGATATACTTGGTTTGGAAAATAAATATTCAATCTTTCTTCTGATAGACTTGAAGTCCAAGAAAGAATACTAATTTACCCATCATGCTCATCTCATATTTATTTTGCATTAACTCAGAGAATTTCTTGCACATTTCTTCATTTGTTGAGCCAAAAATGATGTCATCAACATAAACTTGGAATAGAATGATATCATTTCCATGCTTTTTGTGGAAAAGTGTTTTATCCACAATCCCTCTTGTGAAGTCATTCCCAAGAAGAAACTTAGAAAGAGTGTCATACCAAGGCCTTGGTGCTTGCTTTAGACCATACAGTGCTTTGAGAAGGCTGTATACAAAGTTTTGTATTTTTGGGTCTTCAAAGCATCGGGGTTGTTCAACATAAAATTCTTCTTCTAATTATCCATTTAGAAAAGCATTTTCACATCCATTAGGAAGACTTTGAAGTTATTTTGTGCAGCAATAGCCAAGAAAATTCTAATGGCTTCAAGGTTGGCAACAGGTGCAAATGTTTCATCATAATCAGTCACTTTTTGTTGAAAATAATCTTTAGCTACCATCATTTCTTTGTTTCTTGTGACAATTCCACTGTCATCCATCTTATTTTTGTAGACCCACTTGGTTCCAATCACAGATTTAGTCTTTAGTCTAGGCATCATCTCTCATACATAGCTTCTCTCAAACTGATTAAGTTCTTCTTGAATGACATTAATCCAATCTGTATCAAGTAGGGTTTCATTCAGAGTTTTAGGCTCAATTTGAGAGAGGAAACATGAATACATGCATTCATTTGCAACATTCCTTTTAGTCTTGACTCCTATTTTTGGATCACCAATTATTAGATCATTTATGTGATTCACGTTCCATTTTATTTATCTCAGTGAATCACTTAAGTTTGATTCACCTTATTGGTTGATAGCATCTTTTGCTCTTGAACTATTGATAATATCAATTTCCTCAACTCCACTAGTGATGGGAACATTCCCAGAGAAATCTGCGGACTGAGAAGTTCTTTCATTCTCTTATGGTTGATAAGGAACTGTGATTGGCCCAGATACTGTGTGATCCATTCTTGGTGACTCTTCTTCAATGTCTTCTAGATAGTCTTGATTCTCAAAGGCCAATGACTTTGTTTCTTGGCATCCTTCAATTCCAGGAAACTTGAATTCATCAAAGGTGACATTAACACTTTCTTCCACAGTCTTGTGATCAATGATGTAAACTCTATATGCAGTCCTTTCAATTCCATAACCCATGAAAATTTCTTCAAATGCTTTAGTATCAAATTTTCCTTTGATCTAAGTTAAGTCTTTCATTATGTAGTATTTGCTTACAAAGACATGAAAATACTTGATAGTAGGTTTTCTTCCTGTAAGTAACTCATAGGGTGTCTTTACAAAAGCTTTGTTGACCACAATCCTGTTTTGAGTGTAACAGGTTGTGTTGATGGCTTCATCCCAAAAGTAGGTAGGAAGTTTTTCTTCACTCAACATGGTTCTTGCATCTTCAACAAGAGTTTTGTTCTTTCTTTCCATAACATAATTTTATTGAGGAGTCATTGATGCAGAGAACTGTTGAGTAATGCCATTGTCTTTGCAGAAATCATTCATGATACTTTTTTTGAATTCAGAACCATTATCACTCCTTAAAGTCTGCACTTTGTACTTAAGATTTTTGTCAAGAACCCTTACAAGATTGATGATTTCTTGTGCAACTTCATCATTGGTTGCCAAGAACCTCACCCATGTGTATCTTGAAAAATCATCAACCATCACCAAGACATATCTTTTCTTTACCAAGGATTGCACAGTCACAGGACCAAATGAGTCCAAGTGAATAACTTGAAAAGCTTCATTTATTGAACCACTAGGAGTGCTTTTGTCAGTGGCTCTCCTTATTTTCCCTTTTTGACAATCCTCACACAATCCTTCTTGATAGAATTCAAGTTGAGGAAGACCTTTCACCAATTCTCTCTTCATCAAATAATTCATAGCTTTGAAATTTAAGTTAGAGAACTTCTTGTGCCACAACCAACTTTCAGAAGATGAATCTTTGTTGTAGAAACAGTAAACTTTGTCATTTCTAACTGAATCAAGATCAGTTATGACTAGGCTTCCTTTCCTTACTCCTTGAAGAGCTTTTTCTCCTGTCTTTTTATTGATAATAGAACATTTATCCTGATCAAATCCCGCTTTGAATCCTCTTTCACAGAATTGAGTAACACTCAATAAATTGTGCTTCAAACCATTCACTAGAGCAATTTTTTCAATCTTTAAATTTACAACTTCTAGAATGTCATATCCTATTGTGAAACCAATGTTTTTGTCACCAAAGGTTACATAAGGGCCAACCATTTCCTTGAACTGTGATACCAGGGCTTTATCACATGTCATGTATCTTGAACATCCACTGTCAATGATCTACATGATTCTTTTCTTTTTCTTGTTGCTCTGCAAAAAAAATTCAAGTTATTTTTGGTACCCAATTTCCATTGGGTCCATTATGCTTAGCTGAATCACAATTTAAAATATGATCAATTGATTTGCTTTATTTAGATTTGAGCATGAATCCTGTAGCCACTCATTCAGTTTTGATAACTAGTTTAATAGTTATGCTTTTGAGTGGCTTGTCCATCCTAACTTTAGGAGGATTTGAATCTTTACCTTTTCAGTTTTAACAGTTCTATGTAGACATAATTGATCAGTAGGAAAAGGTATGTTAAAACAAATACTCATCATGATCAACTTACAAGGCATGCAATCAAAATCACCACAGTGAGACACTTGTCTATTCTTTAATGGGGTACTATGCAGATTTCCATTAACAGAAGTAGCATTCTTGACATCAGAATTATTTTTAGTACATACATGAGTTAGATGACTTGAAGAAACACAGTTATTGCACAATTTTCTAAGAGCATTAGGAATGTATCCATAATTATTCTTTTTGTTTATTCCCAACTTACCATTCATGTTCTTCTTACTCTTGATGACAGCAGGTTTAGAATTTACTATTTTACCAGTGTTGATAATAAGTTTAGATGAAATTATCTTGACATTAAGATTTGATCTTACCATCTTAACAACAACTTCAGAACTTATTATCTGGCTAATACAGCCAACATCTTCTAGACCTTGAGTACTGTTAAAATCAAAACTAACTGTCTTAGGATTTAGAACATCAACTTTTGTTTCCAAATTATTGTTGATAGTAACTTCATCCTCATCTTCTAATTTTGGCCTTAAGATTAAGGACTTTTCATCAAATTCAAACTTAGCCTTTTTGAATATGGGATTCTTAACTTTTCATCAGAGGGTCTGACAGTAGGTTTGTCAATTTTAGTGTCTTCCTCTACTACATGTTTCTTACCATTTTTCTTCTCATAGTTAAACCCTATACCTACCTTTTGATTTTCAGTATTATCAACATGGTATGATTTTAACAATGAAGAAGAATTTTTATAAGCCTTGATTTTAAGCTCATTTTCAATAATATGTTTTCTGAGAAATTTCTCAATCTGAGAAGCACAAACTACCTTGTTCTTAAAAATCTCATTTTCTTGTTGTATGGACTCAAAAGCATTATGCTAATCTCTAGTTCTTCATTCTTTCATTTTAATAATTCATTAGCACTAGTCAGTTTAACAATTTCTTCATTAACAGCTAGCATGCTAGTGTGAATATTAAAAATTTTAGAACTTAAGTTTTCCACAATTTTCTTATACTGAGATGCAGTCATATCAACAGTAGTAAGAAAGGGTACCTGACTTGATGAAGGAGGTAACTTTTCTCCAGAGTTAGCCTTTTTAAATATGGGATTCTTAACTTTTCTTAGCATAGAGAGTTTGACAGTACGTTTGTCAATTTTAGTGTCTACCTCTACTACATGTTTCTTACCATTTTTCTTCTCATAGTTAAACACTATACCTACCTTTTGATTTTCAGTATTATCAACATGGTATGATTTTAAAAATGAAGAATAATTTTTGTAAGCCTTGATTTTAAGCTCATTTTAAGTAATATGTTTTCTGAGAAATTCCTCAATCTGAGAAGCACATACTACTTTTTTCTTAAGAATCTCATTTTCTTGATGTATGGACTCAAAATCATTTTGTCTAAACTCTAGTTCTTCATTCTTTCATTTTAATAATTCATTAGAACTAGTCAGTTTAACAATTTCTTCATTAGCAGCTAGCATGTCAGTGTGAATATTAAAAATTTCAGAACTTAAGTTTTCCACAGTTTTCTTATACTGAGATGTTGTCATATCAACAGTAGTAAGAAAGGGTACCTGACTTAATGAAGGAGGTGACTCTTCCCTAGAGTTAGCCATGAGAGCTAGATTTCCATACTCTTCCTCTTCTTCATCATCAGACTCTTTCCAGCATTTGCCTTTATCTATAAATGCCCTTCATTGTTGCTTTTTGAGAAGAGCATCATACTTTACTTTTAGTTCCTCATAGTCATTGTCATTCCTTCTCACTTGCTTTGGATTTTTTCATTTTGTTACAAAATGCCCCATCTCATTA
The DNA here is from genome assembly GCA_028671895.1 of Oenanthe sinensis. NCBI lineage: Eukaryota > Viridiplantae > Streptophyta > Magnoliopsida > Apiales > Apiaceae > Oenanthe > Oenanthe sinensis. Next base: position 26,293,055 of record CM053814.1, read on the forward strand.
CAGTTGTAACATCTTATCTTAGATATGTCCACCATTCATGTCTTATATCCACCTTTGTCACTTCCCCCAGGTTTTTATGTGTTTCCTTTGTTGAACCTGGAGCCTTGTCCTTTAGGCTTGAAAGTCTTATTTTTCTCGAATCTCGTGTTTGAGAACTTCCTTGCCATGTAGGCTATAGTTTTGTTCTCCATGTTATCAAGTTCATCCAAGGTGTAGAACTCATCTTCATCACCATTTTTGAGTTCAAGTTTAACACATTCATCTTCATCAGTATCCTCTTCAATCTTGATCTATTGTTGATGTTGGGTCTCTTTTAACTGTAGCATCTTTGGATCTGTAGCTACTAGAGCATTTGATGTGTTGGCCCTTTTTCCTCTTTGGCCAAACTGGATATCTCTCTTTTGTAACAACTCTTGTTGGTGAGATTACGAAGCCGTATGAATAGTAATCATGATAAGTCAACAGAAGAACATGACAAGTAAATAATACTACGTCTACATAAAAATCAAGAAGAAAAGAAGACAAGGTAGATACAGTGAATCAAGACATTAGAAGAAGCTTTGAAGTCTACTACAGGTCACTGAAAGAAGTTCATTAATATGTTCAAGCCTCGGTGAAGAATAATGGTTGAAGACTTTCAGGGTTTTAGAAGTGTTGAAGATTCAGTATAGAAGTGCCACTAGAAGATTTCAGTGTAAAGACATTGATTGAAGATAGACAGTGTTGGAAGCATAGGAATCTAGAAGGGTAAAGACAAAGGTTAAAGAAGATAGCTGCAGTCATGAAGTTATACTCACTGAAAGAAGTTCATTTATATGTTCAAGCGTCAGTGAAGAAAAGAGAATGAAGTATTCAAGATTGTGGTAGTAATGGAGACGTTGTCTAAGTACCAGAAAAGATTCCAGTGAAAGTACTAGGTTTATTGACAGTCAGTGTTCGAAGCAATGAAGTTGCTACAAACTTAACAATATAAGTAAAGCAATAATACGAAGACCTGGATCGAAGCTAGTCATCTGTGAACCAGACCAGTTGCACTAGGCGTCAGCAGTTTGTGAAAGGAATATGAGTATTATCTATAGAAGAATTGTTAAGTTGAAGAATGTACTCGTAAAGAACGATTATTTATTAAGGTACGAAAAGTGATTTGTAGAGGCTACAGCTAAACAGCTCAAAGGGTGCATGGTGCAAAGTGTCACAACCTTGATACGAAAAGTGAAAGTTTCTGAACTACAGTCGAAGAACTGAAACAGATCAGGGTACAGGGTGTAATGTGACAAGAATTTGATACAAGAAATGGAAGTTGGGGAACTCCAGTCAAGCAATGAAAAGATGGTTAAATAGCAGTGATCAAATTGCACTTTGACCATGTAAAGAAATGAAGCGCAACAAAACTCGCGCAACAAAAGTACTTGAAGAATTGATTAGAATTTGGTGGCGCCATTACAAGGGTAACCCAGTAGAGGGGCAACAAAAAATGGCAGCAAACTTATTCTAAGTACTAAGGCGCCACTTTGATTTATACAGGGGATTCACTCTACAAGCGCAACAAAAATATATTGGCGCAACAAAATTCTAAGGCGCAATAAAATATTTCTTGGCCCCACTTAACCCTCAGTCAATCAAATTACAGTAGCCTACTTTATTGATTTAAAGTCTACATAGATAAAAAATGAAGCCACTCATTCAAAGACGTCGTCTTCTTCACCACAAAAATGTAGAAAACAGCCATGGCCGGAGTAAGAGACTATAATTTATACACACCCATACCTTGCTTCCGATCAGATATTATGACCCAGTTCTTAAACGAAAAATGCTTAGGGCTCCTAGATATCACTCCCTACGGACTCAGTTTTTCCTTGTACTAATTTAGATATATTTGTATAGGAACTGAGCCTTATATTTTTGGATTAGTAGCAAAGAACTAATTTGTTCTTTGGAAGCCAGTTATATTTTTAACTGGGTGTAGCACCCCTCTGGATTTATATACGAAAGATATATTCCCGGAAACTTTTCTCATTTAATTACTTGCTAATTTTCTAGAACTTTAATGTTTATTCATAAATTCAGAAAATTAGTAAGTCAGCCTCCTAAACACTATTCACCTCATGAATTCGAACCCACTAACCGAACTCTAAATTATTTATCCGCAAAAGATTCGAAAGAATTTTTTAATTTAGTGAGTATCATATTCAACCCCCCCTTCTACGATACTTCGGGACCTAACAGCTCTAGCTCATAAGTTTTGAGTATGCCATAAAGAGATTCAAGTCTCCCAATTTTCCACAGAAGCGACAATCGTCTTCTTTATCAACACCTCATTCAGACTTTAGAGTCTACTTTAGGGATTGGACTATGGTTTGACAACAGAACTAGATCAAATCTTCTCCTTGCCTTTCCATTTTCCTTTCCCTTTTGCATTCCCTATGTTTACCATCAATATAGTAGTAGTTCATGTATTTCTCATATTACTTTCAGCAGTTCTCAACATGCTGAGCAACTCAATGGGTGTTTTACCAATCTTATTCATTTTATTATTCAAAACAAACTAAGAATAATATTTGTCCAAAGATTGTAAGATCAAATCTAACTAAGTCTCCAGACCAATCTGGAAACCCAAAATATCAAAGGTACTTATTATACCCTATAATCTTTAGAACATTTGGTGTAACCGGGTCTCACTCTCCCTACTTGTAAGTGTATAGTGCCCTTTTATTTTTAAATATATCTTGTGCTCAATCGTCTCATAAGCATCTATATGCTCATGTTGCTTCTTAAGCTTAGCACACATATTTGCGAACATGAGACATGAAACATCAGTCGCAACATCAATTTGCTTCCAATAAGCACTATAATTTGCACATGTTACATTCTCAACTTTAAGAGCAGGGGAAGAGATTTGACTAACATCATGGTGTCCAAGGACGATCCTCAAGATCCTATGTCAGTCAAGGAAATATATTCTCGTCAACTTGTCCTTCTCAAGAACTGATCGCATAGAGAAGTTGTTAATGTTTATCATTTGATATCTACAATATTAAAGTGTATAAAATAAACTGGATTGCAAATTTAATATTAATTATGTTTAAGTGATTATGGTATATCACCGTATACCTCCCACTATTTTTATCAAATTAATAGCCCTAACTATTAATTCGGAAAACATTTCTTTAAATCTTTCTAGTGAGCCAAGATCCATATTTCATCAATGTTTTAAGATAGCGTTGGCTAATACTCTCAAAACATGACTATTTAGGTAGACAACATTTGTCGATTATATCAAATATAACTCTTGGAAAGTTTGGTGGAACAATCATTTGTACACATTTATCCAATAAATCTCACCAAACTCTATGCCTCTAAACCCACAATCCTATTGTGATAATTTAGTTAAGTTAGACCCAATGTTTCGACAAACTAAGTATACTTACTTATCATGTCTTCCCATGATTGATAAAAGCACCTTGCTTTGGCAAACCCACTCCTTCTCAAACTAGATCTTGACGAGTATTAAACATTGGAAGGCATCCGATTAACTTAATATGTATTTAGGGATTTTTATTGTTTATTTTAACGATCATGATCCCATCATAAAGAGATTCTCAATTTTTCCTTGATCAAATAATTCAATTCAATATTCGTCAATGGATTGATTTCCAGGTCGTCGGAGAAGTCACAAGCGGTCTCACTTAAAACCCAACTTCCTTACGAATTAAACTAATAATCCGCTTTTGACAAAATCTCCCCATATCAGAAAAAGAAAATTCATATTTAATATCGTGTTTCATAAACACAAGAATCTCATGATCGTTTGTTCAATTTTAAAATCTTGAATCGTTACAGATTTTATCTTTCTTAAGCAAACATGGCATGGGTGTCGTATCTAATACATACTGATTAATCAATATTAAGCATGCATCTCGGTTATATCTACGCATACATACTAATACATGCAATCATATACATATATGTAATGTGCGTAAATTAAACGTGTTTGGTTATGGCCCCATCCCTATGTGATATTTCCAAGCTAATGGAAATATCAAGGTCAGTCTATGGTGGTTTTAAAAATACTATCTATTACATGTCTTCTTTCTTTATTGCTCCATCATCCCCTTTTGGATCGCCTCCTTGCTTGCAAGTCTTCATTGATAATTACATTGAATAATAAAATAAAACTATTCTAATGAAATTACAAGAAGAACTCGAGTTACATTCGAGATAATTAAATTACAATGAATAAACGACATGCAAGTCGTATTTAGAAACCAAAACCATAAATCAAAACCACTATACTATGGGTCTTTAGGCCATAACCATCCACCATGCTATCACATAACACATATAATATATCTCAGATTATATAAACATATCATATAATCAAATATAACAAATTTCAAAATTTCAGAAAATTAAAAACAGATTTCTGAAGACAATAAATCGCTGTTTCGAGGCCCTTAACGACGTCAAACGCCTTACAGACCCGTCGATGATAGAATAGTTATCAGTTTTGTTCATTGGCCCGATTCCAATCAGAAAACACATATCGTTTGCAAAATCGGATATGGCAATCAGATTTCACCAAATCTTACGGTGTTTCAGAAATCGTATCCTATACAATCCCCATAACAAGAACAAGAATATATCATATATACATACACAGTGATACATACAATCATCACATGATTATACATCACATGAATATCATATATTCATAATATATACATACATATACTCAAAATTTTAAAAAATCAAATAATTTTCAGAAAATAATAAATCACCGTTTTGGGGATTTTAACGACATCTAATGGCTTAAAGACGCAGAGCTGACAAATTCAGTATTGCTCAGTGACCCGATTCCAGTCAGAAAACACATATCGTTTGTGAAAATCGGACAACGGACACAGATTTCAAAAAATCTACGGCAGCCGTTTCAGAATTCGTATCAAATACGATTCCCATAATAAGAACAAACATGTATTATATACATACATCAATACACATATTCATCACATGATTATACATCATATGAATATCATATATTCATAATATATAAAAACATATACATATTATATCAATACAAAATCATGATAGATCGCATACATTCTTACATATCGAAAACTATTAAGCACATAACCGAATTAAAACGTTTTGCAAGTAGCTCTGATGCCATTGAAGGGTTTCGAGGCACAAATGCAGTGGAATAAACGTGAAAAATAAATTAAAATAGTGAAACCCTCCGCAGGATCCATGCGAAAACAAAAGATTTAATTCGGAGATAACGAATAAATACCTTTAGAAGCTTTAACAGTTCATTAATGGAAGATTAATGGAGGTCCAAAACTTATTTAATCACCACGTATCCCGCTCTCGTGATCTACGCTCTACGATATCCACACAAACACTTTTCATGAAGGATTGATGTGTACTAGCACCCGAAAACTGTTTCTCTCTCTCTCTATCTTCCTCTTTTCTCAAAACAGCTAGGGTTTTAGTAAAAATATGTCTCTCAAATTAAATCAGCCCATAAAGAGATTATATAGAGAGAGAGGAATAAGTTTTCTAATTATAATCCAATTATAATTAATACTAATCCAAAATTCTAAATTATTTAATTAAGTCTCACTTAATTAATTAATTATTAATTTTGGAATTAGTTTAAATAATTCATTTATTCTATTTATATAATTAATTAAGTCATACTTAATTAATATCATAAATAAAATAAATTACTTATTTAATTTAAATTCACAATTTAAATTATTTCTCCTTCAAGCGTTCTTTGTGTGTGACCATGTAGGTTATTATTACGTTGACAACAATTTTAATATCTAATTAAAATTGTAAACAATGAGCGACATCTAGTAATACATCATTGCTACCCAAGTAATAATAATAAATCACTGATTCGATTAAGCCTTTCGTGAATAATGTTCCATGTAATATAATCCATTTAATCTTGATATTATAAATTAAACTCAAGGCATGTCTCGTGTCATCCTCTTCATAATTTAATCTTTATTTTCTTGATCGATGAGTAGACTATTAAAATCAAATCAACATTTGAGCACGGCCGTGCATTTCATAGTCTCACTCAAACAAGAGGCCAATAATATCACTCCTAAAATTAGGAGGATTAAATCTCATCTAGATCATTCATATTTCTCATACGATTCATAATATACACAATGTCCACTTTTATCATCACCCGGTCAAAAGTAACTTTTAATGTAATCAAAGTATATTAATTCTCGTATAGAAATATAATGATTTCAGGTCTAAGGATCATTACACCATTATCACAGTGAGAATTACTTATGACACTTATTTAACATGTAGAATCTCACGGCGGGTCATTCCAGTGTCATGCATTGAGACATGCACTTATGTTCTTGACTTTAGTATCACCATACCTATGACCAATGAGATATGGTCATCTGTCAAGAAACATACTAATCTTTGTGCATTATTATTGTCCTTAAATAATAATACTCTACTAGGAAATTTTAGGAATAAGATATTATTCATATAATCTCATTTTTAAGTCACATAATTAAAGATATATAATACGTATCAAAATTTCAAGGACATTTATTATACTTTCAATTTATTATGCAGTAAATAAAACATAATAAATAAATAATAATCAATAAAACATAATCCTTAATAATAAATATTTTCCTTAAAATATAAAAAATATTATCTATAGAGCACAATTACTAACACAATGCCCAATCTCTCTTCTCTCTCTCCCTTCCTCCTCTCCCCGTCGTCCCCTCTCTCCCCCTGATCTGTTGCCGCCGCGGTGGGGTCCCCCGTTACCCCGCTCCATTTATAATTTCAAACCCCAACAAAAAGAAATAACTCAATTGCATTTTAAAGACTCAATTTGATAAACCCCAAAAATATGTACACCCCAATTTTTAATCACCAAATCAATATTTATATAAACAAAAAATTCCAATTTATAGATAATAATTACCAAACTCAGAATTTCAAAAAAAAATAACTTCCTAAAATCGAAACTAAACAAATATATGCAACTGAATTAAATACTAATCTCGCAACACAATTAAAAACCGGGACTAGTATGTAGTTATCGAAATCATACCTTGAATAATTACGTAATTATGAGATGTTGTAGTAAACTTTCGAGAAATCTTCACCAAACTTCACTCCTCGAAATCCAACGAAAATTATATGCTTGCGTAGAGCTAGTCCAGTAGATTTTAAAACCCCATTTGCATGTGCGATCAAGCCAATCTTCGATTTTATATGTATTTCCAAAGTTTTTAATATCTTTCTCTCTTTTCTCTCAAAGCTAGTATCGAGAGCTTTCTTGAATATAAAAGAGGATGATAAAATGATTCTAGTACCTCACTTGACTAAATATATATAAATGAACTCTTGTTGGGCTTTTGCATAAATTTAAAACTCATTTTAATAAAACTAGCTCATTTCTAAATATGTAGTCCATTTATTATTAATCCAAAATACTCACTTTAATAAATTGAACTAAATAAATATTTTCTCAAATTTATTCTCTTTAAAAATCCAAAATAAACCCCTTTCTCCAAATTAGATAATAATATATATTTTCTTGAATAATTATAATAATATCCCTTCTACCGGAAATATTTTAAATCTCTTTTTTCGGACTTTAATAATTTGCGTGGTATCTTTGTATATTATTTAAAAATAAATCCATCACTAAAATAATTTCTAAAAATTTCTCAAATATTAAATCTCTTTTCAAATCTCCGTAAATATTTATCCAATTTTTTTAAAATTTAAAACTCTATTACCCAAAATAGATAAATAATTACACTTTAAAATTCACGGGAGTTACACTAGCGTTGCTAGAATTAGGTACTTTTGCGTTTTTAACTTAATATAATATTGTATTCTCTTTGATCCAAATTTATAATATAATATGCAAAATTAGCAATAAAAAATAATAGGCTCTACTAAATAAGATGATAGTAAAAAATGTTACTTTATATCGTAATATTATAATAAAACAAAGTATTAATAACCTTTTTTACATCGAAATACAAATTAAGGTGATTACTCCCTCCGTTTCATATTAATAATACACTTTCAATAAATAACGTATATTAAGAAAATTTAGTGTTTATAGATTGTACTCATATTTATTGCATTAACTAAATATAATATATGGTATGTAATTGATCTTGAAAATGTAAATTGAAGATATGTGTAATAGAGTTGATTTTGAAAATATAAATTATATTATATTCTACATTGAAAATTATAATGGACGATTATTTTGAAATAATTTTTTTTTGAAAGTGGACTATAATTGTTTTTACGAACAAATAACAATTTTCATTAAATAGAATATAACACATCTGGGACAAACCCCCAACTGGAACTGCTGCCGATACAACCAGGTTGGAAACAAATAACATACTAAAAACAATTAGCAGATTTGTTTCCTGGTCGTTTAACACACAGAATTTAAAAATTCTTGAAGCTAAAAACAAAATCGAAGACAACCCAAACCATATAAACTGCACCAACATCCCTAAAAGCAGCAACATCACAATTGACCTTACCACATAAAAATCATTGTTAGCCCAGTGTTTAGAATCCCCCAATTGCATAAACTGAGGTCGGAGAAGTGACACCTCAATTATCTATATGCCGGATATCAGCTATAGACATGCCAAAAGTGGAAACGCCCAAAGGAAGAACAATCTTTGGTTGTGAAATGTGAGCTCCTGCAATAATTACTACCGCCCCAATTTCGATGCGGGATTTCCGGATCCCAAAAAATATCAACAAAATCATTTTCAAAAGATTCACCACCAAATAAACACAAACATAAATAAACAAAAATATAACAAAACACTCCAAAAGGAAAGACACAAACACCAAAAAAAATTAGATTTTATTGAAGGGAAATCAACGAAAACGAAAAAAATTAAGTGGTTGGGGATTTCCATCGGAGAAAACTCAATGGAAACCCCTCGGCTAGTTTGAGAAAAAACAAAGGGGATGCGGCTCTTTGCAGGTAGGGTTTTTGTTTCGTTATATGTTTTCCTTGGTATTGTTACTTAAGTGGACTATATTAAATTATTAATATGAAACGGAGAGAGTAATTTTTAAGAATGGAGAGAAATACTCCCTCTATCCCATTTTATATGACCCTTATTCTGTTTTCGGACGTACCAAAAAGAATTAATTTACTATACTTACTATTTTTTAACACTACTTTTCACTATTACACCCACTATTTCTCCATTTTATACTCATTTTTTATTAAATAAATACTATTACACCTACTACTTTCCTCCACTATCTCAAATCTATTACTACATTCGTCCCAAATTAGTAGTCACTTTTGAAGAAAAATTTGTCCCATAATACATGTCCATTATCTCTTTTCAATGTAATTTTATAGGTAAATTTTCAAAATAACCATTTGACTAAAGCATTAGTACTAGTATTTGTAATTAATGTAATATAGTTATCATTCAAATTATAAATTAAAACTATCTCAATCAATATAATTAATATGGATAAAAATGAAAAATAATTTTTATGTTAGAATTTCTTAATATGCGTAATATTTTGAAAAATAACATATAAAATGCGATGAAAGGAATATTAAATATTGATAGGTCTCATTACTTTACCCGATTTTCAACTAATTTTACTGTTTTTTTATTATATTTTGTTAATCTCGGTGAAAGTAAAACCATCTGAAACAAAATGGGAGGGAGTACAATATTAGTTTTAAATTTAAACAGAAAGCTAGAGTACCTGACTTGTGTGACCAAAGTGCACGGGTTTGCAGGAATCTTTTGGTGTGTGTAGACGTGCGAATCCGCGCGTATGTCACTGTGTCTATGTGTGACAGAAAAATACAGTACTTTACTGTATTTTTGTATAGTAAAATACTCGATTCATGAGTCTTTTTATGCCGTACTTTCCAGCTGCACTCCTGGTAACTGAATTTAAATTTTAGGTCATGGTAATAAACTAATAATTAGAAAGAAATGTTATAAATATATTTTATTTTAGAGATTAATAAACCGTTACTTCACATAACTTTTTTCTGAAATTAAAAAAAATTGGGAATTTATATAATATGTCCCAAATTAATAGAGTCATCTATTAATATACTTAAACATATATATTAAGACTAATTTACCCTTAGATTTACTTAAATGTAATTTATATAACTTGCAACTAATAATTAATGAGTTGATATATAATTATTTTATTTTCACAAGTCTTAATCTTATAATAATTTAATTTTTTTAAGATGGTGTTTTAATACATATTTTTTATTATCTGGTTATTTGAATAATGATATAATTAAATTCTCGAATCTTATTATATGTATATATAAAATATGGGTTGGTTAGATCTTATCACTATTTTTTTATAATTTTTTTGTGAAACCAAAATTGTAAGGAGAAATTTTATTTTAAATTTTGTATGTTTAATGTATATTATAATTATGCAATAAAATAATTTGTTCTCAAATTTAGATTTAGAGGGTTGAATTTATAAATATTACATTCATAATATAATTATATTACATTTATTTTTAAATTTCTATTATTTTAAGTTAGAAGGATAAAAATGTCCTTCTAAAATTATTAAGATGAAGAAAATTGTGTATGAGACACATTTATAAATACCACTAAAAATAGGATATATTTGTAAACGACTTTTAAATTTGGGACATATCAGGAAAATACCCAAAAAAAATCTCATATATTTTAAATATATGTTGGTGTTATTGTAATTACATGAAATTACATATAATTATAAAAATAATCCCACTAAAAAATATTTGGGGGTCCTTTGGTTCGGGATTTTTGGAATGAGGTATGAGTTTAAAATAGATAAAACTCATACATGATGTTTATTTCATTTTTTTTAAATTTCAACATCATATCTCAAACCCATAAAATATGTGTTTTCCATACCCAGTGGGGAGGTGAGTATGTGGGGATAGTATGTGTATCAATTTTAATATTATTAATTTATTATTGATATTTAACATTATTAATAATCAAAAAATAATAATAAATACAATCAAGCATTACTAATAATAAAAAAATATATTTATATTTTTTATATAATAAAATAAATTTATCTAACTATTAATTCAATAATACCTTAAATTAAATAATTTCATTCCAGAACTAAATCAAATACATGATATCAATAATGAAGTTTCATTTTCATACCACTCTAACCCGATTCCTAATACCAAACACATACCGACTGATGAACCAAACGACCCCTTACATCTTTAGTAATTTTACTGAGATAATTTCAGAAACTTTATTCTCTTTAATTTATTATTCCCTTTGTTTATTTTTAGTTGTCCCTTTTTAAAAAAATTGTCCCCAATTATTTGTCATTTTCTTTTTTCTAAGACAATTTTATAATTTTTTAAAGAATACTCTTAAATCTTATATTATTGTTTTTAATATTTGATTAATTTAAATATACAAATAATTTAACTCATTTTAATGTAATTATAAAGGGTAATTAAAAAATTAATTATTCAATTAATATTTTTTTCTTCATGAAAGACAACTAAAAAGGGACGGATAGAATATATTTCTGTTGTTACTGGTCAACATAAAGAAATAATCCTCTTTGAATACAGTTTCTCAATTTATTATTTTAGTTATTTAAAAGTATTTTTTTTAACAAAAGTGAGACAATGACCCTATTTAGAAGTCAGAGGTTTGAGAAAAAATTATGAGGTTTGAGCCAAATTAGAGGTTTGAGTACACGAATACTCTAATATTACTGTTTGGTAGTTATCAGATTGAAGTATCGGTTTGAACTCAATAAACTAATTTTAAAAAAGTACTTAGAGGAGTTTTATAATTAGAAGATTTTCATGTATCTATTTAAAATACAAACAACTAATTTATCAACTATTTACCAAATAGTTTTATTCAAAACAACTAATTCAATTTGTGAGTCAAAACAACTAATTAACTCAGCTAGTAAAAACAGTTAATTCAATACGCTAACAACTAACCGCTAATTGTCAAACATGACTAATAATTTTATTTCTTACAATAACCCTACATTGTTTTCAGGGAAGAATGATCTATAGGCCTCGTTTGTTTTACCGATTTTCTAATTATATAGGTATTTTCAACTTTTATGTAACTAAGTTACAATTTATAAATCAAAGTAAGATAAAATATACATGTTTGGTTCATCACTACTATGTAACTATTAGTTACATACTTATTTTTGATAAATTGAATCAATTTATGTTATTTCCTAGAACAATGTCAATATGATTTGTAGAAGGGAGGTTGAATACAAATTATCAAAACTTTTTCTGCTTTAATAATTGTTCTTAAAGTTTGAGTGTTTAAGAGAATATATATGAACAAATGAAACTGAAAATAAATTGAACAAAAATATTTAAAAAATTACGGATGGATTGATTTTTCCATCAGTGTATATTTGCTCAATTTTTCTAGGTTAATAAAAACTAGCTTCGTTTTACAAGGTTGGAAAATAAATCAATTGTTCTTACAAAGCGCTCTAAGGCTGAACAGTTGATTCAAGAAATATAATCTAATTTGTTTTTTTCTAACAATATTACCACACCACAAGTTTGTTTACAATACCTAGAAAGAGTATAAAACAATTAATCTAAACTATGATTGTTTCTGATCTATCTTTCCTTTTGCCTTTTTCCATTTTGGGAAAGGTCTTCAGTCTTGGAAAGACAGCTTCTGTTTGAGTCTTCACAGTCATCATAGACTGTCTTCCATAAATGTGCTTTTGTCTGTCGACTTGTCAACTTGTGATGTCTCAATCAATTGATAATTTGTTGTCAAGCATATAAATTTATCCTTCATTTTATCCATCAACTGATGTTCTTCTTCGATTGATTTTTATATCCATCGATTGATAAATGACGACTTATCGATTTATAAATGTTATCAATCGATATATCAGTTGATGGGTCTTCGTATCAGTTGATGGTCTTCAATACTTGACTTAGCTTCTTCAATTGATATTATATCCATCGATGCTTCAATATCAGCTGATCATCCTTCACTTGTATAATTTCCTTTCTTCAAATAATTAAAATTTGACAGTCTAAGTTACACATCAGTTGATGACCTATATCAATCGATTCTAACATCAATTGATGATAATTATATCAATTGACTTACACCTTATCGATTGAAATAGATTAAGTACACCTATGCTACAATCCAAATTATCAATTGATTCAAATAAACATTTCAACTGATAAATGGTTTCCCGATCAATTGATATTTATAATTTTCATATCAATTGATCAGTTATATCAATTAAAATTTCTATGATTCTAAGATTAAGGGGACCATCAAATTACATGTAGATTCTTAACAATATCCCCCTATTTGTGTCTATGACATGAACATGTACAAATCTACTTGATGATAACAAAACCCTTAATTATTTTCATTCAGATAGAAATCAAGAAATTTAAATAGCACTTTGAGTTTGGAAGTACCAATTGATGTGTGATTTCTGCAAGCTGCTCCAATGTCTTCTAATCTTCATGGTCTTCATTCTCCACTCACTTCTTCTTCTTTTTCTTCTCAATATTTACTTTTAGTTGTCTCATGAAGGAACTCCTCAATATTGCTTTATCTTCATCAGTATCTCCAAGTTGCCTCATTAGGTAGTGGATTTCTTCATCTTTGATTTTGTCCAGATATTTGCAGATATCAAATAACTTTGTGTTGCCTTCCACATCTATAAAAATCATTTTATATTTTGACTCCAACACCACCTTCTTGACTTGAGACTTCCATAGCTTGAGAGGTGAATTAGGTTCAGCTTCAGCCTTTTCTCTCCTTAGCTTTGAAATTTGATGTTGAATATCCTGAGAAATTGTTGTATTGAATTTGTACCTTCTGTTGAGTAGAGGTCGAATGGTCTTCATGACATTGTAGTTTTGCTTCATTATCACCTTCATTAAATAAGTGATTTTTGCTTCATTCCCATATTCCAACCTCATTGTTTCATCTTGATTAGAAGTTATAGGGTGAATTCTTACTCCTATCAACCCTTTTTCACTTATCACTGGAACTCCTTTCATGTCATATCCTTCAATTATTACCTCTTCCTTGATTTCTTCCTATTTCATTTGACACACTAGATTTGGACTGGGCTTGTAAAGTTGCAGCATGTGAAAAATTGGCTTTCTTCCGAATAAGAGGCTGCACTTCGGGGTCACTCTCAGAACCCTCACCTAAATCTACAGGTGCATGCCTTTTGACTCCCGTCAGCGAGGGTGAAAGAGAGGAAGCAAGAGTATCAGACTCAGAATCAGAAATATAGCTCTCGCCCTGGGATAGATCCTGCGGGTTAGCAGAATCTTGGGCCACGGAATCAGATTTAGATGAAGAAGTATCAGTAGTGTGAACAGAGAGTTGCTCTTGTTTAAAGAAATTACCTTCTTCATTACCTTGTCCAGCAAAGGAAGCAGAATCAGCATGTGGAGTAGGTTGTATGTCCCTTTGACCGGCAGAAGATTGACCGTGAGAATGCCCATCATCATCTTCATCACCAAGATTGTCGTCAGGAATCCCCTGGAATGCGTCAGCATGGGCAGATGGATTCTGAGCATGTGATGAAATGTGGGAGGTCCCCGCCATTGAAGTAATACCTGCATCATACTTAATTCACACTTGAATGTTATCAGGAATAGACATTGCTTTACCGTGATGTTTATCTTGATTAGCAATCGTTGTGAGGGACTTGGTGCCCATGTCCAGTGATGCAGATGTTGCACTTGTGGCAAATGTCTGTCTTACAGCTAAAGCATCAGTCGGTACTAAGTGATTAATAAGCATCTGTAAGAAGCGAGGATACCAGCATATAACATCAGTAGTTGTAAGGTCTCTGCTTGCAGATGATCCCATTGCAGCCACGATCTCTGAAAGAACGATTCTGCCATAATTAATGTCCAGTTCACGGGCTAAGGAAACTGCAAAGACCTGCATGGGAATTGGAATCTGATGATAATCTTTTTCGCATGCCCGAAAACATCTTGTGATGGCCTCGAAAAAGTAATTCCATTCCACATGGAAGTATTGTTTCTGGATGGCGCCAGTTGAGATCCATCCAGAAGGAGGATAACATCCAATCTCCTCAAAGAACTTAATACGCTCTGCCGTTGTAGGTTCGGGGTCATAAACATCTTTGATTGGGAATCCCAGAACCCTGTTGAACACTTCCTCTGTAATGTGATATTCCTGACTCGCCAAGGTAAACCTGAAACCATAAGGGGCAGATTTGTTCCCAAATGTAACCGCACTAGTCCATAATTGCTGTAAAGCATCATGGACTAGTGTTGGTTTGGCAGTAAAAGCAACACTAGCCTTGGAGTACAAATTAAGAAATCGTACCCAAAACTTGAAGCGCGGGAGTTGATCACCAATTTCCGTAGAAATATTATAAAAATTGTTTTTGATAAGGGAAAATTGGTGAGCCATGTTTGTAAATATTTTCCTGTGAATTAATTGGATTTTATAAAAAGAAGCAACTAGCACAGACAATTAAGCACGGGAAAAAACAGAATAATCCCTTTTAATTAAACAAAGTACTTACTTTGGAATTAAACTACGGAATTATAATCAATTAAGTAGGCAAAATCAAACACACCAACCAAGTATGTAATCAAACACACCAACCACTATTTAATCAATACCACAGATTTGTGTGAGAGCATTAATGAAATTACTGACCACTATGTAATCAATATCACTGAGTTGCGTGCATGTATAGATATGTGTGTATATACCAAACACAATTAAGAACAGTTATAGATGCACAGAAACACACAATAATAGGATGCAAATAATGATGGAAGATTAAAAACGGGCAGCAATTCGAGATATGTATGAGTTTTAACACAAATCGAATGAACAGGGCGATGAAGGTTTGAAATCGCAAGGAGGGGGGGTGGGGGCTGTAAAAATTTAGGGTTAAAACAATTAGGTAAAAGTGAAAACTGATGCGAGTTAGAGATGTATATATAGGCATATATGAGCAAAGACAAAAATACCCCTGTGAAAACAAGAAAAAAATGCTAAGTACGCACTGGGGAACATCAAGTCGAACACTATCTCGAACATTTAAGTCGAAATTCGAGATGAGGTTCGAGATAGAGACTATCTCGAACATCAAGTCGAATATTCGAGATAAAGTTCGAGATGACACTAACTCGAATAAATAATCATTTGATCAATTAAAACAGCATAAAAACCCACCTGGGAATCCCATCTCGAATTGCAAGTCGAATATTCGAGATAATGTTCGAGATAGCGACTAACTCGAACATCAAGTCGAATATTCGAGATAATGTTCGAGATAGCGACTAACTCGAACATCAAGTCGAATATTCGAGATAATATTCGAGATAGAGACTAACTCGAACATCAAGTCGAATATTCGAGATAATGTTCAAGATAGAGACTAACTCGAACATCAAGTCGAATATTCGAGATAGAATAACTCGAATGCTATCCCAGACTTGGAATTTTGATCAGGCATACTAGGAACTGTAACTCGAAATTCAAGTCAAATTTCAAGATGAACTTCGAGATAGACTGTATCTCGAATATTCTTCCCAGACTTAGAATTTTCAAAATTTCGAATTTTGAAGATAGTTAGAATAATTTGGCAATATTTGTAATCATTGTAACAAATAAATTTTTCCAAATTAATATAAATATCAATTCAAGGATTTTTAACAAAACAAATAATTAAAAACATTCCTTGACAATTCTAAGGCATCTAGATTGAAAAAAATTACATGAAAAACACATGTAAATTCATCTAAAAATCATGAAAAATTTAGAATAATATGAATTTAACTCCCCCTATGATCATGCAATCTAACTAACATAAATTCAAAGATTTAACCAATAATTTCACATATGGCACAATGAATTTATGTAAAATAACACAACATGTATCCTAAAATATTCATTAATTAACCATTTTAAAGTCTAAGTCCTTAATGATTAATTAGCATGCAGAAGTGATATTTTGAGCAATTGTAGAGATTATTTACATATGTTTTCAACTATGCACAAACAAAATAGGCAATTGTCAAGACTAAAAACATATGTACATAATTAAAACTGGAATTTTACAGATAGGAGAAATCACTAACTTGTTTTAAACATCCCCAATTCACCAACCAACCTATTGAATGTTACTTCATCAAGAGGTTTAGTGAATAAATCTACAATTTGTTGCATTGTGGGTACAAAATGTAACTCCACAGTCCCCTCCTCGACATGTTCTCTAATGAAGTGATACCTGATATCTATGTGCTTGGTTCTTGAGTGGTCTACAGGATTGTTGGTCATGGCAATGGCACTTGTATTGTCACACATGATTGGAATCTTTTTGTGCTCCATGCCATAATCTTTTAATTGGTTCCTCATCCACAGTATTTGAGCTACACAGCTTCCAGCGACAATGTACTCATCTTCACAGTAGAAGTAGATACTGTGTGTTACTTTTTACTTTGCCAGGACACCAATCTTCTGCCAAGAAATTGACATGAACCAGATGTGCTCTTCCTATCAATCCTGCAACCTGCATAGTCTGAATCCGAATAGCCAATTAGATTAAAACATGTATCTCTTGGGTACCAAATCAATAGATTTGATGTGCCCTTGAGATACCTAAAGATTCGTTTGACGGCTATGAGATGTGATTCTCTAGGATCCACTTGAAACCTTGCACACAAACAAGTTGCGAACATAATATCGGGTCTACTTGCAGTTAAATAAAGGAGTGAGCCAATCATACCTCGATAGCTTGTGATGTCAACTGGTTTACCTGATTTGTCTTCATCAAGCTTCGTGGCTGTTGCCATGGGAGTCTTAGCTGTTGATGCATATTCTAGATTATACTTTTTGAGTAAATCTTTTATGTACTTGGACTGACAGATAAAGATTCCATCTTTTCTTTGACTAATCTATAATCCAAGGAAGAAGGACAGCTCTCCCATCAAGCTCATCTCATACTTATCCTGCATTAACTTGGCAAATTTCTCGCACAAGTGTTCATTAGATGACCCAAAAATAATATCGTCCACATAGACTTGAACAAGTATTAAATCACCTTTTACATTTTTATAGAACAATGTTTTATCAATCACTCCCCTAGTAAAACCACTTGTAATTAAGAACAAGGATAGGGTTTCATACCATCGTCTTGGGGATTGTTTGAGGCCATAGACAGCTTTGAAGAGAAAGTACACAAAATCTACAAGTTCTGGATCAACAAAGCCAGGTGGCTGTTCCAGATATACTTCTTCTTCTAGCTCTCCATTCAGGAAGGCACTTTTCACATCCATCTGAAAAACCTTGAAGTTTTTGTGTTCTGCAAAGGCCAAGAACATTCTGACTGCCTCAAGTCTTGCAACTAGAGCGTAGGTCTCATCATAATCAATACTTTCTTTTTGAGAATAACCCTTCGCTACCAAACGAGCCTTGTTTTGTGTTACAAGTCCGTTTTCATCCAGTTTATTTCTGAATAACCACTTAGTTCCAATTACTGATCTGTTCTTCGGTCAAGGTACCAGTTTCCAAACTTTCTGTCTTTCAAACTGATTGAGCTCTTCTTGCATTACAATTACCCAATCAGCATCACCAAGAGCTTCTTCTATTTCTTTAGGTTCCATCTTGGACACGAACCCAGAGAATAAACAGATATTAGCCATGTCAGCTCTTGCAGTTCTTCTAGTAGTCACACCAGCATCTGGATCACCGATAATTAATTCAAATGGATGGTCTCTACTCCATATACGTTCTCTTGGAAATTGTCTTGATGATTCATCTTGACTTTCTGAATTGTTATGTTGACTACTTGTGTTATTTCCACTAACTCCCCCTGAGTTAGTGCCAGCTCCTACAGAACTAGTGTCATCTCTTCTGGAGCTTTGAGCACTTGTCCTTGAGCTGCTATTTACTCCCCCTGAGTTGTTGCCGGATTGTGCTGAGGAGGTTTCCACTAATCTTTCATTAGACTCAGGTATTTCTTCTCGAACACTTGGCATATTTGAAGTAACAACCAACTCAGGTTCATCTTCAATTTTATCCAAGTCCAGATTTTGAAACTTTAGGGGCTCAGGTTCACCATTATCTTTAGAAATTGATGGGAGTTTGGTATCGTCGAATCTGACATTATAACTTTCAATCACCTTTCGATCAATACCTGATAAGCTGCCACCACATCTGTAGAATAACCGACAAATATCCCTTCACGTGCTTTTGCTTCAAACTTGCCTAAATTTTCATCATCTATTAGCACGTAGCATTTAGCTCCAAAGACATGAAAGTATTTGATTGTTGGTCTTCTGTTATTCATTAGTTCACATGGTGTCTTTTCTTTATCTTTTATAATCAAGGTTCTATTCTGAGTGTAACATGCTGTACTCACTGCTTCAGCCCAAAAGTATAGAGGAAGTTTTGATTCAAACAACAAAGTTCTTGCTGCTTCAACCAGTGTTCGGTTCTTTCTTTCAACTACTCCATTTTGCTGTGGAGTTCTCGGGGCAGAGTACTGACGACGTATTCCTTTAGAAACACAGAAATCATTCAATATTGCATTTTTAAATTCCGTGCCGTTGTCTGATCTAATCGTCTTCACAGTGAGTGTTGAAACATTCTCAATTTGAGTGATGTGATCAATGATTTGGAAAGGTACTTCGTCTCTCGTCATTACGAACAATACCCATGTATACTTGGAGAAGTCATCCACGATTACCAACGCATATCTTTTCCTTGATAACGATAGACATTCACTGGGCCAAATAAGTCCATATGTAGAAGTTGCAGAGGCTCAGTGATACTAGAAATTTCTTTACTCTTATGCGATGCTCGCTTTGACTTTCCCATTTCACATGCTTCGCAGAGTCCTTTAGGAGAAAACTCCATTTGAGGTAGATATTTCAACAATTCTCGCCTTGCGAGGGCATTCATCGTTTTGAAGTTTAGGTGAGATAGCTTTTTATGCCATAACCAGCTTTCATCATCTGAAGCTTTACTGTAGAAACATGTGACTTCATTCTGGTTTGCTGAATCCATATCAGCAACAAAAAGATCTGCCTTCCGAACTCCTCTTAAAGCTAACGAACCTTCCTTGATGTGAGTTATTGATACACCTTTCTTATTGAAGACAATTTCATAACCTTTGTCACAGAATTGACTGATAATCAACAGATTGTGCCTCAATCCCTCAACATAGGAAATATCTTCAATGATGACATTTCCGGTCTTCAGTTTGCCATATCCCTTTGTCACTCCTTTGCTGTCATCTCCAAAGGTAACATAAGGGCCAGCCTTCATAACCAACTCTGTAAGTAGGGACTTGTTTCCTGTCATATGCCTTGATGCTCCACTATCTAGCACCCATACAACTTTATTTCTGTTCCGCTTAATGCCCTGCAATGACAGATTGATTAGACATTCTTCGGAACCCAAGATTGATTGGGCCCAGCTTTTCTATAAGATCGAGAATTATCAGATTTAACAACATGAGATTCACTTTCTTTAACATTCTTAGAGCTTTCGACTTGGTCTTTTCCCTTTTCAGACTTAACAGATTTGTTAGTCTTAGGAGAAGGCTTGTCACTCTTAACTTTAGGAGGACTGGCATTCTTAGCTCTTACATGTTTCTTTTTGATATTAGAACTAGCAGAAGAATTTAGACATGATTGGCTAGTTGCATTCATCAAATTCACAAAGGTTTGTATGACGTTAAAAGTGCATGGCATACAATTAGGTTGACCACATTGTACATGATTCTGATGCATGTTATTCATTGTGTGTGGTACAGACATGGCATGTGCAACAAGAATATTCATGTTAGATTTACATGCATAAGAAAGATGTTCAGTAGATTTACAGTGATAACATGCTTTATTTATTCGTTCTGCCTTAACCTCTTTTATGCCTTTTTCTTTCTTAACCTGTTGTTTAACAGCCTTAGCTCCTAATCCTGGTCTAGATTCTTCTCTAGGGGATTTGATTTTAACTTGCTTAATAGGAGTTACAGGTTTTACTTTCTGTCGATCTTCCATCTCAATCTCATATCTAACTAACAATTCAGTCTCTTCTTCTTAACAAGGAATGAAGTGTTTAAAGATAGGTTTGATAGCAGATTTAAGAATTGTAGGTATTTCCTTTTTAATCTCACTGGAACTAGTGTATACAGGCCTTTTTCCTTCTTTCTTAGATAAGTTAGAATAGTCAAGTCCTACACTAACTCCAGTTATCTTCTTAAATGTGCCACTATCAACATTCACTTTACTAGCTGCTAGTTTATAAGCTTCGCATTTAGTTTCTAACTCAGCTAGCTTATTCCTAAGACATGCTTCTATTTCATCTTTAAGGTTAAGCTTGTGTTCCAAAGTTTTAATAAAGTCTCTTAGGGAAGTATCTATAGTGCAAGCAGCCTCTAATTCTTCCACTTTTGCCTCAAGCATTCTGCATTTGACAACAAGTGTTTTCTGTTCCTTTTGAGAAGTATTTAGGCTTTTGCACAACATATAGATCTCTTCGCTAAGAGCCCCGTTCTGCACCTTATAATCATCAATAGACATTTCTTCTTTAAGGTTTAGAACTGGTACCTCTGGTTCATCTGATGTCTCAGCCATGAGGGCAAAGTTTGCTGCATGAGTAACTTCTTCCTCATCTGAATCATCCCAAGCTCTGCCTTCTATAACAACTAAAGCTCTCTTTCCATGTCTTTCCTTCACCAGGGCTTCATACTTGCTTTTGAGGGCTTTATAAGTTTCTTTGGGATATGTCTGTTTTGGCTTCTTGCAGTCTGTAGCAAAATGTCCAGCTTCACCACAGTTATAGCATTTGAACTTCATTTTGAAATCCACCGGTGATTTGTAGCTGGTACTCTTGCCTTTCCCTTTGTAGCCTTGAGAACTACCACCACCCCTAGTAACCCGATAGTAAGATGAAGATTTACTCTGCGGTCGGTTACTCTTTCTGAATCTTATATTGCTGAACTTCCTTTCCATGTATGCCACGACACTATCATCCATGTTGTCCAGCTCTTCTTGGGTGAAGTAGTCATCATCACTATTTGATGTGCACTCATCATCATTTTCAACTTGATGTGATGCAGGTGATGATCTAGGATTTTCTGCAACCATTGACTTTTTAGACTCTACCTCATCAGCAACTAATCCTGATGCAACTTCTTTTCCTCTTGAATCATTGTCCCATGCTTGATCTTGAAGGGTTTCCAGCTCATAGGTCTTTAGAATTCCATAATATTCTTCCAGAGTAGTTGTGTGCAAATCTCTGGTTTCTCTAACAGCGTAGACTCTATGTTCAATGCTTTTTGGCTGGTTCCTTAGATATCTCGTGTTGAATTCAACCACGGGGAGAGTTACACCTCTCAGATTCAAATCCAAAACCAACTGACTGAATCTTAGATAGACATCTGTTATACTTTCACCTTTTCTTATTCTGAAGGTGTCATACTCCATCTTGAGTATAAGTGTTTTGTTGCTTCTGACCTCATTGGTACCTTCCATGACGACCTCTAGCTTATCCCAAATCTTCTTCGCTGTAGTTAGTCTTTTAACTACATTAAACATCTCATGATCTAGGGATTCCATCAGTGTTTGTCGAACGGATGTATCGAAAGCTATCTGCTCCTTATCAGCATCTGAAAAGTCTACTGCCTTCTTAGGCTCAGACCGTTGTGGTACTACTACATCTCCTTCCATATGCTAAGGAACAACAACCATTGGTACAAATTTACCTTTGTCAATGACTTCCAGATATTCAGGATTGACGGACTCAAGGTAAAGTTTCATTCTCAACACCCATTCTTCATAATGATCTCGGTCGAACATTGGAATCTTGAAATTGTTTTTAGGTGCCATCTTAATGTGGATTTAAAGTAAAGATAATAAAATTTTCATATTACTTGAGTAGTAATTAAAAGAAAATTGAATTATCTTTAAATAAATCAAAGTTCAAATTCTGGACACAAAAAAAATTTCTAAGTACCCAAGACTAGGCTATGTAGAATATCTATGTAGAACTTCTGCCCAAGTCGAAATTCTCTAAGTAGAACTTTTTTCCAAGTCGAAATTCTCTAAGTAGAACTTTTGTCCAAGTCGAACTTCACCAAGTAGAATATTCATGTCGAATATTCAAGTAGAATATTCTATGTAGAACTTTTGTCCTTAGAAGAAATTTGCTGAAGGTCACTTTAATATTGAATAAAAAATATCACTTTTCACACTTTTTGACTTTTGTGGTTTTTCTCACCTAACTCACCTAATCCACGTGCTAGGTACTGAATATCTTCTGTTATACTTTTTGTTGTGAGATATATGTCAAATCAAAAGCCAATAACACCTTTATAACTTTATGTCTTTTGAAAAGGTAATCAAAAGTTGTTGGGTTTGTCTTCTTTATCAAGAACAGTGATGACTTCTTGAAGAACACCAAAAATCAAAATACCCAGAAAAATTCACAAAAATTATCTAAAGTCCACCCAAGCTAAATAATCACACCTAGAATATTTAAATAATTTTTAGACTGATTTTTCTCTATCAAACAAATTAAAGCACACTTTCCAAGAAAAACTTGAAAAGTAGATCTGTAAAAGAAAACTCACGAATCTTCTTCTAAACACAAGGATCTATGTTTTGTATATTAAACATGAAGCTCTGATACCAATTGTTAGGTCCAAATGTATTGTAGAGGGGGGTGAATACAACTTTTCGAATTTAAGAAGCAATAAATACCATGTAATAAATGAACACAATGATTCAAGGAATATATGTCTTATATATAACTTGAAAGGGTTGCTACAACATTCATTACAAAGTACACCAGAAGTAAAGAGGGTAGTAAATGATACTAAGCTCTGTGAATACTCTCGCTCTCTTTTACAAGTGTTTATCTTGAAAATATTGCTCTCCTAAAATAATACACAAATACTTCTATTTATACTACTTGTAATCTATGTCCTGTAGTCTTCAAAGACTAAGATATACGTGACCCAATGATATCCACATAAATCTTATCTTATCTTGAAAGCTTGGAAATTTGCCAATTAGATGATGCCATGTGTCATGTTGAAACTGCCCTCTATGTAGAACATCTACTTGGCCATCTCGAATGTTAAGTAGAATTTCTACATAGGAATATTCTACTTGGCTATCTAGAACATTTAAGTAGAACTTCTACATAGGAATGTTCTACTTGGCCATCTCGAACATCTAAGTAGAACTTCTACATAGGAATGTTCTACTTGGCTATCTCGAACATTTAAGTAGAACTTCTACATAGGAATATTCTACTTGGCTATCTCGAACATTTTGTATTTAGAAAAATTCTGGGCTTCAACTTGAAACTTCAATGCAACATCTTGAACTTGTGATTTCTTTATGTCTTCCATATTCTTCAACAAGCTCTTGAACCTGGATCTCTATCACTGACATAAACTTGCTATCAATGTCCTGACACTTGATGCAATGGTCTGATTCATAAGTGACTAGTCTTGATAGTGTCTCTTCTTTTTGAATAGATTACCATATTCAAATAGTAATGTGGCTTTCCAATTATTGCTTTCCTTCTTGTTCACTTGAAATCAATTAGTCTTATTGATACTGATAGTTATGATCTTGAATCTTTAAGTTACAAATCACTGAGGCATGAACAACTCTGTCTTGAACTTCTTTCAATGATTTCTTCTTTATTTGATCATAGTTAACATGTTGAATTGTATCAATTACCTTGTCTTCACTTAATATTGATTTCTTTGTGGCTTCATGTTCTTGATTGTCTTCCGGTTAAGTATCTTTTCTTTTAGTTGAGTTACATAAGTTATAGTGTTACAAGTTTAGACACTCTGCCTTTCACTGTCACACACAAATGGTTCAAGGAGATTGATAGAAAGCTGACTTTGCACAAAAAGGCAAATAGACAAATGGGCAAATTTTCCTTAAAATATGTTGATACTGAGGGAAATGATCAAGTCATGCCATTGAAAGAAAAACAGATTAAATTTCAAGAAGGTGTGGGTCATTACTTTGGGTTTCAGCCTATGAGTGGGAAAGCTAGTATTCTAATGTTGAAGGACTTAAAAGATCAAGAAAGCAGTGCAAACGATCTGAGAGCAGCTTACTGTCAAATCAAATGTTCAAGTGAAGAAATGAAGAAATTGAAGAAATTTGTTGGTGAAGCTCTTGCAATTGTGGAGGACAATATGCTTAATTCATTTTTGAAGAATAATCCAGCCTTTGAGAGGATCAATTAAGAAGTAATTCTTTTTCCTTTATAATTCTTTCATATTGTTCTAGATTGAGTGTTTTATTCTTTAGTTTTGACATCATCAAACCTAGATTTATGCTTACATTTTATAAAGCATAAATAGGGGGAGATTGTTAGGAATATATTCATTTGATGATGTACAAAATTCTAGAACAGGAGTTAGCTTAGTTTATTTGCAATATATCTTTCTAGTCTCTGAAATGTATAATCAGAGTCTAGATAGTCAACATTCATGTTACTTATACTTAGAAGAATTTCTGCAGAAAGTAAAACCAGAGTCTGCATGAAAATCAAAGTCTGGAAAGTGATCAGAGTCTATAGACCATCGGAGTCTAAGATCTGTCAGAGTCTATAAATGATAAGAGTCTATAGTCTGGCAAAGTCTGAAGAATTCAGAGTCTATAAAGTTAAAGCTAAATTTGGAAGATGATCACAGATAAGGGAAGTCTTCGAAGATAAAGGTAAAGATATTACAGATATGCTATAAATAAAAGGAAAGAGAATTGCAGAAGGAAACTGTCAACTAATAATTAGGAATTCTATTCCTATTGTAATTTATCTTTCTGTTATTAGCTGATAGGCAGCTCTCTATATAAACTCTATGTAACCTAATTGTAAAAGTGTGGAAGTCGAAGAATAATTTGTCTGAGTGAAACTTAGTGAGTGCATAGAAATAGAGAGAGTTGTTGTGATAAACACAGAGAAGCTGCTAGGGTTTGTGTACACCATAGGAGAGTTTTGTATTTACAAATCAATAATACAAACAGTACTTATTCATATCTTTGTGTTTGATCTTTGTTCTTAATTCATATCTGTTTATTGATATTGAGTTGATTTTAAATCAGGCAGAAAAGACACACAAGTATTCAACGCCCCATTCTACTTGTGCAACTGGGAAAACAAATAATCAATAGATTAACATAGTCAATGGCTACAAACTAAAAATTGATATAGATACATAACTTGTCAGACATTTAATAGATTAAACATAGTTAAGCATACCTAAATCACAGACCAATCTATTGAATGTAGATTCATCTAATGGTTTGATAAAAATGTCTGCAAGTTGTCTTTCAGTAGGGACAAAATGTAATTCAACAGTACCATTCATTACATGTTCCCTAATGAATTGATACCTTATGTCAATGTGCTTGGTTTTGGAATGTTGCACATGATTTTCTATTATTGCAATGGCACTTGTGTTATCACAGAAAATAGGAATCTTGTTCATGTTGAACCCATAGTCAAATAGTTGATTCCTCATCCATAATATTTGTGCGCAGAAACTTCCAGGTGCAATGTATTCAGCCTCTGCAGTAGATGTAGACACTGAATTTTGCTTCTTGCTAAACCATGATACAAGCTTATTTCCTAGAAATCGATAGGTGCCTATGGTACTTTTTCTATCAATTCTGCAACCGGCATAGTCTACTACATCTGAATAACCAATTAGATCAAATCCAGAGTCTCTAGGGTACCAAATTCTAAGATTTGATGTTCCTTTGAGATATCTGAATATTCTTTTTATAGCAATCAAATGAGATTCTCTAGGATCAGCCTTAACACAAAGACATGTATAAAATATTATGTCTTGCATATTTGTAGTTAAATAAAGTAATGAGCTAAACATGCCTCTATAACTTGAAATGTATACATTAGCTTCTTTAGTATTCAGTTCAAGTTTAGTTCAGTGGCCTTGGGAGTTTTTACAGAAGAACATTCATTTAAATCAAATCTCTTTAATAAATCAGAAATATATTTGGTTTGATTTATGAAAATACCATATTTAACTTGTTTGATTTGCAAACCAAGAAAATAGGTAAGTTCTCTCATCATGCTCATTTCATATTTACTTTGCATCAACTTAGCAAAATTTTGACAAAGTTTTTCATTAATTGAGCCAAAAGTAATGTCATATACATAGATTTGAACAAGAATCATAGAGCCACTAACATTTCTATGAAAGAGAGTTTTATCGACAGTACCTCTTCTCAATCAAAAATTTAGATAGTGTGTCATACCAGGCTCTAGGTACCTGTTTCAATCCATAAAGTGCTTTGAGAATATAGTATACAAATCCAGGATGAATAGGATCAATAAAACTAGGAGGTTGTTCTACATACACTTCTTCCTCTATTTCTCCATTAAGAAAAGCACTTTTCACATCCATTTGATACACTTTGAAATTAGCATGAGCAACATATGCTAGAAAGATTCTAATTGCTTCCAACCTTGTAACTGGTGCAAATGTTTCATTAAAATCTATGCCTTCTCCTTGTGAATAGCCCCTTGCTACTAATCTTGCTTTATTCCTTGTCACTGCACCAGATTCATCCATTTTGTTTATGAACACCGATTTTGAACCAATGATAGACTTGTTCTTTGGTTTGGGCACCAGCTTTCATACCTTGTTTCTTTCAAACTGATTCAACTCTTCTTGTATAACAATTATCCAATCAGGATCATTCAAGGGTTCTTCGATCCTTGTTCTTCTTGAGACAATAAGCTACTATACAAGCATTCATTTTGAGTTGCACTTCTAGTTTTGACACCATCATTTGCATCTCCAATGATCAACTCAAAGGGACGGCTTCTGGTTCATTTCCTTTGTGGTGGTAAATTTGTCCTTGAAGATGATGCTTCATGAACATTAGAATTGTTATGATCATTGTGATGTGATTGATTATTTGAGAACCCTCCCCCTGAAATGGATACTCTACTTGAATATTGTTGAGCAGAGTTGTTATCCATTGAATGGTTATCAATTGATGTATTATCAGTCGATTGATGATTATCAACTGATAAGTTATCTGTTGATGCATTGACATCAATTGATGGGGAGTTTCTAGGTACTTGATTTCTTGAAATTTCCACATCATCATCACTTTATTCACCATTGCTAATTGATTCATTTTCAAAATGCAATAAGTCATGGTATCCTTCATCAAATAACCCTTGAATCTTCTTATCATCAAAGACTACATGCATAGATTCCATAACAATGTGTAATATAAGATTGTAGACTCAGTAATCTACATCAGCTTTGGCTTCAAAATTTTCCAAATTTTCACCTTGATTCCTTAGTACAAAGCATTTGCAGCCAAATACATGAAGAAAATTAACTGTTGGCTTCTTATCTTTCTTCATCAATTGATATGGTGTTTTGCCTTGTAGTTGATTGACCATGGAAATATTTTGAATGTAACATGCAGTATTAATTGATTCTGCCCAGAAATATATAAGAAGTTTTGCTTCTTCTAACATAGTTCTAGCAGCTTCAATCAAGGTCCTATTTTTTCTTTCAACAACTCTATTTTGTTGTGGAGTCCTTGGTGCAGAGAAATGATGAGTGATACCTCTTTCTTCACAGAATTCTTTCATTGTTGCATTCTTAAATTCAATACCATTATTACTTCTTATTTTCTTCACCTTCCATTCAGTGCCATTGTCAACATTCTTCACATGATTGATAATGAATTTATTTACCTCATCCTTAGAGTGTTAGAAATGTACCCATGTATATCTTGTGAAGTCATCTACAATCACTAAGGTATATTTCTTTTTAGAAATTGACATGATGTTAACTAGACCAAATAAGTCCATGTGCAATAATTCCAGAGGCTTATCAATTGATGATTCAGATTTTGACTTGAATGACGCTTTCCTTTGTTTTCCCTTTTGACAGGCATCACATAGTCCATCCTTGGTGAATTCCATTTGTGGAATGTCTCTAACCAAATTCTTTCTAACTAATTGATTCATGGCTTTGAAATTCAAATGGGCTAACTTCTTGTGCCAAATCCAACTTTCATCTGTATTGGTTTTGCTAAGTAAACTTGTCATTGAATTTGCCTTTACAGAGTTAAAATCAGCCACATAGACATTTTCTTTTCTTTCACCAGCTAGGAGAATTTCACCAGATTCTTTGTTGGCTATGATGCATGATCTAATTGACAACCACATACCATTTCCATTATCACACAGTTGACTAATACTGAGAAAATTGTGCCTCAATCCATCAACTAGTGCTTCAGGTTCAGTGATAACATTTTCTCTTGCAATTGAGCCATATCCCAGAATAAAACCTTTGCTATTATCTCTAAAAGTAACTCTTGCGGCAGTCTTTTCCACAAACTTTGTGAGTAGGGACAAATCTCCAATTATGTGCCTAGAACATCCACTATCCAGATATCAGAGATTTTTCTTTCTATTTCCCTGCACACACACATAAAATAATCAAGTTAGTTTTGGTACCCAAATTGCCTTGTGTCCTCTTTTATTAGTTGCAGCCTGGGCCTTGGTTGCCAACTTTGATTCCTTTTATTTTGATGGGTTTAAATCAACTTTAACTTTGGGAGTTGACTTTTGTGGCTCAAACACCTTGGAATTCATGGCAGATCTATCATGCACATTCTCATACTTAACATTTTGACTAGCATGATTGTTATCAGGGATATGCATGTTCCATGGCATTCCAGGCATGTTCATATTGTCATATGCAAAGAAAGGATTATACATGTATAGAACTTGTGCATAAGGCATATAAACATTAGGTGCAACCAAATTAGAAGACATGGCATTCATGAGCATAGGATTGGTAAGCATGACATTTGCAGATATGGCATGTTCACTTAAATCATTTGAAGATATGGAGTTCTTTTCTTTCTTGTATTGCATAGACAAATGATTTACACTACCACATTTAGCAAACACCTTCCTAGGTGCATATATATCAGGAGTATTGTTATTGTGCTTGTTTATGCCTACTTTCCCATTCCTATTTTTCTTCTTTTTCTCAGACTTAGGATGAATGATTTCAACAAGTGCTATTCCTTCTAATTTCTCTTTTAATTACTTCTTAGATAAGCTACCAATGTTGATCTTTTCAACCTTAGTCTCAACTTGATTCTTGATTTCCTTAACAAACTTGATATGGGTGCTAAAGTTATTTTTCTTATTAGCCATTGATGTTTTACTTGTCGATGGTCTTACAATTGATTCAGCATCAATCGATTGATAATCCTTATTAGTTGATAAAGGATTAGCAGTCGATTGATCTTTATCCATTGAAGTATCAACCAATAGCTTGCCTACTGATTTAGGGGATTCTCCTAGAGTATTCACACCCTGAACATCAATAATTTGTTTGGCAGTTTTAGAAGACCTATTCCATTTGTTAATGGTTTTAATTTCACCAGCCAATTTTTCTTTTAGCAACTCTTCTCTTTTCAAACTATTCACTAGTTCATCTCTAGCATCCTTACTTTCCTGCTTGAATCTATCTAAACAAACAAGTTCATTTTCAAGAAAAGCATTCCTCTTAGCTAAGGCATCAATGGTGTTCTTTAACTTGAGATTTTCTTTGTTTAGAGATTTTAGAGTGACATGCAAATTATACAATTCATTAGACATTTCATTGATGGTACTATTGCATTCATCTTTTGAAAGCTCAGAAAAGTTAGTAGCTAGTACCTGGTTTGATGATGAACTAGCTTATTCATCTTCATGGTTGGCCATTAAAACTAGATTGATGAACTCTTCAGAATCACTGTCCTCAGCAGCCCAGTCTTTCTCTTCAGAAACAAAAGCCTTTTCTTTTTGTTTAAACAGGTCAAAGTATTTCTTTTTGTAGTCAATACCATAATATGACTTTGCCCTTCCTTGTTTTGGCTTTCTACACTCATTTGAGAAATGACCAGCCAATCCACAGTTTAAGCATTTGAATTTTGATCTATCAACCAAATTTTTGTTTTGATTGTTACTTCTAAACTGAGATCCAAGCCTTTGAGCATTTGGATTCTACTTGAATTTTAGCTTTGAAAATTTCCTTGACAGAAATGCAAGGTGCTCATCAATCTCATCCAAATCATCCTGAGAGCATTCTTCATTTTCTTCACACTTGCCCTTACCCTTTCTTTTGGATGATTCTTCATCAGCATCACCAGCCACCATGATAGAACCTTCTATACAACCTCTTTCCTTCTTCTCTTCATTTTCCTTGACCATCAAAACCATAATTTTCTCTTTTTTTATTCTTCTCAATCTCCTCATCTTGTTGGATTTCCAACTCATATGTCTTGAGAATACCATAAAGTTTCTCAAGAGTATAGTCCTTGAAGTCTTGAGATTGTCTAATGGAGACAGTCATTGGTTTCCATTCCTTTGGAAGAGATCTAAGAAATTTTAGATTTGTATCCTCAGTTGCATAAACCCATATAGCTTCAATCCATTTAACAACTTCTGGAATCTACTATAGGTGTCATTGATAGACTCTTCACTCTTGAAATGAAATGATTCATATTTCTGAATCAAGAGTTGCATCTTATTTTTCCTTACTTTCTCACCCCCTTCACATAGAGTTTGAAGAGTATCTCATACTTCCTTTGATGAAGTGCAGTTTATCACATTTTCAAACAGAACTTTATCTAGACCATTGAAAAAAATGTTCATGGCCTTCTTGTCTTTAAGCACTTCTTTTTCATCCTCTTCTGTAAACTCAATGATGAGTTTTGGAACATGTTTGTCAAATGCAGGAGTTTCATCAGGGTTTACACCTGTGACTAGCTTCATGGGAACATGATGACCTTTCTCTATGCAGTTAATATAGGAAGGGTCAAGAGAAAGTAGATGCATGTGCATTTTTACTTTCCATGAAAAGTATTCATCTTTTTCTAACACTGGAATTTTCACACATGAATCTTTTTGGCCCATATTGACTATTCTTAAACTTTAAACTTTTTGTATGTTGAAAGCCTATGCTTTGATACCAATTGTTATTTCCCAAAACAATATCAATATGATTTATAGAAGGGGGGTTGAATACAAATTATCAAAACTTTTTCTGCTTTAATAATTCTTCTTAAAGTTTGAGTGTTTAAGAGAATATATATGAACAAATGAAACTGAAAATAAAATGAATAATGATATTTAAAAAATTATTGATGGATTAGTTTTTCCATCAGTGTATATTTGCTCAATTTTTCTAGGTTAATAAAACCTAGCTTTATTTTACAAGGTTAGAAAATAAATCAATTGTTCTTAGTAAGTGCTCTAAGGCTGAACAATTGATTCAAGAAATATAATCTAACTTTTTTTTTCTAACAATGCTACCATACTTGTTTATATACCACAAGTTTATTTACAATACCTAGAAAGAGTATAAAACAGTTAATCTAAACTAGGATTGTTTCTAATCTATATTTTCTTTTGCCTTTTTCCATTTTGGGAAAAGTCTTCAGTCTTAGAAAGACAACTTCTGTTTGAGTCTTCACAATCATCATAGACTGTCTTCAATAAGTGTTTTTTTTCTGTCAACTTGTCAACTTGTGATGTCTCAATCAATTGATAATTTGTTGTCAAGCATATCAATTGATCCTTCCTTGTATCCATCAACTGATGTTCTTCTTCGATTGATCTTTATATCCATCGATTGATAAATGACGACTTATCGATTGATATATGTTATAAATCGATATATCAGTAGATGGGTCTTCGTATCAGTTGATGGTCTTTAATACTTGACTTGGATTCTTCAATTAATCTTCTATCCATCGATGCTTCAATATCAACTGATCATCCTTCACTTGTATAATTTCTTGTCTTCAAATAATTAAAATTTGATAGTCTAAGTTATACATCAGTTGATGACCTATATCAATTGACACTAACATCAATTGATGAGAATTATATCGATTGACTTACACCTTATCAATTGAAATAGAATAAGTACATCTATGCTACAATCTAAATTATCAGTTGATTCTTATAAATATTTCAACTGATAAATGGTTTCTTGATCAATTGAAATTTATAATTTTCATATCAATTGATCAGTTACATCAATTAAAATTTTAATGATTCTAAGATTAAAATCATCATCAAATTACATGTAGATTCCTAATAATTTATAAGGTAATTACTATGGAACTTGAAAAAAATCATGAGTTAGCAAGGTAATTTTTTTTGTGAAACATAAAAAATAAGCTTTATTGATTATCTTTATCAATAACATTGATGAGTAATGAAGGTGTATTAAACAATTCCTTGCGATCAGACCTTGAACTTGCCTCTCTAGCTATAATATGAGCTACAGAATTCATTGAACGCCTAACAAAATAAACCGAATAGGATCTCAAGTCCTTTACAATAGTTGACAATCTAGCATAATAGCACCAAAGTAAGAGGTATCCTTAAAAATGTGTCGAAAAGCTTGGACAACACCCAAAGTATCAAATTCAATGAGTACTTTTGAAACTGCCAAACCCTTCAACTAAAATAATGCTTCTCGAAATGCCATGACTTCAGCGATCTTAGGGTCCACAATCCCATGAACTGACCACTGGAACTTGCACAAAATACCCCATTCTTATCCTTTATAAGGAAACCATATGTACTAAAGTGTTTATTTTTGAACACAGTTGTGTCAATATTGCAAGTAACTCATCCTGGTATATGTCATTGCTAGGCTAGAACGCACCCACGCTGACATGCTGCATTATAAATAAACTGAGTACTTTGAGCTTGTTTCCATTGAAATAAATTTGAACTAGCAGCATTAACAACTATCAGAAGAGTATGAAACCTTTTATGCTAGACCACAATATTTCTGTGAGACTACAGTTTCCAGCTAATGGTGTAGAAATCTCTAGATCTCTCATGCAGAGATTATTAAGTAAGTTCGGAATTTCCTGACCATTGTTGATAACCTCAAAAACCTGTGTGAACAAATGTGATATCTCTCAACATTTACGAGTAAACGGGAAAAAAAGAGTATGTTATTAAGGGTTTCTTATCTTGTTTTACAAATTGGGAATAATGAGTTAACATCTACATCTCTTTCTCTGAGACTTTTAAGAGTGGGAATAAAATTTTGAAATGCTCGCCATATAAAGTTCTTCACCTTGGAAGGGATACTTAGAGACCAAATTTTAATCCAATTCACATCCTTTCTGTTATGCATAATAGTCTATATGCATTCTTAATCATGTACATACTTTTGTCATCCTCTAACCATATTGTTAGGTCCCGTATAAGGGTTATTATAAGCTAGAAGGGAGTTGAATAACTTAATTACCAATTTAAAATTTATGGTGGTATTTTAAAAATATTTATCTCATTTTTAAATATTTTTACCAAGTTGTTTAACAGATAATAAGTGCGGAAGTAAACAACAAGCAAAAGGAAATAACCCTAATGGATTCGCTCACCTCTACTCCATTCCCCGAACTCCTAGCATTTACCATTCATTCAATGTTGTGTATAAGAAGATAATAAGTTGCATCTGTTGCTAAGAATTTATCATTCCTGCTCCTAACTTGTAGAACCATGTATGAGCGTTGTCTCTCAATGTTGCAGCCACCAACCTACACCAGGCTAAGTCCGGGACTTGGTAAGTATCAATGTCGGTGTTGAATTTTTGAAGATATTCTACCGAATTATAGTTCTCGTGGTAGACCAACTCTGTAGTGCTCATGTATCCTGCTGGTAGAGGTTTTTCTCCTACTACTTGAGAAAAAGTTGAAGGGGCTTGCATCAAGGCTGCAGGCCTCCCTACTTTCAAGTGATCTAAGAGATTTTTTAAGTCATCCACGTTTATGTTGCCTATACCTTGTATGTTCTGGAAATTCAGGGATTGACCCTGCAATTGGGCCGGAGTTTGAATGGGAGGGCCAGAGGGCGCACCCTGCGCAATGGGCGTTGCCTGAAGAGTCGCTTATTGATCTTGATTGATCATGCCCTAAACTTGAGTGACTATGGGTGTTTCTTGAGTAAGGGTAGCTGTGGGTTGAGTCTGAGTGGTGATAGGAAGATGTGGATTTTGATTGTCCTGATTAGTATCCTGTATGTCCCTTCGACTTTGAGAAGTGTGCAAATCATACCTCTTACTACGACAAGGGGATTAATGTTGACGCCGACCCTCACTCATGCTATTATAAGCCACTGGGAAAATACAGGCGCTCTCCTATGGGAGGGCGCGTCCTGGAGATATCTTCTTTGGAGAGACCGGTGGCGGGTATGGTATTCCCTATTAAACAGTATGAATGTTGCAGAAGGGAGGGTTGAATGCAATTTATAAGATAATTACTTTTCTTGCTAACAACAAACAAGACAGTAATACTAGTAAGTATGAAATGTAAACAAACTTAAGCAAGCATATGAAGAGAGGTGTTTTAACTTCAAAAAATAATTTTATTATTTTTTGTTACTACAACTGACTGGAAAATAATTCCAGCTACAAAGAAACAAGAACAAAGGATTTGCTAATATTTCTTGCTTGGGAGAAAACTAGCTCAGTTGCATAAGGGAAATTGTTTATGAAATATGTGTATTTAAACTAAAACACATATCCCACTTACAAGTATGCTTTCCCTTGTTCCTAGAACAAAGCTTGAAATAGAAACTTTGCTTTTTTTATTCAAATTTGTCTTCATTCCATTTGTAGATAAAACAACTCTGAGATATGCAGAAATCTTTGACTCTTTGAGCACGCTTTACCTTTTGCTTGAATTCTCCTAAGTTGCAGTAGTAGACTTGATAGACTAAATAGTAATATTAAAATCAATCCTTATATTTTCATTTTCTAGTCTGTTACCTGTAATAGACTGTCAATTTTACTAAACGTTTACTGTCAACTTTTAGCTTCCTTTTGGTGATAGTATCTTTGGCTCCGCATATGTTGCTATCAAGCCTTGATAGATCCTTAAAACTTGCTGTCTCCAAAGCTGCTATCAACTATCCCAGCTAAATGTGCTGTCAACTATCCCCGCCAAAGTTGCTGTCAGTAAAACTTGCTGTCTTTAAATCTTCATTCTCCGCCAAGTTTACTGTCAATGGAATAGTTCCTGTTAGTAAAACTTGATGTCTTCGATTCTTCATTCTCCGCCAAGTTTACTGTCAATGGAATATTTGTTGTCGTCTGTCCCAATTGTGCTGTCACTTGAATATGCTGCCGTAGGCTTCAGTTATAGAATGTTACTATCAAAGTATTGATCCATGCTGTGCCTGAACACTTTGTGAATTTCTACTTCATGGATCATGTTATTACATTTTTACAAGACAGTAACTATTAAACTTAGTGTCACCTATTTGAACTCTGTTAAACATACTGTTATAAGTGATAACTAACCTACTGTCAATATCCATATGACAATACATTTTACTTGGTTTCTTATAAATTAAAAACTACGTAATTCTTGTAGGTTGCACCACAATCCCTAAAAATCTACCCCAATTTGTTTTTATGTAAAATAAAGACAAATTCAAAGTGAATTGCAGATGCGAACTCAACTAACATAAACTGAAGTATTTTTACATGAAAAATATACAGAAAATTACAAGTACAATTTTTTTTTCAAACTAAGCTCCTCTAGGCTGAACACTTCTTCAAATTTTAGTTTAAGCATCATCTTGATTTCTTTGCTGAAATCATTTTGTCATGAAGACCTTCAAGAACTTTTAAAACCTGCTTTTTTTCATCTATCCTAGCATGTTCAGAGACACAATCTAAGACTAGTTTTACCATCTTATAAGATAGACCTTTCAAATCTTAATAGGTGTAGTAGTTCTCAGCTGGTCCTTTGGAGATGCATAGATACTTTATCCCAAACATGTATGTGACAAATCTGGATTTTGTAGATGAGAAAATCTGCTTCACTCTAAGTTTATCTATAGCTTCATCTTCTTCTTCCCTTGACTCAATGATTTTCGAAACAAGTTTGCTTAGATCTCTTTCAAACTCTAGGAATGATCCTATAGTGAGTCTGAAGATTCTTCTCAGATTTTCATTGTTGAGCACCCTGAAATTAGCAGCCTCCACTTCAATGCTATCAATGATGATTCTCAGGGGTCTAAATAAGACTGGAGAAACATAGTTGTGCCTTCTTGAGAATTGATCATTCAGCTTGGCATGATTCATGTCAATCGCAACCTCCTTTATCCTTTTAGTGATTTTCTCCACCTTTTTCTTAGTAGCTTCAACTTCACTGTCAAACTTCTTCATCTTCTCCCTTTCTTCTTTCCTCTTAGAGTCATAGATATCCAGTGCTCTATTCTTCAAATCAAATATCTCAAAATTTGTAATGTTGAGCAACTGCTTCTTGATTAGTTCAATGATATGAGGATCATTTTCATCTAATCTTTTCAAATGATCAAAGGTGATCTCTTCAGAAAATCCACTTGAGTTGTAGAAGATCATTCTGTCAGGATTCATGAGGAGATATTTTTGAGTTCTTTCATGATCCACCTTCTGAGCAAATTCAATTTTCTTCAACTTGGTATTAAGTCTTGAATGACTTCCATGATATTTTGTTCTTCAGGATAGGGACGTTCCTTCAATTGATCAACCAGTTTGAATAATAACTCAATTTTCTTATCTTGAAGAGACTCCATGCTCCAGAATTCCATTACTCCATCATCATTAGCAAACATCACACCATCAAGATAAACTCTAGGTTCAAGTTCCTCAACTTCATTATAATCCAGTGGATGAGGTCTGAAGGAGTCCAAGAGTTCCAAGAATTTTCTGATTAATGCTCCTCTAAAGTCTTTACATCTAAATCCTTGACAATTATCAGCATCCTTCTTACCATGAAATAATCAGCTTCTTTCATGTCATGTCTCATCACTATAGCTTCACCAGTAGAGTAGAGGACATGGATTTTACTTTGAGTATTGAACTCAGACCATTCAATCATAACCTTCGAGATAGATTCTGCTTTTGACTCAGTTATATTGTTGATGGTTGGCCTTCTTACATCCAGACATACATCATGGACTCTATCTGTTGTGAGCTTCCATCTCCTTTTACTTGGCTTCTTGCTTGAGTGTGGTTTTGGTCTCTCAGCCCTTGTCTTTCTGTATTTTTTAGATAAAGAATTTTTCTTTGACAGTAACTCTTCCTTCACTTCTTTTGATAGTGACTTTGAAGTTACTGTCAATACAGGCTTGACAGCAGGTTCAGGCTCTTTGACAGCAACCTCCACCTTATTTTTCCTGACAACATCTTGCTTATTTGCTTCAAAACCAAGTACCACATCCTTCATAACTCTTTCTTCAATCTCATCAACTATCTTCTCATCTTCTCCATCCTTATTCCCAGTTTCAGAGGTCCCTGCATCATCAATATTATTGTTGTTGAACTTAGAACTACCTGCACCATCCTCAGGCTTTTCATCATCATTATCCCCATCTCTTTTTTCCTGAGTCTTCTTCATAGCCTTTCTTGATTTCATCTCTTTCAGCCTCCTCAATTCCTCAACCAACACCCTTAACACTTCACTTCTATCTTCAGTTCTTGGCAGTTGATTAAAGTAATTTAAAGCCTCATTTACAGACCTAGGTCTGCACAAACTAATCCTGTCCAAGTTCATTGACCTATATTTTCCATCTCTTGAGCTGCTAAATTTGATATAGAGAGGATTGAAGGTAATTTCAGGCAGCTTTTCAACCACCATTTTCTGCAAAATTCTCTTCAGATTTTCATTGAGCCATGACTTGTTTGTCTTGATTTTTAGCTTTATGGCTTCAATTACTACAATCTCTTGTCTGTTCAAGTATCCCATGCTGATGTATCAACTGAAACCTCCTTCAGTTCTAACAATGATTACCCATTTATTGCTCTTACAGACCATTACGGTTGCTCCATCCATTTGAGAAACCTTGAAGTTGTTGAATACATCAAAAGCCAAAAAGATTCTTATTACCTCAAGTCTGACAACATGAGCAAATGTTTCTTCTTAATCAATTCCTTCATGTTGACAGTAACCTTTTGCCATCAGCCTTGCTTTGTTTCTTGTGATAGTACCACAATCATCCACCTTGTTCCTATGAACTCATTTGGTGCCTATTACAAATTTGTTCTTTGGTCTAGGCACCAATTCCCAAACACAACTCTTTCAAATTGATTTAGCTCTTCTTGCATAGCATTAATCCAATCTGGATCAGTCAATGCTTCTTCTAGAGTTTTGGGTTCAGTTTGAGAAAGGAAACAAGAGTACATGCATTCTTTTGTAACATTTCTTCTTGTTTTGACTCTAGTTCCTGGATCACCAATTATTAAATCATTAGTGTGATCTCTGTTCCATTTTGTTTCTCTTAGAGAGTCACTAGAGTCTTCAACACCTTGTTGGTTGGCAACATCTTTTGCTCTTACACTATTGACAATATTAATTTCTTGAAGTCCACTATTCATGGGAGCATTCCCAGAAAAATCAGTTGTTTGAGCAGTTCCTTCAATGTCTCCAGACTGGATAGGAACAATTGTTGGACCAGAAATTGTGTGATCAACTTTTGGTAAGTCTTCATCAATCTCTTCTAGATAGTCTTGATTTTCAAAGGCTAAAGGTTCTGTTTCTTGACTTCCTTCAACTCCAGGAAATTTTGTTTCATCAAAGGTGACATTTACACTCTCCCCCACAGTCTTGTGATCAATGATGTAGACTATGTATGCAGTCCTGTCAATTCCATACCCCATGAAGATTCTTTCAAGTGCTTTAGTATCAAATTTTCATTTGATCTTAGTTGAATCTTTCATGAAGTAGCATTTGCTTCCAAAGACATGAAAGTAGTTGACAGTAGGTTTCCTTCATGTGATCAATTCATAGGGTGTCTTTCCATAGGACTTGTTGACTACAGTCTTGTTTTGGGTATAATAGGCTGTATTGATTGCTTCACCCCAGAAATAAGTAGGAAGTTTTGCTTCACTCAACGTTGTTCTTGCAGCCTCAATGAGAGTTATGTTCTTTCTTTCCAAAACACCATTTTGTTGAGGTATCCTTGGTGCAGAGAATTGTTGAGTGATACCATTGTCTTTGCAGAAATCATTTATGATACTATTTTTGAACTCAGTACCGATGTCACTTCTCAAGTATGCACATTGTACTTGGGATTCTTGTCAAGAAACCTTACCAAATCAATAATCTCTTTAGCAGCTTCATCCTTGGTTGCTAGGAACCTCACCCAAGTGTATCTTGAAAAATCATCAACCATCACTAAGGCATATCTTTTACTTGCCATTAATTGCACATTCACATGACCAAATAAGTCCACGTGAATAAGTTAAAATTCTTCATTTATTGAACCACTTGGAGTGCTTTTGTGAGTGGATCTCCTTAGATTCTCTTTTTGACAATCCTCACACAATCCTTCTTGACAGAATTCAAGTTGAGGAAGCCCTTTCACCAACTCTCTCTTCATTAGATAATTCATTGCTTTAATGTTTAAATTGGAAAGCTTCTTGTACCACAACCAACTCTCAGATGGGGAAAAATAGTAGACTTTGTCTTGTCTTAGTGAATCCAAGTCAGCTATGAAGAGGCTTTATTTTCTTACTCCTTGAAGAGCTTTTTCTCCTATTTTCTTGTTGACAATGGAGAATCTATCTTGATCAAAACCAACTTGGAATCCTCTTTCACAAAATTGAGTTACACTCAATAGATTGTTCTTCAAACCATTTACTAGAGCAATTTTCTCTATCTTTAAGTTTCCAACTTCCAGTATGCCATATCCCATTGTGAAATCAATGTTGTTGTCACTAAAGGTTACATAAGGGCCAGTCATTTCCTTGAACTATGATAGCAGGCCTTTATCACCTGTCATGTGTCCTGAGCATCCACTATCAATGATCCACATGATTTTTTTATATTTCATATTGCCCTGCAAATCAGATATTTCAAGTTGCTTTTGGTACCCAACTTTAATTGGGGGTCCATTTATCTTAGCTAGTTCACAGTTTGAATTTGGATTAGTTGCAATTCTTTTTTTTTTTGCTTTGAGCATGACTCCTGTAGCTACCCATTCAGTTTTGATAACTGGTTTGATTGCCTTGTTCTTGAGTGGCTTGTCCATCCTAACTTTAGGAGGACTTAGAGTCTTTGCATTTTCAATTTTAACATTCTTATGCAGACATACTTGATTATTAGAAAAAGGCATGTTAAAGCAAATACTCATCAAATTCATTCACGAAATGCAATCAAAATCACCACCGTGAGATACTTGTTTGTTCTTTAAAGGCATGTTGTGTAAATTTCCATTAACAGAGGTAGCATTCTTGACACTAGACTTGCTTTTGTTGCAGACATGAGTTAGATGACTAGAAGAACCACAATTATTGCATAATTTTCTTGGAGCATTATGAATATAGCCATAATTGTTCTTCTTGTTTATTCTTAGTTTTCCATTTATGTTCTTCTTAGTCTTCATGACAGTATGTTTAGAGGTTACTATCATAATGGTGTTGACAGTAGGTTTAGATGGAGTTGTCTTGATAGTAAGATTTGATCTCACAGTCTTGACAGCAGCTTCTGAACTTACTATCTTGCCAGTGTTGACAGTATCTTTTAAACTCTTGTTACTGTCAAAGTCAAAACTAATTGTCTTGGGAATTTTGATAGTGTCTTTTGCCTTAAGGGACTTAGTGACAGCTTCATTGTCCTCATCATCTAGTTCTTGTTTAATCACTAATGCTTCCTCATCAAATTCAAATTCTGTCTTTTTAAACAGGGGATTCTTAACTTTCTTTAGAATGGAAGGTTTGACAGTATGTTTGATGTCTTCCTTTATAGTATGTTTCTTACCATTTTTCTTCTCATAGTTAAATCCTATACCTACCTTTTTATTTTCAGTATTACTGAAAGGTATAGGTGTACTAACTTGTAACACTTAATTACTATGTAACTCAACTAGGTAAAAGATAAAACAACAGCAAAACAAGAGAAACTGAAGAAGCACATGGAATCAATCAACTGAAGAAATGGTAATGATACTTGGTAACTACAAGTAACTAATTTGATTAATCCAGAATGCCTAAGTGAGAAGAAGTTCAATCTCAGTATTGCCCATGCCCTAACTTATCTAATGGAGAATCAAATTAATGTCAAAGAAGTATCAAGAAGACCAAAGTGATTTCATGTAATGCATCTCAACAACTGGATAATGTAAAGATTAATCAACAAATGAGAACTGACATTCAGAAGCAAGAACCCCTTCAAGACTAGTCACTTATGAACCAGACCATTGCATCAAGTGTCAGGACATTGAAGGTAAGTTCATGTCAGTGATGGAAGATCTCATTTGAATGGAGTGAGGAAAAGAAATTGAAGAAGCTAGGGAAACTTACTCATAAAGGTTAATCCACAATTAGTCACTAAAGAAAGTCAACATTGAATGAGTACATTATTGCCAAGGCAAATGTCGATCCACAGCAGATCGAGATGCGGATCGAGATTTATAATTGAAGTAAAACATCAAGGCAAATCTCGATACATGATAGATCGAGATCGAGATCGAGATTCTCACAGATTAAGATCGAGATCCTCACAGATCGAGATCGAGATTTTCATAGATCGAGATCGAGATTTTCTCAGATCGAGATTGAGATCGAGATTGAAATCCAAGATCGAGATTGAGTTGGATCCAGGCCGAGATCGAGATGCGGGTTGACATGTAGCATTCAATGTTCAAAGGACAAGTGGCTTATTGTGAACGGTTGATCCAGAGTGGTTGGGAGAGTACTTTTTGTTGTCGAGTCCTGATTGAGCCACGTACACAAAAAGGACAAGATCAAGTCTACACGACATTATAAAAGTAGCACTTTGTTTTATTTGTAAAAATAACAATCTCTGTATTTTCTACTGAATATTTTTCAAAGAGAGCATTTACTGTAAAAAGAAAGTGAGAGAGAATCAGTTGAATCAAGCTTTAATTGATGTATTTATTGTTCAACTGATTATGATGCTTTTATGAATGTTGTAGCAAATCCTTCAATGAATATAAAGATATATTCTTGAAATTCTGTGTCATCATTTATTACCTGCATTTATTTTATATTCTCTCATTATTCGAAACAGTTGTCTTCACCCCCCCCCTCTACAACACTTTGGACCTAACAATTACCATCATGGTATGATTTTAACAGGGAAGAAGAATTCTTGTAAGCCTTTATTTTGAGTTCATTCTCAGAAATATATTTTTTGAGAAATTCCTCAATCTGGGAAGCACAAACTATCTTGTTTTTAAAAATCTCATTTTCTTGTTGCAAGAACTCAAAAGCATTCTGTTTAACTTATAGTTCATGATTCTTAATTCTCAATAACTCATTAGCACTAGACAGTTTGACAATCTCCTCATTAGCAGCTAGCATGCTTTTGTGAATATTAAAAATTTCAGAACTTAAACTTTCAATAGTTTTCTTATACTGAGATGTAGTCATATCAACAGTAGTAAGAATGGGTACCTGATTTGATGAAGTGGGAGAACCCTCTCCAGAGTTTGCCATGAGAGAAATATTTCCATATTCTTCCTCCTCTTCATCATCAGAATATTCTCAACACTTTCCTTCAGCCACAAAAGCCCTTCCTTGTTTCTTTTTGAGCAGGGCATCATAATTTGGTTTGAGTTCCTCATAATCACCATCATTCTTTCTCACTTGTTTTGGCTTTTTGCATTCTGTAGAAAAATTCCCCAATTCATTGCAGTTGTAACACCTTATCTTGGATCTATCCACCATACTTGTTTTGTATC
Organism: Oenanthe sinensis; assembly: GCA_028671895.1. Classification (NCBI taxonomy): domain Eukaryota; kingdom Viridiplantae; phylum Streptophyta; class Magnoliopsida; order Apiales; family Apiaceae; genus Oenanthe; species Oenanthe sinensis. Next base: position 26,336,932 of record CM053814.1, read on the forward strand.
CACCTTTGCCACTTCTTCCAGGTTTTGAAGTATTTGACTTGTTAAACCTAGAGCTTTGTCCCCTGGGTTTGAAAGCTTTGTTATTCTTGAATCTCATATTGGAGAACTTCATTGCCATGTAGGCCACTGTTTTGTTTTCCATGTTATCCAGTTCCTCCAAAGTGTAGAACTCATCTTCATCACCATCCTTGAGTCCAAGAGTCACACTTTAATCTTCATCTGTGACTTCTTCAATCTTGATTTGTTGTTGATGTTGAGACTCCTAGAGCTACAACATCTTTGGATCTTGAGCTACCAGAGCATTTGAGGTGTTGGCCATCTTTTCTCTTTGACCAGACTGAATAACTCTCTTTTGTAACAGCTCTTGCTCATAGGTTTTAAGTATTCCATATAAAGTTTTAAGAGAAACTTTTGTTAAATCCATTCCTTCTCTTATGGCAGTAACCTTGTGCTCTAGATGGTCAGGAAGTGTCAACATGAATTTCATGTTTACTTCCTTCTTGTCATAAAATTTTCCATGCAGCTACAAGTCATTTATCAACCTGTTGAACGTCTCGAACATCTCAGTTAAACCTTCACTTGGTTTGGCCATAAAAGCCTCATACTGAGACACCAATATCTGTCTTTGATTGTCCTTCTCCTCTTCTGTTCCTTCACAGAGTATCTCAATGGTTTCCCATATTTGTTTGGCGGCACTGGTGTAGTTAACAATGTTATTGTACATGACATTGTCAAGTGCTTCTATAATGATAAATTGCAAGCAGTCATCCAGAGATGCTTTTTCTTTTTCAGTGTCACTGTAGTCTGAAATCTTTTTGGGAACCCAGTAGGATGGTATTGTTTCACCATCTACTGTAGTTTCAGGTACATATGCTTGAGGAATAAAAGAATCATTTTCTAGAATTCCAGGGTAAAGTAGGTTGGTTGTGTTTATGAATAACATCATTTTTCTTTTCCAAAGGTTGTAGTGTTCTTTGTCAAAAGTGAGTATTTTTATATATATCTAACATGTTACTTTGATACCAGTTGTTAAACAGTATGAGTGTTGTAGAAGGGGGGTTGAATGCAACTTACAAGATAATTACTTTTCTTGCTAACAACAAACAAGACAGTAATACTAGTAAGTATGAAATGCAAACAAACTTAAGCAAGAATATGAAAACATGTGTTTTAACTTCAAAAAATAATTGTATTTTTTTTGCTACAACTGACTGGAAAATAAATTCAACTACAAAGAAACAAGAATAAAGGATTTGCTAATGTTTCTTGTTTGAGAGAAAACTAGTTCAGTTGCATAAGGGAAAGTGTTTATGAGATATGTGTATATAAACTAAAACACATATCCCACTTACAAGTATATTTTCCCCTATTCCTAGAACAAAGCTTGAAATAGAAACTTTACTTTTTCTATTCAAATTTGTCTTCATTTCATTTGTAGATAAAACAGCTCTGATATATGGTGAAATTTTGACTCTTTGAGTACGCTTTACCTTTTGCTTGAATTCTCCCAAGTTGCAGTAGTAGACTTCACAGACTAGATAGTAATGTCAAAATCAATCCTTATATTTTCACTATCTAGTTTGTTACCTGAAACAGACTGTCAGCTTCACTAAAAGTTTGCTGTCAACTTTTAGCTTCTCTTTGGTGACAGTATCTTTGGCTCCACATATGTTGCTGTCAAGCCTTAATAGATCCTTGAAACTTATTGTCTCCAAAGCTGCTGTCAACTATCCCCGTTAAATGTGTTGTCAACTATCCCCGCCAAAGTTGCTGTCAGTAAAACTTATTGTCTTTAAATCTTCATTCTCCGTCAAGTTTACTGTTAATTGAATAGTTGATGTAAGTAAAATTTGTTGTCTTCGAATCTTCATTCTTCGTCAAGTTTATTGTCAATGGAATAGTTGTTGTCGTCTGTTACAATTGTATTATCACTTGAATATGCTGCCGTAGGTTTCAATTGTAGAATGTTACTGTCAAAGTCTTGATCCATGTTGTGCCTGAACACTTTGTGAACTTCTACTTCATGGATCATGTTATTACATTTTTACAAGATAATAACTATTAGACTTACTGTCACCTATTTGAACTATGTTAAACATGCTGTTACAAGTGATAGCAAATATACTGTCAATATCCATATGACTGTACATTTTACTTAGATTCTTATAAATTAAAAACTAAGTAATTCTAGTAGGATGTACCACAATCCCTAATAGGTGGTTACTTGGGCATTATTTACCTGGGCGGTATGGCCTGACTGATTTCAGGTGACCAGTATTTATGGCTTCTCATGCTAACACAATTTTCCTCTCACTGTCATTGTTCTAATTTCTCCCTTCCTGTCGTGAGTTGCTGAACTCTAGTTGCCTTGGGGTAACCCCCTGGTATCTTCCTTCATGGATTTCCTTAATTCTCAAGGTATTGTCCACAATGGGCTCATTGCCGGCGCGATGCTCCCCATGAGGAATGACGATCGGAACGTCTTATGGACTACACTATTTGCAAGAGATCATCATAGCTTCCGACTGTATCACGAATCTCATTTACGTTTTCATGGAGGCCTTTCACAGAATCCCCAATCCGATACGGTTGAGCCATCATCTCCGTACTACTACTAAGGACAGGTGGTTGTCCTCTTATGATGCGATTAACATCCCTCGGGTCGGTAACATCTTCTGGCACAAACTCTACCCGCTCTCTAGGGTAACAACCATGCCTCTTGTCGGGAGTGTGCTCATCATCTCTGGCCATACGATCCATTCTCCGATTATGTTGCTACGATATCTTTTCTCCTTAGATGCTAAGATGCCCTCCTTCTAGCATTAATTTATTGATGGAGAAATCTGATAATTAACAAAGATTGAGATTCTTTATCCGAAAAAGATCGAACAAAGTTGAATATATCCGAGGTGTGGTAATTTTTGAATAATTGGGGGATGAGATTGCAAGGTTTTAGAATCACTATTGCTTAATTAATACATTAGAGAAAATAGGTTTTCTCTCCAACGACTGCTAGCTCTAGATTTTTTAATCCCTTAAAATATGTGTATGTACCCATATTTATAAGGGATCAAGCCCACGTAGTTCTTACTGAAGTAGAGGCCTGATATGAAAATATTTCATTCTTGAAGTCGAAGTCAATAATCAAAACCTACTTGGAAGAGTTCTCTACATTAAGGCACATTCGGATAGTCCAAAGCCTTGTATAAGGCACAATGACTTCATGAATACGACTTTTACTCGGATTTCATGAGATCAAACTGATTCAGTACATCTATTTTCTCGGAACCTTGACTTGCGACCAACCCTAAATCCGCCTAGATTGTAGGAGACATACTAAACTTCTAGACGAGGGCAACCTGTCTGAGTACAGAGAAAAGATCTCTCAAGTTACGATAATATCCCAAAACTTTCCGCCAAGTATAACTCGTGAAGTATAAAGTAAGGGTCTTCATAGTGATATATGTCTCTAGAATCAAATACCCTTCCAAGCTGTTGGTAAGTAGACTAATGTTATATAAAGCAAGACAAGCCCAATCCATCTGTCCTCAACCAAGGACGCGCCTTACCTTAAGTCAAGGCACACTCTGTCTTCTCAGGGCAAGCCCACGCCTCTCTGCCTTCTCCAAATGGTGACCCAACATAATTTGGTAAAAGCCCAATTCCTAGCAAAGCCCAACAAGAATTATCCAAAAAATATCTTCCTTCTTTTTCCATATTTCTCTTTTCCATCCATCTTTTTTTACAATTCAAATATATTATTATTTTAATAATAAATAGTGGGGGATAAGGAATGTTATTGGAGTATTATAAAAGTAATGGTCTAAATCACTAGAACACTATATTTTATAAATGCTATATTTTATACTCCCTCCGTCCCCTTTTACTTGACCCTTATGGGAAAAAAATTATCCCAAAATAGTTGTCCATGTCTTATTTCAATATACTTTTTTTACCTATTTTTCCAATATTACCCTTTACTTCTATTTCAAATGTTTGACTCTACAACTAATTTTCAAATTTATTTCATTATTCAAGACATTTATTAGGGGTAAACAAAGAAACAAACCGCATAATTAAATATTTTCTTAATATGTGTATTTTTTTCATGAGGGTCAAGTAAACGGGACATAATGAGTAATATTTATAAGAAAGCTGCTAGGTTGGACTTGTTCCGATACCTCAAAATTAGTAAATTTAATAAAACAAAAATACACATTCCTACAAGTTAACACATTACAGCCCATTTCCTAATATAATACAGTACATAGTTTGTTTTCGGCCTGTTGGTATTTATGTATTGCATGGCATTAGGCCGAAGACTATGGATATTACTGTTAAAACGACTGCGCCATTGGGCTACGTAAAATCAAAGCAGTTGTTAAAACTCCGCTCAGAAAGTAGTCAGATTCAAAAATCAACTGGCCTGTTGAAGCTCAAAAATAAATATTCCCCCATACCAAAAAATTAATGGAATAAATATTCAACTACACCAAAGGCTTGTTAGTCATCGCTTCCAAAGACAAGGCATATATAAGATTTATTGTTCTTCAATTTCAAATTTTGCATTACCATTTGTCAAAAAAATTTAAAAAATTGCATTACCATGCGTACGAAAAATGAAAAAACATTAGTTTTCCGCTAAAATTTCTAGGAAAAGAAGGATGATAATTCGATCATTTACTGATCTGAGTCATCCTAGTTTTTTTCTTTCATTGAAGGAAAAGTTAAATTTATTTACAGAGTCGAGTCGTATGCAATGCATAAAAGATGCCCGTAAGTATAAATTTTGTTAAGACAAAATTTTCATTGATAATTTGGTTTGTGCATATCGCGAAGTACACACAGCATCTATAAGTTCAAAAGAAATTCAGCAAATGTATGAATATATATCGACAGATGATGATTCAAATGCCCAAAAGGAAGTAGACCACCACCCTAACCTAATTCAAGTCTCACTAAGGCTCTTGACTATCACAGCTGCTGGCATTTTCTGTCAAATCTTCATTGTCAGAAGATTCCTCAGTCTCAAAGTCATCAGCAACCCAGGGGCTCGAAAAAAAAGCTAATTCTTCACATTTCTTTTCAAGACCTTCATCAGGTCACACACCCCAGCGCAACCCCAGATGTCAAGATAAGAAAGTGCCTTACAGTTATTAAGTACGGAGTTGAGGCCAAGATTAGTAAAGCGGCCATAATTGATTTTAAGATATTCCAGCTTTGACATGGTAAATGCTATCACCATTGCTTCGGATTCATCTATCATTGAAGCTTCCTCTTGAATTGACATTCCTAGAGATGGTGGTGCCTTGTTTCTTTTCAAGCGAATCAAAGATTTGCAATGCTTTCCGAAAGCTTCAAGCCCTTTGCTTGAGATCTTCAAGCAATAGCTAACATCCAAGTGTGTGAGATTGGCAAGTGTCTCTGCATGCCTTATCACCATCTGGTCAGTTACGTTACTTCCACGCATAATTAGGATCTTGAGACATTTGGCACTTGAGGCAACATAAAAAACAAAAAAGGATTATGATAACTTACATATATCAGAATAACGTGAGCCTTATTATGCATGCAACATTTTAAGAAAAGAATTTATCTGCTGAAAGATGAATGAAAATTTCCATGTTGCAACCATGAATGAAAATTCTTGCATTTTCTTGCATTTACATAATTATCTCGTGTTTCAACAGCATAACTTGTAGCTCCCTTGTCATGTTTTCAAAGTGGTAACAACACATCACACAAATAACAAGCGCAATGTCATTAAAAATAGTGAATATATCAAAGATGAGACTAGAGAAAAAGATTAAGTTATATAATCCTACTTTAGCACTTTTCAAAGTAAAGGATCAGTTGACTCTGTTGGACACCCTCACACGTTAAGTCGGGCTTAAGTCCTCGACGTCATATTTTCTAGGCTATGGATGAGATAAACTTACATTATCAGCTAGCTACGAATCAACAGCAAGTCTGGTACTTTTAGCCACTATATTTAGATACCTAGTTCTCAATGTCCAATGATCTTTAGATAACTTGTCCCCGACAAATTATTCCATTCTTTTTTTGAAACATCAAATTATTCCATTGTAGGCATTATGCAAAAGAGAAAAATGCATCCATATATATGTGTACTGTGACACTGTCTAGCGACATGGACTGACTGGTTCATATATTAACTTATTTCTAGCTCTTTGCTTATTATGGAGGAGAGTCCTCTAAAATCTAAACAGGGCCTGTCCTAGGAGCTCCTAATATCATTTTTACCATAATATTCCTAATTAATATCACATTTAATCTATCTTTAGTTTGTCCAATATTTTCTTCGAATAAATTTTCTAACTAAACAAATATATGAAAAATACAAAAATGAAAAAAAAGAAGAAAAAAAGCAGTTTCAGCTAGACAGTAGACTGGAATTTCACCATCCCAGCTTCCAGTGACGGGGACGTCTGCCGAGCATACTCACTCCAATTATACTTATTTGTGCACTACTGCACTGCCTTGTATACCTTAGCTTCTTTGGTCAGTTTAAATAGCTTTTCGGTTTCTAATATTTATATTCGTGTCTACAATTAAAAAAAATATAAAGAAGATAGGTTTATCTAGGGGTGTAATTCGACAAGGGCAGCTCGAACTCAGTTTAATTAGCCTCGACTCGGCTTGAGTTTGTATACGAGCCCGAAGGTTCAAGCTTGTTTAGTAAAATGAGAGTGTGAGTATGTGTTGAGTAACTCCAATAAAGCTCGCCTTGAACTCTTTATAAATGCAAATAAATTATTATCAAAAATTTATTTTCGAGTCAAATTCTTTCAAAGGTTTGAATTCATTTAACTTATTCGAACAGGTCGACTCGTTTAAAAATACCCGAGCCGGTTAATTAAAAATCTGTCTTAATTCCACAAGAATTGCATGCCTAGATTTTTTAGAGACCGAGTTTGGTATTGAATTAGGCAAGAGTCAATTCTCTAATTCAAAGAATCAAACAAATAAACTAAAGAACAAACCCATTGTGTTGCCATCATTCCATATCTCAAAACAACCCATATGCTTTCATTACATGCAAATATACACAAACACACACACACACATACGGGTTGGCAGCAAAAGCAAAACCCGCATTACCGAGTCTCAAAGGCGAAAGCATCTGAAAACTAGAGTTGCTATAAACAACCAGCTTCTTCACAGCAATATCAACTTGTTTAGACATCTTTTTTCTTAAACTCCATTGCGACAGATTTATATTTTTCCAGCAGTGAGGGCTCGAAACCACACCCCACCAAGCCTCGCACACAAGAGGCACCACCCTCATCATTTCATCCACTGGCATTTTCACCACTACCATCACCAACATCTCTGCTGGAATGTTTTCCCACTGTCCATTTTCACATACCCTCTTACTCATTTTAGCAGAAGCCAGTCTTGAGATTTTAAATGCTACATGCAAAATAAAAAATAGTATATCTATTGTGTTTGTGGTACTAGAGTATCTAGTATGTGAGGAGCGCATTTTCCACTTTTTTGAAACCCATTTTATGCCATCTCAGGGTAAAGTGGCCACAACTAAAAAGTGGTCAAACTCATCCAATACTAAGCTCATTTGCCATATTTTGTTGGGCCCACTTTATTCTTATTGTATTATAACTATAATTATGTGATATTTTATAATTCAAATTAAAATGATTAAATTTTTTAAAATATTATTAAAATAAAAGACATATCTCATAATTAAAATGCATCATATTATTAAAAAAATACATGAAAAAATATTATATTAAAAACATTACACGAGAAAGCATTAAATTTAAAACATTGCAATATGAAAAATTAACGATTATTATGGAACTGAGAGATATGCTCAACCAAGTCATTTTGTAACTGACGATGTGTCTGTTTATCACGCATCTGTATAGTCTTTTGAATATACGTTTCATACTGGACTGGAGTTTCTTCACCTAAATTAGGTTGCAATAAACCATTTGTTGCATCATCATAAGTTGGTAGGGGACCAAATTGAGTGGTGTATGTGTCCCTCTCGTCTTCAACAATCATATTATGTATTATGATGCATGCTCTCATAATTCTCCCAATATCTATTTTGTCCCAAAAAATTTTAAAATTTTAAAATGTAAGGATATGAATAATAAAGTCTAAAGATCATATATATATAGGGGTAAAATATCACTGTTAATATTAACATTACGAATTTAATCATTAAAATGCTACCGTTTAAATTTTAAAAAAAGTTGAACACAGCTTGCTTGGTTCATTGTAAAAAGTAATAATAAAAAAATATAAAGTACATGGCGTGCGCAGAAATGGCCGTGGCCAGGATGGTGGCCGAGGTCACTTTTTCAACTTCTGTCCAATGCAATGCAAGACCTTTATATTTTATCAGCCCATTTTCATATTTTGAGTCCTGATGTATAAACTGTCCACACATTAGAGCTGCTCTTAAAGAGTTGGAGTCTTGGAGACTCTTCGTTTCTGGTGATAGGTTACAGTAAAAATATAGGTCGATATTAAAGAGGTGTAGTACATGTATAATTTCAGTAAATGGATAGTCCTAAATACTCGATTCTGACTCATTCCAAGAATTTCTCAAAACTGATACTCATTTGTAAAATTATAAACTAAATTATTATATAAAAAAAGTAGTAAATGTGCCGGTTTGGCAAAGTTTTACTTGTAATTCAAATGTATTGATTTGTGTTACAGTATGATTTGGTGCTAGACACATCTCCCCAAGTAATACTTGATTGTCTGCGTATCTTTTTCTCGTAGGAATACAGTACCCAATCAAAGTTTCTGATGTCTGTATTTTCAAACTTGATGTTTGAGTGTGACAAATCACACTTAAAGATTAAGGCTACTAAATTGTCTTATCAAACATAAAAAAAAATATCTTTCTTTTAAATAAAATATAGGTAATTCGAATGCACATCAATTCTCGAGTATCGTACCGTTGTTATTCGTTACATTCTGAGAGTAACCCTAATGGGATTAATTATAATAATTATTTAAAATATTATAAAATAATGATTATTTAAAATAGAAAAACAATATTTTAATTTATTCTAATGGAGTTACTTATATTCATTACTGATATATAAAAATACTATAAGTGTGCGGTAATTGATTGTGACAATTGCAGATCGATCCTCCTAAACTATGAAATTTTCAAATTCTAATAAATGAATAAGATAAACTAGAAAAATAAATTTTGTAAATGCACCTATTGGGGTGAATAGGTGTTATAGAGCTGACTATTTCTAATTTTAATGTTTACCAATTATAATAGTTGACTGTTATTGAAACAGTCTGTTGTACCTTGTAAAATGGTTTACTGTTTTAAAATTGACAGAGTGTTATAGCAAGCTATTATGAATGCAATTTTGTAAATAATAAATAGCGATAATGTAAAGGAGCCACAAAACATTTAGCCAGGTTCGACCCCTAGTTCTAATGGTGTACGTCTGAGTCCCTTATCAACTTGATAAGAAAATCTATACTATATTATTAAAACTGAAACATTAAAAATTTGGTAGTCAGTTTGGTGGTCGGTCGGTATTTGGGTTGGATAGTTATTGTTGGGCCTAACTTTTTTAACATTAATCTCTTAACTAAAACACATCTCACATTAGTTTTCTAACTAAAACACAACCATAAATAAAACACACAAACATTATCCTATTAGAATACAAATATTCTTAACTAAAATATATCCAAAACACGTAAATATTATCTTATTAAAATTGAAATACAAATAAAATATATGAAAATTATATAAAATACATATGTACAACATTAAATAAAATTTAAATTATTATTAACGAAAATATTAAAATTAAAATAATAAAATACTAAACAAACTCGATCCATGCATCGCACAGGATATAAGCTAGTATATTATTAGTCAAATATAATCCAATTACAAGATAATAATATATCTCCCTGTTTCTCAGTCACTAAAATGGCTTGTTGTTATTCCAGCTACTAGCACCCCACTGTTTTATCCTTTTGTAACATGATCCTTGAACCTTTAAATTCTTTTAGTTCCATTCTTTGAATTCCTCTTGTTCCTAGTCTTCTTGCACACAAGAACCAGTGAATGCTATAGAACTAAGCTCCCTTGATCTACTATAGATGTTTTGCTAATTTCAATAACTCATAACACACTTGAAAAATACAACAATAATATAGAATGATTGCAACTCAAATGCATTCTCGATATAGCACGTAAATAATACTCCGTCCCACACAATTGTTTACATTTGGGTTGGGTACGGAGGTTAAGAAAATTATATAAAGTATTATGAAAGAGAAGGAAAAGTGGACGAAAGAGAAGGAAAAATGAGTAAAGTGGTGTGGTCAATTGATATTTAATTGATAGATTTGAAAAGGTGAATGAAAGTAGTGGGTGAGAGTAAATTTTATAATATAAAAGTTTATTATTTTTAGAAAGTTTTAAAATGTAAAGAATCGGGCGGGATATCTAAAAAAAGGAAAGTGTAAAGAATTGGATGGGACAGAGGGAGTATATCTTAAGCTCGATTTAGAGAATATAGATAATAACTTTTTCAAGAACGTAGATGAGAGTTGTAGTATTTTTAACATCGCTTGAAAGCTTAGCCCATGTTATATGAAAATAACAAATGACAAGTTTGAATAATAGATATTGATATAACGTTGTGAAATAGAATTAATTCAAACTAAGACATAGATATAAGAGATATGGTAGATAAAAACGTTTGTAAAGCAACTCCTATAGATATGGATAAATAGATAAGTAGCTGGTTAAAATGAGTTTAAATTTAAATCAACTACTTCCTATAAAGTAGAAAAAAGTTTTAATAAAATAATATGAGCTTAATATGTATTAAAACACATTATGTAGATATATACTCACATAAAGAATCCTATCAAAATTTTATGTTAAAACCAAGTCTTCCAAATTAGTCTTTCAGATCTGCTAGACTCTATCTTGGCAGGCTGTTATGATAAAACTGCTTACTATTATACTATTAAATAAATATCCTACAAATAGAAGTTAGTACAAGATAACACAACAGGCTATTATTATACATGAAGTACACAACATCATGTAATAAGCTTGAAACTTGTTGTTATAGTGTCATCATCAAAACTTGGGATTTCCAATCTCCCCCTTTGAAAGGCATATGTTTAAAAGCCTATTTGTTCAGCGAGATGACAACTCAACTCAAACATAGATAATTTGTAAGTAAATATATTATCTGTCACAGAAATCTTCAGCAGGTATTATTTGACAAGAAAAAGAAGATCAAAGTCAATCTACAGACTTGAAGCAGTACTGCATTGAAAGAAGATCAATTTAATTGATCATGCCTCAGTGGAGTATTTAAGTTTGAAGAAGCTACAATGTCAGAAGATTTCATTTTTGTGTGACATCAGAAATAGTCAAGTCAGAAGGAGCAGAAGTGAACCATTATAAAAGTCAAGTGAAGAATTTTATTTGTTGTGAATCACTCGTGAACCAGACAGTACACAGAGTGTTAGCAAAATACAGAGAAGGTTCTTTATTACAGAAGAAGTGGTTAGCTACAGACATCGGTGTGAAGACAGAAGATTTAAAATTATATCATCAACAGTCGTGGAGTCAAGACTTTAATTTAATTCTCTATTAATTGATTAAATTATTTAGTTAATTTAATTGGTAAATTAATTCAATCAGAATTAATTTATTCCTTAAATTAATTAAGAAATTAATTAATTTAGAATCATTTTAGAATGAAGAAGACTTTAATTTAATTCTATTATCAAAAAAAATAATTTATTATATATCCTATTTACTTAGATTAATTCAAAAAGAATTAATTTAATTTATAAGATATATAGTAAAAGTAATAGAATTTAAATTAAAAAGAAAAAAAAAGGAAGAAGGTCAGAAGATATGTATATCAAAGGACAGAAGCAAGTCGGCCAAATTTGTTGGTCGGGAAGACTTTTGAAAAGTCTCCCGGAGACTTTTCAAAAGTCTCCCCGAGGCTTTATTAAAAAGAAAAAAAAAAAAGAAAGAAAAGAAAGCACATGTACACTTCACATTCAATCATGCAGGTCGACAGAAATAAACTCGGGAAGACATTTTGAAAGTCTCCCCGAGACATTTCAAAATGTCTCCCCGAGTGATATATGTCTCCCACAGGATTAAAAGTCTTCCCCAACAAATTAAATGATTTTTCATTTAATTCCAGAAGTCTCTTCAAGCCCAGAAAAAGTCTCCCCGAGGAGAAAAAGTCTCCCCGACCAAGAAAAGTCTCACAGAACCAGATTTGCCTATAAATACCAGATTAGATCAGTAGATACAAACAATTCAATTCACTTTCTATTCAGCTAAAAAGAAAAATACAGAGCATTCATGTTAAATATTCTGTAGAAATTCTAAAGAGCTATTAGTGTTTATCTGATTTAATCTTGTAACCCACATCAAGTTTAATATAAGTATTTTACTTGAACTGTGTTTCTTTGATTAATATTTCGTGATAATAATTTAAATTGTTTAATCAAAAATTATCCGAAACAGATTTTAATATTTATTAAAGATTGTATTCAACCCCCCCCCCTTCTACAATCATTTGGACCTAACAATTGGTATCCGAGCCATCTGATTGACATAAAAATCAAGATCCTAATATTTTTATTTATTAAAAATTTCAAAACTTTTAATTTATTAAAAATTCGAAACTTTTAATTTATTAAAAATTCGAAACTTTTAATTTATTAAAAATTCGAAACTTTTAATTTATTAAAAATTCGAAAATTTTTAATTTCTTAAAAATTCAAAATCTCTTTAATTCCTAAAAATCTCAAATCCTTTTAATCTTCCATTATTTTAAGAGGAGTACTCAAAGAGTGAGTAGCATTAAAATTCCTCCATTTGATAAAGATAATTATAATCTTTGGAAGAGGAAGATGACCTTGTTTCTTCGAAATGCAAACATTAAGTACAAGGATATTTTGAGGACGGGTGTTGCTGTTCCAATAACAATCATTCCTGAGCATATGAAAGATGGTGTACTTATTCCGCACAGACAATTTGAAAAAGATATTTCTGACTACACTGAAACAGAAAAGGAATTGGATTCTTTGGACACCAGCCTGCAGTTAATTTTAGTGGAATCTCTTGATCCCGGAACGTACAATCATGTTGTTAATTGCAAAGATGCTAAACACATCTGGGAAACGATAGAGATACTAAATGAAGGAACAGAAGAAGTGAGGGAGAATAGATTGGAAATCTTAACGTCTCAATATGAGCATTTTAGATCAAATCCTGGAGAAGGTATCTCTGATGTTTTTGAGAGATACAATAAACTGATAAATGATCTAAATCTCAATGGCAAACACTATACGAAGAAGGAGATCAATAGGAAGTTTTTGCTGACAATGCCAGTTCACTTAGAGCATAGGATTACTGCCATCAGGGAGTCAAGGGACATGAATGAAATTTCATTGGAAAGACTTTATGGCATACTGAAGACCTATGAGCTAGAGCAGATTCAACAGAAAGAAATATATGGAACAGGCAAGGTGGTCAGCAAGTCTACAGCTCTTGTAGCAGAAGTACCAGAACACAGAGAAGCTATGACTGAATCTTCTTCAGTCAAAGTCATTGATCAGGGTATTGTTGCAGAAGTTGGTGCAACTCAAATGAATTTATCAGAAAGTGAATTCTATTCAATGGAAGAACTTGATCAACTTGAGGATGAATCTCTGGCACTGATTGCTAGAAAATTTGGAAATACAAGATTCAGGAGGAACCCTAGTTTCAAATTCAAGCCTATGGCAAACAGATTTCAGAGAGGTGGTTCTTCTAGCTCATCCAATACAAGAGGTGGATACAAGACAGGGATGGTTGACAGAAGCAAGATCCGTTGCTTCAACTGCAATGAAATGGGACACTTTGCTACTGATTGTAGAAAGCCCAAGCAGGAAAGAAAGAAGGATTCATATGACGAGCTAAACCAGAAATATGAAGCTCTATTGAAGAAGCATCAGGGAAGATCATACTTAGCAGCAGGAAAAAGCTGGGATGATTCTGACAACGATGAAGAAGAAGATATGGGAAATCTTGCTCTAATGGCCTCTTCTTCTGAAGGATCACAATCCCCACCTCGTCAAGGAATTGAGGTAAACCCTAGCTGTCCTAAAATGTTTAAATTGCTAGGTGAGGATTTAACTAATGCTAGAGATCGAATAAAAGTCTTAATTCTCTAAAACAAAGTTTTATCAGAAGAGAATTATGAATTGAAAAAGCTGAAACTTATAAATGAGAAATTAACTGAAGATGTTGCATTTCAAGTTAATAGAGTCAACTGCTATGTTGAAATTGAAGCTTTTTTGAAGGATAAAATTGAAAAAGAGAAAGTCAGGTATCAAGCCTATAGAACTGCTTCATTTGTTATGAAAGACCTAGTTGACCAACAAGAGATTAATCGGAAAGTTGGGATAGGTTTTGAATATAATAAATCTGTAGGAAAGGCTAGTAACATTACCCCTTTTAAAGAGAGTGCTATAGAGAGGGGTATTCCACATGTTATTAAGGACACTAAGAACCCTCTGTTCATAACTCCTATTGCAGAACCAGTTCTTGATAGTTGTGTAATAGTGGATTATGAAATTAAACTTGAAGACCTTAAAGAGGAAGAGAAAGAATAGGAAAAACCTGTTAGAGACATAAAAGGAATAAATGTCCAGGAAGCTAAATATGTACCTAAAAGACCAATACAAAATGTGAACACTGCTAGTTCATCCACTCCTGGTTTAGGTGCTAATGAGCTTAAGAAAAATCATAACAAACCTAATAAGTTTGTTAATAGTAGGGATAAGAACAACAGATTCCATGCTACTGAGAACTTTAAAAATGTTAATAAAGTTAAGGTAGAAACTGTTAAGATTCCTGCTATTGTGAATAAAATGCCTACTATTGATGCATGCCATAAACCTTGTGGTGTAGATAACTGTATGTTATGTGCTTTCAATGTTATGTCTGCATATTTTAAAAGCATGCATGCTATGAATGTCAATACTACACCTAGACAGCATATAAATCACAGGCATGCTAGATCAAAGACTGCCAGTCCTCCTGTCTCACAGAAGGAGACATTCTCTCCTAGGCCAGCATACAAAAATGTTAAGGTTGTTTACAAGGAGAAGTGTTCAGTCAAAGTAGTAGATGAGTTTGTCAAGTTGGGTTCTGTTGTTAAACCTGACAAAGGACAATTTTTCAAATATGCCGGGCCCAATCAATGTTGGGTTCCGAAGAAGGCCTAACTCATTTGATGATTGCAGGGTGTAAAACAGGTGAACCGGGTCATTTGGATTCTCGACAGTGGATCCTCACGACACATGACCGGAGATAGAGCCCTGCTATCAAATGTTGTTGAGAGAGCTGGCCCAGTAGTTACCTTTGGAGATGACAGCAAGGGTATGACTAAGGGATATGGCTGTTTAGAAGCTAGCAATGTCATCATTGATAATGTATCTTTCGTGGAAGGTCTCAAACACAATCTTCTGAGTATCAGTCAGTTTTGTGACAAGGGATACACAGTGACCTTTGTAAAGGAGAAGTGTTTGATTTCTCACAAGAAGGATGAAAAGCTTGCTCTTCAGGGAGTAAGGAAAGGAAACTTGTTCGTAGCCGATCTGAACTCAGGTTGCAGAGATGAAGTCAATTGTTTTTATGCTAAAGCTTCATCAGATGAAAGTTGGCTATGGCACAAGAAACTCTCACACCTTAATTTCAAATCTATGAATTCTCTAGTCAAAAGAGAATTAGTGAGAGGACTGCCTCAATTGGAATTCACACAAGAAGGACTTTGTGAGGCATGTCAGAAAGGGAAAGCAAAGAAAGCATCACATCCAAGCACTGACACATCTAGTATTACTGAACCACTGCAATTAATTCACATGGATTTATTTGGTCCAGTTAATGTAATGTCAATGTCACATAAAAGATATGCCTTGGTGATTGTTGATGACTATTCAAAGTATACATGGGTTTTATTCCTGCACTCAAAGGATGAAACTCCTCAAATGGTGGTTGATCATATCAAAATGATTGAGTTGGATTCGAAGCTTCCAGTTAGAGCTATAAGGTCAGACAATGGAACTGAGTTCAAGAATGCAGTTCTGAATGACTTTTGTGTTGAAAAGGGAATATCAAGACAATTCTCAGCACCTAGAACTCCGCAACAGAATGGAGTTGTAGAAAGGAAGAATCGTACATTAATTGAAGCTGCAAGGACTATGCTGAGTGAATCAAGGCTTCCAATGTACTTTTGGGCTGAAGCTGTAAATACTGCATGTTATACCCAGAATCGGACTCTGATCAACAAGGACTTAATGAAGACACCCTACGAAATAATGGCTAACAAGAAACCAACGCTCAAGTACTTTCATGTATTTGGTGCTAAATGTTTTATACTTAAAGACGGAGAAGAACGTATTGGAAAGTTCGAGGCTAAAGCTCAAGAAGCTATTTTTGTTGGTTATTCAAGAAGATCTTATCGGGTGTATATTATTGATCAACATCATGTCAAAGAAAGTGTCAATGTAACTTTTGATGACACAAAATTCCCTAACATCCAAAATGATGATCCATCTGAAACTCTTAAGTTCAACAATATGTCAGACTCACACTCAGATGATGAAAACGAACCTGAGGCTGCAACAGGAAACAACAATGATAATAATGTTGATGATCCAAGTGGTAGTGGTGGAAACAGTGAAAACTCTGGAGATACCACTAACACACAAGGAGATTCATCAAGAGATCCTAGCAGCAACTCAGGGGGAGGAGATGAAGGATCAACAAATCAAACACAACATCACAATGAAATTCAAGGCGAATCATCAAGATCTAATCTGCCAAGTCAGAGAATTTGGAGTAGAGCTCATCCTTTTGAGCTAATCATTGGTGATCCAGATGTTGGTGTTAGAACAAGAGGTGCTACACAGAATCAATGCAATTATTCTGGGTTTCTATCTGAAATGGAACCTAAGAAAGTAGAAGAAGCACTGTCTGATCCTGATTGGGTGATTGCTATGCAAGATGAACTCAATCAATTTGAATCTCAAGATGTTTGGAAACTGGTACCCAGACCAAAGGACAGAACTGTAATTGGCACACGATGGGTATTCAGAAACAAGTTGGATGAAGATGGCATTGTAATAAGAAACAAAGCCAGACTGGTTGCAAAAGGTTATTCCCAAGCTGAAGGAATTGATTATGATGAAACCTACGCTCCAGTTGCAAGACTTGAGGCTATCAGGATGTTTCTGGCATTCGCAGCTCACTCCAATTTTAAAGTTTATCAAATGGACGTGAAGAGTGCATTCCTGAATGGAAAGTTAGCTGAAGAGGTATATGTACAACAGCCCCCAGGCTTTGAAGATCCAGATCACATGGACTTTGTATATTTTCTTTTCAAGGCTATCTATGGTCTCAAACAAGCACCCAGAACATGGTATGACACTCTTTCAGAATTCTTGCTTGAAAATGCTTTTGTTAGAGGAGTCATAGATAAAACTTTATTTTATAAGAAACACAATAATGATCTGATAATGGTACAAGTATATGTTGATGACATAATATTTGGGTCTACTAATGATAACTTGTGCAAGAGGTTTGCTAAGTTAATGCAGAGTAGGTAAGAGATGAGCTTAATGGAAGAGCTGAAATTCTTCCTTGGACTTCAAGTGAATCAAAGAATAGATGGAATATTCATTTGTCAGTCCAAGTACCTTAAAGAACTTCTAAAGAAGTATCACATGGAAGATTCAGCATCTGCAAGAACTCCCTCATCTACAGCTGTCAAGCTTGGATTATGTGAAAACTCAATAAAGGTAGACATCACAAGCTACAGAGATATGATTGGATCTCTACTTTACCTAACTGCAAGCCAACCAGATATTATGTATGCCACTTGTATATGTGCAAGGTTCCAAGCGGATCCTAGAGATATTCATCTTGTTGCTGTGAAAAGAATCTTAAGATATCTTAAGGGTACACCTAATCTTGGTATCTGGTACCCTAAAGAATCTGGTTTTAATCTAATAGGATATACAGATTCTGATTATGTAGGTAGTGTTGTTGATAGTGAAAGGCAGAGTGTTTAAACTTGTAACACTATAATTTATGTAACTCAACTAAAGAAAAGATACTTAACCCGAAGACAATCAAGAACGAGAAGTCACAAAGAAATCAATACAAATGAAGACAAAGTAATTGATACAGTTCAACATGGTAAATATGATCAAACAAAGAAGAAATCATTGGAAGAAGTTCAAGTTAAAGTTGTTCATGCCCCAGTGATTTGTAACTCAAAGAATCAAGATCATAACTATCAGTATCAATAAGACTAATCGATTTCAAGTGAAAAAGAAGGAAAGCAATTGTTGGAAAGCCACATTTCTAATTGAACATGGTAATCTATTCAGAAGCAAGAAACCTATCAAGACTAGTCACTTATGAACCAGACCAGTGCATCAAGTGTCAGGACATTGGTAGCAAGTTCATGTCAGTAGTAGAGTTCCAAGTTCAAGAGCTTGTTGAAGAAAATAGAAGACATGAAGAAATCACAAGTTCAAGATGTTGCATTGAAGTTTCAAGTTGAAGCCCAGAATTTCTCTAAGTACTTACAAGGGAACCTATGTAGAAATTCCTATCTAGAAATTCTGGATAAGTTTCTACTTAGAGCCAAGTAGAAATTCTGGAGTTGGAAATATTTTCTAAGTACTCAACTCAGGAAGCTATCTCGAATTTCCTATGTCGAAATTCCTAAGTCGAATTTCCTATGTAGAAATTCTGGAGGTGAAAATATTTTCTAAGTACTCAGGAAGAAGGCTATCTCGAATTTTCTATGTAGAAATTCCTAAGTAGAAATTCCTATGTAGAAATTCTACTTAGAATTCGAGATAGAGCCAAGTAGAATTTCCTATGTAGAAATTCTACATAGAGGACAGTTTCAACATGACACATGGCATCATCCTGGTGGCAGATTTCCAAGCTTTCAAGACAAGATAAGATTCACGTGGACAACATTGGGCCACTCATATCTTATCTTTTGAAGACTACAAGTCATAGATTACAAAGTAGTATAAATAGAAGTACTTGTGTAACTTATTAAGAGAGCAATATTCGAGAGAAACACTTGTAATAAAGAGAGAGTATATTCACAGAGCTTAGTATCATTTACTACCCTCTTTACTTCTGTTGTACTATTGTAATGAATGTTGTAGCAACCCTTTCAAGTTATATATAAGACATATATTCCTTGAATCATTGTGTTCATTTATTACATAGTATTTATTGCTTCATTAATTCGAAAAGTTGTATTCACCCCCCCTCTACAACACATTTGGACCTAACAATTGGTATCAGAGCTTAATGTTTGACAAACAAAACATAGATCCTTGTGTTTGGTAGAAGATTAATGAGTTTTCTCTTCCAGATCTAATTTTCGAGTTTTTCTTGAAAAGTGTGCCTTAATTTTTTTTCGGTGAAAACTCATCCCAAAAATTATTTAAATACTCCAGGTGTGATTATTTAGCTTGGGTGGATTTTAGATAATTTTTGTGATTTAATCTGGGTATTTTGGTTTGTGGTGTTCTTCAAGTGTTCATCACTGTTCTTGGTAAAGAAGACAAAACCAACAACTTTAGATCTCCTTTTCAAAAAGGCAAAAAGTGTAAAAGGTGTTATTGGCTTTTGATTGGACAATTTACTCACAGAAAAAGAATTGTCAGAAGACTCTGTACCTTTCACGTGGGTGTTAGGTGAAGTTAGGTGAGATAAGTCATAAAAGTCAAAAAGTGTGAAAGTGACCTGCAGCAATTTTTTTTCAAGGCAAAAGTTCTACATAGAATATCTACTTACAGAATTTCTACTTAGAAATTTCGACTTACAGAATTTCTACTTAGAAATTTCGACTTGACAGAACTTCGACTTGGTGAAATTTCGACTTGGCAAAAGTTCTACATAGAATTTCGACTTAGCCTAGTCTTGTGTACTTAGAAATTTTTTTGTGACCAGTTTTTGAACTTTGATTTATTTTGAGATAATTCAATTTTCTTTTAATTACTACTCAAGTAATAAGAAAAGTTTATTATCTCTACTTTAAATCTATATTAAGATGGCACCTAAAAATCAATTCAAAATTCCAATGTTCGACCGAGATCACTATGAAGAGTGGGTGTTGAGAATGAAATTATACCTTGAGTCCATTAATCCTGAATACTTGGAAGTCCTTGACAAAGGTAAATTTGTTCCAATGGTGGTTGTTCCTGAGCATATGGAAGGAGATGTGGTTGTACCACAGCGGTCTGAGCCTAAAAAGGCAGCGGACTTTTCAGATGCTGATAAGGAGCAGATAGCCTTTGATACATCCGTTCGACAAACCTTGGTGGAATCCCTCGATCACGAAATGTTTAATGTAGTTAAAGGACTAACTACAGCCAAGAAGATCTGGGATAAGATAGAGGTCGTCATGGAAGGTACAGCTGAGGTTAGAAGTAACAAGACACTCATACTCAAGATGGAGTATGACACTTTCAGGATAAGAAAAGGAGAAAGCATAACAGATGTCTATCTAAGATTCAGTCAGTTGGTGTTGGATTTGAATCTGAGAGGTATAACTCTCCCCATGGTTGAAGTCAACACGAGATATCTAAGGAACCAGCCAAAAAGCATTGAACATAGAGTCTACGCTGTAAGAGAAACCAGAGATTTGCATATAACTTCTCTGGAAGAGTATTATGGAATTCTAAAGACCTATGAGCTGGAGACCCTTCAAGATCAAGCATGGGACAATGATTCAAGAGGAAAAGAAGTGGCATCAGGATTGGTTGCTGATGAGGAAGAGTCTAAGAAGGCAATGGTTGCAGAAAAACCTAGATCATCACCTGCATCTCATCAAGTTGATAATGATGATGAATGCACCTCAAATAGTGATGATGACTACTTCACCCAAGAAGAGCTGGACAACATGGATGATAGTGTCGTGGCATACATGGCGAGGAAGTTCAGCAATATCAGATTCAAAAAGAGTAACCGACCACAGAGAAAATCTTCATCTTTCTATCGGGTTACAAGGGGTGGTGGTAGTTCTTCAGGTTACAAAGGAAAAGGCAAGAGTTCTAGCTACAAATCTCCTTTGGATTTCAAAATGAAGTTCAAATGCTATAACTGTGGTGAAGCTGGACATTTTGCTACGGACTGCAAGAAGCCGAAACAGACTTATCCAAAAGAAAGTTATGAAGCCCTCAAAAGCAAGTATGAAGCCCTGGTGAAGGAAAGACATGGAAAAAGAGCTTTAGTTGTAACAGAAGGTAGAGCTTGGGATGATTCAGACGAGGAAGAAGTTATTCATGCAAACTTTGCCCTCATGGCTGAGACATCAGAGGAACCAGAGGTACCAGTTCTAACCCTTAAGGAAGAAATGTCTATTGATGATTATAAGGTGCAGAACGGGGCTCTTAGCGAAGAGATCTATATGTTGTGCAAAAGCCTAAACACTTCTCAAAAGGAACAGAAAACACTTGTTGCCAAATGCAGAATGCTTGAGGCAAAAGTGGAAGAGTTAGAGGCTGTTTGCACTGTAGATACTTCCCTAAGAGACTCTATTAAATCTTTGGAACACAAGCTTAGCCTTAAAGATGAAATAGAAGCATGTCTTAGGAATAAACTAGCTGAGTTAGAAACAAAATGCGAAGCTTATAAACTAGCTGCTAGTAAGGTGAATGTTGACAGTGATACATTTAAGAAGATAACTGGAGTTGGTGTAGGTCTTGACTATTCTAACTTATCTAAGAAAGAAGGGAAAAGACCTGTAGACACTAGTTCCAGTAAGATCAAGACTGAAATACCTACTTTTCTTAAATCAGCTGTCAAACCCATCTTTAAACACTTCGTTCCTCAAGTAGAAGAAGAGACTGAATTATTAGTTAGATATGAGATAGAGATGGAAGATCGAAAGAAAGAACAACCTGTAACTCCTATTAAATCAGTTAAAATCAAATCCACTAGAGAAGAATCTAGACAAGGATTAGGAGCTAAAGCTGTTAAACAACAGAAAAAGGAAAAAGGCATAAAAGAGGTTAAGGCAGAACGTGTTAAGAAAGAGTGCTATCATTGTAAATCTACTGAACATCTTTCTTACGCATGCAAATCTAACATGAATATTCCTATTACTCATGCCATGCCTGTACCACACACAATGAATAACATGCATATGAACCATGCACAATGTGGTCAACCTAATTGTATGCCATGCACTTTTAACGTCATGCAAACATTTGTAAACTTGATGAATGCAACTAGCCAATCATGTCAAAATTCTACTGCTAGTTCTAATGTCAAAAAGAAGCATGTTAGAGCTAAGACTGCCAGTCCTCCTAAAGTTAGGAGTGACAAACCTTCTCCTAAGACTAACAAAATTGTCAAGTCTGAAAGAGGAAAAGACGAAGTCGAAAGCTCGAGTAATGTTAAAGTAGGTGCATCTACTGTTGTTAAATCTGATAATTCTCGATCTTATAGAAAAGCCGGGCCCAATCAAACATGGGTTCCGAAGAACGCCTAACCAATCTGTGATTGCAGGGCATTAAGCGGAACAGAATTAAAGTTATATGGGTGCTAGACAGTGGAGCATCGAGGCATATGACAGGAAACAAGTCCCTGCTTACAGAGTTGGTTATGAAGGCTGGCCCTTATGTTACCTTTGGAGATGACAGCATTGGTGTGACAAAGGGATATGGCAAATTGAAATCTGGTAATGTCATCATTGAAGATGTTTCCTATGTTGAGGGATTAAAACACAATCTGTTGAGTATCAGTCAATTTTGTGACAAAGGATATGAAGTTATATTCAACAAGAGAGGTGTATCAATCACTCACATTAAGGAAGGTTCGTTGGCTTTGAGAGGAGTTCGAAAGGCAGATCTTTTTGTTGCTGATATGGATTCGGCAAACCAGAATGAAGTGACCTGTTTCTATAGCAAAGCGTCAGATGATGAAAGCTGGCTATGGCATAAGAAGCTGTCTCACTTGAACTTCAAAACGATGAATGCTCTCGCAAGGCGAGAACTGGTAAAAGATCTACCTCAAATGGAGTTTGCTCCTAAAGGACTCTGTGAAGCCTGTGAAATGGGAAAGTCAAAGCGAGCATCGCACAAGAGTAAAGAAATTTCTAGTGTCACTGAGCCTCTGCAACTCCTTCATATGGATTTATTTGGCCCAGTGAATGTCCTATCATTGTCTAGGAAAAGATATGCTTTGGTAATCGTGGATGACTTCTCCAAGTATACATGGGTATTGTTCGTAATGACAAAAGACGAAGTGCCTTTTCAAATCATTGATCACATCACTGAGATTGAGAATGTATCAACACTCACTGTGAAGACGATAAGATCAGACAACGGCACAGAATTTAAAAATGCAATATTGAATGACTTCTGTGTTTCTAAAGGAATACGTCATCAGTACTCAGCCCCGAGAACTCCACAACAGAATGGAGTAGTTGAAAGGAAGAACAGAACATTGGTCGAAGCAGCAAGAACTTTGTTGTATGAATCGAAACTTCCTCTATACTTTTGGGCCGAGGCAGTGAGTACAGTGTGTTACACTCAGAATAGAACCTTGATCATAAAAGATAAAGAAAAGACACCATGTGAACTAATGAATAACAGAAGACCAACAATCAAATACTTTCATGTCTTTGGAGCTAAATGTTATGTACTTATAGATGATGAAAATCTAGGCAAGTTTGAAGCAAAGGCACGTGAAGGAATATTTATTGGTTATTCTACAAATACGGTGGCAGCTTATCGGGTATTCTTAGTGAATGAACGGAAAGTGATTGAAAGCTACAATGTCAGATTCGACGATACCAAACTCCCATCAATTTCTAAAGATAATAGTGAACCTGAGTCCCTAAAATTTCATAATCTGGACTTGGATGAAATTGAGGATGAACCTGAGTTGGTTGTTACTTCAAATATACCAAGTGATCGTGAAGCTATACCTGAGTCTAGTGGACAATCGAATTCTACGAGATCAGAAGAAACTTCTTCCGCACGTTCTGGCAACAACTCAGGGGGAGTAAATAGCAGCTCAAGAACAGGTGATCAAGACTCGAGGAGAAATGACACTAGTTCTGTAGGAGATGGTACTAACTCAGGGGGAGTTAGTAGAAACAACACAAGTAGTCAGCACAACAATTCAGAAAGTCAAGCTGAATCATCAAGACAATTACCAAGAGAACGGGTATGGAGTAGAGACCATCCGTTTGAATTAATTATTGGTGATCTAGATGCTGGTGTGACTACTAGAAGATCTACAAGAGCTGACATGGCAAATATCTGCTTGTACTCTGGGTTCTTGTCCAAACTAGAACCTAAAGAAATAGAAGAAGCTCTTGGTGATGCTGATTGGGTGATTGCAATGCAAGAGGAGCTCAATCAGTTTGAAAGGCAGAAAGTTTGGAAGCTGGTACCCCGACCAAAGAATAGATCAGTAATTGGAACTAAGTGGGTATACAGAAATAAACTGGATGAAAACGGACTTGTAACTCGAAACAAGGCTCGTTTGGTAGCAAAAGGTTACTCTCAACGAGAGGGAATTGATTATGATGAAACCTACGCTCCAGTTGCAAGACTTGAGGCAGTCAGGATGTTCTTGGCCTTTTCAGCACACAAGAACTTCAAGGTTTTTCAGATGGATGTGAAAAGTGCCTTCCTGAATGGAGAGCTAGAAGAAGAAGTGTATCTGGAACAGCCACCTGGCTTTATTGATCCAGAACTTGAAGATTTTGTGTTTCTTCTCTTCAAAGCTGTCTATGGCCTCAAGCAATCCCCAAGACGATGGTATGAAACCCTATCCTTGTTCTTAATTGAAAATGGTTTTATTAGGGGAGTAATTGATAAAACATTGTTCTACAAAAATGTAAAGGGTGATTTGATACTTATTCAAGTGTATGTGGACGATATTATTTTTGGGTCATCTAATGAGCGCTTGTGCGAGAAATTTGCCAAGTTAATGCAGGATAAATATGAGATGAGCATGATGGGGGAGCTGTCTTTCTTCCTTGGATTACAGATCAGTCAAAGAAAAGAAGGAATCTTTATCTGTCAATCTAAGTACATCAAAGATTTACTCAAGAAGTACAATCTTGAAGATGCATCAGCAGCTAAAACTCCCATGCCAACAGCCACGAAGCTTGATGAAGACAAATCAGGTAAACCAGTTGACATCACAAGCTATCGAGGTATGATTGGCTCACTTCTCTATTTAACTGCAAGTAGACCCGATATCATGTTCGCAACTTGTTTGTGTGCAAGGTTCCAAGTGGATCCTAGAGAGTCACATCTCATAGCCGTCAAACGAATCTTTAAGTATCTCAAGGGAACACCAAATCTAGGGATTTGGTACCCAAGAGATACAGGTTTTAATCTAATAGGCTATTCGGATTCAGACTATGCAGGTTGCAGGATCGATAGGAAAAGCACATCTGGTGCTTGTCAATTCCTAGGCAGAAGATTGGTGTCCTGGCAAAGTAAAAAGCAACATACAGTATCTACTTCTACTGCTGAAGCTGAGTACATTGCTGCTGGAAGCTGTGTAGCTCAAATACTGTGGATGAGGAACCAATTGAAAGATTATGGCATGGAACATACAAAGATTCCAATCATGTGTGACAACACTAGTGCCATTGCCATGACCAACAATCCTGTAGATCACTCCAGAACCAAGCACATAGACATCAGGTATCATTTCATCAGAGAACATGTCGAGGAAGGGACTGTGGAGTTACATTTTGTACCCACAATGCAACAAATTGCAGATATATTCACCAAGCCTCTTGATGAAGTAACATTCAATAGGTTGGTTGGTGAATTGGGGATGCTTAACACAAGTTAGTAAATCCTCCTATCTGTAACATCCAAGTTTTGATCATTTACATATGTTTGTTTTTCTTATTAAATGCCTAGTGGAAAACATATGTAAATAATCTTTAAAAATTGCACAAAATATCACTTCTGCATGCCATTTAATCATTTTGAACTTAGACTTTAAGATGTTTAATTAATGATTATTATATGGTGTATGTTGTGTTATTTTTCATAAATTCACTGTGCTTTAATTGAAATTATTGATCAAACCTTTGAATTTATGCTCATTAATTGCATGAACATAGGGGGAGTTAAATTCATGGATCTCTAAATTTATCATGATTTTAAATAAATTTTTCTATGTTTTTCATGTAATTTTTATATAATTTAAAGCCTTAGAATTGTCAAGGAATGTCTCTTTTAATGGTTTTTATTAAAAATCCTTGAATTGGTATTTATTTTAATTTAGCAAAATTTAATTATTGATTTTCCAGAAAAATTGCCAAATTTTACTAAGTACCTTCAAAATTTCGACTTAGAGTCTATCTCGAAACTCATCTCGAAATTCCGCTTGAATTTCGACTTTGAGCTTCCAGGAGTGAAGTTTTGAAAATTCTAAGTCTGGTAAATTTTTCGACTTAGTGTCTATCTCGAACTTTATCTCGAAATTCGACTTACAGTTCGAGATAGAGTTCCAGGTGTAAGAGATTTGAATTTTCTAAGTCTGGGAAAATATTCGAGTTAGCATCTCTCTCGAAATTCATCTCGAAATTCGACTTGAAGTTCGACTTAGAGTCTATCTCGAAATTCAACTCGAAATTCGACTTGAAGTTCGACTTAGAGTCTATCTCGAAATTCAACTCGAAATTCGACTTGAAGTTCGACTTAGGGTCTATCTCGAAATTCATCTCGAAATTCGACTTGAAGTTCGACTTAGAGTCTATCTCGAAATTCAACTCGAAATTCGACTTGAAGTTCGACTTAGGGTCTATCTCGAAATTCATCTCGAAATTCGACTTGAAGTTCGACTTAGAGTCTATCTCGAAATTCATCTCGAAATTCGACTTGAAGTTCGACTTAGAGTCTATCTCGAAATTCAACTCGAAATTCGACTTGAAGTTCGACTTAGAGTCTATCTCGAAATTCATCTCGAAATTCGACTTGAAGTTCGACTTAGAGTCTATCTCGAAATTCAACTCGAAATTCGACTTGAAGTTCGACTTAGGGTCTATCTCGAAATTCATCTCGAAATTCGACTTGAAGTTCGACTTAGAGTCTATCTCGAAATTCAACTCGAAATTCGACTTGAAGTTCGAGATGGGTCTTTCCTGAGAGGTTTAATGCTGTTTAAAATTGTTTAAGTGAATTTAATTCGAGTTAGCCTCTATGTCGAAACTTATCTCGAATTTCGACTTGATGTTCGAGATGGAGTTCGACATAGAAGTTCGACTTAGAAGTTCGACATAGAGTTCGATTTAGATTACCCTGTGCTTAAGTTTTTTTTCATTTACACAGGGATATTTTTGTCATTTCACTCTATTGCCTATATATACAACATTAACCCGATTTTACTTTCACTTTTACCCAATTGTTTTACAACCTAATTTTTACAGCAGCCCTCCCTCCCACCCACGACTGTTCATAGTTGTGGTTGAATCTCTTACATATAACGAACTACTGTCCATTTTGTTTCTTGATTTTACTATCTGCATCACGTTTAACCGTTTATATTGTGCGTAGTTTTGTGTTTAACATCGTAACTGTTCATCTTCACAGATACATACATACACACGATTTACACACACTTCTCACATAAATATTATTACTGCAGATTTTGTTTTCACAGTAGTTTGTTACTGACTCTTGTTTAATTCCGTAGTTTAATTTTCACTACACCATCACAGTTGTGTTCTCAATTAAAAGGGATTAAAACGTTTTTTTTAATACAAAAACAAATGACTCACCAATTTTCTCTTGCAAAACATAATTTTTATAATATTCCGACTGAAATTGGTGATCAACTCCCGCGTTTCAAGTTTTGGGTACGATATCTTAATTTGTACTCCAAAGCTAGTACTGCTTTTACTGCAAAACCTACACTGGTCCATGATGCTTTGCAGCAGTTATGGACTAGTGCAGTACCTTTTGGGAGTAAATCGACCCCCTACGGTTTTACTTTTACCTTGGAGGGTCAAAATTTTGAGGTTACAGAGGCTATTTTTAATACAGTTCTTGGTTTTCCAGTCAAGGATTCTTATGACCCTGAACCTACAGCGGCTGAGCGCCAGATTTTTTTTGAAGCAATTGGATGTTATCCTCCCCCTGGACGACTATCCACTTCAAATATTCAAAAACAATTTTTTCATGTGGAATGGAATTACTTTTTCGAGGCCATTACTAGATGCTTTCGGGCACGAGAAAGAGATTTTCATCAAATTTCCATTCCCATGCAAATTTTTGGTGTTTCCCTAGCCCTGGAACTAAACATTAATTATGGCAGGCTTGTTCTTTCAGAATTAGTGGCTACAATGGGATCACCTGAAACCAGAGACATTTCACACAATGATATTGTCTGCTGGTATCCTCGTTTCTTGCAAATGCTAATCAATCATCTCGTGCCTTCTAATGCTTTCTCACTTAGGCAGGCCTTTGTTCGAAGTCCCACCTCTGCACCTCTAGGCATGGGCACTAAATCACTAACAACTATTGCTAACCAGGATAAACATCAGGGTAAACCTATGTCTATTCCTGAGAACATTCAAGTGTGGCTCTCTTATGATGCAGGTGTAACTACTCTCGC
This sequence comes from Oenanthe sinensis, assembly GCA_028671895.1. Taxonomy (NCBI): domain Eukaryota; kingdom Viridiplantae; phylum Streptophyta; class Magnoliopsida; order Apiales; family Apiaceae; genus Oenanthe; species Oenanthe sinensis. The sequence continues at coordinate 26,365,655 of CM053814.1, forward strand.
GGGGACTTCACAAATCTCATCACATGCTCAGAATCCATCTGCCCACAATGAAGCATTTCAAGGGATTCCTGATGAGCATATTGATGACGAACAAGATGAGGGCCAATCTCTCAGTCACTTCATAGCCAGGCCAAGGGAACAGCAACCGTCTCCTAAGACAACACATGCTGCTTCTGCTTCCTCTGTTGGCCAAGGTAATGAAGGAGGTACATTCTTCGAACCTAACACTCCTTCCTCCTCTGATTCTGATTCCGTGGCCCAAGATTCTGCTAACCCGCAGGATCTATCCCAGGGTGATAGCCATATTTCTGCGTCTACTTCTCTAACTTCTTCACTATCACCCCTGTTAACGGGAGTTAAAAGGCCGGCACCTTTAGAATTAGGTGAGAGTACTGATGAGAGTGACCCTGAAGTGCAGCCAATTTTCAGGAAGCGAGCCAAATTTTCACAAGCTGCTACTTCAAAAGCCCAGTCCATCCCTAGCGTGTCTATCACAACCACTCCACCTCACGAGAGTGGTTCTCCCCTTGCACAGTCAACACCTAGGATGGTTGCTGAGGATTCAGTGTCTTCTGAAGAGCCTGTTCCTTCAGTTAGGCCGGAAGTTTTACGAGCTTCGAAAGTACCTTCACCGGTACGTCCTGATGCTGCAGAGAGGATCGGTTCTACTGTTGTACTTGAACACTCTGCAGCCTCTCAGCCTGAGATTCCACCTCAGGACACAACAGGGTACATAGATCCTATAACTGTTCATAATTTTTCTTATCCAGTTTATGCAGGTACTGCTTTGACTCTGGGTTCCTTTATTGAAGACATACACGAGCGTGAGACAGGGAGTGAGTGCGAGCGTTTAGGGAGTGAGGGACCTTCATTTTTAAGGCCCGAACCTGAGCGTAAAACACAAACAGAACGATTTTTAGAGCGAGAAAACCTAAGCCAAACACCGTCCCTTATTCTTGAAAATCTGGATATACGTATGTCAGCAATAGAAAATCAGATGGAGCAGTTTGGGCAATCTATGGGGCAGTTAGGGGTTAATGTCGGCGATAACAAGCGAGCTCTTGATGACTACGCAGCACGGATGGCAGGCCAAGCTGAAGCTTTAACAGATATGACGAACAAAGTCAATGACCTGGGCCATGCTGGTGGTGTCTTGGGCAGCACTCTGTATGAAAGAATGGGGCGTGTGGAGAGTGTTCTGCATACAATGGCAACAGAAGTCAGTCGTATGATGTATGCAGTTCGACACTTAGTTCCCCCGGAGTGCTTCGATGACCATTTCAATCAACCTCCCCCGGATGCTGATGGTGCAGGTGGTGCTGCTGGACCGACTACTGGCCCTTCTGGTTTTGGTTCAAGTGCTGGTGGATCGGGTGCCCAAGGTGATGTTCAGGATAACTCACCTAAGGGGGAGAAAGGAGGTAATGAGACGACACAACAGTCACCCCGTGCTGAAGAAGAGATTGATCCAATGGTGACTGATGAGGAGGCTCAGAGGAAGCGAAAGGGTAAAGCAGTGATGGTTGAACAAGAAGAGCCATTCACTGACTTTGGTGATCAACAGGAACACGTGCAAGTTGATTCAGATTCTGATATGGAAGACGTACCTCTAGCACATGCAATTAAGAGATCTTTGGAGGAACAAGGTGGAGGTGCTGGGGCGTCTGCTGAAGAGATTCCTGTTGATGAGGAGACCCTGAAAGCTCAGCAGTTAGCTCTGGAACAAGCTCAATTTTTCAAAATAAAGATGATGCAAGATAAAGCTGTTTTTCTTGAGAAGCAAGTGGAGCTCAAGGAAAAGCAGTATGATCATGAGCTTGCCAGACTAGCTGACCCTCAAGTTGATCTGGACAAAAGGAGGATTGGATAGAAATGGGACGATGCACGAAAGATACTGATGGGGTCGTGTGCACATGGAGTTCATAATAAGGAGGCAGATGACTTGTTCTTCAACTTGAACATGAAGAATCCGATGACGATGGACTATATAAATGCTTTGAAGAGAATGATTTCTAAAGTCCGTGTTGGATACAAATCGGTGGATAATGAATGGCAAGTTATTTTGTCTTTAATTGATGGAGCCCCGATATCTTTTATGTATGTTGATGATCAGTTTATGTCGAGAAGATCTGCGTCGGAGTTGTTCTTGCTAGCAACTAAAATTCAATATTCTCAAGCTGAGGAGCTAAGCATTCTGTATAGAGATCAGTTAATGCAGTTAGCAGAGGACAAGGGACCAGAATTCTCAGCCAATCCAGACGTTGTCAGAATGGTTGTTGATAGAAAGATGAAGAGGGTTAGCTTGGAAGAAAATGACTTGATGGCTCTATCGGTGGAATCCCTTAAAGCTGTTTGCAGACAAATGATGGGTAAGGGATTCACCTCGGATATTAAAGAAAAATCAGTGGAGTTCATTGAGAAGATAATCTTCCAGAAGAGCAGTGAAATATGGAAGTGCGATGTCATTGCTCCAAATCCTCTGGATAACGTGAAGATTGAGCCAGAGCTAATGCAAAGAAAATGGGATATTCTACAAGCTGTGAAAAGCGTAGATGAAGCTCTGACTCTTCCTTCAGGACCCCTGGAACAAGGAGAGATAAGGGAGGCAGTTGGTGTTCCAGGAAGAGAAAGTGTATACTGGATTCATTCTTACACAGATGATACAGCTGATGCCTTGGTGTTCATTGATGCAGACCAGAATCAAACCTTCTTGCATATGAGTAGGAAATGGCTGCTACAGACTCAAGATGCTGCATTTCTAGACAAAGTCAGAGATGAATTCAAATTGGGAGATGTAGAGGATAGGTTTGCAGATGAAAAGCAGAGACTGTTAAAGTACTTGTCTGAGGTAGTAAAGGAGAAAAGGAGAATGGAGTCAGATGCGGCTAGTAGGTTCAATACCAACCGTGTCAAGGGCTACCCTAAAATGATATACTGTCAGTTCAAAGCTGATAAAGCTCATTGGAAGCCTCAGCTCATCATGAAAAACTTTGAGGACATTCCGAAGATCAGAACTACCCAGGAAGTTGATAAACTAAGAAGGCTTTTCAGACATCCATATCCAGAACCCAAGAATCCTCTGGAAATGGAAGCAGTAAGTTTGCTGAATGCGAGATGGGCACAACTACACGATCCAGTATACAAAAGAGAACAGCAAAGGAAAGAAAGGCGCAGAAAACAAGGAGAAGATAAGCGCAGTGCTGTTAAGGAAGTTAGGAAGGGGAAACGGAATTAGAGTTAAAGTTCAAAGGGATGTGAACTTGAAGTTGGAAAAACTTCATATCTTTTGGTTGCTCTAACTCACTTGAGGAAAATTCACCTGACCACGGTATGCGAGATAGGCTAATTCACCATACTGCAACCGTGAATCAGAGTGGATCCAATAAGGTGATATGAGTTGGACTGAAAGGTATGAAATAATCCAGGTAATAGAGATCATCTCAATGGTCTTTAATTCGAGGTTCGAATTTTCTTTCTAGCTGATATTTATTTTCTAAAGTTCTTTGTATTGTTTTCAAGTTTTTATTCAAGTGTAAAATGTGCAAGACATTAATGTTACTTATCTTTTCTCGTCTCATTATTTAGTTGAGTTATCCTTCTTTAATTTGAATGTCATTGTTAGACAATCAAATAGGGGGAGATTGAAAGGCAGAGTGTTTAAACTTGTAACACTATAATTTATGTAACTCAACTAAAGAAAAGATACTTAACCCGAAGACAATCAAGAACGAGAAGTCACAAAGAAATCAATACAAATGAAGACAAAGTAATTGATACAGTTCAACATGGTAAATATGATCAAACAAAGAAGAAATCATTGGAAGAAGTTCAAGTTAAAGTTGTTCATGCCCCAGTGATTTGTAACTCAAAGAATCAAGATCATAACTATCAGTATCAATAAGACTAATCGATTTCAAGTGAAAAAGAAGGAAAGCAATTGTTGGAAAGCCACATTTCTAATTGAACATGGTAATCTATTCAGAAGCAAGAAACCTATCAAGACTAGTCACTTATGAACCAGACCAGTGCATCAAGTGTCAGGACATTGGTAGCAAGTTCATGTCAGTAGTAGAGTTCCAAGTTCAAGAGCTTGTTGAAGAAAATAGAAGACATGAAGAAATCACAAGTTCAAGATGTTGCATTGAAGTTTCAAGTTGAAGCCCAGAATTTCTCTAAGTACTTACAAGGGAACCTATGTAGAAATTCCTATCTAGAAATTCTGGATAAGTTTCTACTTAGAGCCAAGTAGAAATTCTGGAGTTGGAAATATTTTCTAAGTACTCAACTCAGGAAGCTATCTCGAATTTCCTATGTCGAAATTCCTAAGTCGAATTTCCTATGTAGAAATTCTGGAGGTGAAAATATTTTCTAAGTACTCAGGAAGAAGGCTATCTCGAATTTTCTATGTAGAAATTCCTAAGTAGAAATTCCTATGTAGAAATTCTACTTAGAATTCGAGATAGAGCCAAGTAGAATTTCCTATGTAGAAATTCTACATAGAGGACAGTTTCAACATGACACATGGCATCATCCTGGTGGCAGATTTCCAAGCTTTCAAGACAAGATAAGATTCACGTGGACAACATTGGGCCACTCATATCTTATCTTTTGAAGACTACAAGTCATAGATTACAAAGTAGTATAAATAGAAGTACTTGTGTAACTTATTAAGAGAGCAATATTCGAGAGAAACACTTGTAATAAAGAGAGAGTATATTCACAGAGCTTAGTATCATTTACTACCCTCTTTACTTCTGTTGTACTATTGTAATGAATGTTGTAGCAACCCTTTCAAGTTATATATAAGACATATATTCCTTGAATCATTGTGTTCATTTATTACATAGTATTTATTGCTTCATTAATTCGAAAAGTTGTATTCACCCCCCCTCTACAACACATTTGGACCTAACAGATAGGAAGAGCACCTCAGGGAGCTGTCAATTCCTAGGGAGAAGATTGATTTCCTGGTACAGCAAGAAACAGCAAACAGTTTCCAATTCTACAGCAGAGGCTGAGTACATTGCTGCGGGAAGCTGTTGCGCTCAGATCTTATGGATAAGGAATCAACTCAGAGATTATGGCTTTGTGATAAATAAAATTCCTATTTTATGTGATAACACAAGTGCCATTGCAATCTCCAACAACCCTGTACAGCACACGAGGACAAAGCACATAGATATCAGGTATCATTTTATTCGAGAACATGTTATGAATGGTACTGTGGAGTTACACTTTGTACCCACAGAAGAACAGACTGCAGATATTTTTACTAAACCACTTGATGAATCCACATTCACCAGGTTGGTTGGTGAACTTTGGATGTTGAATAGTTCTTCATCTTAAATCCCAATTCACATCTGCATTATGTTCTTAAATAAAATTTCAAGTGTTTGTTATGTGAATATTTGTCATAACACTTGTGAATTTATTTTACTAAATTCTAGTTCTCAAATGTGTGTTTAGTGTATATTATTATAATATTTTATTTTATCTATTTTGATTGTATTCTACTATATTTTAATTTTAGATTATTATCTTTAAAAATAATTTAATCAAAATTTTACAAGTTAGAATTTTGGTAAAAGTTATTTTTATTTGAAAATAATTTAATATTGAAGTATAGTTATTATATATTGTATATATTTATGATTAAGTTTAACTAATAGGTTAATAGAACTTTGTACAGTTTTATTTAATTGGCATCTTTACTGTATATATATCTTTATTATTTTTGTTTTCCAACAATTGGTACATATTATTTTTATTTTTTAAAACTGTTAGTATCATTATTTCTATATATAAGTGTGTAAGTTTATTTTTATTTTTATTTTTATTTTTATTTTTATTTTTATTTTATAGTTATTTTTATTTTTACGAGAAATTGTTCTAAGAATCATAAGTATTAAATGTCAATATTTAAAGGACTTGTGAATTTCTTTACATTTATTTTCTCGAGCTTACACATATCACTGATAATTGTTATGAGTATAATTGTCATATGCTTGAGTAACAATTATTAGATATAATGTATGAAGTTAAGTGCCAATTTTCATTCCTATGATTATTTAGTATTTAGCGATGATATTTTATCTTATTAAAATTATGAATTGAAGCAATTAAATGTTTATTAGCTTCAGAATTTTAATACGATGAGATATTAGGAGCATAATTACTTGCTTTTTGAAATTATTATTAATTATCATATTTTGATAGTTTGTTATTGTTTCATCGCAATTAATTGAGATTTTCGTTGTTAGTGATAATATATATTGTGGTATCTGAAAATCACTAATAATAAAAGCAGATCTGTGTCCTGCCGAAAAAGAGCAATCGACTCGAGGTAAAAGCAGGTAATCTCGATCTTGATATATTCTCTAATCAATTAATATAAAAATATATATAATTGATATATTGAGCCCTCAGTGGCTATAGGACGAGATCAAGGGATTGAAAACCTACATTCTCTAACACAGATCATAGAACCACAAACACTCAAACAGATTCAACTTCATCTACTAAACCCCTGAAAAGAAAAGTTTGATCAACTAAAGAGGGTGAGAGAGTAAGTGCCTCTAGTGCACTAGAAAAGAGAAGTATCTATGAGTGTTCCAGCAGCTCTGCCTCTAGTTAGAATATGTAATTGAAACTGAGGCAACTGCTAACTAATTTATATCCTCCCAAAAGGGTATAGATTTGCAAATGGCAAAACTGTTACTAGGTTCGTCATCTTAACATGATGAGTCTATTGAATTCGGCCTGTCAGCCAAGGCCATTTGTAAAGAGTCAACTTCATCTGGACACTCTCAAACACTGCAAACCATATATGTAATATTCAAATGCACTGTAAGGATTGTCACACACTAAGGATGAATTGACGGAAACAATTATTCTAAACTTCTATATCAAGGAAGAAAGAATGATTGATGATTCTGACTGAATCAACATGCCTTCATAGGCATCAGGAGGAAACATGGATCATTTGCTACATTATAGATCCTTGTCTCCCTCCCCAGATGGAACATATCTGGATTCCTAACGGAATAGATCATCTTAGATGATCAGCAACTCATTGAATCTATTCCTGAAGCAATTCAGTTTTCAAAGTCAAATATTGTAATAGAATCAATTGAGGACGGGGATTTACGAAACCCCATTGCACCACCAGTGACCTCTCTTGAAGGGGCTATGGTGATCTTTCTTGCAGGTACAAAAGATTGTGTCATCCGTACTGAGAGAGAAACAGTGTTGTGAGAAAAGAGTGAAACACAAGTGAGAAAGAGTGAAAATATATATTCTATGAGTGAAACACTTAGAGAGTATATGAGTGAAACACTTGTGAGAAACACAAAGTAAAATCACACACTAGCACAATTACCAAATCACATTCTCAATTCCCTGTTACAGATTTCTAATGTTACTCAACTAAGAGGGATGAAATTTCTTCTGATATTAAGGATTCTGAAGAGGATTACTCAACTAAGGGGGAGAAGTTTCAACAAGATCCAAATAGGAGGAAAGTGTTGAACAAGATCCAAAAGGGAGAATTGTTGAACAAAGTCTTTTTACTAGAAGAGGATTACTCCATTGTTGAACAAGAAAAGGGGGTATATAACAACATGTTTGGATTGGATATAACTAATGATTATTTATTAGTTCTTCTATTCCATTTGATTTTAGAAGATTCTTGTATATAGGATTAACCGGATTTTCTAAAATGCATAACATGTCATAGTTTGCATTTTTTATATCTGCGATGGTTTAATGCTGTATGTATGCCATGTCTGTTGTTACCTCAAGTAAGGAGAGAATGAATTCACCTTAGATGAGAAGTGAAGACAGGAGTTGGAGAAATAGAGGAGAAGTGGTAATAAGAAGAGAACAAGACTTCATCCCTGCCATCCTAAGGGGGAGTAGTGATGAGTCTGAGAAATGAAGATAATTCTACTTGTATAATATGTTCAGTGCTAGAGGAACAAATATCTTTCATTTCAGTTACTCAAGAAATCTGGAAATGTACAATCTGATCCAGAGAAACCAGCCACTGAAGATGTACCAATGACACCTAGTCACAAAAGTTAAACTCTAGAAGAAGGTGAAGTTGATACTTCTGAAGCTGGTAATGATAAGTAAGTCAAGATAGAACTTTGTTCTATTTGTTCAGTCTAGAGGAACAACTATCTTGTATTTATCATTAATGTTTGAATCTGGCAATGTTTAATATAAACCAGAACTAAGTTTTTTTTATTTACAAGTTTTATTGTTATATCTTTTTCTTGTTTGTTAGTTGAGTTATCCTCTAGTGATTTGCTTGTTATTGTTTAACAAACAAATAGGGGGAGATTGAAAGGCATATGTTTAAAAGCCTATTTGTTTAGCGAGATGACAACTCAACTCAAACATAGATAATTTGTAAGTAAATATATTATCTGTCACAGAAATCTTCAGCAGGTATTATTTGACAAGAAAAAGAAGATCAAAGTCAATCTACAGACTTGAAGCAGTACTGCATTGAAAGAAGATCAATTTAATTGATCATGCCTCAGTGGAGTATTTAAGTTTGAAGAAGCTACAATGTCAGAAGATTTCATTTTTGTGTGACATCAGAAATAGTCAAGTCAGAAGGAGCAGAAGTGAACCATTATAAAAGTCAAGTGAAGAATTTTATTTGTTGTGAATCACTCGTGAACCAGACAGTACACAGAGTGTTGGCAAAATACAGAGAAGGTTCTTTATTACAGAAGAAGTGGTCAGCTACAGACATCGGTGTGAAGACAGAAGATTTAAAATTATATCATCAACAGTCGTGGAGTCAAGACTTTAATTTAATTCTCTATTAATTGATTAAATTATTTAGTTAATTTAATTGGTAAATTAATTCAATCAGAATTAATTTATTCCTTAAATTAATTAAGAAATTAATTAATTTAGAATCATTTTAGAATGAAGAAGACTTTAATTTAATTCTATTATCAAAAAAAATAATTTATTATATATCCTATTTACTTAGATTAATTCAAAAAGAATTAATTTAATTTATAAGATATATAGTAAAAGTAATAGAATTTAAATTAAAAAGAAAAAAAAAAGGAAGAAGGTTAGAAGATATGTATATCAAATGACAGAAGCAAGTCGGCCAAATTTGTTGGTCGGGAAGACTTTTGAAAAGTCTCCCGGAGACTTTTCAAAAGTCTCCCCGAGGCTTTATTAAAAAGAAAAAAAAAGAAAAAGAAAGCACATGTACACTTCACATTCAATCATGCAGGTCGACAGAAATAAACTCGGGAAGACATTTTGAAAGTCTCCCCGAGACATTTCAAAATGTCTCCCCGAGTGATATATGTCTCCCACAGGATTAAAAGTCTTCCCCAACAAATTAAATGATTTTTCATTTAATTCCAGAAGTCTCTTCAAGCCCAGAAAAAGTCTCCCCGAGGAGAAAAAGTCTCCCCGACCAAGAAAAGTCTCACAGAACCAGATTTGCCTATAAATATCAGATTAGATCAGTAGATACAAACAATTCAATTCACTTTCTATTCAGCTAAAAAGAAAAATACAGAGCATTCATGTTAAATATTCTGTAGAAATTCTAAAGAGCTATTAGTGTTTATCTGATTTAATCTTGTAACCCACATCAAGTTTAATATAAGTATTTTACTTGAACTGTGTTTCTTTGATTATTATTTCGTGATAATAATTTAAATTGTTTAATCAAAAATTATCCGAAACAGATTTTAATATTTATTAAAGATTGTATTCAACCCCCCCCCCCTTCTACAATCATTTGGACCTAACACCCTTTTTGATGATTACATAATTATTTTAGGAGTTAATAAATCTCCCCTCAATCTAAGAACTCCTTGCATAAAAAATTAGCACAAAAATATACTAGCAAGAATATTCTAACTAATTCAGCATAGAAAAATATATGAGCGATAAAATAACTAGCTATTTAACTTAAGCAAAATATCCATCCATAGCATAAAACCAAAATAAGCTCAACCCTGAGCAAAATATTCAGCAAAGAAGTTCAGCAGATAGCAAATTCAACCAAGTAAAATTAAAAAAATTCATAAAAATTCATAAAATCATAAAAACCCAAGTCCCAAACTCAAGTACTCCTGAAATATTCTCCCCCTTAATAACCAAAAATGGCATTAAGGCTCTTGGAGGACCCATATATTCAATGATCATTTTCTTTATCTCACGAACTTCTGAAATTAAATCTTGAAGAACATCAAACATAGGTCCAGAAGTAGCAGTAGAATCTAGTTGACTAGTGTATGAGATGAGTAGGGGTTGTAGGGCAGGCATTTGAATCCTTTCCAGCATGCCAACTTCACCAACCCTCGAGCTAGACTAAGTTAGATTAGCCACATCAAAGAACTCAATGGCATCCACTTATCACGATCATATAGTTTAACTCCAACAAACCTAAATACCTTTATCAATAATAAACCATACGGAAGCCCCATTTTCTTCTACTTGACACGCCCAATCATATTGTTGAAAATCAACCCAGACAAATTAAATTTCTGACCCTTAAGCAGTAGAGACACAATGATCAAGAACCTCTTTTTTTAGTGATAAAAAAGAAGTATTTTTCAGATTAAATAGACATCGATTTTTTAGGGACCGATGTTATTAGCACCTTTGACATCAGTGACATTATTGATAGATGTTAAATGTGTGATGTTTATTACAGCTTTTCTAGTAGTGTTTAGTGATAAAAAAGAAGTATTTTTCAGATTAAATGAGTTTGGAATGAAAATATCCCACTACCCAAAACATTTTATCAATAAAATATATAAAGCTTATTACACCATATAAATAATAAATCATATAAAATTTAAAATTCAAATTTTACACAATTGACTAAATAAAAGTAATTGCATGAGTATACAGAAAAAACATAAAACAAGATAATTGAGGATAATTATATGAAGAGACACAGTGTTAGTCCCAAATATCGTAAAAGGGGGGGTTGAATACGATATAGTCCAATTTTAATCTTCTTCACGGAATATACTTTAATGGACTTGGACTTCTAAACAGGAGTACAATCAAACAACAGTCATAGCAATATGAACATAGTTCGTTCGGGGAATATATCTTTTTATTAATATAATCCCCGAGGGGTGTGCTACATTTCTAACAACTGAGGTTAGCTACAATGATTCACTAGTTTACAGATACAAGTGTTCGTTACGAGCAATCAATACAATCAATACAACAACTACTATCTCATTAATGGATTCTGTGTATGTATGTCTTGAATGCTCTCTGAATATTTCTCTCGACTTGTTCTGCAATTGAATGAATATTAAAGACGAAGTCTCTGTTGCTTTTTGTGTAGTCTTGTTACCAACCCATATACATGGCTCAATTAGAACCAAGTAAAATAGATTGTTTCCATTCTATTTTATCAACAATCGAAGGAATAAAAATTAACCATCAATGTGTCTTAATAACAATCGAAATAGAAATAAAATGAATTTAGTTAATTAACTTTATTTCATTCACAACAATCAGATGTAGTTTGAGTGGGATAACAATCGGCTCCTTGCTTCTTTGCTTTTTCTTGTTAATGCTTTAACAATCGGAGAATTCTTTTGCCTTGTTTCTTTCTTAGATAGTTCCTTAACAATCGACAAAAACAATATTCAAGTCCTAACCATCGGCCATTCCAAGTGCTTTAATAATCGTCATTATTTAAAAGATTTAATCTTTAAATAAATCTTTTAAGTGCCTTAACAATCGGCAAAGATGTAGTGCTTTAAGTGTAGGAAATTTTGTACTTAGACTATTTTTCAGTCCTTGCAAAATTGTCTACTACCTTGAATCAAGTTTAATGATTTACCTTTGCTTTGCGAACTTGATTCTTTCTTAAGTTTGACATCTCTAGCCAATTCTTCTGATTCATAGATGCAGTTCTCAATTTCATTTGTGCTGACGTTTAGTGCAACTGGTCTGGTTCACAAATGACTAACACGATCTTGATTACTCCATCTTCTTGACTATATAATTGACTATGTTCCTTGTTGATAAACGAATGCTTCTATAACTCACTGAAATCTTCTGTCTTCTTTGTAATACCCTTTGATACCATTAAAACTCTTGAACCACTTAAATTTTATTCTTCACTAAGGCTTGAACATGTTAATAAACTTCTTTCAGTGGCCTTCAATGTCTTCAAGGCTTCTTCTGATATTCAGGATATTATGTCTTGAAGTTATAACCGATTCGCAGTCGATTCCTGTGCTTCATTTAATATTAGTTATATATCTTCATGTGTTGAGTTAGTTACCTCGGTTACATGTTACGTACGTTACATTATGCTTTACATATAGAAAGAGTATATATTCGATAATGCATGTAATAAATAACAAATTAAGTATAATGATAAAAAACAAATGACAGATAATGAATAAAATAGCTTGCTGATATTAAAGAAGATAAAAGAGTGAGCTGCATACCAAAATCAGCTTACTGTTTCTACACAGTGCACACACCAAGTTCTCTTCTGATTATAATAAAACGTTCCTCAGGGAGAGGCTTTGTGAAGATATCAGTCAATTGATACTCAGTTGGAATGTAGACCAAATTTATCTTGCATTTTTCCACATTGTTCCTTAGAAAATGATGCCTCACATCTATATGCTTTGTTCTTAAATGAAGTACTAGATTTTCTGATATGTTTATTGTGTTTGTATTGTCACAATAAATGAGAACTTTTCCATATTTGATTCCAAAATCCTTGAGTGTTTGAATCATCCACCAAATTTATGAGCAACAACTGCCAACAACTAAATACTCCCCCTCAGTTGTTGACAAGGCCATAAAATTTTAGTTTTTTCTTTGCCAACATACCTATTATTTACCCTTAGTACTTAACAATAAGTTTATAGAAGGGGGGTTGAATACAAACTTAAGAATTATATCAAATTCTTGCGGATTTAAGTTTGCATTCAAAGGGTTTGAGTGTTTGAGATATTAAGCTTAGATAGATTACAAAAGAAAATTAAACTAAATATTTGAAAACAGTTCTTTAAAAATTACTAGTGGATTGGTTTTTCACTAGTGAATATTTTTGCTTTCAAATAACCTTGATCTAAAAACCAAGTTTCTTACAAATGTAAAATGAACACAGAAAAGCACTATAAAAATTTCATATCTCTTACTATGCTTTTCTTGCATTCTTAGTTCTACACTTCTACAATTGTTACAATGAACTACTAAACTATATATAGTAGTTCATTTTCTACTTTTATTTTCTATCAACTGATAAAAAAAATACAAATTATATTTTACAATGTTTACACTAAAATAGAATGTAGCTTCTTTCATAGTCTTCCTAGGTCTTTACCTTGTTCTGGAAAAGTCTTTGTCTTGTGCTTCTCCTTGAAGACTGTGTTTCTTGAAAGACTTCACAGTCCTAACAAGACTGTCTTCCATTGATTCAGTCTTCTAAAAAGATTCTATTCCATTTGTCCTTAGCCATTTTGGGAAACATTGATCAACTGATAATTGTTGTGAAGCTTATCAATCGATCCTTCTTTGCTTATCCATCGATAGATAAGTTATCCATTGACTAGTTGGTGTATCAATCGATATTTGAATATCCATCGATCCCTTATCTATCGACTGCTCTTTTAACCATTGATTGTCTTGACAGATTTATCCGTTGATGATGATCCATTGATTTGACTTTTGTTGACTTTCATCCATCGACCAACATCCATATCCATTGACTTCTTTATCTGTTGATCACTTCATTTATGAGAATTCTGACTTAGAATATTTACACTTTGTCAGCCATTCTTTATATCCGTCGAATAACTATCAATCGAAGCCAACAAACATCAGTTGACTAGAATATTACATCGATTGAAATATTACAATCAATTGATAAGAAAAGAACTCTGAATCAACTGTTACAATCCAATTTATCAGTTCATTAACAACAACTTCAACTGATAAATGGTTCACTAGTCAATGGATATTTATAGATCATATATCCATTGACCAGTTACAAAATTAAGATCAAATTTGTGATTCTAAGTAATTTGTTATCATCACACTACATGATTCCTAACAATCTCCCCCTATTTATGAATATGAGAAATAGGCATAAATCTAAGTTGATGATAACAAAACCCCTTAACATTTATCAATACAGCATGAATCATAAATTGACAATTAAAAAGTATGAGACATTTATGTACCAATAACATATGACTTTTTAGAAGAATTCTTCTCCTCCTCTTGCTAGACTCGGCCATTTCCTTCTTCTCATTTTCTTCCATCTGTCTGTAAAGTAACCCCTTCAATATCTTCTCATCTTAAACACTATAATCCAGCTGACTTGCCAAAATTTTTAGCTCCAGGTTTGGCAGTTTTCTGACTTCTTTGTAAATATCAATGCACCTTTCCTTGCCATCCATGTCAATGTAGAGCATCATGTAGAATGGCTCATGAAGGACTTTCCTTCCTTTAGGATTCTAGATTTTCATTATCTCCTCCTTTTCCTCCTGAATTGGTGCCTCTCTCATGGTGGTTATTCTCTTTAAAATATCTTTCGCAAGTCTTTGTGTCAAATAGTAGTTTCTATTGAGTAGAGTGTAAATTTTTCTCAAAATGGCATAGTTCTGTTCCATCACTTTTGAAAAAGTGAAAGTGAGATGTGAGCCATCTTCATATTCAAGATGAAGAAGATCCATACCCCTCTTCCTTTGGCCTTTAGTAGCAATACTCTAAATTATTTATCCGCAAAATATTCGAAAGAATTTTTTAATTTAGTGAGTATAGTATTCAAACCCCCCCCCCCTTCTACGATACTTCCGGGACCTAACATAAATATATTTATATAGTTTAGTTTTTTGTTTCGGAAAGACTTTTGATCAAATAAACTCAGAAAGACTTTTACATAAAGAGTTTTATAAAAGGTACTTTTTGATTGAAAACCAGAAAGACTTTTAAAATAAAACTCGGCAAGACTTTCCAAAAAGTCTTACCGAGTCTTTATAATTAAAAGTCTTACTGAGTCTTTTTATTTAAAAAATCTTACTGAGGGAGTTATTTAAAAGTCTTACCAACTTATTTCTTTTAAATCGATTTTGTTGGTTAAAAATTCTTACTAGTTGTTTCCCTGGTTTATATACATATAGATACATACGATCAGATCTCTAGCAAGACCTTTGAAAAACCCTCGATTTTGTGCTCTCTGCAACTACTAATCAGTTGCTTTCATCGTATTACAATCTATTGCTTGCTTGGTTTGACTAAAATCGACTATAACAGTCATTACTCTGCCCGATTTTTCTTTAAAATTGAACTGATTTGGACCAAATTGAGTTTGCCGGTGGTTTTACTATTCTGAGGACTGATTTAGGAGTGAGGTTGTTTGTAAGAATCGATTTGGGTTGTGATGCTATTAGGGTTATGATTTTAGGGTGTTTTAATCAAATTTTGTGTTATAATTCGATTAATAAGGTGTTCTCGTAATTTAATTACAGTTGTTAAAATCCTCAATTTAAATTTCAAAAGAAAGAAAATGGTTGCAATTTTTGAGATCGCCAAGTCAAATTTTATTGGGTACTTTGATCTAGAAAAATGCACTTAGGTAAGATTTAGGTCATGGATTAGGTTTATGAACGAGCACTCATTAGTAAGAATAACTATTACTCTAAGTACCCCATTAAAGATTGAACCTCTTAGAGCCTTGTACTCAACTGCCAAAAATTGTACGACTGAAGCACTAGTTCAATTTTCTTTCAGAATAGGAGAAATAGAGTACATAGCAGATGAGATTGACATGAATAGAATATTAGGGTTCCCAATAGATAATTTTGAGACCCTGCCAACAGTTGAAGATATAACTAATTTTTTCTAGTCAATTCATTATCAAGGCACGTTGGATATGGTAAAGCTGTCTAAATCCTAGTTGGTGAGCGAATGGGATTACTTCTTCGATACTTTAGCCAATTTTTTTGCTCCTACCATGAAGAACAACTTCCACAACATTTCATCTCTTCTACAAGTGATTGGGTATTCTATGGCCCACAATAGAATAATCAACTTTGAGAAGCTAATTTTGACTGAGGTTATAAGGAAGATGGGTACTGTTGAGAGCAGAAACTTGGATGTAGATCAGAAAATGACTTGTTTTTATCCAAGGTTTCTAATGTTATTGACAAATAAGTTGCTATCAAAAGAAGATAAAGCTAGGTTTGAAAACAGCCCAGTGGAAGTTTCCCCAACAACTCAAAAGAATTTGTTCACCAGACTCAGCAATAAGAACAAATTTCTAGGGGTAGCCATTGAAAGGACTCAATACATGGCTAGTATCTTAGATCAAATTTCAAATCCTGCACAGGCTCAACAACTTCTTCCAGAGCCAATGGAAGTTGATCATCCTGCACAACAACTACTTGAAGCTGCTCAACTTGCAGACCAAGAGGCCCAGGAACAACAGGTAATATCTCACACCTGAGCTTCTAATTTCTTACCTTTAAATATATCTGTGGCAGACTATGATAGTGGTATTACACTTCAAGATTTCAGCTATGAACCTGCAAACACACAGCGCTGAGCTAGAGCCACAAACAGTTTCTTCTTCTTCAACTTCATTGAGTTAAATCAGAAAAAGAAAGAAACATGTTAGAAAGACTAGGGGAAGAAGTCAAGGTAGCTCAGTGAGTGAACCCACAGCTCTGTCTCCACCTCAGGAAAGATCCAGAATTGAACCTGAAACAACTACAGCCCCATCCTTATCCTCTCAATGGGATTCGGACTTTGAAATGGTAGTTCAACAGTCTCTGAACTTACTCTATCAAGAGGGTGATTCTATTGAAATTCGTCATCTGGCCGTGGTATCTTGTGAAGAGTCAAGCACACTGCTATAACTCACTCTAGCATGACCTCCAATCATACAAGATACATACATAGATGAGGGCACATCAAATGCTGAAGAAAATGTTTTGGATACAAACTTGTTCGATGCCACATTCATAGTGGAACAAAACATTCTAGATGTTGTAAAGTATCCAATGCCTTTACATGCTTTAAGGAGCACCACAGACTCTAGCGAACCACTCACTACATTGTCTAAGGTGGTGACCCCCCTGGAGTTAACACTTCCAGTTCCTGAAAAGGAAGTTCTCTCATCCATAAGTGGATTAGGTGAGAGGCAACTACTCCATAGAAGGAGTTGGGGCTCCATTCACAGAGTAGCTATATCAGTAGCGGAGTCACTTCAGGTTAATCCTATTGTGGACATGCCTTCACAGGCTTCAGAAGAATATTACAAGTCTTTAACTGCTATAGTATTATATACAAGTACAACAACGGAATTTGTAAATGAGCAAAACACGAGTGGTGTGAGGTAAACACTGAGCGAAACACATACACCTGCTCATAGTGAAATAAACAAGAGTACAAGTGAGGTGAATGCACACACACAATGAACTTTTATAAAAAAAATAGAAGCTCTCCATAAGGAAGTGAAGGTTGTTCAGGCTGAGTTAGCAAAAGTAAAATCACAAGAAGAAACAAAGTCTACATATGCCTCTGTAACAGAATAGCTGACAATCATGCCAGAAGAAGTGAAGGATGTAAAGTCAAGCATTCTCCTTAAAACTCAAGATATCCAGAATGTTCAAAGTCTCATTGTTGAGGATATGAAGGAGATTTGCAACATAAACGAAAGAATTGATTATGTCGAGAAAATCTTGAATCTGAGAATAATTGAAAATGAAGAAATCTCCACAAAAAGATTCAACAAACTAGACGAAGGGATGGTTCATTTAAATGAAGGGATGAAGTAGGTCTATGAGACCATGGCAAAACTAGTCAAATCAATTGAAGCTTCAAAATCTGTAGAGGATCCCTCAACTAAGGGGGAGAAAAGAGTAGAGAAAGTAGCTGAAGGAGAAGGAGTTACTAAAGGCAAAGCCAAGCTGTATGAACAAGAAGATCAGTTTATGTCAAATATTCAAGAAGAACAATACTATCCTGAAGATCAATTTGTTGAGGATAATGGTCAAGATGACACTTTCAATCTGGACTACTGTAGAGTTAAAGAAGAAACAACCTTTAATGAAGAATTCTTGTTTCCCAGAGAAGAACAGTCTAATCCTGCCTATGAAGAGGGAATGAAGAAATTGAAAAAAGACATCAAGGCAAGCAATGCTAAAGTTGAACAACTGCAGGCTCTAGTTAAGGAGAAAGCACAGGCTGAAAGAAAATCAAGCATAGAAAAACAGAATCTATGGGTTATTGCTGTTAAAGAAAAGAAGAGAGATGTGCAACTAAAAATTAGTGCAAAGTGGGACACTGCCAGAAAGATCATGGACAAGATTTAGAAGGGTCCATTTGAAGACAACCTACTAAAGTCAATTATCAAACGCTTGGAAAGTTCAAATGACAACATTGATAATTTCTTGAAGGCCCTGAAAGAAAAAGTCGATTATATCACTGTGATAGATGATCACATTCTTAAAGATTGGCAGATCTTAGTCTACACTCACAGAAATGGCATATTCAGAATCTCTTTAGAATTCTTCAGACAAAGATCTTTATCTGTGTTATGGACCTTGTTGAATAATGTTAAAAGGAGTTCAGAAGAGAATGAGCTTCTAAGAGACAGACTCAGAGACTTTGCAAAGGTTATTAGTCCTCAAATCATTTATGATCCTCATGAGGTACGGTTTTTCACTAACAAGTTTTATCATATCATGAATTTAGATAAGGAGTCCTTGAAAGGTTATACAGTCAAGTATATGATTAAAGTTGAGAAGATACTGAGATCTAAAGGGTTCAGAACTTAAGAAAACTTAGATGCTGCTGAAAAGATCTAGAACTACTGCTTGTCAAAAGGTATTCCATCTTACATCTGGAAAATGTCAAAAATAGATTCAAGTCAGCCGTACGATATGCAGGAAGAGAAAGAAGATCCTGTTGAGCAAGAAGTGCAATAGCTATTAGCACGGGCTGAACAAAGAAGGTTATATAGAGAATCCATTCGACCAGAACAATCAGCCACTGAAGAGGTACCAAGGACACCTATGCATAAGAGTTCAACTCTAGAAAAAGTTGAAGTTGATACTTGTAAAGATGGTGAAGATTGAAGATATAGATAGGTCAAGTAGAATTTTGTAATACATGTTCAGTCTAGAGGAACATCTATCTTGTATTTATCTTTCAAGTATGAATCTGGAAAATTGTTAAATATAATACCAAAACTTTTTGTTATTTATAGTTCTTAAATGTCGTATTATTTTCTTAGTTGTTAGTTGAGTTATCCTCTAGAAATTTGTGTGTTAAATGTTTAACAACAAATATAGGGAGATTGAAAGGCATATGACTAGGCCTATTTATAATAATTAGATGACAATTTAACTCAGATAAGAAAAAACAGTAAATAATAAATATGATAACATGAATCAAGACGAAGAAAGTCAACTGGTCACGAAGAATCAGATTATCAGAAAGATTCTGATGATGTTGCTACTCTACACTGAAAGAAGTTCATTAATATGTTCAAGCGTTGGTGTAAAATAAAAGGTAGTAATTCAGAAGAGTTCAGAAGTCAAAAAAGATTTTAAATGGATTATACAGGAAGATTCCAAGAAAAAAAACTATAGAGATAAATCTAGAAACGAGAACAAGACAGAAGATCATGGCTTTTAAAGTTAAAAGGTGAAAAATATTTATTTTAGTATGGCACAAATGAACCAGACAGTACATTTGGGTGTCAACTAATTTAATAAATATTTATCACATAGTTTAAGTGGTTTTACGACAAAAGACGGTGAAGATGGTGAGATGTCATTATAATACTTTTTAGATTAAAGAATTTGAATATTCTATATGTTAAGCGATCTGAAAACAAAACAACTATTTGTTTAGCTCGTTCTTTGTTTCACAATCAGGTTGTAGTTGATAGTTCGGAGGTTTATTCCGGCTGAGTTATATTGTTTTAATAAAATCTTTTTGTTTGTAAAAAAAAACAATGGTTGTGCAGTGGAGAAACTAATTAATTCTACTATCAAAAGTTAATTAATTATTTAATTTATCTACTTAAATTAATTCATCTTGAATTGAATTAATTTATAAATTAATTAATTAAAATTGGTGGAATAAATTAAGTTAAAAAGAACATTTTATTTATCATTTAAAGAAAGTCTTGTTGCACCAATAAATAAAGTCTTACCGAATGAAGACTTTAGAAGAAAATCTTACCGAGGTTTCTATTAAGACTTTAGAAAATTCTTACCGACTTCAAGTGGGAAAAGGTCTTACAGAAATTAGATTGAAGAAAAGTCTTGCAAAATATTCAGAAAGTCTTACCGAATTTTGAAGAAAAAAACTCTTACTGGGCTTTGAAGAAAAGTCTTACCGAATTTTCTAAAAGTCTTACCGAGTTTAAATTGTTTTGCCCACTGTTTTTAGAAAAGTCTAAAGGGTTATTTAATTGTCTTTTAAAAGTCATTAGAAAAGTCTTGCTAGCTTACACCTCTACAAATATGAGGCCAAGGGCTTCATTATTTGTGTTTGTTAAAAACATTCAAATTCAGTAATTTGTCTGCATTGTAATATTCACAGACTTTTTGTGCTGGTTTGAAATATAATTGTTAAATTAGAACAATTCATGTAGAAATCGTTCTAGAATACTTTATCAGTTATATATATTTTCATCATATTAATTTTGTAATAATTTTCAAGTTAAAAATCACATCTTCTACTTGAATAGTATTTCATTAAAATTAATATTTCGTGATTAATTAAAATAATATTTTAAATTTGAAATTCCGTGATTAAATATAGATATTGTATTCAACCCCTCTTCTACAATATCATGAATCAACAGTTCTTCGATCTTCCAAATTTTCTGAGTCACTGAAACAACTAGAAGTGGAAGATTAGTAAACAATATGGAGCACCTAGGCGCCTGTAATATTCATGCAGATGCAAATGCAGATCCAAGTAAGACATGTAAATGTGCAAGAGTGAGTGATCTCAAAATTCAGCCTTTAAGATCAGTAACACCTCTGAGGGCCTTCAAAATTAGCAACACCCCTGAGGGTCTTCAGTAGGTTTGGGCCAATGCCTTAAGTGTTCCCAAGTGTCGATCTTTGAGGCCCAACTTTTTTTTTACGGAACGTGGCAGCCTCGACCTGTCCATCGTTGAACATAATGAGATTTAATGGCTAGTCTTCCTGGAAGTGTCACTAAAAGGCGAGGCAACTAGACTCCCCTAACTAGGTAAGAACCCAATTAGTCTGGATGGAACCTAGCCTTCAGACCGATTTTTAGCAGCGACAAATACAGTTTACCACAATGTCATCCTCTCAGGTCTTAGTCTAAGATTCATGTACAATGGTTCATGCCCTTCCAAATTGACACAGTGTACTACCATGCAGTCCTCTTAAGTCTAACTTGCGGTAAACTCTTGCATAACAGCATATGCCCTTCCCAGCTGCTGACATAGCCTACTGTTATACAAATTCTCTTGTCCAAGATGCTTAAGGTTCTTGCACAGTAGCTCGTGCCCTTCCAAGTTGCTGACATGGTGTACCATCATACAATTCTCCTCGAATCTTAAAATTCAAATAAAGTGGTTTGTGCCCTTCAAAATAAGATATTTAAGAGAGAAATATTTTCTGTATTTTTCCAAGTGACGATATTATTCTTCTTCACAATTCCTGCTTGCAAGTCTTGAAAATGATCTCCAACAAATATATGATGCATCAATATATATAATATATGATATAATTTATGAATAATAATATATCAATTCAGGTATGCATAAAATATAAATCCAACATGAAGGGTGATAAAATAAGTATTATCATGACATAAATATTAATGCAAAAAAAATAATAATTTATGAATACTTGTCTCAATTTTTCGAAAGAAGCAGTTAAGTCTGATTTTGGATGAGGCAATCACTTTTGTTTAACCGGGACTCTACCACATATACAACAACACCTTCTTTTCCTTTTTTCTCCGTCACGCGCGCTTTATTTGTCACAACATGTGACTTTCAAGTTTCACATATACAGTTGCTTCCATCTAGTGTGGGTGTTTGATTTTCTTTTAAAGTGTTGTGGACTCCACTTTTTAATAAAAAAAATTTGCCAACAATATAACTATCTCGCCTCTTATTGTGATTATGTAGTTGCTTTTTTATTTAATGCTCGTCTCCTGCACATCAATTTCCATGTGGTTCTCTTCTTTTTTTTTTTTTGGTTTTTAATGAGTTGGCAATTTTTTATTGGTTCTTTATGCTCCCATGTATGCACAAAAATCCTCACCAATAAAAAATTATCAACTTATCAAAAAGTAATTGTTAGTGTATGCGACACTAGAAAGACCCTTTTTCTTTTACCAATCGCGTACTTTGTTTTCTTAATCTTTTTTTCGATCATTATACCCGCGGCTTGTATGGCTACGATTCTCCTGCATCTGCCTTTCTATTCATGAAGTCGTGAACACCATTAATTGACATATATGGTTCCACCTTCTAATCATTATGCGCCATGATTTATACTTCATAGTTATTTATGATCTCTCGAACAAAATAATAGCCACCGCATCCCCGTTCTTCTCCACCATTGAGCCGTTCAGAATCCATGATAAACCCCCCCAACATGTTGTGTATATTGTTTGTCCTCCACAAACAAAAAATTAAGCCCCTCCTTCTAGTGCCAATTGTGAACGGAGGAATTTGGTAATAACAAATTTCGGAGGGTTGTTGGAATAATAAAAATATTTTAATGGGATATTGGGGGGGGGGGGGGGGTTGGATATTAGGGGCTGGACTTGAGAGGTATCTCGACTTGTTAGATGTGTCAGATCCTTTTCTAAGATGTCTGTGTACTCTGATTATATAGAGATCAAACACACGTAGTACTGTTAGAATTAAGAATTTATCTCCATGATTGTTTAGAGATATATTTGGAAGTGGTTGATTTTATCTATTAAAATTATATTAGCGTTAGGATACCTCCCTGATTTGAAGGATATTGTTGGGAGAAATATTCTGTAATCAATGAGAGATTATTCCTCGTTTTTGGGAGATGATAATTGTTAAGAATGAGAACCACAGAAGTTGTACAGAAGGGGGGGGGGGTGAATGTATAACTTGAAATTTTTAAACTCTTTTTGATTTCTAAATATGATGACAGGTTATAGTGTATATTGTAGCTTTAGTAACTTCGCAGTGTTTGCTTAATAAAAATACGGAATGAAAATAAACACTCAAAGTAAACTTTCAATCTAATTGTGTATTAGAATTGAAATGCTACAATATGAGATTCTAAAGATGAATCTCAATTTCTTGTTCTTAGAAGATAAAACAAGGTTTGAAAATTTATTCAATACACTAAGTTGAGAAGCTGTGCATTCTGCTATATAGACAACATGTCTTTGTTGCACATATTTTCACAGTCAGTTATACTATAACTAGAAATAGACAAAAGATACTTTACATTGTACATAATCTATTTCTAGCTAAGTTCTATGACTTGACAGTCCATGCTATATGCACCTTATCTTTTATCTTTGTCTTGTTCTTCTTCCAAGTTACATTGTAGACTTGTCTCTATCTTAACAGGTTTGACTAATCCTGTAATAACAGAGCTTCAAACTTTGTCTTGTTCTACTGCAAACTTCCTTGAACTTAGCCTTTTTGAAGCAGTCGAATGTTGATTCTACTTTGAGAAGTCATGGTGATTGACTTCTCGATTAGGTACATGCTGAGACTTTTCGATTAGTCCTTGAATGGCTTACTTCTCGAATGACTAGATTTCTCGACTGCATACTTCATTTGATGACTTCTCGATTAGACTAGACTTCTCAAATGGATACTTGAAACTCAAACTTCTCAATTGGATCACCCTTATCACTTCTCGATTGCTTATTTGGCTAACTTCTCTATTTGATCGACTAGACTTCACGAATTATCTACATTTCTTACTTCTCGATTAATTACCCTTCAATCGAATACCCAACCAATTTAGAGTTTTGAGACTTCTCGAACCAGCTTTGGCATCCTGACTTCTCTACTAAGTTGACTTCTCGAATAGTTCTTTGCCTTAGAGAATTTTCACACTGCAATCCTTATTCTTGATCAAGTCTTCAATGTCTTGATGCATGATCCACTCTGAATCTTCTACCAGACTTTATTCTTTGACTTTAATTACAACTCTGGATTTACAATTTGATCATACTTCTATCAGCAAAGATTACATTGAAATTGCTAAGTCACCATCATAATACAGAAGTTCTAAAATGTTACAACAAGACAAGTAATTATGTAGAGTAGGCTTGATTTAATCCAACAATAATTAACTTGGATTAAGTTAATTATTAATAAATATTGGAAAATTTAGGAAATTATTGAGCCTGACGAAAATATGCGATAACATCTATCATAAACAGTACCTTTAACAGTATCTTTCATTATATTACCATCACAATATAATCACCCCCAAACATACCTATATATCAAATCCATATATATATATATATATATATATATATATATATATAAAGTTTATAAAATCTAAAACAATGAATTCATATATTATTGGAGTGTAAAAAGGGAGATAATGTTTCAGATTATTACCTGATGAGTTTTTTTCAAATTAACCAACATAAAAGAATTGCTCTCTCGAATAATATTGTTCTGCTCGTCTAATTCATACTTTTATTTAAGAGATATGCGATTGTTAGTAATGTATACGTTGATATACACCTTTCATAACCATGTATCCACTGGAGACCCGTTTAAGAAAAGCGTATCATCAAAAGACACGCTATATATATCCACGTCTCTAGTCATACGCTTACACCAGAGGCGTATCATATGAAGATACGTTGGTAAGTATGGCGTGTACCCTTTTATACGATATACCCTGAAGCGTATCTTTTTAAAATTTGTAGATACTTCACTTACTCCGTCCCTAATAGCGTGTCACAAGCATACATGAGCTGTACTAACATATCATCTGACACGTTATTGTTTGTGGCGTTTTGTAAGAATTCTTCTTCTTTCTCTCAATCATGTTTGTTGATACATGACTTGTGGAAGCGTACCATCGTGAGGCGCTACTAAGAGTAGACACAGCGTACCATCGTGAGGCGCTACTGAGAGTAGCGTGTCTCCTCAGTATTTTGGGCTCCCATGTCAGCCTACAACTCTACAAGTATTTTGGTCCACCTCCTTTAAAAATTATTTATTTAAGGCTTCACCCTAATTAAAAGGATAATTCGACTAAATTTACTAATATTTTTAAGAATGATTCGTGACTTAAATAGTTCTTTTTATGTTAATTACAATATTTACTTTTATTATATGTAGTTTTGATTTTTAGTTTTTTATTATATGTAGTTTTGATTTTGAATTAATATAGAGTATAAAAATTAGGGGTTATTTTTAAATTTTAATGGGTGCTAAAAATTAATATTAAATATTATTCTTAATTTATTATTTTTTTACTTTAGTGAGAAATTTAGATCTCACTAACCCGCAACCAAATGCAAATATAATTAATTTAATATATTAATAGCATTTTTAGATAACAATATTACAAAAAAATTATCAAAACTCAGGCTCCTAAAATTTTAAGATTTTGGGACATCAGCAAGATATTCCAATTTCCAAATTTCGATTTTTAAGATAAATTCCGATAAATGAGTGCTAAACTGTTTCAGCTACTGGCTTTTAATTTAAAATTTCTATTTTTTTAGATAAAATGAAATGAGAAATAAAAATTAGAAAGAATTAACGGTGGTAATTTTGGGTTTCAGATCGTGTTAATAGACTCGGGTCAGAATTTTAACCCAACTAGAGCCTAACTCAAAATTTTAATGGGTCAGAATACCCAAACCAAAATAATTATAATTAATTGATAAATATAAATCATGAATTATTAAAAATTAATTATTTTTATTATAAAAATTATTTTTAATAATATTTAAATAAAATATATAATATTTAAATAATAAATTAATATATAAATAATATTAAATATACTAAAATTATATTATATATATAATTTCGAGTCATTTCGGGTGAATTTTGGATAACCCGAAATCCACTCGAAAATGACCCGATTTGTTCGGGAAAAAGAATGGAGTACAAATTTCTTATAATAAAATTTATGAAGAAATTGAATAGAGAATGAAGCAATTTCACAAATTTAAATCTTAAAATTAAATTATTAAAATAAAATAAATAATACAAATTTCAAAGCTGGATTTAAACAAATTTGAACTAATTTAGAAACTTTGGACTAAAACAAAGCTAGATTTATTTGATTACCAAACATTCCCACTAAAATGCTCAAAGTTCCGAAATGGAAGTGTCAAAAATTTGACATACCGCGCAAATTAAAATCCCATTTAATTTAGCCCCAACCCCAAAATACTATTAAAAAACGACCCCGCTCAAAATCAAATTGCCTAAAAAACGCTTCAAACAGTGTTACCCTCCTTTCAAAATGAAATTTCAAACATGAAAATGGTTGCTAAATTTTCAACTGATAGAGTTCATCCCTCCAAAACCAAAACCAAAACCAAAAAAACAAAAGCACCCCTCCAAACATGTATATATTTGTGTATGCATATGCCATTATAAACTCAGATCTCAAATCTCAATACAAAGAAAGAGTGAACAAGATGGAGGGTGTTTGTGCTTGTAAACTCAGTGATAACAAAGAGAACACCCCTCCACAAGCATTGTTATTGGCAACTCAAAGTGTCAAATCTGTAATAAAAAAGAAGAGAAAGTTGAGGAAGCCCTTGAGGGACATTACCCATCTGTTCAACAATCAAATCTTGGCTCCAATTGCCCGTTTTCAGAGTCTTCCTGATGCAGAAATATCAGTTTCTGCAGTTAATGTTCGAAAACGAAAGGCGAATGATTCGATACAAGAGACAGTTTCTAAGTCCTTGAGAATGAATTTTAGATAGGGTACTTATACATTCTGATATGATGGTCTTCATGTATCGAAGAAATATTTTGTTTTACCTTGGAAATTAAATTCGCCTATTGGGTATCTGAATTTTATTGGTATGTTGATATGGTATATGTTGTCGTAAAGATTAAATTGCAGTTTGGTTGTTAGTAACATTTTTTTGTGGTATTACGAATTTGTTTATAACAATTGAAGTATAATTTGGTCATATTCGATCTGAATCAATAACGACGGTAATAAGTACACAACAAACATCCTAATCTTTGGCAAAAAAGCGATGTGTTGAAATTAAAACAAAGTGATGAAGCTGCCAGAGAAATAATAGGACATCCCACTAGAAGTGCAGATTGCTGTTGCTTTGAATCGAAATGTTTTGATATAGTTAGTACCAAGTTCTTACCTAGAATATACTCTTTTAACATGGAAATATATCCAGAAAAAGTCTCTTATATATAGAACAAAGGATAATCGAAGTCCATGTTCATGTCCATCATTCTTAATCAATGCTCAAATACTTCAAAGTTCTCCTGGATCTTACATGCCCTTTGGGACTAGTAGTCTTTTGTACGAATCCAGTGCAAGAATTAGCAAGCATACTGATTGTTGTCACCTCACTATTAATAGAAGAGATAGGAGATATCTTATGTTTATATGGAGAAAGAATTTCTGATTGAGCGTCAAAGTTTACTGGCCTAGATCTTGGGGAACTTGTCGATCTTATTTTAGCCTTTGCAGATTCAGTAACAGCCATGTAGGTTGGGACTGCAGCAGATTTTCCTCTGGTAGAGTTGCCATCCTCTTGAATGGAATGATGTTTCAAATGACGAAATGGTCTTACAGTTGGCATGATGCCTAATTCGTCGTCATTGTTGCATTGTTTCCTTGTAGTTCTCGACTTAGTTAGTCTGCTTCTTGGTTCTTCTCTACCTTTTGCTTTTGATGAGAAAACGGAAGCCATGTCTTGAGGAACTTCAGTATTGGTCATTCGGGTGTCAACCCATTGTTGTAACCAGTATCTCCATCTTCCGTCAACTTTGTTAAGTTCTAGTTCAGCTGACCTCTGCATTTTTTAAGGTATCTTGTAATTTAAAATTTATTCGTGTTCTTTAACTATTATCTATATATTCGTTTTTCTCTGCATGTTTTTAGAACACTGTTTCAACTTTCAATGAATATGAAAATTATAATAAAGTCGGAAACTTACTCTGTTGCTAAAGGAGTACTCCTTCAACCTCTCTCTTTTGATAGCAGCAGTCATTTTCCTGGTTGAACATAAAATATTCTCTTCTTCCTTTGTCAGAAGACCACCATCCCGTCTTTTTTTACTGTTCATGTCCATCTAGATATCCATACAAGTCATTTTGATGCATGGAAATTCGAATGATCAAGCATATAGGATTAAGGGGGAAGGTAGTACCTTTATGTCCTTGCCTGTAAACTCCTGAAGTTCTTTGTTTTGTTGAAAACAATGAGTTTTATGCACTGCCTGGCTTCTGTTCGTACGGAAATGTGCCTGGATATTAACAATTGATTGCAGCTGGTTGAGAGTAACAATAGCTTGGCGTCTAACAGCTCTACCTCTGACAATAGCTTGAAGTTTCACTAGTCCCTTTAAAGCCCTCAGAGCCTTTCTTGCCTAAACAATATTCATTATTTATTTTACAAATATTTTAGACGTATTCTTCAAAGAAATTGTTTAGCTTTCTAGGTAGATTATAAGAAAAAATCGATAACAGTTATATGTTGTACTAAATACTTGGAATGGCTGAAGTCATGTATCAATTTCATGCTATTTTATGGTCTAATAAATAGAAATGCATCTTTATTTTGTCTATATATATTATCAGAATCAGGGGAACAATTTATGATCTTAATGTTAAGAATCCTACTTCTGTTGTCGCATAGTGTAGGAAATTGTTAACTTACTAGGTAACCTCGGAAGGCTTTTTGAATTTTGATGGCAGCAAACTCTTGAATTTCCATCTCACATTGAGGTGTAGGTGGAGGAGTACAGCATTTAACATTGATGGCATAGAACTCTTGTGATTCCTCTTTGCTGAGTTGAGGAGATTGAACAAGAATAGCAGCAGGATCAGCTTCTGATACGTCCATATTAATTGCATGCTTGCTGTGCTCTAGCTCTGCTTTACTCATTGTTCTTTCCTCAGATAGCCGTGGAGCTGAAATCATGACATGAGGTTTGATGAACATACTTCCAAACATCCATCTCCTTCTCTTCTGCCTCTGGCATAATTACAACGATGATTAAATGTACAATGAAAAGGTTAACTCAAGTATGTGTTTATTATACCTTATCTCGGTTTGAATGTGTTTCAACTGTAAAGAAGTTCTTTAACACACTAAACCAGCTCTTCTTTGCCATCGCAGAACCATAAATTTTCATGAAGCTAACAAAACCTCATGATGGTATTAAGAAGTGTCTGTGTCTAGCATGAACCTGCAACTGCAAGTACAACAAAACTATAACAATAATAACTTCATATGTTGGTGATATCGAAGTGAGAAGGATAAGTTGAACCAACACCTTAAACACTTCCGAAGTGCTCCACTGTTTATAAAAGCTAAGTGACAGACATAATTTTTCTTATTATTTAATTAAATATATCTATATATCCTAAGGTCATTGCCTTCTCTGTAAGATTATTTGCATTTCTCATTTTTGAGATGATCAATATAAAAAGTTTGAGCAAGTGGGTCTTGAGATATATACCGGATAGGAAAAGAAATGGCCTCCTTTAGGCTTTATCTTTGTGGAGGGAAATTTTACATGAATTATTGGAAATTTTGTGTTTTATGGGACCTCTTACATGTTCATATGTTTGTGATAACATGAGTGGCAATCCACTTATAGATAACAATGGACAATTCTACCTGGAAGTACAATTATCAATAGTCATTGTTGGTGTACGTTAAGTTTGATCCATCTGCAGAGTTGTTAGAAGATTTCGCATTTTGCAGTCTCGCAAATCTTTCACCATCAACAATTCACTCTACTCACGCTTAATATTACGGGAGACACCATCAACAATTCACTCTACTCACGCTTAATATTACGGGAGACATGATAACTTAACATAGTTTCAGAGTTCTTTTGACTATGCGGTAGGACTACGAATACTAGCTAAAAAATAACGGATACTGACAAACAAATCCAGTACTACTACAAGTCATACGACATTGCAGAGAGGGGACTTGGTAACAAAAGAGCATGCTCCTGACGACTTAAGGTTTTAGGCACTTGCACGTACTGACCGTTTTGTAGGAAAAAAGGGTGCAATTAAGTATTCTGTTAAATTGCACTTTGAACCTTCAAGTTTGCCCTGTCAGCCTTAAAGTTATAATATTTACATATATAATATATTTCTTCAATCAACTTTCCTACCAGTATGAATGAAAGATGAGAAAATTAACCATCACCGTTCCCAATTCTAGGTACCACACAAACACAGCACTAGTTATAAGATACATAGAGAATCTGCGAGAGACTCTTTTGGGTTCGACTTTTTTGCACGTAATTTAAAATACTTTAATTACATAGTTAAAGTATTTATTTATTTATTTTTTTGTGAATTTTAGTATAAGTTATATATTTTTATTCAAAATTTATTTTTCTTGATAAATAATTATTTTAAATACAAGATCAAAGTACTTTGAGATGTGTGCAAAAAAGTCAAATATCAAATATAAAAAATCAGAGGGAGTATAATATAAAAAAATTAGTTCTTAATAATTTAATGAATATACATTACCAATAATATTTTTTATATTTACTTCTTATTTAATTTTTTTATTATTAAAAATATTTTTTTTGTCATAAACAACTTTTGAGTTGTATCGAAATACAATCCCGTAAAAAACGGAGTTTCTTCGTACAACAAAGTTTATTATCTAAACAATAGACATGCAGAGATGTATTTAGAAATTTAAACAATAAGATTTTAATATCTGTTTTAACAGAACACATGTTAAAACAACAATAAAAAAATAGTTAATATCCATTCTAAAAGAAAAGAAAAACATATGATATAAATTCTTAAAAAATATAATAAGTAATTATTCTTTATATAAAACAAGATAAACTCTAACCACATGGAGTGGCATTTCAGACAAGTATCCAACAAAAGAGAATTGAAGTTGCTCTCGGGTATTTCAAAGGAGTGACAAGTATAGCTCTCTGAAATTGTGCCCAAATATAAATTATATTACATGTTTACGACCCCCTGTTCATAATATTATCGACCTGAGCCACAACATAATTTACAGCAGTAGTAACAGCCTAGACAAGATCGGGCACCACAGAGTTGCATGAACACAATTGCGCATTGGTCATTTGGCCGAGAACACTTCTGAATATTATAATAATTAGTTATAAAATTACGCTACACACAAAACAATAAAACATGCATGCATGTCCTCATAATTATCTGTTTTATACACATACGTATGCTCTGCATGGTTTTATCATGCTCATGCATGCCTTCCCCAGTCTTTCTCCATATGGTTTTATCAAATGACCCATGGGTATCCCAAACACCTGAACCCAAAATGGGATCTGTTGGAAAAGCTCTGCAGTAACTTGAGTCATTGCATCAGCTTCTATTAAAATTAAATAGTTGCCAGCAAAATACCATGGTTGCCCCTTTAGGATTCTATTTTTAATAGCTTCAGATTCCACACAGAGTAATTATGCCTTCAGTATAGTCATTTGGGATGTGTAGGGAGTCGAAATTGTGACCCTGACAACCTAACTCTGATACCATGTTGAGTAATCAGCTCATCTAAAATTTTAAGGTGTTAAAAAAAGATCCAAATATATCTTATACTATTCTTTAATAATGTGTCAGTGTTCTCCATTCTCAGCGGGTGGATTTGACTAAAGGTGGATACGATTAAAATATTAGCCTCACCATAGTTTATATAGCTCTATAGTTACTCCGAATACTATGAATAAGATAGTTGTCACATCTTCAGTCACGTTGTTTATATTATGAATAATAATATAATGATTGTCGATACTCTCCGGAAGAAATTTATCACAGCACGAGGATCGAGAATTGACTATGCAAATTACAAGCTGTGCACTAGATTACCAATACACGGTGCAAGTAATCAACAGCTTGTATTCACATTCAAGTGGCGGTAAAATTGTACTATAAATAGATGTGTTTTGTCATTGTACAAGCATATACAGAATACTGAATAAGTAAAACACAGTTATAACAATCCTTAAATATATTATATTACTAGATATAATTAAATTTTATAATACGTTATCAGCACGAGTCTCTGCCCGAGCAAGTTTTATTCACAAAAGAGATATTATCCGAGAAATTTTATTTACGAAAAAGGTATTGACAAAGGAGATGTTGCCCGAGTTAGCTTTATTTACGAAGGAGGTATTGGCCAAATAAGTTCTATTTAACAAAGGAGAATGACGAATCTTGCAAAATTAGAGTTTGTTGCTTTGGATGTTTCTGGGGATAATTATCTGTCTTGGGTGCTTGATGCTGAATTACATCTGAGTGCTAATGGGTTAAAAGACACTATAGAAACAGGGAAAACTCCAACTACTGAACAAATTGCAAAATCCATTATCTTCCTTAGGCACCACATTCATACAGACTTAAAATCTGAATACCTAACTGTCAAAAATCCACTCACCCTCTGGAATAATCTTAAAGACAGATTTGATCATCAGAAACTTGTTTATTTGCCCTCAGCCCGATATGATTGGATTAATCTAAGATTCCAAGATTTTAAATCTGTTGTTGAATATAACTCTGTGCTGTTCAAAACGAGTTCAAAATTAATTTTGTGTGGTGAGAAAATTATTGATGCTGAAATGATTGAAAAGACCCTTTCAACCTTCCACCCCAATACTATAATGCTGGCTCAACAATATAGGCAGCGCACTTTCACAAAATACAGCGAGTTGATATCTCTCCTTCTTGTAGCTGAAAAGAATAATGAATTGTTGATGAAAAATCATCAGATTCGTCCCACAGACTCTGCCCAGTTACCTGAAGTACATAACACGTCATTCTAGAAGAATGAACGTGGGAAAGGGCATAGAGGAGGGCGAGATTATGGGCGAAACCACGGATGAGGAAATTTTCGTGGGCGATTTCGAAATCAGTATCATTCTGGTCACCTGAAGTGGCAATGTGATGGTTATAACAACTCTGGCCACCAGAAGTGGCAAAATGAAGTGTCAAATAAAAGGAAGGCATCACAAGAAGGAGATACTAAAGATTTTGTCATAGATGTGGGGCAGAGGGGCACTGGGCACGTACTTGTCGTACACCAAAGCATCTTATTGAACTTTACCAATCATCCAAAAGGCCTAATGGAAAAAGGGTGGAAACAAACTTAGCTCACTATAATCAAAATATAGAAAATGTATCAACCAACGAGACCTCAATCAAATTAGACACTGGTGCTAATCTTTATTATGATTTAGATGGCTAGGTTTTATATGTACTTTCTTTATTTTCATGTACTTGTTTCATGTACTTGTTTTTATGTGCTTGTTTTATGTGCTTACTTTACGTTCTAATTTTATCTGAATAAAATCGTTTTTTACATATATACACAGCAAAAATATGGGAGACATATGCATTGCTGACTGTGCAACCACTCACACTATTTTACAAAGTCCAGAATATTTCTCACAGTTGACTAAAACCAACTCATATATTTGGACAATTTCGGGTACATCTAGTATAATATAAGGTTTTGGGAAAGCCAGTTTTATCCTACCAAACGAGACACAAATTCACATAAAAAATGCCCTCTACTCTAGTAAATCCACTAGAAATCTTCTGAGTTTTAAAGATATCCGTCTTAATGGTTTTCATGTTGAAACTACTAATAAGGATGAAAAAGAATATATTTTTATCACTTCCACTATTTCGGGTCATAAGAAGATTTTAGAAAAACTACCCTCAATTTCCTTCGGATTATATACTATGAAAATTAGAGTCATCGAATCTCACACAATCACCATTCCTAAAATTATAGACCCAAAATCATTTATCATTTGGCATGAAAGACTCGGTCATCCAGGAATATCTATGATGCATCGCATTATAAAGAATTCTACGGGACATCCCCTTAGAAATCAAAAGGTCATACCACGTGATGAACTTCCTTGTTCAACATGTTCCTTGGGAAAAATAATTGTCCGACCATCCCCTCTGAAACTTCAAACCGAATTTCCAAAATTCTTAGAAAGAATCCAAAGTGATATTTGTGGTCCGATTCACCCATCTTCTAGTCCATTTAGATATTTCATGGTTTTAATTGATGCCTCAACTAGGTGGTCCCATGTTTGTCTACTTTCTACGCGAAATGTAGCCTTTGCAAGATTACTAGCCCAAATAATCAAATTACGAGCCCAATTCCCTGATCATCCCATTAAATCAATTCGATTAGATAATGCTGCTGAATTTACATCCTCAACCTTCAATGATTATTGTATGTTAGTAGGAATCTCAATCGAACACCTTGTGCCTCATGTACACACACAAAATGGTCTAGCAGAGTCTTTAATTAAAAGACTTCAACTTATTGCTCGTCCTTTATTATTAAGGGCTAAATAACCTACATCTGTTTGGGGTCATGCTATACTACACGCCGGTAATATAATCAGGGTCAGACCATCTGCTTATCATAAAGAATCTCCACACCAATTAGTTCTCAGACAAGTACCTTATGTTTCTCACTTTAAGGTTTTTGGTAGTGCGGTATATGTCCCTATAGCTCCACCACAAAGAACAAAAATGGGACCTCAACGAAGAATTGGTATATATGTTGGTTTTGATTCCCCATCTATCATTAGATATCTTGAACCCTTGACTGGTGATGTTTTTACTGCTCGTTATGTTGATTGTCATTTTAATGAGTCTGTGTTCCCTTCACTAGGGGGAGATAAAGTTTTGCATAAATTAAATTCTGAAATATCATGGCATGCATCAGGATTGAATTCTATTGACCCACGTACTAATCAATGTAAAAATGAAGTTAAAAGAATTATTCATATGAAAAACATTGTTAATCAAATGCCAGATGCTTTTAGTGATTCTAGACACATAATAAAATCACATATACCTGTTGTTAATGCTCCAGCGAGGGTTGAAATCCCTAAATATAAATCAGTTCCTGAAGAATTGGTTGATGATTCAAAGCCACGCCAGAAGCGTGGTAGACCTATTGGTGCAAAAGATATTGTGCCACGAAAACGGAAATTAATTGGACTTGCCCCTGAAGTGGCAACTGTTCCAGAAAATACCCCAGAAGTGGTATTACCTCCTGAAGAGGTTCGAGCCCCTGAAGTGGATGTAACTAAAACCCCAGAAGTGGTATTGCCTCCAGAAGAGGATATTGCCCTTGAAGTTGCTCATGCTTCTATAGAAGCAAGGGTACCTGAAAATTATGAGATCTTGTTGGAGATTACGAAGCTGTATGTATAGTAATCATGATAACTCAACAATAGAACAAGACAAGTAAATAATACTACGCCTACACAGAAATCAGCAAGACATGAAGACAAGGCAAATACAGTGAATCAAGACATTAGAAGAAGTTTTGAAGTCTACTACAGGTCACTGAAAGAAGTTCATTTATATGTTCATGCCTCAGTGAAGAACAATGTTTAAAGACTTTCAGGGTTTCAGATATGTTGAAGATTCAGTATAGCAGTGCCACAAGAAGATTTCAGTGTAGTAGCATTGATTGGAAATAGGCAATGTTCGAAGCATAGGAATCCAGAAGGGTGAAGACAAAGGTTAAAGAAGACAGCTGCAGTCTTGAACTGGATTGTAGTAATGAAGACGTTGTCGAAGTACCAGAAAAGATTCCAGTGAAATTACATGTCTATCAACAGTCAGTGTTTTGAAGCAATGCAACAGTCCTAGCTTACTCAGCTGAAACAGAAAAGAAATCAAGGGAACTCAATTCAGTGTTAGTCGTTTGTGAACCAGACCAGTGCACTAAGCGTCATCACAACAAGAAGAGAATTACCTTGATTAATCATAAGAAAATCAGTTGATCAAGCCAAGCCAAGGAGTGAAATAAAGTGGTAAATACTTCAAGCATTTCAAAGAAATATGCTAAGGCAAGTATTACTACATAAGGTGGATTAATACTCTTGAAGCAATGGAGAGGCGCAACACATATATTTCCAGGTGCAAGAAAATGTCAAGGAAATGTTAAGTGGCGCCTACACAGTGAAGCAAGAGTGCAGGCGCAACTAATATATCCAAAGCTCAGGAAATATGTTGAACTTAGAATCTATATCATGAGTGGCGCCTATACAGGGGAAGCAGTGTATAGGCGCAACATATCTTGTCCAAGGCACAAAAGATTCTAAGGCATGAGTGGCGCCATCACAGTGATAACAGAGTAGAGGCGCAACTCAGCTGCTCTAAAGTTTCTAAGGCAAAGACAGTGTATGAGTGGCGCCTACACAGTGCAACAAGAGTGTAGGCGCAACTCACATACTAGGCGCAACATGCTGTGAAGTTTCTAAGGCATGAGTGGCGCCTATACAGGGTAACCACTGTATAGGCGCAACTCACATTCAAGGCGCAACTCAAAGTCACAGGCGCAACTCAGCTTCCATACACCACTCACACTCTTAAGGCGCAACTCAGGGACTTAAGCAATTGTGAAGCAAATCAATTCTATTGATTTGAAAAGTCTACACTATATTAAATAAAATGAATTATTCATTTTGTTTAATACGGTTGGTGGAGACACAGCCAATCAAGAGAGAGGCAGTGAGATATTTCGAAGCCGGAGAAGAAGAAGTCACCATGCCAAATCTATACCTTCTTCTCCTGGGTTTTACATTTTAGCCGGTTAAATATGTCTCAAATGTTTAGGGCTACTGTAAAACACTCACTGTTAGCTTGATTCCGTTACTATTAAATACTGTCAAACATTGTAATAGGGATCTAGCTTTATCTCTCTAGAAGCAAAGAACTAATCAGTTCTTTGGAAGCCAGTTATATTTTTAACTGGGTGTAGCAAAACCTCAGGGATTAATACGAAAGTAATATTCCCCGAAACCTGTCTCGCATTTAATTACTTGCTAATTTTCTAGTGCATTATTTGTTCATTCCTAAACACAGAAAATTAGTAAGCCAGTCTCCTAAACAGCTAAACACTCCTGAACACGAACCCACTTATCGAACTCTAAATCATATATCCGCAAAAGATTCGAAAGAATTTTTTGATTTAGTGAGTATCGTATTCAACCCCCCTTCTACGATACTTTCGGGACCTAACAATTGGTATCAGAGCAGACTGATTGAAGTTACAAATCAAGATCCGTATCTCAGTGAAGCTCGCCGTGCCGAAGCTGTCTGGACTCAGAATGGAGGCCGAGTTAAATAAATTTAATTTTAAACTTTTTAAAATAAAATTTATTTTATAAACTTTTATAAAATTTATTTTGTAAACTTTTATTAGTTTATGTTATAAATTTTAATTAGTTTATTTTATAAATTTTAGATAAAATTTATTTTATAAACTTTTATAAAATTTGTTTAACAAACTTTTATTAGTTAATATTATAAATTTTAATTAGTTTACTTTATAAATTTTAGATAAAATTTATTTTATAAACTTTTATAAAATTTGTTTAACAAACTTTTATTAGTTGATATTATAAATTTTAATTAGTTTACTTTATAAATTTTAAGTTAGAATTTATTTGATAAACTTTCATAAAATTTATTTTATAAACTTTCATTAGTTTATGATTTAAATTTTAATTAGTTTATCTCATAAATTTTAAATAAAATTTATTTTGAAAACTCTTATAAAATTTATCTTAGAAACTGCTATTAGTTTGATTTATAAATTTTAATTAGTTTATCTCTTAAATTTTAAAATAGAATTTATTTTGTGAACTCTTATGAAATTTATCTTATAAACTTTTATTAGCTTGATTTATAAATTTTAATTAGTTTATTTCTTAAATTTTAGATAAAATTTATTTTATGAACTCTTATGAAATTTATTTTATAAACTTTTAATAAGTTTGTGTTATAAATTTTAATTAGTTTATTTTATAATTTTTAAATATTAAAGTTTATCACTTAAATTTATTAAACATAAATGGCTCATCTATCAAGGAAGCAGCAGGTCATGGTTATTGATTCGAAGGTGCTCAAGGAGGAGTAGATGAAGATTTTTCAGGGCATTTGAAGACAACGAAGATTGACTGAAGATTATCTGATGAAGTTGATTATGGAGCAGCTGAAGAAATAGTGGTTCTAATTTCCTTAGAGGTTTACTCAACAGGATCCCACTATATATTTTGGAAGCTGCAAAATAAGAGATTATTTGGGTATAGTTTTTGGTTGACTCAAGTTGAATTTTTAGATGGAAAATCTTGGAGGTTAAAAAGTTGTGAAGGAGAACAGACTGGACTACCTGGCATCTCTGTACAAGCGTTGAAGTTTTCTTTCTACAGGGAGGTTACAGGAAGTTCGTGCTAACACTGCAGGTCATCTGGAACACAGGGTTACAGCCATAGGGAATCTAAGGATACAACCACATTATCTTTAGATGAACTATTTGTGTGCTGGAGGCCTATGAACTAGAACAAGAGCTGAAGCAGATAATATTTGGTAAAGCAGGTTGTTAGCATATCCACTTTATTTGTGACCCAGGAACCAAATTTGATTGAAGTCAAGGTTGAGAACCTCTGAACAAATGTGAATTGATCCTAGAAGCTGAATTGAAGATGTTGAAGCTCGAGGTAGTGGTCAAGGTGTTATATGAAAATTTAGCACTTTGGAATAACCTGAGAACTGGACGACTAGTCGAGACTGCAGATCAACTGGGAGTTTAGTAACATCAGATTCAGACGGAATCCCAATTCTAAATCTAAGGTCCATTACCTATAGATTCTATGAAGGAAATTTTCAAGATCAGTTCAAGAGGCGGTTGCAAGACAGGGATGGTTGATTATTTGGCAGACAAGTTTTGGGTTTGCTACACAGTTTGAAGAAGCCTGTACAAGCAAAAGATGACAGACACTATGTTGGGTTGTAGTAGGAATATCAGGCATTAGTGAGGATGCAGCAAGAGAAAGCATTTGTTGATGAAGTTAAATGCAAGGATGTTTCTATCAATGACAGTGATGAACCAAATGGATATCTGGCATCAATGACCAACACTGGAGATGAATCACTAAGCACTTCACAGGTACACATTCTAACTAGTATATCTTTATCTAATTCAGAACTGTATGATTATTAGGTATTGAAATGTATAATATTCATGTTAGCATGTTAGCATCTTAGGACTTAAATGCTTAATTGATTGCTAAGAATCAGATTGCATGCTAGGGTTCATGAGTTTAATTAGTACATTTCTTACTTAATTTTATATGCAGTAAAATGAATATCTAGAATTAGATAGGGTGTTCTAGACGGTTAGGTGTATCCCCAAACTTTTGCTCCTTGAGTTAAATCTTATGTGATTTAATACCTCTGCTAATGTTGTGAAAATTGCTAATAGACAAACAGGTCATAGATCAGATTTTATTTGTTCTTAATGACAAATGACTTGTTAATTGTTTATGTGCTTATTTTCATATGATTTGCTTTTACTCACATAGTTTCTCTTAATTGCTATATCAGATCATGTATTGCTTGTTAAGGATAAATGGTTAAAAGATGGTAGAATTATCTAAGTAGTCAGTAAGTCATGTAGATTCGAAGCTTAATCCAAAACTGACTTAGGTAATTAGAGATAGTAAAATATGTTAGACAACGACAGAATGGATTAGAAAGAATTAGTAATTAATTTGTTAGTTCTTCTATCCATGTGCTTTTAGGAAATTAAGTACTGAATTTTCTAATATGCATAGTGAAGCTGTTGTTACCTTTGATAATATCTCTAACCCATCTGGACTCAATTAAAGTTGAGTACCAAGAAGCTTAATCTTTTGTGATTGCAGAGTATGTTATGAAAGACAAAAGTTATGTGACTTCGTGACATTTATTGTTCGAGGCATATGATTAAGATTAAAGCTCTACTATCATAGTTGATTGAGAAGGCCTCCCCGATGGTAACCTTTGGAGATGACAGCAAAGGATGTACAAGGG
The DNA here is from genome assembly GCA_028671895.1 of Oenanthe sinensis. NCBI lineage: Eukaryota > Viridiplantae > Streptophyta > Magnoliopsida > Apiales > Apiaceae > Oenanthe > Oenanthe sinensis. The sequence continues at coordinate 26,405,784 of CM053814.1, forward strand.
ATTTGGCTATCATGTTTTAAGAACTGTCATCAGTAGAAGCAACTTACTTGTGGAAGGAGTTAAGCACTATTTAAGGGGCACTAGGGAATTCTTCGTCAAGGGTTTTCTGGAAAGGTGTTTGATCTCAAGCAAGAAGGTTGGAAGCTTACTCTAATCTGAGTGAGAAAATTTGTTCGTAGCTGACATGGAATTTGGATGCAAAGGTGAAGTCAACTTTTCAGGAAAGCTTCATCAATGAAGAGTTAGCTATGGCAAAGGAAGCTCTCTTACTTGTTAGTCAGCAAGGCAATGGATTCTTTAATAAAGAAGAAATTGGTGAGAGGACTGCTTCATATGGAATTCTATCCAGAAGGACATTTTGAAGTATGTCACATAGGGAAGTCAATGGAAACATCACACTGAAGAAAAGTCATGAAAGTCATATGCTAAGTGGTGATTGAAATTGGTAACCCTAATTACAAATTGGTGATGTTCAAGCATTCAACAGACAAAATATCACAATGGTGATTGATCATATAAGGAAGATCAAGTTGGAAGCAAAGTAAACTGTGAGAACTTTGAAGTCAGATATTGGAACTGCATTTCGCGAGTGAAGTTCTAAATGAAGTCTGCACTGAAAAGGTATTTGGAAGCTAAAGCAATTAACACAGCATGCTGCTTTATTCAACAAGATCGTGAAAAGACACCATTTGAGTTAATGGCCAACCAGAAGCAAACACTGAAGCTCTTTCGTGTGTTTGGAGGGAATTGATTTTTAATGAAGATCTATTTGAGTATCTTGACAAGAAGTTAGGGCTCATGGAACAATTCTCCTCGGCTACTCATAGGTGATTAAAAGTCTGAATGTGACGACCAACTACACCAAGCTCCCAGGCATTCAAGTGAACGACTATTCTGAATCTTTGACAAATTCAGATACTGATGTATAAGCTGAGGTTGCAGAAAGGAATTAATGTTTAGCAGCAACTCAGGGGAGTAAATAAAAGAAGGATCTACTAGCCGTACTCAACAATGAAGATCAAAGGATATCATTAAGAACATTTCTGCCAAGACAAAAGGTTTGAAGTCAAATTCTATCCTGGAGTCTCGTTCTTAGTGATCCGGATTCTTGTGTAGAGGCTAGAAGTGCTAATCGAAATGATCATATATTTTTCGGGACCAAGTTGGGAAAGAGAAATTGTCAACTTACAATTGGTATCAACAATTGGTATCACCTATCAATTGGTATCCCAAAGAATACTAAAGAAGCACAGATTGATCCAGATTGGGTGATTGCAATGCAAAATGATCTCAATCAGATAGAAGGCAGAAAACAATGAAGCTGGAACCCAAACCACAGACCACTAAAGTCGAAGCTGAAACTGGTACAGTAGGGGTTCACAGAAACTGGATGACTATTGGCATTGTTATGAGGGGCAAAGCCAAACTGGTTGCTACAGGACTTTAAAGCAGAAGGTATCGACGATGATGGAAACAGAATCTTCGGGTCTTTCTAGATCAAGCAGTAAGCACCAGTGACGAGACTTGATCCTTTAGGACTCATCAATGGGGACCTAATAATTTTTAGGGATCCAATGATTAGGACCTAACAATTCTCTAGCACATGTGGAACATTCAACATGAAGATCTATCAGATGAATGTGAACAAGTGCACTCCTGAATGGTGAGCTAGAAGATGAAGGTGCAGATCCATTACAATTTGTATATCATTCTCTTCGCAAGCTTTTCTATGACGGAGGTAAAGGATTCAAGCAAAACGTCAAGGACATGGTATGACTCTCTAATTTTGAATTACTTAAAAGTGTTTTTTTTTATTAGAGTTGTTATACATATCTCTCTAGAAATGCTAGGCACACACAATGTTATATTTATGTGCAAGTATACCTTAATTCTCGATATGCCTATGTGCAAGTTTCCAAGTGGATACTAGAGAATCTTATCTTATAGCTAAGTTATGAATTGATAGATATCTTAGGGGATTACCAATTCTTGGAATCTGGGACCCTTAAGATAATAGGTTTAACCTAATTGGCTATATAGATATAGATAACGCAGGTTGTACGAAAGACAGGGAAGTCATTCCTAGAAGCTGTCAAATTCTAGCAACTCTGTTGAAGCTCTTAACACCACTGAAGGAACAAACGCATGGACACCAGGTATCATTTCTTTTGAGAGCTGTCCATAGTCGAATAACTTGCAGATTTTTGCTAAATAACTTGATGAATTTATTTTATCTAAGTTGGTTAGTAAACTTGGGATATCATTTATATGCATATTTGTTGAAAATCCCATCTGTAAGGAATTCTCAAATGAGTTCACAAGTGTTACTTTTTCCCGATCCAAAGGACTTGTGAATTTATTTGAAATCCAGATCCTCATACTTTTTGCTATTAATTTAATTATCATGCTTACATTGTTATATGCATGAGTGGTAGTTAAATTACTTAGCATAAGTAAGAAGCATAATTATTTGTATGTGGTAAATATTTAGTGAGTATTAGTCAATGATATCTTGCTTAATTGCTCTGATATTTTGCTCCGATATTCTTAAATATTTTATTACAAATAATTGTGATACTTTTGATATTAGTGATGGTATTTAGAATTTCTGTTCTAAATAATAATGCATATTTTAAAACTCACTAATATTAAAAGATGAAGTATTTTCTAAGCTATGTGTATGAAATGCTCAATATTTGATATACTTAGAAAATATTTCTAAAAATAAGTTTGTTTGCGAGGAGTTGCTATTAGAATCACAAGTATTATTTGTTCCCTATTCAAAGGACTTGTGAATTTTTTTTCAACTAATACCTCGGGCTTACGTATGTCAATTAATAATTGTTATGAGCATGCTTACAATGTGCAAAGTGACAATTATTAGATATGGCGTAGGAAGTTAAATGCTAATATTCAATCCAATGAATATTTTAGTGTTTAGCGAATTTATTTTATCTTATCAAAATTATGGATTGAAGCAATTCAATGTTTATTAGTTTCATAATTTTGATTTGATAAAATAACAGAAGCATAGTTTCTTGCATTCGTGCACTTAACTGTGATATTTTTAATATTAGTGATAATACAACTTAATGTTTATTTAAAATCACTAATAATAAAAATATATTACAATGCTTATTGTTCTGCTGAATGATTGCCATGTTTAGTTGATATATATGCATGTGATTGGCAATTACTTAGTATAGCATAAGTATTTAATTTATTTTGATTTATTTAAATCATGATGATATAAAACAATTCAGTGAAATATCTGTTCCATGATTTAAGTAAATTAAAATAAATTCGCAGCATAATTATTCGTAGTATAAATATTCTCTTTTATTACTTTGTGATAATTGAATAATATTTTATTACAAAATAATTGTGATATATAGTTTTCTTTCTTTGACTGGTTTACGATCCTGAATGTATTTAAAAAGAAATTTTTGTCTATTTCTTTTTCAAAATGTTTTATTTAAAGATACATTCATTTGTCTATCAGTTTTAGTTAAGAAAACTTAAGAATTCTTTTTCAAAACTTCTCTTTTGAAAAACTTTTCTTAAGGATAATCTTTCTTTTCTCTCGAAATTTTATCCTCTCCCAAAAGCTTGTTTTAAATGTTTTATCTAACAAAGCTTTTTCTCTTTTTCGAAAATTGTTTTAACTTCAAGGTACCAATCACTTGTAAAATTCTTTGTTTTCAAATACTTGTTTCAATGTATGTTTCACATTGATTCAAAGTACCAAAACAGTGATTGTTGCTTTGAAGGCCTAGTACTGTTATATTAAGCATTCATTCAACCCCAATTGTCATGTTTTTATTTAAAGTCGGGGATACTATCAGGCAGACGAAAATGATGTAAATCATAATTGAATTATGAGTCGGAAAATCATTATCTTCTATCTGATAAGGATGTTTTGCAAAATTGTTTTCAAAACATACAGTGCTTAGGTTTAATGGAAAAGAGTCATTTTTATTGAGATAAAATTTGGTAGAAGAGTAGAGTTTCTTATTTGTTGTAAATTCCCGCGTTTTATTATGGGAAGTTTGCCCTATAAGAAATTCATCAAGAAATAGAGACTTTTTCTCTGATACTCCCGCGTTTTATTATGGGATAAGTATCTTAAGGAAAATTTCTATTGGTGTCATGCTCTTAAATGATTAATTCTTCGATCTGACAAAACTCTTTTATTAAAAGGACTTAAGTGCAATCTTTTTCCATTCCTTCTTATATTTTTCTTTCTCCTTGAGATGAAAAAATATATTTTGGAATGTTAAAGTGATTATCTTTTTATCTTATTTAAATGATTTTATCCGTTTAGCCCCCAGTGGCTACAGAAGCTGGCCAGGAGGTTGAAAACCCATCAATCTCTGACCCAGGCCTTAATACCAAACACTCATTTCATCCACTTCCATATATTAACCCTTGGAGTTATAAGGAACACATGTTTGTTAGAGGTTGATAAGGGAGAAACTGCACTTGTTGCAGCAAATAAGGATGAAATCGGCAGTGCACCCACAGCTCTACCTCCATCGAAGTAAAGGAGTATATAACTGAGGTATCTGTAAGCTCATCTGTATCTTCTCAAAAGGATGCAGAGCTGAAAAGGCAATAAAACTGTCTCTGGAATCATTCTCTCAATAGGGTGAGTCCATTGAAATTCGCTCGTCAGCCAGAGCATCTTGTAATGAGTCAAGCACACCACCGGCGCTCACGCTGATGGTAAGCCTAAACAGATATATACTAGGAACCTTATATAATTTTTAGGACCTAACAATCTTAACAGTTATACTAGGGGCCTAACAATTGGACACATTGCAAGGCGTGCACAGTGTGAGGTGTAGGCATGTTAACAAACACCCGTCATTGGGTTACGAGGGAAACGTAGACTCTAATTTGCCATTCATTACATTGTCTACTACGTCGCCCCTCCTGGAAGGAACATTTCCAGATCCTGAAAAGGAATGTCCACCTCCCGTTTACGGAGAAGGTGTGAGGCAACTCCTTGATAGAACAAGGCAGGATTCCCAAAAAGATTTTAAAATCTTGGGATAACCCATCTCAAAGAGGTGAGGCTCCACTAGACAGTGATTTAGCAATTGCTATTGAGTCTGGTGTGGGACAGTGCTTATGCATGATAGATCAAGAACACCTCTACGAGGCAATTCCCCACTTGATAGTGATTCAATTCATTCTGATGAATCAGGTGCTGGGAATATATGAATTGACGGATTTCACTTGCAGGTACAGAAGGCTATATGTGAAGTGCAGAGTGAAAGTGAGAGAGAGAAACACTTAAGTGAAAGTGAGGGAGAGATACACTTGAGTGAGAGATAGGGAGAGAAAGAGTGAAACACTTCTAAGTGCTCGACACTTGGGTGTAAACACCAACAGAACGTAGTAGAAGTGAGGAAACCATAAGCCAAACACTTGCCCTTGCTACTTGCTACTTCTGGAAGAAAAGTTACTATATTTTTTCCCGTTCAACGACAGACGAGAACCTTCTTTGGAAGACAAACCATTTAAAAGAGGACCTATCAATTGGTATTAACATTTGGTATCTTTAAAAGTGGGCCATTGGAGGATTCCTCAACTAAGGGGGAGAATTTATAGTGTTATAGTTATAACAAGAAAAAGAAATTGTAGGATTCCTCTTCTTATGGGGGAGAAGTTATAATGTTATAACTAAGGGGGAGATTTTAGACATGAAGAAGAAAATCTTATCTTCTGATCCTGAGGGGAAACAACAGATATATGGGAGAATCAAGAAGCTGTAATTCTATACTTGGAAGAACAGAGATGACTATTCCATTTATTTTCTAAAGGGAGATGAAGAATAAGAAGGAGAATCACATTCGTAGGGGGAGAACATTTTTTTTGAGCTATGTTCAGTATTGATTGAAGACGTACTCAGGAATTGATTCTTATGAAGCTCTGTTAATGATAAGTTCTTTAAGTTCAAACTATGAAGGATTTTGAAACAGAGAGAGCTCAAACAGACAAAAATGAAGATGGTACAAGTTGAATATCAGTTCAGTGCCAGAGGAACAAACATCATTCATTTCAGTCACTCAAGAATTCTGGAAATGCATTATCTGATCCAGAAAAATCAGTAGCATTATTTACAAGTCTCGGACGATTACTTTTTCTAGTTGTTAGTTGAGTTATCCTCCCTAGGTGATTTGTTTGCTAAAGTTTAACAATCAAATAGGGGGAGATTGTTGGAGATTACGAAGCTGTATGTATAGTAATCATGATAACTCAACAATAGAACAGGACAAGTAAATAATACTACGCCTACACAGAAATCAGCAAGACATGAAGACAAGGCAAATACAGTGAATCAAGACATTAGAAGAAGTTTTGAAGTCTACTACAGGTCACTGAAAGAAGTTCATTTATATGTTCATGCCTCAGTGAAGAACAATGTTTAAAGACTTTCAGGGTTTCAGATATGTTGAAGATTCAGTATAGCAGTGCCACAAGAAGATTTCAGTGTAGTAGCATTGATTGGAAATAGGCAATGTTCGAAGCATAGGAATCCAGAAGGGTGAAGACAAAGGTTAAAGAAGACAGCTGCAGTCTTGAACTGGATTGTAGTAATGAAGACGTTGTCGAAGTACCAGAAAAGATTCCAGTGAAATTACATGTCTATCAACAGTCAGTGTTTTGAAGCAATGCAACAGTCCTAGCTTACTCAGCTGAAACAGAAAAGAAATCAAGGGAACTCAATTCAGTGTTAGTCGTTTGTGAACCAGACCAGTGCACTAAGCGTCATCACAACAAGAAGAGAATTACCTTGATTAATCATAAGAAAATCAGTTGATCAAGCCAAGCCAAGGAGTGAAATAAAGTGGTAAATACTTCAAGCATTTCAAAGAAATATGCTAAGGCAAGTATTACTACATAAGGTGGATTAATACTCTTGAAGCAATGGAGAGGCGCAACACATATATTTCCAGGTGCAAGAAAATGTCAAGGAAATGTTAAGTGGCGCCTACACAGTGAAGCAAGAGTGCAGGCGCAACTAATATATCCAAAGCTCAGGAAATATGTTGAACTTAGAATCTATATCATGAGTGGCGCCTATACAGGGGAAGCAGTGTATAGGCGCAACATATCTTGTCCAAGGCACAAAAGATTCTAAGGCATGAGTGGCGCCATCACAGTGATAACAGAGTAGAGGCGCAACTCAGCTGCTCTAAAGTTTCTAAGGCAAAGACAGTGTATGAGTGGCGCCTACACAGTGCAACAAGAGTGTAGGCGCAACTCACATACTAGGCGCAACATGCTGTGAAGTTTCTAAGGCATGAGTGGCGCCTATACAGGGTAACCACTGTATAGGCGCAACTCACATTCAAGGCGCAACTCAAAGTCACAGGCGCAACTCAGCTTCCATACACCACTCACACTCTTAAGGCGCAACTCAGGGACTTAAGCAATTGTGAAGCAAATCAATTCTATTGATTTGAAAAGTCTACACTATATTAAATAAAATGAATTATTCATTTTGTTTAATACGGTTGGTGGAGACACAGCCAATCAAGAGAGAGGCAGTGAGATATTTCGAAGCCGGAGAAGAAGAAGTCACCATGCCAAATCTATACCTTCTTCTCCTGGGTTTTACATTTTAGCCGGTTAAATATGTCTCAAATGTTTAGGGCTACTGTAAAACACTCACTGTTAGCTTGATTCCGTTACTATTAAATACTGTCAAACATTGTAATAGGGATCTAGCTTTATCTCTCTAGAAGCAAAGAACTAATCAGTTCTTTGGAAGCCAGTTATATTTTTAACTGGGTGTAGCAAAACCTCAGGGATTAATACGAAAGTAATATTCCCCGAAACCTGTCTCGCATTTAATTACTTGCTAATTTTCTAGTGCATTATTTGTTCATTCCTAAACACAGAAAATTAGTAAGCCAGTCTCCTAAACAGCTAAACACTCCTGAACACGAACCCACTTATCGAACTCTAAATCATATATCCGCAAAAGATTCGAAAGAATTTTTTGATTTAGTGAGTATCGTATTCAACCCCCCTTCTACGATACTTTCGGGACCTAACAGATCTCAATAAGTTATGCACATAATGGGAAATTGTTGGATCGTGGGAGTACTGAAATTGATGATGTATATGCTTTTTCCGTGGCATGTGATATTCTTGAAAACACCAATCCTGAACCACAAATGTGGAAGAATGTCAAAAAGAGATGATTGGCCAAAGTGGAAAGTTGCAATCCAAGAAGAATTGCACTCCTTGCGCAAGAGAAATGTTTTCAGACCTGCAGTCCAAACACCAGTCAGTGTAGTCCCTGTTGGGAATAGATAAGTATTTGTAAGAAAACGAAATGAGAGAAATGAAATTGTGAGATATAAGGCTCGGTTGGTAGCCCAAGGATTCTCTCAAAGGCCTGGATTTGATTACCAAGAAACATACTATCCTGTTATGGATGGAATTACCTTTCGTTTTCTGATGGGTATGGCTTGTATTGAAAAATTGGAAACACGTCTCATGGATGTTGTGACAGCCTATCTATATGGATCACTTGATAGTGATATTTATATCAAAATCCCTGAAGGATTAAAATTAGAAGATATTAAACCTCGTAATTTATATTCTGTTAAATTACAACGATCATTATATGGCTTAAAACAATCGGGTCGTATGTGGTACAACAGGCTTAGTGAATATTTATTGAATGCTGGGTATATTAATAATCAAGTGTGTCCATGTGTGTTTATTAAAAGGTCACAAACTGGTTTTGTTATTATTGCTGTATATGTGGATGATTTGAATATTGTTGGTACTTCTGAAGATTTTACTAACGCTGCTAATTATTTGAAAAATAAGTTTGAAATGAAGGATCTTGGAAAGACAAAATTTTGTTTAGGTATACAGGTGGAGCATCTATTTTCAGGAATATTTATTCATCAGTCCACTTACACAGAAAAGGCTCTTGATCGATTCTATATGGACAAATCTCATCCACTAACCACACCAATGGTTGTTCGGTCACTTGAAGTTGAAAAAGATCCATTCCGTCCTAGAAAACCAGATGAAGATGTTCTTGGACCTGAATTTCCATATCTCAGTGCTATTGGCGCCCTCATGTATCTTGCAAACAACACTCGACCTGATATTGCATTTGCTGTAAATCTACTAGCAAGGTTCAGTTCTAATCCAACTAAAAGGCATTGGGATGGAATTAAACACATATTGAGATATCTCCGTGGGACAATTGATCTTGGACTATTCTTTCCAAACAATTCAAAATCACAACTGATTGGATATGCAGATGCTGGGTACATGTCAGATCCTCATTTTGGACGATCACAGACAAGTTATTTATTCACATATTGTGGAACTGCTATTTTTTGGAAATCTGTAAAACAAACTACGGCGACAACTTCATCAAATCACGCAGAGTTATTGGCAATCCATGAAGCAAGTAGGGAATGTATTTGGTTGCGGTCTGTTATTCAACATATCCGAGAATCATGCGGATTATCAGACATCTCGGACACTCCTACAATTATGTTTGAAGATAATTCAGCATGTATTAAGCAACTCAGGGAAGGATACATCAAAGAAGACCGAACAAAACATATTTTACCAAAATTTTTCTATAGTCATGAGCTCCAACAAAATGGTGACATTGATATACAACAAATTCGCTCAAGGGAAAATTTGGCAGATTTACTTACAAAGTCACTACCCACATCAACATTTGAAAAGCTGCGAAATAATATTGGCATGCGAAGATTGAGAAATTTGTTACATGAAGATGTCAAAGTGTGAGATGCTTTATTCAGGGGGAGACTGTACTCTTTTTCCTTCGTCAAGGTTTTTTTTATCCCATTGGGTTTTTCCTTACAAGGTTTTAACGAGGCAGTTAATCTCTGTAATAACTCACATTGACAATCAGGGGGAGTATTATGAATAATAATATAATGATTGTCAATACTCTCTAAAAGAAATTTATTACAGCACGAGGATCGAGAATTGACTATGCAAATTACAAGCTGTGCACTAGATTACCAATACACGGTGCAAGTAATCAACAGCTTGTATTCACATTCAAGAGGCGGTAAAATTGTACTATAAATAGATGTGTTTTGTCATTGTACAAGCATATGCAGAATACTGAATAAGTAAAACACAGTTATTCTATCTACTTCTCTCGTTACATTCTGAAGTTTTATAACAATCCTTAAATATATTATATTACTAGATATAGTTAAATTTTATAATAGTTTACATTTATTCTCTGCAGAAATTATGGGAGTAACTGTATTCCTTTATATAATATGATTATGACCTCTGACTATTTTGAATTATTGTTTCTGGGGATTTCCTTTTTCCCTTGAAGATCCTATCTGTGCTACTATACATTTGTAATTAAATGATGTTTTTTCCTTCTTTACATATAATATTTTAAGATTCAAATTACAGTGATTATGTGCTCAAATTAAGGGATTTCATACTTAACCAATCGATTCTACCCATTTAAATATACAAACATTTATATTTTATTTAACAATATTCTACATTAATTATTATTAACTAATCCTTGTTAATTTTTAGCCATTACCAATATAAGGGTAGTATTACTAAAAATATTTTAAATACAAAAAAGAAAAGATAGTGGAGAGAGAGAGTATTTTTATGAAATATATTATAAAATACGAGTTAATAAAAAGAGTCTCTTAATGATTTAAGAAGTCACTAAAAGTTCTTATAACACTATTTTATCATTAAAATTTGACTTGAAAGTTGAGATAGAAAGTATCTTAGAACAAATCCAACAATATCCTAATAGATGCCCTACAAATATAATAAAATATGATGTCCTACTGATTTAGAACACTATATACATATATCAACTCCAACAATATAAAAATATATTTAAATGAGGGAAAGATAAGAGGAGGGAATATAAGTATAAAAACAATGAAGGGAAATTAATAACAATGTCCTAATAGTGCCCTAAAAAAAGATATGCGATAGATATCCTAGTGTTATAGAGCACCACTGGGACATTGTTGAAGTACCCATTTATTCAAAATGACCTATACAAATGACCTATATTTTAACTCAGGACAACAATTTAGGATATTTTTGGACTTGCTCTTAAAATACTCTGTTTTAATTGTTTTTTTTTGACAGAATGCAATTTTATTACTCTTCAAATCTTCCAAAATACATCTCCTAACATTGATCGGAACAGAACTCTAATCAAAGCTACGATCAGGATACATATGTGACACACGGGCAAGCTCATGAGCCGACATATTCGCAGATCGCTTAACAAAATACAACTTTAAGTTGTTAAAACCACGTACTAGATCTCTACACTCCTCAATTATCCGTCCTATTCTTGATCTCATGGGAGCTACACTTCGAATCATCTGAACAATGGCCAAGCAGTCAGACTCGATAGTGACTGAGTTCAACTGCAACTCTTTCGCCCAGCTCAATGCCTCTTTAACAGCCATTGCCTCAGTCAAACTTGGATGCATGCTTTCTGAAAAACTTCTGGTTCTTGCCGTGAGGAGATACCCTTCATGATTTCGAGCAATCAGACCAATACCTGACCGTCTCTGATCTTCAACAACTGCTGCATCTGCTGATATTTTTACTTCATTATAGTGTGGCTTCGCCCAAAGAATTGCACCATCTCCCGGAAACGTAGGTTGTAATGGTGGTCCAACACTTCTACTCTGAGCTGTTTTCTACTGTGAAAAATACTCCCATGCTTTTGCAACAATCTTCATATCCTTCCATCTTCTATTACTCCAAACCAAATCATTCCTCGCTCTCCATATCGACCAACAAAGAGTGAGAATTTTTGCCATGTTGTCTTTCGATTGACCTGTCAACCTATCTTTCAACCACATCGAGAAATCCAAGCACTCCTCAGTGTTGATGTTCTGATTATAAAGTTGCCAAACCCTCGTTGCTGATCTACACTTAACCAGAGCATGAGATATTGATTCCTCACCTTCATTACAAACAGGGCAAATGTTATCCACTGGAACACGCTTAGTCTGCAGCTGAACTTTTGTCGGGAGACAATAATTAATCGCCCTCCATATTAGGTTTAACACCTTAGGCGGGGCTTTGATACTCCACAGATTCTTCCAGAATGCAACATTCTCAGTCAGCTCCCACTCCCCTTTTTGGTTCTGCATCATTCTGTATGCACTTCTGACCGAAAATTGACCTGATATTTCCAACTTCCAGCTTAAAACATCCGAATTCAAGTCCTGCTCCACCACAGTGTTAACAATGCAACGTTGATCCCTCTTATCAAAAATATCACTAATGACTTCTAAATCCCAGTTTGTAGTATTAGTTTGAAACAAGGAAACTACCTTCTGATTCATGAGAGCTGGGGAATTAGTAGTAACATACGGATTCTCCACATCATTTAGCCAAGGTTGATCAAGAATTTGGATATCCTTACCATTGCCAATCCTCCACACTGAACCTGCAGAAATGACATTTCGTGCTTCCATTACGCTTCGCCAAATGAAACTAGGGCTTCCTCCCAGTTTTGCTTGTAGGAAGTTTGTGTCTGCATAATATCTAGCTTTATAGATTCTGGCAATCAAGCTGTCTGGGTTGGTGATGAGACGCCAACACTGTTTAGCCAACATAGCAAGATTAAAATCACGAAAACATTTGAATCCCAGTCCACCTACATGTTTATGATGAGCCATCCTAGCCCACGCCATCCAATGAATTTTCGAATTGGGTTTTCGAGACGTGTTCCAGAAAAATTTTGTCATTTCTTTTTCTATTTCTCTGGTGACCTCTAAAGGGAGCAGAAATACATTCATAGCAAACGAAGGCAATGCCTGAGCCACCATTTTGATCAGAATTTCTTTCGAGGGTTTAGATAAGTTCTTCTCATTCCAGCTGCGAATACTGGCCTTAACCTTCTCCTTCAAATACCCAAACACCACAGACTTGTTTCTCCCTAGAACGTTCGGTAAGCCGAAATACTTAGAATTTTCATCTACTTCCTTTATTTGCAATTCTTGACATAGTATACTTTTATTGTGATCAATAACATTTGCACTAAAGAAAACAGTGGATTTATCTCTGTTTACCCGTTGCCCCGACGCCCTTTCATATTTTGCCAGAAGCTCCATTACCTTGTTTGCATCCTCGGTATCTGCTTTACAAAATAAGTAAGTGTCATCCGCAGAAAGCATATGACTGATAGTTGGGCCTTTCCTACAAACTCTGATACCTTGCATCCATCTTCTTACTTCATAATTTCTGATCATAGCAGATAAACCTTCGGTACATATAATAAAGAGATAAGGAGATAGTGGATCTCCTTGTCTCAGTCATCGACTAGGTCTTATAGGCCCTATGTCTCCCTTATCAAGCACAATATTGTACTCAACTGTTGTGACACATTGCAGGATTAAATAAGTCCACCAACTGCTGAAACCCATCCTGAGGAGCATTTCTTTTAAAAACTTCCACTCTATGCGATCATAAGCTTTAGACATATCGAGCTTGAGAGCCATGTAGCCATCTCTACCAAATTTCTTCCTCTTTAAATAATGCATAACCTCAAAAGAGATCATAATATTATCCGAAATTAAGTGACCTGGAAGAAAGGCACTCTGAGTGTCTGAAATGATCAAATCCAATACCTTTTTTAACCGATTTGCAATCACTTTTGTAATGATCTTCATGGCTACATTACGCAAAGCTATCGACCGTAATTCTGTCACTTTGCAAGGATTTTTCTTCTTGGGAATAAGAATAATATTTGTAGCATTAATATCCTCCATTAGCTCACCTGTCAAGAAGAAGTCTCGAACCATTTGAAAAACTTCTCTTCCTACTACATTCCAATTTTTCTGAAAAAATGTTGGGGTCATGCCATCAGGTCCCGGTGCTTTATCTGGATGCATACAAAAGACCGCCTCTTTAACCTCTTCTGCAGTCACTGGTTGTAAGAGAATGTGATTTTGTTGTTCATAAATCTGCTTCAAAATACAGCTCAGAATTTCATCTCCCTGGCTCTGATCCTCCGCAAACAACTTTTGAAAATATTCCTTTATCATCTCTGGCAAACCACTATTCCAATCCACCCAATTTCCTGCTTCATTTTTCAATCTCTGAATGTAATTGTTTCGTTTTCTTCTGTTACAGGATGCATGAAAGTATTTAGTGTTTTTCTCTCCCGTTTGAAGCCACAATTGTTTTGAACGTTGCCTCCAAAATATTTTTTTTTGGTCCAAAATCAAGAATAATTGCTTTCTTATCTCTTCGTACTCGGCTGTAGATTGATCATCTCTTTTATTACGCAACACACGCAATCTACTTTTACACTCTTTGATACGTCTACTGAAGCAGCCTGTAATTTCTTTCCCCCAAATATCTAAACTCTTAGCACAACTTTTCAGTTTCTGAATCACATTACCATTATCTTCCTCTTCCCAGCAACTTTTAATAATTTGAAAGCATACAGGTTCCGTTAGCCAAGCATTTTCAAATTTAAGTTGTCTTCTTTTGTTACCTCTGTTCAGTGATTCTGGAACCAAAAGCAAAGGGCTGTGATCAGATGGAGAAATCTCTAAATTGTACACTTTTGCTGTGTGAAACCTGTCCAACCAACTGGTATTGGCCAAGACTCTGTCCAATCTAACTTCAATCCAATGATCAGTGTTTCTCCCTCTTTCCCAAGTAAATTGGTGACCTATGAGATCGAGATCTTGAAGGTCGGTATCTTGGAGACAAGAATTAAAACCATCGATTAAAGTTTCTGGATAAGGTGGTCCATCTTTTTTGTCTGCTTGAGAGGTTACGTTGTTGAAATCCCCCACTAAGCACCATGGGAGATTCGCGTCTCGAGAAAGATTTCTCAAAAGATCCCACGTCCTATGTCTGTTAGCTCTCTCTGGTTCACCAAAGACTCCTGTTAACCTCCAATCATTATTATCATTTGTTCTAATCATTACATCAATGTGGGAACGAGAAAAACTCATAAGATCTACACTATCCACATTCTTCCAGAACATTGCAATACCACCACTTCTACCTTGAGGTTCGACAGCTATAAAACCCTCAAAACCAAGAATACTACTTAACTCTTCCATCTTCGAGTAACTACTAATAGTCTCACTAAGGAACACGAACACTGGTTTTTTAGAGCGGGTTATATCTTTAAGGAACTGAATTTTCCGAGGGGCACCCAATCCCTGGCAGTTCCAAGCTAATGCATTCATGATGAAAGGCGGGCCTGCAGTGCAGCACCCGCCAAGAAATCGTTTTTTGAATCTACTATTTGCATCTCTTGAGTCTCCATGTTCGTATCTAGCCCAGTTATTTGCCCTTTATTTTGGCCCATATCTCTGTCTTGGCCCAGCCCATCTTCCTTCGTGCACGCATTTTTCTGTTTTGAAATTATAACCCCAGTATCAATGTCATTTTCCAGGTCATCATTTTGATAGCCCAAAGCAGATCCCTTAACTAACGCACCCTTATCTGTCAAATCCAAATCAGATAAATCATTTTGTTGTGATCCCCTTAATCCACGGGAAATAGTTAATGACTTTTCAACTTTTCCTTTCCCCGCCTTTGATCCTTCTGCATCATCCCTAGTTTCTGGGATTAGCATCTCACCTTCTGCACCACGAAGCCATTGATTGTTTTTAACCATGGAGTATTTCTGCGTAGATGCCCTCAGAGAACTATCATAATTACGAACTTCCTCCTGCGATGGATTATCAAACAGTGCCTCACAGAATTTATCTGAATGCCCAATAATGCCACAGTAAAAACAGAAAGCTGGAAGCCTTTCATATTTAAATTTTATCCACAGCCATTCCCCTCCACTTTTCTTTATTCGCATTTGACTCTTTATAGGTCGACGAACATCTATTGCAACTTTAATCCTTAGGTAATTTCTCCACAAACCTTTAAAAAATTTTGGATCCGATGCCAAGAATTTTCCAACATAATTCCCTATGGACTGCAAAATAAATTCAGACTTAAACCCAATAGGTAGGTCATATACCTGAATCCACATGTATAACTCAGAAAGCTTTATATTGATCAACTGATCATCTGCTTCTAATCTTTTAACCAACAAGACTTGTTGATTGAATGTCCACGGCCCATCATCCAATACCCTTTGAATATCCCGTTCATGAAAGAACTTGAACAAGAACACATTCGGAAAGTTTGTAGTCTCCATGAAAACTCCTTTAACAGGTCTCCATATGGATGACAACGTATCTTGCATTGCTGCAAAGTTTACCTTTCTATTAGTGAGGAAACTCCCCACCAAACAGTATGAATAATCTGTTGTTGGACCCTCCTCCGGAATCTCGTTCAGAATTAGCCCTTCCTCCTCATCTCCATTAATTGATAGATTTGCATAATCCTCCACAATGTTTTTATTTTTTGATGTGCCAGCCATTATGCACGTAATAGACACACTAGGAAGAATCGAAATAATAAAGATTTCAGAAGCACACCAATAGGTGAGACAGAGAGAACATTACCACACCAATAGGTGAGACTTTTTTACATTAGTTACCTGAGATTTTGTGGTGAACAAGATCGATGAATTGTTGGAATCGAGTTCTGTTTTAATTGTTTTAGAAATATGAATAGGTAGCAAATCAGACAAACAAGCACACACATCCGAACAAGTAAAGCCCAAACAACAAAAGCCAACCCAATCACCATACAGAACAGAAGACACTTAAAAAAACTACAATTTCAGAAAGAATTGAATGACCCAGGATAACAAGCAACTCAAAAGAAAACTTTAATATTTTCATCCTAGCAGACCCATTGTTCGTCTTTGCCAACTGCTCTTATTTTGCTAATCTTTCTGCATTGGCCTTAATATGTGTAAAAACTTAAGGCTGGGTACAAATTACAATAATTTACACATTTTATTTGAGAATTTTACACCTAATTTTGTTTTTTAATTTTATTTCAATTCTAACATTTGTTTATAGTTGTTCAAATTAATTCATATCCCCCTTTGGATAAATGAAAAATAGAGTACATCATCGCGCTTGTTTTAGAACTAGGCCAGAGTATGACTGTAGAGCCATCAGCATGTATGAACCTAAATCATGTATTAAGCAAAACAAAAGAAATAACAATGATGGATTAGCAAGAAAAAAAGAAAAGGGGAAACTATACTATACAAAATGGTACATGATTACAAATCTCCCCCCTCTCCCTGTGTGACCCGGCAGCTTATGTGCAACCTGTCTACCCCATTCCAACTCCTTTTCCCCTTTCCCACATCCCTCCAAAAAGAAAAAGAAGCTGAAACCCTTGCTATTTCTATATCTCTTCACATATTTATCTCAATATACATCAGCGCTTGGGTAATGATCGGGAACCAACACAACTGAAGCAAAATGACCTCCAAACAACAATCAGCCTACTAGTTCTTTCCTAGTCCTTCCCAAGGTAATATCGAGAATTTTAATCTCTAACATGTTAAGGAGGAAGTAGTAGCAGCAGCAACTGTGGGTGGAAACCATTATGCTTGGAATAGCGACTCACCATCAACGCCTGGGGGAGACAATGGTGGCACTGCAGCTTCATGAATTGAAGTATCTATAGCCTCTAGAGCCTTCCTTGCAGTTGCATGAGATTCTTTGCTTTTGTCAATTTTTCTTGCCACCGACTCCATAGCAGCACCTCTAGATGAGTTGCTACTCTCAACAGATGCCAAAAATTTGTCTTTTGAGAGAGTTGCCGGGGCAGACGCAATAACAGAGCTGAACACACCAGACTCCCGTAAACCTTGAACAATGACCTAAAAACACAAATAATAAAAATAAATATAGAAATAATTGATAATACAGGAAATTATACTGAAAACATCTGAAGTTTGGTTGCACATTACATGATCACAAATTAGTTATTTTCAATGGTTCTTCCCTAGGGTTTCTCTATTTACAACTTAATTAATTCAAGTACTATAAAAGCCAAAACGTAAACCCAACCACAGATGTTTAGCCGACACCAGGGGAGGACCAAGAATTTGCATCCACAGGGAGCTAAGTAAAAAATTTAAAGAAATTATATTATATATATCCTTGAATTTTAAAATATTGGGGAAATACAACTATAGCAAAGTTTGAACTTGAATCAACTTAATAAACATCTTTTTTTTACTAGCAATGTTGGAAGATAATATATTGATATGTGAATATGTTAGATATAAAATATCGATTCATTGCTACCAATATTTCAAAATTCAAGAAAAATAATAATTTTACTAAGATGTGTAGTTGGAGCAAGGACATATCATATAACTAAGTTAATTATAAGATTATCAGTACTACATTTTGAAAGTTTAGAAGGGATTGTAGTCCCCAAATAAGCCTTATTTGCCTCTACGAATGACTAAAACTCAGAAAACTGTTTTAAACCATTTGGTGATGGTTAATTATATGTCCTAGTGACCAAATCAAACTCAGTGTGGTCTGATAACATTTTTAACCTAAAACCAATCCAAACCATGCAGTCGTGCACACCTGTACTGTGTGCTGAACTCAAAAAAACTGTAGCCAGAAGCATCTAACAAGATGACACAGATACACTTCATACTAAAACATGACATCATGATTTTAAATATGAGGAAAGTATAGAATTATATTTAATTTAAAAATACTGAGAACATTTTAGGTAAGTGGATTATTAACAATCTACAGAACTATTATGAGCTTAGCTACAAAAATTTCATCTCGTTTACCACTTTTTCCAATTTTTCCAATATACGTGAAACTTCAGGAAAAGGGCATTGAAGAACGGGGTTGGGTAATCTCAGATTTAATAAAACTATTTTAGACATATACAAAGCATCTATTATCATGTGTTTGGGCTAGATGTAGTACACAATTCTTCAAGATATGTTACTTGCTAGTTGCTACGTTCACCTGATAAAATTTACATTTACCACATCATACTGGTACGCAAGTCACCCAGATTCACCATGATATAACCATTTCACTAAATAGTTAATAGCATTGTTGAGGTGATCAGGTCAAAATCAATATCTTATTAAGATCTTATCATGAATATTCTTTAATATTGCTTACCATGGGAGCATATATGCGGGTTAGAATCCCCTTTCTCATTAGTTTCAGATTAACGGTCTTGTCTGTCCACACAACATGTTCCCGATACCTACATAAAATGGAAGTCTATCAGGTTCACAAAAATGAAATTTACACAGGAGGCACTTTTATGTTTAGAGTTAAATATGTTCTAGGAATAATTTACAGTGAACAGATAAAGTATATATGCTATATTTCTGCCACTCATATTACCAGCTTAACATTTCATCCTCTGTCGCAGTCGAAGCAATAATAAATGCCTGCACCACATATACGACTATTAGAAAAAATGTTTCAATAAACAAGTAGTCAACTAAGCCATTTACAATTAGTAAAAACTAATTTACAAGTTCAGCATGAATCACTCACCACCTCTAAGTCAACATAATATTGATTTAAATGAAATATGACTTTGATAGCAACCCTTGAATTATATAAATTACTTGCTAGAAAAATTTAAAAACATGATATCAAATGTCTAAACTTCTGAAATTTTCCATTGGCATAACCAAACCATGAAAACCCAGTATATCCCGCTTGTAGACATGGGTCGGGGGATGGTAAAACATATGAAATAGATTCTCTTGGGAAAGATCTAATATCAATGTAGTGCCAGTCTGTCCGGTCATCATATGAATTAAGTAACAAGAGAGTAAAGAGAGAATTTACTTTCCGAAACATAGATGAGATAATAAATTTGAACTAAACAGCCTAAAGATAAAATGATAAATTGAAATCAAACAGAACTCTAGACTTTGAGAAAGTCCCTACTTTTTTAACACTTTTTTCTACATCTTAAGTTTTAGCTGGAAACTGAGGTTTCTGGTAATCTACTTGTCAAAATTTCAAAAAAAAAAACTTTTGACATATAAAGAGATTGTGTGTGTCCAAGTGAGGTAGAGAGCTTACAGCTCGGTCAAATTCCAACATGAAACATCTTTTGACATCCTCCTTCGTAGGCTTACAACCACATCGATCTCGTCTAGAAGTCAAATCTGAAAATTTTGCATATGTGTAATGTAGTACAGCAGCCTCTTCTAACTTGATCTCTCTGCCAAAGGTTATATCGGTATCAATTTATAGTTTACAGACTATAAAGATTCTGCTTTTTCACAATTACTTCCCAAACATTATAAAAAAATATCAATGTAAATCTCCAATTGAATAATGTGTACAGTGTACACAAAAGCAGCTAACACAAGACATATGTTGATACAATTATCATACTTTGGGGTTTTCATGTAGTTGTGCCATCTGTGAGCACCATTGGGACGTAGATGATCCTGAATCCGAGCAACTGACTTTCCATTACCATAAGTTAAAAAGTAATTTGGATTCCCACGAGTTGACTCTTTATACAAACCAAAGTATGTATCTTTTGGAAGATGGTCATAATTCTTCTTGAACATGGATATCTGCTTATTAGATACAACAGAAAAAACATTAGACATAAACAATAATTTTACAGTCCAATCCAATTATTGCATTTAGCAAAAAACTGACGTGCATGATGCTTTGGAATGATTACAAATTAAAAACTTAAATAAACCTTATTTTAATAAGCCTAAACTATTCCTACTTAAAATTCAAATCCAGTGGTTTACTTGTTTCTTTTTCTTTTGCATCTAGGGAGTAGGAAAAATATTTCAAATATTATATATAAAGTCATAATTAAGCAATTTGATCTCATTTCTAAATAAAGGTAGATAATAATTAATAATGATTACTCTAATGATTATATTTGTCGAATTTGTGATTCCTCACTACACCCCCGTATCCTTGCTTCTTAAAAGAAAAGAAATAACTTTTGTGGACTTTTTGGTTTCCTTTTGACCAACTATATACATATCTTACTGAATACCACCAGATTTTAATGCATGGGTTAAAAGCTTGTATGTAAGTATGTTGTGGGTTGGGTTCTATGAAGAACTTGGAGAACACTCCTTACTTTATAAAAATCATCACAAATTTTGTCAAAAATAAATGTGTTTTATAAATACAAACACAATTATGAGAAATATTTATGCATTTGAAAAAAAAAATGAGTGATTTTTTTTTTACAGAACACACATACATGTTCATCCATGTTATGTACAAAACGTACTAGCCTCCCCTACTTGGTTTTTGTAAAAAATATCACATGTTTCATCAAAAACACATGTATCTGTAAATAAAAACATAAATATGAGAATAAATCATACATTTGGAAAAAAAATAGTGACAAAATGTTTACAGAACACATGTTATGTACGTATTTTGTTCCATACGGACCTTTTTATTCCTGTGGGCTGGCTGGCCAGGCCTTTTTTGTTCCTATCAATCTCTAGTTCTAATATTCCTCCCCAATTTGATATTATGGAGCCGGTATACACCAAAATTCCATTATGATCCAATATTTGATTGATCACAAGTTTATATATTCCATGTATTCCATTTACTATAGAAGTTCCCAGAGCTTCGGAGAACTAGTTCTCATTTGAACACAACCCTACATATACATAGGGTTAAATTATGTGGAGTACTCTTAAATGAAGTACAAATTGGAGACATATTCTGCAATATATAATAAGCAAAATATGATGCAAAACATATATGTTCTCCAATTAGTACTCTATATAAGGTTCTCAATAGAACTTTTGCCTACCTACATATACATATATGTATAGGTCATTATTCTAGAGAGAACACTCTTACATAAAGTTATGGAGAGAATCCTTACATTCTAATGTAAAATCTTATAAGTAATTTTAAAATTAACCATATTCATGCTTTATAAAATACAAAATTTTATTCTACTGTAAAATATTAATCATATATAATCTTATCAAAAAATTTAATACTTAAAACGTTAGCGAAAAAGTGATTTTAAATTTGATTCTACTGTAGAATCATTCGATTTTAATTTATACTTATAATTAACGAATAATGAGATAAATATATGTATCTTGTGTGTATATATAGTGATTCTCTCTTTAACTCTATATAAAAATTCTCTCTCTCTCTCTCTCTCTCTCTCTATATATATATATATATGGTAATCTTGGCAGAACTAAGGGTAGTTTTGATGAGATTATTAACAATTCAGAAGCACCATTGAAGACTGAAGAGGAAAACAATTTATAGCTTACTAACAGAGAAGCAGAACCTATATGCTAATTCATTCGGTTGCATAGAAAGCAGGTCAGTACCTTATATAGAAAATAAAAGACATAATGACACAACTGAGAATTTCTGAATTTCAGGCCCGCATTGGGAGACACATAATATTCTATTTGACCAAGCAAAGAAGTGAACACTCTCCCTCATGCATCAACCTAAATTGCACTCTGTAGATAGTCCTTATGAATGTGTTATAAACAAAATTTGGCAAATATGGTTAGAAAGGCCTAAAAAAGCATCAAAACACCTCGTTTGATATGTTTAAGCTTAATAAAAATATGTTAACTTGCTGTCAAGGTTCCCTTTGTTTGTAATACACTTGGTTAAGAATGACAATTATGACTAACTTGGTCACATCTTACATCAAAGCATATTAATGAAAGCTTTTTGGTTAATACCGATAAACTAACAGTTCCCTTCAATAAAGCAGCTTGTAATCTGAAAATTGGAGAATGAAATAAAAGTTGTGAATTGTAGAAAACTTCACAATAGTAGTATACAGGAAAGAAATCGGACTTTGCACTTCTTTCTAGCAAGTAGCAACTACCTTCAGATTCAAGGAAAAAGGGTTTGCCACAAATATCGTACAAGGAACCCCTCCTTAGTCAGTAAAGAACTACCTTCAAATATCGTACTAGTTGGTATGGCTGTTGACTAATATCCAGTGTTGTTAAAGGTGCGATTAATTGCGCGATTAATGGCGCTTCGCGATTAGGCGAAAGGTGTGCGATTCGAAATTAAGCGATTTAGCGCGATTCTGAAATCGTCCAAAAGGCGCTAAAAGGCGCTACTAAATGTAAAAAGGCGCTGATAACAAAAAAGACGATAATACCCTTAAAAAAAGGGATAAAAGGAGGAACCCCTAAAGTGTTTCATAAGACCCAGTCTCATCTAAACATCACAGCCTCCATCTAAACGTAAGTCTTTCTCTGTATATACACACAGAGGAAGAGCGAGAATTTGAGGGGCCAGAAATCGAGTTTAATGACATCGAAGTTTTTGAACTAGAGAACCTTATCGATTAAGCCTTAATTATTGACACTATTATCATGTTATTTATGTTTTTTATTATGTTTGAATGTTAAGATTATGTTAAGTACTAGTTTTTTGTTAAATTTGTGATTTTTTTTTGGTCAAAAGGCGCGCGATTAATGGCGCCTCGCGCTTCAAACTTAGGTCTTGCGCTTTTTTATAATTTGCGCCTTAAAAATCACTGTTAATATCAACTGCTTACTTGTATATTAGTCAACAGCCATACCAAATACTTTATTCTTGGCATCCCTTTTGCTTTCTATGATGCCTAACTAATCTGAGTTTGAACTTTTCTTTTTTGTTTTCTGCAACAACTCTTTAAAATAATCTATCGCGTATTAAGTTCAAAATTTGTGCAAATGTCTACGAGTGTATGTGAATTTGAGAGGAGAAAAATAAGAATGTACAAAACTTTCCTTCCAATATATAACTTGACATATCCTGCACCAATTTATCTGTTCAAGTGCTCAGCTAAGAAACTACAGAAAACAATAAAACAGAATTACAAGTAAACATTAAGTGATACATACCTCTGTGAAAGGATCCTTGACGTCATCTCGTTCAACACTGCTTTCCTGAACAAAGTATTACTGTGAGTATGGTTGTTAATTCCTCATTGTGTTTGATGACAAGTATAGGGGTAGATATTAGAAATAAATAATGTTACACCATCCATTTTTTATGATCAAAAGGAGTGCATGTCCAGCAACTGCGTACTAATCACTCACATAGTTTGGAAAGACAACCATATCAACATCCCCTGGTACATCCAGCAGCAATTGCCTCAAAGAATATTCCCGAGCTCCAGCTGGGTGTAGCAATTCATCAGTGTCAAGATGAACTATCCAATCCATGTCAGAATTCTAAGAAATAAACCAGAGGGGGGCATTGGTCAAAATTACACACTTCATCCTAATAATTATGGGATAGATATAACGGATAAATAACTTCATATGCATACCCTTGCCATGACAATAGCCATCTCCATATTCAAAGACTGTTTAACAAAAAGCTCATAGTTGCATGGCTTGTAGAAGAAACTTGACAACCATGTCTCATTCCAAATTCGACTGTTAAGGTAAACAACATAAGAGATATGCATCATTTAGTGCTCCGAGAGAAACCTTTAAATAATAATACATGTACTTATAATGTGCAATATGGTGGAACTACTGCTGTATAAAATAAATTTTGTTGTGGAAATATCAATTCCCTAACAATGCTGAAACAGACAGTGGAGTTTATATGTTAAGACATTGCACTAATTTAAAAAAAACTTCCTTATCCACCAAAATGTTAACAATGAAACATAACATATGATGAAAACTAATATAAAAACTGATTGCAAACACAACCAGGCACCAGCAGAAAACAAATGTGAAGAATAGATAAATTCCCCATCTGTTTTCCTTAAATATATAACCTTAACGTCAGATAACAACTATTATAAGGTGCGGAACTGGCTAACCTATTAGCTTGTTGCTCTTCTAGCTCCTTGGTTCTATATATTACTCTTACTCCCTGAGGAACACATGTATGGTCATCATTAGCTGTTATCATAGCAAAAAAAATACCAGCCAAGAAGAACAGAGGGCTCACAGGAATTGATTCTAAAACTTTAGATATTTCTGGAGATGCAGCCTTCCCTTCAACAAAAAGAAAAAAAGTAGCAACTCCAATAACTTTATGATAAAACATCCAGGGTAGAATCTGCTCTAAACCAGCAGATGTAGTGGTCGTAATACATATCTGCATCAAGAAGCATTAGAAGATGTCAAGATGAGGTTGTAAAACAAACAAATTTATCAAACAATAACAAACAAGAGTATCCAATCTTGAACAATGAACATTATATATTATTATAATATAATATATTAGATCTGCTGAGTAAAAAGTCTGCAAGAGTGAAGGGTAAAAACGACCTAAAAAATGCATTTTATTTACTCGAACAGTTTTAAGTTAGGAATACAAGATCTAATGGGTTGCACTTGTGAGTCAAGTAGAATGCAAGTTTTATGACCTCCTAGTCCAACAGACTCGGGCATTAGCTAAATACCAATTGTCTACACAGTATTATCAAGGGAATTCAAATTTCATGCAGCAATATGCGAATTTATCTATATTTCCTTAGCCAAATCCCCTAACAGTGTTAGGATTCAATATCTACTTGAAAGAAGGGCGAAGTGTGTCTGCAAAATTTAGCATTTGACTCTCTTCAAATATCCAAAAAAATAACAAAACAAGTATACCTCCTAAAACCACATACTATTATTATTTGAAGCAAAGTCGCCAGAAGCATTCTCGTGGATACATAATTATATATACATGTATCCACGGTTATCACAGCAGTAAGTCGAGGCGATTCGATGGACCTCTAGCTAGTCGATTAGTCGTAGACTAGTCGGCAAAAAATAATATATTATTGTAATTAAATATAATACATATATTATGTGATATCGTTGAATTTAGCCTTTCGAGTAGGATCCTTAGATCGATCATAAGTTTTAGCGGATGTAAAGGTCTAGTGATCAGTTGACAAGTTGTAGATATAGACATATATATAGTATTATAGTTATATACATATACATACAAGTACACTATATATATACTTATAATATTATGCACACTTGTATACTTAATACACATATACACACACATATGTATGCCTACATACATATAAAAGAGAAGAAGTTTACCACGTGAAACTTGAAGAACTGATTTAGGGTTGATTAAGTTATTTTTTTGGAGTATAATCAAATTAGTCGACTAGTCAATCGACTAGTCGACCCGACTAGTCGCCCATTCGACCAATCTCAACAGTCGACTAGTCGCTCGAAATATCAGAATTTTCTAGTCAACAATATCAGTCGACAACCCAATCTCGACTAGTCATCGACTAGTCGAGCGCCCTGACAACCATGTATCCTTTGTGATGATGTCCAAAAAATTATACAGAAAATAAATGCTCATGCATCCATCATCTTCATTAAAATTGCAATAGTGCACATCATCTTTGTGGTTAACAACTTTTGGTGAATTTACGTGCTACATAAATCCATATCAATTATAGAATGTGCTGTAATATTATCTGGTAGATAATTATTTTAACCTTAAAGTCTATCAATAGTTTATTTTTCAGCTGTTAACTTCCTTTTCTACTTAACATCGTAGAATAAGAGCATTATAGAAAGCTTCACACTTCTTTTGACCTCATATGTACTCTTCCTTTCTGATCTGAATATACGACCATGCTACCCCAATGGTATCTCATGTAATGTCAAAAAATACTAGTACATATCAAACAATATGGTTGCTTCTCCCAAAAAACTAAGAACCCAGCTTTTGAATGACAATATTTGATGGGGAGGTAAGGAATTAATTAGGGTTTATGACTTTATGGTGGTCTCAATAATAATAATATCCGCTAAATTACAATGATTAAACTCCTATATATAATGATCTAGTTTTCTAATTAAACTAAAACTATAATATAGATGTAATTAATAATAATATAACTAAACATATTCTAATAAATGGGCTTCCAATATTGCTCCCAAGTACTTTCTTTGGGCTTTTTAACCTGCAGTCCTGCATCAATATCTATCTCACATTTTTTAATCTCTTTTTCTCTCTATATCTCTTTCTATTTGAGTATATACTTACTCGTGAGAACATTACTAACTATATGATAGCAGTTCATAATTAAAGATCAAATCAACCCACAACCATTAAATGTTATGATGCTCCGCCCTAACCAATCTAAGTCACTACATATGATTAGAAATTTAGACTACATCTGCAACATATTATTTTAGCTTCTTTATATTGTGACCATCTCCGTTAACTGCAACACTAAGTTTCGAATGAATATTCATGTCGCAATCAGCTTAAGTAGTCAGAGAAGGAAGTATGTCCTACAACTAGAGAGTAGAGAATATGCAGAAGTCCTCGAGAACCATGTCAAAATTTTCAGAAACACATTGACATTTTGGCTGCTATCTCAAAATGGCAGATATTATTCTTAATGCATATATAAGACAAATAATCCAAATCCTTCATCAGGCTTATTATAAAAGTAGTTGCATTGTGAACCCATTGCTTCTTGCTATATCTCGTCTAGTAAAAGTGTCAAATGTCAGTAACCAGAACAAGTAAAAGAAATGGAATTAAAAAAAAATCTAAAATTCAGAATAGGTTTCAAGGGGCAATGAAGATGAGCTTGATTAGACTAAACCATGGCATTCAAAAAGTGTACATAAAACCCAAAAGTAAATCAAACATTGGCTTTTGTTCTAATCAATTAACTTCACACGAAACTATAACCAGACAAAATGATATTAAAAAATCCAAAAAAATGTCATTCTACATTACTTTAACAAAAAAACAAAATTAATTTTATCTCAATGACAATGCATCACTTTCCAGACATCTTAAATTATCGAATCAAGTGAAAAACAGATCAGATCATATTCATCACAAATTCTCAAAATCATCAAATCAAGCTAAAAACAGATCAGATCATCACACACAAAAACACACAGACAGAAACACACACACACACACACATATATATAAGAGTGAAATCTGACCTTAGGTTTAAGATCGGCGGAGAAATCGAACTTCCAATCGCGAAAATACGGAAACGAGGCACCACTAGTAGCACCACGAGCAAGCAACGAGCAATCAGAAGAAGCGGAGTGACCTAGAGTAGGCAAAGGAGAAGTAACATCCATGCCTGGAAACAAGTGAGATTGTTCAGGTGACCAGCGAGTGATGGGATCGTTGACAGCGCCGCCTCGCCATTGAAGGAGAAAAGCGAAAGTAGCGAGGGAGAGAGGGAGGAGTGTGAGGAGAAGAATGAGTTTTGAAGTGAACGAGGTGGATTGGGGTCTGATTGGTGCGTACAGACCCCCTGCCATTGTTACTTGATTCAACTCAGAGAGGGATTGAGAGAGAGAGATGGTGTTTGAGAGAGATTGAGAGAGAGAGAGAGAGAGAGAATGAATGAAATCTTTGCTGTTTGAGAATGAAATGTTTTCTTCTATCTCAATATTTCACCAACTAATTATAAATAATGGTTTTCTTCCCTGTTTATTTATTATATTTAACAATTTTTAATTAAAAATTATCTTTGATAAAAAATTTAATAAATTATTCCCCATATAAAACAAATCAGATATAAGGAAATATATTTAAAATATACAAGGTTATAATCCGTGCAAAACACGGGATGATGACTAATTGTTGTGGAATAAAAACTAGGGTGTAGTTAATGCGATGTATGTCTGAGCTAAGAGCTTTAATGGCTGAACTTGTGTTTCGAAGCTTGGTTCTGCCCTCACAAGATGCCTACGTATCTCTGTTGTGTTTAGAGAATCAAGCCAAAACGTAGTTCTAAGAATGAGGGGTTAGACCCTTTATATAGACGTAGAGAGTCTAAGAATTAGAGTATGTTTATGAACCTTGATTGATAAGGTATTTCCTAGAATGATTCTGGATCCTTTGTAAAAGCAGTTTTCATGTAGGAATAGGTTTCCTTGTAGTTGGACATAATTAATTAGCTGTGTACTTAGCTAATTAATTAATTACGAATTTATTTATTAATTAGGGTTTCAAGCCTTAATAATTGGGCCTCCCCTTTGGACCAGATTAGGTACAATTAATGTCACATTAATTGTGTCTTTAGGGCTTACTTTTAGCCCATATCATTTGCCCCCCAACTTTTATAAAGTGTGCAATACTTTGTAGAAGTTAAGATTCATGACCCTGTTGCTCAATTTCCCATGAAGAATTTTTACAATTCTTTCCTTATGCTCATCACTATTTTTCATTAATTTTTAGGGATTTTTCTCTATTTTTAGAGAATTTTCCCAAGTTTATTAGTACCCACAAGTATTTTTCCTTAATTTTTAGGAATTTTTCTCTATTTTTAGAGAATTTTCCCAAATTTATTAGTACCCACAGGTATTTTTCCTTAGTTTCTAGGAATTTTTCTCTATTTTTAGAGAATTTTCCCAAATTTATTTGCCTTATAAATCATTTTAATGATTTTCTGGCATTTTTTGATTTTACTTTCGACCAGGAATCCCAGACAAATTCGACCAGGATCCTGGTCGATTCTAGGACTTTTTTGAATCCTGGTCGATCAGGATTCCTGGTCGATTTCTGGGGTTCATTTGAATCCTGATCGAGTAGGATTCCTGGTCGATTTTCGACCAGGATCCTAGTCGGTTTTTGTATTAATTTGAATCCTGGTCGATCAGGATTCCTGGTCGCTTCTGGGATTCATTTGGTTCCTGATCGAATAGGATTCCTGGTCGATTTTCGACCAGGATCCTAGTCGGTTTTTAGATCAATTTGAATCCTGGTCGATCAGAATTCCTGGTCGATTCTGGGATTCATTTGGTTCCTAATCGAATAGGATTCCTGGTCGATTTTCGACCAGGATCCTAGTCGGTTTTTAGATCAATTTGAATCCTGGTCGATCAGAATTCATAGTCGATTCTGGGATTCATTTGGATCCTGATCGGGTAGGATTCCTGGTCGATTTTCGACCAGGATCCTAGTCGGTTTTGGTGGCAAAATGTATCCTGGTCGAATGAGACTTCTGGTCGACTTATTTCATATCTTGATTTCTAGTTGACAGGGCCCCTAGATTGTGATTTAATGGGCCTTGACCCATTTCTATTTTTTACGCGTTTCAGTCCTCCTCGATTTTTGGGTCACAGGCCTGTCAGGCCCAACCAGTTCATGGGCTTTATTTTTACCGGCTATAGGAAGTTTAACCGGTTGGACTACTGCTTTCTTTGGCTATAAATTAGTGAAGTGAGAACTTCACTTTTTACTTATCACTTTCTCAGTAAACTTCTCTCAAATTTCTCTCTAGTTCATTTTGTCAAGGCGATTTCCAGCGAGTCCTCTCCGATCAATCTTCATCTCCTTCACCCTTCAAACCTTCATCTGTTGAATATCCATGGCGGATCAGGATGCTACTCAACAACGACTCCTTGCCAGGGCGGCGTAAAGAGGTAATATAGTTACCGTAAACTCCACTTTTTCTTCACTTTCTGATCTCCTTCAAACCATGGGAGACGGGTTTCCTACATTAGCTGAGTTAGACGCCTTTAGGTTTTCTAGTACTTTCACCAACCAAGCCCATTGTGATAAATTTACAAGATTGTATAAACTTCCACCAGGATATAGATTTGTTTTAGCTGAGCCTGAGGATCGGGCCTGTCATTGGCGGCCCAATAAGTTATGTATCTTTAGAGATGCCCTTATAGGTGGGCTTAGATTCCTTTTCCATGAGTTTGTAATTAGGTTATTAGCTGAAGTTAGGATTAACCCGTGTCAGCTGAGCCCAAATTCGTGGCGAATACTTCTTTGCTTTATTGTTTTATGTCTTAGAAAGAATTATCCCCTTTCTGTTGCCGTTTTTAGAAGTATCTTTCAGTTTAAGAATAGTCTGTCAAACATATTGGGTTGGATCTACATCAATCATAGGCAAGGGGTGAGCCCAATCTTTTGTAATAAATCATTGCCCGACAACAACATAGATTGGCGGAGGGATTTCTTATACTTAGAATGGGAAGGAGGAGATTGGGGCACTCTCTTTCCGGCCCAAGTTCTGCAAAGTCAAAGATGGGAATGCAGGCCTGATCTAGCTTTCTCCCGAAGAGAAACTCATTATTGCTGACTTGGGCCAGGATAAGGGCTCGACCCATCACAGGAAGATATTAGAAGAGTTTTCTTTAAAGGACGTGGGCCTTTCGAACGTTTCTGATAATAGTATTTTCTGTTTTTGCCTTGTCCTTTCTTTTTGATTTTTCTGAGTTCGGTTGTTTATTTTCTTGTTTGTTTTGCAGCGGCGGAAAATATCAATTTTCACTTGGGCGTGGGCGATCAAGAGACCCACAAGATGAGGAAAGCCCGCGAGGCTATTGAGGGCCCAATCAAGGAGCCCAATCTTCCTGGGTTTCTTCAACCTTGTGACAGGGCCCAAGGAAAGAGGCCCCGGGTCGAAGAGGAGGAGAACCCAGACACCGCTGTTTGGAGGCCCAGCTGGGGTTTGAGGAGGCAAGACACCGTTGTTGGGAGTACTCTGAACTCCCTTGATTGGTCGCAGAATTCTATTCCTCCGGTTGACAAGGCCAAGATTGTCCTGAAGACGGACATAGAAGAGGCCGAGACTTTGAGGGCCCAGGCTGTTGCCATGGTAAGGCACATTCATTTCCTTTCTCTCTTTAATTTTCTTAACTTCTTACTAATCCGTTCTTTTTGAATAGGTCAACACTTACTTTCAGACCATGGCTCACCAGGCCAAAACCTGGCGCTTCTCGGAGAAGGCCCAAAGGAAGGGCAAGGCCAAAACAGAGTCAAAGGTGGCCGTTTTGGAAAAGAAGGTGCTCGAGAAGGAGCAAGAGCTTGTTGCGGCCCACGCAGAGCTGCAGAAGCTTAGGGCCGGGAAGAAGGCCGTGATCGATGAGTACTTGGAATCGGAGGACTTTTATGCTTTCATTGATAAGCATGACGATATGGTCTTCCCGGCTACTTGTGCTCAGGCCTGGGAAAAGTGCCTTGACGCTGTCTTGGCTAAGCACCCCGGTCTATTCGATCCTGCCGAATTCCCCTGTCCTATTGAGGGCCCAGGCTGTTGCCATGGTAAGGCACATTCATTTCCTTTCTCTCTTTAATTTTCTTAACTTCTTACTAATCCGTTCTTTTTGAATAGGTCAACACTTACTTTCAGACCATGGCTCACCAGGCCAAAACCTGGCGCTTCTCGGAGAAGGGCCAAAGGAAGGGCAAGGCCAAAGCAAAGTCAAAGGTGGCCGTTTTGGAAAAGAAGCTGCTCGAGAAGGAGCAAGAGCTTGTTGCGGCCCACGCAGAGCTGCAGGAGCTTAGGGCCGGGAAGAAGGCCGTGATCGATGAGTACTTGGAGTCGGAGGACTTTTATGCTTTCATTGATAAGCATGACGATATGGTCTTCCCGACTACTTGTGCTCAGGCCTGGGAAAAGTGCCTTGACGCCGTCTTGGCTAAGCACCCCGGTCTATTCGATCCTGCCGAATTCCCCTGTCCTATGGGTCAGCCCTTGACTTTGACTTCAAACGCTGAAGGGACAGGTTCGGGAGATCTGTCGGGCGGCGAGGCCTTGGATGAGTTTGATCGGGTCTTCGACTCTTCCCCAGAGACTGAGGAAAATGCCAGGAAGGAAGCAGAGGGAGAAGAAAAGACAGGGGAGGATGAAGATGTTGAAGATTTCCCTTAGTTTCTCTTTCCTTTTCCTGTATTTCTTGTATTCCTTGTATTGCCTTTCTGTTTTTAATTTATGTACTCCTAAGACTTTTTATTTATAAAAAGCCTCTTTATTATCTGTTTTTCTGTTTTATGCCTTAGCATTTTTGATAAAAATATACTTTTTGAGCATAAAAGAACATATGAACCTGGAATTTTTTTTTGAAGTGCCAACCGTACTTCTTTTTATTCTTTTTCTGGCCTTAGTATATTTGACAAAATATACTTTTCGAGCATAAAGAACAAATAAGCATATATATTAACGTGCCTATCCAGGCTTGATCCAGTTCCTTTATCATAAAGGAACTTAGGAATTGCCAACTCTAGGCTAGACACATGTTTTAAGGTGCTATAAAGCTGAGAATTTTATTAATAATGCCTTCGAGGCTAAAGTGGGCACAGCCCTTACAAAATGAGAATCTTGTATGGAACGAAAAGCTCTTACATCTAATGGTTTCATCGAACCTTATTTCTACTTAGTTCCTACTAAATATGAGCTTGGTCCCTGACTTCATCTATCAAGTCTAATGCAAGTTTCATTCCTTCTTCATTTTCCTCAGGCTCAAAGGCCTTGATTCTTGGGGATACATGTGATATTTCTACTGGAACCACTGCCTCGGCTCCATAAGCCAGGAAGAATGGAGTTGCATCAGTAGTAACCTTATGGCTGGTTCTGTATGCCCAGAGTATTGGCAAAAGCTCATCCACCCAAGTATTAGGAGAACGCTTGATCATTTTCTTGAGACCATCAAGGATGATTCGATTGGCCACCTCAGCCTGCCCATTTGCTTAAGGGGGTGCAACAGAAGTGAAGCGTAGATTGATGTCATTATCAGTGCAATATCCTTTGAATTCTTCATTGTTGAATTGTGTGCCATTGTCCGTCACCAGTATTTGTGGTATTCCATACCTACATATGATGTTTTCCCAGAAGAATTGAGCTACTTGCTTTGTGGTTATCTTGGCTAGTGGTTTAGCCTCGATCCATTTAGTGAAGTAATCGATCGCAACGATCAGGAACTTTCTCTGTCCGCTAGCTATTGGAAAGGGTCCAAGGATGTCCATTCCCCACATTGCAAAGGGGATAGGGTAATTGATGGACGTCAACATCTCAGGTGGTTGTCTGACAACCGGTGCATGCCTTTGGCACCTGTCACATCTTCTTACGTATTCTTTCGAATCTTTTATCAAGTCAGGCCAGTAAAAACCAAGGCGGGTGATTTTGTGGGCCAAAGCCCTGCCCCCCAAGTGTTGGCCGCAGATTCCTTCGTGTACTTCTTTCAAAGCCTCATGACCTTCATCTGGCCTCAGACTGTGCCCTTGTCCTTTGGTTTAGCCTTGACAGGGATGTCTTTAGGCTTAGGGACAGGGGCTCCTTTCCTAGTCTTAGGAGGACTAGCAGTCTTTGCCCTCAAAAGATTTCTTGTAGAGAATTCCATCAATAAGAGCATACCTTAAGGCCCTCACGGTGAGTTTTCTGGCTTCCATGGGGTTGTTAGGAGTCCATCCAGATTGAAGGTGGGCTCTAATTGGGTCCATCCAGCAACTGCCCATGTTTATCGGGGTTACCAGCTTTGCATTGACGCTGGGGGTCTTCAAGATTTGGAAGTACACACTCCCCACATGTTCATCTGCTTCTGATGTGGCGAACTTTGACAAGGCATCGGCCTTCGCATTCTCTTCTCTAGGAATATACTCAACCTGACATTCTTCAAACTGCGTCATTATAGCTTTGACCAACCGGAGGTATTTGATCATGATTTCTTCTCTTCCTTCAAAATCCCCATTCACTTGGGATATAACCAGCTTTGAGTCTCCACAAACTTTGAGATGCTTGACATTTAGTGCTTTGGCCAAACCTAGGCCTGCTATCAGGGCTTCATATTCGGCTTCATTGTTGGTTGTTGGGAAGTCAAGCTTAATAGCATACTCAATAATGAATCCTTCGGGACTTTGTAGTACCAAGCCTGCACCGCTAGATTTTGTTTTTGATGCCCCATCAAAATTGAGCACCCAATATTCTTTAGGAGTTTGTCCTCCTTTTTGTGTTGTTTCCTCATTGTCCTGCCCCCCGACTTCTTGGTCGTCAATAGTACATTCGACCACGAAGTCAACAAGAGCTTGGGCTTTAATGGCCGTTCGAGGCTTATACTTGATGTCGAATTCTCCTAGCTCAATGGCCCACTTAATCAGTCTTCCACTTGACTTGGGGTTGTGTATAATGTTCCTCAAGGGTTGATCAGTTAATACTTCGATTTTGTGAGCTTGGAAATAGGGGCGTAGTTTCCTCGAGGCCATTATCAAGGCCAGTGCAAACTTCTCAATTTTTGAGTAGTTAAGTTCCGCTCCATGCAAAACCTTGCTCACATAATAGACTGGCTTTTCTCCTCTTCCTTTATAAGGACAGCACTCAGGGCCTTGTCTGATATGGCCAAGTACAAGTATAGGATGTCCTCTGGGCTAGGCTTGGCCAACAACGGGGCTTTAGCCATATATTTCTTCAGTTCCTCAAAGGCCGTTTGACTTTCTTCTGTCCACACGAAATCTTTAACTTTTTTCAACTTCTTGAAGAAGGGTAAACATTTATCCCCAGACTTCGAGACAAACCTTCCCAGGGCAGCAACTCTTCCTGTCAATTTTTGGACGTCCCTTACTGTTTTTGGAGGTTCCATGTCGAGTATGGCCTTGATTTTGTCAGGATTGGCCTCAATCCCTCTTTTAGAGACCATCATTCCTAGGAATTTTCCAAATCCCATGCCAAAGGCGCACTTTGCAGGGTTAAGCATCATATTGTGGTGCCTTAGCACTTCGAAAGCCTCTCGCAGGTGCTCAATATGATCGGCCTTATCGAGACTTTTGACTAGCATAACATCAACGTAGACCTCCATGGTTTTTCCAATGAGATGCTTGAAAATTTTGTTTACTAGCCTTTGATAGGTGGCCCCTGCATTCTTTAACCAAAAGGCCATAACGAGATAACAAAATACACCAAAGTCAGTGATGAAGGATACCTTGGCAATGTCATCCTCGTGCATCCGGATTTGATTGTATCCACTAAAGCCATCCATGAAGCTTAACATCTCATGTCCCGCCGTGGCATCTATGAGTGCATCAATCCTCGGGAGGGGGAAACAATCCTTTGGGCATGCATCATTTAAATCAGTGAAGTCGACGCACATCCTCCACTTTCCATTGGATTTCCTGACCATTACAGGATTAGCAAGCCATTCGAGATATTGAATTTCTTTGATGAATCCAGCCTTCAAGAGCTTTTCCACCTCTTGCTTTATGGCTTCCTGCCTTTCTGGAGCAAAATTTCTCTTCTTTTGCTTCACCGTTTTTCGCTGTGGATCCACGTTAAGCTTATGAGTGATCAGTTCAGGGTTAATTCCCGGCATATCAGCGGCTGTCCAGGCAAATAAGTCTCCGTTTTCTTGCAAAAACTTTGTCAATTTTTCTTTCATAGGCTCTTCTAATGAGGCCCCAATATAGGTGACTTTCTCTAGTTCTCCTGGAACTAAAGGAATTGGAACCAAGTCATCAGCTGGATTTCCCCTTTGTTCCTCGTTTTCTCTTGAGTCCATGTCCTCTATGGGTAGGACTTGCCCCCCGGCTCCATCGGGTCTCAGGGCTGCCACGTAGCAACTTCTCGCCATTTTCTGGTCTTCTTTCTCCTCCCCAACACCGTTTCTGGTGGGGAACTTGATTTTTAAGTGATAACTTGAGGCTACAGCCTTAAAAGCATGCAAACCTGTTCTTCCAAGGATGGCGTTGTATGTAGAAGATGCTTTGACCACCAGAAAAGTTAGCATCTGAGTGACCTCTTTAGGTTCTCTTCCCACTGTCACGGGTAGCTGAATGGTTCCTTCTACTTTCGGCTCCACTCCATTGAAGCCATAGATGGGAACATCCGAAAGGGTTAGCTGGGAATCGTTGTATCCCATCTTTACAAATGCATCATGGAACAAGATATCAACAGACGCTCCATTGTCCACCAGGACTCTCTTTACCTCTGAGTTGCCTATCAAAGGGGCAATAACGAGAGGATCATCATGAGGAAACTTTACCCCTTCCAGGTCTGAGTCATCAAAAGATATAACCGCCTCCGTCCTAGCACGTTTAGGTGCTTCTCCTACGACTTGCATAACTTCTTTTGCGTATGCTTTTCTTAAATTCCTAGAAGTCCCTGCAGCAGTGAGTCCTCCGAAAATCATATTAATAACCGGTCCTCTAGGTTGAGGATTCCTGTCCCGGCCATCATTATTTTTTCTGTTATCGTCGCGCCTATCATGACTTCCATCCTTGGTGTACTTGGAAAGTTTTCCTCTTCTGATAAGGAATTCGATTTCATCTTTCAATTGTCTGCAGTCATCCGTATCATGCCCGGTATCCCTATGAAACCGGCAAAACGCATTCTTGTTTCTTTTTTCAGGATCAGACTTTAGGGGTTTAGGCCACCTCAGGTCTCGATCTCTTTCAATATCCATAAGGATTTGACTTCGAGGTGCATTCAGCCTTGCATATTCAGCGAATTTTGGCCCAAAGCTATTTTTCTTAGGAGGGGATTCAGAATCTTTATCCGTCTTGGAGTACTTGTCTAGGGCGTCATATTCTTGATCACCTTTTCTCTTCTTGTTATTATTCCCATGTGTGGCCACTGATATAGTGGTTTTCTTCATGCTTTCTTCTGCCTTGATGTATTTCCCTGCTCTGTCTTGGAAAAGAAGCATGTTCTCAGGCGGGTGTTTGGCTAGAGATCTCTTGAAATAAGGATCAGTCGTCCCCTGTTGTAAGGCTATCATAGCCACTTTCTCGTCCAAGTCTGGGACTTTCAAGGCTTCCTTGGTGAAGCGGTTCAGGTAGTCCCTCAGGGATTCGTTCTTTCCTTGCTCCAAATTCATGAGAGAAGCTGAGCTTTTTTCGTGCACTCTTCCGCTTATAAACTGGCTTATAAAGGCTTTGCTGAGTTCTTTAAAGGATCCGATGGAGTTGGGCGGCAACCGGCTATACCAACGTTGGGCCATGCCCCCCAGGGTTTGGGGAAACGCCCTACACTTCACAGCATCATTGATAGGTTGTAGTAGTAATGCATTCGAGAAGGTCCTCACGTGATTGGCTGGATCGCCTGCTCCATCATACACTTTGATGGTGGGCATTTTGAACTTACTTGAGATGTGAGCGTTCATGATGGTTTCGGTAAAAGGCGGCGTGGGATCATCAGGATCTCCGAGAGGCAATAGTTCAGCGGGGTCAGCCCTAGTAATTTCCGTTCTTCTCCCTCGTGGGGTTTCATCCAGTTCTATGACGTCGGGAGCTTCATACCTTGAGGCTGTCCTTCTATCCTGCCGATCCAAGCTTTTCTTTAATTCTTTGAGTTCAGCCTCGTAGGAAGCAATTTTCTGTTCTAGTGTCCTACGGGACTGTGAACGCCGGCTTCCTGCGGGCTCTTTACCAGGCCTTCTTCTCCTGGGATTGACATCAGTGCCTTCTGAGCTTTCATCATCAGTTGAGTATGGTCCTGAGAAATCACGGACATCTTCTCTACGCCCATAGTTCTGGGGTTCCAAACCTCTGATGTAAGGAGGGGGATAGGCTTGGGAGATTCCAAGTCTTGTTTGGGCAACAGTGCTACTGGGGATAACAATAGTGGAAATTTGGGCGTGAGGAGCAGTAGCCATAAAAGGAGTTTGAATTACCTGGGATAGTGGGTTGGATCCATGGACGATTTCCTCAGGATTGGTGGAGTGGACGATCTCACTAAACGGACCAAGCCTTTGAGTATTAGGACCTTGGGTTCCAGCTGGAATAGTGGTGGTAGCGGGGCCCTCGGTAGTTTGAGTTTCATCAGGAGGGATGATAGCAGTCGGATCACCTGTGGTGGGGACGATGTCTCCGTCAGTTCGTCGTGTTCTTGCCATGGTTAATGTTCTCTTCCCACAGACGGCGCCAAATGTTGTGGAATAAAAACTAGGGTGTAGTTAATGCGATGTATGTCTGAGCTAAGAGCTTTAATGGCTGAACTTGTGTTTCGAAGCTTGGTTCTGCCCTCACAAGATGCCTACGTATCTCTGTTGTGTTTAGAGAATCAAGCCAAAACGTAGTTCTAAGAATGAGGGGTTAGACCCTTTATATAGACGTAGAGAGTCTAAGAATTAGAGTAGGTTTATGAACCTTGATTGATAAGGTATTTCCTAGAAGGATTCTGGATCCTTTGTAGAAGCAGTTTTCATGTAGGAATAGGTTTCCTTGTAGTTGGACATAATTAATTAGCTGTGTATTTAGCTAATTAATTAATTACAAATTTATTTATTAATTAGGGTTTCAAGCCTTAATAATTGGGCCTCCCCTTTGGACCAGATTATGTACAATTAATGCCACATTAATTGTGTCTTTAGGGCTTACTTTCAGCCCATATCACTAATATTTAGGTTAATTTATTTTTTATATTATATTTTATTGATATTTACTACAAAATTTAATAACGTTGAGAATTTATGTTAATATAATATAATATTATCTCTGAGAAGTTGTATAAAAGGAGGACTATAAGGGGGTTAGAGTTGTATGTTATTATATAATGATATTTATATATTAATATTCATAAACTTTAACGACATATTAAATAAAATTATATGATAAGTATGATTCTTAAAATATAAAATATAAAATATAATTTAAATATAAAATATAATTTAAATATAATATAATATTATCCGTGAGAAGTTACATAAAAGGAGGACTACCGAGGGTTAGAGTTGTATGTATGATATATATATTTTTTTAAATTAGATTTTATTAAAATTGAATGGTTAAGATTTTATCTAAAATTGGACGGTCGTCATCTTTTCTATGGTTCACCTTGGACCAAAAATTTAATTTTTTATATAACATACATACATATATACTAGTTTATATCCCGTGCGACGCACAGATGATTTTTTAATATTTTTTAATGATTTGAATTTATTTTTATATGTATAATAATAATTTAAATTTTATTTAATATTATATGTATATATTTTTATATAATTTATTTGTATTTATATTTTAATAGGATAATTTTTGTTTATTTTGTATATAGATGTATTTTACTTAGGAGATTAATGTGAGATATTTTAGTTAGAAGATTAATATGAGATTGTATTTTAGTAGTAATGTTTATATTCTTTAGAATTATAATGTTTATGAGTTGTTTGCATAAAAGGAAGATTATTGGTGTTAGAATTATATGTATGATTATATTCTTTTAAAATTATAATTTATTAAAATTCAACGGTTAAGATTATTTCTATGGTTCACTTAAAATTGGACGGTTAAGATCTTTTCTATGGTTCACCTGGTACCATACCGACCAAAACTTTTAATCTTTCGTATTTAATAATATAGTATATATATATATATATATATATATATATATATATATATATATATATATATATATATGATTTGAATCGCACTCCTTTAACAATAATGAGTTATATGATAAAAATGACAATTAAAAAAAGCGTTTTGAAACGGAATTTTTCATGAGAATAGCTGAATAGGTGTCTCAAGTTGTTGTAGTTCTGAGTTTCATAGTGGATTGATTAGCAAAGATAACATATTCAAGATAGGATCTTCAATTATAAATGTTACATAGAAAAATTGTAAAACTTAGTACGAAAGTAGGCACAACAATTAAAAAGATAGCAAATGTCACGATAATCTTACTATTTTATTCACAAGTGAAATTATGAATATCGGAAATTTAAAATACCGAACATTAAGATCTATGAAGGAATTGGAGACCCGATAATTCATGTTAGGACATTTTTTAATATATTGGTATTGTAGTCTGGTTCTGATACCACAAGTGTACGATGTTGTCTCAAATTTTTGGAGACAAGTACAAAGGTGATATAATCACCTGCCTCAAAAATTAATTGTTTCAATGAAGAATTTCAATGCGACGTTTATAGGACAACTTATTAGTAGAAAGATTCATGATAAAAACTAAGCTTTTTTTAATAAACATTGCACAAGATTATAATGAGACCGTTTGAAATTACATAGATCGTTTACAAGAAATGCCCTGAAGGTCCAAGCCTGGATGAGAAAGTAGTTATGATAGCCTTCAAATATGGAATCACTAATGTGTACTTTAAGATGTTTTTGTCAAAGAATCCTTCTGAAAACATGAACCAACTCCAAGAAAGAGTTGTAAAGTATATTAAAGTAGAGGAAAGATACAAAAATTTGTGCATCAAGATGATAATAACATGAAGCAGAAAAGAGAACATAAATATGATGTAAATGAGAAATATCCTTGGATAAAATGAGCTTCTAAGATAAAGACTTTTAATAAAAACCACTCTATAAGGATATTGAAAAGCGAAATTAAAACTTGTACTACCGATTTCATATAAATAATGAACATGATACTGATTATTATATGTAGCTAAAGGATTAAATTGGGTTTCTTAATAGGAAAGGGAAGTTAGGTCGATTCATAACGAAAGATTATCGAAGTAATAATGATTAGGACAAAAGAGATCGTGACGATCAAGATAAAATGCCATAGCCTCGTGGACCTATGGTAAACATAATTTTTAGATGAGCAACCATGGCAGAAATGTCAAGGAATTCGAGAGAAGCTTATAATTGGGAGGCTTTTCCAGTATTAGGAGAAGAACCAAAATTTGCAAGTCAAAGGTGTCCCTTTCCTTTGACAATTCTAATCTAGAAGGGGGAATGGGTGAAGTTTCCCCATGATGGCCCGTTGGTCATAATACATTCGATAGACAATTTTAATACCGTTAATTGACAATTTATTTATTAAAAGAATTCTAGTAGATACGAGATCCTTAATAACATTTTATTTCATGATTATAACGACTTCTAGTTGACTCCTTCCGACATGCCTATATATTGATTTAATGGCGTGGAATCAAGTATTGAAGGAACAATTCAGCTAGAGTGACGTTAAGACAGGAAATCTAGGGAGGCAATCCAGATGTTACACTTTCTTGTAATAAAAAATGCATCCTCTTGTGTTATGTTAGGAATTATGAGATTCGATGATAACAAATTACTTAAAATTACAATAGAGATTTAAATTTCATTGTAACTGGTCAATGGATATATGACTTATAAATATCCATTGACTAGGAAACCAATTATCAGTTGAAACTTGTTACTCAACTGATAAATTGGATTGTAACAATTGATTCATGTTTCATTATCAATTGATGGTAATATGTCGATGGATGTTGTGAATCAGTCAACTGATGTTTATTGACTTTAATTTATAGCTCCTCAACGGATGTGATGAATGGCTAATCAATTGTAAATATTCTAAGTCAGAATTCTCACAAATGAAGTGATCAACATATATTGAAGTCAATGGATAAAGAGTCGATGGATATGGGAACTGTTCGATGGATAAAGGTCAACTAAGGTCAAATCAATGGATCTCCATCAACGGATGAAAGCATCAAGGCAATCAACGAATAAAGGACCATCAATAGATAAGGAGTCGATGGATAACCTAATTATCCATTGATACATCAATTGATCAATGGATAACCTATCCATCGATGAATGAGCAAATGGGAATCAACTGATAAGTTTTACAGCACTTATCAGTTGATCAAGGTTTCCCAAATTAGTTAAAGACAAAAGGACTGGGATCTTTGCATAAAGTGAATCAATGGAAGACATTTATGTCAGGATTGTGAAGAGTTTCAAGGCAACACAGTCTTCAAGGAAAAGATCAAGACAAAGATTTTTCCAGAACAAGACAAATGCAAAAAAGACTGTGAAAAGTAGCTACAATCTATTTTAGTGAATACATTGTAAAATGTAATTTTCAATTTGTATTTTTATCAGTCTATAGAAAAATAGATGTAGAATGTGAACTGCTATATATATAGTCTTAGCAGTTCATTGTAACAAAAAAAAGTGTGAGATAAAACAAAAACAAGAAAAGCATAAAAAAACTAAAAACCATTTGTATTGCTTTTTCTTTTGTTCAGTTTCACATCTTGTAAGCAACTTGGTAATTTTATCAAGGTTAATTGAAAGCAAAACTCACTAGTGGAAAAACCAATCCACTAGAAATTTTAAAAGATTTATTTTCAAGTTTTTTTTAATTCATCTAGTTTTCTCTTTTTGTTTAATCTGTCTAAACACTAAAACATTATATTGAACAAACTTAAATCCGCAAGAATTTGAAATAATTCTTAAGTTTATATTCAACCCCCCCTCTACAAATTTCTTGTACTTGAGGGAAATAACAATTGGTATCAAAGCCTACCTTTCAACATACAGAAAGTTAAGATCTAAGTACATCAAATATGGGTAAAAAAGACATAGGAGTGAAGATTTCAGTTGAAAAAGATGAGTATTTTCCCTGGAAAGTAAAAATGCACTTGCATCTGTTATCCATTGATCCTTCCTATGTTAACTGCTTAGAGAAAGATCCACCCGTGCCTATGAAAATAGTTACAAGTATGAATGCAGATGGTACTCAAGCACCAGACAAGCTTATTCCAAAACCTGTGAGTGAATACACAGATGAGGATGAAAAGGAAGTACACGAGGATAAAAAGGCTATGAACATTTTGTTTAATGGTCTTGACAAGGATATGTTTGACAATGTTATCAATTGTACAACCTCCAAAGAAATCTGAGATACTCTTCAAACTCTATGTGAAGGCACTAAGCAAGTAAGAAAGAACAAGACACAACTCTTGATTCAGAAATATGAGGCCTTTCACTTCAAGAGTGGTGAAGCAATTAATGACACATATAGTAGGTTTCAAAAGCTATTGAATGAGCTAAAACTATATGGAAGAGTATATGCTGTTGAAGATACCAAACTCAAATTCTTGAGGTCCTTACCCAAGGAATGGAAACCAATGACTGTTTCTATAAGACAATCTCCTGACTTTAAAGAATATACTTTTGACAAGCTTTATGGAATCTTGAAAACCTATGAGTTGGAACTATAGTAAGATGAGGAGATTGAGAAAAGTTAGAAGAAGGAAAAGTCTATTGCCTTGGTGGTCAAAGATAAGAAAGTTGCAGAATCCTGTGAAGATGTTGTCGTTAAAGAAGGGAAGAAGCAAAGTCATGGTAAAGCTACAAGTGGCATTAGATATGATGAATCTTCAACTAGAAAAAGAAAAGAAATAGTTGAAGATAATGAGTCGTATACTAAGGATGAAATGGATGAAATAGATGAACATTTGGCTTTTCTATCAAGGAAATTTTCAAAACTCAAATTCAAGAGGAATCATATGTAAATGTCTGGATCTTAGTTTAAGAGAGATAATCAACAAGATAAAAATCTTGTTGATAAGACTTAATTCAAATTCTTTAACTGTGGATTAACTGGTCATTTTTCTAGTGAATGCGGAAAGCTAAAAATGGAGAAGAAATCAAAGTTCAGTGATGGTATTGACTATAAAATGAAGTACTTTTATTTTTTCAAATAGAAAGAAAAGGCTTTTGTGACAGAAGAAAAGGACTAGGCTACTGAGGATGATTCTGAAGAAGAGGAATACATCAACCTTGCACTTATGGCCAATCATGATGACCAAGAAGCTAGTTCTTCTAGCAATCAGGTGATCTCTACAAATCTATCTAAGTTGTCCAATGATGAATGCAATATTACCATTACTGAAATGTATAATGAATTGTATAATTTGCATGTCATTCTCAAGTCTTTAAACAAAGAGAACACAAGGCTCAAGAGCACCTTAGAATCTCTTACTGAAAGAAATATTTATCTAGAAAGTGAGCTAGTGCAAATGGACAGACTCAAGGTAGAAAACATAGATGCTAGAGAGGAA
Organism: Oenanthe sinensis; assembly: GCA_028671895.1. Lineage (NCBI taxonomy): Eukaryota > Viridiplantae > Streptophyta > Magnoliopsida > Apiales > Apiaceae > Oenanthe > Oenanthe sinensis. Next base: position 26,450,236 of record CM053814.1, read on the forward strand.
TTAATTGAGTGTAAAAAGGAAATGGAAACCTTGAAAGAAAAATTGGAAGAAGAACTAAGAACCATTGACAAATGGAACAGGTCAAGTAAAGCTAGTAAAAAGATGAATGACATTCATGGAACAAATTCTTTCACCATGCTGTATGAGACTCTTGAGAAATTAGCCATTGATGAAAATCAATCCTTGGAAAAGAAGCAATCGATTACTAATCCTGAATCAATTGATAAGGATTATCCATCGATTGATAATGTTATCTCAACGGATAATTACCCATCGATTGAGGAATCATCAACTGTTAAACAATCTGTTTTAAAAACCAAGTTTAACAGACCTGTTAAATTTGTAAAAGAAGGTAGCTTCTCTAAACCTCAAATCAAAGATGAAAAGTCAATATAGGGTTCTTATCTAAAGACCAGTTAAAGGAAAGATTATAAAAGATAAAACCTGATATTGAGCCTAATGAAAGGATGAAAAAGAATAGAAATGATAAAGTAGGCATAAACAAGCACAATAACTACACACTTGACAAGTATGATCCTAGAAAGATGTGCTAAGTGTGGTAGTAAGAATCACTTATCTGTGCAATGCAAGTCCAATATGCATGCATCCAATGTGCCTGTCATACCTAACATTCTCTCTAATTCTGTTTATCCTCAATTAGTTGATCCTCACACTATTCATACTCAATATGCATCAATGCCTTATATGTTTAATCCATATCTTACATTTGCCAACATGAATATGCATGTTATGTCCTGGAATATGCACAACAATTTTCATGCTCCAAATTTCTCTAATTCTACAAGCATGAATATTCCAAGTATTAGCACTGAGAATGTTGAGGTGAGGAAACCAACACATAAAGTTGAAGTGGAAGTAAAACCACCTAAACCAAAGGTACAAAAGTTGGAAACCAAACCAAAGGTAACAACTAATAAGAAAGGACCCAAGGCAACTTAGGTACCAAAATCAACTTGATTGTTTTTGGATGTGTGCAGGGAAAAAGAAGAAATCTTTGGTACTTGGATAGTGGGTGTTCAAGACATATAATTGGAGATAAATCCCGGCTCACAAAGTTTGAGGAGAAAGCTGGCCTTGGAGTAACTTTTAGATATGACAACAAAGAATACACCATGAGATATGGCTTGATTTCAAAAGAGAGTGTCATCATTAAACCTGTTGAATTAGTTGATGGATTAAGACATAATTTGTTAAGCATAATTCAACTATATGAAAATGGAAATAAAGTTTGCTTCACAACTGAAGCATGCATAATTTCCAACAAGAAATATGGAAGCCTAGTTATGACTGAGAATCGCAAAAGGAAATGTGTACATAGCTAACTTCAACTAAACAAGTGCAGATTCAATGACTTGTCTTCTCTCTAAGGCAAGTACAGATGAGAGTTGGTTATGGCATAAGAAATTAGCTCACTTAAATTTCAAAGCCATGAATCAGTTAATCAAGAAAAATCAAGTGATAGGTTTATCATAGATGGAATTTGTCAAGGATGGACTATGTGATGCTTGTCAGAAAGGAAAACAAAGGAAGACATCATTCAAGTCAAAATTGAAATCATCAATTGAGAATCCACTGGAGCTATTACACATGGATTTGTTTGGTCCTGTGAATATCATGTCCGTTGCAAAAAAGAAGTATGATCTAGTCATTGTGGATGACTTTTCAAGATTCTCATGGACTTATTTTCTTCATTCAAAAGATGAAGTAAGTGATCTCATCATCAGGCACATCAGAGAAGTTAAGAAAAGTCTTGGATTGGATGTAAAGAAAATAAGAAGTGACAATAGAACAGGATTTAAGAATTCCACAATGAAGGAGTTCTGTAAATCTAAAGTAATCATACACGACTTCTCTGCACCAAGAACACCTCAACAAAATGGGGTACTTGAGAGGAAAAATAGGACATTGATTGAAGCAGCTAGAACTATATTGGAAGATGCTAAATTACCAACATACTTCTGGGCTAAGGCCATTAATACATCATGCTATATTCAAAACATCTCCATAGTGAATCAAACTCAAGAAAAGACACCTTATCAATTGATCAAGAAAGACAAAAAGCCAAAAGTGGGATTTTTTCATGTCTTTGGTTGCAAATGTTATGTTCTAAGGAATCAAGGTGAAAACCTAGGAAAATGTGAGGTCAAGGCTGATGAAGCTATATTTGTTGGGTATGCACTATCAAGCATAGACTATAGAATTTATAATCTTAGACTACACATTATTATGGAATCTGTACATGTAGTATTTGATGATAAAAAGATTCAAGGCTTGTTTGATGAAGGAAATCATGACACACTGCATTTTGAGAATGAATCAAATGGTGTAGATGATGATGAAGCAGTAGAAAGCATAAATTCACAAGTACTCAGAAACCCAATATCAGTAGATGTCACAACATCAATGGATAATTTATCAGTTGACATACATCCATCGACTGATAATGCATCAACTGATAATTCTTCAATGGATAATCAACACTCTACATCTAGGGTATCTAATTCAGGAGGAGGGTTTCAAGGTCAATCCTCAAATTCAAATTAGTTTGAGTACAATACCAATGATCATGAAGCCTCATCATCAAGGCAAAATTTGCCTCCACAAAGAAAATTGAAAAAAAGTCATCCATTTGAATTAATTATTGGAAATGCAGAAGATGGCTTCAATACAAGAAGTGCTACTCAAAACGAGTGTTTGTATAGTAGTTTCCTATCTGAAGAAGAACCTAAAAGAGTTGAAGATGCTCTCAACGATCCTGATTGGGTTTTAGCTATGCAAGAGGAACTCAATCAATTTGAAAGGAATAAAATATGGAAGCTAGTGCCCAAATCAAAAGATAGATCAGTAATTGGTACAAAATGGGTATTCTGGAACAAGATGGATGAAACTGGTATTGTGACTAGAAACAAGGCAAGGCTTGTGGCAAATGGCTACTCACAAGAAGAAGGAATTGATTTTGATGAGACTTTTGCACCAGTGAAAAGCATATGACTATGCCTATTTGTAATAATTAGATGACAACTCAACTCAGATAAGAAATTGAAGTAAATAATAAATATGATAACAGGAATCAAGACGAAGAAAGTCAATTAGACACAAAGAATTCTAAATATCAGAAGTGTTCTGATAAAGCTGCTACGTTACATTGGAAGAAGTTCATTTATATGTTGAAACATCGGTGAAAAATAAAGAAGTAGTATTTCAGAATAGTTCAGAAGATACAGAAGATTCCAAGTGGCTACTACAGAAAGATTCCAAGAAAAGAAAATATTGAAGACAAAGCTGGAAGCTAGAATAAGACAAAAGATCATAGCTATTAAAGTTAAAATGTGAAGAATATTTATTTAGTATAACACAAATGAACCAGACAGTACATTTGTGTGTCAACTAATTTAATAAATATTTTTTACCTAGCTCAAATGATTTTAAAGACAGAAGACAATGAAGACAAGAAGATTCAAGTCAAATCTACAATGGTTGTGCAGTGAAGAAACTAAATTAATTCTACTATCAAAATTTAATTAAATATTTAATTTATCTACTTAAATTAATTCACATTGAATTAATTTAATTTATAAATTATTTAATTAAAAAAATTGGTGAAATTAATTAAGTTAAAAAGAGCATTTTATTTAATAATTAAAGAAAGTCATGCAGCATTATTAATTAAAAGCCTTATCGAATTTAATTCAATAAGACTAATTAAAAGTCTTACCTCATTAACTCTGCAAGACTTTCTAAAAAGTACTACCGAATTGTCTCGGTAAGACTTTCTAAAAGTCCTACCGAATTATCTCGGTAAGACTTTCTAAAAGTCCTACCGAGTTATCTCTACAAGACCTTCTAAAAAGTTCTACCGATTGAACTCGGCAAGACTTTTTGAAAAGTCTTACCGAGCTTTGAGCTTAGAAAGTCTTGCCCAACTATTTTAAAAAGTCTTGCAGGCTTATTTATAAAGTCTTTTGATATTTTAAATAAGTTTTATTCAAAATTATTGCTAGCTTCAACCTCTATAAATATGAGTTGAATGACTTCATTATTTTGTGATTGAAAACATTCAAATTTCAGAAATTTGTATGCATTGTAATATTCACAGATTTCTTTACAAGTTTGGAATATAATTGTTAAACCTGAACAATTCATGTCAAAATCGTTCTAGAACACCTTATCAATTATATACACTTTTCATCAGATTAATTTTGTAATACTTTTCAAATTAAAAATTATATCTTCTACTTGAACAGTATTTCATTAAAATTAATATTTCGTGATTAATTAAAATAATATTTTTAAATCTGAAATTCCGTGATAAATTTTGATATTGTATTGAACCCCCCCTTCTACAATATCAGGGACCAACAATTGACATCAAAATCGGTTGATATTTTTAATATCAGATCCGAATCAAATATTCCGTAACTCAACATATCTCAAAAAATATTTTTAATTCAAAATAATTTTTTTACAAAAATTATTTTTGATCAAAAATTGTTTTAAGTCAAAAATTAAAATATTTTTTGAAACACTTAATTTTTAATCTTATTAAAGATGACTACACAAAAAGTGACGAGCGTTAAAATTCCACAGTTTGATAAAGATCACTACAATTTGTGGAAGCACAAAATGCTACTATTCATTGGGATTGCAAATCCCAAGTATGCATTAATTTTGGTCAATGGTGTTGAACCCCCAATAACAGTTATTCTCGAACACGAAGTAGATGGGGTCGTAATTCTTCACAAACAGTTTCTAAAAAGTCTAGCTGACTACAAAGATGAAGAAAAGGAAGTTGTGTCCCTGGACAACAATCTCAAACTCATATTGATAGAATCCCTAGACTACTTCATGTGCAATCATGTGTTCAATTGTAAAAACGCCAAACAGATCTGGGATACAATAGAGATAATCAACGAAGGGACTGAAGAAGTCAGAGAGAATAGACTAGAGATCCTGACCTCCAAGTACGAGTAGTTTAGATCCAACCCTGTCGAGGGTATCTCTAAGGTATTTCAGAGATTGAATAAATTAATAAACGAGCTCAACCTCAATGGGAAATATTATCAGCACTAGGAGGTCAACAGGAAGTTCTTACTAACCTTACCTGAGCATCTAGAACACATGATCGCAGCAATCCGGGAGTCTAGGGACATGAAGGAGATAACCCTAGAAAGACTCTACGAAGTATTAAATACATATGAATTGGAACAGATCCAGACCAGAGAAATGTATGGAAGAGGTAAGGTTCTGAGTTCCTCCAAAACACTGATAGTGAAAGTACCAGAGAAGATGGAAATGAAGGCTGTTGTACCTTCAAATAAATAAATGGAGTATGTGGTTCCAGAACTTGGACATACTTCAGAAAGACAAGAAGATGGTGAGTTCTACTCTTTGGAAAAACTAGATCAGCTGGAAGATGAATCTCTAGCTATGGTTGCCAGGAGGTTTGGCAACATGAGATTCTGAAGAAACTCCTCCTACAGAGTTAAACCAAATTTTGGAAGGTTCCAAAAAGGAGGTTCTTCTATAGCTGTATCAAAAAGTGGCTATAAGACCGGTTTAGTTGATAGAAACAAGTTTCATTGCTTCAACTGCAATGAGCTAGGCCCCTTTGCAACTGAATGCAAAAAGTCGAAGAAAGGGAAGAAGAAAGAGTCTTACGAACAGCTCAAGGAAAAGTATGATGCACTTGTGAAAAAGCATCAAGGCAAGTCTTATCTAGCAGAGGGAAAAAGCTGACTCAGACAACGATGATGAGGAAGAGCTGGGAAATTTTGTTGTTATGGATTCATCCAGAGAATCACTGTCTCCCACTCGACAATGAGGAATCGATGTAAATCCCTCTTGCCCTAAAATGTTTAAACTGTTTGGTAAAGAACTAGATAATATAAGAGATAGAGTTAATAAACTAATTCTCAAAAACAAAGTCTTACATGATGATAATGATGTTTTAAAATTGTTAAAAAGAAAATGTGACAAACTGACCGATGACTTAGCTTTTCAAGTAAATAGAGTGAGTTGTTATGTTAAAGTTGAAACCTATATCAGAAATCAAATTGAGGAAGGAAAGAAGAAGTGTCTAGCCTATAAGAATTCTTCTTATATTGTAAAAAACCTAATTGACCAATAGGAGATAAACTGAAAAGTTGGAATAGGCTTTGAGTACAATCAATCTGTAGGAAAGGCAAGCAACATAACCCCATTCAGAAAAAGTGCTGAAGAAAGAGGTATCCCATATGTTGTTAAAGACACACATAAATCTCTTTTCATAACCCCTGTAACTGAACCAATCCTTGAGAGCTCTATATTAATTACTTATGAAATGAATTTAGAGGAGCTCGAGGAAGAGAAGAAAGGAGAGGAACAAGCTAGGGACATAAAAGGGGTTAAAGTCCAAAAAGGAAAAGTGTACCTAAGACACCAGTGAAAGATGTGGGAACTTCTAGATCGCCCAATCCTAGTATAGGTGCTAACGACTTAAAGAATAACATGAACAAACCTAATACGTTTGTTAATAGTAAGAATAGTAATAACATATATCATTCTACTGAGAAATTTAAAACTGCTGAGAAAGTGGAAGTAGAAACTATTAAGACACCAACTATTTTGAATAACATGCCTGTTATTGATGTATGCCGTAAACCTTGTGGTGTTTTAAATTGTATGTTATGTGCTTTTAATGCTATGACTGCTTATTTCAAATGCTTGATTGCTAATAAAGATAACATGATACCTAGATAACACATCAATAATAAATTTGCAAAATCCAAGACCGCGATTCTTCACCTATAAAAACGGAAACATATATTCCTAAGTCTAAATAGGAAGTTGTTAAGACTGTTTGTAGGAAGGCAAGTACAGTCAAGGTAGATGCTGCTGTTATTCGAAAATGATCTGTTGTCAAAGTCGACAAAGGTCAATTCTTTAAGTATGCCGGGCCCAATCAATTTTAGGCTCCGAAGACGATTTAATCCATTTGATATTTGCAGGGAGTTTAACAGTTAAACCCGGTTGTATGGATCCTGGACAACGGATCTTCAAGTCATATGACCGGAGATAACAGCAAATGAGTGACTACGGGATATGACAAGTTAAAAGCTGGAAATGTTATCATTGAAAATGTCTCTTTAGTGCAAGGACATAAGCACAATCTTCTCAGCGTCAGTCACTTCTGTTATAAAGGATACAAATTAAACTTTATCAAGGAAAAGTGTTTAATAGCTCATTCTAAAGACGACAAACTGGCCTTACGTGGAGTAAGGAAAGGAAACTTGTATATAATCGATCTCAACTCAGGAACTGAAGATGAAAAAAACTGTTTCTATTCCCAGTCTTCATCAGAAGAAAGCTGGCTATGGCACAAGAAACTCTCACATATAAATTTCAAAATAATGAATTCTCTAGTTAAGAGGGATTTGGTGAGAGGACTGTCTCCGATGGAGTTTACACAAGAAGGTTTGTGTGAGGCATGTCAAAAAGGGAAGTCAAAGAAAGCAAGTCACAGAGGTACAAACACCTCAAACATTACCGAACCACTTCAACTCCTACACATGGAATTATTTGGTCCAGTAAATATTATGTCTATGTCAAGGAAAAGATATGCCTTAGTAATTGTAGATGACTTCACAAAGTATACGTGGGTTTTATTCTTGAACTCTAAGGATGAAACTCCAGAATTGGTGATTGATCATGTAAAGTTGATTGAGTTAGATTCAAAGTTAGTTGTCTGGGCACTCAGATCAAATAATGAAATAGAATTCAAGAACGAAGTTCTGAATAACTTTTGCTCAAACAAAGGGATAACAAGACAATACTCAGCACCAAGAACTCCGCAACAAAATAGAGTTGTAGAAAGGAAAAATTGAACCCTGATTGAAGCTGCAAGAACGATGTTAAGTGAATCAAGGTTACCTATCTACTTCTGGGCTGAAGTAGTAAACACAACATGTTATACCCAGAATCGAATTCTAATCAACAACGATCATATGAAGACTCCCAATTAATGGCTGGCAAGAAACCAACACTCAAGTACTTTCATGAATTTGGAGCCAAATGTTATGTGCTGAAAGATGAAGATGAACATCGTGGCAAGTTCGAGGCCAAGACACATGAAACTATTTTTGTCGGTTATTTAAGAAGAGCATATAGGGTATACATAATTGATCAGCACCAGGTAAAATAAAGTGTCAATGTTACTTTTGATGACACTAAACTCCCAAGTATCCAAACTGAAGATTCTTCTAAGTTAGTAAAATTTGATAATTATCCAGACTCACATTCTGATGAGAAGAAGAACCTAAGGTTGTAGCAAGAAATGATGATGCCAATAATGATAATGATCCAGGTAATAGTGGTGGAAACACTGGAGATACTACTAATACTAGTGGTGGATCAACCAATCATCCTGGCAGCAACTCAGGGGAAGATGATGGATCTAGTGGTAGAACACAACATTATAATGAATATCAAGGCGAATCATGGAGATCAAACCTACCAAGGGAAATGATATGGAGTAGAGATCATCCTTTTGAATTGATCATATGTGATCCAGATGTTGGAGTTAGAACTAGAAGTGTGACTTCAAATGAATGTTTATTTTTAGTTTTTCTATCTCAAGAAGAACCAAAGAAAATTGAAGATGCACTAACTGATCCAGAATGGGTATACAATCAGTTTGAGAGACAAGAAGTTTGAACATTGGTACCCAGACCAAAAGATAGATATGTAATTGGCACTAAATGGGTATACAGGAACAAGTTAGATGGTGATGGCATTGTTACAAGGAACAAAGCCAGACTGGTGGCAAAGGGTTAAAAGAGGGAATTGATTATGATGAGACCTACGCACCAGTTGCAAGACTTGAAGCTATCAGGATATTTCTGGCATTCGTAGCACATTCCAATTTCAAAGTCTATAAAATGGATGTGAATAATGCATTTTTGAAAGGAGAGTTAGAAGAGGAAGTATATGTGGAACAGCCCCTGGCTTTGAAAATCTAGAGTTTGCTAATTTTGTGTATTTTCTATTCAAAGCTCTTTATGGACTCAAGCAAGTACCGAGGACATGGTATGACACTCTTTCTGATTTTTTACTTGAAAATGTTTTCATTAGAGGCTTCATAGATAAAACTCTTTTTTATAAACTGTATGTTAAAGATATGATATTTGTCCAAGTTTATGTTGACGATATTATATTTGGTTCTATTAACAAAAACTTGTGCAAGAGATTTGCTAAGTTAATGCAGAGTAGGTACAAGATGAACATGATGGGTGAGCTGTCATTATTCCTTAGATTGCAAGTAAAGCAAAAGGAAGATGTGATTTTTATTTTCCAATCAAAGTACATAAGGGATCTTCTGAGAAAATACAGTCTAGAAGATTCTTCACCGGTAAAAACCCCAATTCCATCAACCACCATGCTTGACAAAGATGAAACTGGTAATAAAGTTGACATCATAAGCTATAGAGGCATGATAGGCTCATTATTATATCTAACTGCTAGTAGACATGATATAATGTTTGTAACATGCTTATGTGCAAGGTTTCAATCTGACCCTAGGGAATCTCATCTTATAGCTATTAAACGAATTTTTAGATATTTGAAGGGTCAACCAAATCTTCGAATTTAGTACCCTAAAGATACAGGTTTTGATGTAATAGGATATACAGATTCAGATTATGGAGGATGCAAGATGGACAAGAAAAGTACTTCTGGAAGCTGTCAGTTTCTAGGACGTAGGTTGATCTCCTAGTACAGCAAGAAACAACACTCAATATCTACCTCGACAGCTGAAGCAGAATACATTGCGGTAGGTAACTGTTTTGCACAGATCTTGTGGATAAGGAATCATCTAAATGACTATGGACTTGCGTTGAACAAAATTCCAATTTTCTGCGACAACACAAGTGCAATAGCCATCGCCAACAATCCTGTACAACACTCTCGAACCAAGCACATTGACATAAGGTATCATTTCATCAGAGAGCATGTCATGAATGGAACTATGGTATTACATTTTGTACCTACAAAAGATCAAATAGCCGACATCTTCACGGAACAACTTGATGAATCCACTTTCTCTAAGTTGGTTAGTGAATTAGGAATGTTAAACAATGGCTAATTTTTTGTTGCTAGGTATTGTTTTGAGTTCATAAATATTAAATGTTAATATTTAAAAAATTTATGAAATTCGAATCAACAGAACCCTAGGGCTTATGAATATTTGGAGAAATTATCTTGAGAATAATTTAATACTCTTAATAGATATTTATTTCAATTATAGCATAAGTACTTATATTTATTTTAAGCATTTTATAAGCATTATATATATTGTAATGTATGTTTATAATTATTATTGCACATTAATAATGATTATGTTATTAATTATTTAATTAATTTAATCATTAAATTAATTCAATTTTGAATTAATTTAATTCCTAAATTAATTAGAACAGTTAATAATATAAATAATTATTATATATCCTTAATAATTTAGTAGTTTGTAAATTATTGTCTTAATTTATTATTTGGTTAAAGCATGTAAATATTTAGTTTTATTATTATTAATTAATCTAAATTTTGAATAAAATTTCCTTTATTTTATTTCAAATTTTGGAATAATTAATAATATTTGTATATATATTTTTTACTATTTTATATTAATTAAGTTTTTAAATTATGCCTATATATATATATATTTAGTCTAATTTTCGGAAAGACTTTTTAAAGAGTTTTAATTTCAAAACTCGGCAAGACTTTTAGAAAGTCTTACCGAGGTGTTTTGCAAAAGTCTTACCAATTCATATATATATATATATATATATATATATATATATATATGCCAACTTTTGCGTAAATAAATAAAATTAAAAAGTGTATATAAGAAGTAAGCTCAGCACATGAGCAAGCTAGAGAGAAGAGAGGATTACAAACTGAAATGTTTATTGCATAAAGAGAAGCGTGCTTACAACTGAAAATAAACTCTCTATTTATAGAGAGAAAAGATGCTTGCCAAACATGCTTGGACAAACAACTTTTGAAAAAGTAAAAGTAAATATGCTAAAGTAAAAGCATTATTGATACCGGGTGCTGCTTTGGGCCCCATCGACATATCGAATAATTTTACTTTAAGCAAGAAAACAAAAAACTTTAAATAAAGCAAACATTATTGCTATAATAACCTATAAGGTAGCAGACAAACTTTAGACAAACTTATCTTCAAATCTGCATCAAATCTTGACCTTTGTTATCCCGTGAGATTACACTGTCGAAGGAGAATCTTTTCAAAGACTAAAGTTCTCTTTCTTTTTCTTTGAAGCTTCACCAATAAAAATTGTAGATAAACGAAATCCAATTCAATTTCGTCAACGGACCTATTAGTCCTTTCTTCCAGAGTTGCTGTTCGATATTTCTTAAAATGAGCATCAATTTTTTTATCTAACTCGAGGATTTTCCTCTTATCTTTCTTTAACCTTTTAAAGGCTGTCTTGAACCAAGTCATTGAATTGTACCTTTACCCTTGTCTTTGGATTGAATAGAGGCAATTAAAGAATCCCAGAAATCTTCAGGAGTAGGCTCAACAGCTTGAGATTCGCCTGCTAAGCAATTAAAAGTATTAGCTGAGTCTATTGATCCCGGAGAAGATACAGTCTTCATAGATTCATCATCTTCCTTTGTATTAGGAAAATTCTTGAAAAATTGGGTTTTCATATGGTCAAGGATTCTAACCATAATTTCTTCTTCTGATTCACAAGGATATTTCTTTTGGAAGTAATCTTTTAGACTACTGATAGAATCCTTATTAGACTCATGTCTCTTAATCTCACTATTTTTATCTTGAGAAATAGTAGTTTTAATATTTACTACTATTTTCTGAACATCTTCATCAATCATCCCTTTCCACCATTTGAAGAAAAAGGTTCTATAAAGAACTGGGATGCATAATTTATCAGTATCAATTGCTACTGCCCATCTCCATATCCATGGAATTTGGAATTTAGTTATAAAGAAAAAAGGACATTGTCCAAACATTAAACTTTCTGACTTCTTATTCAATACTAATGGACTATTATCACACCAAGAATTGTATAAATCCTTAATGGCTTTGGGAAGAATTTCTGTAGAAGGACCAAATTTTGACCACCATTCGATAAACCAATTTGGAACTTGTTTGTCCAGAATTTCTGGATTCACCGAGAAAAACCAAGAATGTTTATTCTTGGGATTCTGATAATAAAAAGCTTTGGAGAAAGCCTGGATATAATCCCAATAGTTATAGTAAATATATTTACCTTCTGCTACTTTGATAGCCTTTTCTCCATTTGGATTTAATCCCCATTCTTTTGGAGATAATACCTTATTAATGTGGCACTTGCTGAAGTTTATAAAACTTTCAGGGTTATTGTTCTGAAAGTGATGAGTTATAGTTACTGATTCAGTAACTGTCAACAAAATCTCTAAATTTTGCCTGGCTTGATTTTGAAAACCTGGATATCCTCTTGATTCAAGATATCTTGTCTTAATAAACCATCCATCCTTATGAGCAATCTCTATGTCTTCATTCTCAATATACAGAATGATTTCCCTATTAGGATTTTCGAAGAATCCTGGTTCTTCATTTTCAGCTGCTGCTTTGTAAGATATTATCTTACTAGATGATGAGGAAGGTATTTCTTCCTTTTTCATAGGAGTAGGAGGTGCAGGCAATTGTTGCACACGTCTTGCCCTATTTTGGTAGGTGGTCCAATCCCCAATTATGGGAACATTAGGTTGTTGATGAGGTAATATATTATTACTCCCATATCCTCTACCCCGGCCATATCCACCGCGACCTCTTCCCCTATTAGGGGTTGTCATTGACCCTGTAAAAATTCTCGGGTTAAATAATCAGCAAGGGAATTATTTTCCCCTTTTATATATTGAATATCAAATTCAAAGGCAGAGAGCTGAGCTTGCCATCCTGTAAAAATATGTTTTGCTACAAGATTTTTAACATCCTTTTCTATTATTGATTTGGCTGAACTGCAATCAATTCTTAGTAAGAATTTCTGATTTAGTAAATCATCTTGGAATTTTGATATACATTTAATAATAGAAAGCATTTCTTTCTTAATAGTCGAATATTTCGACTGAGTAGGATTCCATTTTCCTGAAGTAAATCTTACTAAGACTTCTTTTTTAGTTTCAGGAATTTCCTGTTTTAGGATACCACCATATCCTATATTTGAAGCATCAGTTTCTACTATTTTAAAATATTTTGGATTTGCTAATGATAAGCAAGGTAAACATTTTACCTTCATTTTAATGGTCTTAATAGCCTGAGAGTGTTTATCAGTCCAAGGACCAGCATTTTTCTTTAACCTAGAGTACAATATTGCTGTATCTTTGGCTAAGTTTTCATAGTAGTCTGATATATAATTCAAACTACCCAAAAATCTTTGTAATTGTTTAGTATCACTTATTATATCAGGAAATTTAGAAGCAAATTCAATACTTCTGTCTATAGGAATAATTTTTCCTTGATTAATAATATGACCTAAGAATCTAACCTGGGTCTGAAATAGTTTCATTTTTGAGGCAGATATAACTAACCCATTATGTCTAATTAGATTTTTGAATATTTTTAAATGTTTTATATGCTGATCAATAGTTCTAGAATATACTAAAACATCATCAATGTAAACAATTATAAATTCTGTATATGGATTAAAAATATCATTCATAATATTCTGAAATTCAGAAGGAGCATTTTTTAGTCCAAAAGGGACTACATTCCATTCGAAATGTCCGAATGGGACAGTGAAAGCTGTTTTATATCTGTCAGATTCAGTAATTTGAATCTGCCAATATCCTGACTTCATATCAAATTTTGAAAATATTAAAGCATCGTTTAATCTATCTAATAAATCCTTTTTATTAGGAATTGGATACCTAATCCATTTTAACACCTTATTAAGGGGTTTATAATTAATAACTAATCTAGGAACTCCCCGTTCCTTTTCTGCTGCATTATTAACATAAAAAGCTGTGCAGCTCCATGGAGATTTAGATTTTCTAATTAATTTTTTCTCTAGTAGAGATTCTATCTCTTTCTTACATAATTCTAAATATTCTCTGTTCATTTGAGCAGGTCTGGCCTTTGTAGGGATTTGTTTTTCATCAAATTCATCTATATAAGGTAAGGAAATAAAATGCTTCTTCCTATCCCAGAAAGCATTAGGTAAATTATTACAAACCTCTGTATGAAATTGTTGTTCAATTGATTTTATTTGAACCTGAACATTACTTTTATTAAGTTGTTCATTAATATTTAATATATTTATTTCTTCTTTAAGAAAACATAATTGTTTTTCTTTATTTAAGAGAATATCTCTTACTTCATTTAACATACGTGTATGAGGGTCAGTAATAAATTTGAATAAAGTTTCTTTCCCTCCTATAGTGGCTAATATGCCATTTTGATCTACCATTTTAATGGGCATAATCTTATGAAGAAAAGGGGTTCCTAATATAACCCTGTGATTAATATTTTTTACCAAAATAAAAGATGTTGGTAAACAAATTTCTTGATTGCAAATATAAGTATTGGATAATTTATATTTTACCCTTAACTTATCTCCTCCTGCATGAGAGAGAGATTGAGTAGTTTTTTCAAAATATTTGGTAGGAATAATTCCTTCCTGTATACAATTTAAATCAGCACCACTATCTACTAGTGCTATCTCGTTTTCTAAGATAAAATCTTTATCTATGACTAAAGTGATTCTTACAAACCATTTTTGTGAGGTTACTTGTTCCAAAAGGTGAAGATACTCAGAACTTTCTGGATTACTAGTTGTAGGAATATCAGGAACCTCTTCTTCCTTAATAAAAGTTCCTACTTCTAATAAGGTTACTCTATTAGATAACCTATCATTACTTTGTTTAATCTGACTTATTTCAGATTTTAATAGAGTTATTTCTCTTTTTAAATCTATTATAGAAACTGGAGTTTCTTTAATATTAGATTGTTGAAATCTCTGTAATACCTCACTTATTTGATAAGGTGCTGTAGTTATTAAAGGAGATTCTTTATTAGAATTTTCTTTATTCTTTTTAATTAAAACCTCTATCATTTTTTGTTTTAATTCTAGATCCATAATAGAATCTATGGCTTCTATTGCCTTTCGTTCATCTGAAGTAATAACGTTTAATCCATTCATTTCTACTATGGATTTCCAATAGCTAAGTTCATTACACTGACAATCCTTATTGTCAGGGGAGGATGTTGATTCCGATGAGGTATCATCAATCAATTCTAAATCCTCTTCTTCATTAGAGGATTCCTGTTCTGATTCTGAACTTATTAACATAATCTTTTTTAACTGAGAACGTAATTGTTCATCTTCTACTTCATTAATAGCTTTCTTTGTCCAACATTTATTGGCATAATGCCCTACCTTACCACACTTGTGACAGGTGATATCAAGTTTTTTAAACTTTCTTTTTCCTTTAGGAATAAAAGGTTTTTCCTTTTTTATATTTTTAGCATAATATTGCCTTTTATAATTTCCTCTATAAGGTTTTTTATAATATTTCTGTTCTTTATAAGATCTATTTTTCTTATAAACCATTTTTTGTTTTCCTCTAGATTTATGAGCCTCTGGAGGTCTAATTGCTTTTCCTAAGTCAAAAGCGAATTGTTCACAGAATTCACCAATCTGATGTTTTTCTGAAATCTTTTGCTTTTTTAGCTTATTTTTTAACTTAATGTCATTACATAAAGCTAAACCTTCATTAATACAACTACTTATTAGTTGTCCGTAAGTCAGGTCTGAATAATTAATATTTATTCCATCATTTTTTATTCTTAATGATTGTCTGACCTTTTCAGCAAAAAGATGAGGAAGACCGTCTATAAATTTAGACTTCCAATGGGTAGAGTTAGGGTTTGTTAATTGATAAACTCTAGATAAGAAAGTATCCTTATACCATCTAAAATGAGTCAATGAAGGACACCTAAGGTTTTGGAGAAGTGTTTGTAATTTTTCTCCTATAGGGACTGTAGTTCCTACAAAATGTTGTAATATAGAAAGACACAATGTATAAACTGCATCTTCTTCTCCAGTTGGTATTACTGTCTGGTTTTCAGGATTATTTGGTTCAACTTTAACCAATTTTTTATGATTCATTATTTCATTTCTCTGGGAATCAGTAATATAATGATCCCACCAACCTCTAAGTTGACCCACAAATCCTGTGGTTATGAAAGATGCTATAGCACTATCGCTATTCCCATGTTGTTTACAAACAGTTGAATACATAATAATTCTATGTATTACATCTACAATTTGTTTATCATTTAAACCATCTATATTCCATTCATAAATGGCTTTTCCTGAATACGAATTTTGAAATGGTTCAGGTTCTTCAAACAAAAGATCCTGATGAGAAGGTCTCTTGTAATAATATTTATCAAGAGGCTTAGACGCATAAATTGGATTTATTTCTTTATTAACGTCTAATTCTGTAAACATATTTGCTAATTGATTTACATCATCAGATATTTCTGACGAGGTGTCATGTGATTCTGACTCTTCTTCTTTCGATAAAGTTCTAAGCTGTAGATTACTTAGTTTTTGTTCTAAAATTTTTATAAATTCAGAATTCTCATTAGTTTCCATTTTAAAACCTATTATTGAGGTTGGAGGCTGAATCATAGGAGTTTCTTTAGTAATATGCGAAGTTTCTCCTATGTGATTTGTTTTCTTTAATTGATCTAATTTGTCAACAATAACTTGTTGTTGAGTCATTTGTTTTTCTATATTTTTATGGATAGATTGTAAATCTTTTTCTAGAGATATCATCTGATCTCCTAAACATATTAAAAAAGTATTTGTATAATTTAGGGACTTAATAATTCCATTTAATTCCCTTAAAGTTACATGAGCTCCTTCAACCTTTTGAAGACTCAAATACGCAGTTGCTTCCGAAGTTGCACTTAAACTTATTGTTTGTTCTGGGGAAAAAGGAGAAAGTATTGTATCTCCCTTTGTAGTTTTCCAAGATTTATGGAGAACTAAAATTTCATTATTAATAGTTTCTATATAATTTTTTAGAAACCATCTTATAAAGAACATAAAGTCTCCTGTCCTTTCTAAATACTCATAGTATTTGTCTTTAAATTCTTTTAACTCTTTATTAGAGTATTTATTAAAATACCATTGACGAAATTCTTTATGTTTATCGTCTTGAAATTCCTCATTAAGAAATTCTCTCATCCTACTTCCTGGAGAGAAATCAATCATTTATATGAAAACTCATTTCTGATTGAGTTGGTGATTCCCTACTCTGATTTTTATGATAAATTCCTTCTGTTCAACTGCTTTCCCTATTTGTGAAGTGTAAACTTTGTTTTTATTACTTACCATTTTTTGGAAGTAAAGTTTGCTTATTTAATATTATTAATGTTTAGGAGGGTTGGTCTTATGTTGATGACAGTCGCTCTCACCTGGTTACCAGCAAACAGATGACTCACAAATCAAAACATAACCAAACAATATTAGACTGATGCAGACAACAAATTAAAGAAAAAAATTCTTTATTTTTGTAGGTTTCTACATGTTTACTTACCGTTGATCTTGGTCGAATCAATCAATTTTGACCTTAAAATTTAATTAATCCTCTGTCATCCCAGATTTTTGGTTCGACTTTAGCTCACCGCGAGATTTGTTAGAACAGATACTTATTTGTAAAAGCTATACGTCAATCTAGTAAAAAAAAAGGTTTGTTCTCCCTCTGTCCCAAAATAATAATCGTTTTGACTTTTTACACGTAATTTAAGTTGTAAAAAAACACTACTTACATATATATAATTTTTTCAATTTTTTTTAAATAAAAATATAATACTTCAATTATTATTCAGGAAAAAAATCGTATAAATAATACGTACAAGTAATTTTTTTACACATTAAATCACGTAAAAAAAATCAAAGTGACTATTATTTTGGGACATGGGGAGTACATAATAAATTATAAAATTATTTAAAAAATTTAATTGACTCTTTATCCAAAGAAAATTTAAATTACTGTAGAACGGATGAAATATAACCGAAAAATAATCTTATCATAGTAACTAGTTGCGAAGGTCATATATGTGTGTGTAAGCAAGCGGTCAAATACAATAAAATCTCAATAATTATTAATCAATAAATTAATAACCTTTAATAAATTATTATTTTCAATACAATTTTTTGATCCCAACACAATAATAACACTACATCTTTTATCTTGATTAATTAATAATTTTAATAAATTAATAAAATCTAATAAAAATTCGGAGTAAAATATTCGAGACGTATCTATAATTAAAAATCTAACTTGGCATTAAGAAATCAAAATCCTTCAGTATAATATTCCTTCATATCTTGCCTTGTGCTCTGTTCTTTGGTATAATATGATGATTGATGGGTTGAAGAAAGTTTTTTGTTACTACTAACTCCTCTTCTTTGAGTATAATATATGTAATTAAATTTTAAACTTGGTGTGTTTATTAAGATAGTTATTGAAGTACCAACTTTCTGTGACTTAATCATCCATTAGCTTAAAAGAAAGTTGATCACTGAAAATAAAATATTTCATTCTGTACAATTGCTTTGCCTGGTTGCCTAATGCTATTATAAATGGACGGTTAGTTGCAAGTCGGGTGTCATTGCTTGACGTTTTGAGGTGGTCCAAACAGTGGTGGTCCTGAGTTTCAGCAAACTGGGCCCGACAATTTGACATGTGACACACGAACATGACACGAAAAAAATGGATATGGATTTTAATTTTCGATACACGAAACACGAAATTATACGATAAATTTAGTATCGAATATGAGTTTTCATTTTGAGTACACGAAAGTACACAAAAATATACGAAATATTTTATATCATAATATATATTATATCATAATATATAATATATATATTTTTAAAACATATATTATAACAATTTTAAAGAATGAGTTGCTGGGCAAGTGGGAAGTCAATTGTCAATATAAAGTCACGTAATCTGGTTAAGAGCTTGAACTTTGTCTTAATCTGGTTGTACTCTTAATCTTTCTTTAAGCTGCATGAGAACTTTGAACAATTTGTTTGTTAAAACTTAAGAGTTATGACATCCTTTTATTTTGAAGTTTTATTTTTAAACTTGTTTAATTGACTCATTTTATGTATTTATTTATATTTTGTGTATATTTAGTATATTCGGGTACAATCGTTTAGTATTATTTCGGGTTGTTTCGTGTAAACGGAAAATACACAAAATGATTTCGGGTTGGTTAGGTTTCGAGTTGGTTTTGGTTTTAGCTACGAGTATACGAAAATATACGAAACGAAAGTACACGAAATGACACGATTGCAAGGTCTACACGGGACCTTAGACAAAATTGATTTTCAGAGCTTAATTTATATATACTTTATATATTTTTTTGTAGTTTATATTAGACCTGACAATTCGTGTCGTGTCGTGTACATTCGTGTTTCGAGTAGTTGAACCCGTCACACGAACACGACATGAAATGAATTCGTGTTCCTGAAATCGAGACATGTACACGACACGAAAAAAATGACATAACACGACACGAAGTACATGAATTTTTGTATAATTTTCGTGTACACGACACGAAAGTACAAGAAAAGTACACGAAAATGGGAAAAAAATTAAAAATTAATATATATTTTATTAATTTTAAATATTAATAATTAATTAATTTTAATATTATTTATAAAATTCTAATGTTAACATTAAATTGTGCATAAATGATTTATTATATATATATATATTTAATTATTTTTATTTAATTAATTATGTTGTGTACTTTCATATCGTGTCGTGTATCTAAAAAATAAACCCAAATACGACAATAAATTCGATCGTCTACTTTCGTGTTCGTGTACTGAAAATGTAAATACAAACCTAACCAGGTCCTAATCGATCTTTAGCTTAAAAGTAAGTGTTGTTAAGTCATGAAGGTGGATACTTTTAGGCTCGTGGAATCCACAAATGAAAAATGGTTCTTTCTGACTCAAAGTGCATGGCCTTGTTGCCGGTATCATTGCTTCTATGTTGCCTATTTTTGTTAAAGGGTCCGACCATACAGGTTGTTTTCGAGATCTTTACGAGGTTGTTTTCGAACCCTTCACGAAAAATAAGGGTACACTGGCAACCATGTTGATGCTCGAGTCTGTGTATTATATACATTTTGTTTCTTTTGGTAAACAGAAACTCCAATGTCTCTGTCTTCCTTTGGTAAACTAAATAATGTATAAGAATGGTTGATTGATTCCAGGGTAGAAGAAGCACAAGAAGACAGTGGATGGAATAAATTTGTAGATGTCTTTTGTTTTCCTACCAAATGGAGCTAACATGTATAAATTATTGAAATTTTGAAAACATACATTAACAATGAAGAAAGAACCAAATCATATTTAATTCCGTTGGAAAAATATCATGGAAATATATAATGTCCTCCACACATTGTAAGATTTTAGGAGATTTGGTAACATAAGAAGTCTCGAATTCGTATCAAGTTCTCAATAAAAAGAAACTATATATCATGAGCGGGAGTTATCAACATTTTACAATAATATACTAATTAAGCCCTCCTACCTTAATGTTTTGAAAGAGTGTGCAGAGTAACTTAACACAACAGAGCTGTTTTAGGAATCTTAGAAAAAATCGATGCACGGATTTTATAGAATCAACATTGAATGTTAGTGTCAAATATGATGAGACTTTGATTGAAATTTAATAACACCAAGAACTCTGATTGCACACATCAATCAAATGTATAATTTCTCTGTAAAACAAAACACAAAACAATGGATGTTATCATACTGTATTGTGTCCTATAATTTTCACCTTATCCCTGTGTTCAAACCTAAACAACACCTGCAATACATCAGAAAGAACAAACTTAATGACCAAAACAGGCTCTTATCATCGCCTTCTTTCTCGACTGAAAAACTGACTACATAAACAAGCACTTAAGACGCTATAAAACGGGCCAGTGCTATGACGAACACCTCCCAAGCTAGTACATGGAAATCAGACTTTTTTTGCAGAAGATCCATCTGGTTTATCAACTGAGTACTTTGGCACCCACCAGACTCTTAAGCTTTTGTCAAGGCCTCCACTATAAAGCATAAAACCACCTCCAACACTACTTGGTGATGCTTGCAAACACCTGACTGGCCCTTCATGACCCCTTATAACCCCCAGCCTAAACAGCCCACCATTCATCTCTTTTTTCCAAATCCCAATACTTTTATCAGCTGAACCACTACACAGAATCTCCCCCCTCAAACACAAACACAATACAGCAATTTCATGTGCCTTCACCTCACAAACACCTATCCAACTATTTAAACTCTCGTTCCCCAACCACCCCATCACATATCCATCCGATCCCCCTCCGTAAACCATCTTACCATCCTCCGAAACAATCACAGAATTAAACGAAACATCCTTATGACCCTCCAAGATTCCCTTCAAACAATGCACACTTTTCTTCACCTCCCTTTCCCATACCTTAATCTTTCCATCAGCAGAACCCGAATAAACAATCCCCTTACTCGCAGCCAATCCATTAACAGCATCATCATGAGCCTTTATCGACTCCACACACCTAAAATCCGAAATCCTCCAAACCTTCAAAGTCTTATCCCAAGAACCCGAATAAATAAACCCTCCCGAAACAGCCAAACAAGAAATACTATCCGCATGCTCAATCCACAAATGCTTATGATGCCGCCTTGTTTGCACATAATTCTTCTGATTCATAAATTTCCCTAAATAATCCTTAGTAGTAGGAAGTGTATCAACCAATCTAAACACATTCTCTGATCTTCTTGTCACCTTCCAAACCCTTATTCGACTATCCTGATGCGCCGTAAAAACATTGTTTCCAACAGTTACAAGTGCCTTAACAGAACCATCACCCTGTCCAAACCTTGTGTATTGTCTCATATCAGGTTGTTGCCAAACAATAATATCCTTGCCTTGAGAAGCACTCAAAATAAACTCTCCACATAAGGCCAAGCAAGAAATCGATCCGATATGACCCGAAAGAACAGCAAGTGATTTGTATGACTGAAAATCTGAAAAGGGTCTGCACTTAGGAACTGAATTCTTGAAATCTTGCAGATCATAACTCTCTGACATTTCTGACATTCCTAACATTTCTGTACTTTGTTCTGTTTCATTGGTTGTTGTCAACGACAATAACAATGGGGTTGATAAATAATCCATTATATTGTGAAAAAATGTGTTTTCTTGAGAGAAAATCTTGAGAAACAGGGCAAATATGAAGAAAGAATGAAAAAAGTGAGATATAAAGACACAGAGACGTTGTGGCGGTGGATTAATATATATTCAAAAGTAACAACTGGTTACACACATATAATAAAGAGGCCGTTTGGGATTACTTAAAATAAGTTACTTCTTTTAACTTAATGGAGAAAGTAAAATTTTTTACTTTAAGTTGAATGAATGTGTTTGGGTAATGAAACTTAAAGTTAAATGGGGGGTTTAATAATTTTGACTTTAAGTGAAATTTGACTTTAAAAAATTCTAAATTCATATTATTTATACTTTAAAAGAGTCATGGAAGCAAAAAAAAAAAAAAATCGAAAAGTCAAAAAGTCATAAGCAAAAGTACCTTTTAGGTACTTTTTACTTAATGGAACTTTTCTCCTAAAAACTAGTTTAAAGCCGGAGTACACAAACACGTCAAAAGCTCCTAGAAGTCATTTTTTACTTAAAGTCATGTTACACAAATAGGCTCAAAGTCTGTGTATAAATATTAGTCATTGGATATTTGGATGACGGGGAGGGGGCGCCTAAGGACTCTGTTACGATGAGTTGCCGAATTCATCAAAAACAAATCTGGAAATAAAATGTAAAAATAATATAAATATTTTAATTAATAAAAATATAATATTTATATAATTAATATATTTATCATTTAGGGTATTTATCAAAAATACTATCTTTTAATTTTTTTTTAAGATTTTACTATTTTCTGAAATTTTTACAAAAATATAGTTTGTACTTAAAATTAACTAAATTCAACTTTTTTATATACAATTTGTAACCAAATGCAACTGCAACTTTTTTTTGAAAAACAATTGAAGTTGCTCGTGGTTAGGTTGAATTTAGTCAAATCATGTTGTATTAGTTGCAAATTCGTATTTTAGCAAAAGAAAATAAAAGGTTTGGTATTTTTTTTAAAAACACCAAATAAATTTATCATTTATTAATACAAGTACAAGCGTTATTTTTAATTATTTGTTTTCTAAATAATAATTTTTTACGTGCGTTGTGCATCATTATTAGTAAATTCTCCAAAATTTTAAATTTTAATAAATTAAGAATTTGTTTTTTGACAAGATAAATTAAGAAAATTTGTATTTAAACGCAGCCTAGTATAACCGTGATCAGATAACAGGAGGGGCGCCTATAATGAGTATGTATAATGGTGAGTTAGCAAGAAGCGTGTGGGGTTGGAAAAAGGTTATAACGGCTACTTTGAC
The DNA here is from genome assembly GCA_028671895.1 of Oenanthe sinensis. Lineage (NCBI taxonomy): Eukaryota > Viridiplantae > Streptophyta > Magnoliopsida > Apiales > Apiaceae > Oenanthe > Oenanthe sinensis. Next base: position 26,473,809 of record CM053814.1, read on the forward strand.
AAATCTTATATTGTAAATACAAATGCTTTGTTTGCAAAGAGCGCTGGACAGACAGCTCATTTGAAGGTCCAAGCTGCCGTTTGTATTTGTTTTTTCTTTACGAACTGTATAATACTACTCGTGTTATATACTACTCCCTCAGTCTCGCTCATTTGTTTACGTTTCGGAAAAAAGGTCCGGCACGCATTTTAAATGCATATAAAGTATAGTTCATAATTTATTTTTAATTTATTTTTTCTGAATAAAAATTTAAGCATTCAATTTTTATTCATAAATAAAAAATTGTAAAAATTAGTTACTGAACTATACTTTATATGCACTTTAAAATAGGTAACGGACCCTCTCTCCGAAACGTAAACAAATGGGTGAGACGGAGGGAGTAATATACTACTCTACTACTAGATTAATGTTATAATATATTCAATTTTATTAGTCAATATTACTAAAAAATATATTAATAATTACAAGTCATTTACGTATTAAATAAACACATGGACACACCACACATACATGTAAACGTTGATTACTGATCGAAGAAAGGAGAATATGTAGTGAAAAAAGAATTGAAGGATATATATAACTCATATTTAAAAGATACTACATATTAAAACTTGAAAATTTGCTTTATTTTGCTACAAGTACTTTTCTACAAATATAAAGATTATTAACCATTATTGATTTTTTTTTCAAAATTCAGTCAACTTATCTTTTTATTATTAATTTTCCTAATAAATGATCCATATTATTATAATATACTAGCTATAATAGTAAAGTATTACACAAATTTAAAGAAAGAGCAAGAGATATATAGAAGTTAGAGCTAGAGAATAAGAATTGCTCCGTGCATTTATTTCATTACCGGAGCAAGCTATTTATACTAGAGTAAAGGGAACAAAGTAGTAAATGTTTGGTAATTTTTTTTACCTAATATTAGCCACACTATTTCATTGTTGACTAAATGGGCAATCACTTTATAACACTCCACTTTGATAGTCATTTACTATGGATCATAGATTGCCTTGTTAGTCCTAATAATATTGGCAGGGTGAAGTATTGCATGACACCAAATAGATGTAGAGATCTTGTAATAAGTTGGAGTTTTTTGATAAATGACTCAACTAACCCATTTTATGTATGTACATGAGGATTTGGGTGTTCAACTGAGATTCATACAGACATGCAATAGTCACCAAAAATTGCAGATGTGAATTCGCCAGCATTGTCTAAACGAATTGACTTAATGGGATAATTTGGGTACTAAGCCCGTAGTTTGATTATTTGAGCAATTAATTTTGCAAAAGCGTCATTACGAAATGAGAAAAGACATATATGAGACCATCTAATTGAGACATCGATTAAGACCATGAAGTATCTAAATGGACCATATGATGGATGTATAGGTCCACATATGTCGTCTTGGATTTTTTCTAGAAAACTTAGACTTTTAAGCTGAACTTTAGTAGAAGATGGTCGAGTAATCAATTTTCCTAAAAAAAATCCTGAACAAGGAATGTCATTAGTTGAAAGAACTTTAAAATCTTTAAGAGGGTGTTCGGTAGAATTTTCTATAATGTGACACATCTTAGAGACACTAGGGTGACCTAGCATTTCATGCCAAAGTATAAATGATTTTAGATATGTGATTTAGGAGGAACTACATTATGTGACTCGACAGTTCTGATTTTCATTATATATAATCCTGAGGATAGTGGCTAAAACTTTTCTAATATTTTCTTGTTGCTAGAATTAGCGGAAGTGAAGAGAAGATATTCTTTACCAATTTCGGAAGTGATCTCGATATGAAAATCGTTGAGTCAGATATTCTTAAAACTAAGAAGAATTGTAGTGGACTTAATAAAATATAATGCATTTGGAATATGTATGGTTGTATTATTATGGAGGATAAAACTAGCTTTACCAAAACCATCAATTATATTATTAGATACACCAGATATAGTCCCAACTTGCGCTTTGATTTTAGTTAGATGTGTAAAATATTTTAGATTTTGTAAAATTGTATGAGTTGTACCACAATCAGGAATGCATGTATCTTCAGAGCTTATTCTGTATTGAATAACATAAATTATTTAATAGAAACATAGAATATTACATAGTTAAACAAGAAAATACATGTAAATATAGTAATTATATTACAAGGACGAAAATGCCCGTAACTTCAGCCACGTCCACGGTAGCGACCATGGCATCGTCCACCTCTGTGCCCTTTTCCATGTACATTCTGCTAGAATGACGTGTTATTTATTTCTGGTAAAGGGACAAATCATGTTAGACGGAATTGATGATTCTTAATCACTAATTCAAGATATTGTTCTGCAAAAAGGAGGGTTGATAGGAGATCCCCGAATTTAGTGAATTTGTGCTCCTTATACATCTTTGCTAAGTTGATCTTATTGGGATGAAAAGTTGATAACGTTTTGTAAATCTTTCTTTTCTCAGTAACTTTCTCACCACATAGTAAGCCTAGAACTTATTTTGAACAAGGCAAAAACTATATGCTCGGGAACTTTTAAAATATTAAAGTCTTAAATTATCCAAATCATCTTTAGTTGTAGTTAGATAAACTAGTTTCTAATGGTCAAAGCTAACTTTTAGATTTTTCCATAAAATGTAAAGATCTTCAATTTCTAGGTACTCAGATTTTAAATTTTCATGCTTGTGGTGTTGGAGAAATATAATGGAGGTAAAATTTTCTTCCACCGTAGTTGTATTTTCTGACTTAGTGGTGTCACTTAATTTCTTTGACTCAAGGTGCAATTTTACATCTTGCACCCATGACAAATAGTTATCTCCAGAAATGTCCAATGCAACAAATGAAAAGCTTGTAAGATTTGTCATATTAAAATCTGAATTTTAACATACAAAATATCAAGCTTAAATAATTAAGAGTAAAGTGCATTTCCTTTACTTGCACTTTGTGTGTCGGATCACTTGAGAAATTAACCTTCTAAAATTACCACTTACTATACTAGAATTCTGAATTTTTAATACAATGTATGTTTCAATTAATCTCTATAACGTCGTCTATTTACTTGATAGTATTTATAACTTTTTCTTTCCTGGATTTTAACACACATGAATTAATTTCAATTAGTCAAGGCAATAACCAAAAAGAAACCAAGGAAAGTGGTCAAGCCGAAACCAATGATATTCTCAAATAGTCCATGAATATGTGTTTTGAAATGACTAAAATAGTCTTTATTTATGCCATTCTTCCTTGAGGGTATCAATCAATTAGTGAGCAAGCATCCCATCTCATAAAGAAAGCCTTAAGGCTTGGTTGCAGGGGAGAAGGACTAAGGATCGGTCTAATTAATGGGACCTAGAGGAGATAGAAGTTGTAGTTAGTGAGTTGCCTACCTCGGGCTAAACTACTGACTAAAGAAATGAGTTGTCTTCAACCAACCAAATCCTAGACTCATTATTTTTAATGATTCATTTGAGTCGCAACCCTCTTTCATTCCTTATTTAAGAGTAATCTTGTCTTCTTCTCGATGATGCCCTTGTGAGTGAAACAGTATTCCTCTTTCATGATGAATCCTTTTCCAGGGTGAATCCTTATTTAATGAGTTGCCTTGTAAGTATGAACACAACACATCACCATCACTCAACCTGCTAGTATACAAGAGCAAGGCAGGACCTTGTATCTCAATAATATTAATCACAACAGACCTCCACAGATCGATTTAACCAGACTAACATAACTGAGGTCGGGAATCCCATACTTCCTGACCTGGAAAAGCATTTTATTAGCTTCCACGATCTCTTACAAATTAGCCCTTGTTAAATAAGATAAGTTTTACAGGGGGGTTGAATGTAAATTGATTAATTATGAATATTTCTTGCTAACAACACATAAGAATTATAATTAACAAGTTTATTATGCAATCAAACAAAGCAGATTAAGAAAACAATCATTTAAACTTTCAAAAATAATTTTATTATTTTTGGTTTGCTACAACTGACTGGAAAATGATTTCAGCTTCAATAAAAATAATAACAATGAGTTTGCTAATTTTTCTATACTTGAGAGAGAAAATCTACCTCAGTTGCATCAGAAAAAGTACATGTAATATAAGCACGCTTTATCTTTTTACTTGTCTTCTCCCAAGTTGCAGTAGTAGACTTGACTTAGTAGATTGAAATGTCAAAATCATTCATTGTGTTTTTCATATCTACTCTGCTATTAGGAACAGACTGTCAGCTTCACTAAAATTATACTGTCAACTTATAGCTCCTCTATGGTGACAATATCTTCGGCTCCGCATACTTTGTTGTCAAGCTTTGATAGTTCACTAAAACATATTGTCTCCAAAACTGCTGTCAACTATCCCCGCCAATGTTGCTGTCAGTAAAACTTGTTGTCTTCAAATCTTCATTCTACGTCAAGTTTACTGTCGAGGGAATAGTTGGTGTCACATGTTCCCTTGTGATGTCACTTGAATATGATGTCATAGGCTTGAGTGTTGAATGTTGTTGTCGTGGACTTGAACCATGATTTGCATTAATACTTTGTGAACTTCTACTCCATGGATCAAGTTATTACATTTGTACAAGATAGTAACTATTAAACTTACTATCACTTATTTGTGCTTTGTTAAAACATACTATTTCAAGTGATTGTTTAAACATACTATCAATATACATATGACAGTACATTTTACTTAGCTTATTATAAATTAAGACTAAGTAATTTTAGTTGATTACACTGTTAACACCACAATCCCTAACAATCTTCCCCCAATTTATTTTTATGTAAAATAAAGACAAATTCAAAGTAAATTGTAGATGCTAACTCAACTAAAATAACTGAAGTGTTTGTAAAGGAAAATATTCAGAGAAATTACAAGTACAGTTTTTCTCAAACTACTAGCTCCTCTAGACTAAACAAATCTTCAATTTCAGCTTGAGCTTCCTTCCTTATTTCTTCTTAGGAGTCATCAATTCAAGTAGATGTTCAACATCTTTCAGGGCCTTCTTTTCATCATCAGAGCTGGCATAACCAGAGACACAGTCAACAACTAACTTCACCTATTTGTAGGATAAATCTCTCAAATCTTTGTAACTGTAGTAGTTCTCCACTGGACCTTTGGAAATGCAAAGATATTTAACTCCAAATTTATCTGCAATGAATCTGTCCTTTGAAGTTGAGAAAATTTATTTCACCCTCATTCTGTCTATCTCATCATCCTCTTGAGATATTGATTCAATAATTTCTCCAACTAGAATACTCAGGTTTCTTTTAATTTCCAGAAAAGATCATGTGGTGAGTTTGAAAATTCTTCTTAGATTTACAGTATTGAGAGTCTTTAAGTCTACAGCCTTCAGTTCAATGTTGTCAATGATGATCCTTAAAAGATGAGTGAAAACAGGTGACACATAATTAAGCTTTCTTGAGAATTGATCATTCAGCCTTGCACATTTCAAGTAAGTCTCAAATTCTTTGATCTACCTATTTATCATGTTTATCTCCTTCTTAGTAGCTTCAACATCAACATCAAACTTTCTCTTCTTCTCCCTGACTTCCTTCTTCTTAAAGTCACATATCTCCAAGGATTTATTTTTAAGATCAAATAACTCAAAATTTGTGATGTTGAGTAGTTGTCTCTTGATGAGTTCTGTGATATGAGGCTCCTTCTCAGCTAATGTCTTCAGATGTTCAAAGGTGATCTTTTTAGCTGATCCACATGTATTGTAGTATATGATTCTTTCTGGATTTCTTAGAAGACATTGTTGGGTCCTTTCATACTCCACCTTCTTCTCATACTTCTGCCTCTTCTTTGAATTGATAATTATTTGGATTATAGAAATGACTTTCTGTTCTTCAGGATAATGATACTTAGATAATTGTTCCTCCATCTTGATTAGTAATTCGGAATTCTTATCCTGCAAAGAATCCATACTCCAGAATTCTTTGATCCCTTCAAAATTCTCAAACATCAGTCCATCATAGTAGATGATTGGTTCAGGTTCTTCAACTTCAACACCATCTAAGGGATGAGGCTTGAATGTATCCATTAATTCTAGGAATTTTCTGATTAAAATCCCCATAAAGACATGAGTCTTGATATTTGAGCCATAGATGATTAACAACATTTTTCTGCTCAAGAAATAATTTTCATATTTCATTTTATGATCCATCTCCTCCATTTCTCCATTTGAGTAGAAAATGATTACTTTACTCAAAGAGTTGAATTCAGACCATTCAGCAACAACCCTAGAGACTAACTTTGCTTTGAATTCAGCTATATTATTGATTGTTTGTCTTCTGAAGTCAATGCATTCTTCTTTAATTTTCTCATAAATCCGCTTCTATCCAACTCTGTTAGGCTTTCTAGCAATGCAGATTCCTTCCTTACTAGGTACAAAACATCCTTGTGCAACAAGATAGGCTCTAGCTTTTACTCTGACCTTATTCAGTCTGATAGAGATTCTTCTTGACAGTAACTCCTTCCTTATATCTTTGTTGACAGTATCTTTGGAAGTTTTTGTCAATTTTCGTGTTGCATCTTGTTCAGGCTCCTTGACAGTAGGTTCTAATTCTGTGACAGTAGGTTCCACCTTATCACTTCTAACAACATCTTTCATGACAACATCAATTTTGTCAGCTTCATACCCAAGAACCACTAGCTTCATTACTCTTCCTTCAACACCATCTCTATACACCTTATCATTCTCATCATCATCTTTATCCACCTTATTTTCAGCTCTAGAAGATCCTTTACCATTACTGTTGTATTGGCTAGAGCTACCTGCACCTTCATCAGCCTTTCCATTATTATCATCCCCATCATATTTTCTTCCCTGTCTCTCAGCCTTCTTCATTTCAAATCTTTTAAATTCTTCTCTCAGAATCCTCACCACTTCTGCTATCTCTTCAGATTGAGCCAAATTAGAGAAATAGTTACATGCATTTTTCACAGCTCTAGGCTGGTAGTGGCTCACTCTCTTTAGATTCATGATTCTGTACCTTGTGTGTGATGCGAAGCCATATTTGATACAGAGTGGATTGTGAATGATTTCTGGAAGTTTCTCCTTCACCATATTCAACAGAATATTCTTCAAATTTTTATTTAAGAATGATTTCTCAATTTTGATCTTTAGTCTTATGGCTTCAATTACTGTAATTTCTTGCCTACTTAAGTATGACAGACTGATATACCAGCTTATACCTCCTTCAACCCTTATAGTCATTACCCATTTGTTGCTTTTAGACACCAATATTCCTGCACTAGTAATTGATTTCCTCATTGATTCAGAAAATACTTTGGGGTCCCTATTTGAGTTTCTCCTTAGACTTGTTCTTCTTTAATTGTATTCTGCATCTTGAATACAACATTATTCTCATTTTCATCCACCTTATTGCAGCTTCCTCTTCAGTCAAATCCTCATTTTCTTCTAACAAGTAGTCATCTAGTTTTTAAGGACTTACTTTTTCTTTTCCTTTCCCTGCTATATGAGTAGGAGCCTTCACTATATCTTCCTTAATGACAATGTTTTTCTCCTTAGGTCTTTCTGCTTTCTTCTTCTCCTTATTCCTACCAAGTTTTTCAGCCATCTTAGTAGCCACCTTGGACAACAATGCCAATTGAATATCCCCCTAAGATGCAACTTGAGATGTCTCATTATCACTCCTTACAGTCTCATCAACCTTATTGCACCAATCAACCATCTCAGCATCTATAAATACATCACTCTTCTCCCCCTTAGTTTTTTTGGCATCTGCAGGGATTGTGAATTTTGCATCAAACTCTTTAAGTTTATCAAACACAGTCTGGAACCCTGCATTCATTGACTTTTCAAAATTTTACATCTTCTCTACCAGCTTAATTTGGTTCCTTCCTATATTTGCCACCTTCTTTGTTAATTTAGATACCTTCTTGGAAAGGGATTGCAACCTTCCATCAGCTTATTTATAACTAGATTTTAGTTTCAGGGCTTTGAGGGTACTCACACCTGGTTTTTATGGATGATCTCATCATCCCTTTCATACTCACTCTCAGGGCCAAGTGCCCTAGATGTTATGGTTCCCTTTTTTATATGGCCATGCTCAAGGCCATCTCATTTTGCCAAGATTTTTCCCTGCCCCTCTATTCTTTTGGACTCACTTCTCTCTTTTTTTCCCTTCTTTTTCTCTCCCTCACTCAACCTAGGTGCAAGGGACTGAGTAGGTACACCTTGCATAAGAGATTTAGAATTTACCATTAAAAGAGTAGAGATAGGAATTGAGTCACTATAAGGAATGTGTTCCATCAAAGAAGCTTCAGGCATTTGCGAGTTGTCTAGAATTGCATTGGTGACAACATCTTCAGCTTCAAAGTTACTGTCAGGAGGATTCACAATAACTGTGTCATTAATAGCTACAGAGGCTGTGACAGTAATCTCTTCTACTCTTTGAGTAAAAGTTTCTTGTGGATTACTTTGATCAGTCTCATTCAAGCTTTGGAATAGTGAATCAACATTTTGCTCATCAATTGTGTCAAAATGAGATGCATCATAATTGAATGAGTTGTGTTCCATATTTTCTAGCCTAACATTGTGAATTTCTTCAACATATTGTGCAGACTCTTTACAAGGTGTCACAGGGGACTGACTAATTTCAATAGATGTCTCTTTTTGAGAGGAGACATCTAGATATGTAATATTGTCCCTATTAAGTTATGTGCCCTTTTGAGAAGACACAGACTAGCTAACAGTGGTTGGTACCCTTGCCTTCTTTCTCCTAAACTCATTAGGGCCCTCTATGGTCTAACTACTACCCTTATTTGCTGCATCTAGTGCAGTTTTACCACCTACATGTGGAATGGATTCTATCCTAGGTGTATTGGTCCTCTTCCTTTTGGGAACTTGATCTTTTTTAGAGGAATTAGGCTATTTGTTAACTGTTTTGGGGACTCTAGAGGCCCTAACACCTTGAAATGGTTTGGAGTGTGGGTTAGGAATGGTGAGGTCAACACCATTATCATCACTTAAGGAAAATACATGATAATCACCCAGAATCACCAAGTTGAGTGAATTTATTATTGTCATAATGTGGTCAGTAATAAATAAACCCAATTCAAGATTTAGGGGTTTTCTATAGAGTATGGAGTGAGTGTTTTTCTTGAGAGTGGGGGACTCCATACAATGTACATTGTCTAGATTAATTATGCCTACTAAAGAACGAATAATAAGCATAAAGAATCGAGGATAGTAGATGTAAAGCAAAATGTAACGTTAAAGTAACATGTAACCGAGGTAACTAACTCAACACAACAAGTCGGTAACTTATATTAAAATGAAGCACGGAATCGACTGCGAATCATTTATAAGTTGAATACAAAAGACCAAATTATTAGAGGAAGCTTTGAAGACATTGAAGATCACTGAAAGAAGTTCATTAACATGTTCAAGCCTCAGTGAAGAATAAAGTTGAAGTGGTTCAAAGGTTCTAAAGATGAAGAAGGTTTTACTATAGAGAAAACAGAAGATTCCAGTGAAGTTTAGAAGCACTTCTAATCAACAAGGAACAAAGTCAATTATATTGTAAAGAAGATGTGAAGATCAAGATCGTGTTAGTCGTTTGTGAACCAGACCAGTTGCACCAAACGTCAGCACAAAAGAGATTGAGAATTGCATCTGTGGATGAGAAGAATTGACTATTTACTGAAATGGGTAACAAGTGAAGTGGTATATGATGAAGCTCAGAATAAATCAAGTTCGAATAATCAAGGAAATATTTATTAGCCTTGGTTGCAGTCGAAGAAAATATATTAAGGGCTTATCAGGTTTGAAATTGGCTAAGGAAAGAAGACTACAGAAGCTGTATCCAGAAGTCAACCTAGTCAAGCTATTTCGTCTTATTCACCAATGGTTAATAAAGCTATTTTGTCTTATTCACAGATGGTTAACAACCATCGGGTGAAATAAAAGAGATGGTGAATAATTCAAGGGCTTATTTTGTCCTATTAGCCGATAGTTATAACTATCGGAAAAAGAAACAAAAGCAAACTAGCCACTTCCCGATGGTTACTAAAGCTTGGAATAATTGAGTTTATTTCAGTAATTGTTTTAATCCTCCGATACTTATTCTACAGACTCATCGAGGGTTAAACAATTACTCAGTAAATTGTTCCCGATACTTAAGGATAAAAAGAAGTGAAGAAGCAACTAGTTTACTTGGTCCTAAATGAGGCACGTATCCTTAGTTGATAAAGTCTACACAAAAAGGAAACAAAGCATCGTCTTTGGCATTCATTCATTCAGTTTACAGATAGAGAAATACAGAGAGCATTGAAGAGAGAAACACAGAGAGCATTCAAGAGAAGTAAACACAGAAGCCATTAAGTTTGTAATCAGCTGTTGTTACTTTGATTGTTCTTATTAAAGCTTGTAACTGTAACTGTAACTGTACTAGTGGATCACTGTAACTAATCTACGGATTAGATTTATGGAGCAACTCAAGGTTTATATAAATCAAAAGATATATTCCCCGAACTATTGTGTTATTGCTTATCACCTGTTTGATTATATAACTGTTCAAACTGTATAAAGTCCATAAAGAACCATTCCGTGAATTAGAGTTAAAATTGGACAATATCGTATTCAACCCCCCTTCTATGATATTTGGGACTAACAGTAGATTATCGGCTTTCTGATATCCTTCTTGCCCATTACCAACTTAAAAATGGCATCAGGATTTTGCCCATGTCAATTCTGTAATTGCGCACTAAGAAATGCACAATTTTTCTTATATAAGCTGGGATTTCATTCGAGCCACTGGTTTTGCTAGACATATCTCTATTGAAAACATCCATTATCATGCTCCATTATTTCACGAGATACTTCATATCCATTCCCCCTGATGGATACCATTCATCTGAGCTAGGGCTTGTCTTGTCAAGTTGAGAATCACTTGCAGGCTCCTGAAAAAGAGAGCCTTCTTAAGCTATAGTGTAGAGAGCAGTGTTGATGTCATTTATGGTAATGATGTATTCGGTATTTTCGATTTCAAATTTGATGGTGCTAGCATACTGCTCCCCCTCATAAGATACAGTAGTCCAGAACTGCCACAATCTAGGAATTTCTAACATTGGACTTTGGTTTCGAGCATATGACAAGTATGACTTATTTATGAAGCCAACAAAAGGCTTGAAAGCTTCACCAGCTTCCCCCCACAGAAGCCATTGTGGTGGAGTTGGTTTAGAAAAGAGAGAAAATGATATGAGGTCCAGAAACGGTGGTTGATTTGAAAGGTTAATAAATTTAGAGAGAAAGGGAACGAAGAAGACGATTTAATAATGAAAGGCATATGACTAGGCCTATTTGTACTAATTAGATGACAACTCAACTCAGATAAGAAATAATGGTAAATAATAAATATCAAACAGGAATCAAGACAAAGACAGTCAACTAGTCACAAGGAATCCTAGTATCAGAAGTACTCAGTTGAAGCTACTACTCAACACTGCAAGAAGTTCATTAATTTGTTCAAGCTTCAATAAAAAAATATAAATAATAATCAAGTAGTAATTCAAAAGAATTCAGAAGATACAGAAGATTTTAAAGTGGTTATTACATGAAAATTTCAGAAGAAAAAGAACAGAAGAGGGAAGACAGTAAAGTAGAAGGCCACAACTTTAAATGTTAAGAATGAAGAATATTTATTAGTATGACACAAATGAACCAGAGAGTACATTTGTGTGTCAACAATAAAATATTTATTCTTCATTTTAGCTCAAGTGGTTTCAAGATAGAAGTCAAAGAAGAGACGAGAAGACTGTGAAGTTGACTCTAGAGTTATACAAGTCAGATAGTATTTTAATTCTACTATCAAAAAAATTTAATTATTTAATTTATTTAATTAAATTAATTGAAGTTGAATATAATTTAATTTATAAATTATTTAATTAAATAAAGTAGAATTAATTTACTATAAAAGATTAAGTTAATATTACTTTTAATATAATTCAAATCACCTTTAAAAAGGTAATACCGAATTCTATTAAAATGTAATACTGAAATTACCTTTAAAAAGGTAATACCAAATTACAATTAAAAGGTAATACCGAAATTAATTTTTAAAAGGTAATTCTGTGCTATTTTAAAAGGTAATACTGAGCTTAATCAAAAGGTAATACCGACCAAAATGAAAGGTAATACCGAATTTTCAAAGGTAATGCCCAGTCTTTTTAAAGATAATACTAGGCTTATTTTTCAAGAAAAAATAGTAATGTTGAAAAGTAATGCAAAGCTTTTCTAACCTCTATAAATATGAGGAGATCACTTCTCATTTCAAAGAGACGTTCAAACATTCAAATTCAGAAATTTGTATGCATTGTAATATTCACAGATTTCTGTGCTTAGTTTGGAATATAATTGGTAAACCCGAACAATTCATGTCAAAATCATTCCAGAACATTTTATCAATTATATATTCACATTAATCATATTAATTTTATAATATTTTTCAAGTTAAAATTTATATCTTATACTTGAACTGTATTTCATCTTAATTAATATTTCGTGATTAATTAAAATAATATTTTACAATATGAAATTCCGTGAGAAATTCAGATATAGTATTCAACCTCCCTTCTACTATATCAGGGACCAACAATTGGCATCAGAGCTGGTTGATATTTTTAATATCAGATCCGAACCAAATATTCCGCAACTCATACAGATCTCAAAAATTATTTTTAATTCGAAATAATTTTTTATTCGAAATAATTTTTCAAAAAATTTATTTTTGATCAAAAATTGTTTTAAGTCCAAAATTAAAATATTTTTTGAAATACTTAAATTTTAATCTTATTAAATATGAGTACACAGAAAGTGACGAGCATTAAAATTCTACAGTTTGATAGAAATCACTACAATTTGTGGAAGCACAAAATGCTACTATTCATTGGGATTGTCAATCCCAAGTATGCATTAGTACTGGCCAAAGGTGTTGAGCCCCATATATCAGTTATTCACGAACATGAGGTAGATGGGGTCGTAATCCCCCATAGACAGTTTCTGAAAAGTCCAGCAGACTATACAGATGAAGAAGCAGAAGCTGTGTCCCTGGACAATAACCTCAAATTATTTCTGATTGAATCCCTGGACTACGCAATGTACAATCAAGTAGTCAATTGCAAAAATGCCAAACAGATATGGGATACAATAGAGATAATCAACGAAGGGACTGAAGAAGTCAAGGAGAATAGACTGGAAATCCTGACCTACCAATATGAGCAATTTAGATCCAACCCTGGTGAGGGTATCTCTGAGGTGTTTCAGAGACTAAACAAACTGATAAACGAGCTCAATATGAATGTAAAGTTTTATCAGAATCAGGAGGTGAATAGGAAGTTTTTGTTGACCTTACCCGAGCATTTGGAACACAGGATCGCACCTATCCGGGAATCTAGGGACATGAAGGAGATTACCCTAGAAAGACTATACGGAGTTTTAAAAACTTATGAGCTGGAACAGATCCAAACTAGAGAGATGTATGAGAGAGGTAAGGTACTGAGTTCCTCCAAGGCTTTAATGGTAGAAGTGAAAGGCAGAGTGTTTAAACTTGTAACACTATAATTTATGTAACTCAACTAAAGAAAAGATACTTAACCCGAAGACAATCAAGAACGAGAAGTCACAAAGAAATCAATAACAAATGAAGACAAAGTAATTGATACAGTTCAACATGGTAAATATGATCAAACAAAGAAGAAATCATTGGAAGAAGTTCAAGTTAAAGTTGTTCATGCCCCAGTGATTTGTAACTCAAAGAATCAAGATCATAACTGTCAGTATCAATAAGACTAATTGATTTCAAGTGAAAAAGAAGGAAAGCAATTGTTGGAAAGCCACATTTCTAATTGAACATGGTAATCTATTCAGAAGCAAGAAACCTATCAAGACTAGTCACTTATGAACCAGACCAGTGCATCAAGTGTCAGGACATTGGTAGCAAGTTCATGTCAGTAGTAGAGTTCCAAGTTCAAGAGCTTGTTGAAGAAAATAGAAGACGTGAAGAAATCACAAGTTCAAGATGTTGCATTGAAGTTTCAAGTTGAAGCCCAGAATTTCTCTAAGTACTTACAAGGGAACCTATGTAGAAATTCCTATCTAGAAATTCTGGATAAGTTTCTACTTAGAGCCAAGTAGAAATTCTGGAGTTGGAAAATATTTTCTAAGTACTTAACTCAGGAAGCTATCTCGAATTTCCTATGTAGAAATTCCTAAGTCGAATTTCCTATGTAGAAATTCTGGAGGTGAAAATATTTTCTAAGTACTCAGGAAGAAGGCTATCTCGAATTTTCTATGTAGAAATTCCTAAGTAGAAATTCCTATATAGAAATTCTACTTAGAATTCGAGATAGAGCCAAGTAGAATTTCCTATGTAGAAATTCTACATAGAGGACAGTTTCAACATGACACATGGCATCATCCTGGTGGCAGATTTCCAAGCTTTCAAGACAAGATAAGATTAACGTGGACAACATTGGGCCACTCATATCTTATCTTTTGAAGACTACAAGTCATAGATTACAAAGTAGTATAAATAGAAGTACTTGTTTAACTTGTAAACTAGTGAGAGCAATATTCGAGAGAAACACTTGTAATAAAGAGAGAGTATATTCACAGAGCTTAGTATCATTTACTACCCTCTTTACTTCTGTTGTACTATTGTAATGAATGTTGTAGCAACCCTTTCAAGTTATATATAAGACATATATTCCTTGAATCATTGTGTTCATTTATTACATAGTATTTATTGCTTCATTGATTCAAAAAGTTGTATTCACCCCCCCTCTACAACACATTTGGACCTAACAATTGGTATCAGAGCTTAATGTTTGACAAACAAAACATAGATCCTTGTGTTTGGTAGAAGATTAATGAGTTTTCTCTTCCAGATCTAATTTTCGAGTTTGTCTTGAAAAGTGTGCCTTAATTTTTTTTGTGAAAACTCATCCCAAAAAATTATTTAAATACTCCAGGTGTGATTACTTAGCTTGGGTGGATTTTAGATAATTTTTGTGATTTAATCTGGGTACTTTGGTTTGTGGTGTTCTTCACATGTTCATCACTGTTCTTGGTAAAGAAGACAAAACCAGCAACTTTAGATCTCCTTTTCAAAAAGACAAAAAGTGAAAAAAGGTGTTATTGGCTTTTGATTGGACAAAATACTCACAGCATAAAAAGAATTGTCAGAAGACTCTGTACCTTTCACGTGGGTGTTAGGTGAAGTTAGGTGAGTTAAGTCATAAAAGTCAAAAAGTGTGAAAGTGACCTGCAGCAATTTTTTTCTCCAAGGCAAAAGTTCTACTTAGAATATCTACTTCAGAATTTCTACTTAGAAATTTCGACTTGACAATTTCTACTTAGAAATTTCGACTTGACAGAATTTCGACTTGGTGAAATTTCGACTTGGCAAAAGTTCCACATAGAAATTTCGACTTAGCCTAGTCTTGTGTACTTAAGTTTTTTTTTGTGACCAGTTTTTGAACTTTGATTTATTTTGAGATAATTCAATTTTCTTTTAATTACTACTCAAGTAATAAGAAAAGTTTATTATCTCTACTTTAAATCTATATTAAGATGGCACCTAAAAATCAATTCAAAATTCCAATGTTCGACCGAGATCACTATGAAGAATGGGTGTTGAGAATGAAATTATACCTTGAGTCCATTAACCCTGAATACTTGGAAGTCCTTGACAAAGGTAAATTTGTTCCAATGGTGGTTGTTCCTGAGCATATGGAAGGAGATGTGGTTGTACCACAGCGGTCTGAGCCTAAAAAGGCAGCGGACTTTTCAGATGCCGATAAGGAGCAGATAGCCTTTGATACATCCGTTCGACAAACATTGGTGGAATCCCTCGATCACGAAATGTTTAATGTAGTTAAAGGACTAACTACAGCCAAGAAGATCTGGGATAAGATAGAGGTCGTCATGGAAGGTACAGCTGAGGTTAGAAGTAACAAGACACTCATACTCAAGATGGAGTATGACACTTTCAGGATAAGAAAAGGAGAAAGCATAACTGATGTCTATCTAAGATTCAGTCAGTTGGTGTTGGATTTGAATCTGAGAGGTATAACTCTCCCCATGATTGAAGTCAACACGAGATATCTAAGGAACCAGCCAAAAAGCATTGAACATAGAGTCTACGCTGTAAGAGAAACCAGAGATTTGCATATAACTTCTCTGGAAGAGTATTATGGAATTCTAAAGACCTATGAGCTGGAGACCCTTCAAGATCAAGCATGGGACAATGATTCAAGAGGAAAAGAAGTGGCATCAGGATTGGTTGCTGATGAGGGAGAGTCTAAGAAGGCAATGGTTGCAGAAAAACCTAGATCATCACCTGCATCTCATCAAGTTGATAATGATGATGAATGCACCTCAAATAGTGATGATGACTACTTCACCCAAGAAGAGCTGGACAACATGGATGATAGTGTCGTGGCATACATGGCGAGGAAGTTCAGCAATATCAGATTCAAAAAGAGTAACCGACCACAGAGAAAATCTTCATCTTTCTATCGGGTTACAAGGGGTGGTGGCAGTTCTTCAGGTTACAAAGGAAAAGGCAAGAGTTCTAGCTACAAATCTCCTTTGGATTTCAAAATGAAGTTCAAATGCTATAACTGTGGTGAAGCTGGACATTTTGCTACGGACTGCAAGAAGCCGAAACAGACTTATCCAAAAGAAAGTTATGAAGCCCTCAAAAGCAAGTATGAAGCCCTGGTGAAGGAAAGACATGGAAAAAGAGCTTTAGTTGTAACAGAAGGTAGAGCTTGGGATGATTCAGACGAGGAAGAAGTTATTCATGCAAACTTTGCCCTCATGGCTGAGACATCAGAGGAACCAGAGGTACCAGTTCTAACCCTTAAGGAAGAAATGTCTATTGATGATTATAAGGTGCAGAACGGGGCTCTTAGCGAAGAGATCTATATGTTGTGCAAAAGCCTAAACACTTCTCAAAAGGAACAGAAAACACTTGTTGCCAAATGCAGAATGCTTGAGGCAAAAGTGGAAGAGTTAGAGGCTGTTTGCACTGTAGATACTTCCCTAAGAGACTCTATTAAATCTTTGGAACACAAGCTTAGCCTTAAAGATGAAATAGAAGCATGTCTTAGGAATAAACTAGCTGAGTTAGAAACAAAATGCGAAGCTTATAAACTAGCTGCTAGTAAGGTGAATGTTGACAGTGACACATTTAAGAAGATAACTGGAGTTGGTGTAGGTCTTGATTATTCTAACTTATCTAAGAAAGAAGGGAAAAGACCTGTAGACATTAGTTCCAGTAAGACCAAGACTGAAATACCTACTTTTCTTAAATCAGCTGTCAAACCCATCTTTAAACACTTCGTTCCTCAAGTAGAAGAAGAGACTGAATTATTAGTTAGATATGAGATAGAGATGGAAGATCGAAAGAAAGAACAACCTGTAACTCCTATTAAATCAGTTAAAATCAAATCCACTAGAGAAGAATCTAGACAAGGATTAGGAGCTAAGGCTGTTAAACAACAGAAAAAGGAAAAAGGCATAAAAGAGGTTAAGGCAGAACGTGTTAAGAAAGAGTGCTATCATTGTAAATCTACTGAACATCTTTCTTACGCATGCAAATCTAACATGAATATTCCTATTACTCATGCCATGCCTGTACCACACACAATGAGTAACATGCATATGAACCATGCACAATGTGGTCAACCTAATTGTATGCCATGCACTTTTAACGTCATGCAAACATTTGTAAACTTGATGAATGCAACTAGCCAATCATGTCAAAATTCTACTGCTAGTTCTAATGTCAAAAAGAAGCATGTTAGAGCTAAGACTGCCAGTCCTCCTAAAGTTAGGAGTGACAAACCTTCTCCTAAGACTAACAAAATTGTCAAGTCTGAAAGAGGAAAAGACGAAGTCGAAAGCTCGAGTAATGTTAAAGAAGGTGCATCTACTGTTGTTAAAACTGATAATTCTCGATCTTATAGAAAAGCCGGGCCCAATCAAACATGGGTTCCGAAGAACGCCTAATCAATCTGTCATTGCAGGGCATTAAGCGAAAAAGGAATAAAGTTATATGGGTGCTAGACAGTGGAGCATCGAGGCATATGACAGGAAACAAGTCCCTGCTTACAGAGTTGGTTATGAAGGCTGGCCCTTATGTTACCTTTGGAGATGACAGCATTGGTGTGACAAAGGGATATGGCAAACTGAAATCTGGTAATGTCGTCATTGAAGATGTTTCCTATGTTGAGGGACTAAAACACAATCTGTTGAGTATCAGTCAATTTTGTGACAAAGGATATGAAGTTATATTCAACAAGAGAGGTGTATCAATCACTCACATTAAGGAAGGATCGTTGGCTTTGAGAGGAGTTCGAAAGGCAGATCTTTTTGTTGCTGATATGGATTCGGCAAACCAGAATGAAGTGACCTGTTTCTATAGCAAAGCGTCAGATGATGAAAGCTGGCTATGGCATAAGAAGCTGTCTCACTTGAACTTCAAAACGATGAATGCTCTCGCAAGGCGAGAACTGGTGAAAGATCTACCTCAAATGGAGTTTGCTCCTAAAGGACTCTGTGAAGCCTGTGAAATGGGAAAGTCAAAGCGAGCATCGCACAAGAGTAAAGAAATTTCTAGTGTCACTGAGCCTCTGCAACTCCTTCATATGGATCTATTTGGTCCAGTGAATGTCCTATCATTGTCTAGGAAAAGATATGCTTTGGTAATCGTGGATGACTTCTCAAAATATACATGGGTATTGTTTGTAATGACAAAAGACGAAGTACCTTTCCAAATCATTGATCACATCACTGAGATTGAGAATGTATCAACACTCACTGTGAAGACGATAAGATCAGACAACGGCACAGAATTTAAAAATGCAATATTGAATGACTTCTGTGTTTCTAAAGGAATACGTCATCAGTACTCAGCCCCGAGAACTCCACAACAGAATGGAGTAGTTGAAAGGAAGAACAGAACATTGGTCGAAGCAGCAAGAACTTTGTTGTATGAATCGAAACTTCCTCTATACTTTTGGGCCGAGGCAGTGAGTACAGTGTGTTACACTCAGAATAGAACCTTGATCATAAAAGATAAAGAAAAGACACCATGTGAACTAATGAATAACAGAAGACCAACAATCAAATACTTTCATGTCTTTGGAGCTAAATGCTATGTACTTATAGATGATGAAAATCTAGGCAAATTTGAAGTAAAAGCACGTGAAGGGATATTTGTTGGTTATTCTACAAATACGGTGGCAGCTTATCGGGTATTCTTGGTGAATGAACGGAAAGTGATTGAAAGCTACAATGTCAGATTCGACGATACCAAACTCCCATCAATTTCTAAAGATAATAGTGAACCTGAGTCCCTAAAATTTCATAATCTGGACTTGGATGAAATTGAGGATGAACCTGAGTTGATTGTTACTTCAAATATACCAAGTGATCGTGAAGCTATACCTGAGTCTAGTGGACAATCGAATTCTACGAGATCAGAAGAAACTTCTTCCGCACGTTCTGGCAACAACTCAGGGGGAGAAATAGCAGCTCAAGAACAGGTGATCAAGACTCGAGGAGAAATGACACTAGTTCTGTAGGAGCTGGTACTAACTCAGGGGGAGTTAGTAGAAACAACACAAGTAGTCAGCACAAAAATTCAGAAAGTCAAGCTGAATCCTCAAGACAATTACCAAGAGAACGGGTATGGAGTAGAGACCATCCGTTTGAATTAATTATTGGTGATCCAGATGCTGGTGTGACTACTAGAAGATCTACAAGAGCTGACATGGCAAATATCTGTTTGTACTCTGGGTTCTTGTCCAAACTAGAACCTAAAGAAATAGAAGAAGCTCTTGGTGATGCTGATTGGGTGATTGCAATGCAAGAGGAGCTCAATCAGTTTGAAAGGCAGAAAGTTTGGAAGCTGGTACCCCGACCAAAGAACAGATCAGTAATTGGAACTAAGTGGGTATACAGAAATAAACTGGACGAAAACGGACTTGTAACACGAAACAAGGCTCGTTTGGTAGCAAAAGGTTACTCTCAACGAGAGGGAATTGATTATGATGAAACCTACGCTCCAGTTGCAAGACTTGAGGCAGTCAGGATGTTCTTAGCCTTTTCAGCACACAAGAATTTCAAGGTTTTTCAGATGGATGTGAAAAGTGCATTCCTGAATGGAGAGCTAGAAGAAGAAGTGTATCTGGAACAGCCACCTGGCTTCATTGATCCAGAACTTGAAGATTTTGTGTTTCTTCTCTTCAAAGCTGTCTATGGCCTCAAGCAATCCCCAAGACGATGGTATGAAACCCTATCCTTGTTCTTAATTGAAAATGGTTTTATTAGGGGAGTAATTGATAAAACATTGTTCTACAAAAATGTAAAGGATGATTTGATACTTGTTCAAGTGTATGTGGACGATATTATTTTTGGGTCATCTAATGAGCGCTTGTGCGAGAAATTTGCCAAGTTAATGCAGGATAAATATGAGATGAGCATGATGGGGGAGCTGTCTTTCTTCCTTGGATTACAGATCAGTCAAAGAAAAGAAGGAATCTTTATCTGCCAATCCAAGTACATCAAAGATTTACTCAAGAAGTACAATCTTGAAGATGCATCAGCAGCTAAAACTCCCATGCCAACAGCCACGAAGCTTGATGAAGACAAATCAGGTAAACCAGTTGACATCACAAGCTATCGAGGTATGATTGGCTCACTTCTCTATTTAACTGCAAGTAGACCCGATATCATGTTCGCAACGTGTTTGTGTGCAAGGTTCCAAGTGGATCCTAGAGAGTCACATCTCATAGCTGTCAAACGAATCTTTAAGTATCTCAAGGGAACACCAAATCTAGGGATTTGGTACCCAAGAGATACAGGTTTTAATCTAATAGGCTATTCGGATTCAGACTATGCAGGTTGCAGGATCGATAGGAAAAGCACATCTGGTGCTTGTCAATTCCTAGGCAGAAGATTGGTGTCCTGGCAAAGTAAAAAGCAACATACAGTATCTACTTCTACTGCTGAAGCTGAGTACATTGCTGCTGGAAGCTGTGTAGCTCAAATACTGTGGATGAGGAACCAATTGAAAGATTATGGCATGGAACATACAAAGATTCCAATCATGTGTGACAACACTAGTGCCATTGCCATGACCAACAATCCTGTAGATCACTCCAGAACCAAGCACATAGACATCAGGTATCATTTCATCAGAGAACATGTCGAGGAGGGGACTGTGGAGTTACATTTTGTACCCACAATGCAACAAATTGCAGATATATTCACCAAGCCTCTTGATGAAGTAACATTCAATAGGTTGGTTGGTGAATTGGGGATGCTTAACACAAGTTAGTAAATCCTCCTATCTGTAACATCCAAGTTTTGATCATTTACATATGTTTGTTTTTCTTATTAAATGCCTAGTGGAAAACATATGTAAATAATCTTTAAAATTGCACAACATATCACTTCTGCATGCCATTTAATCATTTTGAACTTAGACTTTAAGATGTTTAATTAATGATTATTATATGGTGTATCTTGTGTTATTTTTCATAAATTCACTGTGCATTAATTGAAATTATTGATCAAAACTTTGAATTTATGTTCATAAATTGCATGAACATAGGGGGAGTTAAATTCATGGATCTCTAAATTTATCATGATTTTAAATGAATTTTTCTATGATTTTCATGTAATTTTTATATAATTTAAAGCCTTAGAATTGTCAAGGAATGTCTCTTTTAATGGTTTTTATTAAAAATCCTTGAATTGGTATTTATTTTAATTTGGCAAAATTTAATTATTGATTTTCCAGAAAAATTGCTAAATTTTACTAAGTACCTTCAAAATTTCGAGATAGAGTCTATCTCGAAACTCATCTCGAAATTCGGCTTGAATTTCGACTTTGAGCTTCCAGGAGTGAAGTTTTGAAAATTCTAAGTCTGGTAAATTTTTCGACTTAGTGTCTATCTCGAACTGTATCTCGAAATTCGACTTATAGTTCGAGATAGAGTTCCAGGTGTAAGAGATTTGAATTTTCTAAGTCTGGGAAAATATTCGAGTTAGCATCTATCTCGAAATTCATCTCGAAATTCGACTTGAAGTTCGACTTGGAGTCTATCTCGAAATTCATCTCGAAATTCGACTTGAAGTTCGACTTGGAGTCTATCTCGAAATTCATCTCGAAATTCGACTTGAAGTTCGACTTGGAGTCTATCTCGAAACTTATCTCGGATTTCGACTTGAAGTTCGAGATGGGTCTTTCCTGAGAGGTTTAATGCTGTTTAAAATTGTTCAAGTGAATTTAATTCGAGTTAGCCTCTATGTCGAAACTTATCTCGAATTTCGACTTGATGTTCGAGATAGAGTTCGACATAGAAGTTCGACTTAGAAGTTCGACATAGAGTTCGACTTAGATTACCCTGTGAGTACTTAAGTTTTTTTTTCATTTTCACAGGGATATTTTTGTCATTTCACTCTATTGCCTATATATACAAAATTAACTCGATTTTACTTTCACTTTTACCCTATTGTTTTAAAACCTAATTTTTACAGCAGCCCTCCCTCCCACCCACGACTGTTCATAGTTGTGGTTGAATCTCTTACATATAACGAACTACTGTCCATTTTGTTTCTTGATTTTACTATCTGCATCGCGTTTAACCGATTAGATTGTGCGTAGTTTTGTGTTTCACATCGTAACTGTTCATCTTCATACATACATACATACACACGATTTACACACACTTCTCACATAAATATTATTACTGCGGATTTTGTTTTTACAGTGGTTTGTTACTGATTCTTGTTTAATTCCGTAGTTTAATTTTCACTCCAACATCACAGTTGTGTTCTCACTTAAAAGGGATTAAAACGTTTTTTTAAACACAAACAAATGACTCACCAATTTTCTCTTGCAAAACATAATTATTATAATATTCCGACTGAAATTGGTGATCAACTCCCGCGTTTCAAGTTTTGGGTACGATATCTTAATTTGTACTCCAAAGCTAGCACTGCTTTTACTGCCAAACCTACACTGGTCCATGATGCTTTGCAGCAGTTATGGACTAGTGCAGTACCTTTTGGGAGTAAATCGACCCCCTACGGTTTTACTTTTACCTTGGAGGGTCAAAATTTTGAGGTTACAGAGGCTATTTTTAATACAGTTCTTGGTTTTCCAGTCAAGGATTCTTATGACCCTGAACCTACAGCGGCTGAGCGCCAGAATTTTTTTGAAGCAATTGGATGTTATCCTCCCCCTGGACGACTATCCACTTCAAATATTCAAAAACAATTTTTTCATGTGGAATGGAATTACTTTTTCGAGGCCATTACTAGATGCTTTCGGGCACGAGAAAGAGATTTTCATCAAATTTCCATTCCCATGCAAATTTTTGGTGTTTCCCTAGCCCAGGAACTAAACATTAATTATGGCAGGCTTGTTCTTTCAGAATTAGTGGCTACAATGGGATCACCTGAAACCAGAGACATTTCACACAATGATATTGTCTGCTGGTATCCCCGTTTCTTCCAAATGCTAATCAATCATCTCGTGCCTTCAAATGCTTTATCAATTAGGCAGGCATTTGTTCGAAGTCCCACCTCTGCACCTTTAGGCATGGGCACTAAGTCACTAACCACTATTGCTAACCAGGATAAACATCAGGGTAAACCTATGTCTATTCCTGAGAACATTCAAGTGTGGCTCTCTTATGATGCAGGTGTAACTACTCTCGCGGGAACTTCACAAATCTCATCTCATGCTCAGAATCCATCTGCCCACAATGAAGCATTTCAAGGGATTCCTGATGAGCATATTGATGACGAACAGGATGAGGGCCAATCTCTCAGTCACTTCACAGCCAGGCAAAGGGAACAGCAACCGTCTCCTAAGACAACACATGCTGCTTCTGATTCCTCTGTTGGCCAAGGTAATGAAGGAGGTACATTCTTAGAACCTAACACTCCTTCCTCCTCTGATTCTGATTCCGTGGCCCAAGATTCTGCTAACCCGCAGGATCTATCCCAGGGTGATAGCCATATTTCTGCGTCTGCTTCTTTAACTTCTTCTCTATCACCCCTGTTAACGGGAGTTAAAAGGCCGGCACCTTTAGAATTAGGTGCGAGTACTGATGAGAGTGACCCTGAAGTGCAGCCAGTTTTAAGGAAGCGAGCCAAATTTTCACAAGCTGCTACTTCAAAAGCCCAGTCCATCCCTAGCGTGTCTATCACAACCACTCCACCTCACGAGAGTGGTTCTCCCCTTGCACAGTCAACACCTAGGATGGTTGCTGAGGATTCAGTGTCTTCTGAAGAGCCTGTTCCTTCAGTTAGGCCGGAAGTTTTACAAGCTTCGAAAGTACCTTCACCGGTACGTCCTGATGCTGCAGAGAGGATCGGTTCTACTGTTGTACTTGAACACTCTGCAGCCTCTCAGCCTGAGATTCCACCTCAGGACAAAACAGGCAACATTGATCCCATAACTGTTCCTCATTTTTCTTATCCAGTTTCTGCAGGTACTGCTTTGAATCTGAGTGCTATTATTGAAGACATACACGAGCGTGAGACAGGGAGTGAGTGTGAGCGTTTAGGGAGTGAGGGACCTTCATTTTTAAGGCCCGAAACTGAGCGTCAAACACAAACAGAACGATTCTTAGAGCGAGAAAACCTAAGCCAAACACCGTCCCTGGTTCTTCAAAATCTTGAAACACGTCTGTCAACGGTGGAAAATCATATACAGCAGTTTGGGCAGTCTATGGGGCAGTTAGGGCTTAATGTTGGAGATCACAAGCGGGCTCTTGATGACTACGCAGCACGAATGGCAGGTCAAGCTGAAGCTTTAAAAGATATGACGGACAAAGTCAATGACCTGGGCCATGCTGGTGGTGTCTTGGGCAGCACTCTGTATGAAAGAATGGGGAGTGTGGAGAGCGTTCTGCATACACTGGCAACAGAAGTCAGTCGTATGATGTATGCAATTCGGCACTTAGTTCCCCCGGAGTGCTTCGATGACCATTTCAATCAACCTCCCCCGGATGCTGATGGTGCAGGTGGTGCTGCTGGACCGACTTCTGGACCTTCTGGTTTTGGTTCAAGTGCTGGTGGATCGGGTGCACAAGGTGATGCTCCGGATAACTCACCTAAGGGGGAGAAAGGAGGTAATGAGACGACACAACAGTCACCCCGTGCTGAAGAAGAGATTGATCCAATGGTGACTGATGAGGAGGCTCAGAGGACGCGAAAGGGTAAAGCAGTGATGGTTGATCAAGAAAAGCCATTCACTGACTTTGGTGATCGACAGGAACACGTGCAAGTTGATTCAGATTCTGATATGGAAGACGTACCTCTAGCACATGCAATTAAGAGATCTTTGGAGGAACAAGGTGGAGGTGCTGGGGCGTCTGCTGAAGAGATTCCTGTTGATGAGGAGACCCTGAAAGCTCAGCAGTTAGCTCTGGAACAAGCTCAATTTTTCAAAATGAAGATGATGCAAGATAAAGCTGTTTTTCTTGAGAAGCAAGTGGAGCTCAAGGAAAAGCAGTATGATCATGAGCTTGCCAGACTAGCTGACCCTCAAGTTGATCTGGACAAAAGGAGGATTGGACAGAAATGGGACGATGCACGAAAGATACTGATGGGGTCGTGTGCACATGGAGTTCATAATAAGGAGGCAGATGACTTGTTCTTCAACTTAAACATGAAGAATCCGATGACGATGGACTATATAAATGCTTTGAAGAGAATGATTTCTAAAGTCCGGGTTGGATTCAAATCGGTGGATAATGAATGGCAAGTTATTTTGTCTTTAATTGATGGAGCCCCGATGTCTTTTATGTATGTTGATGATCAGTTTATGTCGAGAAGATCTGCGTCGGAGTTGTTCTTGCTAGCAACTAAAATTCAATATTCTCAAGCTGAGGAGCTAAGCATTCTGTATAGAGATCAGTTAATGCAGTTAGCAGAGGACAAGGGACCAGAATTCTCAGCCAATCCAGACGTTGTCAGAATGGTTGTTGATGGAAAGATGAAGAGGGTTAGCATGGAAGAAAATGACTTGATGGCTCTATCGGTGGAATCCCTTAAAGCTGTTTGCAGACAAATGATGGGTAAGGGATTCACCTCGGATATTAAAGAAAAATCAGTGGAGTTCATTGAGAAGATAATCTTCCAGAAGAGCAGTGAAATATGGAAGTGCGATGTCATTGCTCCAAATCCTCTGGATAATGTGAAAATTGAGCCAGAGCTAATGCAAAGAAAATGGGATATTCTACAAGCTGTGAAAAGCGTAGATGAAGCTCTGACTCTTCCTTCAGGACCCCTGGAACAAGGAGAGATAAGGGAGGCAGTTGGTGTTCCAGGAAGAGAAAGTGTATACTGGATTCATTCTTACACAGATGATACAGCTGATGCCTTGGTGTTCATTGATGCAGACCAGAATCAAACCTTCTTGCATATGAGTAGGAAATGGCTGCTACAGACTCAAGATGCTGCATTTCTAGATAAAGTCAGAGATGAATTCAAATTTGGAGATGTAGAGGATAGGTTTGCAGATGAAAAGCAGAGACTGTTAAAGTACTTGTCTGAGGTAGTAAAGGAGAAAAGGAGAATGGAGTCAGATGCGGCTAGTAGGCTCAATACCAACCGTGTCAAGGGCTACCCTAAAATGATATACTGTCAGTTCAAAGCTGATAAAGCTCATTGGAAGCCTCAGCTCATCATGAAAAACTTTGAGGACATTCCGAAGATCAGAACTACCCAGGAAGTTGATAAACTAAGAAGGCTTTTCAGACATCCATATCCAGAACCCAAGAATTCTCTGGAAATGGAAGCAGTAAGTTTGCTGAATGCGAGATGGGCACAACTACATGATCCAGTATACAAAAGAGAACAGCAAAGGAAAGAAAGGCGCAGAAAACAAGGAGAAGATAAGCGCAGTGCCGTTAAGGAAGTTAGGAAGGGGAAACGGAATTAGAGTTAAAGTTCAAAGGGATGTGAACTTGAAGTTGGAAAAACTTCATATCTTTTGGTTGCTCTAACTCACTTGAGGAAAATTCACCTGACCACGGTATGCGAGATAGGCTAATTCACCATACTGTAACCGTGAATCAGAGTGGATCCAATAAGGTGATATGAGTTGGACTGAAAGGTATGAAATAATCCAGGTGATAGAGATCATCTCAATGGTCTTTAATTCGAGGTTCGAATTTTCTTTCTAGCTTATATTTATTTTCTAAAGTTCTTTGTATTGTTTTCAAGTTTTTATTCAAGTGTAAAATGTGCAAGACATTAATGTTACTTATCTTTTCTCGTCTCATTATTTAGTTGAGTTATCCTTCTTTAATTTGAATGTCATTGTTAGACAATCAAATAGGGGGAGATTGAAAGGCAGAGTGTTTAAACTTGTAACACTATAATTTATGTAACTCAACTAAAGAAAAGATACTTAACCCGAAGACAATCAAGAACGAGAAGTCACAAAGAAATCAATAACAAATGAAGACAAAGTAATTGATACAGTTCAACATGGTAAATATGATCAAACAAAGAAGAAATCATTGGAAGAAGTTCAAGTTAAAGTTGTTCATGCCCCAGTGATTTGTAACTCAAAGAATCAAGATCATAACTGTCAGTATCAATAAGACTAATTGATTTCAAGTGAAAAAGAAGGAAAGCAATTGTTGGAAAGCCACATTTCTAATTGAACATGGTAATCTATTCAGAAGCAAGAAACCTATCAAGACTAGTCACTTATGAACCAGACCAGTGCATCAAGTGTCAGGACATTGGTAGCAAGTTCATGTCAGTAGTAGAGTTCCAAGTTCAAGAGCTTGTTGAAGAAAATAGAAGACGTGAAGAAATCACAAGTTCAAGATGTTGCATTGAAGTTTCAAGTTGAAGCCCAGAATTTCTCTAAGTACTTACAAGGGAACCTATGTAGAAATTCCTATCTAGAAATTCTGGATAAGTTTCTACTTAGAGCCAAGTAGAAATTCTGGAGTTGGAAAATATTTTCTAAGTACTTAACTCAGGAAGCTATCTCGAATTTCCTATGTAGAAATTCCTAAGTCGAATTTCCTATGTAGAAATTCTGGAGGTGAAAATATTTTCTAAGTACTCAGGAAGAAGGCTATCTCGAATTTTCTATGTAGAAATTCCTAAGTAGAAATTCCTATATAGAAATTCTACTTAGAATTCGAGATAGAGCCAAGTAGAATTTCCTATGTAGAAATTCTACATAGAGGACAGTTTCAACATGACACATGGCATCATCCTGGTGGCAGATTTCCAAGCTTTCAAGACAAGATAAGATTAACGTGGACAACATTGGGCCACTCATATCTTATCTTTTGAAGACTACAAGTCATAGATTACAAAGTAGTATAAATAGAAGTACTTGTTTAACTTGTAAACTAGTGAGAGCAATATTCGAGAGAAACACTTGTAATAAAGAGAGAGTATATTCACAGAGCTTAGTATCATTTACTACCCTCTTTACTTCTGTTGTACTATTGTAATGAATGTTGTAGCAACCCTTTCAAGTTATATATAAGACATATATTCCTTGAATCATTGTGTTCATTTATTACATAGTATTTATTGCTTCATTGATTCAAAAAGTTGTATTCACCCCCCCTCTACAACACATTTGGACCTAACAAGAAGCACCAAAGAAAGAATAAGTGAAGGCAGTTGCACCTTCTAACAGTTCAACAGAGTTTGTGGTTCCAGAATTTGGACATACTTCTGACAAACAAGAAGATGGTGAGTTCTACTCGCTGGAAGAACTAAATCAGCTAGAAGATAAATCTCTAGCTATGGTTGCTAGGAGGTTTGGCAACATGAGATTCCGAAGAAACTCCTCCTACAGAGTAAAGCCTAATTTTAGAAGATTCCAAAAAGGGGGTTCTTTGACAACAGTATTAAAGAGCGGCTACAAGACCGACTTAGTTGATAGAAGCAAGTTTCGTTGCTTCAACTGTAATGAGCTAGGCCACTTCGCAACTGATTGCAAGAAGCCTAAGCAAGGGAAAAAGAGAGAGTCTTACGAAGAGCTCAAGGATAAGTATGATGCACTCGTGAAAAAGCATCAAGGAAAGTCATATCTAGTAGAAGGCAAAAGCTGGGACGACTCAGATAATGATGATGAGGAAGAACTGGGAAATCTTGCTCTTATGGCTTTATCCGAGGAATCACTATCTCCCACCCGTCAAGGAGGAATAGAGGTAAATCCTTCTTGCCCTAAAATGTTTACATTGCTAGGAAAAAAACTAGATGACGAAAGAGATAAGGTTAAGAAACTCAGACTCAAAGTCAAAGAATTAATTGATGAGACTGAAGTTCTTAAACAGTTAAAAAGAAATAATGACAAGTTGACTGTCAAGTTGACTGAAGACTTAGTTGTTCAAGTCAGTAAAGTCAATTGTCATGTTTTAGTTGAAACCAATCTCAGAAACCAGATAGAAGAAGAAAAGAAAAAGTGTCTTGCATATAAGAATTCCTCGTATATTGTAAAAAACCTAATTGACCAACAAGAAATAAGTCTTAAAGTTGGAATAGGCTTCGAGTACAATAAATCTGTAGGAAAGCCAAGCAACATAACTCCTTTTAGAAAAAGTGCTGAAGAAAGGGGAATCTCACATGTTGTTAAAGACACACTGAAACCTCTCTTCATAACACCGATAACTGAACCCATCCTTGAGAGATCCATACTGATTGCATATGAAATGCAGTTAGAGGATCTCGAGGAAGAGAAGAAGAGAGGAGAACAGGTTAATGACATAAAAAGAGTTAATGTCCAGAAAGAGAAGTGTGCACCGGAGACACCAGTGAGAGATGTGGGAACTTCTAAGTCGTCCAATCCTGGTATAGGTGCAAAAGATTTAAAGAATAAAATGAACAGACCAAACACGTTTGTAAACAGTAAGGATAATAACAACAAATTTCATTCTACTGAAAACTTCAAATCTGCTGATAAAATTGAAGTAGAATCTGTTAAGTCACCTACTATTTTGAATAACATGCCTATTATTGATGCTTTCCATAAACCTTGTGGTATATTAAATTGTATGTTATGTGTTTTTAATGCTATGACTGCTTATTTCAAACGCATGATAGCTAAGAAAGATAACATGACACCTAGAAAATGCATTAATAATAAGTTTGCTAAATCCAAGACTGTAACTCCTTCACCTGCTAAGAAGAAGAATATATTCCTAAGTCTAAACAGAAAGTTGTTAAGACTGTGTATAGGAAGGTAGGAACAGTCAAGGAAGATGATACTGTTATTCGAAAAGGATCTGTTGTCAAAATTGACAAAGGTCAATTCTTTAAGTATGTCGGCCCCAACCACTTTTGGGTTCCAAAGACGAATTTAATCCGTATAGTATGTGCAGGGAGTTAAACAGGTAAACCGAGTTGTATGGATCCTGGACAGCAGATCTTCGAAGCATATGACCGGAGATAGAGCCCTGCTATCAAATGTGGTTGAAAGAGTTAGCCCAATCGTCACCTTTGGAGATAACAACAAAGGAATGACTACGGGATATGGCAGGTTAAATACTGGAAATGTTATCATTGAAAACGTCTCTTTAGTAGAAGGACTTAAGCACAATCTACTCAGCGTCAGTCAATTTTGTGATAAAGGGTACAAAGTAAACTTTATCAAGGAGAAATGCTTAATAGCTCATTCTAAAGATGACAAATTAGCCTTGTGTGGAGTAAGAAAAGGAAACTTGTACGTAGCCGATCTCAACTCCGGAACTGAAGATGAAGCAAACTGTTTTTATTTAAAGGCTTCATCAGAGGAAAGCTGGCTATGGCACAAGAAAATCTCTCATCTAAACTTCAAAACAATGAACTCTTTAGTCAAGAGGGATTTGATCATGTAAAGCTAATAGAGTTAGATTCAAAATTAGTTGTCCGGGCAATCAGATCAGATAATGGTACAGAATTCAAGAATGAAGTTCTGAATAACTTCATTCTTGACAGAGGGATAACAAGACAATATTCAGCACCAAAAACTCCGCAACAGAATAGAGTTGTAGAAAGGAAAAATAGAACCCTGATTGAAGTTGCAAGGATTATGCTAAGTGAATCAAGGTTACCTATCTACTTCTGGGCTGAGGTAGTAAATATAGCATGTTATACCCAGAATCGAACTCTGATCAACAAAGATCATATGAAGACTCCCTATGAATTAAGGGCTGGCAAGAAACCAACTCTAAAGTACTTTCATGTATTTGGAGCTAAATGTTATGTGCTAAAGGATGGAGATGAACATCGTGGCAAGTTCGAGGCCAAGGCACATGAAGCTATTTTTGTCGGATATTCAAAAAGAGCTTATAGGGTGTATATAATTGATCAGCACCAAGTAAAGGAAAGTGTCAATGTAACTTTTGATGACACTAAACTCCCAAGTATCCAAAGTGAAGATCCTTCTGAGTCATTAAAATTTGATAATTATCCTGACTCACATTCTGATGACGAAGAAGAACCTGAAGTTGCAACAGGAATTGATGATGGCAATAATAATGATGATCCAGGTAATAGTGGTGAAAACAATGATAACACTGGGAATTCTACCAATACCAGTGATGGATCAACAAGTAATCCTGGCAGCAACTTAGGGGGAGGTGAAGGATCAACTGGTAGAACACAACATCACAATGAATTTCGAGGTGAATCATCTAGATCAAACCTACCCAGGGAAAGGATATGGAGCAGATATCATCTTTTTGAATTGAACACAACATCACAATGTTTATTTTCAATTTTTCTGTGTCAAGAAGAACAAAAAAAGATTGAAGATGCATTAAATGATCCAGATTGGGTTCCTGCCATGCAAGAAGAGCTCAATCAGTTCAAGAGATAAGAAGTCTGGACACTAGTACCCAGGCCTAAAGATAGATCCGTAATTGGTACGAAATGGGTATACAGGAACAAGTTAGACGGTGATGGCATTGTTACTAGGAACAAAGCTAGACTGGTTACAAAGGGTTACTCCCAGGAAGAGGGAATTGATTATAACGAGACCTACGCACCAGTTGCAAGACTTGAAGCCATCAGGATATTTCTGGCATTCGCAGCACATTCCAATTTTAAAGTTTTTCAAATGGATGTGAATAGTGCATTTCTGAATGGGGAGTTAAAAGAGGAAGTATATGTGGAATAGCCCCCTGTCTTTGAAAATCCAAAGTTTGCTGATTTTGTGTATTTTTTATTCAAAGCTCTCTATGGACTCAAGCAAGCACCAAGGACATGATATGACACTCTCTCTGTGTTTTTACTTGAAAATGGTTTCATTAGAGGTGTCATAGATAAAACTCTCTTTTATAAACTGCATGAAAAAGATATGATAATTGTCCAAGTTTATGTTGACGATATCATATTTGGTTCTATTAACGAAAATTTGTGTAAAATATTTGCTAAGTTAATGCAGAGCATGTATGAAATGAGCATGATGGGTGAGCTGTCATTCTTCCTTGGATTGCAAGTAAAGTAAAAGGAAGATGAGATTTTCATTTGTCAATCAAAGTACGAGTGGGATCTTCTCATAAAATATAGTCTAGAAGATTCTTAACCGGCAAAACCCCCAATGCCAACAGCCACCAAGCTTGACAAAGATGAAACTGGTAAGAAAGTTGACATCACAAGCTACAGAGGTATGATAAGCTCATTATTATATCTAACTGCTAGTAGACCCGATATAATGTTTGCAACATGCTTATGTGCAAGGTTTCAATCAGATTCTAGGGAATCTCATCTTATAGCTGTTAAAAGAATTTTTAGATATCTTAAGGGTACACCAAATCTTGGAATTTGGTACCCTAAAGATACAGGTTTTGACCTAATTGGCTATACAGATTCAGATTATGCAGGATGTAGGATGGACAAGAAAAGTACTTCTGGAAGCTGTCAGTTTCTAGGACGTCGTCTGATTTCCTGGTATAGCAAGAAACAACACTCAGTGTCTACCTCGACAGCTGAAGCAGAATACATTGCGGCAGGTAGCTGTTGTGCACAGATCTTGTGGATAAGGAATCAGCTAAATGACTATGGACTTGCGTTGAACAAAATTCCTATTTTCTGCGACAATACAAGTGCTATAGCTATTTCCAACAATCCTGTACAACATTCGAGAACCAAACACATTGACATAAGGTATCACTTTATCCGAGAGCATGTCATCAATGGAACTGTGGTGTTACACTTTGTACCCACAGAAGATCAGATAGCCGACATCTTCACCAAACCACTTGATGAATCCACTTTCTCTAAGTTGGTTAGTGAAGTAGGGATGTTAAATAATGGCTAATTTTTGATAGCTAGGAGATGATTTGAATTCATAAATATTAAATTTTAATATTTAAAGAATTTATGAAGTTCGAATCAAAGTCCTAGGGCTTATGAATATTTGGATAAATTATCTTGAGAATAATTTAATACTCGTAATAGATAATTATTTCAATTATAGCATAAGTATTTTTAATTTATATTAAGCATTTTATGAGCATTTTAGGTATTCTGTAATTTGTTATTCTACTTATTATTGAACATTAATAATAAATATGTTATTAATTATGAAATTAATTTATTAATTGAATTAATTCAGGGATGAAATATTTTAATTTACAAATTAATTAAAACAGTTAATAATATAAATAATTATTACATGCCTCTAATAATTTAGTATTTTATAAATTCTTACTTCTAAATATTTATTGTTATTTTTAATTAAATCTAAAAATCGAATAAAATTTTTAATATTTTATTTCAAATTTAGAATTAATTAATTCGAATATATTTTTTTTTCTTTTATTAAAACTCTTCGGCATTACTTTTTATATAAAAGCTCGGCATTACTTTTGAAAAAAGTAATACCGAGTCATATATAAAGGTAATACCGAG
Organism: Oenanthe sinensis; assembly: GCA_028671895.1. Taxonomy (NCBI): domain Eukaryota; kingdom Viridiplantae; phylum Streptophyta; class Magnoliopsida; order Apiales; family Apiaceae; genus Oenanthe; species Oenanthe sinensis. The sequence goes on from CM053814.1 coordinate 26,507,739, forward strand.
AATTTCAATAAAAGGTAATACCGACTATTTTAAAAAAAAAGAAAAAGGGGGTTATACTAAGGGTTTATCAAAGGTAATGCTGACCATTTTAAAAATCAGCTATATACAAATACATACACCCGCCTTATATATATATGTGTGTGTGTGTGTGTGTGTGCATATATATATATATATGTGTGTGTGTGTGTGTGTGTGCATATATATATATATAAACGATCAGACATAGCATTACTTTTCAATCTATTCGATTTTGTTAGTAATTTCCAACTGCAATAAGTTGCTAGTGTTGATTTCAAGCTTGCTTGCTTGCTTTTTACTATTTTTTCTCGATTTTAAGCCGTTATACTGCCCGTTTTTTTTTCTCAAACCTGAGTTGACTCATGTTTGGTGTTCAAGGACTGATTGTGGGCTTAAATCAAGTGCTATAGACTGATTTGGTGTTGTGTAGTGTTTGAAATCGATCTGGGGTTTTAGTTGAAGATATCGAATTAGTGGTTAAGTTAATTAATCTGGTGTATTTACAAGTTGGGTAATTTTATTACATTTTTTAATCTTGAAAAATTGTATTAAAATATTAAAAGCATTGAAAATGGCTGGTAATTGCGAAATAATCAAGACTAATTTTGTACGTTATTTTAACCCAGTGAATTGTTCAATCGAGAGGTTTCGACCATGGATCGTATTTTTAAATGAACACTCACTTATTAGAAAAACCATTACCCTTGATACCCCTCTAGTAATTGATGCACTAAGGGCTTTGTACTCGACTGCTACGAACAGAACAACTGGAGAAAGAGTACAATTTTCATTCACCATTGGAGAACATGAGTACATGGTGACTGAAGATGATGTAAATAGAATTTTAGGGTTTCCAACTGAAGATTTTGTTGACCCTCAAACTGCTCCAGAGTTAATTAATTTTTTCCAAGCCATTTTATATCAAGGGGATATTAATTTGGTAAAGATGAGCAAATCCAATCTGGTTAGTGAATGGACTTACTTCTTCGATACACTGGCCAAGGTATTTTCCCCTACGACGAAAGGGAACTTCAACAATCTCTTCTCTCTTCTACAAGTCAATGAGTATTCTGTGGCCCACAATATGAGGATAAATTTTGGAAAAATTGTGTTAGCTGAAATTATCAAGAAGACGGGGACACTAGAGAGCAGGAGACAAATTGTACTGTGCTATTATCCAAGATTCTTAATGCTATTCATAAATGATCTTGTTTCAGATGAGGATAAGGCTCTTTTCTAGAACAGCAGATTAGAGATTTCTCCCACCTCTCAGAAAAATCTTTTCAAAATGTTAATGAATAAGGCTAAGTTCCCTAACATACCAATTGTGAGGACTCAATATATGGGTGAGATCCTAGATCAGATTGCAAATCCAGAACAGGCTCAACAGGTTTAGCCAGAGCCAGAGCAGGAAGAACAAATGCAAGTGGCTGCGCAGCTATTGGTTGAAGCTACTAGTCAAGCACAACATGAAGTATATGAAAAACAGGTATTATCTCATACCCTGGGTTCTAGTTTCCTTCCTATAAATATATGTAGTCCACTTGTAGATTTATCTGTGGTAGACTATGATTTTGTTCTTACACTCTAGGATTTCGGCTATGAACCTGAAAATACACAGGTTTTGTCCCAAGATGAATTAGAGCCTCAAACAGTTTCTCATTCATCCTACTCTTTAGTACAAGTCAGAAAAAGGAAGAAACCTGTCAGAAAGATTAGGGGTCTTGGTGCTAATGAGAGTGAACCCGCAGCTCTATCTCCTCCTTCTAAAAAATCTAGGTTTGAACCTGAGACAACTGCAGCCTCAACCTATTCCGATCAATGGGATATGGATTTTGACATGGCCATCCAAAATTCTTTAGATACACTTGCTCAACCAGGTGATCTAATTCGTTGCTCGGCTACAACATCAGATAGTAAGGACAACATACTGCTAGCAATCACACTAGCAGGACCTTCACTTGAAGAAACACAAAAACAGGAGGGCACATTTGTTGAAGAAAATGTTTTTAATGAAAACTCATCGGATACCACCTATGTTATGGACCATGACATTTTCGATGCAGTGCAACATCAGATACCTTCCGAGGTACTAAGGGGCACCACAGACTCTCAAGATCCTGTCATTACATTGTCTAAGGTGGTGACTCCGCTGGATTTCTTTCATCCAGTTCTTTTACGAGAAGGTCTCGAATCCACTAATGGGTTTGAGAGGCAACCACTCTTTAGAGGGAGTTGGGGCTCCATTCACAGAGCAGTTACGTCAGTAGCGGAGCCACTTCAAGTAAAACTTGTTGAGGACATGCCTTCACAGGCTTCAGAAGAGCATTTCGACTCTTCAACTGCTTTAATAGTTTATATAGGTACAACATCAGGAACTGGAGAAGACAAGGAGCTAAACACGAGTGATGTGAGTCAAACACCGAGCGAAATACATGCACGTAGTGTTAGTACAAACAAGAGTGCAAGTAAGGTGAGTGCACACACACAGACACACAGTGACCTATTGTTGAAAATGGAATCTCTCCAGAAAGAAATGAAGATTGTACAGGCTGAAATTGAAAAAGGGAAAGCACAAGCAGCAGTCAAGTCTGCCTCTGTAACTGAACAACTGTCAATCGTAAGAGAAGATGTTGCTACTACTCAATCATAGATTCTCCTCAAAACTCAAGATGTCTAGAAAGCTCAAAGTATCAATGTTGAAGATACAAAAGAGGAGTTTACTTACTTGAATGAAAGGATTGATGATGTTGAAAGAATCTTAAATCAAAGAATCATTGAGAATGAAGAAATCTCAACCAAGAGATTCAACAAAATTGATGATAAGTTGGAGTTTCTGAATGAGGGAATGAAGCAGGTCTACAAGACCATGGAAAAACTAGCCAAATCCTTAGATGCTTCGAAAGCTGTAGAGGATCCCTCAACTAAGGGAGAGAAACAGAAGGAGAAGGAGAAAGTAACTGGAGCTGAAGTAGAAGGGGCTACCAGAGATAAAGGCAAATCTAAGTTATATGCTGATGAAGATCAATATGAGGCCTTTATTCCAGAAGATCACTACTATCCAGAAGGTCAGTTTGTTGAAGATAGTAGTACCGATCAAACTCTCAACCCTGACCACTGTAGAGCTGATGAAGAAGCTATTTTTGATGAGGAATTTATGTTTCCAAAAGAGAAGGAAATTGATCTTGCCTATGAAGAGGCCATAAAGAAATTGAAAGAGGACATCAAAGTAAGCAATACTAGAACAAAAAATTTGAAAGCTCTAGTCAAAGAAAAAACTCAGACAGAAAGGAAAGAAAGCCAAGAAAAGCAAAATTTGTGGGCTATAGCTGTCAGAAAGAAGAAAGAAGATGTGCGATTGAAAATAGGGAGGAAATGGGATACCGCCAGAGAAATCATGGACAAACTTCAGAAAGGACCATTTGAAGATTACAAGTTACAATTTCTAATTGAACGCCTGCAAGATTCAAATGACTTTCTGGATAACTTCATGAAAGTAATCAAAGAAGAAGTTGACTACATCACTGTGATTGTGGATAACATTCTAGATGACTGGAAAATTCTGTTGTACACACACAGGAATGGCACATTCAGGGTCTCTATAGAATTCTTTCGTCAAAGATCTCTATCTGTAATCTGGACGTTAATGAACAAAGTCAAAAGAAGTTCAGAAGAAAACGAACTTTTAAGAGACAGACTTCAAGACATAGCAAGAGGTGTCAGTCCATAAATCTTAAACGACCCTCATGAGGTAAGGTTCTACAACAACAGGCTTTATCACATTATGAAGCTGGATGAGGAGTCACTAAAGGGCTGCACAGTGAAATACATGATTGAAGTTGAAACTATGTTGAGATCCAAGGGATTCAGGTCTCAGGCTAAGTTGGATGCAGCTCAAAAGATCAGAGACTACTGCCTATCAAAAAATATTCAATCATACATCAGGCAGATGCATAGAATTGATTCAACTCAGCCCTATGATGTGGAAGAAGAAGTCAAGAGTCAAACTGATCTAGAAGTGGAGTGGGAATTAGAACGAGCTGTTAATAGAAGGAAGTATGGAGAATCCACTCAGACAGAGGTTAAAGAGGTACCAAGGACACCTGTGCACAGAAGTTCTAATTTAGAAGAAGGTGAAGTTGATACTGCTGAAGACTGAAGTCCTAGATAGGTCAAGATAGAAACAATGTTATATTTGTTCAGTGCTAGAAGAACAACTATCTTGTACTTATCTTTTATGTATGAATCTGGAAAATTGTTAGATATAAAACCAGAACTTTTGTTTATTATTTACAGTACTTACATGATGTATTTATTTTCTTAGTTGTTAGTTGAGTTATCCTCTAGAAATTTGTATGTTAAATATTTAACAACAAATAGGGGGAGTTTGAAAGACATATGATTAGACGTATTTGTACTAATTAGATGACAACTCAACTCATATAAGAAATAGTGGTAAATAATAAATATCAAACAGAAATCAAGACAAAGACAGTCAACTAGTCACAAGGAATCCTAGTATCAGAAGTACTCAGTTGAAGCTACTACTCAACACTGGAAGAAGTTCATTAATTTATTCAAGCGTCAGTAAAAAAAATATAAATAATAATCAAGTAGTAATTCACAAGAATTCAGAAGATACAGAAGATTTTAAAGTGGCTATTTCATGAAGATTCCAGAAGAAAAAGAACAGAAGAGGGAAGACAGTAAAGCAGAAGGCCACAACTTTAAATGTTAAGAATGGAGAATATTTATTAGTATGACACAAATGAACCAGACAGTACATTTGTGTGTCAACAATAAAATATTTATTCTTCATTTTAGCTCAAGTGGTTTCAAGATAGAAGTCAAAGAAGAGACGAGAAAACTGTGAAGCTGACTCCAGAGTTATACAAGTCAGATAGTATTTTAATTCTACTATCAAAAGGAATTTAATTATTTAATTTATTTAATTAAATTAATTCAAGTTGAATTTAATTTAATTTATAAATTATTTAATTAAATAAAGTAGAATTAATTTACTATAAAAATATTAAGTTAATATTACTTTTAATATAATTCAAATCACCTTTAAAAAGGTAATACCAAATTCTATTAAAAGGTAATACCGAAATTACCTTTAAAAAGGTAATACCAAATTACAATTAAAAGGTAATACCGAAATTACTTTTTAAAAGGTAATTCTGTGCTATTTTAAAAGGTAATATCGAGATTAATCAAAAGGTAATACCGACCAAAATGAAAGGTAATACCGAATTTTCAAAGGTAATGCCCAGTCTTTTTAAAGGTAATACTATGCTTATTTTTCAAGAAAAAAATAGTAATGCTGAAAAGTAATGCCAAGCTTTTCTAACCTCTATAAATATGAGGAGATCACTTCTCATTTCAAAGAGACGTTCAAACATTCAAATTCAGAAATTTGTATGCATTGTAATATTCAAAAATTTCTGTGCTTAGTTTGGAATATAATTGTTAACCCGAACAATTCATGTCAAAATCATTCCAGAACATTTTATCAATTATATTCACATTAATCATATTAATTTTGTAATACTTTTCAAGTTAAAATTTATATCTTATACTTGAACTTTATTTCATCTTAATTAATATTTCGTGATTAATTAAAATAATATTTTACAATACGAAATTCTGCGAGAAATTCAGATATAGTATTCAACCCCCCTTCTACTATATCAGGGACCAACAATTAGACTATACTGTCAATGAATACTAAGAGTATTTTTTTGATAGTAAGTTTCAGTCCCAAATATTATGCTGTCAATACTCCTCAAGTGATCGACAGTAACTTATCACAATATGACAATATAGAAAAAATATACTGTCAAGACACTTGACAGTACTTTTTATTAACCTCATATGAACTCAGTTACTAAAAATAAATTAGTTAACTTCTCAGTAAAATTTCATCATGTGTATCCACTATGATAGAAATCAAAACATCTTAATAGGCCATTAATTCATAATGAATTTCAATTAACTAATTTTTTTTATCACTAAATCAACTTACAACAGAATACATTAACAAGATAAATTTAACATACCTAATTCACTCAATAGCCTGTTGAATGTCTTTTCATCCAATGGTTTGGTGAAAATGTCGGCAAGTTGCTTCTCTATGGGCACATATACTAGCTTGATTGTGCCTTATTTCACATGCTCTCTAATAAAATGATGTCTAATGTCAATGTGCTTTGTCTTGTAGTGTTGAACTAGATTTTCAGAAATGGCTATTGTACTTGTGTTATCACAAAAGATAGGAATTCCTTTAAGTGTCAAGCCATAGTCCAACAATTGATTCTTCATCCAAAGTAACTGTGCACATCAACTATCAGCTGAAATGTACTCAGCTTCTGTAGTTGAATTTGACACAGAATGCTGCTTCTTGCTAAATCATGAAACCAATCTTTCTCCCAAAAATTGACAGCTTCATGTGATACTTTTCTTGTCAATTCTGCAACCAGTATAGTCTGAGTCTGAGTAGCCAATCAAGTCAAAACCAGATTCTTTAGAATACAAAAGGCCTAAATCTTGAGTTCCTTTTAGATATCTAAATATTCTTTTAGCTTCCATCAAATGTGACACTTTTGGATCAGACTGAAATCTTGCACACAGACTTGTAAACATGATGTCAGGCCTGCTAGCTGTTAGATAGAGGAGAAAACCAATCATTCCTCTATACATCTAGTTGTCCACCTTCACAGAGTATCTCAATGGTTTCTCATATTAGTTTGGAACTTGTGTAGTTGACAATGTTGTTGTACATAACATTATCAAGTGCTTCAATGATTATGAACTGCAATCATACAGAGATACTTTTTCTTTTTCAGCATCATTGTACTCTGAAACCTTTTTAGGAACCCAGTAGACAGGTATTGTCTCACCTTCTACTGTGGTTTCAGGTACATATGATTGAGGTATGAAAGGACCATTTTCCAGAATATTAGGTGTTTTCCCAGTCGTACAAGTAGAAGGGGGGTTGAATACTTGTATGTCTTTTCTGCCCGATTTAAAATCAAATTAAGAACAAACTCAAACACAAAGATATGAATAAGTACTGTTTAGTATTATTGATTTGTGAATATAAAACTCTCCTAGGGTGTACACAAACCCTAGCAGCTTCTCTGTGTTTATCACAGCAACTCTCTCTATCTCTATGCTCTCACAAAATTTCACTCAGATAATTATGCTTCGACTTTTCACACCTTTACAATTAGGTTACATAGAGTTTATATAGAGAGCTGCCTATCAACTAATAACAGAAAGATAAATTACAATAGGAATAGAATTCCTAATTATTAGTTGATAGTTTCCTTCTAGAATTCTCTTTCTTTCTCATAGCATATCTTTAATATATTTATCTTGATCTTCGAAGACTTTCCATTCCTGTGATCTTCTTCCAAATTTATCCTCAACTGTATAGACTCTGAAATCTTCAGACTCTGATGATCTTCAGACTCTGATCACATGTAGACCCTGATAGATCATAGACTCTGATAGTCTATAGACTCTGATCACCTTCCAGACTCTGATCTTCATGCAGACTCTGGTTTCACTTTCTACAGAAATTCTACTAAGTACAAGTAACATGAATGTTGACCATCTAGACTCTGATTATACATTTCAGAGACTAGAAAGACTTATTACAGATAAGCTGAGCTAGACCCTGTTCTAGTATTTTGTACATCATCAAAATGAATATATTCCTAACATTAGGATAAAGTGGGTTTGCTATTTTTATAAATAACATCATTTTTCTTTTCCAAAGGTTGTAATGTTCTTTCTCAAAGGTAGTTATTTTTATACTGCTTACTTTTTATGCACTCATCTTGGATCTTTTCAGGTTAGATATGTTAAACATGCCGCTCTGATACCGGTTAGTAAATAAGATAGTGTTGCAGAAGGGGGGTTGGATGCAACTTGATAATTTATGAATATTTCTTGCTAACAACATATAAGAATTATAATTAACAAGGTTATTATGCAATCAAACAAAGCAGATAAAGAAGACAGTGTTTTAAACTTTCAAAACTAATTTTATTATTTTTGGTTTGCTACAACTAACTGGAAAATGATTCTAGCTTCAATAAAAATAATAACAATCAATTTGTTAATGTTTCTATACTTGAGAGAAAATCTAGCTCAGTTGCATCAAAAAAAGTACTTGTAAGATATGTGTATTTATATTGAAACACATAACTCGCTTATATGTGCACTTTTCCTTGGTCCTAGGACAAAGCTTGAAATATAATTGTGTTTTTCTTATTCAACCTTGTCTTCATTCCATTTGTAGATAAAGCAACTCTGAGATATGCAGAAATCTTTGACTCTTTGAGCACACTTTATGTTTCTACTTGTCTTTTCCCAAATTGCAGTAGTAGACTTAACAGAGTAGATTGAGATTTTAAAAATATAATTTATTTTTATTTTTTTAAAAATATAAATTTCAAATAAAATTAAAAAATTGCGATTTTCAAATGAAATTTTAAATTTCATAAGAAAATTTGAATTTTGTATGGATTTATTATGTCCGTAAGGATGGGATATTAGCTAGAAGGGGGGTTGAATAGCTTAATAAATACCTTTTTAAAAATTAGAACTTGACGTTTTAAAATTTTCTCTTCTATTTTAAAAATGTTACTAGTCAACTAGTAAATCAAGTGTAGAAATTAAAAGAGAGTAAAGAAATAGAGCACAACACACAAGATTTTTATCCTGGTTTGCGATGACGCAATCCCCTAATCGATCCGCTCACCCCTAGTCTAGTCTCTCCCTGAACTTGAGATTTTTCCACTATAAAAAGATGCACTCCATATAGTGGCAGAAAAACCTTTACAACCACTATGTATTTATCTTGGACCTTAACTCTCTGTTAACCCCTCAAAATACAATAGCAAGTCTACTAGATTTATCTTGGAGCGTAACTCCCCGCTACTTCCTCAAAATCTAAATAAAACCTTACAAGTTTATCTTGGAGCGTAACTCCTCCTTACCTCCTCAAATACAAGTAAGAAAAAATAAACCATGCAAGTACTAGATCAGGAAAAAACAAGTATATATATAATATAGCCGAAGCAACAAAATACATAAATGTGAGTTGGGGTAAGTATCTTCGTGAGAAGGATGAACCACAGTTGTGTGCGAACGTGTATGCAATAATTTAAGTATGTATGCTAAAGTAAAGTGCGTTATGTAAAGCGTATGAATGCAAGTACTTTAAAGTAAATATGCTAAAATAAATTGCGATATATAAAGTGTATGAATGCAATGCAAGCACTTAAAGTAAATATATATATATATATATATATATATATATATATATATCTGTGTGTGTGTGTGTGTGTGTGTGTGTGTGATATATAAGGCTGAAAATAACTAAACCAAATATATTGTGACTTGAATGAGATCAAGTACGTTTTCTTTTTATTATCTTTCAAGTTTTTTCCGATATATAAGGCAGGGGTATATGATCTAAACTAATGGCCGAATATATTGAATTGATTTATATCAAGCACGTTGTGTAAATGGGTCATTTATAAGGTCTTGAAAATAAAACCGTTGAACTATGACCTTTAAACTAACACCAAATATACAACTAAGATTCAACGAGAATGTTTCGTTTATGTCGTACCTCTACTTACAGGAATAGCATCTAACTCAGAATCCAGGTAGATTTAACTTCAAGAACCTAACAAGTAAAGCTTGTTTATATCTTTAAATAATAATATGAGATTTATACAAGTAGCACTTAACTTGGTGTTCAAAGTTAATTAAACTTACTAATATTCTACGAGTGTACTTTGTTTATATCTCTTAATAAATAATAGAGATTTATACAAGGGAACACAACTCGGAATATAAGTTAGTTTCTTTCACTTAATAATTCAAACAAAGAGTATTTTTGTTTATGTCTTAATATATAGACTTATACAAAAATTCTCGACTCGGAATTAAAGTGAGCCTAAATTTATAAATATTCGACGAGAGAGATTCGTTTATATCCCTAAATAATGCATAAGATTTATATGAATATTCTTATATCGAAATATAAGTTAGTTTATACCTCTATTTATTTCAAACAAGGAGATCTTCGATTATGTCTAATAATATAGAATTATGTGAATTTTATCTCAACTCGAAAATAAAATGAGATAGCTTACTAATATTCAACAAGGAACATCTTGTTTATTTCTCTAAAGAAACTTATACAAATCGGTTCTAACTCGGAATAAGAGCTAGCTTTAAGTAAAAAAGTTCAAAAATGAAACCTTTTGTTTATGTCGTACCTCGACTTATACAAATTAGTCTCGACTCGAAACTCAAGTAACTTGAAGTTGTTATTAATCCCAGAAAAGTAAACCAAGTATATGAACAACTAATTTAGGTGAACAAGAGATGAAAAGAAAACTCCCCTAAATACCAACACAACTTATATATACTAAAGATTAGAAACTATTAAAGCTCGTGTATATATAAATCGTAAACAAGGCTAAATATTTATTTAAGCTAAAAATTAAACCAAGCTAAACAATTTAAATAAATAGAGCCGAATTATATATATATATATAATAGACAAGAAATAACTAAATTATGATCCTTGTGCTCTTGGTAAAGACAAAAATATTTCTTTTGAAATCAAGGTATAAGAGTTAGTTCGGGTTCAAGCTTTTGAGTGTGTATACAAAAAATCAAGAAAGCAAGATGCACACACTACTAGACATGAACCAAGCTACTAAGATATATATATATATATATATATATATAACCAACTTTTAACCCTTGAGATCTAGAGAGAAATCAAGAGAGAAAACTAGTTAGAAGCTAAAAACACACAAAAGGAGTCGTCGGAAAAAGTTGGCGGAAAATGGCGGGAATATTAACTTATGGTATAACTTTGGGGACAACTAGATAAGTCTAAAAGCTGCTAAGATATGGTTTTTGGGTAACCTAAAAGTACTTGTATGGTGTGTGTGGAAATTGTGCAAGTAGATTATTGGTGAGATTATGAGGCTGTATGAATAGTAATCGTGATAACTCAACACAAGAACAGAACAAGTAAATAATACTACGCCTACACAGAAATAAAGAACAAATGAAGACAAGGCAGATACAGTGAATCAAGACATTAGAAGAAGTTTGAAGTCTATTACAGGTCACTGAAAGAAGTTCATTAATATGTTCATGCTTTAGTGAAGAATAATGATTGAAGACTTTCAGGGTTTCAGAAGTATTGAAGATTCAGTATAGAAGTACCACAAGAAGATTTCAGTATAAAGACATTGATTGAAGATAGACAGTGTTCAAAGCATAGGAATCTAGAAGGGTGAAGACAAAGGTTAAAGAAGATAGTTGCAGTCTTGAAGCTATTTTCACTGAAAGAAGTTCATTTAAATGTTCACGCGTCAGTGAAGAACATAAAATGAAGTATTCAAGATTGTGGTAATAAGGAGACATTGTCGAAGTTCCAGAAAAGATTATAGTGAAAGTACTATGTTTATCAACAGTCAGTGTTTGAAGCAATACAAAAGTCCAAGGTTAATCAGCTGAAACAGAACAGAAGTCAAGGGAATTCAATTCAGTGTTAGTCGTTTGTGAACCAGACCAGTGCACTAAGCGTCAGCACAACAAGAAGAGGATTACTTTGATTTATCAGAAAAAATTCAGTTGATCAAGCCAGAAGAGTGAAAACCAAGTGATAAATACTTCAAGCATTTCAAGAATATTGTTAAGGAAAGTATTACTACATTTTGGTGTTCCAGTACTCTTGAAGCAATGGAGAGGCACAAGTAAACAAGTTTCTTAGTACTATGTGGTGCCTACACACTGCAACTAGAGTGTAGGCGCAACAAACATCATTTCTAGGCGCAAGGAAACTCTAAGAGGTTTTGGTGGCGCCTACACAAGGTGGATGGTGTACAGGCGTAACATAAAGTTATATTGGTGCAAGGAAACTTGTTGAATATTCTAAGTCACTTAGTGGCGCCTATACAGTGCAATAAGAGTAGAGGCGCAACAAAAAGAGATGTCTTGGCGCAACAAACATCTATAGGTGCAACAATGGATTTAGTGGCGCCTACACACTGAAGTCACTCTACAATCGCAACAAAATGACTTAGCATTGTGAAGTAAATCAATTCATTTGATTTAAAAGACTACACTATATAAACAAAATGAAGTGCTCATTTTGAAGAGGGTTCTGGTTCGTCTCTTCCAATCAAATGCCGGAGAAGAACAAAACAAATAATATACAGAGAGGTCAAAACAAATCAAAGCTCTATCCATTACTCCTTACCGGAGTTTTTTGTTAATGGCTGGATAAACCTTGTAATATTTTAAGGGCCATTACAAAATAATCCCGGTAGGTAAATCCTTAGACAAAATTATAGATACAAATATTGTATAAGATTTGACTTGTATATTTTTGTAGAAGCAAAGAATTAATTTGTTCATTAAAAATCAGTTATATTTTTAACTGGGTGTAGCAAACTCAGGGTTTATATACGAAATATACATTCCCCGAAATGTGTCTCATTAAATTACTTGCTAATTTTCTAGAATATTAATGATTATTCATAAATATAGAAAATTAGTAAGTCATCCTCCAAAATACTATTCACCCATTGAACTCGAATCCACTAACCGAACTCTAAATTATTTATCCATAAAAGATTCAAAAGAATTTTTTAATTTTGTGAGTATCGTATTCAACCCCCCCTTCTACGATACTTCCGGGACCTAACATAGATGTGTTTATAAGCCTTATAAGTGAAAGATCTATGAAAGAACAAGGCTAAAAGCTCAAGAACTCTTGGAGATGAAAACTTTCTGGAGTTGAAAGGTTCTTGGGAGAGAAATTTGTAGCATTTACTTGGTATAAAATGGCTTGAATAATGATGGGAGTGAGGCTTTATTTATAGCAAAAAAATTAGGCATTTTTTATTTAATTAATTAGGGGACAAGAGGACAAGCTTTGCATAAATTAAGGAAAGTTACAATAATTCAAATTTGTGTTCTCTCAGCTGAACTAACACACATGGGTTCCTAGAAAAATGTGCTAGCCTCATTCGGTATTTTATTTAAACTAACAAACACGTAACCGAACGATACGTTGGAAAAATGACATTTTTCAAAATATGCTCCAAAAATTATGAAACTTTGGGAATCATCTGGAAATAATCTCAATAGGCCATGGTCAAAATCCTACTCAATTTTGAGTTGACCTTCATTGACTTTTAATTGACCGAACAATCAATCCTGTACTCGGGAATACATGTCAAAAATAAAAGTCATCCAAAAATTGTGAAATTAATCCAAAAATTATTTTTTAATATTCTAGTGACATTTCCCAAGTTTCAAGGTATTTGGACAAGCATAGCTATTTGTTTGAGAAACAGATGGTTTCATTGTCCCTATAGCTCGAAACAATAACTAATAGTCATTGGTCGGAACTTGTCAACGTTTGGACTAAATTTTTGACTCAAAACATATTCAAATATAATATTCCTAAAATAATAATGACTATGAAGTCCAAGTAATACTTAATTTGAATTAAAATATAAATTTTCCAAAGAAATAGGATAATTTAGGGCTTCCGGGATAAAATCTGTATTTTATAGCTAGGCAGGACTTTGTTAAAGAAAAATTGAACCAATATATTTAGAAAATATATTAAAAATATATTCCCTTAAAAATCTTTAAAACAAACACTCATTTGAATGTATAACACATTTTCTATCTCATAAAAGCAGTGTTAAAAATACTATATTTGTTCATCTTCAGTCTTTGCCACAACAATATAAAATATAAATTAGATTTTCTTTTATCATTATTTGATAAATCTTATCTAATTATATGTAGAGAGAAAATCATTTGGTTTCCTTATAAAAGTTATTTGACCCAGTTTGACTTTATTTTCGTTGACTGTCATTTCGAACAATCTAAGGGAAGATTACTATATTAATTAGTAACTTCCTAATTCTAATTTAATTTACACTTATCATTAAGAAAAAATAATTAAAACCTAATCCATAAGACAGTATCTCACAGGATTAAAAAAGATGACCAAGATGTTAAAAGAAAAAGAAATATTTTTTAACTTTAAATAATAAAACTATGTAAGTAATAATTCTTTTAATATTCAAAATGTTAATTATGTACATTGTGTTTCGCACGCACGCTAGGAATACACACGATACGTTAACGTCTATATTCAAATTTTCGTCAAGTCAACTAACGAATTCGTCATTACTTATGACTACAGTGATATATACGAGTTCCTGATAACTAAAATCAGTTTTTTGAAATATACCATTCACTTCAATAACCACTTTGATATTTAAACTTATTTAGTTTGAATCTAGACCTAAATACCCGGTTTATATCTGAATAAAACAACATTGGATCCAAATCTGGACACATTAAATGTAAAATGATCTGAGACTTGAGTAATGGGGTGTCCAGATCATTTTACACCCCTAATCTTTATGGTTAGATATAAACTTCTTAGGCATCACCACCACGGCAATGTTGTCCACAAATAGAGAATCTGTGAAACTACTTAGTAGACTCTTCTTGATGAATGCTAATGTGTCCTGTTAGAGGTCAATTGAATGTTAGAAGTTTTGGTAATGTGTCATGTTAGAGTTGAGTCCAAGACCTATATTGGACCAACGGTTGAATCAACTCTTCTTGTCTGAGTGCATAGTGTTGCACTCAGGTGACTAGCCTCTAAGGACTCCACTTTCGAGTATAGAGTTTTGTTTTCTTCACGAAATGCTATATTATATTGACGCATGACTTGAAGGTTGTTGTTCATCTCCTTGATGTACTCCATGAAGGTAGCGAGTTTGGCTGAGACATTCATTGCCCCTTATTCGAGGTTAGTCATGGCTGGTAGAATACAATTATATAATTCTCGTAAACGGCGCCAAACTATAGATGCAAGAAATCTAAGGTCACGTGGATCGATACGGGAATAACACATGTCAATCACAAATAAGGAACAAGGAAAGAATGTTATAAGGCCCAAAGGAAATCAGAGGTGGTGGCGTCCAAAGGGACTCCGACGCTCAAGTAGAATATCCAAATAAATATAAATTAAGAACAAGAAAAATAAAAAAGAGATATGTTAGATTAATTTCGGTCATCGGACGATAGGATAGGGTCCTCAATTGGGTGGAGGAATGATGTTGATTGGACTGTTTGCGACCGTAGCCCTGGGTAGCACTAGTGTGTGTATGTTGGTATATATATTGTTGAGTAGTAGAGATAGTTGAGTTGTGTATATTAAGAAGTAGAGATTGTAATAGATAATGAGTTCATTGCTCCTTGGATGGTTGGCTCAATGATAAATATATAGGCGGTCTGCTGCTATCCGAATAACCTTGTAACAACTTCTACCATTATCTCATGATAATGGTTATCATGCAGTTAAAAGACAAGTCCATAATATATTCAAGTATTCGAATCCTCCATGTTTATCATATTATATATATCTCAACATTCCTGTGTGAATTGATTGTGGTCAATGGACCTGTTGGCTTACTACCCAAATGAATTGGGTTGTATGCGGTTAATTAGACCGGTCATTCCAAAATTACATGGGCTGATACTAATATTATTCATAATACACGTTTGATTCAAATATTAAATGTGCATATTACCGTTTTGACTTGGTGCTGGTATATATCTATGAATATATATGAATAATTTGAATGAATTAATCAACTTGTGATCTTTTGAAGTACGAGGTAATTTGGATTAGAATTATTACTTTTTATTATGGATCAAATATGGTCCGTTGGATTGAGTGTTAGCACGATTGGTTGAACTTTTAATATGAGTTTTTATTCCCTTAAAGTCCAATAAATATAATGTAATCCAACTGCTAAATTTAGGTGTACTACATTATGTTATTATAAATATATATTATATAATAATAATATATATAAAATAAGACGTAAAAATTGACAATATAATATATTAATCATTGAAGTAGTTTGTAAAAAATAATTTGCATGTGGAGGAAAAATGTGATAAAATTGGTACGGGTGTCAAGTTTAAAGTATAAACCATTAAAGTTACTTTAATTGTTATTCGAAAAATAAATTAATTATTAATCACATTATTAATTTGATCTTATTATTTATGCAAAATAAGTCATGTTGCCCGTTTGCTTCTAAGCAGTTGAAAATACATAAATTCTGTAATTCACAAATTATTTACTCCGTATAAGATAACGCGCACCATGCATGCATACAGTAAATAAGATTATTTGTATTGTAATGTATAGCAATATTGAATTAGTTTTTAGTTAGTGAAAAGATCACGAAAACTTTGACATAAGCTACACGCAAGTTATCGCAGAATAGGGTACGTATCTCAAAAAGGCTGTCTCTACATCTTGATACTATATATCTCGAAATACTAAACCATGATTTATTTAAACAGCAAGGCATCTCAGCACAAATCGAAATCTTCTATAATATTACACATGGAGTCCTCTTTTACATCTAATGATCATGCAAAAGCTCACTGTTTTTTCAAAATTATCGTCTCTGAAATTTGTTCCAACAGTAAGCTGGTGAGTATCTAACATGCAAATTAACATGCCCCTTCATAATATATTACTGTATGTAATCTAACATTTCTGCAAATTAATATCTCTGTCTATATTTTAGATGATTCCAGAAAATTTTATAAGAAAGTATGGAGAGGAGCTAAAGGGATGTGTTCAATTAAAAGCTCCAGGTGGTGCACCTTGGCAAGCGGATGTGCAACGAAAGAAAGGCCAAGTTTGGCTGCAAAATGGTTGGCCTGAATTCGCGACATTTTATTCTCTGTGTTTCGGTCATTCTGTACTTTTTGAGTATCAGGGAAATTGCAATTTCAAGGTTGTGATATTTGACACAAGTGCTACTGAGATAGACTATCCATTACGATCGGAGAAAAGGCGAAGAGAATGTGAAAATGATGAAGTGAGCGCTTGTCAAAAGAAAAGAGTACTCTCGGGGTGTGAAGAAACTTGTCATGTTGGTGACTGCTTGATGCGAAAAGGCGAAAAATCTGCAGATATTGAGATAGCAAGTCATGCAAATGGAATTGGACATAGTAGTAGCAGGATGAAGAAGTCTATAAAATTAGAGGTTGATCTAAATAATCCAGTGCAGCAGCATTATAATATCAGAGGCAAGTTAGCTCCTCTGTTTATTCCTCTGTTTCGAAATTATTCTCAAATAGATTTTATTTTATATAATCCTTGGCATATAATTTGCATGCAGCTAAAGATGAGGGTAAGTCAGCAAGTAAAAAAGAGAGCATTAACAAAGCACTTGCTTCCGCCAATGCCTTCAAATCTAGCTACCCCTTTTTCATTAAAGTTATGAAACCCTCATTTGTTGGTAAAACATTTGGATGGGTATGTAAGAAAATAAAAAATCTACATTTTATAGATCTCTTTGGTTTATTTTTAGTGCATGTTACAAAACTCTATGTTTAATAGATCTCCATAGTTTTAAGAAATCGGGTTTTGTAATTCTGGCAGTACGCGAAGAAGGCCGATCTGAAGGCCTATATGAGGGACGACATTGAAGTTCTTATTCTTCGACTTGGAGGACGAACTTGGCTGATCAAGTGTCGTTTTCAATCGAATAGGGTTAAAATGGGTTGTGGCTGGCAGCAATTTGCAGAGGACAATGCACTAGCAGTAGGTGATGTATGTGTTTTCGAGTTGGTCAAGCCTTCTAAAAAATTTCTCCAAGTGACCATATACAGAGCAGCAGCATAATAAGTTACATTTGGCAACTCAGTGTTATAATCGTTGATTAAGCCTTTGTATTTTTAAGCTTGTTTGTTTAGATTCTGGGGAATGCTCAGATCAATGTTCTGATTTACCTTAAAATGTTGTCTTGTTGTTTTGTCATCGATTGTTGGGATGCAAAATATGGACACTTTTTTTGTTAATTATTTTTTTGGTTTCGTTCAAGAGTAATGTTAACGACTCCAAAGTATATTTGTGGCCGGGTTTGATATTATTATTAAAAATAAAAAAATGATCAATTATATACTTTGACAAATCTGAGATAATTTTTAAGGTACGCAACATTTTTCTTCATTTAGAGACCTTAAATTTGATTTTTTTTCTATTTTTTTATTTTGAGGTGGCAATCTCACTTTCCTCAAATTTGAGCAAGTATACGACTAAACCAGATAATATGGACGAACTATGGTTAATTTCGGATTGGATTGTTTGATGTACAAATATTTTTACTTTTTAATATGTATTTTAAAATTTTGATCGTATAGCTAAAACGATTTTTTAAATAAAATTATTTAATAAATATTTTAATTAAAATAAAAGAAGTATTATTAAATAATTATATTTACTATGTGGTCTAATTTTTTAAAATATGTACATAAATGCATATTTAAGAGATTATTAAAATAAAATGGAGAGAGTAAATTCTTATTAACAATATTTCAAATATTTGCACCCGTTCCGACTTCCGAAGCTAAAAGAGACCAATGTTTAGTTCATTATTATATGCCTGAGTCCTGACTGTAATGATTTTGGTTGATATTGATCTCCGCGATAATTATTCTTAGGATCTTTTTTTTTCCTATAATATAATATTAGTTTATGTACCGTAATATTTATTTTATGATTTAAATTTATTTTTATTTGTATAATAATAATTTAAACTTTATTTAATATTATATGTATATATTTTTATATAATTTATTTGTATTTATATTTTAATAAGATAATGTTTGTGTGTTTTGTATAGAGATGTATTTTAGTTAGAAGATTAATGTGAGATATTTTAGTTTAAAGATTAATGTGAGATATATTTTAGTTAGCAGATTAATATTTTCGATTTTATTAAAATTGAATGATTAGAATCGTTTGTATTGTTCACCTAGAATTGTACCGTTAAGATTTTTTTTATGTTTAAAAAAAGTTCTCTAATTTGGTTATAATAATATAGTATAGGTTGAGTTCAATTAGTATTAAATATTATTGTTATTTACTTAATTTAATGAATTAATGGATTAAATCACGTTTTATGGCGAACTTATAATACATTTTTAACTTCTTAAAATTATATACATAACATTCAGAAAAAAAAAATTAAATTCTAATTCTGATCGAATTTCACGGTCTATTTATATATATGAATATATAAAGATCATGCTACCCATGTGTTTTCAGAGTATGGGTCTGCTGGTTATCCTATTTCTAAAGAAAGGTTAGAGTACCTTGATTATGAAGATAATGTGGCCATGAAGCAGCTTTCGATTAGTACACTCATCAACAAAGGAGACCAGGTATACATTTTCAGTAGTATTTATTTACATTGCAAGTTCTAAAATATTCAGAGATCATCATGTAACAACTAACATGTACTCATTATTAATGATCCTTTCTTTGTAGGTACCTCATCATAAGCTTGAAGATAAAGTGGTAGGCTTATATTTTTTTACAGATATTTCGAATGAATTCATCACATCAAAGCTTAAGCTGACTTACGAAGAGTTGTGTAGAAAAATGGAAGCTTTCGAGGTTGTGCTCATTAACTTACTTTCTATCTCGTCCGATACATGTGAATATGCATTCTGGAAAACATTTGAGACAATGCCTTGGTTGGCAATCCCATTTAAAGATACAGATTGTTGTGAGAAGTTGCCGAGGATCTTCACACGTATGGTAATATGTGATCCTGGGCCAGATCCTGTTTCAAAGCTGGTAATTATGGGACCCCATGGAAAATTCATTGAACCTTGTGGCGCTAACATCTTGATGCGCTCTGGTTCCAGCATATCCGTTCACTCGCTTCAGTGCTGCTAATTTGAAGATTGAAAAAGTCAAGGATGTGAAGCCAGAGATGTTTTGGAATCTAGATGCCGTCTTCAGAACACAAAATGGGTCCAAGGTGAGCTATTATATATCGTTAAAATCGTCTTTAATTGTGTTCAGAAGTTTCTCCTCCAGTTTTTTTGTTATTCCACCCAAAATAAAGACAAAAAAAGAAAAGTAAAAAAGAATTAGAAACAACAGATTCCAGCTCCAGCGATACGCATAATCTCTGTTCCATTGTCTTCCAACTTAATTCACCTCATTAACTTTTCAATTTTGTTATGCTCATCGATTTTTCTATTCAACTTTACAGGTTCAATTCTCACAAATTGTTGGAAAGAGAATCATAATATTATTTCAACTTTCCTATGATATACCAGATCATACATTGAAGAAGTTAAAAACATTGTACAACCAGATGAAGGGTACGGATGATGAATTTGAGGTGATCCACATCCGTGAAGGGGGGGAGTCTGGCAATGTTGAAGCAGCTATCCCATGGTTGATGCATCCTCCTCTTGATGAGGCATCGTACGCAGATAATGTCATGCGCCGTCTTTTTGATTTTGGTTGTGATGGACTTGTGGCATTTGATTGTAACCGAAGGATTGTAAGAATGACAACACGCCATGTAGTTGGGAAGATGATTTTCCTTTTTATAATGGAGAAAAAATGGAAGATGAAGTCTTACTAGATATGAGACATGATTTAAGTGAGCCTTTAGAATCCCTTTTATTTCCCTGTTGGTGATATGATAGGGAAGATGATATTTTGCACATTGTACTATGTTTGATAACCATCGAATTAAATCTTATTTATCTGTATTTATTAAACCTTATTTATCAGTAGCTATTAGTATCTATTAAACCTTAGTTATCACTTATAAGTATTTACTACATTTGATTTGTTTTGTTTTGTTTTAAAGTGGAGGATTGACTTGATTTGGTGAATACTTGGCTCTATTTTTTTTATCTGAGCTGGACACGAGTTAAGAGAATTGCAGTTGTTTGTTTTAGCTAGAAAGGTTAAAGTTTGATCAAGGGTTTATTGGAAATCTAGTTCTTTGCTAAGTTACCGATCTCCTGAAATAAATAAGTTGTTCGTAGATCTTTGGGACAATTTTCAAGCTCCTTCTGCAGATTAAGTTTTGGAGAATATTGGGGGTAAGTTTGAATATTAACCAGATGGCTTGTGCTACTTTGATGACCAAGTTTCACAATTTTTTTTGGGGGGAGGTGGGGGAATTTGTCATCTTTATATGTCAATATGGCTCTTGATTAAAACCCTGTTTCTGGAGAATGTAAGGGCTAGAACATAGTTGCACGGTTCGCGGGTCGACCCATGGATCCGCGAACTAGTTCGTGCGTACCGGAACACAGTACGAAGACGACCCAATTCGCTTCGGATCGCGATCAAGTTCGTCATTTCCGGCGAACCCTCCGTTTGGTGGCTTTAAAAGCGAAAACATGAAGAAAATAGATGATGCGCTGTATTATTTGGGTATTATATGTTTGATAGATGATGAGTTTCTACTTATATATATATATATATATGTATATATATATGTATTGCAGAAAAACTAAGGAAGAAGAAGATTTATTGACTGTGGGAAAGCTAAAAAGATGCATCGATAAATGTCAGTCTGATATAGTTGTACCAGAGATGTTTGTGTTGTTTTTATACTTTTAATTTGACCTAATTTGGACGGCTGTGATTCATCTGATGAGAGGTTTTCTGTTTCTATATTTTTTGGATTTTTTTTGTATTAGGCTTCATGGTTGTTTGGAAATGTCTGGGCTGCGGCAAGAAGGCCCTTATATCAGTTCATCTAGAAAAAATTGAGATGAAAACGGTGTGATACTTAATATAAAAATAAAAGTAGTGATATTGTTAATTTGTTGTGTGGTAATGCGGTTGTATTTTTTGTAATGCTAGATATTAAAATATAAATTAAATATATTTTATATAAGATCCATCATTTTATATTTTAATTTTAGAAATTTATTTTAATATCTACATTTCCATTAAATATAATTACGAAAAAAACAAAAACAACAACAATTATAATTGAAATTTGTATTTAATTTTTTTTAGTTTCGTCATCAAAATAAAAAGTAATATAATTTTAATCATATTAAAATGTTATAAAATTTTAAAATTAATAAAATACAATTAAATACAAACTATATTCAAACAAAAAATTGTACAAAAATATGTTTAAAAAGGGCTCCTCACATCGATCCGCGAACCCGATTCATGGCTTATCGTACCGGATTCATTTAAACTAACGTCTCGTGTACCTGTACTCGTATTGCGTACCCGATCAATACGCGATCCGTGCAACTATGGGTTAGAAAGGTTGACCTCTGAGATGTATGGTATTACATGAGTTTGTTATGTTGTCAGGTTTCCGAAAACTTTCAAACTTCAAGTGTTAGTGGACAGAGTCAGTTGAACCATGTATATTTACTCTTTTAGATTCCTGGTTTCTGTTTATTGGCTTTTTTTGTAAGTTTATCTTTAAGCATTATTGTTTGTCTGTCTTCTAAGTAGGTTGTGTAATGTACTGATATGCTATTTACTGATGCTAAACAGATGTAACCAAACAATAACTCAGGAAATAGTAATTTTATAAATATTATAACAACTCAGATGTTAAACAGATGTAAGCAAGTAACTTATATGTTATGATATGGGCCTCACAACTTAGTATGCACTTAAAAGCCCAATTGACACATACTAGCTATAAATATTACTGTCCAGCAGGAAGGGGGAGCATCGAAGAATCAGCTGTGTTTTCTCGTTTGTTTTATTTCAGTCTTGTCTTTCCATTCAGTCTTGTTTTTCATTTGGTTTATGTACTGCACTTGGATTCCAGTTTGTTTCTTTTTAATCCTAATACTTGTTCTTTATCAGATTCCGGATGAGTTTTAAATCATGAATTTCCAATATTATGATCAAATGAGCTATGACTGTCATAACCAAAATTATTTCGATTACATTGGTCGAGTATTTAACCCCCATGTTGGTTACATTATATGCCGCATCTATTATATATCTAATACTACAGCATGGGGGTTATGTGGGCGAATTTATTCCACGTAATTTTTCTGTTATAACGACATAGTTCCGGCCTATATATACAAGTGTGCACCTTCTGAACTGCTCATACAGTTCGTCATTACAAATTCCACAAATACAGTCTCCAATTCCCTGTACCGAACTGTGAAGCATCACTGGACTGAGTACGCTGGATGTTTGTTGTTTTAAAACAAGTTGTTGTGGAGATACTCACCATGTTTTTGATCATATGTTTGTTTGGTAATTAGTTTTCCTTACTTTCTTCTCCACTAATTTGTTTTTGGTTTCGCGCTGTGGTCTACATTTGATTCTTGGAACTATATCAACTGTAATTTTTTCTATATTAAATTAACCAAACTAGCTGATGTGGGCAAACACATTACCCAGTGACTAGAATAATATAGGTAAATGTCATGCTTTAATTAAAATGCTTGTAAATTTAGAATTTAGCGAATTCTTGCGAATTGGCAATTTAATGACTATTTCTGTGCTTGCTTGGAAAAATTTGCTCAAAATATTTCGGTTCTTTGTCATCCCTCCTTTGCACCTGAAGCTCTGTCGTCATCCCAACTTGCACCGTCTACATTTCTTTACAGTTTGTAGAAGCTTTTATAGCTGCTTTAGGAGACATGGAATTACTATCATCAGTTAAGTGATTTACACGTCTAGCATGCGCATAGATAGATCAACTGCCATCTGTGTTTAGCTTATACAGCTGCAATAGTCTGTTTAGCGTATCTATGAAATCCGGTACTACACAGTAAATGACGGAAGTTGGAAACCACATTAATAGTTTGTGAAGCCTCAACAACGTTCTGAGTCAATGGCGAGTGCAGAGAAGCATGTTTACAGAGCTACATTTCTAACTTGAACCAACCGTCATTGATGAAATTAGGGCAGGACCTATCGTCAGCTTTCCAATCCTGAACGACTCATCTCTGGAAAGGAAGATGCTGCAAACAATTTCGCTGGGGGTATTATACAGTTACGCACATATTTGTCCATTCAGGTTGTATTATTTACCTTTACATGTGTATTCAAGTTATACTTGCCTGACTTTGCTAGCTTGGTTTGATTTTTATAAATCAGTATGGAAACGATCCGGGGTGAATCTTCACGCAAGAAAAATGCAAAAAAATGATTAAAAAAGTGCCTAAAGTTGTGCTTACTTGGTCCCTTTGAAGACATTCTCAATAAAATCAAGGTCTTCTTTCATTTATCTGCATGTCTATTTTTTACCATTTATCAACTCAAGAGTCTGATTTAAGGCCTCGTTATGGCCTCTCAAAAGTGTGGTAATTTTAATATGTATTCTGAGTTGCCTTGAATTTTCATGCAAGTGGATGCAATTCCTACTTCATTTAGTTCACTTGGGGATTATTAGAGTTCATTTGTTTATCCTCTTCATCAGCCAATAGTGCTAACTTATCTGCCACATAAAACACATTTATATGTTAATGTTATTTAGATCTTGAGCATGATAAATTAATGCAAGTGCTGCGCTTGGTTCAGGGTATTAATCATCCAGAAGGTCATAAACAATTTGACAAGGTCCTTATAGGTCTTCTGCGGAGAATTTTAGATAATAACAAACGGGTGCAGGAGGCAGCTTGTTCAGCTTTTGCAACTCTGGAAGAGGTTTCTATTTAAATTTAGTCAGCACTGCGTTCCTGCTTTTGAGAATGTATTCTTTGTGATTTTTTTTCCCGCTTGTAGAAAGCTGCCGCCATGATTAGATATAATATTGCAGCACCTTATGACTTATGAGTACATTTGGGGAATATCAGGTTGATCTTTGATGCTTTATTTCCTGTTTTGTGTCAATGTTATCAGTTGTCATTCTAATTAGTATTATTGCCAGTGTTGGCATGTGGTTCTCTCTTTCCCTGCTTTCATTCTTATGTGTTTTAAATGCTTCCACTCGCTCTGAGGCGGAATTTTAGGATTGTGTATGATGCTATTGGAACTCTGAAAGATGTTGTTGGAGGGGAATTAAATCAGGCGCACGATAAATTCATTTTTCCCCAATCTGTAATCAGCAGATCATTAATATTATATTTCACTGGTTTTTGTTCAGGTCCAGACTTGTACTCTGGCATTTATACTGCCTCTGTTTGGTTCATATTTCTGATTTTTGGTCCTCATTCTGATGATACAGCCTGTGCATCTTGATATGCTCATGCCGCCGTTGATTTCTAAGTGGCAGCAACTACCAAATGCAGGCAAAGGCCTATTCCCAGTGTTGGAGTGTTTTACATCTAGGGAAATGTTATTTGCAGAGCACTTTTTTTTTATTTCCAGAGCTAATTGTTACATATTCTTCCTTACATTCATGATTTGTAGCATATTCTGATACATAATGCAACACATAGCTCTGGAAATAAAAAAAATGTTCTGAAAATAACATTTCCCCACATCTATATGCAAACTATCTCTTATGCGAGTATCAGATTGTAGGTGCTTGTCTTTATTCTATAAGTATCCATCTTTTTCATCTACATTGATAGTAGCTGTTGAATTTGCCTATAAGTTTCTTATTTCTTTAAACACACACACACACACACACCTCTCATTCTGAATTCCATTTTGGCACATATGAGCATTGATAATGTGATTGTCAACCAGTCCAGAAGGTTGATTCTCGTATTTAGAATGATGGAGTTAAGAGACTGAATGCTCAAACCTTATTGTGAGATGTGAATTGAGATTATAATTGTATATTAGTTGGGATATTACATGAGGACCTTGTGCCTTGTCAATTTATTTAATATCTTAAAACACCGTTATGCAAAACATAAAACTACGTTTATTATGTAAATTGCATATTACAGCTTCCTTACAGAATCTTAAATATACATTTGACATTGCTACTAGATTTGATTTGTATTTAGAGAAATGCTAGGTGCAGAGAAAGGGATACAGAAAATTTGTACATTAAACCGTGGAATCGCCACATGTACGTACCATGGTGTTTAAATGTGTGTTGGTACCATGGTTTGAGTTTTTGACGCCAGACTGCAGCATGGCTTCGAGCAGGGAGTCACTGGGAGGACAAAACAGGTGAAAGGTATGTACCAATATCTAATTTTTTTAGTCCGATGTTCACTCTTAGTTTATTCTGACGACGCTATGTTTAAAAACTCAATTACGAACATTGAATAAGAAAAGTATATTTCTAAACTACTATAATGTTTGGCTCAAGTTATTTTGCCTTGGATCTGTAACAGTGTTGAAGTGATTCTCCTTCAAGAAGTGTTTATTGTTTAGTCCAACGTACTCTACAATTATAGTTCTAATAACCGTATTTTTCAAATTAATAGGTAAAGAACGAACCGAGAAATGTCATACTGAAAAATGTAGTAGGAACCTTAGATCTGAGCATGAGACGTTTGTTGCATGGAAAAACCTTTCCTGCGGTAAAATGTGTTCTAGATGATGACATTCTGGTTGTTAAATCATGTTACATAGACCTCATCGCTTAATCGGTTTAACACTCTGGAGTTCTCGTCACAGGAACGGGTTAAATACATCAAGAAGGAAGGGAGCACATATGGTTACATTTTAAACTTGTGTGGCTAAATCTGCCCGGCACCAGGGAATTGCAAGCAACTTGCTAAGTTTTGCAATAATATCAGCCAAATATAATGGTGAGACCGTGAGATGGGTATTTCGGTTTAACACTCTGGAGTTCTCGTCACAGGAACGGGTTAAATACATCAAGAAGGAAGGGAGCACATATGGTTACATTTTAAACTTGTGTGGCTAAATCTGCCCGGCACCAGGGAATTGCAAGCAACTTGCTAAGTTTTGCAATAATATCAGCCAAATATAATGGTGAGACCGTGAGATGGGTATTTCGTTCTTCACTGTATAATTATAGCTTCACAAAAATATAGCAGAGCTTCTCTACTGATCAAATAATCGCATGACAGGTGCTGAACAAGTTTTTGTACATGTGCACAGAAATAACAAATCTGCTCAACTATTGTTCCAAAAAATGGGCTTTGAGGTAGTACCATTTATCTTTGCTTTGTCCTCCCAAGAACAATGTGATGAACTACTGAGTTTCTTCTAAATGTCTTTCAACAGGTGGTTGAAATTGCAGGTTCCCAGTATCAGCTGAACAAACGTACTTGCTTTGCTTAAAAGCACAAAGCTTAGAAGAAAGATAAGTTCATTGACAATTTGTAGGGAAGAATTCCACTTCACTATAATTTAAACAAAATTCTGCCCAAAACAAGTTACTGCACCTCACAGCACAACTGATTCTATGACCTACAGCGCCAATAAAGAATGAGCAATAGATCATCAGATGGTAAAAACACAAAAACATATTATCAGAAAAATAGTTATGCCCATTTTCTATTAGCAGTTCCGGTGATATTTGCTTGGATTCAAATATTAATTCAAAGCACATACTATAGAAATACATTCAAATCAAATTCAGGAAATAGTTGATCCCCACAAGATATTGTGTTAGGTACTTAGGTCAGTCTTCAGACAGAGGGTGATGGTTAATATCCACAATTTTATTGTCCCATCTAGATTCCCCTGCCTCTCTGAATTAGATAGTCAGCTTCTATGTGTTTGGTTTGCTCGTGCAATACCAGTGTAGCTCCTTGCAGCTGCTTTAGCCAGCCCAACTCGCACATTGTATAGAATGTAGATCTATGCCTGCTGATATTTTGACCAAGTCAGCAACAGGGTATAAGATTAGGACTTAAGAGCGTTCCATGCAAGCTGGGCAATACAGGGTATAAGGGTATTTCCTTTGCTGTTCCAAGCTTGAGAGGGAGTGTAAGAAAAGAAGATATAAATTATAATGCAGTGCAACTTGCTTATTTTAATTATGTACCTCTTTTGTTCATGATCTTGTTTACTCCTCAGTATTGGACATTTTGAAGCATGTCATATAGGGAAGTCAATAAAAACATCACATTGAAGCAAATTATGTCATGAAAGAAATATACTTAGTGGTAGTTGGTGACAAGCCTAGTTACAAGTTGGTGATGTTTGTGCACTCAACAGATAATATATCATAGATGGTGATTGATCACATCAGAAGATCAATTTAGAAGTAAAGTATGTTGTGAAAACTTTGAAATCAGATAACGGAACTGAATTTCGTGAATTAAGTTCTAAGTGAAATCTGCACTTATAAAGGTACTGTGAAGCTGAAGCAATTAACACAACATACTTCTTTAATCAACAAGATCGTAATAAGACATCATATGACTTAATGGCCAACCAGAAGCAAACATTGAAGCTCTTTTATGTGTTTGGAGAAAATTGGTTTTTATTGAAGATTTATATGAGTATCTTGGCAAGTTTGAAGTTAAGGATCATGGACCAATTTTCCCTGGTTACTCATTGAATTCCAAAGCTTAAGGCATATGTGATGTAAAATCATAACATGATTGAAAATCTGAATGTATCGTCCTATTGCACCAAGCTCCCAAGCATTCAAGTGAATGACTATTCTGAATCTTTGAAGTTTGACATCTTGTTAGAGTCATATTCAGATACTGATGATGAAACTGAGGTTGCACAAGGAATCAATGATAACGATGATGATTCAAATCCTATTATTGGAAATGGTAGTGAATCTACCCAACTCATGAACTTTAATAGAATCCACTGAATAAGGTGAAAGAACTTCAACACATCCTAGCAGCAACTCAGGGAGAGCAAATAAAAAAAGGATCTATTAGTTATACTCAACACAATGAAGATCAAAGGAATACATCAAGAACATATCTGCCAAGACAAAAGGTTTGAAGTCAAAGTCATTCCTGGAGTCTAGTTCTTAGTGATCCGGATAAAAGAGTAAAGGCTAGAAGTGCTATGCAAAGTAAATGGTTATTCTTCGGGAAAGAACAATTTTTAACAGTTGGTAGCCCAAAGAAGAGTGAAGATGCACTGATTGATCCAGATTGGGTGATTGCAAATGCAAGATGATCTCAATCAGTTCGAAGGCAGAATCTACTGAAACTGGAACCCAGACCACATGACCAGGCTGAAATTGGTACAGTAAAGGTTTGCAGAAACTGGATGATTATTGGCATTGTTATGAGGGACAAAGCCAAACTGGTTGCTATAGGTTGCTATCAAGTAGAAGGTATCGACGATGATGAAAACAAAATCTTCGGGACTTTCAAGATCTAACTACAAGCACCAGAGACGAGACTTGATCCTATTAGGACCAACAAGATGACGACCTAATAATAGGATATTCCTAGCACATGTTGAGCATTCAAGCATGAATATCTATCAGATGAATGTGAACAAGTGCACTCCTGAATGGTGAGTTAGAATTTGAAGTTGATGTACAACTCCTGGACTTTGAAGTTGCAGATCATTGGAATTTGTATATCATTCTCTTCCAAAGCTCTCTATGAATGAAGTTAGGGATTCAAGAAAATCGCCAGGGATATGGTATGACATTCTAACTTGTGTTTTACTTGAAAATGATTTAATATTAGAGTCATTATACATATATCTCTCTAGAATGCAAGACACACACGATTCAGTATTAGTGCAAGTATACCATGATTATATTATATGTGGGTCTACTAATGAAAATTTGGCAAGAGATTTTTGCTAAGTTAATGCAGAGTAGGTACAAGATGAGCATGTTGGAAGAGTTACAATTCTTTTTGAATTTTAAGTAGTTCAAAAAATGATGAAAATTAAAGTAAGTCAAGGATCTTTTGAATATGCGAAATTTAGAAGATTCTAGACCTGCCAAGACTTCTTGTCAACAGACCATTAAGCTTGATCAAGAAAAATCAGGTATATGAACTGAAGTGACAAGCTATAGAGGTATGATCAGATCATTACTTATTTAAGTACATAAAGACCATATATTTTATTCTCGATATGCCTATGTGCAAGTTTCCAAGTGGATACTGGAGAATCTTATCTTATAGCTAAATTATGAATTGTTAGATATCTTAAGGGATCACCAATTCTTGGAATCTGGTACCCTAAAGATACTAGGTTTAACCTAATTGGCTATATAGATATAAATAATGAAAGTTGTAAGAAAGATAGAGAAGTAATTCCTAGAAGCTGTCAATTTCATGGAATAAGTTGATTTCTTGTTGAAATAAGAAGAAGCACTCAATACACAGTTGCTTCAAAGGCAGAAATTAAAGCAACTAGTGAATGTGATGCTCTGATCTTCTAGACAAGGAAACTACTTCAACTCCGACAACTCTACTGGATATTCTCTACACCACGCATGGAATAAGCGCATGGACACCATGTATCATTTCTTTTGAGATTGTCCTTAGTAGAATAACTTGCAGATCTTTGCTAAATAACTTGATGAATTTATTTGGTCTAAGTTGGTTAGTAAACTTGAGATATTATTTATGTGCATATTTGTTGAAAATCCCATCTGCAAGAAATTCTCAAATGAGTTCACAAGTATTAAATTATCCATATTTAAAGGACTTGTGAATTTATTTTAAATCCAGTACCTCTTACTTTTAGCTATTAGTTTAATTATCATGCTTACAATATTTTATGCATATGTGGTAGTTCAATTTTCTAGCATAAATTAGCAGCATAATTATTTATATGTTAAATATTTAATGAGTATCAGTCAATGATATCTTGCTTAATTGTTTTGATATTTTACTCTGATACTTTTAAATATTTTATTATAAATAATTGTGACACTTTTGATATTAGTGACATTATTTAGAATTTTTCTTCTAAGTAAATAATGCATATTTCAAAACTCACTAATATTGGAAGACGAAGTATTCTCTAAGTTATGTGTATAAAATTCTCAATATTTTATATACTTAGGAAATATTTCTAAAATTTTATTTTATTTGCGAGGAGTTGTAATTAGGATCACGAGTATTAAATGTTAATATTTGTAGGACTTATGAATTTTTTTCAACTATGTCCTCGAGCTTACATATATCAATAATAATTGTTGTGAGTATAATTACAATATGCTTGTGTGACAATTATTAGATATAGCGTAGGAAGTTATATACTAATATTCAATCCTATGAATATTTAGTATTTAACGAAATTATTTTATCTTATTAAGATTATGAATTGAAGCAATTCAATGTTTATTAGTTTCATAATTTTGATTTGATAAAATATTAGGA
The DNA here is from genome assembly GCA_028671895.1 of Oenanthe sinensis. Classification (NCBI taxonomy): domain Eukaryota; kingdom Viridiplantae; phylum Streptophyta; class Magnoliopsida; order Apiales; family Apiaceae; genus Oenanthe; species Oenanthe sinensis. Next base: position 26,538,846 of record CM053814.1, read on the forward strand.
GCATAATTTCTTGCATTTTGAAATTATTGATAAATATCAAGTAATGACATTTTGTTAATGTTTCCGTGCAATTAATTGTGATATTTTTTAGTATTAGTGATAATATATATTGTTTATTTGAAAATCACTAATAATAAAAATATTTCTTAATGCTTATTGTTCTACTGAATGATTGCCATGTGTTATTTGATTTATATATATACATGTTTGTGATAACTATTTAGTATTGCATGAGTATTCCTATTAGTTTTCTTCCTTTGACTGAATATTTTAAACCTGAATGCATTGAAAAGAATTTCGTCTATTTCTTTTCCAAAATATTTTATCCTACAATACATTCACTTTCTATCAGTTTTAAAGAAAAAAACATCAAAATTCTTTTTTAAAACTTCTCTTTTAAAAATAGTTTGATTTACAGCCCTGCTTTTTTTCTAAAACCTTGGGTGTGAATCGAATTTTTCTTGATGATAATCTTTCTTTAAATCTCAAAATCTTTGATCCTCTCTCAAAAGCTGTTTTTAAAAGTTTTATATTTGAAAGCTTTTTCTTTCTTAATTTTTCCTTTCAAAGTGGTAGAAACTTTGTGACTGCTATTTTATTTGGAGAAATTGTTTTTACTTCGATGTACCAACCATTTGTAAAAAGATTTATTTTCAAACACTTATTTCAATGTATGTTTCACACTGATTCATAGTACCTAAACAGTGGTTATTGTTTTAAAGGCCTTATACTGTATAGCTCATAATACATCCACCCCTATTGTCATATTTTTATTTTAAGATGAGGATACTATTAGATGGACGAAAATGATGTAAATCATAATTGCATTATGAGTCAGAATATTATTGTCACCTATCTGATAAGGATGGTTTGCAAAATTGTTTTTAAAACATATAGTACTAAGGTTTAATGGAAAAGAGTCATTTTATTGAGATATAATTTAGTAAAAGAGTTGAATTTCTTCTTTAGTGTAAATTCTCGCGTTTTATTATGAGAAGTTTGACTTATTAAAAATTCATAAGGGATAGAAACTTTCTTTTCTGGTACACTTTCCCGCGCTTTATTATGGGATATGTATCTTAAAGAAAATTTCATATCATGCTCTTAAATGATAAATCTTTAGTTCTGACAAAACTCTTGCTGAAAAGCACTTTAATGCAATCTATTACAATTCATGCTCATATTTTTCTTTCTCTTTGAGTTGAAAAATAAGTTTAGAAATGTTAAGATGATTATCTTTTTATCTTGTTGATTCTGTCTGTTCAGCCCCTAGTGGCTTTAGAAGCTGGCCAAGAGGTTGAAAACTCATCAATCTCTTACCCAGACCATAGTACCAAACATTGATTCATCCACTTCCATATATTAACCCTTGTAGATATAAAGAATTTATGTAAGTTAGAGGTTGATAAGGGAGAAACCACACTTGATGCAACAAATAAGGATGAAGTCGGAAGTGCACCCATAGCTCTACCTCTAGAGAAGAAAAATAGTATATAAACTGATGTAACTGTAAGTTCATCTGCATCTTTTCAAAAGGATGCAGAGCTGAAAAGGCAATACAACTATCTTTGGAATCATTCTCTCAACAGAGTGAGTCCATTGAAATTCGCTCGTCAGCCAGAGCATCTTGTAATGAGTCAAGCACACCACCGGCACTCACACTGATGGTAAACCTAAATAGATAAATACTATGAACACATTGCAAGGCATGCACAGTGAGAGGTATAGGCATTCAGAGAAGTTACAGACTCTAATTTGCCATACATTACATTGTCCAAATTATCTACCTCAAACAGAAGTTAATCTTCTGCATCCCGAAAGGGAGATCTCTTGTTCAGATTTATCTGGGCTTGAGAAGCAACTACTTGGTAAGAATTTTTTGGATGATTCAAGTAGGGTATTTCATACAAAATTTCCATCACCGGGTTACTAGGGAAACGTATGCTCTAATTTCCATTCATTACATTGCCTACTATGTCGCCCCTCCTGGAAGGAACATTTTCGAATCCTGAAAATGAATGTCCACCTCACATTTATGGAGAAGGTGTGAGGCAACCCCTTGATAGAACAAGGCAGGATTCTCTAAAAGATTTAATATCTTGGGATAACCCAACTCAAAGAGGTAAGACTCCACGAGACAGTGATTTAGCAAAAACTACTAAGCCTGGTACTGAGACAGTGCTTATGCATGATAGATCAAGAACACCTCTACAAGGAAATTCTCCACTTGATAGTGATTCATTCATTCTGATGAATCAGGTGATGAAAAAATAAATGAACTGACGGATTTCACTTACAGGTACAGAAGGCTATATTTGGAATGCAGAGTGAAAGTGAGGGAGAGAAAAACTTGAGTGAAAGTGAGGGAGATATACACTTGAGTGAGAGATAAGGAGAGAACGAGTGAAACACTTCAAAGTGCTCGACATTTAAGTGTAAACACCAACAGAATATAGTAGAAGTGAGGAAACCATAGACCAAACACTTACCCTTGCTACTTGCTACTTCTGAAAGAGAAACTACTATATTTTCCCAATCAATGACAGACGAGAACCTTCTTTGGAAAACAAGCCATGAGAAATTTATGGTCCAGTAGAGGATTTCTCAACTAAGGGGGATAATTTAGTATAAAAGAAAAAGGTTAAAGTTTTATTTTTGTATCCTTAGGGGAAAAGTTAATAACCTTAGGGGGAGAATTTAGACAAGAAAAAGAAGAAAATTTTATCTTGTAATCCTTATGGGAAACAAAAGAATATGAGAGAATCAAGAAACTGTATCCTATACTTGAAAGGAGTTGTCAGTGGAGGATTCCTCATCCAAGTGGGATATACAGAAAACAAATGACACTTGTATTATTCATCTAAAGGGAGAAGAAGAAAAAGAAGAAGAATCACATTCTCAGGGGGAGAACATTTCTTGAGCTATGTTTTATGTTCTACTGAAGACGTTCCCAGGAATTTTGATTCTTATGAAGCTTTGTTTATGATAAGTTTTTTAAGTTCAACTATGAAGGATTTTGAAGTAGATAGAGTTCAAACAGATAGAAATGAAGATGATACTACATGAATATCAGTTAAGTGCTAGAGGAACAAACATCTTTCTTTTCAGTTACTCAAAAAATCTGGAAATGCAGAATCTGATACAGAAAAACCAGTAGAATTATTTACAAGTCTCGGACGATTTTTCTTCTTCTAATTATTAGTTGAGTTATCCTCTCTATGAGATTTGTTTGCTAAGTTTAACAATCAAATAGGGGGAGATTGTTGGTGAGATTACGAAGCTGTATGAATAGTAATCGTGATAACTCAAAACTAGAACATGACAAGTAAATAATATTACCCCTACACAGAAATTAGAAAGAAATAAAGATAAGGAAAATATAGTGAATCAAGACATTAGAAGAAGTTTTGAAGTCTACTACATGTCACTGAAAGATGTTCATTAATATGTTCATGCATCAGTGAAGAATAATGGTTAAAGACTTTCAGGGTTTCAGAAGTGTTAAAGATTCAGTATAAAAGTGTCACTAGAAGATTTCAGTGTATTATCATTGATTGAAGATAGACAGTGTTCGAAGCATAGGAATCTAGAAGAATTGAAGACATGGTAAAGACAAAGTTTAAGAAGACAACTGCAGTCTTGAAATTACACTCACTGAAGGAAGTTCATTTATATGTTCCAGCATCAGTGAAGAACAGAGAATGAAGTATTCAATATTGTGGTAGTAATGAAGACGTTGTCTAAGTATCATAAATGATTCTAGTAAAAGTACAGTGTTTATTGACAGTCAGTGTTTGAAGCAATAAAGAACTGCAACACTCTTGTCATTTGATTTAAATGAGAATATGAAGATCAAGAGTAGTGTTAGTCATTTGTGAACCAGACCAGTGCACTAAGTGTTAACACAAAGGAATTGGTCAACATTTTTATTGCACAAAAAGAATTGACAGGAAGCCAAGTGAAGCCAAGTATGCAAGGATTTGACTGTAGTTGACATTACTGTAAATCATTGTACAAGGAAGAAGAAAATCGATACTTACTTATACAAGGTAAGGAAAATTGACACATAGCCTTTCTATGCCTAAAAGAATCTAAGTGTTGTATCCATGTGAGAAGAATTCGACACATAGGAATTCGATATCTAGTCTAGTGAAATCATTCTAAGGTATATCCATGAGGAGTAAAGTTGACACATACATGTCTTGGGTGATGAAAATTATTCTAAGGCACACTAGAGTGGTGATAAGTCGACACATAGCTATCATGGAGTGCAAGAATCGACGCATATGCTTAGATCACTTCAATTGGGCTAAGTCATGTATACAAGGCACTCTAATTCAACACATAGACCCTTTATGAAAGATGGATTATTTTCTAAGTACTAATATATTGAAACAATATTCGACACCTAGAAAATATCCACGAGAATCTCAAAGTCAAGACAAGTCAACATACAGGGGAGAACTTGTCGACACTTAGAAAGATATTTAATTATTGTAAAGCTTACACAATATAAACAAATAAATGTAATTCATTTGGTGTGAGTGAATACACATAGACATAAAGAGATATAGAGAGAAACAAAAGCTGGAGAAGAAGAGATACAAAGTTATACACATACCTTCTTCACCGGAGTTTTATGATCTATTTGGTTGATTATATTACAAATATATAGGGCTATTATAAAACACTCTCTGTTAGATTGATTTCCTTTTGTACATGCATAGTGTTAGTGTAGGTGCCCTAGAGGCAATACAATAGACCTTTATATCATTTGATTATTCAATAAACATATTTATTATGACTTTAATTACTGCGATATATTTGTTAGCATAATAAATGTCCTTAGAATCATGATACACATTGTATAGTTTAGTACATGACTTGAACTGGAGATTATATAATAGATCATATTCTTAAATGTCCCTAGTCGAGTATTATTATTATAGGACAATAATAATACATAAATAGACTAGTATGTTGTTTGACTGATAACCACGTCTCATTGGTTATAAGTATGGGGATACTAAAGTCAACACATAGGTACATGCAGGAGTACATGGTACTGGACAGACCCACAGTGAGATTCTTCATGTTTAATAAAGTCATAAGAAAGACTCACAGTGATAATGGTGTAATGATCCTCTGACTTGAGATCATTATATTTCTGTACGAGGATTAATATACTTTGACTACATTAAAAGTTACCTTTGACCGGGTAATGATAAAAGTGGACATCGGGTATATCATGAGTCGTATGAGAAATATGAATGATAGATAAAGGATTTAACCCTCCTATAATTAGGAGATATATTATTGGCCTCTTGATTGAGTGAGACTATAAAATGCATGGCCGTGCTCAAATAATGATTTGTTTTCATAGTCTACTCATGGATCAAGTAAACCCGGATTAAATGTTGTAGAGGATGACTAAATACATGCCTCGAATTTAATCTATAATATATATGGTTAAAGGGATTATATTACACAGAAACATTAATCATGAAAGGTTTTATCGAATCATAATTTAATTATTATTTAATTGGGTAGCAATGATGTATTACTAGATACTGCTCATTGTTTATAATTTTATTGGAGAATAAAATTATTGCTAATTAAATAATAGCCTATAGGGTCACACACATAGAGCACTTACAGGAATAGTTAATTTAAATTATAGATTTAAATTAATTGATGATTATTTGAATTTTATTATATTAATTAAGTGAGACTTAATTAATTGAAATAATAAAATTCGAATTTGAATTCTGCCCTTAATAATTAAGTATGACTTAGTTATTAATTAAATAATAGAAATTCGGTTTTATTATTTATTCTAAACCTACATAGGTTAGGTTTTGCTGATTGGGCCTCTTAACCAGCATTATAAATAGATAATGATAGGGTTAAGAGGGATTACGTTTTTTGAGAAACAAAATCCCTGGAGGCAGCAGCAAGCACACAGCAGCAAGCACAGCAAGGCAGAAACAAATTTGAAATCATCAAAGGAGCTAGTACAATCCATTCCGTAATCAAGATCGTGGGACGTTCTTGAAGGTGCTCGTGTGGATACCATAGAGGTGTTTTCGAGAGGAAGACACAAGTCGTGAAAGCTAGGATCTCCGTTGAGTTCGTGTAAACCAAGACCAGACAAAGGTATGATTCCGTTTCACAATAATCAGTCTAGGCTTATACATGATCCTGCGTTTAGGGTTCCGAATTTTTGTTATATTTACGTTTAATCCGCTGCGTTTTATGCCTCGGAACCCAACACATAGATCTATACATTGTAATAGGAATCAGTCAGATCTCTTTGTTGTAGTGAAGAACTAATTTGTTCTTCAGAAACCGGTTTATTAAAATCGGTGTAACACCCCTCTGAGTTTATATACGAAAGATATATTCCCCGAAACTTGTCTCGTTTATTTACTTGTTAATTTTATAGATCTTAACTGTTTATTCATAAAAAGAAAAAAATAGTAAGCCATCCTCATAAACACTACAAGGACTCGAACCCTCAACAAAAGCAATAATTTAATTATCTGCAAATTTTGAAAATAATTTTAAATTGTTGTGAGTATCATATTTAACCCCCCCCCCTTCTACGATACTTCCGGGACCTAACAGTTTATCACCTCCACCACCTGTGACAGATTCCTTTTTCTTCTTGCCATCTCTAATTAATATACATTTCCATTTTCTGTCACCAGGCTATAAGCTACCACCTTCATCAATCCTTATTTCTCGAGCTTCAACAGTTTTTAGAATGTCAGGCATTAGAGCAATTGGCTTCTTGTTTACCCAGATGAATAAACTATTATAGAAGGGGGGTTGAATGTAATAGTACTAGTAAATCGATTAAGAACACAAGTATGTAAAAGATGAATACTGTTCTGTATTTAAAATAATGAATAGGTTACAAAATTCTCTTAAGAAGTTCTTTGTTTTCAAGAGCTGCTAGGTTATGAATATTATGATTTGCAAAGATATATTGTTGTTAACTTATGCCTGTGTTTATATAGACACAGTTACAATTCAATTACAAATCAGATTAGAAATAGAATAGCTTTATATAAGGAAATAGTATTTCATTAGGATTACTTCTTACTATCCTATTCAGACTCTTATTCGAATTGCTTCTTGACAAACTCTGATAATAAACTCTGTCGGTTATTATTCTATGATAGAGCATTCTCTGTTAGAATAAAATCTGATTGAGTATTCTCTGATAGAGTAAACCCTATTCGACAGTTCCTTAAACTGTAATGACGTCAGCAATGTAAACTCTGATTTGTATTCTCTGACAGCCATCAGTGTTTGCTTCCTAATAATCTCCCCCAATTTATGCTTTAAGAAATAAAACATAAATTTCACTTATGATGTCAGAAATCCAAGACAAATGCATCAGAGTTTGTTTACCCTTTTTAACTCAGATTCTTCTGTAAGAAAAAGCATCTTTCAGAAATTGATTCAGAAGTTTTTCTTCAGTAGCTTTCAACAAATCAACCAGCTTCTCCTTCAATTCCATCATCTGATCAGAAGAATCATCAATCTGCTAAATAGCATCCCTTAAAGCATAGATAGATGACCTGTTTATTCTTTCATCCAAGACAATGCAACAAGCCTTTATACCATCATGATTTAAAATTAGTGTAAGAATCCCTGGCACCATTTTGACTCTTGCATCTCCCTTCCTCATTGCTCTTCTTGATACATCTTCAAGTAAGTATCCAGGCTCATACTCCTCAGAGTTTATCATCATTAATCTTTCATTTTTCTTCTTCTCAACTATTGCTCCTTCAAGAATTTTTACCCATCTAGAAGTAACTTCATTTTCATCATTTAGGAGAAACAAAATATGTTCAAGTTCTTTAGATACTTTTTGAATTAAATATTCTGGAGCAATCTTCATAACTCTTCCATCCTCCAAGAAATAAATGAGCTTCTCCTTAGCTTGAACACCATCAAAGATATCCTTCACAATATTAACAGAGATTAGTTTGTCCAAATGTTCTTGAGACAGCTCTTCTTCAGGTTTGTCTTTCAATGAATAAGGATCTCTGAAGATGTTTGCTTCACCTCTGTAGACCTTAGCATGTGCATCACCAATACCACCTTTGTCTTTTCCAAGTCCGGCAGTCAGAGTTTGAGTCTTTGTCCATAGAAGATCAGACTTTTTCTTCCTTATCAGAGATTGTTGTTGCTCTTCTTCCTCATCATCAAAGCTTGAACCACCTGGAAGAAAAGTTGTTCCAGACATAGTGAGAGGATTCTTTGGCTTAGCTAGAGCTTTTTGTTGAATTCTTGTAGATGATCTTGTTTGAATTTCTCAACCTGGTTTTAATTGAGCAACTGGCTTTGAAGTTTCAACATTTTTAATTTGACTAGGCTTTGCTTCTGACTTTTTCTGTTGAACAGGTCCTTTCTTTTGAATTGGACCTCTTCTTATATATCTTTTCTTTTTCTGGACTTAAGCAATGTCAGTACCAGACTTCTTTAATTCAGCTTCCACAGCAATTGGATCCATTCCAGGGTGTTCTTCTTCAAATAACCTTTTTGCCAGTTCTGCATCTTTCAGATTTTGCTCTTCAATTTTCTCAGGCTTCTCTTCCTCTTCAAGCCTCTTTATAAATGCTAAATTATCTTCTATCAGAGTCTTCTTCTTTTTCTATTTGTCAGAGATTGGTGTCATCAGAGTTTGTGTGGTTGACATAGTTTGACTTTGATCAATCAGAGTTTGCTGCTTCAGAATTTGTTTACCTTCCCTATGACTCCCTTGATCTTCATCATCAGGTTTATCAGGTTATTGTGCAGCATCCTCCTTGCATTTGTCTTTGACTGAACTCTCCCCCTTTCTGACATCAGTCCCTTGTTTGACAGTAAGAATGTCAACTATGGTGTGTGGCATCCCCTTCATAGAACTGATAGATTGAGAAAGAGTATCCACCTTGGCCACCAGAGCATCATGTTTGGCTGATACATTCTTGAGTTTGATCTCCATAGAGTTTTGTAAGGATTTAACAAAAGCAGAGTTGTTGGTGAGGGAATCCTTGATTGCATCAACTTCAGTGTGAAGTCTTTTGGATAAGACAGTAGTAGCTTTCAAAATGGACTTCAGTTCTGCAGAATTAACCTCCTTATCAGCCTTATTAACTAAATCATGAACATGTGGCCAATAAATAGCTTCATTTGAATATTTCCAAGAACTATCCCAAACTTTTTGTTTAAGGGAATCTATCAACGCATCTTGAGAAGTTCTTGGTTGAGAAGAGAAATCTCTTTGTACACCCTCAGCATTTAGAGCAGCTTCAATATCCCCTTTAAGCTCCTCTACCACCATGTAATCAAGATATCTCATGCTTAGTCTTTCATGTGCATCATGTGAATTGACTGACCACTTCTTTGTATTGTATCTTTGGGAATAGGGAATGGACAAGTCTGTGACTTCTTCATCAACAAAAATGGGCTCATCAGAGTCTGTGTCCTCCCCATCAGAGTTTGTGGCTGGCTTAGAGTTGAATAATGGATCAGAGTTTACAACTGATAAACTCTGAGTACCTGCAAAAGATATGGACCATCCTAAAACACTCTTATTTTTTTTTATGTAATCTCATTACTTCTCACATCACACATATCATAACTTTTAAGAGTTAGATTTTGCTCACTAGAAGTAATTAACTTCTTTCTCAATTCTACCTCACATTTTGCCAGATCCAGTGTCTGCCTCTCATTAATTCTGTTTTTCACACATTTTTCCTCAAACTCACTAGAAAGGCTTAACACACAATGTCCTACAGAAATAAGAGGTGGCTGAGAAAGGTTGACTGTAGTTGCATGACTAGGGGTACCATTTTCAGAACTATTCATGATCATTCTAGCAGTTAAAATAGGAAAGGTAAAATCTGAACTTAAACTATCAGAGAATACATATTCTGAAAAAAATTCAGATTTTATACCTTTAGTTGTGGATGTGGATGTTGTCTGCATTGGCTGTACAGAGATTGGTAGCACCATAAGAGCATCAGTGATTGCCAGTGGAGCTTCATCAGAGTTTGTCTGTCCAACATTAGAATATTTTTCTGTAATCATAAAATGGATGATTGGTTCTTATGGGACCTGAGTCATATCTTCAGCTGCTTCACCACTTTGAGGTGAAGGTTCTTGTGGGCTTGACTCTGCCAAAGAGTGGCCTTCAGCATCAGCAACAGTAAGGTCTTCTAAAATATGTAAATTGCCTGCATCCAAAATTTGATTGGATGGTTCTTGTGTGGCTGAGGCCTTAACAACTTCTTCAACCCTTTGAGCTGAAGGTTCTTATGGGTTGTACCCCTGATCCAAGATGCTTCATATGCTGGAATAGTGGCTGCTGTTGAACTTTGATCAACAGGTTCTTGTGTGCCTGGCCATGTAGAGATTGCTATCTCATTTGAGAGATAGGTTCTTGTGGATCCTGGCCAAAAGTGACAGACTTCCTTTTTCTTCTTGAAAAATGTTTTGAACTTGGAGAGGCAGATGATGTAGACTTCTTTTCTTCCATCTCTTTCCTTACTTGTTCTGCCAACTCCCTAACTCTTTCATAAGAAATCTCCTTGATAATTTACTTAGGTGGGTTTGTAGAAGAATTAGAGATTGCTACAAGAATAGCTTCCTCTGGAGTGATATATGGCTCATCTTTCAAATAATTGTGTTGTCGCTCCTGTTCAGCCTTGAGCCAAAGATCATTTAGATTCCCCAAATTTTTCCTGCAGACTATTTTGTCAATAGTAGCCCCCCGTCTAATACGTTCACGGTTATAATGGGCAACATTTTTCCACCAATCAGTTTTTAACTTGACATACCGAAGAATCATGTTCTCAATTGAAACTGGTAATCCAGGTTCTTTCTAAAGAATATTTGCCTTCCAGCAGCGCCATGCTTCAACAGAATTTGTCAAGACATCAAAGTTTGGCTCAGAGTTTAGAATGTATTCAGAGTTTAACCCTTGAGATATCGGCTGATCAGGGATTAGAACATCAGAGTTTATTGCTGCATCAGAGTTTAGTCCTTCAGTGTTTGCAGCCTTAGAGTTTGCAACCTTGACTAATCTTCTCCTCTTCTTCTTCACCTTTGGCATTGGATTTACTGTGAATGGCTTCATAAGCCTGTTCAACGATCTTCATCAATTAATTGCTGCAGGAGGTATCTCAGAAGCCTGTTCAACGATCTTTCTCTTGGAAAAAACCATTCCTTCATCAGAATCAGAATCTTCATCAATTAATTTTCTCCTTTTAGGAGAAGATGCTTTCACGGCCTTCCCCTTCCTTTTGCTGGTACCCTGTTGAGAGGTTTGTTTTACAGCTACAGCCTTTTGGGAGACTGTAAAGGTTGGCAAAAGTGTTTGGGTGTCAGTGTTTGGAGGGTGGCCTGAGTTTGAATTAGAGGGTGCTAAACTCTGATCCATAGCCACAGAGAGAAAGTCCCTTCCACACATGGTAGGAATTCTCTGACTTAAGAGAAGCCTGACCCATGTGGGATAAAAGAGAGGAGAGAGAGTACTTTTCTTAGCATCCTTCCTAGCTAGGTCAGCAAAAATTCTTTTATTCATACTAAAACTAGCTAAATTCTGATCATCCTCAAAATTTACAGTAGGCAACAAATGAGTAAAAATTAACTGAAGAAATCTAGCAAAATATATCGTGTGAACATCATCATTAATTTTGCTAGCTAGTTTCTTAATAATTAAACAAGGAAAATTAAAGTTAAGATTATGGGTCAGAGAATACCCAATTTGTTGTGCCAGCTGAAGAATTGCATCAAAATTCGTGCACTTGCCTGTGAAGGCCCTTGTTATGCAATCGAAGAAAAAACTCCATTCTCTTCGAAGATTGGGTCTTGTCAGGCTTCTCAACTTTGATAGGCTTTCTCTATAGCCTATAGACCTGAAAAAGTCTTTGATTTGATCATCTCCCACAATATCATCATATTCAGCCACTTCTGGGAGATGAAGAGCTTGTCGAACAACAGACGGTGTTAATATGTGTTTGCCATTGCAGTTGAATGTAATGATTGGTTCTTCATCATCACCTGCATTGTTAAACTTGGCAGACGACCATATCTTTATCAAGGATTAAGCGGAAAAGTTTAAAGGTTCATGTAACGCATAGCCAATGTAACTTTATCGTAAGAAATCTTGAATAACATTAAAATCTTCAGGTGCATCAGATTTGTTTAACAGAGAAATATAGTTGGTGGCTACAAAGGTGTAGGTTTGGAAACTCTGACAGAGTTTTCCATAAATACTGATAACTTGTGATCAGAGATTAAATGCCGCATTGATCAGAGTTTGCTTCATCAGAGTTTACTTCATCTTCTATCAGAGTTTATCTCATACTCTAACATATACTCTGATTATTTGAAACTTATTAAGTCAAGTTGAGCCACTTGTTACCATCCCTAATTCAGAAACCAATCTATTAAATGTTGCTTCAGGCAAAGGTTTAGTGAAAATATATGCTATTTGTTGATTTATGGGAACAAAGTTTAATTCAATTATGCCTTCCATAACATGTTCCCTTATGAAATGATATCTGATACTGATGTGCTTTGTCAGAGAATGTTGAACTGGATTTCTTGTCATTGCAATAGCACTTTGATTATCACAATAAATAGGAATTTTAAAAGAAGTTCAGGCCATAATCCAGTAGTTGATTTTTCATCCATAATATCTGTGCACAACAGCTTCCTGCAGCTATATATTCAGCCTCTCCTGTAGATGTTAAAATTGATTTCTGCTTCTTGCTAAACCATGACCCTAGTCTTCCACCCAGAAATCGACAACTACCACTTATACTTTTTCTGTCAATTTAACATCCTGCAAAGTCAGCATCTGAATAGCCAATTAATTTAAAATCAGACTCTCTAGGATACCATAAGCCAAGATTAATAGTACCCTTGACATATCTGAAAATCCTCTTCACAGCTATCAAATGAGGTGCCCTTGGATCTGCTTGAAATCTAGCACATAGACATGGTGCAAACATGATGTCTGGTCTACTTGCAATAAAATATAGTAGAGAACCGATCGTTCCTCTCTAAGCTGTAATGTCAACAGGTTCTCCAGTGTTTTGATCAAACTTTGTTGCAGTAGCAGATGCAGAGTGTTGCATTTGAAATTTTATGAGTAGATTCTTTGTATATTTAGACAGATTAATGAAAATGTCTTCCTCAGTCTGTTTTACTTGTAAACCTAGAAAATTACTCAACTATCCCATCATGCTCATTTGATACCTGGACTGCATTAACTTTGAAAATCTTTCACAGAGCTTCTCATTAGTGGAACCAAATATTATATCATCAACATATATTTGTACCAATAATAGATCCTTACTTTGAGTTCTATAAAATAAGGTTTTATCAATTGTACCACTAGTGAAACCACTTTCAAGTAAGAATAGAGCTAAAGTTTAATACCAGGCCCTTGGTGCTTGCTTTAGTCCATATAAAGCTTTATCCAGTCTGTAAACATGATTTGGATATTTTAGATTGACAAAGCCAGGTGGTTGTTCAACATAGACTTCTTCTTCAAGTTCGCCATTTAAAAATGCACTTTTAACATCCATCTGGTAGACCTTGAATTTCTTATGTGCAGCATAAGCAAGAAAAATTCTGATTGCTTCAAGTCTGGCTACTGGTGCATATGTTTCATCATAATCAATGCCTTCCTGTTGAAAATAGCCTTTAGCTACCAGTCTTGCCTTATTTCTTGTAATGATTCCATCAGAATCTGTCTTATTCTTGAATACCCATTTTGTGCCTACAATAGATCTGTTCTTTGTCCTGGGTACCAGTGTCCAAACTTTATTTCTTTCAAACTCATTTAATTCATTCTGCATTGCAGTAACCCAATCTGTATCCTTCAAAGCTTCTTCAACCTTCTTTGGTTCTGTTTGAGAAAGAAAACTATGAAATAGACATTCATTTTGAGTAGCTTTTCTTGTTTTTACTCCACTTTCCAGATCACCAATAATTAAATCAGGTGTGTGATCTTTTGTCCACTTTCTTAGATGTGAAAAATTTCTAGAACTGGATGCTCCCCCATGATTTGTGCCTTCATAGAAAGATTCTTCTGTAAATGTTGATCCTCCCCCTAAATATGTGCTATCATCAGTGTTTGATATCTCAGAGTTTATATACTCAGAGTTTGAATTATCAGAGATTGAGGTTTCATAGTTTGTAGTCTCAGAGTTTGATGGATTAGAGTTTAGGGGTTCAGAGTTTGGGTTGTTCAGAGTTTGGTCAGATTCTGATATCACAATTACTGTGTTCTGATCTCCAATGTCAGTATTTGATTGATGTTGCTCTCCCTCAACATGTGCAGAATCTTCAATTTCTATTTCAATCATTTCTGAATCAGAGTTTACCTCACCAGAGTTTAGGTGAACATAATTTGTCTCATCAGAGTTTGAATCACCAGAGTTTATTTCCTGCAGTTCATTCTCAAATCTCAGAGTTTCCTGTGCATTATTATCATGTAATCTAGATATTTTCCATTCATCAAAAAAGACATTAATTGATTCCAAGATTGTCCTTGTCATTAGATTGAATACTTTGAATGCCCTTGAAGAGGTTTTAGAAGTTGTTGCATATCCAACAAAAATTCATTCATCTGCTTTAAGTTCAAATTTCTTCAATTGCTCAGGGTGTGTTTTAAGAATAAAACACTTGCTTCCAAAGATATAAAAGTACTTAACATTTGGCTTTCTTCCCTTCAAAGATTCATATGGAGTCATTCCATGTTTGTTTATTAAAGAACAATTCTGAGTAATGCATGCAGTGTTCACAGCTTCTGTCCAAGAGTAAATAGGTAGCTTTGCTCCTTCTAGCATTGTTCCTGCATCTTCTATTAGATTTCTATTCCTTCTTTCAACTACACCATTTTGTTGAGGTGTTCCAGGTGCTGAGAATTGTTGAATTATTCCTTTTATTGAACAGAATTCCTCCATAGCAGAGTTTTTAAACTCTGTTCCATTATCACTTCTTAGATACTTCACTTTGTGAGTTGATCCATTCTCAATCATTGCAACATGTTCAATAATTATTTCTGCAGTTTCACCTTTTTTATGCAAAAAAAGTATACTGAAGTAAATCTTGTGAAATCATCAACTATCACAAGAGTGTATTTCTTCTTTCCAATGGACATTATGTTGACAGGTGTTAGGTCCAAAGTGTTGTAGAGGGGGGGGTGAATACAACTGTTTAAAATTTATGAGAGAATAAACAATGTGCAAGTAATAAATGATGACTCAGAATTTCAAGAATATATCATTATATTCATTGATGGATTTGCTACAACATTCATAAAAGCATCATGATCAGTTGAACAATAAATACAGCAAATAAAGCTAGATTCAACTGATCCTCTCTCTCTCACTTTTTGTTTTACAGTAAATGCTCTCTCTTAAAAATTATCGTTGAAAATACAGAGATACAAGTTACTACTAAAATAAAAACAAAGTGATGCTTTTATAATGTCATGTAGTCTTGATCTTGTCCTTTTTGTGTACGTGGCCCAATCAGGACTTCGACAACAAAAAGTACTTTCCCAACAACTCTGGATCAACCGTTCACAATAAGCCACTTGTCCCTTGAACATTAAATGTTACATTTCTACCCGCATCTCGATCTTCGCCTGGACCCATCTCGATCTCGATCTGTGAAAATCTCGATCTCGATCTGGGAGAATCTCGATCTCGATCTATGAGGATCTCGATCTCGATCTGTGAAGATCTCGATCTCGATCTGTGAAGATCTCGATCTCGATCTGGGAGAATCTCGATCTCGATCTATCGCCTGGATCGAGATTTGCCTTTGCAGTGTTTTACTTCACTTGTAAATCTCGACCCGCATCTCGATCTGCTGTTGTTAGGTCCCGAAATATCGTAGAAGGGGGGTTGAATACGATATACACAATAATTTAAATTCTTTTCTGAATTTGCGGATAAATAAATTATTGCTTCAGAGTGGGTTTGGCCATTTGTAGTGTTTAGGTGAACTGCCTACTAATTTTCTGGGTGCCCGGATAAATCAATTAGGTTCAAGAAAATTAGCAGGTAAATTATGGAGACAAGTTTCCGGGAATATTACTCTCGTATTAATCCCAGAGGGTTTTGCTACACCCAGTTAAAATTAACTGGCTTCCAAAGAATAAATTAATTCTTTGCTACTAACACAAAAATATAAGGCTCAGTTCCTATACAAATATATCTAAATTAGTACAAGGAAAAACTGAGTCCGTAGGGAGTGATATCTAGGAGCCCTGAGCATTTTTCATTAAAGAACCGGGTCCTAATATCTGACCAGGAGCAAGGTATGGGTGTCTATAAATTTAAGTCTCTTGCTCCGGCCATGGCAGTAGCTCTCTACATTTTTGTGTTGAAGAAGACGACTCCTCCTTTTATTTGTGTAGACTTTAAATCAATTAAAGTAGCTGCTGTAATTTGATTGGCTAAGGGCTGAGTGGCGCCTGTAGAGTGACTTCCCTGTGTAAATTGAAGTGGCGCCATTTACTTAGAATTTTCTGATCCAACTTGTGTTGCGCCTACACAAGGGATACCCTGTGAGAAATTAAGTGGCGCCATTAACTTGGAATTTGCTGAAGTCATTTTGAGTTGCGCCCCATAGAGTGTTTGCCCTGTATAGAAATGAGTGGCGCCTGTTAACTGTTGGTTGAATTCAAGGCGCGTGTGAATTCATTTCCATGGTCAAAGTGCAGTTTGGTCACTGCACTTTGACCCTCTATTTAATCCTTGATTGAAGTTCACCAACTTCCATTTCTTGTACCAAAGTCTTGCCACATTACACCCTGTACCTTGAGCTGTTTCCATTCTTCAACTGTAGTTCAGAAACTTTCACTTTTCGTACCAAGGTTGTGACACTTTGCACCCTGCACCCTTTGAGCTGTTTAGCTATTTGGCTGTTAGCTGTTTAGCTGTTTGGCTGTAGCCTCTACAAATTACTTTTCGTACCTTAATAAATAACCGTTCTTTTCAAGTACGTTCTTCAACTTAACAATTATTCTATAGTTAATACTCAGATTCCTTTCACAGATTGCTGACGCCTAGTGCAACTGGTCTGGTTCACAGACGACTAACTTCGTTCCAGGTCTTCGTATTATCGCCTTACGTACATTGTTAAGTTTGCAGCAACTTCATTGCTTCGAACACTGACTGTCAATAAACATTGTAACTTCACTGGAATCTTTTCTGGTACTTAGACAATGTATCCATTATTACCACAATCTTGAATACTTCATTCTCTGTTTTTCACTGACGTTTGAACATATAAATGAACTTCTTTCAGTGAGTATAACTTCAAGACTGCAGTTGTCTTCTTTAACCTTTATCTTCACCCTTCTAGATTCCTATGCTTCGAACACTGTCTATCTTCAATCAATGCTAATACACTGAAATCTTCTCGTGGCACTTCTATACTGAATCTTCAACACTTCTGAAACCCTGAAAGTCTTCAACCATTATTCTTCACTGAGGCATGAACATATTAATGTACTTCTCTCAATGACCTGTAGGAGACTTCAAAACTTCTTCTAATGTCTTGATTCACTGTATCTGCCTTGTCTTCATTTCTTCCTGATTTCTGTGTAGGTGTAGTATTATTTACTTGTCCTGTTCTAGTGTTGAGTTATCACGATTACTATTAATACAGCTTCGTAATCTCCAACAATCTCCCCCTATTTGATTGTTAAACTTTTAGCAAACAAATCACCTAGGGAGGATAACTCAACTAACAACTAGAAAAAGGTCATCCGAGACTTGTAAATAATGCTACTGGTTTTTCTGGATCAGATATTGCATTTCCAGATTTCTTATGTAACTGAAATGAGAGATGCTTGTTCCTCTAACACTGAACTGATATTCAAGTGGTATCATCTTCATTTCTGTCTGTTTGAGCTTTCTCCATTTCAAAATCCTTCATAGTGTGAACTTAAAGAACTTATCACAAACAGAGCTTCATAAGAATCATTATTCCTGGGTATGTCTTTAACCAATACTGAACATAGCTCAAATAACGTTCTCCCCCTACGAATGTGATTCTCCTTCTTATTCTTCTTCTCCCTTTAGAAAATAAATGGAATAGTCATTTCTATTCTTCCAAGTATAGAATTACAGCTTCTTGATTCTCCCATATATCTGTTGTTTCCCCTCAGGATCAGAAGATAAGATTTTCTTCTTCGTGTCTAAAATCTCCCCCTAAGGATACGAGGATAAGACTTATTAACTTCACCTTTTTCTTGTTATAATTATAACACTATAACTTCTCCCTCATAAGAAGAGGAATCCTCCAATTTCTTTTTCTTGTTATAACTATAACACTATAAATTCTCCCCCTTAGTTGAGGAATCCTCCAATGGCCCACTTTTGAAGATACCAAATGTTAATACCAATTGATAGGTCCTCTTTTAAATGGTTTGTCTTCCAAGGAAGGTTCTCGTCTGTCGTTGAACGGGAAAAATATAGTAACTTTTCTTCCAGAAGCAGCAAGTAGCAAGGGTAAGTGTTTGGCTTATGGTTTCCTCACTTCTACTACGTTCTGTTGGTGTTTACACTTAAGTGTCGAGCACTTAGAAGTGTTTCACTCTTTCTCTCCCTATCTCTCACTCAAGTGTATCTCTCCCTCACTTTCACTCAAGTGTTTCTCTCTCTCACTTTCACTCTTCATTTCAAATATAGCCTTCTGTACCTGCAAGTGAAATCCGTCAATTCATATATTCCCAACACCTGATTCATCAGAATGAACTGAATCACTATTAAGTGGAGAATTTCCTCGTTGAGGTGTTCTTTATCTATCATGCATAAGCACTGTCTCACACCAGACTCAATAGCAATTGCTAAATCACTGTCTAGTGGAGCCTCACCTCTTTGAGATGGGTTATCCCAAGATTTTAAAATCTTTTTGGGAATCCTGCCTTGTTCTATCAAGGAGTTGCCTCACACCTTCTCCGTAAACGGGAGGTGGACATTCCTTTTCAGGATCTGGAAATGTTCCTTCCAGGAGGGGCGACGTAGTAGACAATGTAATGTATGGCAATTTAGAGTCTACGTTTCCCTCGTAACCCAATGACGGGTGTTTTGTTAACATGCCTATACCTCACACTGTGCACGCCTTGCAATGTGTCCAATTGTTAGGCCCCTAGTATAACTGTTAGGATTGTTAGGTCCCAAAAATTATATAAGGTTCCTAGTATATATCTGTTTAGGCTTACCATCAGCGTGAGTGCCGGTGGTGTGCTTGACTCATTACAAGATGCTCTGGCTGACGAGCGAATTTCAATGGACTCATCCTGTTGAGAGAATGATTCCAGAGACAGTTTTATTGCCTTTTCAGCTCTGCATCTTTTTGAGAAGATACAGATGAGCTTACAGATACCTCAGTTTATATACTTCTTTACTTCGCTGGAGGTAGAGCTGTGGGTGCACTGCCGACTTCATCCTTATTTCTCCCTTATCAACCTCTAACAAACATAAGTTCCTTATATCTCCAAGGGTTAATATATGGAAGTGGATGAAATGAGTGTTTGGTATTAAGGCCTGGGTCAGAGATTGATGGGTTTTCAACCTCCTGGCCAGCTTCTGTAGCCACTGGGGGCTAAACGGATAAAATCAATTTAAATGAGATAAAAAGATAATCAGTTTAACATTCCAAAACATATTTTTCATCTCAAGGAGAAGGAAAAATATAAGAAGGAATGGTAAATGATTGCACTTAAGTCCTTTTAATAAAAGAGTTTTGTCAGATCGAAGAATTAATCATTTAAGAGCATGACACCAATAGAAATTTTCCTTAAGATACTTATCCCATAATAAAACGCGGGAGTATCAGAGAAAAAATTATATCTCTTATGAATTTCTTATAAGGCAAACTTCCCATAATAAAACGCGGGAATTTACAACAGATAAGAAATTCAACTCTTCTACCAAATTATATCTCAATAAAATGACTCTTTTCCATTAAACCTAGGCACTGTATGTTTTGAAAACAATTTTGCAAAAACATCCTTATCAGATAGAAGATAATGATTTTCCGACTCATAATGCAATTATGATTTACATCATTTTCGTCTGCCTGATAGTATCCCCGACTTAAAATAAAAACATGACAATTAGGGTTAGGATGAATGCTTAACAAAACAGTACTAGGCCTTCAAAGCAACAATCACTGTTTTGGTACTATGAATCAATGTGAAACATACACTGAAACAAGTATTTGAAAACAAATAATTTTACAAGTGATTGATACCTTGAAGTTAAAACAACTTTTCCAAATAAAATAGCAGTCACAAAGTTCCTACTACTTTACAAAGAAAAATTGAGAGAGAAAAACGATATTGAAAAATATAGCATTTAAAACCAGCTTTTGGGAGAGGATAAAATATCCCGAGATTAGAGAAAAATTATCCTCAAGAAAAGTTTTTCAAAAGAGAAGTTTTGAAAAAGAATTCTTAAGTTTCTTAACTAAAACTGATAGACAAATGAATGTATCTTTGCATAAAACATTTTGAAAAAGAAATAGACAAAAATTTCTTTTAAATACATTCAGGATCGTAAACCAGTCAAAGAAAGAAAACTAAGTATATTGATACCAAATGTTTCTACGAATAAAAACTGAGTAAATCCATTAGTACCAATATATCACAATTATTTTGCAATAAAATATTATTCAAATATCACAAAGTAATAAAAGATAATACTTGTATTACAAATAATTATGCTTCGAATTTATTTTAATTTATTTAAATCATGGAACAAATATTCCATTGAATTGTTTTATATCATCATGATTTAAACAAATCAAAATAAATTAAATACTTATGTTGTACTAAGCAATTGCCAATCACATGCATTTATATAATCTATACATGGCAATTATTCAGTAGAACAATAAGCATATCACAGTTAATTGCACGCTGATACCAATTATTCGATATTTATCAATAATTTCAAGATGCAAGAAACTATGCTTCTGTATTTTATCAAATTAAAATTATGAAACTAATAACCATTGAATTGCTTCAATCCATAATTTCAATAAGATAAAATAAATTCATTAAACACTAAAATATTCATTAGATTGAATATTAGTATTTAACTTCCTACGCCATATCTAATAATTGTCACTTTGCACATTGTAAGCATGCTCATAACAATTATTAATTGATATACGTAAGCTCGAGGATTTAGTTGAAAAGAAATTCACAAGTCCTTTATATAGGGAAAAAGTAATACTTGTGATTCTAATTACAACTCCTCGGAATAAAACTTATTTTTAGAAATATTTTCTAAGTATTTAAAATATTGAGAATTTCATACACATAACTTAGAAAATACTTCACCTTCTAATATTAGTGAGTTTTGAAATATGCATTGATTATTTAGAACAGAAATTCTAAATACCGTCACTAATATCAAAAGTATCATAATTATTTGTAATAAAATATTTAAGAATATCAGAGCAAAATATCATAGCAATTAAGCAAGATATTATTGACTAATACTCACCAAATATTTAACACATACAAATAACTATGCTTCTTACTTATGCTAAATAATTTAACTACCACTCATGCATATTACAATGTAAGCATGATAATGAAATTAATAGCAAAAAGTATGAGGTTCTGGATTTCAAATGAATTCACAAGTCCTTTGGATCGGGAAAAAGTAATACTTGTGAACTCATTTGAGAATTTCTTGCAGATAGGATTTTCAATAAATATGCATATTAATAATATCCCAAGTTTACTAACCAACTTAGATAAAATAAATTCATCAAGTCATTTAGCAAAAATCTGCAAGTTATTCGACTAAGGACAACTCTTAAAAGAAATGATACCTGGTGTCCATGCGCTTGTTCCTTAAGTGATGTGAAGAGATCAACAGTGTTGGTGGAAATTGACAGCTTCTAGGAATGACTTCCCTGTCTTTCATACAACCTGCGTTATCTATATCTATATAGCCAATTAGGTTAAACCTATTATCTTAAGGGTCCCAGATTCCAAGAGTTGGTGATCCCCTAAGATATCTAACAATTCATAACTTAGCTATAAGATAAGATTCTCTAGTATCCACTTGGAAACTTGCACATAGGCATATCGAGAATTAAGGTATACTTGCACATATATATGACATTGTGTGTGCCTTGCATTTCTAGAGAGATATGCATAACAACTCAAGTGTAAAATTACTTTTAAGTAATTAACAGTTAGAGAGTCATACCATGTCCTTGACGTTTTGCTTGAGTCCTTACCTCCGTCATAGAAAATCCTGGGAAGAGAATGATATACAAATTGTAATGGATCTGCACCTTCATCTTCTAGCTTCACCATTCAGGAGTAGGTCCTAATCGTTGAGTCCCTGAAAATTGTTAGGTCCCCATTGATGAGTCCCAAAGGATCAAGTCTCGTCACTGGTGCTTACTGCTTGATCTAGAAAGTCCCAAAGATTCTGTTTCCATCATCGTCGATACCTTCTGCTTTAAAGTCCTGTAGCTACCAGTTTGGCTTTGCCCCTCATAACAATGCCAATAGTCATCCAGTTTCTGTGAACCCCTACTGTACCAGTTTCAGCTTCGACTTTAGTGGTCTGTGGTCTGGGTTCCAGTTTCAGTGGTTTCTGCCTTCGAACTGATTGAGATCATTTTGCATTGCAATCACCCAATCTGGATCAATCTGTGCTTCTTCAGTATTATTTAGGACACCAATTGATGGGTGATACCAATTGTTGATACCAATTGTAAGATGTTGACAATTTCTCTTTCCCAACTTGGTCCCGAAAAATATATGATCATTTCGGTTAGCACTCCTAGCCTTTACACAAGAATCCGGATCACTAAGAACGAGACTCCAGGATAGAATTTGACTTCAAACCTTTTGTCTTGGCAGAAATGTTCTTAATGTAATCCTTTGATCTTCATTGTTGAGCATGGCTAGTAGATCCTTCTTCTATTTGCTCCCCTGAGTTGCTGCTAAACATTAATTCCTTTATGCAACCTCAGCTTCTACATCAGTATCTGAATTTGTCAAAGATTCAGACTAGTCGTTCATTGAATGCCTGGGAGCTTGGTGTAGTTGAACGTCACATTCAGACTTTTAATCACCTATGAGTAGCCGAGGAGAATTGTTCCATGAGCCTTAACTTCTTGTCAAGTTACTCAAATAAATCTTCATTAAAAATCAATTCCCTCCAAACACACGAAAGAGCCTCAGTGTTTGCTTCTGGTTGGCCATTAACTCAAATGATGTCTTTTCACGATCTTGTTGAATAAAGCAGCATGCTGTGTTAATTGCTTCAGCTTCAAAATACCTTTTTCAGTGCAGACTTCATTTAGAACTACACTCGCGAATTGCAGTTCCAATATCTGACTTCAAAGTTCTCACAGCTTACCAATTGTTTCCAACTTGATCTTCCTTATATGATCAATCACCATTGTGATATTTTGTCTGTTGAATGCTTGAACATCACCAATTTGTAATTAGGGTTACCAATTTCAATCACCACTTAGCATATGACTTTCATGACTTTTCTTCAGTGTGATGTTTCCATTGACTTCCCTATGTGACATACTTCAAAATGTCCTTCTGGATAGAATTCCATATGAAGCAGTCCTCTCACCAATTTCTTCTTTATTAAAGAATCCATTGCCTTGCTGACTAACAAGTAAGAGCTTCCTTTGCCACAGCTAATTCTTCATTGATGAAGCTTTACTAAAAAGTTGACTTCATCTTTGCATCCAAATTCCATGTCAGCTACGAACAAATTTTCTCACTCAGATTAGAGTAAGCTTCCAACCTTCTTGCTTGAGATCAAACACCTTTCCAGAAAACCCTTGACGAAGAATTCCCTAGTGCCCCTTAAATAGTGCTTAACTCCTTCCACAAGTAAGTTGCTTCTACTGATGACAGTTCTTAAAATATGATAGCCATATCCCTTGTACATCCTTTGCTGTCATCTCCAAAGGTTACCATCGGGGAGGCCTTCTCAACCAATTATAATAGTAGAGCTTTAATCTTAATTATATGCCTCGAACAATAAATGTCACGAAGTCACATAACTTTTAACTTTTGTTACCTACTCTGCAATCACAAATGATTAAGCTTCTTGGTACTCAATTTAAATTGAGTCCAGATGGGTTAGAGATATTATCGGTGGTAACAACAGCTTCAATATGCATAAAAGCACATGGATAGAAGAACTAACAAATTAATTACTAATTCTTTCTAATCCATTTCTGTCGTTGTCTAACATTTTAACTATCTCTAATTACCTAAGTCAGTTTTAGATTTAGCTTCGTATCTACATGTGTTACTGACTACTTAGATAATTCTACCATCTTTTAATCCTTAACAAGCAATACATGAAATGATATGACATTTAAGTGCAACCATGAGAGTAAAAGCAAATCATATGAAAATAAGCACATAAACAAATTAAGAATATGCAGAATATTTGAATAAGACATTATGAGCAATATCAAATTCTACATACACTTAACAAGCCATTTAAGAACAAATATTGAATATATGATCTATGACCTGTTTGTCTATTTAGCAATTTTCACAACATTAGCAGAGGTATTAAATCACATAAGATTTAACTCAAGTTCTAACAAATGTTTGGGGATACACCTAACCGTCTAGAACACCCTATCTAATTCTAGATATTCATTTTACTGCATATAAAATCAAGTATCAAATGTATTAATTAAACTCATGAATCCTAGCATGCAATCTTATTCTTAGCAATCAATTAAGCATTTAAGTCCTAAGATGCTAACATGCTATCATGAATATAATACATTTTAAAACTTAATAAACATACAGTTCTGAATTAGATAAACGTATACTAGTTAGAATGTGTACCTGTGAAGTGCATAGTGATTCATCTCCAGTGTTGGTCATTGATGCCAGATATCCATTTGGTCCATCACTGTCACTGATAGAATCATCCTTGCATTTAACTTCATCAACAAATGTTTTCCCTTGCTGCATCCTCACTAATGCCTGAGATTCCTGCTTTAACCCAACATAGTGTCTGTCATCTTTTGC
Organism: Oenanthe sinensis; assembly: GCA_028671895.1. NCBI lineage: Eukaryota > Viridiplantae > Streptophyta > Magnoliopsida > Apiales > Apiaceae > Oenanthe > Oenanthe sinensis. Next base: position 26,563,942 of record CM053814.1, read on the forward strand.
TTGTACAGGCTTCTTCAAACTGTGTAGCAAACCCCTGATCTTGTCTTTTATAATCAACCATCCCTGTCTTGCAACCGCCTCTTGAACTGTTCTTGAAAAACTCCTCCATGGAATCTATAGGTAAGGACCTTAGATTTAGAATTAGGATTCCGTCTGAATCTGATGTCACTGAACTTCCTGTTGCCCTGCAGGCTTGACTTGCAGTCCAGTTCTCAAGTTATTCCAAAGTGTCAAATTAACATACAACACCTTGACCACTACCTCGAGCTACAACATCTTCAATTCAGCTTCTAGGATCAATTCGTTTCTGTTCAGAGGTTCTCAACCTTGACGTTAATCAAATTTGGTTTCTGGGTCACAAATACAGTGGATATGCTAACAACCTGCTTTACCAAATATTATCTTCTTCAGCTCTTGTTCTAGTTCATAGGCCTTCAGCACATACAGGTCTTTTACAGACAATGTGGTTGTATCCTTAAATCCCTGTTGGCTGTATCCTGTGTTCCAGATGATCTGCAGTGTTAACACGAACTTCCTGTAATCTCCTTGTAGAATAGTCTTTAAGGCTTGTACTGAGATGCCAGGATGTCCAGTCTGTTCTCCTTCACTACTTCAACCCCTAAGATTTTTCATCCAAAAAATTCAACTTAAACTAACCAAAAACTGTACCCAAATTAATCTCTTCTTTTGCAGCTTCCAAAATATTAGTGGGATCCTATGGAGTAAACCTCTGAGGAAATTAATACCACAACTTCTTCAGTCTGTTCCAGAAAAATCTTCATTGGATAACCTTCAGTCAATTTTAGTTGTCTTCAATACCCGGAAAAATCTTCAACTACTGCTCCTTGAGTACCCTCGAATTAATATTTAAGAAAAATTTAGATTTACAGAATTTTTAATTTCCTTAGAAAATAAATTAATCAAAAATAAAAATATACAACAAATTAATTTTCAAGAATTTCGAATTTTCTTAAAAATTAAAATATCGTAAATTAATATTTAAGAAAATTTTAGTTTTCAAGAATTTTTAATTTTCTGGAAAAATAAATAAATCTAAAATAAAAATTAAAAGGTACAAAACTTGGGGTACCAAACTGCATTTTGGGTGAGTGGCGCCTGGACATTGTGTGGCGCCTGTACAATGAAGTCCCTGTACAGGCGCAACAAACACGAAAAATAACTGAGTGGCGCTACTACACTGAAAGCAGAGGAGAGGCGCAACTCAAGCTTTTGAATTTGCTAAGTCCAAAAATATGAGTGGCGCTGCGCGTGGACCTGCGTGACATGTTATCTTGTTGCGTTTCACAGACTTCAAAACAAGATGGTTTTCCGCGCGTGCAATTCAGTCAGGTGAATACAAAGTTGATTAATCAATTGGCCAATGAAAACAATCACATGCTGATCTCCTCGAGTGAAAATGGCCACGTTTTAATAAGTTTTATAATAAACTTAATTTTAAAATTTATAAAATAAACTAATTAAAATTTATAATATAAACTAATAAAAATTTATAAACCAAATTTTATAAAAGTTTCTAAAATAAATTTAATACTAAGTTTATAAAATAAACTAATTAAAATTTATTATATAAACTAATAAAAGTTTATAAAACAAATTTTATAAAAGTTTATAAAATAAATTTAATATTAAGTTTATAAAATAAACTAATTAAAATTTATAATATAAATTTATAAAAGTTTATAAAACAAATTACATAAGAGTTTATAAAATAAACTTATTAAAAGTTTATAATTAAACTTATTTAATAAGACCTCCTTTTGAGTAAGCAGTTTGGGCTTGGTGAGCTTTACTGGGTTACGGATCCTGATTTATATGTCAATCAGTAAGCTCTGATACCAATTGTTAGGTCCCGAAATATCGTAGAAGGGGGGTTGAATACGATATACACAATAATTTAAATTCTTTTCTGAATTTGCGGATAAATAAATTATTGCTTCAGAGTGGGTTTGGCCATTTGTAGTGTTTAGGTGAACTGCCTACTAATTTTCTGGGTGCCCGGATAAATCAATTAGGTTCAAGAAAATTAGCAGGTAAATTATGGAGACAAGTTTCCGGGAATATTACTCTCGTATTAATCCCAGAGGGTTTTGCTATACCCAGTTAAAATTAACTGGCTTCCAAAGAATAAATTAATTCTTTGCTACTAACACAAAAATATAAGGCTCAGTTCCTATACAAATATATCTAAATTAGTACAAGGAAAAACTGAGTCCGTAGGGAGTGATATCTAGGAGCCCTGAGCATTTTTCATTAAAGAACCGGGTCCTAATATCTGACCAGGAGCAAGGTATGGGTGTCTATAAATTTAAGTCTCTTGCTCCGGCCATGGCAGTAGCTCTCTACATTTTTGTGTTGAAGAAGACGACTCCTCCTTTTATTTGTGTAGACTTTAAATCAATTAAAGTAGCTGCTGTAATTTGATTGGCTAAGGGCTGAGTGGCGCCTGTAGAGTGACTTCCCTGTGTAAATTGAAGTGGCGCCATTTACTTAGAATTTTCTGATCCAACTTGTGTTGCGCCTACACAAGGGATACCCTGTGAGAAATTAAGTGGCGCCATTAACTTGGAATTTGCTGAAGTCATTTTGAGTTGCGCCCCATAGAGTGTTTGCCCTGTATAGAAATGAGTGGCGCCTGTTAACTGTTGGTTGAATTCAAGGCGCGTGTGAATTCATTTCCATGGTCAAAGTGCAGTTTGGTCACTGCACTTTGACCCTCTATTTAATCCTTGATTGAAGTTCACCAACTTCCATTTCTTGTACCAAAGTCTTGCCACATTACACCCTGTACCTTGAGCTGTTTCCATTCTTCAACTGTAGTTCAGAAACTTTCACTTTTCGTACCAAGGTTGTGACACTTTGCACCCTGCACCCTTTGAGCTGTTTAGCTATTTGGCTGTTAGCTGTTTAGCTGTTTGGCTGTAGCCTCTACAAATTACTTTTCGTACCTTAATAAATAACCGTTCTTTTCAAGTACGTTCTTCAACTTAACAATTATTCTATAGTTAATACTCAGATTCCTTTCACAGATTGCTGACGCCTAGTGCAACTGGTCTGGTTCACAGACGACTAACTTCGTTCCAGGTCTTCGTATTATCGCCTTACGTACATTGTTAAGTTTGCAGCAACTTCATTGCTTCGAACACTGACTGTCAATAAACATTGTAACTTCACTGGAATCTTTTCTGGTACTTAGACAATGTATCCATTATTACCACAATCTTGAATACTTCATTCTCTGTTTTTCACTGACGTTTGAACATATAAATGAACTTCTTTCAGTGAGTATAACTTCAAGACTGCATTTGTCTTCTTTAACCTTTATCTTCACCCTTCTAGATTCCTATGCTTCGAACACTGTCTATCTTCAATCAATGCTAATACACTGAAATCTTCTCGTGGCACTTCTATACTGAATCTTCAACACTTCTGAAACCCTGAAAGTCTTCAACCATTATTCTTCACTGAGGCATGAACATATTAATGTACTTCTCTCAATGACCTGTAGGAGACTTCAAAACTTCTTCTAATGTCTTGATTCACTGTATCTGCCTTGTCTTCATTTCTTCCTGATTTCTGTGTAGGTGTAGTATTATTTACTTGTCATGTTCTAGTGTTGAGTTATCACGATTACTATTAATACAGCTTCGTAATCTCCAACAGCTGTGGATCGACATTTGCCTTAGTAAATATGCACACATCCAATGTTGACCTTCTTTAGTGACTAATTGAGGATTAACCTTTATGAGCAAGTTTCCTTAGCTTCTTCAATTTCTTTTCCTCACTCAATTCAAATGAGATCTTCTATTACTGACATGAACTTGCCTCCAATGTCCTGACACTTGATGCAATGGTCTGGTTCATAAGTGACTAGTCTTGTAGGGGTTCTTGCTTCTGAATGTCAGTTCTCATTTGTTGATTAACCTTTACATTATCCAGATGTTGATATACATTACATGAAATCACTTTGGCCTTCTTGATACTTCCTTGACATTAATTTGATTCTCCATTAGATAAGTTAGGGCATGAGCAATACTCAGATTGAACTTCTTCTCACTTATGCATCCTTGATTAACCAAATTAGTTACTTATAGTTACCAAGTATCATTACCATTTCTTCAGTTGATTGATTCCATGTGCTTCTTCAGTTTCTCTTGTTTTGCTATTGTTTTATCTTTTACTTAGTTGAGTTACAAAATAATTAAGTGTTACAAGTTAGTACACCTACGCCTTTCAATCTCCCCCTATTTGATTGTCTAACAATGACAACCAAATTCACAATGAGGATAACTCAACTAAACAGGGACTGAAAAAGATAAAATAACATTCATAAAAGATCATGTCAACTTGCATAATGCTTGGCTTGATTAATTAACTTCATGTCTATTACTGATACTTCAAGTGCCAAAATTGGACACCTGTTGGCTCGATTAAATGGCTTCATGCTCTTCTAGAGATTTTCTCTAAGTACTTTAAGAGCACGGTCCACTCAATCTTCAATTATCCTTCTGAAGTCCTTTTAGCAGTATTACCACCGCCGAACTTCGCGAAATAATTGATGCCTAATATAAACCAGTTTCAAGACACTTAGCTAACTAACTTCTACCTTACACTACACAAGAAAACAGATAATATATTTTTACAATGCAGGAAAACAAGAAAACAAATTACAACGCAAAGAAACATTACAAGCATGATACATTAAAACTTTTATTTCTTGCGCTCCTCTTCCTCACGAGCTTTCTTCTTGGCTGCTTTTTCTTTCTTCATGAACTCAGGGTTGCAGACTTCATCCATTCTTTTCTTGAGAAGATTAAGTCCTTCTGCTTCCACATGATTTCTGATCTTGTAATTTCGAAACAACCTCAACCACCTTTCAACCATGCTGCGAGTGGTAAGCTTCGTGGGAATGTCTTCAAACCTCAGCTTTGTGACTTTGTCAGGGTACCCCTTTTCCCCTTTCTTCCGTATGACCAGCTGCTTAGGGTATCCAATGACAATAGCGGTGGTGCATTGCTGTAGCCTCTGAATATCAAGTTGTTGTCTTCTCTTACAGAAGTTATCAAACGTGACCCTCAGATAATCCTGATCAAACTCGTCAATATCATCCATCTCCTCAATCAATTCTCTTATACTACACAGTGTTTCATGACTGTGTTCTGCAAAGATGTCGTACTTGATTTCAATGATGGTTTCCACCTTATGCTTGTCTGTATAGATCAGCAGATCATTCTCATTCTCAGCTTTGCTCTTGACAAACCTGACATTTGCACCAGCCACTGCACCAGCTTCCTTCCTTATTTCCCCTTCTTCTGGAATGTCTATCCTTGGATCTCCGTATCTTTGCACATGCTCTCTTATTGTCTCGTTTTGCAGCTCGAATGCATAGTCTTCAGGTTCCTTCTTAACCACTGGTAGTGTAGCTTCAGGCAACTTGTATCTAGCATCTTGCCTTCTTATCAGCTTCTCCAAGTCCTTAGCCACCAGCTTCTTTTCCTTTGTTAGAAAACCCTTAGAGAGGACTAGCTTTGCAACTGCCTTCAGCACATTTCCGCTCGGAGTTAGTTTCGAGTCATGCAGATTTACGATCCTCAAGACCTTGTCATGGACATATCTGATCTGGTAGGGATTTAGAATGATGTCAACCCCTCTGTCTTCAGCCATCTTCAACAATTTCTCCTTAAACAGCACTCCAGTCTTGACAGAGGTGTCTACCTTGTGAGCGAATTCTACCAGTTCACTTGCACCCCTTTCTTGGAAGAAAGCTTCATCCACCATACACGGCCCGATTTTTGTTATGGGTGTCCAAGTGATCATCAGATTCCATGCCTTCTCCTTGAATATGACTTGTACGGAGGTGCATCCCTGTCTTATGCAATTTAGATAATTCAGCAGCCCAGGGTTTAGATTTTCTAGCTTATGAAGAAGAAAACTCAATCTTCCTGAGTCATGAGCATAGGCTCTTGGTCCAGCTAAGGCTTCTCTAGCCTTGTCCCACTCGGGACCTTCCCTCCTTATGTCAGCCTGGACCTTAGGATCTTTGATCTTTTTCATTTCATACTCATGTTGAGTTTTCTGAGCCGCTCTCTTCTCCTTTGCCATTAGTTCTTTTTCAACTATCCCTTGTAGAACTTCTTCATTTACTCTTTCTCTGGCTTCCCTGAAAATCTCTCCTTGCATCTCCGCTTCATCAACTTCTTCTTCTGGGACATGCTCGTCAGCAACCGAGTGGTCTCCTGCATCACCTGCAACTCCTGCGCCAGATCCGCCAGGATTTAGACCTCTTTCTTGTTCCCATTCTCTTGCCCGTTGCTCGAGTCTCGACCTCCTTGCCACTAAGGCTTCTACATCCATCTCGTCATCATCAGAATCTTCAATAAAGTCTCTCATAAATGCATCGACAAGAGGTGTTTCTTTCTCAGCTTCTTCTTCAACTACCATCTTCTGCTTGCCTTTGTCCTTAAGAGTCGGTTGAGCCTCCTCCACCTTTTCACCAGATTTGTTTGAGGACTCGATCACCGGACCCTTACTAGTCAGCTTTTTCAGACCCTGATCCTCCTTCTCCCCCTTAGGTGTGTTATCCTCATCAGGAGCATCATCATCATTATTATCGTCACCACCACCACCGGTTGAAGGACCAGGTCCAGCCCTGTTACGGCCAAAGACAGCATCAAGTAGTTCATTGAGCTTCGTCCAAACCTGAGACATGCCATAAGTGACATCATCTACTGATCTTCCAACCTCCACCTGTGCCAATCCGAGATTGTTTATCTTGTCAATCATTTGATTTTGGACGGCAATGAGGTTCTCCATGAATTGAGCTCCAACCTCCAATCTTCCAGAGTGAGAAGAGACAGCAGCAGTAACACCAGCAACTCCAGCCTCCAAAGCCTCCACTTTCTTCACTAGATCCTGCAATTTGGGGGACGGTGTTTGGCTTGGGTTAGACTGTTTACTCTCGCCGGGTTCTGTTTCACTCAAGATCCCTAAAAAGAAGGGATCTACTCTCCCTGTCTCTCCCTCGTGTTTAGAGCCTAACAGTACTAGAGCCTCATCCACTAATCGCTGGGGACTAGCGGTGAGTTGGTCGGCGATATCGGTCAATGAGACTGAGCCTTTAAGCGCTGTGTCTACGACGGGAGATGACGTTATGACCATGTCATCCCCTTGTTCACTTAGAACCTTTTCTGGTTCGCTGGGCTGTTCTGGAGGCGTAGACCCACCAGTCACCAGATGTCGTTGCTCTGCAAGCAACTTGTTTTCTGATTTAGATGAGGAAGCGTCATCCGTACTGGATTCGACAGACTCTTCCTCATTAAAACTGCCTGAGATACTAGTATCAAAAATGCTAGTCTCAGTTTGCCATTCCCCTTCCGAGAAATTGCTCAAAGAGCCCTGAGCGGACAACTCAGGGAAGGTAGGGCCAGCTCCTATTGGCTGTTGAGCTGGACCCCCTTCTTGACTCTCACCAACATGCCTAGGCGAGTGCGAATGTGTTGAAATGATTTGGAGAGGAGAGCCACCAGCGTGAGGTGTGGTGGCTGTGAGAGGTGAACTAGCCTTAACAGGTTGTGCAGTTGCCACTGGGTTTGAATCCACCTTTTGCTTCTTTGAAGGTGGCAGAGCTGCTGAAGTGACTACTCTCTCAACTCCTACACTCCCTCCACTCGAATCACTCGACTCAGATAAGCTTGCCTTCCTTTTATCACCAGTTTTAGGGCTGGCTGAACGTTTATGAACAGAAGGGCTTGCAGCCTGGGATAGAGCCTGGGGGTGTTCAGACCCACGGCTGTAGAAAACAGGTTGAATTGATGATTGATCAAGATCAGCAAGAATAGGTACCTGACTCAGAAGATCGTCATCCTTGTCAGCTCCAGCTTCTGCAACATGTGCCTCAGCCATGTCAACATCCATACCTGCTTGTTCCAAATTTCTAGGCACTTGATCTCCACCTTCAGCTTCGTTACCGCTACTCTCAGCTTCTACTGCAGTAAACTGAGAAGCATGCCTCCTAGCATACTCATCTTGCAGATCCTGGAAGTACGGAGTCAGGCGCAACTCAAAAAGTCTTGACTTTTGCTGGGTTTCCATGGTGGAGATACTCTTTAGAGTCATATCAAAACATGCCATCCTTTCAGAGCCTTGAAATACTCTTCTGTGTTCCTCTGAAAGAACGTCATCCAGAACCATCTGAAGAAATCTTGGCATCCAGCATTTAACTGGACCATCTTCTGGATTCCTTGAGGCATTTTTCTCCAATGCCCACCTCTCATGCAATTGAATCAACAGATGTTTGCCCACATTCACTCTCCTGTTGTTTGCCACTCCATATAGTATTACCCGGCAGCTGTTGTTCATTGGCCTGTAGTCTTTGTCTTTTGGGAACATGCAGCGCTGAATGGCCTGAACTACATAATCCCACTCAGCTGGTAGCATACCGGTGTTAACCTTTGTTACCTTGATAGGACCCGTGGGAGGGCGACAACCTATCTCCGTGAATAATTGCAACATATCCTCCATAGTGGGTTCCGGAGCATAATCTTCTGTAGGAAGCCCGAGTAACTCATTGAACTTCCGCAGACTGACTTCATATTTGACACCACCAATAGTAAAGGATAGGCCTGTTGGATTGGCTTTTCCACCCTGAATCTCTAGTGTAGAGTAAGCAGCTTGAAGGGCTTCGACATTCAGGATGGGAGAGGCGGTTAAGGCATGACTTATGATTGATGTGTTGTTGAGGGATTCAATCCAGAACTGATAGTGAATAAATCTACCAGTTGCTCGATCAGCAGAGAGATTAACAAAGTTGGTCTTGGGAATTGTGAAATTTGGGTTTGCCATTTTAAATTTGTGTTTGAGAAAAGAAATGTTCTGAAATGGTTTGGCAATGGAAATTTTTAGAGAACAAGTTCTAAATTTAAACAACAAAAAAAACGTACACGAACCCCACTAATTACCCCACGTGATTAGTGACACAAATTAAAACAAATTAACTGCCCACTAATGACCACTTAACTCCCCACTAATGATTGACGGTTGAGTTTTCGAAAATTAAAGTGAACAGCCGTTACAAAATAAATTATTTTTCCAGAAAAACCACAAACACGACGGTAAAGTTGCACTTTAAGGATTATCCAGTAGTACTCACAACTATTTTGCTCCAGTACACAAAAGTACTTAAGAATAAGAAAGCACGAAACAAAAACAAACTCACTCGAATGAAAAAGAAAACTAAAGAACTAATTGCAAGAACAGTAATGATGTTAAAACAACACAAGAAGTTCAACAGTTTTGGACAAAATTTTAGCAGAGTTTCGTTTTAGTGATTAATGCTTTCACGTAACAGTTAGTGATTTTTGTTTAAGAAAATCACAAGAAAACTTGATGTAATGGCAGGGAAAAGAACTCTGGTAATGTATGTATACACGTGTGTATATGAAGAGCTTAAGCTTTTGGAGAGAAAGAAAGTTAATGTAAATAATGAACAACTTTTTTTAATGCTATAATATATACCTGCACGCCTAAAAAGAAGTGACTGAAAAGACACGTCACATCTCGATCTCGAGATCCGCATCTCGATCCTCATCTAGATGTCGATCTAGATGTCGATCTCGATCCGCATCTCGATCTACATCTCGATGTCGATCTTGATGTCGATCTCGATCCGCATCTCGATCTACATCTCGATGTCGATCTGGATGTCGATCTCGATCCGCATCTCGATCTACATCTCGATGTCGATCTGGATGTCGATCTCGATCCGCATCTCGATCTACATCTCGATGTCGATCTTGATGTCGATAGATCGAGATTTGCCATAGAAAATTTCTCATTACTTCATTTAGACACTAACCATAACGATATACAGATCAGCACAAGATTAATGTCATGAAACTTTCTAACTCCTTATGATATGCAACACATACATTTATGAAGTTAAGTACACATTATTAATTATGAATATTCATGAATAACAATAATATGTACACAAACTGAATTATAACAGATAGGTAGCAAAACTAACAGGTGTTAAGCATCCCCAATTCACCAACCAATCTAGAAAATGTTGATTCGTCTAGAGGTTTAGTGAATATATCTGCTATTTGACGTTCAGTAGACACAAAATGTAACTCTACAGTTCCATTTTCTACATGCTCTCTAATAAAATGATACCTGATGTCAATGTGCTTGGTCCTTGAGTGATCCACAGGATTGTTGGTCATTGCAATAGCACTTGTGTTGTCACACATGATAGGAATCTTAGATACTTCCACACCGTAGTCCTTGAGTTGGTTCTTCATCCACAGTATCTGGGCCACACAGCTTCCAGCAGCAATATATTCTGCTTCAGCTGTCGAGGTAGATACTGTGTGTTGTTTCTTGCTTTGCCAAGACACCAACCTTCTTCCAAGGAACTGACAGCTTCCTGAAGTGCTCTTCCTATCTATTCTACAACCTGCGTAATCTGAATCCGAATAGCCAACAAGATTAAACCCTGTATCTCTTGGGTACCAAATCCCGAGATTTGATGTTCCCTTGAGATACCTAAAAATACACTTTACGGCTATGAGATGTGACTCTCTAGGATCCGCTTGGAACCTTGCACATAAGCATGTAGAGAACATAATATCAGGTCTGCTAGCAGTTAAATACAAAAGTGAGCCGATCATACCTCGATAGCTTGAGATGTCTACAGGTTTACCCGATTTGTCCTCGTCAAGTTTCGTGGCTGTTGCCATAGGAGTCTTAGCTTGTGATACATCTTGGAGACCATACTTCTTCAATAGATCATGAATGTACTTGGTCTGGCAGATAAATATCCCGTCCTTCTTCTGACTAACTTGAATGCCCAGAAAGAACGTCAACTCTCCCATCATGCTCATTTCATACCTTGATTGCATTAACTTTGCGAATTTAGCACACAGCTTCTCATTTGCAGACCCAAAGATAATGTCATCCACATATACTTGCACCATCATTAGATCATCTTTGCATTTCTTGTAGAAAAGCGTCTTGTCGATTACTCCTCTTGTAAAACCACTTTCTAGTAAGAAGTCTGACAGAGTTTCATACCACTTCCGCGGAGACTGCTTAAGGCCATATACTGATTTGAAGAGTCGATAAACATAATCACAATATTTGATATCGATAAACCCGATAGGTTGCTCGACATACACCTCTTCATCCAGTTCACCGTTTAAGAATGCACTCTTGACATCCATTTGATAGACTTTAAAACCATGATGTGCTGCGAATGCCAAGAACATCCTTACTGCCTCTAGCCTTGCTACTGGTGCATAGGTTTCATCATAATCAATTCCTTCTCTTTGAGTATAACCCTTAGCAACCAGGCGAGCTTTATTTCGTGTTACACGTCCGTCTTCATCCAGCTTGTTTCTGAATACCCATTTTGTCCCAACGACAGATCTATTCTTTGGTCTGGGTACCAGCTTCCACACCTTCTGCCTTTCAAACTGATTGAGTTCCTCTTGCATAGCAATCACCCAATCAGCGTCATCTAGAGCTTCTTCCACCACTTTAGGTTCCATCTGGGAAAGGAACACTGAATATAGACATTCATTCTCAGTGGCAATTGCAGCTCTAGCTTTTCCTCTAGTAGTCACTCCGGCTTCTGGATCACCAATAATTAGCTCGAACGGATGGTCCTTGTTCCAAGTGCGATCCCTGGCAAATGTTCTTGATGATTCAGCTTGATCTTGTAAGTGAAGGTGACTTAGTCTAGAAGCACTTTCACTAGCTTCCCTTGAGCTAGTACTGGCTCCCCCTGAGTGAGCTGCTCCCCCTGAGTGCATACTGACTCCCCCTGAGTTAGTACCAGGTCTGACGGAAGGTGATCCCTCAGCCCTAGTGTTTTGAGTTTGCGAAACACTAGACTCTTGATTAATTTCATTATTTATAGTTGGATCACTACCCTGCACTACTGACTCAGGAACTGTATCCACTTCATCAATATCCACATTTTCAAATCTTAGGGAGTTGGGCTCACTATCTTCTTTTTGTATAGAGGGGAGCTTTGAGTCGTCGAATGTGACATTAAGGCTTTCAACCACCTTGCGATCATTAAGCACAAACACCCTGTACGCTGCTACTACTTCAAGAGAATATCCAATGAAAACCCCTTCATCTGCTTTGGCATCAAACTTTCCAAGTTGTGCATTGTCTCTTAACACAAAGCATTTTGCACCAAATACGTGAAAGTACTTGATAGATGGTTTTCGTTTATTCATCATGTAATACGGCGTCTCATTATGGTCCTTTATAATCAGGGTTCTGTTCTGTGTATAACAAGCCGTGCTAACTGCTTCAGCCCAAAAATATAAAGGAAGTTTTGACTCATACAGCATTGTTGTTAGGTCCTGGAGATCGTAGAGGGGGGGTGAATACGATTCCCAAATAAAAATCTGACTTTTATTTATTTTTGGGACAACATAAAAATTACTTTGGTTCAAACCCAGGTACTGTTCATCATCTTCTTCAACCTCAAGAACACCATTAAAATAACCAAGATAATGAACGGTAAATCATCCAAAACACACAACACAACAAGATCCAAGAATATAACTTTATATTCATTGAAGTGGGGTAGATGCTACAAACAAGTTCAAGAACATAAGCTCAAGAACACAACAAAGAAGTGATTTTTGTCTCCTCTAAAACTATTACATTTTGTAGATCTAGGAGACAAAAATCAGCCCTATCTTCTATACAAGATTTAGCAAGTGTTTACAATAGAAAGATAGAGGAGTGGTGAAGATAAAGAAAATCATGGCCCCAAAATATTAAAGTCTAGTTCGGCCATGGGGGAGAGAAAAATTTTTCTCTCTCTCCCCTTTTCTTCTTTTCTCCGAATACTCTCCCTGACCACACTAAAATTAAGACTTGAGTTTCTTCTTTTATTATAGAAAAAGGTGTAGCTTTTTGCTTTTTCCACCTTTTACTCTTGTCTTCTCAAATCATATCTTCAAAGTCATGTGCAAGCATGCATTTGGAAATATTTAATGTAAAAGTAATATTTAAATAAATATATATAATATAAATAAAGAATATCTTTATTTATAAAATATATAAATAATTAAATAAATACTTTATTTAATTAAATTAAAATATTTCCATTCCACTCTTCAATTTGTGTAGACTTCCTTATCCAAATACTTGGCCCCGTATACGTGACTCCACCACGTCCAAGTATTTGGCCTTCTAATATGTGAAGCTTTAGTAAGATCCAATCAGGTTGTGCCGTCTGTCTCTTATCCATTAGGCTGACATTTCTCCAACACTGATTTACCACCTTTGTTGATCCTCCACATGACTCAAGAAAACCAACAACTTTAGAATGATTAAAACCATATTAACCGACGAGAGCTTGCCTCCAATGTCCTGACACTTTATGCAACGGTCTGGTTCATAAGTGACTAGTCTTGATAGGGGCTCTTGATTCTGAACATGATTCCACATTCTTCTTTGCAAACCTTACTTGTAGCTTCGATTGTAATGCACTAAAATCTTCATAGACTAAGACAATCTTCTGTAGCTTCCACATCCTTGAATAGATGTCAACATCTTTTATTCTCCACTGAGGCCTGAACATGTTAATGAACTTCTTCCAGTGTGCTTCAAGTCTGTAGATGATCCTTTGATACTTTGTCTTAACTGAACTCTGTGATCCAAGATTTCTGTGCACCTGCATATTATTACATGTCCTATTCTATTGTTGAGTTATCATCAACCATTACATAGAGATTACATTTAGCATTTCTAGTACACATGAAAGTGCAGTGAGTTACTTCCCTTCACTCCTATCTCCCCTTTCAATCTCCCCCTATTTGGTTGATATGGAATAGCAATCAAATACTATTTCCCTTTACAATCTCCCCCAAAAGCAATTAAATAAAATTAACTACTAGAGGATAACTCAACTAACATACAAGAAACAATTAAAGTACTGGACATGAAAATAATATACAAAAGGTTCTGGAAAGATATAATCAGTTAAATCCAGATTTCCTGAGTTGCTGAAAATGAATGATGAATTTCTGAATTTCATTTTCCTTTAGCTTCCTCCACTTCAATGTTCTTTAAAGATGGGGTTCTTTCAATAAAGAAACAAATCATTAGTAAAGACTTCTGAACAATCATTCTCGTTCATCTTGCAATTCGAACTAGAACATACAGCTCTCTATGTTCCCCATAAGAGGTCAACTCATTCTCCCCTTAAGGTTGTTCTCTCTTGGAATGAAAGTCACTTCTTCTTTTTCTTCAGGATGTTCTATTTCCAGGAAACATATTTTTCTTTCTTCCCTGCACTATTCCACTGACTTCATCTATCACTGACACAAGAAATAGAACACACTTGGACACTTCTCAGATGCCCCTTGAAAATCTCCTTCACATTCTTCTTTACCCAGAAAACTTCTACTTAGCAAAAACTCCCCCTGAGTTGATACTCTTCAAAGAAATCTTCATTTTCATTCATTGATCGTGCTAGAAAGAATTCTTCTGCCGAACCTCTCCTAAGAATGTTCCAAGAACAGATCTTCAAACATATAGAGCAAAATCCCGTAGATATCTTTTCAGAATAAGATATAGCATTGCAAACCAAGATGTTAAGATTCTCCATAACTTCTTCCCCTTATTACGACAAGTAACTTCTTCCCAATTGACAGAAAGTAACTTCTCCACTTCAGACGAAAAATCAGTTAAATCTACAACACCTTTAGGGATTTGGCTCCAACCAATTACTAAGAAACTCCCCGTTAGTAATTTCTCCATTGCATCACTAAGGTTTCAATTTTATCTAATTCTCCCCCTTAGTTCATGCAAGCTCCAATCCACCCTTGTCTTTAGATATCCTCTAAGTAACCTCCACAAGATAGGATTGACAGATCTCATTTCTTGTATCACCAAGAGATCTCGTTTCTTGTATCACCAAATTCTCCCCCTTAGTTGAGAATATCCTTTAAAACAATAAAAGTATCATCTACATCCAATCGAAAAAGAAACTCTCCTCCAATTGAATATAAAATCCTCCTTAGGCCTAAAAATTAATGTCTCTCCCTTTGAGATTGAGAACAACATAAATTAATAGACCCAAAGGTAATAGTTTGGACATTCCCACTAAGCTTCAGTTAGACTCTTCTTCAGCTTGTCTTCCAGAAAAGAATCTCTTCAACATTTCAGAGCTGGAAAATTCAGTAACAAAATTCAAGCATAGTAGCAAGATTAGTGTTTGGTCTATGGTTTCCTCACTTCTACTACGTTCTGTTGGTGTTTACACTTTCAAGCGTAAGTGTTCCACTCATTTCTCTCCCTATTTCTCTCACTCAAGTGTATCACTCCTTCACTTCACTCAAGTGTTTCTCTCCCTTACTTGCACTCATTCCATTTATAGCAATTTGTACCTGCAAGTAAATCCATGCTAGTCTCACCAAGATATTGTGGATCGTTGACTATAGCATGTTGTCGATCACTAAAGATCTAGGTTCTGAGATGGAATCTCAGACAGAGTTTCAGTTAGGCCGTCACCCAACTCACCATGAGCAAATCCATGCACACGTGGCTCGTCGTCGGGGAATAACCCTTCTGAAATTGGAATCTCCTCCAGTCCAGGAGTGACTGAAATCCCAACACCCTGATCCTCAAAAGACTCATCAAATTGGTAAACCAACTGAATCATAGTCTACGAGTTATTGCTCAGCTACTTTCAGCATCAACAATCTCCCCATATGCAAATCCATGCACTGGATCGTTGAATGTGGTATGTGTACTAGCAGCTATCTAAGCATCAACCGACTCCCCATATGCAAATCCATGCACTGGATCGTTGACGGTGATATGCTTTTAAGCTTTGAGCGATCCATGTATTCCAGAATTTGAATTCCTGGGAGAGTAGACGTGTAAAACATCTCTCTCAATCACCTGTGAAGATGAATTAACTCACTATTTTTAGTCATGGAAAACTGTTAGTGATTGCCTCTCAACATCAACAGATTGCTCTGTGAATGTGAAATCCCGTTAGGGAACTAGGACTGTTCCTCCTAGGAAGGTTGACAAGGATTCTAATATATGGCAAGAAATCCAAGTTTCCCTCAAATACCTGTGAAGGTGGCTCAACAACTTCATTCACCATGAATGGTAAACACAGAAGTTTAGGGGTTTTACCTATACCTCACAATGTGCACTTCTTGCAATGTGTCCTCACAATAGTTAGTCCCAAGAGAGGCTAGAGAACTGTTAGGTCCTATAACAACCCTTAGAAGCAAAAACTTTAGGATTACCATCAGCGTGAATGCTTTTGGTGTGCTTGACTCATTACAAGGTGCTCTGGCTGACGAGCGAATTTTCAATGAAATCACCCTGTTGAGAGAGTTCATTCAGAAACGGTTGAATTGCCTTTTCAGCTCTGCATCCTTTTGAGAGAATACAGATGAGCTACAGATACCTCAATTTGTATACTTCTTTCCTTCTCGAGAGGTAGAGCTGTGGGTGCACTTCCGACTTCATCCTTATTTGCTGCATCAAGTGCAGGTTCTCCCTTAACAATCGCTAATCTATATAAGTTCCTTATATCACCAAGGGTTGAAAGTTTGAATTAGAATGATAGTGTTTGGTACTAAGGCCTTGGTTAGAAATTGATGGATTATTCAACTTCTTGACCTTCCCCTATAGCCACTAAGGCCAAGCCATTACGGCTAAATAGATAGAGTTGATCAGAGCTATATAAAATTTGGTAGAGTATGATTAAACTTATTCTCTATTCCTTCTCAGAAATATAGCATCGGAGCAATGTGTCCTCAAGAAACAATGCACCAGAGCTAAAATGTGGGAATTAATAAATAATAGGTAAAAGAATATTAAGCCAAATTTCATAAACTCACAATTTTGAAAAAAAGTTTAACAGATTAACAAAAGTGTTCTTTTGAATTTCTCTTAGACAAATATCCAATTGAAATTCAACTCTTTTAACAAAAACATTTTGATTAATAACTCAAATCTATTTCATCTTGCTCACTGTATGTTTTCAGAAATTGTTTTGCAATTCATTCTTATCGGATATTATCTCCGACTTAAAACATAAATCATTTATAAAAAATCGAATGAATGCTTTAGTCATACAGTCCAAGGCACTAATCCCAAAGCAAACAACCATTGTTTTAATACTACAGGTCAATGTGAAACAGACATTAACAAGAGTTTTGAAAAACGTTTTACCAATAGTTGATACCTCAAGATCAAAACAATTTACTCAAATAAAATATCCTGATACCATGCGACCTAAGTTACAAGTTATCAAGTAACTTTATTTAAACAAATCGTGGAGAGAAAACAGTTTTCATTACAAAACATTTAGAGAGAGAGAGGATATATGATTTTGAAATAGAAAGATAATCCTCAAGAAATGTTCTCTTTCAAAGAAAACTTTTAGTGGCTTTTCATTCTCTGGCAAATGAATGCATATTTAGATAAAACATTTTTCACAAGAAATAGACAAGAAATTTCTTTATGCATTCAAGTTCTAAAGAATGAAAGACATATGTTAATACTAATGAATTATCAAAGATATAAATGACAAGACATTCAAAAGTACTAACATCATTCAATCATTTTGTAATAAAACGCATCTTACTACAAAACAATCAAGCACATAAGATACTTACATTATGCTAGACAATTACCATTTGTCGCTTGAAACAAACACATATTGCAATATAGATCATGGTAATTCTAAAGCATAAAAATAAGCATCCGCTAAACACTGAACATACATTGACCGAATGACAGCATTTAACTTCTTACACTACATCTCAACAATTATCACATAAGCATATTGAAAATACTCATGACAATCAGAATGTATGTAAGCTCGAGGTACTAGTTGCATCAGAGATCAAATACCTTTAAATATTAATGCTAAAATTTATGATCTTTGACAACCCCTCGCGATGTAGTAAATTACTTTTAATATCAGTGTTTTTGAAATAATCTTTTTGTCACTTAGTACAGAAATTCTAAGTGACATCACTAATATCAAAAGAATGACAACTAATATTAATGGATTTTGCAAAAGACAAGGATTACATCACTTAAACTACATATTAAGTGGTTCCATTAATATTAGCATTAAACAATTAAAAGTAAATAAAATTATAATTAATTAATATATACAAATACTTATGCTGAAACATTTGATACACATAGCATGAATAACATATGACAGCACAAAGTACGAGATCCTGGATATAAATTGACTATACAAAGAGATGCTACAATGTTAGGTCCCTAGGTCCCGGGTGATCATAGGTAATCTCATAATGATAATATTGAGTCCCGGGTGGTCACACGCCAAACATTAATAAGTTCCTAGAGATCGTAGACATCTAAATAGCATGAACACTCTCTATAAACTTTACATTTAAATAAATCAATATTAGACTAGAGTGACATACCTTAGTCAATAGAGCTTTTACTGGTGAATGATCGTTGAATGAACAATTACTCCTCTTTGCCCGAGAGATCGAACGTTTACTCCTTTTGGACAGGAATAACTTTTCAGCTACCAGTTAACATTGTTCCTCGAAACAATACCACGCTCATCCAGAAGGAAACTGCATTACCTTCAACACCCAAATATATCCTTGTAGATATTGGTCTTGGCAGCAGCTTCACTAAACTCAGCACTCTAGAAACCAGTAGTCTTGACACTAGCAGAGTAGAACCTTTAAAAACTCCGAACTACCCTTCAGCTTCTGTATCAATACCAAGTCTTCATGTGGATTGATTCCTTGTGCTAAGTGTATCTGCCTCTGGTTCAATTGAGTTAGTTCCTTGATTCGAACCCTACTCAATCTTGATTAGTTAGTGCATCTTCAATCTTCATTGAATTCACTCACTCAGAAAAACTAATGAAATACTCTTATACATGCACGGCACTACCAATCACTACTCTACTACCCAGATTCATCAAGAACTGACTCTAGGAAATGTTGTTACACAAAACCCTTTGTCATGACAGATGTGTCCTTAGTGTTTCCTTAGATTTTCAGTGGGTAGAGTAGTCTTCTTCAAATATGATTGAGATCACCTTGCATTATCTTTAAATTGACAATTTCCTTTCTAATATGCAATCACTCAATCTGGATCACTAAGTGCTCCTAAGAATCTCAACTCTTACTCAATGAGCACTGCTAGCCTTTGAACATCAAACACGACTAGTTGATCCAACTTACTGATGCTCCCCCTGTGATGCTGCTTGTAACTTTTCTTCATCTGGTGTCATCTGATCTTGAGCCCTAAATAGGATGTCAACCTTTAGAAATTCAGAGCTAAAATCAAACGAATGCTAGGGAGCTTGATGATGTTGTTCACTGCATCTAGATCATCTTAAATCAATCACAGACTCTGTGTAAGCTCTTAACTCCAAATAAGATAGCCCTTCATCACACCATGTGACTTCAGGCATGATTAATCTTACTTGATGTCTTCTCTTTATATTTACTGATTAGACTTGCTGTGTCAACTGATTCAGCCGTAGTGAATAGGAAACCTTAAGTCTATCCATTATCCTTGTAATTTCACTCAAGGTCTGGATTTCCCTATTAACTCCTCCATTTGGTCATGAAGTCCGAAAACTGAACTTTACTCTTGAATACTCCTTTCAGTGCAGACATAACATAGAACTTCATTCGTCAACAAATTCCATTACCTGCCCTCAAAGTGTTCTTACAGCAATCTGCCTAATCCTTTGAATGTGATTAATCACTGAGATGCTTCATCTATCGAATGCATGAACAAACACCAAAACTAAACAGGGTAGTCTTTGACTTGACTTCCCTTCAACTGACATACTTCACTAATGTCCTTCTTAAAAGAATTTCATTAGAAGTTGTCCTTTCTCACCAACTTCATCTTTACCGTCGAATCCGTTATCTTGATAAACCAAGTATTAGTTGATAAACCAAGTGTGAAAGCATCACTTGTTGTTGCAGCTAACTCCATTCTGATAAACTTCAACGAATAATTGACTTCATCATAAGCATTACATTTCGTGTCAGCAATAACCTCACTTCCAGTAGAGTGAGCTTCTATTTCTCTTGACCCCGATCAATACTGTTCATCCTCGAACTGATATTAGGAAACCCTTCGCAAAGAATTCCCTAGGTCTTCCTTAATATTGTGCTTCAGATCATTCAAGAGAAATAGGTAACCTTGCTTAATCATTTGAATACCAAAGCAAAAGTAGTTACATGCCTCGAACATGAAAATGTCAGAGATATATAACTTGTACATGTTGAAAGATACTCTGCATTCACAAATGATTAAGACATGTGGTCCTCAATTTTGATTGAGTCCAAGGGTTAGAGATATTTCTAAACATAGTTAACAACAAAGCATTCAAGTTCAACATGTTCATTCTTATATGACTGATCACTCCTCATCTATGTCAGCCTCAACAAGTAGTCTTGGCTATGAGCTCAGTGATCCCAACCTAACTTAAGGTGGACTAGCAGTCTATAAGAATCATGTCGTACATATATGTAGTCATAGAAGAATCAATCACTCAGATTCCTAATTCTTCTAATTCACCTTTGTTGTTCACTTTAACATTATATTATCTCTAATTACCTGAGTCAATTTAAATTTAAAAATTTAATTCATGGTTTATTATACTGACCCCTAGGCAATTCTCAAATTAGAAACAAACTCATCTTAACAAGCACATGATCAGATATAACATTTAATACAATCATGCGAGTATAAACAGATTATAGACAATGTAAACATCAAGGCACTTAGCATGCAACAAATACTCTTTCCGGTAAATGTACCCCTACAAATACCTAAGACTCTATATGCTAACATGATCAATTATCGTAAAGCAAGCATTAAATCACACAAGATCTAATCATGAAGTCAAATACTGAAAAACAAGCAACACTAACAAACTAGCATAAGTTATCTAATTTATATAGAAATCAAGGTGAGACATGCATTACATCAAACTTATAATATAATGCAGTTCAGCACTTAATACTCTATAATTAAATCAAACAAGTATAAACTAGTTAGAAAGTATACCTGTGTGATGCTTAACATTCCATCTCGAGTGATAATCAATTGATCCAAATCAATTTCCATTCTACTAACACTCATGGAAGTATCCTTGCATTTGACCTCAATAACCAATGATGTTCCTGCTTCAACCCAAATTGATACCTGATTGTTCTGCTTAAAGACCCCGACATAGAATGTCTCATGTTGTGCTTGAAAAGATCACTCTTCTTTGTATGTGTGCAATAACCCCTTGATTATCACATGTCAGTGATAATCAAACCTTGTGTATTTCTGCCACTAATGTCCTTTAACCAAATCTTCAATTGTTGTTTTGGTTCTTTGACCGATAAACTGAATTCCTTTTCAAAATCCCAAATTCTTCAGATATTGATTCGAAAACCACTGATCGAAGACTCTTCCCTAAATGAACTAATCCCCTTTCAATAACCAAATGATCCACTGAGTAGACCGATGTAGAAATACATCTCCAATGGTAAGATCAGGTCTCAACTCCATTAGAATGTTCTTCAGTCAGTTCGTTTGTCCTCAACGAACGAAGAATCAACTCCTGTTGTTTCGTTTAATAAAACATTTTGTTCAAACAGAAGTATTTAATTTTTTTTTAGGAATTTAAATAATCAAAATAAATTAAAAATGCATTTTTGATAAATAATAATAAATTTCTCAATTTCAAATTATAAATAAAATAAAATTCGAAAAGAAAGTTTTGATATAGAGATAACAAAATTTTCAAGGTATATTAAATAATCCTGAAAAAGAAATTATTTCAAATCAAAATTAATTTCCAAAGAATTTTATAGAATTTATAATCCAAAACAGTTTCAATTATAATTAAAATAAAACAGATTGAAAATATAAGTTTGATATAAAAAAAATAATAAATTTTCAAGTCATCTTAGATATTCTTGAAAATAAATTATTTCAACCAAAATGATTTTCCAAAAAGTTTTATGAGATTTATAATTAAAACTTCCAAGCTTAAATTATAATTAAAATAAAACAACTCGAAACCATAATTTTGAAATAGAAATACTAAATTCTCAAAACATTTAAAATGTTCATGAAAATAAATTATTTCAATCCAAAAATATTTTCCAAAGAGTTTTGTAAAATTTATAATTAAAGTTTTATGAAAAATAAATTATTAAACCTCAAAAATAATTCTCAAAATACTTTTAAGAATATTAAACTCAAAAGAAATTAAATTGGATTTTAGGATTAATTTTAGTTTTCAAATTAATAAAATTCTTAACTAAGAATATTAAAAATATAAAATATTTGACTCTAAAATTTAAAAGAAAATAAAATATTTTCCAAGATGTAAAATAAACTTGAAAAATAAATTATTTAAATTTAAAAATTATTTTCAAAATATTTTATATAATTAAATTCAAATTTAATTATTAAATTAATTATTAAACTAAAAACAATTTGAGAGAAAAATATTTTTTGTTTTAAATAAAAGTTAAACTATGTAGCCATGTGTCATGTTGAAACAGCCTTCTAAGAAAAAAAATTCTACATAGAAATGTTCTACATAGACTCTATCTCGAACACCAAGTAGAACTTCTACATAGGAATGTTCTACATAGACTCTATCTCGAACATTAAGTAGAACTTCTGACTTAGAAAATATTTCTAACTCCAGAATTTCTACTTAGGTTCTATCTAGAACATTAAGTAGAATATTCTACATAGAAATGTTCTACTTAGGTTCTATCTAGAACATTAAGTAGAACTTCTGACTTAGAAAATATTTCTAACTCCAGAATTTCTACTTAGGTTCTATCTAGAACATTAAGTAGAATTTCTACATAGAAATGTTCTACTTAGGTTCTATCTAGAACATTAAGTAGAACTTCTGACTTAGAAAATATTTCTAACTCCAGAATTTCTACTTAGGTTCTATCTAGAACATTAAGTAGAATTTCTACATAGAAATGTTCTACTTAGGTTCTATCTAGAACATTAAGTAGAACTTCTGACTTAGAAAATATTTCTAACTCCAGAATTTCTACTTAGGTTCTATCTAGAACATTAAGTAGAATTTCTACATAGAAATGTTCTACTTAGGCTCTATCTAGAACATTAAGTAGAACTTCTGACTTAGAAAATATTTCTAACTCCAGAATTTCTACTTAGGTTCTATCTAGAACATTAAGTAGAATTTCTACATAGAAATGTTCTACTTAGCCATCTAGAATATCTATCTCGAATATTCTACATAGGAATGTTCTACTTGGCCATCTAGAACATTTTGTACTTAGAAAAATTCTGGGCTTCAAAAAAAATTCTGGATGTCCAGTGAACCAAATGTACCCTCTTTAATCTCAAAAATAAAAATAGATCCAATCGATTTATATGTCAATCGAGTAGCTCTGATACCAATTGTTAGGTCCTGGAGATCGTAGAGGGGGGTGAATACGATTCCCAAATAAAAATCTGACTTTTATTTATTTTTGGGACAACATAAAAATTACTTTGGTTCAAACCCAGGTACTGTTCATCATCTTCTTCAACCTCAAGAACACCATTAAAATAACCAAGATAATGAACGGTAAATCATCCAAAACACACAACACAACAAGATCCAAGAATATAACTTTATATTCATTGAAGTGGGGTAGATGCTACAAACAAGTTCAAGAACATAAGCTCAAGAACACAACAAAGAAGTGATTTTTGTCTCCTCTAAAACTATTACATTTTGTAGATCTAGGAGACAAAAATCAGCCCTATCTTCTATACAAGATTTAGCAAGTGTTTACAATAGAAAGATAGAGGAGTGGTGAAGATAAAGAAAATCATGGCCCCAAAATATTAAAGTCTAGTTCGGCCATGGGGGAGAGAAAAATTTTTCTCTCTCTCCCCTTTTCTTCTTTTCTCCGAATACTCTCCCTGACCACACTAAAATTAAGACTTGAGTTTCTTCTTTTATTATAGAAAAAGGTGTAGCTTTTTGCTTTTTCCACCTTTTACTCTTGTCTTCTCAAATCATATCTTCAAAGTCATGTGCAAGCATGCATTTGGAAATATTTAATGTAAAAGTAATATTTAAATAAATATATATAATATAAATAAAGAATATCTTTATTTATAAAATATATAAATAATTAAATAAATACTTTATTTAATTAAATTAAAATATTTCCATTCCACTCTTCAATTTGTGTAGACTTCCTTATCCAAATACTTGGCCCCGTATACGTGACTCCACCACGTCCAAGTATTTGGCCTTCTAATATGTGAAGCTTTAGTAAGATCCAATCAGGTTGTGCCGTCTGTCTCTTATCCATTAGGCTGACATTTCTCCAACACTGATTTACCACCTTTGTTGATCCTCCACATGACTCAAGAAAACCAACAACTTTAGAATGATTAAAACCATATTAACCGACGAGAGCTTGCCTCCAATGTCCTGACACTTTATGCAACGGTCTGGTTCATAAGTGACTAGTCTTGATAGGGGCTCTTGATTCTGAACATGATTCCACATTCTTCTTTGCAAACCTTACTTGTAGCTTCGATTGTAATGCACTAAAATCTTCATAGACTAAGACAATCTTCTGTAGCTTCCACATCCTTGAATAGATGTCAACATCTTTTATTCTCCACTGAGGCCTGAACATGTTAATGAACTTCTTCCAGTGTGCTTCAAGTCTGTAGATGATCCTTTGATACTTTGTCTTAACTGAACTCTGTGATCCAAGATTTCTGTGCACCTGCATATTATTACATGTCCTATTCTATTGTTGAGTTATCATCAACCATTACATAGAGATTACATTTAGCATTTCTAGTACACATGAAAGTGCAGTGAGTTACTTCCCTTCACTCCTATCTCCCCTTTCAATTGTCCTAGCTGCTTCAACCAGTGTCCTGTTCTTCCTTTCTACCACCCCATTTTGCTGTGGTGTTCTCGGTGCTGAATACTGTCGTCTGATCCCTTTAGATATGCAGAAATCCATTAACACTGAGTTCTTGAATTCTGTCCCATTGTCGGATCGGATAGTCTTCACAGTCAGACTTGCTACGTTTTCAATTACCAGTACGTGTCTAATGATCTCATGTGGCACTTCATCTTTCGATGTCACAAACTTCACCCATGTGTATTTGGAAAAGTCATCGACAATTACCAGCGCATATCTTTTCCTTGACATTGACATAACATTAACAGGTCCAAACAAATCCATGTGAAGGAGTTGTAGGGGCTCGGTAATGCTATTCACTTGTTTATCCTTATGCGAGGCTCTTTTTGATTTTCCCATCTCACATGCTTCGCAGAGTCCATCTGGGGTGAACTCCATCTGCGGCAGCCCTCTCACCAATTCTCTCCTTACGAGATTATTCATTGCTTTAAAGTTCAGATGAGATAATCTTTTATGCCATAGCCAACTTTCATCAGCAGAAGCCTTGCTGTAGAAACACGTGACTTCAGACTGATCAGCAGAATTCATGTCAGCTATGAACAAATTTGACTTCCTTACTCCTTTGAGAGCAAGGCTTCCATCCTTTTTGCTTCGAATCGAACAATCATGCTTCCCAAAGTTGACGTCAAAACCCCTGTCGGTGAACTGACTAACGCTGAGAAGATTATGTCGCAATCCTTCCACAAAAGACACGTCCTCAATGATAACATTTCCACAAACGATCTTGCCATATTCCCTGGTGTAACCTTTGCTGTTATCTCCAAAAGTAACCACGGAGCCGGCTCTCAACACCAAATCTGTTAGCAGGGACTTATTGCCGGTCATATGCCTCGATGCTCCACTGTCTAGCACCCATATGACTTTACTCTTTTCCTGTTCACTGCCCTGCAAATCCATAAAGGTTAGGTGTTCTTCGGAACCCAATGATGTTTGGGCCCGGCATCAATAATTTCCTTTTTCTTTTCAGATACAGAAGGCTTTGCCTTGTTGCCATCAGGGGCATCAATCTTGACTTTGTCTTTTCCCTTGTCAACCTTGACTGATTTGTCAGGTTTGGGAGCAGACTGGTCACTCCTAACTTTAGGAGGACTTGAAGTCTTAGCCTTTGACCCCGCATGCTTTTTCTTAACACTACTAGATGTATGTTCAACAGATGCACTAGCAGTATTCATTAAATTAAAATAAGCATGCATGATGTTTACAGCACATGGCATACAATTAGGATTATTGCATTTAGCATGATTTGCATGCATGTTAGGCAAAGAAGTAGTTGCAGGCATGGTATTACAACCAACAGATTTTTCTTCCTCTACATAGAACGGGCAATAGTAAGACAAGTGATCAGTTTGATTACAGATATAGCATGCCTTTCTAGCTCGTGTAGATGTAGATACAGATGCAGGTTCAGTTTTAACTGCCTTTACAGGTGCTTTCATTTGGTCTGACCCTGCTACCCATTGTTTATATGACACCGTCTTAACCTCCTTGGTTCCTACACCTCTCTTAGCATAAGCAATCTTACTAGCTCTCTTAGAAGTTGTAGGTTCTACCACTTTTTCTTCTGAATCTCTTTCAATTTTAATCTCATGTTCAATTTTAGTAGCAACAGGATCTATGGTCCTAGGCTCAAAATGCTTAAAGATAGGTTTTCTAACATCCATTAAAACCTCAGGCACATTTTCTTTGACTAACACAGGCTCTAACAATTCAGCAGCCCTATTTTTCTTTTTCTGTGTGTAGTCAAGTCCTATGTTTACTTTTTCATTTTTACTCTTGCCTGCCAGTTTCATGTACATGTCCCTTTCTACGAAAACTTTATTAGCGGCTTCTTCAAAAGATTTACATGTTACTTTAAGCTCAGCTAATTCATTTTTAAGTTCTTCGTTAAGGTCTTCCCTAATCTTAAGCTTGTGTTCTAAAACATCTACCTGATTCATTAACTGCCTTTCCTTACTTTCTCCTGATTCTAATTCCTCTACCCTGGCCTCGAGAAGTCTATTCTTAAGGGAGAGTTTAGCATTTTCCTCATTAACAGCAATTAGATTAAGTTGGAGATTGTACATATCTTTAGTCATGGCAGCTAATTCATTTTGGTACTCAGGAATAGACATTTCATTTACGGTTAGAATTGGTACCTCTGATTGTTCTGAAGATTTTGCCATTAAAGCGAAGTTGCATAGCTCCTGATCTTCATCTTCATCAGACTCGTCCCAACCCTTCCCTTCAGTCACAACATACGCCCGGCTTCCCTTCTGTTGCTTGCTAACCAAGGCATCATATTTCTTTTTCAAATCAGCATAGGATTCCTTAGGATGAACGTACTTGGGCTTCTTGCACTCTGTTGCGAAGTGCCCCAATTCATTGCAGTTGTAGCATCTGAACTTGTTCTTGTCTACTAGGTTAGGTCTGTAGCCACTACCAGATGTGCTACTCCGACCGCTGTAACTTCCACTACCACTTACACTACTGCCTCTCCTGCCTCTTCGGCTGAAAGAACTACCAAATCGTCCTTTACCACTTCTTTGCTTCCTGAAGCTGATATGAGCAAATTCTCGAGCAATACAAGCATATGACTTGTCTTCTAATTTGTCCAGCTCTTCAAGGGTATAGTATTCATCCTCACTTTTTCGGATGGATCTTCAATGTCTAATACCACCCTTTCAGGATTAGCAGTTTTCAATGAGACAGCTGCAAGTGCCTTTACAGCAGACTCTTCAGCTACAAGTCCAGTCTCACTTACCGCTTTGTTTTCTCCACTATTGTAGGATCTTCTTCTGTCATTTTGTTCCTGCTCCAGCTCGTAGGTCTTCAAAACACCATACAGCTTTTCCAGAGAAGTATTTTTCAAGTCTCTTGACTCTCGAATGGCAGTGATCCTGTGTTCCAGATGTTTAGGCAAATTCAATAGAAACTTGATATTTGAATCTGCTAGTGGATAGACTTTATCTCTTATACTCAGCTCGATAAGCAATTTAATGTAACGTTTGTAAACATCCGCTACGCTTTCTCCTCGTTCGCATCTGAACGATTCATATTCAGATATCAGAATGCGTTTGTGATTATCTCTAACTTCCTCGGTCCCCTCCATCACCACAGCCAGTTTATCCCACATGGCTTTAGCTGTTTTTAATCCCTTTATTTGAACATAGTACTCTGAGTTTAGGGATTCAATTATGACGTTGCGTAAAGACGCATCCATACCAACCAATTCTTTATCTGCGTCTGAAAACTCCATTTCCTCTTTAGGAACAGACCGGGATGGAATTAGTATCCCTCCTTCCATTCGCTCTGGCTCAATTCTCATGGGTATGTATGGACCGTTTTCCAATATTCTCAAGTATACCTTGTTTATTGATTCAAGGTAAGCTCTCATCCTTCCGGTCCATTCGTCATAATGTTGTGCATCAAACGGAGGTATCTTAAATCTGTGTGCGGCGGCCATTTTAATGAAATTTAAAATTAAGATAATACACTTTTCAAATTACAATAAATTGTATTTACTTGAAAAATTAATTATCTCACTTTAAATGTCCAACACTAAATATCCAACGGATTTTACACTTAAGATTCAAGCAAGTTAGTTTTAATCACAGGAACAGTAGCAGGGTCCACAATTTTTCAAGTCCAAACAAAAAGGTGTCCACTTTCTAGTTGACAGAAGTTCGAAATTGTCCTTTTTGTTTAGCCAATCAGTTGATTCCAGCTTTGACCACAAGAAAATCCACAAAAAGTACTTTCCCAACAACTCTAGATCAACCGTTCACAATAAGCCACTTGTCCCTTGAACATTAAATGTTACATTTCTACCCGCATCTCGATCTTCGCCTGGACCCATCTCGATCTCGATCTGTGAAAATCTCGATCTCGATCTGGGAGAATCTCGATCTCGATCTATGAGGATCTCGATCTCGATCTGTGAAGATCTCGATCTCGATCTGTGAAGATCTCGATCTCGATCTGGGAGAATCTCGATCTCGATCTATCGCCTGGATCGAGATTTGCCTTTGCAGTGTTTTACTTCACTTGTAAATCTCGACCCGCATCTCGATCTGCTGTGGATCGACATTTGCCTTAGTAAATATGCACACATCCAATGTTGACCTTCTTTAGTGACTAATTGAGGATTAACCTTTATGAGCAAGTTTCCTTAGCTTCTTCAATTTCTTTTCCTCACTCAATTCAAATGAGATCTTCTATTACTGACATGAACTTGCCTCCAATGTCCTGACACTTGATGCAATGGTCTGGTTCATAAGTGACTAGTCTTGTAGAGGTTCTTGCTTCTGAATGTCAGTTCTCATTTGTTGATTAACCTTTACATTATCCAGATGTTGATATACATTACATGAAATCACTTTGGCCTTCTTGATACTTCCTTGACATTAATTTGATTCTCCATTAGATAAGTTAGGGCATGAGCAATACTCAGATTGAACTTCTTCTCACTTATGCATCCTTGATTAACCAAATTAGTTACTTGTAGTTACCAAGTATCATTACCATTTCTTCAGTTGATTGATTCCATGTGCTTCTTCAGTTTCTCTTGTTTTGCTGTTGTTTTATCTTTTACTTAGTTGAGTTACAAAATAATTAAGTGTTACAAGTTAGTACACCTACGCCTTTCAACAGGACCAAATAAATCAAGATGCAGTAAGTGAAAATGTTGATCAATTGAATTTTCAATTTTTCTCTTGAAAGATGTCTTCTTTTGTTTGGCCTTTTGACATGAATCACAAAGTCCATCAGGATGAAATTGAACTTTTGGAATACCTCTAACTAGGTCCTTTTTCACTAATTCATTAATTTTTCCAAAATTCAAGTAACACAGCTTTTTATGCCAATTACAGCTTTCCTAGGATGATGTCTTTCCAAGTAGACAAGATAAAGGACCATTAGAATTATCATCCAAGCTAGCTTTAAAAAAATTGTTATGTCTGTGACCAATAAGAACTACTTTCCCATTTTTCTTGCTTTTCACTTCACAATGAGTTCCATGAAATTCCACAGAATAACCTCTGTCTGTCATTTGACTCACACTTAGTAGATTATGTTTGAGTCCTTCAACCAGAGCTACATTTTCAATGATGACATTTCCAATCACAATATTGTCATATCCCAGTATTCTTCCTATGTTGTCATCTCTATAAGATACTACTGGGCCAACCTTCTCCTCAAACTCTGAAAGCAGAAATTTATTTCCAGTCATATGTGCAGAACATCCACTATCAATCACTAGGATGTTTTTCCTATTTCCCTGCAATCAGTAAATGCAACTTAATTAGTAGGTTTAGGGACCCAAACTATTTTGGGTCCTTTCTTTGAAAACTTGTTAACTTTTATAGCAGAAGTACTTTTATCAGAGTTTGTATTAACAGAGTTTACAGAAGCAGAGTTTGCATTCACAGAGGTTGTAATGTCAGAGTTTACACTTCTTTTATCAGATTTTATCACATATATTTGCTTGACAGTTTGTTTGGGAGAATTATTTATTTTAGGTTGTGGTTTATAAAAATTATAATACAAATTTTGATATTCTTTGCATGTATAAATGGAATGCCTCATACTACCACAATGAAAACAAGGATTATGTCTAATTTGTTTTCTATCCTCAATCCTAGGTTTTTTAGGCTTTTTATTTTTCTTTTGTTTGCAGTCAACAGGAAGGTGATTTGAATTATCACAAGTAAAGCATATTTTACTATGAGCATCAGGAATATTCATGTAGTTAGTCTCCTTAGTAATTCCTATTTTGCCATTTCTATTTCTTTTAACCTTTTTAGGTTTTCCTTTATTGGTGACTACCTTCAACTTTTCCTTAAGTTGCTTCTGTGAAATTTATCCTATATTTACCTTTTTAGGTTCTCACACTATTATTCTTGGAGCATTCAGTAGGAGTTTCTTTAACCCTTCCTCTAACAAATTTTACAGGTTTATTCAATATTCCTTTTATGTGAGCTTTAGTGTATGTATCAGATTCATATCCTAGAGTAGAAGTCCAATTCTTGTTAGTTAGCATTTGTTGGACTTTCTTTCCAGAGTTTGTCCAAACTCTGAATGTTTCCATTTCTTTTGCTATTTCTGATTTTAAGTATTCAACTTGAATTTTCAATTGTGTTTGCATGTGAATAGCATTATCAAAGTCTTTCTTTATTTTCAACATTTCGGAGTTTTCAGATTGAAGCATGTTATTTCTAGTAGTCAGAATTTGTATCTCAGATTTTAATCTATCATTCTCCAAAGTCTGAGATTTAAAGCTAACATGTAAAGATCTAAGAAAAGACTTTAGTTCATAGATATTATCAGTTTGAAAGTTAAAGACAGAGTCAGGTACCTTATTAGAGTTTAGAGCATCAGTATTTTCCATAAGTGCATAATTTGTTTCTTGTTCAGAATCTGAGGAATCCATCCAATCCTTCTTTGATCTTATTAAAGCTTTCCCTGATTCCTTACTTCTGCATTCAGTAGTAAAGTGTCCCATCTTGTTACACTTGTAACACTTAATCTTTGATTTATCAATAGTTTTTTATTTCCCATCTCTATCTTCTCTTTTCTTAAGCCTTTCTTTCTTTTTTGACTCTTCATGCTTTTTTTGAAAATTTGCTTTCTTCTTGTATTTTCTGTACTTCATCTTTTTGAAGCCTTTCATTATCAATGCAACCATCTCCATCATATCAGAGTCTGTGGAGTCATTAGAGTTTGCTTCAGAGTTTGTCTCAAACTCTGATTCACTGCTTTCTTGAATTACTACCTCTTTTCCTTTCCTTGTTGAGACCTTAAGCACCTTTTCTTTTGGTTCTTCAATCTTGGTTTCAACATTCAAAGCAATAGATCTTGCCTTGCTGCTCTTCCTATTTCTTCTTTGTTGTAACTCTAGGTCATGAGTTTTTAATTTGCCATATACTTCATCTAATGACATTTCATCTAAATCAGACCTGTCTCTAATTAGAGATGTCTTTAGATCCCATTCTTCTGGAAGAGCCCTTAGAAACTTGGTCTTTGAATCTTCATTGTCATATACTTTATCCACCAAAGCCAAGTTATTTAATAGAGTTAGAAATCTGTCATAGATATCTATTAGAGATTCATTCTGTTTTGCCTCAAAGTATTCATACTCCTGAATTTACACAGATCTTCTATTTTTCTTGATTTCCCTAGTTCCTTGACATTGAACCTCTAGAGCATCCCAGATTTCCTTTGCAGTTTTGCATGTTATAACCATGTTGGACATTACAGAGTCAAGACTATTTTATAATATGTTCTTTACCTTGGCATCTTTGAGGACTTCTTGTTTTTCTTCATTAGTCCACTCCTTTTTGTCTTTGAGGATATAATGTTCAAGAACTTGTCTTCCATCCACAATAGTTACAGGTATCAGTTTTGTTAGCATGTACTGGCCTTCATTGATCATGTTCAAGTAATCAGGATCTATTGCTTCTAAGAACATCAACATCTTCACCCTCCATGTAGGGTACTCAGCTTTCTTTAAGATAGGAATTCTTATACTCTCATACTTGTTTCCAGACATGATTTATGATCTAACAATTGAATTCGAACTGCCTACTCTGATACCACTAGTTTGCCCAGATGAATAAACTATTACAGACGGGGGGTTGAATGTAATAGTACTAGTAAATCGATTAAGAACACAATTATGTAAAAGATGAATAATGTTCTGTATTTAAAATAATGAATAGGTTACAAAACTCTCTCAAGATGTTCTTTCTTCTCAAGAGCTGCTAGGTTATGAATATTATGATTTGCAAAGATATATTGTTGTTAACCTATGCTTGTGTTTATATAGACACAGTTATAATTCAATTACAAATCAGATTAGAAATAGAATAGCTTTACATAAGGAAATAGTCTTGCATTAGGATTCCTTCTTACTATCATATTCAGACTCTGATTCGAATTGCTTCTTGACAAACTCTGATAATAAACTTTGTCGGTTATTATTCTCTGATAGAGCATTCTCTTAGAGTAAACTCTGATTGAGTATTCTCTGATAGAGTAAACTCTATCCGACAGTTCCTTAAACTCTGATGGCGTCAGCAATGTAAACTCTGACTTGTATTCTCTGACAGCCATCAATGTTTGCTTCCTAACACTTCTCAGCATCTAAAGCTTTGTTCTTACTTTCTATTGTATCAAATTGTTGAACAATCTTCTGAGCAATTTCTTTCTTCTTGGCCAATGGATCTTTCTTACACAACACAACCTCTAATGCCTTGATTTGATTTTCCACCTCTCTTCTTAATTCATCATTTTCTTTCTCCCCCTTTTTGTTATCATCAACAGATGCTAAGGTTTGAGAAAAGATAGGTGTTTCTAGAAGACTGTTGAGAAGCTTGAC
This sequence comes from Oenanthe sinensis, assembly GCA_028671895.1. Taxonomy (NCBI): domain Eukaryota; kingdom Viridiplantae; phylum Streptophyta; class Magnoliopsida; order Apiales; family Apiaceae; genus Oenanthe; species Oenanthe sinensis. The sequence goes on from CM053814.1 coordinate 26,597,332, forward strand.
TTGAGTGATTTGGTTTGCTAGAATTTGATTCATGCTTATTTCCATAGCAGTGACCCTTTTCTCTAATTCCATAACTTTTTCTTTGGCTGTAGACTCATTATCAAGCATGTTCTTAATCCTGCTCATGAAAGTGAGACCAAGTCTAGAGTCAATAGTGGTATCAAAGTGTGTCCTTGCACTATCAATTTCATCTCTGATTTTCTTCAATTCATTCTTGGATCCTGTGACATGCATCTCTTGGAGTTTGAGATGATCCCTATAGAAACTCAGAATTCTCCTTTATACAGGGTCCTCTACATTCACTTCAACCCTAGATCTTATATAGTGCGAAACTATTGCTCTCTCAGTATCAGCCAAATTATTTTCATCACTAGTCATTATAGGCTCCAACACATCATCATCAGAGTCAAATTTAAAATCTTTAGGATTCATATAAGAAATGTTAGTTGGCATTATTTCTAGAGTTTTTTTTCCACTCCTGAATTCTTCTTCAGTTTCCACCAGACCCAGTATTTTCTCAACCTCTTGAATAGTGGAAGCTGCCAATTTCTGATAGTGAGGATCTTCATGTTGAAATGTGTCAGCATTTAGATTATACTTAACTTCATCACCCTCCACTATATGGGCATCTGCAACTCTTGCAACAACTCCATTTCCTTCATCTCCCCTAACTCTAACCCCATCTCTTGGGTGAGTTCTGCTACAAATTTCTTAGTTTTAGAAGTTGAAGCTTCATGAGATGGCGAAATTGGTTTCTCTCTATTATTTCCTCTTTCACTCTTTTCTCTCTTTTCTTGCATCATGATCTTGTCCTGGATTCTCACATCTCCCTCACAATGCTCTCCTTTTACATTACCTTCTAAGGTGGAACTCTCTTTGCTCACACCCTCTCCTTTTGCCTCCTCAGAAGAAATTGAGGACCTCTCATTCACACTATCTCTTTTTTGCTGGGTATGCAAACCCTGCCTCTCTACACCTCACCCACTCCATTCAATCCTAATAATGTTTCTGCAATCGTAACAGATGTGTCATCAATTGGAATAAAAGTATTGATCGATGGATTTAAGATATCCATCAATTGATGAAATGAAGTCAATGGATGTTGGATATTATCAGTTCTTTAAGAAATATCTATTGACTTAGGAGAATTTTCATGAAAATCATTATTAAACTTCTCAACCAAGGTGTTATCCTTATTTAGTGAGTCAGATGAGAGTGTTGGTTCCACCCTGAGTTGTAAAGAGGGTGAATTTGAAATATTGATGTTTTCAATCGTCAAAGTTTCTGAAGAAAGAGATTTTGAAGAAGATTGAGGAAAATGAATAGATAATGAATGGGGTTGTGTCTCAGCATTTGCCTGAGACACATCAATAGAAGAAGCTGAAGGCTCCACCAAATTTTCATTTGGCTTTGCAAATGTGTGTGCCCCTAGTGCAACTCTATTGCTATGCTTTCTTCTTTTAAAGGCTTGAACTACCTTGTGTCCCTTGTCCCCAACAGATGGTCCTGGTTGAGACCTCTTTTCAATAGCTACACCTTGTTGAGAAGATGTAACTAGGGATATGTTTAAGTCCTTTATCACAACCTCAATCTTTTGAGAGATTGGGCTGGTGGTTGGTTGGACATTGTCACCCTTACCATCCTTATTCTTCTGACGTTCTTGATGTTGGCCAGTTCCCTCACCCTTAATAACCACCTTCACACTCCCCTCAGTTATTTTTCTTTTTCTGGATTTTACAACAACAGTCTGTTAAGAAACTGTTGAGGTGGTTTCCTTGGATTTGGATTTGGAGGGTTTTGCAACTTGGGTAGGAGGGATGGGGTATTTCCAACTCCCTCCATTATTGCAGAAGGCAAAGAAATTGGGACTTCAATATCAGAGAAAGGAATGTTATGAGTTTTTAGATATACCTTTACAAAGGGAGAATAAATAACGCTTAACTTAGTGTGTAAGTTGATTCTTACTAAATCCTTAAAGACCCTTTTATTCTGAGTCCAAGCTTCCATTGTTTCCATTTCCCCTGTGATCTCATATTTTCCAATTGCAACATTAATAAGCAGCATAAAGTATCTTGAAAAATAAATATTGTTCTTTCTAGATGCTTTATTCCCTAATTTAGCACTCAATTCATTTAGGAGCAGTGTGCTAAAATCAAAATATTTATCAAATAGGATACTATAAGCAATTTCTTGCATACTTATGGTAATAACATCAAAATTGCTTGTTTTCCAGAAAATACTTTGATAATAACATTAAAGAAATAGCTCTATTCTTTTCTAAGATTCTTTCTAAAAACTTCACTTAATTTAGTTTCAGAATTAACATAATTAACAGTAGCTAGCATGCCCCTAATTTCATTATCAGTGGGTGATTTTTCATAGTTATTAGTAAGGATATCCAAGCATTCCGAAATAATTGCACTAGTAATAGTGTAAGATTTACCTTTACAAGTGTACGACATTACCTTCCCATCTTGTGAGACTTCTGCAGAGTTCCAAAGCTCTTCAACAAATGAACACACTATAGTAGGTGATGTTAGTGTTGGTGTCCTAGAGACAATACTTTATGATAAACAATTAAAGATTATGTTTACTTGATTATTTAATTAATATTTATTATATCTTTATTTACTGCGTTATAAATTGAAAGTATAATAAATGTCCTTGGAATATTAATGCGAATTATATATCTTTAAGTATGTGACTTAAAAATGAGATTATATTAACAGTATTATATTCCTAAAAGTCCCTAGTCGAGTATTATTATTTAAGGACAATAATAATGCAATAAGACTAGCATGTTTATTGATTGATGACCACATCTCATTGGTCATAGGTATGGTGATACTAAAGTTAAGAACATAAGTGCATGCCTCAATGCATGGCACTAGACAGACCCGCTATGAGAATCTACATATTAATAAGTGTCATAAGAAATTCTCACTGTGATAATGATGTAATGATCCTTTGACTTGAAATCATTATATTTTGTATGAGAATTAATATACTTTGATTACACTCAAAGTTACCTTTAACCGGGTAATGATAAAGGTGGACATTGGGTATGCTATGAATCGTATGAGAAATATGAATGATAGATATATGATTTAACCCTCATATTTTAGGAGTGATATTATTAGCCTCTTGATTGAGTGAGACTATAAAATGCATGGTCATGCTCAAATATTGATTTGATTAATAGTCTACTCATTAATAGCCTCAAACGTTGAAGAGGATGACACAATACATGCCTCGAGTTTGATCTATAATATAAGGTTAAATGGATTATATTACATTGTACATTATTTACGAAAGGTTTAATTGAATCACCAATTATTATTATTACTTGGGTAGCAATGATGTATTACTAGATGCCGTTCATTGTTTATAATTTTATTATTAGAAAATAAAATTATTGTCAACGTAATAATAACCTAAAGGGTCACACACAAAGAACGTTTAAACAGAGTGTTATTTAAATTATGAATTTAAATACTGTTATTATTATTAATTCGAATTTATTTATTTAATTAATCATTATTTAATTAATTAAGTGACACTTGATTAATTATATACATATTAGAATTCGAATTTAATAATAATATAAATCTGAAATCTGAATGGGTTTTGAGAAGTCCAATCATAATAGGGTTTTGGCCCAAATCCCTCTCTCCCCTATATGTACATAAAGATGTATAGTTTAGGGTTAACAGTTAAGATAATTTGTTTTTAATAAAACCCTAGCAGCTCTACGTTTCTGAGAGGCTAGAGAAAGAGAGAGACAAAGAGGCAGAAAACAGGCTAGTACCTAACTCCGGTGATCGTTAGACTATACGACGTTCATGTGGATACCGATAGATAGCAGATTCCTGTGAAGGGCTGCTGTGATTCATTGCTTTTGGACCTCTATAATCATCATAAGGAAAGCTTTAATAAGGTACACATCCGATTTTCCATAATCATCCGTCAATTATACACGGATCCTGCGTTTGGGATTCGTTATTTTTTATTATTTTGCATAATTCCTCTGCGTATATGTGCCCGAATCCCAACAGGTGCTTCACTTAGAGCCTTAGATACCTTGAAATCGCCCAAAAACTTCATCAATGGATGAAAATCAGCAGGAGCATCATCCACTGTTAAGCATGCTACGAAGTTGTTTTTCTTATAGATGAAACTTGTTGATGATGATATCTTCTTCTGGGGTGCCATTTTTGTTCTTAGAAAGTGATTAAGAAAGAGTCTTGAGAAGAAACTAGTAAACTGCTTTAGGGTTCTTTAGAGAGAAACAGAGATTTAGATATTAGAGTTTAAGTGCGAAAAATAGCAAGTAAGGATGAATGAGAAATGAAACTGCTATTTATATTTTTGAAATTAAAAAGACTTGAGAAATCAGTTTAATTCAATAAAGTGAGATACTAAATAAAAAGTGATCGTTGAAAAGTAGAAAGAATTCTAAGTGAATTACTCTAAATAGCAATCGATTGATATATATATATATATATATATATATATATATATATATATATATATATATATATATATATATATATATATATATATATATATATATATATATATATATATATATCTGTCAATTGATAAAATAGAGTATCAATGGCTATGATTTGATCAATGGATGTATAGAAACTATAGAAATTCCATTACCATCGATGGGTAATCACATCCATTGACAAAAAGTAATTTATCCATCGGTAAATAATTACCTTGGTATTTATTTGTCAACAGATAAATATCCATCGATAGATTAAATTTTATCAGTTGATAAAAATTATCCATTGAAGGCTAAAAAATATCCATTGATAGTTAATATATTTATCAATTGATCACAATGATTGAACATATAAATACAAACAATGGTTGCATGCAACTAAATATAACTTAGTAGATATTTTAAGCAAAATTTAAGTAAAATTGAGGGTACCTAACTCACAGACTAATCTATTTAAAGTAGATTCATCTACAGGCTTGGTAAAAATGTCTGTAAGTTGTTGTTTACTAGGGACAAAATGTAATTCAACTATACAATTCATTACATGTACCCTAATGAAATGATACCTTATGTCAATGTGTTTGATTCTAGAATGTTGAACATGATTTTCTGTTATTGCAATGACACTTATGTTATTATAGAAAATAGAAATCTTGTTCATGTTGAACTCATAATCAAATAATTAATTCCTCATCCATAATATTTGTGCACAACAACTTTTAGCTGCAATATACTCATCTTCAGCAGTTAAAGTTGACACTGAGTGTTTCTTCTTGCTGAACCATGACACAAGTTTGTTTCCTAGAAATTGATAGGTGCCTATTGTAATTTTCTTATCTATTTTGTAACCTTTGTAATCTGCATTTGAGTAGCCTATTAGATCAAAACCAGAATCTCTAGGATACATAATACCTAAATTTGGTGTACCCTTGAGATATCTAAAAATTCTCTTAATAGCAACTAAATGAGATTATCTAGGATCAGCCTGAAATCTAGCACACAAATATGTAGAGAACATTATATATGGCCTTCTAGCAGTTAAATATAAAAGTGAGCATACAATGCCTCTGTAACTTGAAATGTCCACTTTAGCTTCCTTAGTATTCAATTCAAGTTTAGTGGCAGTGGCCATGAGAGTTTTAGCAGAAGAACATACACTTAAGTCAATTCTGTAACAAGTCATGAATGTACTTTGTTTGATTTATAAAAAAAACTATCCTTAACTTGTTTGACTTGCAAACCAAGAAAGTAGGTAAGTTCTCTCATCATGCTCATTTCATACTTACTTTGCATTAATTTGGCAAACTTTTTACAAAGTCCCTCATCAGTTGAGCCAAATATGATGTCATACACATAGATTTGAACAAGAATAATTAAGCCATTAACATTTATATGAAATAAATTTTATCAATAGTACCTCTTGTGAAGTGATTCTCAATGAGAAATTGAGATAAAGTGTCATATAAGGCCCTTGGTGCTTGTTTCAAGCCATAGAGTGCTTTGAGCAGATAATAGACAAAGTCAGGAAAATTTGGATCTTCAAAATCAAGATGAATATGTTCCACATAGACTTTTTCTTCTAATTATCCATTCAAGAATGCACTATTTACATCCATATGGTAGACTTCGAAATTAACATGTGCAGCATAGGCTAGAAAAATTCTGATTGCTTCTAATCTTGCAACTGGTGCAAAAATCTCATCAAAATCAATTCTTTCTTCTGGTGAATAACCCTTTACTACAAGTCTTGCCTTGTTTCTAGTCACAATACTAGTTTCATCCATCTTATTCCTAAATACTCATTTTATACCAATTATTGATCTGTCTTTTAGTTTGGGCACCTACTTCTATACTTTGTTTCTTTCAAATTGATTGAGTTCCTCTTGCATAGACAATACCCAATCAGAATCCTTGAGAGCATCTTCAACTCTTTTAGGTTCTTCTTGAAATAGAAAGATGCTATACAGACACTCATTTTGAGTAGCACTTCTTGTTTTGATACCATATTCTGCATTTCCAATGATTAAATCAAATGGATGACTTTTTGTCCATTTTCTTTATGAAGGTAAATTCCTTCTTGATGATGAAGCTTCATTGTCATTGTTGTTGTTGTACTCATATTGATTTGAATTTGAAGATTGATTTTGAAACCCCCCATGAGTTGGATACCCTTGATGTGGAGTGTTGATTATCCATTGAAAAATTATCAGTTGATGTATTATCAGTCGATGGATGTCTATCAACTGATAAATTATCCATTAATGTTGTGACATCAACTGATATTGGGTTTTTGAGTACTTGTGAATTTATTGGAATGACTTCTTCATCACTTTCTTCATTTGTTTCATTGGATTCATTTTCAAATTGCAGTGTGTCATGATTTCCTTTATCAAATAAGCCTTGAATCTTCTTATCATCAAAAACTACATGTACAGATTCCATAATAATGTGTAGTATAAGATTATAGACTCTGTAGGCTATGATTGACTGTGCTTACCCAACAAATATGGCTTCATCAGTCTTGGCTTCAAACTTTCCTATATTTTCACCTTGATTTCTTAGGACATAACATTTGCAACCAAAGACAAGAAGAAATCCCACTTTTGGCTTTTTCTCTTTCTTGATCAATTGATATGGAGTCTTTTCTTGAGCCTGATTTACTAAAGAGATGTTTTGAATATAACATGCTGCATTAATGGCCTCAGCCCAGAAATATAATGGTAATTTAGCATCTTCCAACATAGTTCTAGCTGCTTCAATCAATGTTCTATTTTTCCTTTCAACTACCCCATTTTGCTAAGGTGTCCTTGGTGTAGAAAAAGTGTGGATAATTCTTTTGGCTTCACAAAACTATTTCATTGTAGAATTCTTGAATTCTCTTCCATTGTCACTCTTTATTTTCTTTACATCCAATCCAAGACTTTTCTCAACTTTTATGATATGCTTGATGATGAGATTACTTGCTTCATCTTTGAAGTGTATAAAATAAGTCCATGAGAATCTTGAAAAATTATCTACAATGACTAGAGCATGCTTTTTCTTTACTATAGACATTATGTTGACATGATCAAACAAATTCATATGTAAAAGATCCAAGGGCTTCTCATTTGATGATTCCAATTTAGACTTGAATAATGTCTTCCTTTGTTTGCCTTTTTGACAAGCATCACATAGTTCATCCTTGACAAATTCCATCTGTGATAAACCTCTCACTTGATTTTTCTTGACCAATTGATTCATGGGTTTAAAGATCAAGTGACCTATTTTCTTATGCCATAGCCAAATCTCATTTCTACTTGCCTTAGAGAGTAGACAAGTCATTGAATTTGCATTTGTTGAGTTTAAGTCAGCTATGTATACATTTCATTTCCTATTCTCACTCTTGACTAGGCTTTCATCTCTATTATTAAAAATTATGTATGCCTTAGTTGTGAAACATACTTTATTTCCACTGTTACATAATTGATTAATGCTTAACAAATTGTGTCTTAAGCCATCAACTAATGCAACAGGCTCAATGATGACATTCTCTTTTGAAATCAAGCCATATCTCATGGTGTAACTCTTGTTGTCATCTCCAAAAGTCACTCCAGGGCCAGCTCTCTCCTCAAACTGTGTGAGCAGAGATTTGTCTCCAGTCATATGCTTTCAACATCCACTGTCCAAGTATCAAAGATTTCTTCTTTTTTCCTGCACACATCCAAAAATAATCAAGTTGATTTTGGTACCCAAGTTGTCTTGGGTCTTTTCTTATTAGTTGCTACCTTTGGTTTGGTTTCTAACTTTTGTACCTTTGGTTTAGGTGGTTTTAATTCCACTTCAAGCTTAGGTGTTGGTTTCCTTTCCTTAGGATTCTCAATGCTAATTCTTGAATTATTCATGCTTGTAGAGTTAGAGAAATTATATGCATGAATATTGGTGTTTATATTCCAAGGCATAACAGGCATATTCATGTTGGCAAATGCAAGATATGGATTAAATATATAAGGCATAGATGCATATTAAGCATGAATAGCATGAGAAATAACTAGTTGAGGAAAAACAGAATTTGCAGGCATGTTGGATATGGCAGACATATTAGATTTGCAATGCATAGACAAATGATTTTTATTACCACATTTAGCCCATATCTTTCTAGGAGCATACATGTTAGATGTGTAGTTGTTGTGTTTGTTTATGTCTGCCTTACCATTTCTGTTTTGTTCCTTTTTCTCATTAGGCTTAATTTTAGGCTTTATCTTTTCTAATTTTTCTTCCAATTGATTCTTGAATAAATGCCCTATGTTAGCCTTCTCAACTTTGTTTTGAGGTTTAGAGGAGCTACCTTCCTCTACAAATTTAACAGGTCTGTTAAGCTTGGTTTTTAAAGTAGATTGTTTAAAAGTTGATGATTTCTCAATCGATGGATGATTATCTATTGAGTCAACATCATCAATCGATGGATAATCCTTATCAGTTAATTCATGATTAACAATCGATTGCTCCTTATCCAATGTTTGATTTTCATTAACAGCTAGTCTCTCAAGAGTTTTAAACAACATGATGAAAGAGTTTATTCCATGAATGTCATTCAGCTTTTTGCTAGCTTTACTAGACCTGTTCTATTTGTCAATGGTTTGTAATTCTACTTCTAACTGTTCTTTCAAAGTTTCTATTTTCTTTTTGCATTCAACTAATAACTCTCTAGTATCTCCGTTTTCTACCTTGAGTCTATCCATCTACACTAGCTCACTCTCCAAGTATGTATTCCTTTCAGTTAGAGATTCCATGGTACTTTGAGTCTAGTATTTTATTTGTTTAAGGACTTAAGAGTGACATGTAAGTTATAAAATTCATTAGACATTTCAATAGTTGTAGTATTGCATTAATCCTTAGATAACTCAAATAGATTTGTAAAAATTACCTGATTGCTAGAGGAACTAGCTTCCTGATCATTTCCTCTTCAGAGTCATCCTCAGCAGCCCAGTCCTTTTCTTCTGTTACAAAAGCCTTTTCTTTTTGTTTCAGCAAATCAAAATACTTTTTCTTGTAATCAATACCATCACTGAACTTTGACTTCTTTTCCATTTTTGGCTTTCTGCATTCATTCAAAAAGTGACCAGCCAATCCACAGTTGAAATATTTGAATTGAGTTCTGTCAACAAGATTCGTGTTTTGTTGACTCTCTTTTTTGAACTGGGATCTAGGCCTTTGCATTGGATTTCTTTTGAATTTGAGCTTTGAAAATTTTCTTGATAGGAAAGCTAGATGCTCATCTATTTCATCAATATCTTCCTTGGTATATGACTCATCATCCTCAACTAGTTCTTTTCTCTTACTAGTTGAAGACTCATCATGCTTACAACCACTTGTAACTTTTCCATTAGTCACCTTCCTTCCTTCTTCAATAGCAACATCTTCATAGGTCTTTGCAACTTGCTTATCCTTAACTACCAAGGCAATAGACTTTTCCTTCTTCTAACTTTTCTCAATCTCCTCATCTTGATGTAATTCCAACTCATAAGTCTTCATGAAAGGCATATGACTAGGTTTATTTGTAATAATTAGATGAAAAATCAACTCAGATAAGAAAAAAAAGTAAATAATATATATGATAAAATGAATCTAGACAAAGAAAGTCAACTAGACACGAAGAATCAAATTATCAGAAGTATTTTGTTGAGGTTGCTACTCTACACTGGAAAAAGTTCATTAACATGTTCAAACATTATTGAAAAATAAAGGAGTAGTATTTCAGAAGAGTTCAGGAGATACAGAAGATTTCAAGTTGCTACTACAGAAAGATTCTAGAAGAAGAAAACAAAGAGGAAAAGCAATAAAGTAGAAGAAGGACAGAAGACCACAGCTTTTAAAGTTAAAAGATGGAGAATATTTATTATAGTATGACACAAATGAACCAGACAGTACATTTGTGTGTCAACTAAATTAATAAATATTCATCATCTAGCTTAAGTAGTTTTATGACAGAAGACAGAGCAAAGACGAAAAGATTTCAAAGCTGACAACAAGGTTATACAATTCAAGATAATATTTTAATTCTACTATTAAAAGTAAATTAATTATTTAATTTATTTAATTAAATTAATTCAAGTTGAATTTAATTTATAAATTATTTAATTAAATTAAGTAGAATTAATTTATTATAAAAGAAATGACTTGGTATGACTTGTAATAAGTCTTTTTAGACTTTATTAAAAGTCATACCGAATTTAAGTTAAAAAGTCATACTGAAATCGTCAAAGAAAGGTCATACCGAGATTGGTGAAGAAAAGGTCATACAAGCTGATGAAAATGTCATCCCGAGTCTTGAAGTAAAGGTCATACCAAAATCTTGATAAGAAAGTCATACCGAGTGTTGAAGCAAAGGTCATACCGAATCTTTAGTGCAAAATGTCATACTGAGATTTCTAAAGATCATACCGATTTTTGGAAAGTCATACCGTGCTTTTTAGAAAGTCATACAAGTGTTAATGAAAGTCATACACGCTTAAATAAAGTCTGAAAAAATGTCATGTTCTATAAAGTCATATAGATTTAGGATTCCTCTATAAATATGAGGCAAGTACTTCATATTTTGAGTTCGTTGAAAAACATTCAAATTCAATAATTTGTCTGCATTGTAATATTCACAGACTTTCTGTGCTGGTTTGAAATAGAATTGTTAAATTAGAACAATTCATGTCAAAATTGTTCTAGAATATTTTATAAGTTATATACACTTTCATCATATTAATTTTGTAATACTTTTCAAGTTAAAAATCATATCTTCTACTTGAATAATATTTCATTAAAATTAATATTTCGTGATTAATTAAAATATTATTTTAAATCTAAAATTTCATGATTAAATATATATATATATATATATATATATATATATATATATATTGTATTCAACCCCCCCCCCCCATTCTACAATATCAGGGACCAACACTTCAGGATTCCATACAGCTTGTCAAGAGTATATTCCTTATAGTCAGAAGATTGTCTTATAGAAAAGTCTTTGCTTTCCATTCCTTGGGTAGAGATCTCAAGAACTTGAGATTTGTATCATTAATAGCATATACTCTTCCATATTGTTTCAGTTCATTCAGAAGTTTTCGAAACCTACTATATGTGTCATTAATTTCTTCACCACTCTTAAAGTGAAATGCCTCATATTTTTTAATCAAGAGTTACATCTTGTTCTTTCTTACTTGCTCAGTGTCTTCACATAGAGTTTGAAGAGTATCCCAGACTTTTTTAGAGGTTGTACAATTAATAACATTGTCAAACATATCTTTCTCAAGACCATTAAACAAAATGTTCATAGTCTTTTTATCCTTGTGTACTTCATTTTCATCATCATCTGTGTATTCACTCACAGGTTTTGGAATAAGCTTGTCTGGTGCTTGAGTACCATCTGCATTCACACTTGTAACTATTTTTATAGGTACATGTGGACCTTTCTCTATACAGTTAACATAAGAGGGATCAATAGATAGCAAATGCAAATGCATTTTGACTTTTCAGAGAAAGTACTACTCATCTTTTTCAAGAACTAGAATATTCACCCCTATGTCTTTTTTACCCATATTTGATGTACTTAGATCTTAATTTTCTGTATATTGAAAGCTAGACTCTGATACCAATTTTTATTTCCCTTAAGTACAAGTTTGTAGAGAGGGGTTGAATACAAACTTAAGAATTATTAGCAATCCTTACATATTTAAGTTTGTATATAAGTGTTTGAATGTTTAGATTGTTGAAACTAAGAAGTAGAATAGAAGATTAAAATTAAAGCGATTGAAAACAAATCTTTTAAAATTACTAGGTTGTTTTTTCACTAGTGAATATTTTGTCTTTCAATAAACCTTGGTATTAAAACCAAGCTGCTTAGAAAATGTAAATAGAACTAAGAAAAGCACTACAAATGGTTTCTATCTTTCTATTGTTCTTTTCTTGAGTTCTTGATTACCAATATCTACTTTTTGCTACAATTAACAATTAACTATATATAGCAATTCATTTCTACTTCTATTTTCTATCGACTGATAAATGTATAAAATACATTGTACAATGTTTATATTAAAATAGAAAGTAGCTTCTTTTCACAGTCTTCTCTGAACTTTATTTTGTTCGGAAAAAGTCTTTGTCTTGATCTTCTTCTTGAAGGTTGTGTTCCTTTGAAAGTCTTTACAATCCTCACATGACTATCTTCCATTGATTCAATTTTTGTAAAGATTCTATTCCATTTGTCTGTAACCATTTTAGGAAACCCTGATCAACTGATAATTATTGTGAAGCTTATCAATCGATCCATCTTTGTTATCCATCGATGAATGTGTTATCCATTGATCAATTGATGTATCAATAGATATTTAAGTATCCATCGATGCCTTTATCCGTTAATTGTCTTGATGTACTTTATCTGTTGATATTGATCCATTGATTTGACTTTTGTTGACTTTCATCCATCTAACATTACTCATATCCATCGACTTCTTTATCCGTTGATCACTTCATTTGTGATAATTCTGACTTAGAATATTTATACTTTGTCAGCTATTCTTCACATCCGTTGAAGGGCTATCAATCGAAGTCAATAAATATTAGTTGACTAGTACAATGCATCCATCGATGAGTTACAATCAATTGATAAATAAGAATCCTGAATCAACTGCAACAATCCAATTTATTAGTTGATTAACAAAAATTCAACTGATAAATGGTTCTCTAGTCAATGGATATTTATAGGTCATATATTAATTGACCAATTACAAATATATATATCAAATTTATAATTCTAAGTAATTTTTTATCATCATACTACATAATTCCTAATAGTAACCAAATAGTCATCCAACCCGCATATATAGATATATGTGCGTGGTACGCTACATAATAAGGGAGAAAGAGATGATCCATTGATTAAAGCCAGAGATGGATATTTGATTTTTTATTTAATCACAACATACTCATTACTTGAATACGAGAACAAATATGTAAAAAAAGGCACTTCTATCAAAATTCGTGGGATATAGAACAAGGTCTTCAAACACATGTATTATTAAATCAAGGACCACAAATATAAGAGAAAGGCCGTCCCATTTCCAGGAGAGCGCGCCTTCTCCCTTGACCAAAGAAGGGTGGGTGCGCCCTTCCGTAGGTCAGGGAAGCCCACTCATTTCTAATTTTACAGAAGACACCAGTTGTAAGTTAGTAAGTTTTAACTCTAAATTGACTACTTTTGCTCACATTCTAAATCTTATGTAATATGAGTCAATTTTGACAACATTTGGGCACCACTTGTAAGTTGCAAAGTTTCCACTTCAATTTAACCACTTTTGGTTACACTCTAAATCTTACACAATATGAGTCAGTTTCGACGACATTAGGTCACCAGTTATAAGTTAGTAAGTTTTTAACTCTAAATTGACCACTTTTGGTCACACTCTAATTCTTACATAAATGAGTCAGTTTCTACCACATCTATCAAAGAAATCAAATATTTTGGGCCAACTCTCCTCAAGCCAGGCCCATTCCATGATAAATCCTAATCAAATATACTCGGGGTGTAAATTTGGCTATAAGAAAACAATATAATTATTAAAAAAATAATTCGATTATAATTTCATTCGATTTAACTACCTAATTTGTAAAAATTAATTCAATTTTAATTTTATTTGAACTGAAACCGAATTGAGATTTATAGTTTCAGTTTGACTAATTTAGAAAATTACGGAATGTAATTTGGTTTTGATTTGATTTTAACTCAATATACTTCCGATCTGAACCGTATATATTATATATAATTATATAATATTATATAAATCGGGTGCCTTCACAGAAATAGTCTCCTTACCATTCTTTGGAGTAGAGGTATGACATGTACATCTTACCCTTCCTACTTGGAACAGGATGTATTGTATTTTCTTTTTTAAAAATAATGAAAAAAACCATTAAGAATTAATCAAAAGAGAAGCGTTGAGAAATTTGGGTGGTACAAAAAACCACTCACCATGACAATACAGAAAATGAAAACTACGAGCTAATGTATGAGCAACACCATTACCACTACGCTTAACAAATGAAATAGAGCTTTAAGGAAGCTCGTTTAAAAGAAAATTACAATCCTTACCTATGGCGTCAAAAGGCGAAAAAACCTTTGACGAGTGGGCTAAAGACTGCACAACCATTTGAGAATCATTTTCTAAAAGGACCTTAGACCAACCTTGCACCTTCAGCCAACTTAGCGCTTCCCGAATTGAAAGGGCTTCTACCATCGTAGGGTCCGAAGAGAAAGGAATGGAACCATTACGAGCAAATTGAAACTGCCTCGCCTCATTTCGAAGAACAAAACCAAAGCCTGCAGTCTCGGTTGTGGTAAAAATTACCGCATCAACATTCAATTTAAAGAAGCCGGCAGGAGGCCGAGACCAGGAACACGCTGGAGAAAGAGAAGACGAGGCAGCAACAGAGATACGAACTTGGGCAAATTGCTAAGAAGTCAGTAAGGCCATTGCTCGATGAATTAAGATTGCCGCCAGTGAAGATTTTTGACTCCAAACCACTCTATTCCAATGATTCCATAAATCCCAACACAAAGCAGCCACCCGTTCCACCTCCTCCTTATTTCTACCTAGAATCCAATGCCAAAAGGAAAAGAAAGAATCAAATTGGCCACCAACATCACCAATTTCTTATAAACTCCACAATCCTCAAGCAATGGGCCAATGAAGAAAAATATGCACACTATCTTCAATACCATTACAACAGAGCTGACAAATCTCAGAGATTGGTAAATGACGCAAAGACAAAGCCTTCTTTGTTGGAATACTATTGGACAAAATGCTCCACAAACAATTACGGACTTTCGGAGGAACATGTAACCGCCAAAGTAAAGACCAAATCGGAGAAGGTGAACTGGAAATAGTAAGAACAAAATTAGACATCAACTTACGATACCCACTCTTCACCCCCACCCCTTCGATCATCCACCTAAAACCATGTCTCAACATCCACTCGCAAGCTCAAAGGAATTTTAAGGATGAGACCTACATCCCGGGGGGCAAAAATCCCATTGATTAATTCCATATCCCAGCGTCGTAGATTCTTCAACATTAAATCAGCCGCGAACTCCACATCCACACCCTTAATCCTCTCACTTTCTAGAAACGGAGAAACATCATCCAGAACCCAAGGATCATCCAAGAGACGGACATCAAAACCAGCCCCCACTGATTGTCTAATACCCTTCTTCAATAGAGATTGCACACTCAACTAACTCCTTCAAATAAAGCTAGGACCATCCCTTACAATAGCCTCTAAGAAGTTGTAATCGGGAAAATATATAGCCTTAAGAACACGGGACACCAAAGATTGAGGCTGAGTTAAAATCCTCCAACCTTGTTTTGCAAGAAGGGCCAAATTAAACTGATGAAGTTTTCTAAACCCTATACCTCCAAATTTCTTAAGAACACAAAACCTATCCCAAGACTTCCAATGAAGACTTTTTTTGCTAGAAGAGTCAGAGCCCCACCAAAAGGCATTCATCATATTTTCAATCTCCGTGAAAATACCAGTAGGGAATTCAAACAAACTCATAGCATAAGATGAAAGAGCCTGAATAACTTATTTCAACATAACTTCTTTACCTGCATGAGATAAAAAGCGAGCTTTCCAACTTCTAAGGCGATTTTTTACCATATCTTCAGCAAATCCAAACACCTGAGTCCTACTACGACCAACAACACAAGGTAACCCCAAATATCTATCTGGTACCACTATAGTAGAGACACCAAGAATAGAGTTAGTAGCCACCCATGCAGCATTAGAACAATGTTTACTAAAGGAGATAGAAGATTTGGAAAAGTTAATCTGTTGTCTTGAAGCCTACTCATAGTCTGTCAAACATTGTTTAATAGCCAGAGCTTCATGCTGATTAGCTCTGAAGAATAGGAATGAGCCATCTGCAAAAAACAAATGTGAGATAGACAGAGCTTGTCGATTAATAGCACACCCATGAATAACACCATGATCCTCCAATTTAGATAAATACAAGGACAGACCCTCCGCACAAATAATGAAAAGATAAGGATAAATAGAATCCCCTTGTCGTAGGCCCCTTTGCGGATGAATTGGGTCAACAACATTAGCACCACACACTATAAAATACTGCACTTTATGAACATACTGCATAACTAGAGAAACCCAGCGATCCAGAAAACCCAGCCAAAGCATCATATGCTCTAAAAAAAGCCATTCAACTCTATCATAGGCCTTTGCCATATCCAATTTCAAAGCTACAATTCCATTAACACGTCTAGAAGATTTCTGATGAATATACTGATTTAACTCAAAGACTAACATCACATTATCAGTAATTAAACAACCAGGAATAAAAGCACTCTGAGATGGGAAAATTAGACCATTTAACACCCCTTTCATTCGGTTGACAAGGATCTTTAAAACAATCTTGTAAATAACATTACAGAGGGCTATAAGACGCATATCAGCAACACAATCGGGTTTGGACTTTTTACGAATCAAGACTGTGTTTGTATCTTGAATATTGTCCGGCAAGACCCCCAAATTCAACCAAGCTAAGCAAGCCCTAGTAACATTAACACCAACAATATCCCAGAACTTCTGATAGAACCCCGGGTTAAAACCATCCGGATCCAGGCTCTTTTCAGGGTGGATTGAGAACACCGCAATTTTAATTGCAGAAGCCATAAAAGTATCAAGAAGGCTATCTAAATCAGCAGATGACAACTCAGGAGAGACATTAGAAATAACACTATCCATACCTACAACCATTAGAAGAAAAAAGCTTCTCAAAGTAATTTTGAATAACAGAAGGCAAACCTGAAGACCAAGAATGCCAAACACCAGAGTCATCCTTCAATTGCTCAAAAGAATTTTTCCTCTTCTTGTTACTAGCTGCAGTGTGGAAAAACTTCGAGTTAACATCTCCTCGTAACCATAATTTTTTCGCCCGCTGACTCCAATAAATCTCCTGTTGTAGAAGAAGATCATCCAACTTTCGTCGAGTCTCTAAAAACAACTCCTGAGAATGCAGATCCACCCGAGACTTCAGCTGTTTCAGCTCCTTTTTGCAATCTGAAATTTTTGAAGAAAATCTCTTGCGTAACTCGTTTCCCCATACAAACAGCTCGGTCCCGCACTAATTTTTCCGAGAAATAACATCATCGAAACCCCCACGGTTCCAAGCTTCTTGGACCTTCTACTTACAATTCGGTTCACCCAACCAAATATTTTTAAATCTGAACCTTCTCGGCATCAAAGAACCAATCGGTTTCGGAAGCAAAACTAAAGTTGAATGGTCTGAAGCATGAGCTTCTTCATTTTAGATTTTAGCCAACGGGAAAATTTGAAGCCAACTATCCGAAGCAAAGCCACGATCAAGCTTCTCCTCCACAAGATTCTCTGTTCCTCTACTTTTCTCCCACATGAATTCATGTTGATTTGGTTTATATAACTTATATGTATTTATATTATATTATCAATTATAAATTAAATAATTATTAAGACATTAAATGTATAATTATAATAATTTATTTTAAATAATATTGAAAAAATTTATATTATTATTCACGTGTCCATTGTTAGCATTTTAAATTTTATGTTATTAGTCCTAAGTCATTGAAAATTTAGAAAGACAATTTTATTTTATCATAAAATGATAAATTAATCTTACGATTAGTTATATGGATTGAAATTAAGAATGAAAATTTAAATAAGAGTAAAAATTATATTATGAAAAATATATATTTAAAATTTTGTTACTGAAGTTACAATTATGTTTTAGATCAAAAAATTTATTAAATTGAATCGAAAAAACTAAACCAATTGATTTATATTTAAATTCGCTTCGACTTTTAACCCGAATTAAATCGGAACTTGGACATCATATATAAAGTTAAGTTGGGTTAGATTGGGTTGGGTTCGGTTCTACTGGGCTGGGCTCGGAAGTTTTTTCACCAACCTTAGCCTCTTTAACAGGATTGACATGAACATTTGAAATTTTGGATATTTTAATTTTTAATTTGATATTAAATCTTATAAATTTTAAATTTTAAATATTCGATCATATTTTTTTGGAACGGATATTTGATTTGGATTTCTTTATATAAATTTGAATTCGGATTCACATCCTCACCCAAATCATAATTTATCTAAAAGGATTCGATTTAGTTTTATATTTTTATTAAAAAATCTATTTTTATAACTAATAATCAATTTTATAAATATTAATCAATGAATATATTAATAATTGATAGTGAAATGTAACAAATAAGATTAATTAATAAGTAATTACTAATAAAAAATATTTAAAGAAATCCAAAAGTATCATGATTATAGTATTAGATGAAAAAACAATTAAAAATATACTAAATGAAATAATTGAACATATCCTAAAATTATTTAGATTAGATATTTAATTGAATAATAATACATATTAATAATTTTAAATAAATTTATACTTATTATTACTGATCTCTTTAACAAATTTAATAAATAAAAATATATTATATGTATTAACCTAAATATTCTAATTAACTTATTATTAATCACTTATTGAATAAATTTATCATATATATATATATATATATATATATATATATATATTAAAATAAGTTCTCAATTCTACCGAAACTCAATATAAAATATTTTATTTTAAAAATAAATAAAAAAATATTTATTTAAATATTAGTTAATTTACATCACACATATATAATTATAAAATTATAGGCTTATATTATATTATATAAAATTAAAAGACAAACTTATGAGATATTGAGAGCAGTTCCGAATTATATTATCAGAATATCACATGGATTATGTGCATCTATGATGGATATGATGGATTTCTAGAGTACTACTACAAGCATCACATTCAATAATTTATGATAATATTTCATGTAGATTTATATAATCCTAATATATCTCAGCCAATCATCCACCTTTTTATTATTTATTTTTTATGATCAAGATCTTCATATATATTAGCCTCTTATTATTATTTTTATAATACTCCCTCCGTTATTAAATATCTGCTTTTTTAGAAAAGTAGATTTGTTTCAAAATATTTGCTTTTGTTTCATTTTTAAGGTGCAATTAATGCTAAAATTTCAACTATATTCTTATAAAATAGTAAATGTTGTATTTAAATGATTTAACTATTACGGGTATTCTTGTAAATATTTAGAATAATAAATGAGATATTGGTCTATATACAACAACCTTAAAAAACAAATATTCGAGAACATAGGGAATAACTAATATAACCACGCAATTAGTAGGTTACAGTAAATAATTACCTGCAAATTCCATATCCAAGTAGGAGTTTAATTAACCAGTTACTACATTTGTAACAGATCGATATATACATCTGCAAAACCAGTAAAAATGAAATACAATCTGTGTGCATTTTGATAATATCCTCTGGATTCTAGATTTGATTTAACCATTTACTCCAGGATCTTATATATGTATATTGTATAATCTTCTTCTCCAGATATTTTTTTTTCTTAAAATATCAATTAAATATTCATAATATCCTCTAAATATTTTCTAGATACCGTACGTTTACAACCAAAGCTGTTTTTTAATGTATGTATATATAAAGAGGCAACGGGTGGTGGTGATAGTGTACAAACAAACCAAGAAATAATAATATATAGCAATGGAAAACTCTTCCCAAAATGTACAACCACATCACTCTGACTCCGAAAGCAACCCCCACACCCCCAGCCCTCTCAGGGTAGTCGCTCCTTCTCCCAACAGCCGTCCCCGGGGCCGCCCTCCAGGCTCCAAAAACAAGCCTAAGCCTCCTGTTGTTGTCACCCGTGACAGCCCTGATGCTTTGAAGGCGCACGTGCTCGAGGTCCCAGCTGGCGCTGATGTAGTGCAGAGGCTTACCAACTATGCAAGGCAGAAAGGGAGAGGAGTTTGTATCCTGAGTGGGAAGGGCACGGTTTGTAATGTTACCCTTGGCCAGGTTACGGCTTCGGGCGGGAGTGTTATTGTTACTTTCCGTGGTGCTTTCGAGATTCTTTCGCTTACAGGAACGGTGATTCTGCCCCCGGTTCCTCAAGGCTTGTCCGTATCTTTATCTGCAGAACAAGGGCAGTTGCTTGCAGGAAATGTGGCAGGTCCGCTCATTGCAGCAGGTACGGTTGTTCTGATGGCAGCTTCATTTGCTAGTACCGAGCTTGAACGTTTAACATCTGAGGATCATGAGGCTGAGGTGCAGGAAAATACTGGTGGTGGAGGTCAATTACTGCAGCAAGTTCAGACCTCGCAGAATGTGACAGAAAGTGTTTATCCATTCCCGGTTGATGGGTTTGCCTGGGGTGGAAGCAATGCAGCACCCAGGCCTCCATTTTAAATGTTAATTCAGGAATGTGGCATTCTTGATTAAACATTTTGATTGGGGTGTTATTTGTTATATCGGAATGATATATATTCAATAACTAAATTATTAAAGATTGATTTATTCCATAAATTTCAGACATGCATGATTGAGCTATTGTTTAGACCAATGTTAGTGTTATAATCTTTGTTATCTGGCTTTGCATGACTGCACATCATTTATGTTTCTTATTTATACATATCTTTTATGGGGGTTGATTCATGGATCAGTTTTCAAACATGCTATTTCTTCATCATTGAATAAGATTAGATTTATGACGGTCAATTTCAAAAAAAGATTTCTATGCGCTGCGTTTATTAATCGCGGCTTGTCAGGATAGCCCGCACAGAACCAAACAATATTCAAACAAATCAAAATCATTCTCCACACTAAATCTTAGCTATTCTCTACGATTTTGAGGATAATCGATCACAACTGGATTGATTCCAAACTTTTATCCATTTAAATCTTCACCATCATTCTTGATTTCATTTGTATATATAAGTTCTATGTATATGATTGTGTATCTATATCAATTTGATTATTCTATGTTATTTATTTCGATTACATGTATATATGTTTCCAATTAGAATGATGATAAAAATTAGGGTTTCAAAATTAAGGAGTAGATAGTATTCGGGTAGGAAAAGGGTTATAAGGGGTCGCCGCAGTATTAAATATAACTTGTTATTGGACCATGAGCGATTATTAAATATAAAATGTTATTGGATTGTGGGTTGTGAGCCGGGATTATTAAGTATACCAGTTAGTGGGCCGTGAGTCGTGATTATTAAACACAATTTATAGTGGGTTGCGGTTAGTAAATGTAACCCATTGTAAAAAAGATTTAAATATGACCGTTTGAAATCTAATTCAAAAATGAAGAAACAATATGATACATCACATATGATTATCATTGATCACCTTCTATCTATCTCTTATTGGATTTATTGGATGAATATGTTCACCTTAGGTTCTCCTAAATATCAATTTTCAAGTGATTTATTTCGATGCGGTGGAAGTAATGCTAGTGCAGCGAGACTTCCATTTTAAATGTTGATTCAACATGGCTAGTTTGATATTGAAGGGTTTCGAGGCACAAACGCAGTGGGATAAAGGCAAAAAATAAATAAAAAATCAGCGAAACTCTCCGCATAATCCATGCGAAAACATAATATTTAATTCGGAGATCATGATATATTACCTTTTAGAGCTTTAACAAATTAAAGATAGAGATTATGGTGGTCATAAGCTCGTACGATCACAACATATCCCGCAGGACGCGATCTACGCTCTAATGGTATCCACAGAACACTTGATCTTCGAAGGAGGAAGGATGTACTAGCACCCAAGTTGTTTCTCTCAACCTCTATCTCTCTCTCTCTATGCGGTTAGGACTTTCCTAAAACTGAATTAGGTTAACTCCTAGAGAAAGAGATTTTATAGAGTAAATAAACAAGCCTTTTAGCCCATCATCTGATTGGGCCTTATATTTATTTAATTTATTTAAAATTCAAATTTTAATTTAAATAACTAATTAGGTCAAACTTAATTAATATTCAAATATAATTCGAATTATAAATTAATTCAAATTTCTAATTTTATTAATTAAGTCCAACTTAATTAATATCCAAAATAAATTTGATTTACTATTAATTCTCCTTCAAGTGTTCTTTGTGTGTGACCCTTTAGGTTATTATTATGTTGGAAATAATTTTATTATTCAATAACAAAATTATAAACAATGAGCGGCATCTAGTAGTACATCATTGTTACCCAAGTAATAATAATTAAATCGGTGATTCAATTGAGCCTTTCTCGAATAATGTACAATGTAATATAATCCATTTAATCTTGATATTATAGATTAAACTCAAGGCACGTGTCGTGTCATCCTCTTCATAATTTAATCTTTATTTTTTCTTGATCGATGAGTAGAATATTAAAATCAAATCAACATTTGAGCACGGCCGTTCATTTCATAGTCTCACTCAAATAAGGGGCTAATAATATCATTCCTAAAATTAGAAGGATTAAATTTCATCTAAATCATTCATATTTCTCATACGATTTATAATATACTCAATGTCCACTTTTATCATCACCTGGTCAAAGGAAACTATTAATGTAATCAAAGTATTTTAATTCTCGTATAGAAATATAATGATTTCAGGTCTAAGGATCATTACACCATTATCACAGTGAGAGTTATTTATGACACTTATTAACATGTAGAATCTCACGGTGGGTCATTCCAGTGTCATGCATTGAGACACGCATTTATGTTCTTGACTTTTAGTATCACCATACCTATGACCAATGAGATGTGGTCATCTGTCAACACACATACTAGTCTTTGTGCATTATTATTGTCCTTAAATAATAATACTCGACTAGGGAATTTTAGGATTAAGATATTATTAATATAATCTCATTTTTAAGTCACATACTTAAAGATATATAATACGTATCAAAATTCCAAAGATATTTATTATGCTTTCAATTTATTACGTAGTAAATAAAACATAATAAATAAATAATAATCAATAAAACATAATCCTTAATAATAAAATATTTTCCTAAAATATAAAAGTAATTGTCTATAGGGCACAATTACTAAAAATCTTCCACTTGCACTAGGGCCAATTACCCAAGTATCCAATACTCATGGAACTAGTGTGACATTCATACTTCTGTTGCGACAAAGCCTTAGTCAATAGGTCTACAATATTATTATTAGTATGCACTTTACATATGTGTATATCTCCTTGCTCATTAATCTCATGAATTAGGTGATATCTCCCAAGTACATGCCCAAACAACCTCCTTGGCTGCTTCGCAAGCATCAATATACTCAGGATCTATTATAGAATCAACAACTGTCTCTGTTGTGAACCATTCCAGTATACAACATCTCAATTTAAATAGATAAAACACAAAGTCAGACAGAAACACTAAATCATCGTTGTCTGTCTAGAAACCAGCATCACTGAAATCTCTTATAACCAGCTTCACATCTCCTCCGTATAACAAGAATGAATCTTTAGTCCTCTTGAAGTACTTAAGAATATTCTTGACTCCCATCCAGTGACCATCACTTGGATTAGACTAGTACATGCTCATCATTCTTAAAGCTTATGAGACATCATAAGGAGTACATATCATCTCATACATTATAGAACCAATTGTCGAAGAATATGGAACTTTACTCATACGATCCTTATCATCCAATGATTTAGGACATATCCATTTTAGCCTCTTCGCATTCCATATCTATACAAAACTTTGTCAATATATGTACTCTAACTTAGGTCAATCAATCTCCTTGATCTACCTCTATAAATCTTGATCCCTAATATATAGGTCACATCGTCTAAGTCTTTCATTGAGAAATTATTTCTCAACCAAGTCTTCATAGTCTGTAGAGAAGGAATGTCATTCCCTATTAGTAATATATCAACATATAATACTAGAAATGCCACATGGCTCCCACTAACCTTCTTGTAAACACATGGTTCATCTTCATTTTCAATAAACCCAAACTCTTTGATAGTTTCATCAAAATGAATGTTACATCTCCTCAAGGCTTGTCTCAATCCACAAATAGATCGACTCAACTTACATACCTTTCCAGCATCCTTTGGATCAACAAAACCGTCAGGATGTGTCATGTACACATCCATGTCTTTTTCAAGGCTCCCATTTAAGAAATCGGTTTGACATCCATTTGTCAGATTTCATAGTCATAATAAGCAGCTATAACAAGAAAAATCCTAATGGACTTGACCATAGCCACTGGTGAAAAGGTCTCATCATAGTCAATACCATGAATTTGCTTGAAACCTTTTGCCACCAATCGTGCCTTATAGGTATGTACGTTACCATCCATGTCGGCCTTCTTCTTGAAAACCCACTTGAACCCTATAGGTTTTACCCCTTTAGGTGAATCAACTAAAGTCCATACTTGATTAGTATACATGGATTCCATCTCAGATTTCATGTCATCCAGCCATCAATTAGAATCTGGAGTGTTCATAGTGTCTTGATAGGTGAGAGGCTCATCTTCGTCCACAAGCATCACATCACCATCTCGAGTCATGAGAAATCCATAATATCTCTCGGGCTCATGGCGAATCCTATTAGGCCTACGAATAACCTGTGTTTCTTGAGCAGTATTTTTTTCTTGTACATTTTGCTCAGGTTCCTCCATTGGTTCAATATTATCATGTGGGTCTCGAACTTCATCGAGATCTATTATCCTCCCATTGTCTTTCTTAAAAAGCATTTCTCTTTTAAGGAACACTGCAGTTTGAGCAACAAACACTTTGTTCTCGGAAGGATTATAGAAAGAATAACCCTTTGTTTCAATTGGGTATCTCATAAAGTTACATTTGTCTAATTTAGGTCCTAGCTTGTCATAAGTTAGACGTTCCACAAACGCCTCACATATCCAAATTTTCATAAATGACATGCTATGACGTTTCTCAATCCATATCTCATACGGAGTCTTCTGAACCGTTTTAGTAGGAACTAGGTTAAGTGTATAAGCAGCTGTCTCCAAGGCGTAGCCCCAGAACCTAATTAGAAGATTCATTTGTTTTCCCAGTTGCACAAGTAGAAGGGGGGGTTAAATAATTGTGTGCCTTTTCTGTCTGATTAAAATCACTCAATAAGAATTAAAGACTTGAATATAAAACAAAGATTAAACACAGAGATATGAATAAAAATTGTTTTTTTTATTGATGTATAAAAACAAACTCTCCTAAGGTGTACACAAAACCTAGCAACTTCTCTGTGTTTCTCACAACAACTCTCTCTATCTCTATGCTCTCAAAAACTTCGACTTATTTTCCACACTTTCAATTATGTTACATAGCTTGTTTATATAGAGAGCTGACTATCAACTAATAACAGAAAATCAAATTACAATAGGAATATAATTCCTAATTATTGGTTGACAGTTTCCTTTTGTAATTCTTCTTCCTTCCTATAATATATTTGTAATATATTTGGCTTTATCTTCGAAGACTTCCCTTTTCTATGATCATCTTCAAAATTCAGTTTTGACTTCATAGACTCTGAAATCTTTAGATTTTGCTAGACTATAGACTCTGATAGTCTATAGACTCTGATCATTTGTAGACTCTGGCAGATTGTAGACTCCGATAGTCTATAGACTCTGATCACCTCTCGGACTCTGATCTTCATCTAGACTCTGGTTTCACTTTCTATTGAAAATCTTCTAAGTACTAGAATGTTGACTAACTAGACTCTAATTATAAAATTTTAGAGACTAGAAAGACTAATTATAAATAAGCTATGCTAAACCCTGTTATAGTATTTTGTACATCATCAAATGAATATATTCCTAACAATCTCCCCCTATTTACTCTTTATAAAAAGTAAGCATAAATCAAGGTTTGATGATGTCAAAACTAAAGAATGAAACAATTAATCTAGAACAAAAAACCTGTATAGGAAAAAGAATTACTTCTTACTTAATCTTCTCAAAGGCTGGATTATTCTTCAAAAATGAATTCAGTATATTTTCCTCCACAACAGCAAGAGTTTCACCAACATACTATTTTAATTTCTTCATTTCTTCACTTGAACAAATGATTTGACAATAAGTTGCTCTAAGATCATTTACACACTGCTTTCTTGTTTTTTTAAATCCTTCAACATTAGAACACTAACTTTCCCACTCATAGGTTGAAATCCAAAGTAATGACCCACACCTTCTTTCAATTTAACTTGCTTTACTTCCACTGGCATGACTTGATCATTTCCTTCAACATCGACATATTTTAAAGAAAACTTGCCCATCTGTCAATTTGCCTGTCTGTGCAGAGTCAGCTTCATGTGAATCTCCTTGAACCATTTGTGTGTGATAGCTTATTTGATTTTATTTACTTCATAAGCAATTTGTAGGAGAAATCTAATATACTATAATTTCTCACCCTATTTGAAAAAGATAAAGTTTGATTGACTAATCTATATTACAGATCCACCTTCTAAGAAGTATATCATCATCTCATTTTTCACCTTTTATGTGCCTCCCTGTCCTCCTTGCACCTTTCTTTCAAAAACATTATAAATAATTTGAGCAGATACCACTTTGTTCAAGTATTTTTGTGTAATCTTCTCAAACTGCCTATCTGTCAAGGATTGAGGATCCCTGGATAGAGTTGATGTTCTATCAATGTCTGATTCTTCAAAGCCTCCAAGTCATGTCTTCTTTTTGGCTCTCAGTTGTAGATTAGATTGACTACATTTCCAGTAAGTAGGTTCTTTGACCTCATCAGAGTCCGACTTTTTCTTTTGCTTATAAGAGTCTGTCTTAGACTCTGACTTCTCATATCCAATCCCTGGCTGATGTTATTGAGATTTTGATATTACAACCATTCCAGACTACTTTTGTGGTACACCACCATGACCCCTAGGACCATGAGAACTATCACCAGCTTCATCATCATTATTTCTCCTCCTTTTAACTCCCTTTTTAGCCTCCTTGCACACCTCATCCTTATTTCTCCTGGAGGAATCCCTAACTTTCTTCTCCCCCTTTTTGACATCATCACCACTTGTGACAGCCAAAAGAATTTTCTCAAGTACTGTGGAAATGGTGGCTTGTGCTGCAATGATTGAATCAACCTTGTTGTTTAAAACAGATATTGTAGATTGAAGTTGAGTTTGATTTGCAGTGATATCAATAATAGCATCCTTGAAAGCAACTTCTTTTGATAATTGAAGGGAATGAATTCTGTCAAATCTTGTACTGAGTAGAGAAGTTGTATTATCAACAACAGTAAGTTTGGTTTGAATATGAGATATGTCCTTGACCACACTAGCCAATTGGGCAGCAACATTCTCTGTCTCAATATGAACATCTGCATCCATTGCCTGATCTGCTTCACCAGGATAGTGACCATGTTCTTGTAGAAAAGATTTTTTCTGAAAGGCCTTAGGTCTTTCAAACTGATTAATACTCATAATGTAGTCAAATGTTGCTTTATCATCTATCCTTTTTGTTGTGCAGACTCCTAAGACTGAGGAAACACCTGATCAAAATAAACAAAAGATGGATTAACTGGTCCAACATCCTAGAAATGCAATCCTCATCCACAAGATCAATCTTGGTAATTGAAGGTGTAGACTCTTGTGGTGGTGTAGACTTTGAAACTGTAAAAGGGACTATAGACCCTGACTCCTCCTTAGAGTGATCAAAGTCTGTAGACTCTGGAAGCCAAGCCCTTATAGGCATGATCATTAGTGGTTCTTCTGACTTTAATTTTGCAGTCTCAATTGGAATAATAGTTGGATCCACCAAAGCCTCCATGACTCTTTCTGCTCTTCTTGCTAGAGAATCCACCAAATGACTCTCTGTGTAAATGATTTTTGTGCAGCTAGAGCCTCCTCCTTCTTTCCAATCTGCATTATCAAAAGAAAATAATTTTCATCCATCCCCTGCCCCAACTCATTGGACCAACTCTTAGGAAAATCTTGATTCCAATAACTGAAGCTAGGTTCAGGATACCCTGATCTCTCATCCTCATAGTGGGGTTGGGCACCCACTCTCTCTTTCTCACTCAGGCTCTCTACAGCCTTATCTACCTCTCTTTTTCCCTGGACCAGTGCCATCCTCTCATTTATTTTTTCACTCATTTGGATAGGTGCACTCAAAGGTCCTATAGAAGAGGGGGTGAGAGAAATAATTTTTGCTTCAATACCTGAACCACCTTGATGGAGGGGAACCCCTTCAAATGTCAGATTCTGAACCCATGCTAACTTCTTCTTTCTTTCCAGAGTCTGTTTGCTCCAGTATTCTAGTCTCAGGGTCTACTCTAGACTCTGACTGCTTCAGTATTACTTCATTAGAAGCCAGAGTCTGAGTGTGACCATCTTTGACTGTTAGTTCATGAGACTCCCCCTCAAGATGGATAGACTCTGATAGAATAGATTGTGGAATTTCTTCATGAGCATCCATCAGAGTCTGTCCTCCCATATCATTGGGGTTCTCAACAACATTTTTTAGAGTTGCCAAGGAGGGCCTAACAGCATACTCCTCTCCCCCATTATCACCCAACCTTGGACTAGGTAGTTCTTGTGTGGGTGAGGAGAATCATCATAAATCTATGATAGTAGACTTTCTTCCTCCCCTTTTGTGCATTATTTAATTTTCCTCCCATTTGAGTGAGCAACATATCACCAATGTTGATCACCTTGTCAAATAAGAGACTGTGACCAATTTGATAGGTAATAAAAGTAATAGCATCAAAACCACTACATTTACCAGTAAAGCACTTAGCAAGTTGATCAAAAAAGAATGACCTCTCTTTCCTCAAATATGGCCTAGTTAATTTACTCATATTTTCTAAACTAGCAGAATAACCTAGTGATTTAAACATGTCCTTAATATCAGTATCAGAAACAGTTTAATCAAAAGGTTTTTTAGCAGGCAATTTAAACACAGAATTAAGTACATCAGCAGTTATATCAAAAGTAGTGGAGCCAAAGGTGAACATAATTTTACCTGGTTGATCCTAAGAATGATCAACTACCTTTGTAGAGCTCTATGCTTGTGAGACAGCATCCATGTGAATGATTGGTGATGCCTTGAGAATGTAGCTGAGCTCAGATTTCTCTAAGAAGTCCATCACAGGGTAGTAGTCAGCGTCTACCCCTTTCTTGTCTCCAAGAGCTGCAACATGGTTCATGGTCATGAATTCAAAATCGCCAAAAGAGAATGCAATTGCCTTGGGTCCCCTCATGACAGTTGAGATAGTAGCCATTGAAATTATTGAGTTGAAAGTGATGAAAATGCTTGAAGAAATTAGCTAAGGTTCATGAAAAGCTCTATGAATATTTCTGCCTTAGAAAATAATTTTTAATAAATAGGTGAGTAAAATGTATGAGAATTTTCTATTTTTTTAAAATTGTATACAATACATACGAGTCTATAGCTTATACTAGTCAAAAGTAACTGTTACCGCCTATTTCAAGTCATTTGAACAGTTTAAATGTAATCGGAGTCTGCAGGCATGAATTTTAACCATTTCAGAGTCTAGGCGCTTATAACCTTCTTAGAGTCTACAGACTCATCAGAGTCTACAGATTCGTTAGAGTCTACAGACTCGTCAGAGTTTAGAAGTTAGACTGTGTCAAGATATAGTACCTCAACAATTTTGTAAGAGCAAATCATAGTTTGAGAAATCAGGGACTATAATTAAAGTACATACCTTTCTTCCTTTATGATAGAACATTTACATATTTAACATACCTAATTCACCTACGAGTCTGAGAAAGATAGATTCATCAAGTGGTTTGGTTAATATGTTTGCAATATATCTGTCAGTTGAAATATAATGAAGTGTCACAGTACCAATTTCAACATTTTCTCTAATAAAATGATATATGACATCAATGTGTTTTGTTCTGAAATGTTGGACTGGATTCTCTGCAATTTTAATAGCACTAGTATTGTCATAATACATAGGAATATTTGAGAATATTAATCCATAATCGAGTAACTGATTTCTCATCCACATATTTTGAGCACAGCGACTTATAGCTGCTATGTATTCAGCCTCAACTATTGAGATTGAAACTGTTTGTTGTTTCTTGTTAAACCAAGAAATTAACCTGTTGCCAAGAAAGCATTGACCTATTGTGCTTTTCCTATCCACTTTGCATACTGCATAGTCAGAGTGTAAATAACCAATTACTGAAAAATCTGACTCTCTAGGATACCAAAGTCCAAGTGTTTGTGCACCCTTGAGATATCTGAAAATTCTGTTTATAGCTAACAAATGTGATCCTCTTGGGTCAGCCTAAAATCTAGCACACATGCATGTTGCAAACATTATATCTAGTCTACTTGCAGTTAAATATAGCAATGAGCCAATCATACCTCTATAGCTAGTGTTGTTAACATTCTTACCATTTGGGTCAGAGTCTAGCTTAGTGGTTGTTGACATGAGAGTTTTGGCAGTTGTATAGTCTTACGTATCAAACTTCTTCAATAGGTTTTTCACATACTTTGATTGATTTATGAAGATTCCATCATCATTCTGTTTGAATCGAAGTCCCAAAAAGAAGTTCAATTCTTACATCATGCTCAATTCATAATTTGACTGCATTAATTTGCTAAACTTTTCACAAATTTTTTCATTAGTAGAACCAAATATAATATCATAAACATAAATTTGGACAAGCAAAATATCACCTTTATGTTTTCTAATAAAAAGAGTTTTGTCAATGGTATCTCTTATGAATCCATTTTCAAGAAGAAATTTTGATAGAGTTTCATACCATGCTCTAGGTGCTTGCTTCAATCCATATAGTGCCTTGTCTAACCTGTAAACATGATCAGGAAACTTTGGATCAACAAATCCTAGTGGTTGCTCCACATAGACTTCTTCTTCCAATTTCCCATTCAAGAAGGCACTTTTCACATCCATCTGATACACTTTAAATTTTGAATGGGCTAAAAATGCAAGAAACATTCTGATAGCTTTTAATATTGCTACTAGTGCAAAAGTTTCATAATAATCAATTTTTTCCTCCTGAGAGTATCCTTTTGCAACTAGTCATGTTTTGTTTCTGATCACAGTCTCATTTTCATCAAGCTTGTTTCTAAACACCCATTTGGCTCCAATTGTAGTTCTATCTCTTGGTCTTCATACAAGTTTCCACACTTTATTTCTCTTAAATTCAATCAATTCTTCTTGTATTACAATGATCCAATCAGGGTCTTAAAATGCTTCCTCAATTTTCTTAGGTTCATTCTTTGAGGGAAAATAACTATAATGACATTTATTTTGAGTGGCTTCTCTAGTTTGTATACCACTCTCAGGATCCCCAATTATCAAATCAGGAGTGTGATCCCTTGTCCATTTTCTAGCTGGTGGAAGATTGGTTCTTGAACTTGAAGCTCCCCCTAAATCATTGGCATTTCCTATGTGTGAGTGAAATTCAAATGAAGAAGCTCTCCCTGAGTTGTTTGTCTCTGAGAAGAATTCAGAGTTTCCTGATCGAGACCTTAAAGAGTTAGACTCTGAAAAACTTGATTCTTTCTGTCTATATTTTATCTGGGTAGACTCTGAATTGTTAGACTTTGAATTATTTGGAGTTGAATTTTCTGGCTCCCCCTCAGAGTGTGCAGGATTCGGTGTTATTTCAGGAGTTATTTGAATCCCTTCATCCTCATCATCTTCATCTATCTCAGAACTTTTCAAATTTTCAAATTCCAATGTTATAGACTCTGATTCATCCTGCAAACCTGTAATCTTTTTGTCATCAAATGCAACATGAATAGATTCCATAACAATTCTGGTTCTGAGATTAAATACTCTAAATGCCTTTGTGTTTGATGCATATCCAAGAAAAATTGCTTTATCAGCCTTGGGTTCAAATTTACTTAGATTTTCTAGATATACCTTTAGTACAAAACACATGCATCCAAATATGTGAAAATGCTTTACACTTGGCTTCTTGTTCTTTACCATCTCATATGAAGTCATTCCATGCATATTAATCAATGTACAATTTTGAGTGAAACATGTTGTACTTACTACCTCAGTCAAAAAATATACTGGTAGTTTAGACTCTGCTAACATTGTTCTGACAGCTTCTATGAGTGTTCTATTCTTTTTCTCCACAACTCCATTTTGTTGGGGTGTTCTTGGTGCAGAAAATTGTTGAGTAATTCCCTTTGATGCACAGTATTCCTCCATGGTTGCATTCTTGAATTCAGTACCATTGTCACTTCTTAGAACTCTAATTGTTTTCTTTGATTTTGTTTTTAGAAAAGTGATATGGTCTACTATATGTTGTGAAGCTTCATCATTTGAATGTAGTAAGAAAACCCATGTGAATCTTGTAAAATCATCTACAATGACAAGAGCATATTTCTTTTTGTTAATTGACATCACATTTATCGAACCAAATAAATCAAGATGTAATAAATAAAAAGGTTCAGAAATTGTATTTATTGTCTTGCTCTTGAAGGATGTTTTCTTTTGCTTTCCAAGTTGACATGCTTCACAAAGTCCATCTTGCACAAAATCAACTTGTGGTAATCCTCTCACAAGATTCTATTTAACCAACGTGTTAAGTGTTTTGAAGTTGATGTGTGACAGTTTCTTGTGCCATTTCCAGCTTTCTTCAGTTGAGGCCTTGCTGTATAAACATGTGAATTCATTGTAAATACAATCCTCAAAGTTGGCATCATATATGTTACCATGTTTGTGCCCTTTGTAGACCAAAGTGCCTATTTCTTTATGAGTTACAATACACTCTTTGTTGTCAAAGCCAGTATGGTAACCTTTATCTCCAAGTTGACTAATGCTGATTAGGTTGTGTTTTAAGCCATCAACTAGAGCTACTTCTTCAATGATGACATTTCCAAGTACAATCTTGCCATATCCCAGTGTTTTTCCTTTGTTGCCATCTCCAAAGGATACTTCTGGACCAGCCATTTCCACAAAGTCTGTAAGCAGAGATGTTTTCCCAGTCATGTGTCTTGAGCATCCACTTTCCAGGATTAGGGTTACTTTCTTTTTCCTAGTTCCCTGCATACATAAAACAAATAGTTAGATGTTTTGGGGATCCAAACAGTTTTGGATCCTTTTCTACTAACTTTGGGTGAAATAGATTTAGAGTTCTTCACTTTTTTCTTACCTGTCTTCTTTGTTGCTTTAGATTCTAGTGGAGTCTTGACAGTGTCATACCAAATTTTATCAATAGAATGAAATATGTTACCATAGTGATAACAAGGCTTCTGTGGAATGTAGTGACTTTTCAGAGTTTATGAAGGAATAAACTCTGATTTCTTCTCAATTTTTGCTTTATAGTCTAGATCTAAATGGTTGTTGTTACCACATCTGTAACACTTCTTTCTAGGAGCATTATGATCATTTTGATAGTTATTGGCCTTGTTAATGCCTTCCTTACCATTCCTATTTCTCTTAGTTTTGGTAGACTCTGATAAGTTATCTAGCTTTTCTTTTAACTTAGACTTAGACAAGTATCCTATGTTAATGTTTTTCTTAGTCTTATTTATTCCTGTTTCATCTGTCTTTTTATTAACAACAGGGGGAACATTGACAGATGAGTTTGTGGTTTCTTTAGGCAAATCATTCTTTAATTCAGAAGTCACAAACTTAACAGGGATAAAGGTATTTTTGTCCTTAGTCTTATCAATTTGACTAGCTTCATCAATGTTATCACTCTCAACAATAGGTCTTTTGCCTTGACTCTTTCATTGCCTAGACTAGTAGTTTGACACATATATTGATTATTGAGAATTTCCTGAACTTTTCTTGCAGAGTCTATCCAGA
Organism: Oenanthe sinensis; assembly: GCA_028671895.1. Lineage (NCBI taxonomy): Eukaryota > Viridiplantae > Streptophyta > Magnoliopsida > Apiales > Apiaceae > Oenanthe > Oenanthe sinensis. The sequence continues at coordinate 26,631,605 of CM053814.1, forward strand.
CTCTGAACTTTATTGGGTCCCGAAGTATCGTAAAAGGGGGGTTGAATACGATACTATCAATAATTTAAATTCTTTTCGGAATTTGTGGATAAATAAATTATTTCTTCAGAGTGGGTTTGGCCATTTGTAGTGTTTAGGTGAGCTACCTACTAATTTTCTGTGTGACCGGATAAATTAATTAGGTTCAAGAAAATTAGCAAGTAAAATAAACGGGACAAGATTCGGGGAATATATCTTTTATATATATACCCGGAGGTTACTACACCTAGTTAAAAATATAACTGATTTCCAAAGAACAAATTAGTTTTTTGCTACTAACACAAAAATATAAGGCTCAGTTCCTATACAAATATATATAAATTAGTACGTACAAGGAAACACTGAGTCCGTACGGAGTGATATCTAGGAGCCCTAAGCATTTTTCGTTAAAGAACTGAGTCCTAATATATGACCGGAAGCACGGTATATGTGTGTATAAATTATCTCTTCTTGCCCCGGCCATGTCAGTATCTCTCTACATTTTATTTGTGTTGAAGAAGACGACTCTTGAATGAGTGGTTGCCCTCTTTTTATCTGTGTAGACTTTAAATCAATAAAGTAGGCTACTGTAATTTGATTGGCTGAGGGCTCAGTAGGGCCGAGAAATATTTTGTTGCGCCAATATATTTTTGTTGCGCCTGTAGAGTGACTTCCATGTGTAGATTTAAGTGGCGCCATTTACTTGGAATAATCTTGATGCCATCTTTTGTTGCGCCTGTACTAGGAAAGCAGTGTAGTAGCGCAACATAAACATGATGCTTCATTTTGGTTAAGGCAATTGAATTTTGTTGCGCTGAAGGATTTTGTTGCCCTACTTTTTTTTCTTCCAGTTCTTCTTAGACCGGCAACTCGTATCCCGAAGATACAAGTAAGCGTCCGGTCCTCTTGAGTCGAAGTGAAGTGTGGTGAGGTGAGTGAAAGATCTGACATTTCAACTAACTGACACTTTATCAATTCCTTCCTTTAATCTGCCTTGCTCCTATATACAGGATAGCACCGAACCAAAGGTGCGTAACGGATTCAACCAGAACTACGTGAGAAATCTAGTCGAATCCTTACTTTTTGTTTTCCCGCTCCTGAGCCATAGCCACTAGGATCAGAAGTAAGGGCTACTTACTTTAGATCACTTTCATCCGCATCTCTTTCTTTGCTAAAGCCCTTCTCTTATGCCGGGTCTGGGGGAGAATGAATTGAATCTGCCTGGAGCGAGCCAGGTCTGGGATCTTTCCCCATAGCCTTCTTTATTCTTTATCGCCTGGTCTTTCTTTCGTATGGGACGTGGGATCCTTCTTTCCTAAATCCATTTCCCTTGCTAGCCTAAGGCGCTTTGAGCCTTTCTAACCAAAAGGAAACCAAGGAAAGCAGTCAAGCCGAAACCAATGCCATCCTCAAATAACCCGATGGTTTACATGGTCAAAGTGCAATTTGATCACTGCACTTTGACCCTCTTTTCATTTCTTGACTGAAGTTCCCCAACTTTCATTTCTTGTAATAAAGTCTTGTCATATTACACCCTGTACCCTGAGTTGTTTCTGTTCTTCGATTGTAGTTCGAAAACTTTCACTTTTCGTAAAAAAGTTGTGACATTTTGCACCCTGCACCCTTTGGGCTGTTTAGCTGTTAGCTGTTTGGTTGTAGCCTCTACAAATCACTTTTCGTACCTTAATAAATAACCATTCTTATCAAGTACGTTCTTCAACTTAACAATTCTTCTATAATTAAAACTCAGATTCATTTCGCAAACTGCTGATGCCTAGTGCAACTGGTCTGGTTCACAGGCGACTAACTTTGATCCAGGTCTTCGTATTATTACCTTACGTACATTGTTAAGTTTGCAGCAACTTCATTGCTTCGAACACTAACTGTCAATAAACATAGTACTTTCACTGGAATCTTTTCTGGTACTTAGACAACGTCTCCATTACTACCATGATCTTGAATACTTCATTCTCTATTCTTCACTAATGCTTGAACATATAACTGAACTTCTTTCAGTGAGTATAGCTTCAAGACTGCAGCTGTCTTCTTTAACCTTTGTCTTTACCGTGTCTTCAATCCTTCTAGATTCCTATGCTTCGAACACTGTCTATCTTCAATCAATGCCTTTACACTGAAATCTTCTAGTGGCACTTCTATACAGAATCTTCAACACTTCTGAAATCCTAAAAGTCTTCAACCATTATTCTTCACTGAGGCATGAACATATTATTGTACTTCTCTCAATGACCTATAGTAGACTTCAAAACTTCTTCTAATGTCTTGATTCACTGTATCTGCCTTGTCTTCATTTCTTCCTGATTTCAGTGTAGACGTAGTATTATTTACTTGTCTTGTTCTAATCTTGAGTTATCACGATTACTATTCATACATCTTCATAATCTCATCAACAATCTCCCCCTATTTGACTATTAAACTTAGCAAACAAATCTTATAGAGAGGATAACTCGACTAACAACTAGAAAAAGTAATCATCTAGCATTCAACTAACAAATCTCATAGAGAGGATAACTGAAATGAAAGATTTTTGTTCCTCTAACACTGAACTGATATTCAAGTAGTATCATCTTCATTTCTGTCTGTGTTTGAGCTTTCTCTGTTTCAAAATCCTTCCTAGTTGAACTTAAAGAACTTATCATGAACAGAGCTTCATAAGAATTAAAATTCCTGGGAATGTCTTCAATAGAATATAGAACATAGCTCAAGTAATGTTCTTCACCTGAGAATGTAATTCTTCTTCAGTTTTTTCTTGTCTAAATTTTCCCCCTAAGGATGTTAACTTCTCCTAAGGATACGAAGATAAGACTTTATTAACTTCTCTTTTTTCTCTTTTTCTTACTAAATTCTCCCCCTTAGTTGAGGAATCCTCTAATGGCCCATCTTTTGAATGGTTTGTCTTCCAAGAAAGGTTCTCGTTTGTCATTGATTGTGAAAATATAGTAGCTTTTCTTTCAGAAGTAGCAAGGGTAAGTGTTTGGTCTATGGTTTCCTCACTTCTACTACGTTCTGTTGGTGTTTACACTAAAGTTTCGAGCACTTTGAAGTGTTTCATTCTTTCTCTCCCTATCTCTCACTCAAGTGTATCTCTCCCTCACTTTCACTTAAGTGTTTCTTTCTCTCACTTTCACTCTGCATTCCAAATATAGCCTTCTGTACCTGCAAGTGAAATCTGTTAATCCATTTATATTCTCATCACCTGATTCATCAAAATGAACTGAATCACTATTAAGTGGAGAATTGCCTCATAGAGGTGTTCTTGATCTATTATGCATAAGCACTATCTCAGCACTAGACTCAATAGCATTTTCTAAATCACTGTCTAGTGGAGCCTCACCTCTTTGAAATGGGTTATCCCAAGATTTTAAAATCTGTTAGGGAATCCTTCCTTGTTCTATCAAGGAGTTGCCTCACACCTTCTCCATAAATGGGAGGTGGACATTCCTTTTCAGGATCTGGAAATGTTCCTTCCAGGAGGGTCAACGTAGTAGGCAATGTAATGAATGGCAATTTAGAGCCTATGTTTCCCTCATAACCCTGTGACGGGAAGGCAACTTGGGTAGGAGGGATGATGGCATTTCCATCTCCCTCCATTGTTGCAGAAGGCAAAGGAATTGAGATGCCAGAAGATGTAAAAGAGAAATTGAGTTTCTTGAGATATACCTGTACAAAAGGAGGATAGGTGAGGCACAACCTAGGGTGTAAGTTGATTCTCACCAAGTCCTTGAAGACCCTTTTGTTCTGTGTCCAGGCCTCCAAAGTTTCCATTTCTGCATTAATCTCATAATCTCCAATAGAGGCATTAATCAATAGCATAAAGAATCTAGCAAAATAGATGTTATTTTTCCTAGATGCCTTATTTCCTAACTTAGCAGTTAATTCATTTAGGAGTAATGTGCTAAGATTAAAGTACTTATCAAATAGGTTAGAATAAGCAATTTCTTGCATAATTGTGGTAATTGCATCAAAATTACTTATTTTACCAGAAAATACTTTAATAATAGCATCAAAGAAATAACTCCATTCCTTTCTAAGATTTTTCCTAAGAACCTCACCTAATCCAGTTTCAGCATTAGCATAATTAACAGATTCTAACATGTCCCTAATGTCGTCTTCATTGGGTGACTTATCACAGTTATTTTCAGTTAATTCTAAGCATTCAGTCAAAGTTGTACTTGTAATGGTGTAGGAATTACCTTTGCAAGTATACGAAATTACCTTCTCATCCTGTGAAACTTCTGCAGTGTTACATAGCTCTTCAACAAATGAACAGACTATTGTTGGTGCTTCACTGAGAGCTTTTGACACTTTGCAGTCTCCCAGAAATCTCTTCAACGGATGAAAATCTACGGGAGCATCATCCACAGTTAGACATGCTGCGAAGTTGTTTTGTTCATAAATGAACCCAGTTAAGGAAACAATCTTCTTTTGAGGTGCCATCACTGATTCTTGAGAGATTAAAAAGAACTTGAAAACGGGTGAGTGAATTTGACTTGAGAGTTCTTGAGAGAAAGAAATAGAGATACAACAATTAGAGATAGAAAATAAAATAGCAAGTAAGAATGAAATAGAAATTATTGTTGCTATTTATATTTTCTGTGATTAAGAAGAATTGAATAGACAGTTTTAATTAAGGATATAGCCGTTGTGAGGAAAAAGAAGTTAAAGTTAATTACTGTAAATGACAATCAATGGGTATGTTCATCTATTGACAAATAAGGTAATTAATCAACGGCTATAATTTGATCAACGGATGAATAAAACTGTAAAAATTCTATTGCCATCGATGGATAAAATAGAGAATTAGTTATTTATCGATCGATAAATAACTACCAGGGTAATTATCTGTCGATAGGTAAATATCCATTGATAGGAATAAAATTTATCTGTTGATTAAATAAGAAAGAATTTATCAATCGATAAACAATTACTGAGGTAATTATCTGTCGACAGATAAATATCCATTGATAGTAATATATTTTATCTGTTGATCAAATATATCCATCGATAGTTGTTAAATATCCATTGACAATTAACACAATTATCAATTGATCACTTGGTTTCAACAGATAATTGTGAACAATGGCTACAACAAAGAAGGAAAACAAAACTTGGCATACATTTCAAGATTGAGTAAAATTAAGCATACCTAACTCACAGACTAATCTATTAAAAGTAGATTCATCTAGAGGTTTGGTAAAAATGTCTGCAAGTTATTGTTCACTAGGGACAAAATGTATTTCAACTGTACCATTCATACTCCCTAATGAAATGATACCTTATGTCAATGTGTTTGGTTTTAGAAAGTTGCACATGATTTTTTGTTATTGCAATGGCACTTGTATTATCACAGAAAATAGGAATCTTCTTCAAGTTGAACCCATAGTCAAACAGTTGATTTCTCATCCATAATATTTGTGCACAGCAACTTCCAGCAATAATGTACTCAGCTTCTGCAGTTGAAGTTGATACTGAGTGTTGCTTTTTGCTAAACCATGACACAAGTTTGTTTCCTAGAAATTGACAGGTGCTTGTAGTACTTTTTCTGTCTATTTTGCAACCTGCATAATCTGCATCTGAGTAGCCTATTAGATTAAAACCAGAATCTCTAGGATACCAAATACCTAAATTTGATGTACCCTTGAGATATCTAAAAATTCTTTTAATAACCATTAAATGAGATTCTCTAGGATTAGCCTGAAATCTAGCACATAAGCATGTAGAGAACATTATGTATGGCCTACTAGCAGTTAAATATAAAAGTGAGCCTACCATGCCTCTATAACTTGAAATATCCACCTTAGCTTCCTTAGTGTTTAATTCAAGTTTGGTGGCAGTGGTCATGAGAGTTTTTGCAGAAGAACATTCACTTAAGTCGAATTTCTTTAATAAATCATAAATGTACTTTGTTTGATTTATAAAAATACCATCCTTAACTTGTTTGACTTGCAAACCAAGAAAGTAGGTAAGCTCTCCCATCATGCTTATTTCATATTTACTCTGCATTAATTTGGCAAACTTTTTGCAAAGTCCCTCATTAGTTGAGCCAAAAATAATGTCATCCACATATATTTGTACAAGAATAATAGAGCCATTGACATTTCTACTGAATAAAGTTTTATCAATAGTACCTCTTGTAAAGTGATTCTTAATGAGGAACTGAGAAAAAGTGTCACACCAGGCCCTTGGTGCTTGCTTCAAGCCATAGAATGCTTTGAGTAGATAGTAGACAAAGTCTGGGAAATTTGGATCTTCAAAGCCAGGAGGTTGTTTCACATAGACTTCCTCTTCTAATATTCCATTCAAAAATGCACTCTTCACATCCATCTAGTAGACTTCGAAATTAGCATGTGCATCATAAGCTAGAAAGATTCTGATTGCTTCTAACCTTGCAACTGGTGCAAATATTTCATCAAAATCAATTCCTTCTTCCTGTGAGTATCCCTTTTCCACAAGCCTTGCTTTGTTTCTAGTCACTGTACCAGTTTCATCCATTTTGTTTTTGAATACCCATTTTGTACCAATTACTGATCTATCTGTCGGTTTGGACACCAGCTTCCACACTTTATTTCTTTCAAATTAATTGAGTTCCTCTTGCATAGCTAAAACCCAATCAGGATCCAAGAGAGCATCTTCAACTCTTTTAGGTTCTTCTTGAGATAGGAAGCTACTATACAGACACTCATTTTGAGTAGCACTTCTTGTCTTGATACCATCTTCTGTATTTCCAATGATTAGTTCAAATGGATGGTTTTTGGTCCATTTTCTTTGAGGAGGCAAATTTTGCCTTGATGATGAAACTTCATTATCATTAGTATTGTACTCAAATTGGTATGAAGTTTTGGACTGATTCTGAAACCCTCCCCCTTAATTGGATACCCTAGATGTAGAGTGTTGATTATCCATTAAAGGATTATCAGTTGATGCATTATCAGTTGATGGAATTCTGTCAACTGATAAATTATCCATTTATGCAGAGACATCAACTGATATTGGGTTTCTGAGTACTTGTGATTTTACAATTTCTGCTTCTTCATCATTATCTACATCATTTAATTCATTCTCAAAATGCAGTGTATCATGATTTTCTTCATCAAACAGCCCTTGAATCTTCTTATCATCAAAAACTACATGTACAGATTCCATAACAATGTGTAGTCTAAGATTATAGACTCTATAGGTTATGCTTGATAGTGCATACCCAACAAATATGGCTTCATCAGCCTTGGCTTCAAATTTTCCTAGGTTTTCACCTTGATTTTTTAGCATATAGCATTTGCAACCAAAGACATGAAGAAATCCCACCTTTGGCTTTTTTTCTTTCTTGATCAATTGATAAGGGGTCTTTCCTTGAGCTTGATTTACTATGGAGATGTTTTGAGTGTAACATGTTGTGTTAATGGCCTCAGCCCAGAAGTATGTTGGTAATTTAGCATCTTCCAACATAGTTCTAGTTGCTTTAATCAATGTCCTGTTCTTCCTTTCAACTACCCCATTTTGTTGAGGTGTTCTTGGTGCAGAGAATGTGTATATGATTCCTTTAGATTCACAGAACTCCTTTATTGTGGAATTTTTAAATTCTGTTCCATTGTCACTTCTTATTTTTTGTACATCCAATCCAAGACTTTTCTCAACTTCTCTTATGTGCTTGATGATAAGATGACTAGCTTTATCCTTTGAATGCAGAAAATAAGTCCATGAGAACCTTGAAAAGTCATCCACAATGACTAGAGCATACTTCTTCTTTGCAATGGACATGATATTTACAGGACCAAACAAATCCATGTGTAATAACTCAAGTGGCTTCTCAATTGATGATTCCAATTTTGATTTGAATTATGCCTTCCATTGTTTTCCTTTCTGACAGGCATCACAAAGTCCATCCTTGACAAATTCCATTTGTGGTAAGCCTCTCACTTGTTTTTTCTTGACCAACTGATTCATGGCCTTGAAATTTAAATGAGCTAATTTCCTATGCCATAGCCAACTTTCATTTGTACTTGCCTTAGAGAGAAGACAAGTCATTGAATCTGCATTTGTTGAATTGAAGTCAGCTATGTACACATTTCCTTTTCTATTCTTAGTCATAACCAGGCTTCCATCTTCCTTGTTGGAAATTATGCATGATTTAGTTGTGAAACAAACTTTATTTCCATTATTACATAGTTGACTTATGCTTAATAAATTATGTCTTAAGCCATCAACTAATGCAACATGTTCAATGATGACATTCTCTTTTGAAATCAGGCCATATCCCATGGTGTACCCTTTGTTGTCATCTCCAAAAGTTACTCCAGGGCCAGCTTTCTCCTCAAACTTTGTGAGCAGGGATTTATCTCCAATCATGTGTCTTGAACACCCACTGTCTAAGTACCAAAGATTTCTTCTTTTTCCCTGCACACAGTCAAAAACAATCAAGTTGATTTTGGTACCCAAGTTGCCTTGGGTCCTTTCTTATTAGTTGCTATCCTTGGCTTGGTTTCCAATTTTTTTACCTTTGGTTTAGATGGTTTTATTTCCACTTCAACCTTAGATGTTGGTTTCCTTACCTCAGAATTCTCAGTGCTAATATTTGGAATATTCATGCTTGCAGAATTGGAGAAATTTGGAGCATGAAAATTGTTAAGCATATTCCATGGCATAGCAGGCATATTCATGTTAGCAAATGCAAGATATGGATTAAACATATAAGGCATTGATGTATATTGAGCATGAATAGCATGAGAATCAACAAAATGAGGAAAAACAGAATTAGAATGCATGTTAGGTGTACTAGACACATTGATGGCTGCAGGCATATTGATCTTGCATTGCACAGATAAGTGATTTTTGCTACCACACTTAGCACATATCTTCCTAGGAGCATACTTGTCAGGTGTGTAGTTATTATGCTTGTTTATGCCTATTTTACCATTTCTGTTTTTCTTCTTCTTCTCATTTGACTTATTATTAGGTTCTATCTTCTCTAATTTTTCTTTCAATTATTCTTTAGATAAGAATCCTATATTAGCCTTTTCAACTTTGACTTCATATTTAGAGGAGCTACTTTCTTTGACAAATTTAACAGGTCTGTTAAGCTTGGTTTTTAAAACACACTTCTTAGCAGTTGATGATTCCTCAATCGATGGATAATTATCCGTTGGAATAATGTTATCAATCGATGGATGATTATTCGTTGAATTGACATTATCAATCGATGGATAATTCTTATTAGTTGATTCATAATTAGCAATCGATTGCTTCTTTTCCAAGGATTGATTTTCATCAATGGCTATTCTCTCAAGAGTTTCAGACAACATGGTGAATGAGTTTGTTCCATGAATGTCATTCATCTTCTTACTGGCTTTACTAGACCTGTTCCACCGGTCAATGGTTCTTAGTTCTTCTTCCAATTTTTCCTTCAAATTTTCTATTTCCTTTTTACACTCAACTAGTTCTTTTCTAGCATCTTTGTTTTCCACCTTGAGTCTATCCATTTGCACTAGCTCACTCTCTATATAATTGTTTCTTTCAGTGAGAGTCTCTAAGGTGATTTTGAGCCTAGTGTTCTCTTTGTTTAAGGACTTAAGAGTGACATGCAAATTATACAATTCATTTGACATTTCAGTAATTGTAATATTGCATTCATCTTTGGATAACTCAGATAGATTTATTGAAATTACCTGATTGCTAGAAGAACTAGCTTCCTGATCATCATGGTTGGCCATTAGTGCAAGGTTGATGTATTCTTCTTCTTCAGAATCTTCCTCAGTAGCCCAGTCTTTTTCCTATGTCACAAAAGCCTTCTCTCTTTGTTTAAACAAGTCAAAGTACTTATTCTTATAGTCAATACCATCACTAGACTTTGACTTCTTTTCCATTTTTGGCTTTCTGCATTCATTAGAAAAATGACCAGCCAATCCATAGTTGAAACATTTAAATTGAGTCCTGTCAACAAGATTTTTGCTTTGTTGATTGTCTCTCTTGAACTGAGATCCAGGCCTTTGCATTGGATTCCTCTTGAATTTAAGTTCTGAAAATTTTCTTGATAGAAAAGCCAAATGCTCATCTATTTCATCCTTGGTGTATGACTCATCATCCTCAACTATTTCTTTTCCTTTCCCAGTTGAAGATTCATCATATCTAACACCACTTGCACAATTGCCATTACCTTCTTTCTTCCCTTCTTTGACAGCAACATCTTCACCTGATTCTATAACTTGCTTATCCTTGACCACCAAAGCAATGGACTTTTCTCTCTTCTGAATTTTCTCAATTTCCTCATCTTGCTGTAGTTCCAACTCATAGGTTTTCAAGATGCCATACAACTTGTCAAGAGTATATTCTTTAAAGTCAGGAGATTGTCTTATAGAAACAGTCATTGGTTTCCATTCCTTGGGTAAGGACCTCAAGAACTTGAGGTTGGTATCTTCAACAGCATACACTCTTCCATATAGATTTAGCTCATTCAACAGCTTTTGAAACCTACTATATGTGTCATTGATTGCTTCACCACTCTTAAAGTGAAAGGCTTCATATTTTTGAATCAAGAGTTGCATCTTATTCTTTCTCACTTGTTCAGTGCCTTCACATAGAGTTTGAAGAGTGTCCCAGACTTCCTTGGATGTTGTACAGTTGATAACATTGTCGAACATATACTTGTCAAGACCATTGAATAAAATATTCATAGCCTTTTTATCCTTATGTACTTCCTTCTCATCATCATCTGTGTATTCACTTACAGGTTTTGGAATGAGTTTATCTGGTGCCTGAGTACCATCTACATTTACACTTGTAACTATCTTCATAGGCACATGTGGACCTTTCTCTATGCAATGAACATAGGAAGGATCAATGGATAATAGATGCAAGTGCATTTTCACTTTTCAGGGAAAATACTCATCTTTCTCCAGAACTGGAATCTTTACTCCTGTGTCTTTTTGACCCATACTTGATGTACTTTTAGATCTTAACTTTCTGTATGTTGAAAGCAGGCTCTGATACCAATTGTTATTTGCCCTTAAGTACACTAAGTTTGGAGAAGGGGGGGTTGAATACAAACTTAAGAATTATTTCAGTTCTTGCGGATTTAAGTTTGTTCAACTAGAGTGTTTGAGTGTATATATATATAACTGATTGAACTAAGAATGCATAAATTAAAATATTGAAAACAGAACAAACAATATTAAAAATTACTAGTGGATTGGTTTTCCACTAGTATGTTTTTACTTTCAATTAATCTTGGTAAAAATACCAAGCTGCTTACAAAGTGTTTCTGCACAGTAGTGCTTACAATCTTTTCAATGTGTTTCTTCTTTTCTACACTTTGCTACAATGAACTACTAACCACTATATAGTGGTTTTCTTCACTTCTAATTCTTATCGGCAGATAACATTATAAAATTACAACTTACAATGTTTACATGAAAATAGAAATTAGCTACTTGAACAGTCTTCTTTGGACCTGTCTAGTCCTGAAAGTATCTTTGTCTTGATGCATTCCTTGAAGACTGTGTTGCCTTGAAAGTCTTCACAATCCTGACAGGACTGTCTTCCAATGATTCAGTTTCTGCACAGTTTCCTTTCTTATTGTCTTTAACTAAATTGGGAAACCTTAATCAACTGATAAATGTTGTTAAGCATATCAGTTGATTCTCCTTTACTCATCCATCGATGGATAAGATATCCATTGATCAGTTATTGAATCGATGGCTATTTGAGTTATCCATCGACTCCCTATCCATTGATGATCACTTATCCGTTAATTGCCTTTATCCTTTTATGACTTGTATCCGTTGATAGCTTTTATCCGTTGAGTAGTGTCTTCATCCATCGACTCCAATATCAGTTGATCACTTCACTTGTGAGAATTCTGACTTAGAATATTTACAATTGATCAGTCATTCTTCACATCAGTTGAGAAGCTATAAATTGAAGTCAATAACATCAGTCGACTACTTCATAGCATCCATTGAGGCAATACAATCAATTGATAATGAAACATGAATCAAATGTTACAATCCAGTTTATCAGTTGATAAACAAGCTTCAACTGATAACTGGTTTCCTAGTCAATGGATATTTATAAGTCACATATCTATCGACCAGTTACAATGAATTTTAAATCCCTATTGAAATTCTAAGTAATTTGTTATCATCAAAACTCATAATTCTTAACACCCTACTTGACTCATCCGAAGAATTCTTGACAAAAAGTTGCCTCTCAAGCCCAGATAAATCTGAACAAGAGATCTCCCTTTCGAGATGCAGAAGATTAACTTCTATTTGAGGTAGATACCTTGGACAATGTAATGTATGGCTAGAGTCCGTATCTCCTCTAAATGCCTATACCTCTCACTATGCACGCCTTGCAATGTATTCCTAAAATTTATCTATTTAGGTTTACCATCAATGTGAATGCCAGTAGTGTGATTGACTCATTACAAGATGCTCTGGCTGACGAACGAATTTCAATGGATTCACCCTATTGAGAGAATGATTCCAGAGACAGTTTAATTACCTTTTCAGCTCTGCATCCTTTTGAGAAGATGCAGATGAGCTTACAGTTACCTCAGTTATATATTACTTTTCTTCTCTGAAGGTAGAGCTGTGGGTGCACTTCCGACTTCATCCATCAAGTGCAATTTCTCCTTTATCAATCTCTAGCTTACAAAGTTTCCTTATATCTCCAAGGGTTAATATATGGAAGTGGATGAATGAGCGTTTGGTTTTATGGCCTGGGTAAGAGATTGATGGGTTTTGAACCTCTTGGCCAGCTTCTGAAGCCACTGGGGGCTATGCGGAAAGAATCAATCAAGATTAAAAGATAATCACCTTAACATTCTAAAATATATTTTTCATCCTAAGGAGAAGGAAAAATATATGAAGGAATGGTAAACGATTGCATTAACGCACTTTTAGTAAAAGAGTTTTGTCGGTTCTAAAGATTTATCATTTAAGAACATGATACCGATAGAAATTTTCTTTAAGATACTTATCCCATAATAAAACGCGGGAATGTGTATCAGAGAAAAATTCTTTCCCTTATGAATTTCTTATAAGGCAAACTTCCCATAATAAAATGCGGGAATTTATACCAAAGAAGAAATTCAACTCTTCTACGAAATTATATCTTAATAAAATGACTCTTTTCCTTTAAAACCTTAGCACTGTATGTTGTGAAAACAGTTTTGCAAAACATCATTATCAGATAAAGGACAATGATTTTTCGACTCATAATTCAATTATGATTGACATCATTTTCGTCCACCTGATAGTATCCCCGACCTAAAATAAAAACATGATAATTGGGGTGAATGAATGCTTAACAATACAGCACTAGGCCTTCAAAGCAACAACCACTATTTAGTTACTATGAATCAATGTGAAACATACATTGAAACAAGTATTTGAAAACAAATCATTTTACAAGTGATTGGTACCTTGAAGTAAACATAATTTCTCCGAATAAAATAGCAGTCACAAAGTTTTTGCCACTTTAAAAAGAAATATTAAGAGAGAAAATGTTTTGTAAGATAAAACTTTTAAAATTAGCTTTTGGGAGAGGATAAAAGATTTTGAGATTTAAAGAAAGATTATCCTCAAGAAAAGTTTGATTCACACCCTGGGATTTAGTAATCAAAGTAGGGATGTAAATCAAAAAAAATTCAAAAGAAAAGTTTTGAAGAAGAATTTTAATGTTTTCTTCTTTAAAACTAATAGAAAAATGAATGTATCTTTGAATAAAACGTTTTGAAAAAGAATCAGACAAAAAATTCTTTTTAATACATTCGAGTTTAAAATTCAGTTAAATAAAGAAAACTAATTGTAATATTTATGTAATACTAAATAGTTACCACAGACATGCATATATAAATCAAATAACATGTGGCAATTATTCAGTAGAACAATCAGCATTTTGACATATTTTTATTATAAATGATTTTAGATAAACAACATGTATTATCATTAATATTAAAAATATCACAATTAATTACAAAGAAATATTAACAAAATATCATTATTTGATATTTATCAATAATTTCAAAATGCAAGAAATTATGTTTCTAACATTTTATCAAATCAAAATTATGAAACTAATAAACATTGAACTGCTTCAATCCATAATTTTAATAAGATAAAATAAATTCACTAAATACTAAAATATTCATATGATTAAATATTAGCATCTAACTTCCTACGCTATATCTAATAATTGTCACTCTAGCATATTAAAATTATACTCATAACAATTATTAATGATATACGTAAACTCGAGAAAATAGTTGAATATAAATTCATAAGTCTTTTAAATATTGACATTTAATACTTGTGATCCTAATTACAACTTCTCGCAAATAAAATCAAATTTTAGAAATATTTTCTAAGTATATAAAATATTGAGAATTTTATACACATGACTTAGAAAATACTTTGTCTTCCAATATTAGTGAGTTTTGAAATATGAATTATTTATTTAGAATAGAAATTCTGAAAACTGTCACTAATATCAAAAGTATCACAATTATTTGTAATAAAATATTTAAAAATATCAGAGCAAAATTTCAGAGCAATTAAGCAAGATATCATTGACTAATATTCATCAAATATTTAACATACAAATAATTATGATGCTAACTTATACTAGGAAATTTAACTACCACATATGCATATAACATTGTAAGAATGATAATTAAACTAGTGGCAAAAAGTATGAGGTACTGGATTTCAAATAAATTCACAAGTCCTTTAAATATGGAAAATTTAGTACTTGTGAACTCATTTAAGAATTCCTTGCAGATGGGATTTCCAAAAAATATGCACATAAATAATATCATAAGTTCACTAACCAACTTAAACAAAATGAATTTATCAAGTTGTTCAACAAATATCTGCAAGTTATTCTACTAAGGACAATCTCGAAAGAAATGATACCTGGTGTCCATGAGCTTGTTCCATACGTGGTGTAGAGAATATCCATCAGAGTTGTTGTAGTTAAAGTGGTTTCATTGTCTAGAAGATCAAAACATCACATTCACTAGCTGCTTTAAGTTTAGCCTTTGCTGCAACTATGTGTGTTGAATGTTTTCTCCCATTTCAACAAGAATCCAACTTCTTCCATGAAATTGACAGCTTCTAGGAATGACTTCCTTATCTTTCTTATAACCTACATTATCTATATCTATATAGCCAATTAGGTTAAACCTAGTATCTTTAGGGTACCTGATTCTGAGAATTGGTGATCCCCTAAGATATCTAACAATTCATAACTTAGCTATAACATAAGATTCTCTAGCATCCACTTGGAAACTTTCAAATAGGCATATCGAGAATAAAATATATGGTCTTTATACCCTTGAATAAGTAATGAGCTAATTACCTCTATAGCTTGTCACTTCAGTTCATATACCTGATTTGCCCTGATCAAGATTAGTGGTTTATTGACAAGAAGTCTTGGCAGGTCTAGAATCTTCCAAATTGCGCATCTTCAAAAGATCCTTGACTTACTTTCATTGACATCATTCTTTTGAATTAATTATAATCCAAAAAGAATTGCAACTCTTCCAACATGCTCATGTTGTACCTGAAGGGTTTCGGGCATGAAAACGCAGCGGAATTAACGTAAAAACAATAAAAATCGAAACCCAATCGCAGGATCCATGTATAACGTTGGATGATTATGGTGAAGAAGTATGTACCTTAACAAAACTTTCGTATGCTGTTTAATGGAGATCCAGAAAGATGAATCACAGCAGTCCTTTGTTGCAAAGATTTGCTCTCTAAAGAAGTCCACACGAACGCCCGATCGTCCTACGATCACCGGAGTCGGTACTAGCCGAATTGTTTGCCTCTCTCTCTCTCTCTCTTTCTCTAGCCTCTCTTGATGTTGAACAGCTAGGGTTTTTCTCTAAAATGAAATTTGATGATTAAACCCTAATACTATACATCATTATGTATATATAGGGGAGAGAGGGATTTTGGGCCTAACCCTAATCCATGTGGTTTCCAAAACCCATTATGACTTTGGGTTATTATTATTATTAAATCTGAATTCTAATATAATTAATCAAGTCCCACTTAATTAATTCAATAATTAAATTCGAATAATAATAATACTTATTAAATCCGAATTCTAATATAATTAATCAAGTCCCACTTAATTAATTGAATAATTAAATTCGAATAAACAATAATATATTTAAATTCGTAATTTAAATAAACATCCGTTTTGACGTTCTTTGTGTGTGGCCCTTTAGGTTATTATTACGTTGGCAATAATTTTATTATCTAATAATAAAATTATAAACAATGAGCGGCATCTAGTAATACATCATTGCTACCCAAGTAACAATAATAATTGGTGATTCAATTAAACCTTTCGTGAATAATGTTCCATGTAATATAATCCCTTTAACCTTATATTATAGATCAAACTCGAGGCATGTATAGTGTCATCCTCTTCGACGTTTAATCTCGGTTTCCTTGATCAATGAGTAGACTATTTAAACAAATCAATATTTGAGCATGGCCATGCATTTCATAGTCTCACTCAATCAAGAGACCAATAATATCACTCCTAGAATTGGAGGGTTAAATCCTATATCTATCATTAATATTCCTCATACGATTCATAGCATACCCAATGTACACCTTTATCATTACCCGGTTAAAGGTAACTTTGAGTGTAATCAAAGTATATTAATTCTCGTATAGAAATATAATGATTTCAAGTCAGAGGATCATTACATCATTATCATAGTGAGATTTCTTATGACACTTACTAACATGTAGAATCTCACGGCGGGTCTTTCCAGTGTCATGTATTGATACATACACTTATATTCTTGACTTTAGTATCACCATACCTATGACCAATGAGATGTGGTCATCCGTCAACAAACATACTAGTCTTATTGCATTATTATTGTCCTTAAATAATAATACTTGACTAGGGAATTTTAGGAATAAAATATTATTCATATAATCTCATTTTTAAGTCACATACTTAAAGATATATATTACGTATTAATATTCCAAGGACATTTATTATCCTTTCAATTTATAACGCAGTAAATAAAGACATAATAAATAATAATTAAATAATCACATCAAACATAATCCTTAATTGTTTTCAATAAAACATTAAAAGTATTGTCTCTAGGACACCAATACTAACAATCTCCCACTTATACTAGAGTCAATCTCTCATGTATCTAATACCCATGGAACTAGTATGACCTTCGTGCTTCTTCTGCGACAAAGCCTTAGTCAGTGGATCTGCAATGTTATCATTTGTATGCACTTTACATATATGTATATCCCCTCGATTATTAATCTTATTAATTAGGTGATATCTCCTAAGTACATCCCCAAACAGCCTCCTTGGCTGCTTCGCAAGCATCAATATACTCAGGCTCTATTGTAGAATCAACAACTGTCTCAGCTGTGAACCATTCCAGCATACAACATCTCCATTTAGAAAAAACACAAATCCAGACTGAGAAATCGAATCATCCTTGTCTGTCTAGAAACTAGCATCGGTGTAACCTTTTACTACCAGCTTATCTTCTCCTCCATATACCAAGAATTAATCTTTAGTCCTCTTCAAGTACTTAAGAATATTCTTGACTGCTGTCCAGTGACCTTCACTTGGATTAGACTAGTATCTACTCTGACTTAGGCCGATCATTCTTTGAAAGGCATAGGTGTACTAACTTTTAACACTTAATTACTATGTAACTCAACTAGGTAAAAGATAAAACAATAGCAAAAACAAGAGAAACTGAAGAAGCACATGGAATCAATCAACTGAAGAAATGGTAATGATACTTGGTAACTACAAGTAACTAATTTGGTTAATCAAGGATGCATAAGTGAGAAGAAGTTTAATTTTAGTATTGTTCATGCCCTAACTTATCTAATGGAGAATCAAATTAATGTCAAAGAAGTATCAAGAAGACCAAAGTGATTTCATGTAATGTATATCAACATCTGGATAATGTAAAGGTTAATCAACAAATGAGAACTGACATTCAGAAGCAAGAACCTCTACAAGACTAGTCACTTATGAACCAGACCATTGCATCAAGTGTCAGGACATTGGAGGCAAGTTCATGTCAGTAGTAGAAGATCTCATTTGAATTGAGTGAGGAAAAGAAATTGAAGAAGCTAGGGAAACTTGCTCATAAAGGTTAATCCACAATTAGTCACTAAAGAAGGTCAACATTGGATGAGTGCATATTTGCTAAGGCAAATGTCGATCCATAGCAGATCGAGATGCGGGTCGAGATTTATAATTGAAGTAAAACATTACAAGGCAAATCTCTATCCACGGCAGATCGAGATAGAGATCGAGATTCTCATAGATCGAGATCGAGATTTTCACAGATCGAGTTCGAGATTTTCACAGATCGAGATCGAGATCGAGATTGTCAACCAAGATCGAGATCGAGATGGGTCCAGGCCTAGATCGAGATGCGGGTCGATATGTAGCATTTAATGTTCAAGGGACAAGTGGCTTATTGTGAACGGTTGATCCAGAGTGGTTGGAAAGTACTTTTTGTTGACGAGTCCTGGTTGGGCCACGTACACAAAAAGGACAAGATCAAGTCTACACGACATTATAAAAGCAGCACTTTGTTTTATTTGTAAAAAGACTTTAAGCAATCTCTGTATTTTCTATAGTATATTTTAAAAAGAGAGCATTTACTGTAAAAAGAGAGTGAGAGTGAATCAGTTGAATCAAGCCTTAATTGCTGTATTTATTGTTCAACTGATTATGATGTTTTTATGAATGTTGTAGCAAATTCTTCAATGAATATAAAGATATATTCTTGAAATTCTGTGTCATCATTTATTACCTGCATTTATTTCCTTTTCTCTCAGTATTCAAAATAATTGTATTCACCCCCCCCCCCCTCTACAATACTTTTGGACCTAACAATTGGTATCAGAGAACCTGTTAAACACATCTAACAGAGATCCTACTGTGTTGTTTGAGTTGGTTCTTGAAAATCCCAGATTCATTTTTCTTGAAGTTTGTGCCGAAAGCTTTTATTTGTTTTTTCTTGAAAAGTTCATAGATCTAAAAAGTTCTGAGTCATGGTGTAAGGAATATTTGTACAACATTACAAACGTTGTACCTTAGAGCTTTGTGGGTTTTCTTGTGGCCAAAAGTGAATCAACTGTTTGACTAAACAAAAAGTACATATTCGAACTTCTGTCAACTAGAAAGTGGACAATTTTTTGTTTGGACTTGAAAAAGTGGTGGACCCTGCTACTGTTCCTGAGATTAGAACTAACTTGCTTGAATCTTAAGTTCAAAACTCATTGGATATTAAGTGTTGGATATTTAAAGTGAGATAATTAATTTTTCAAGTAAATACAATTTATTGTAATTTAAAAAGTGTATTATCTTAATTTTAAACTTTATTAAAATGGTCGCCGCACACAGATTTAAGATACCTCCGTTTGATGCACAACATTATGACGAGTGGACAGGAAGGATGAAAGCCTACCTTGAATCAATAAACAAGGTATACTTGAGAATATTGGAGAACGGTCCATACATACTCATGAGAATTGAGCCAGAGTGAATGGAAGGAAGGATACTAATACCATCCCGGTCTGTTCCTAAAGAGGAAATGGAGTTTTCAGACGCAGATAAAGAATTGGTTGGTATGGATGCGTCGTTACGCAACGTCATAATTGAATCCCTAAACTCAGAGTACTATGTTCAAATAAAGGGATTAAAAATAGCTAAAGCAATGTGGGATAAACTGGTTGTAGTGATGGAGGGGACCGAGGAAGTTAGAGATAATCACAAGCGCATTCTGATATCTGAATATGAATCGTTCAGATGCGAACGAGGAGAAAATGTAGCGGATGTTTACAAACGTTACAGTAAATTGCTTATCGAGCTGAGTATAAGAGATAAAGTCTATCCACTGGCAGATTCAAATATCAAGTTTCTCTTGAATTTGCCTAAACATCTGGAACACAGGATCACTGCCATTCGAGAGTCAAGAGACTTGAAAAATACTTCTCTCGAAAAGCTGTATGGTGTTTTAAAGACCTACGAGCTGGAGCAAGAACAAAATGACAAAAGAAGATCCTACAATAGTGGAGAATACAAAGCGGTAAGTGAATCTGGACTTGTAGCTGAAGAGTCTACTGCAAAGGCACTTGCAGCTGTCTCATTGAAAACTGCTAATCCTGAAAGGGTGATATTAGATATTAAAGATCCATCCGAAGAAAGTGAGGATGAATATTATACCCTTGAAGAGCTGGACAAATTAGAAGACAAGTCATATGCTTGTATTGCTCGAGAATTTGCTCATATCAGCTTCAAGAAGCCAAGAAAAGGTAAAGGACGATTTGGTAGTTCTTTCAGCCGAAGAAGCAGCAGCAGCAGCAGAGGTAGTAGTGTAAGTGGCCGGGGAAATTACAGCGGTCGAGGTAGCACATCTAGTAGTGGCTACAGACCTAACCTGGTAGACAAGAACAAGTTCAGATGCTTTAACTGCAATGAATTGGGACACTTTGCAACAGAGTGCAAGAAGCCCAAATACGTTCATCCCAAGGAATCATATGTTGATCTGAAAAAGAAATATGACGCCTTGGTTAGCAAGCAACAGAAGGGAAGCCGGGCGTATGTTGTGACTGAAGGGAAGGGTTGGGACGAGTCTGATGAAGATGAAGATCAGGAGCTATGCAACTTCGCTTTAATGGCAAAATCTTCAGAACAATCAGAGGTACCAATTCTAACCGTAAATGAAATGTCTATTTCTGAGTACCAAAATGAATTAGCTGCCATGACTAAAGACATGTACAATCTCCAACTGAATCTAATTGCTGTTAATGAGGAAAATGCTAAACTCTCCCTTAAGAATAGACTTCTCGAGGCCAAGGTAGAGGAATTAGAATCAAGAGAAAGTAAAGAAAGGTAGTTAATGAATCAGGTAGACGTTTTAGAACACAAGCTTAAGATTAGGGAAGACCTTAACGAAGAACTTAAGAATGAATTAGCTGAGCTTAAAATAACATGTCAATCTTTTAAAGAAGTCGTTAATAAAGTTTTTGTAGAAAGGGACATGTACATGAAACTGGCAGGCAAGAGTAAAAATGAAAAAGTAAACATAGGACTTGACTACAAACAGAAAAAGAAAAATAGGGCTGCTGAGTTGTTAGAGCCAGTGTTAGTCAAAAAAAATGTGCCTGAGGTTTTAGGGGATGTTAGAAAACCTATCTTTAAGCAGTTTGAGCCTAGGACAATAGATCCTGTTGCTGTTAAAATTGAACATGAGATTAAAATGGAAAAAGAGTCGGAAGAACAAGTAGTAAAACCTACAACTTCTAAGAGAGCGAGTAAGAGTGCTTATGCTAAGAGAGGTGTAGGAACCAAGGAGGCTAAGACGGTGTCATATAAACAATGGGTAGCAGGGTCAGACCAAATGAAAACACCTGTAGAGGTAGTTAAAACTGAACCTGTATCTGTATCTACATCTACACGAGCTAGGAAGGCATGCTATATTTGTAATCAAACTGATCATTTGTCTTACTATTGCCCGTTCTATGTAGAGGAAGAAAAACCTGTTGGTTGTAATACCATGCCTGCAACTACTGCTTTGCCTAACATGTATGCAAATCATGCAATAATCCCAATTGTATGCCATGTGCTGTAAACATCATGCATGCTTATTTTAATTTGATGAATGCAATAATCCTAATTGTATGCCATGTGCTGTAAACATCATGCATGCTTATTTTAATTTGATGAATACTGCTAGTACATCTGGTGAACATACATCTAGTAGTGGTAAGAAAAAGCATAATGGGTCAAAGGCTAAGACTTCAAGTCCTCCTAAAGTTAGGAGTGACCAGTCTACTCCCAAACCTGACAAACCAGTCAAGGTTGACAAGGGAAATGACAAAGTCAAGATGTATGCCCCTGATGGCAACAAGGCAAAGCCTTCTGTATCTGAAAAGAAAAAGAAAATTATTGATGTCGGGCCCAAACATCATTGGGTTCCGAAGAACACCTAACCTTTCTGGATTTGCAGGGCATTGAACAGGAAAAGAGTAAAGTCATATGGGTGCTGGACAGTGGAGCATCGAGGCATATGACAGGCAATAAGTCCCTGCTAACAGATTTGGTGTTGAGAGCCGGCTCCGTGGTTACTTTTGGAGATAACAGCAAAGGTTACACCAGGGGATATGGCAAGATTGTTTGTGGAAATGTTATCATTGAGGACGTGTCTTTTGTGGAAGGATTGCGACATAATCTTCTCAGCGTTAGTCAGTTCACCGACAGGGGTTTTGACGTCAACTTTGGGAAGCATGATTGTTCGATTCGAAGCAAAAAGGATGGAAGCCTTGCTCTCAAAGGAGTAAGGAAGTCAAATTTGTTCATAGCCGACATGAATTCTGCTGATCAGTCTGAAGTCACGTGTTTCTACAGCAAGGCTTCTGCTGATGAAAGTTGGCTATGGCATAAAAGATTATCTCACCTGAACTTTAAAGCAATGAATAATCTCGTAAGGAGAGAATTGGTGAGAGGTCTGCCGCAGATGGAGTTTACTCCAGATGGACTCTGTGAAGCATGTGAGATGGGAAAATCGAAAAGAGCCTCGCATAAGGATAAGCAAGTGAATAGCATTACCGAGCCCCTACAACTACTTCACATGGATTTGTTTGGACCCGTTAATGTTATGTCAATGTCAAGGGAAAGATACGCGCTGGTGATAGTCGATGACTTTTCCAAATACAGATGGGTAAAGTTTGTGACATCGAAAGATGAAGTGCCACATGAGATCATTAGGCATGTACTGGTAATTGAAAACGTAGCAAGTCTGACTGTGAAGACTATCCGATCTGACAACGGGACAGAATTCAAGAACTCAGTGTTAATGGATTTCTGCATATCTAAAGGGATCAGACGACAGTATTCAGCACCGAGAACACCGCAGCAGAATGGGGTGGTAGAAAGGAAGAATAGGACACTGGTTGAAGCAGCTAGGACAATGCTGTATGAGTCAAAGCTTCCTTTATATTTTTGGGCTGAAGCAGTTAGCGCGGCGTGTTATACACAGAACAGAACCCTGATTACAAAATACTATAATGAGACGCCTTACTATCTAATGAATAAACGAAAACCATCTATCAAGTACTTTCACGTGTTTGGTGCCAAATGCTTTGTGTTAAGAGACAATGCAAAACTTGGAAAGTTTGATGCCAAAGCAGATGAAGGGGTTTTCATTGGATATTCTCTTGAAGTAGTAGCAGCGTACAGGGTGTTTGCGCTTAATGATCGCAAGGTGGTTGAAAGCCTTAATGTCACATTCGACGACTCAAAGCTCCCTTCTATACAAAAAGAAGACAGTGAGCCCACTTCGCTAAGATTTGAAAATATGGATATTGATGAAGTGGATACAATTCCTGAGTCTGTAGTGCAGGGTAGTGATCCAATGATAAATAATGTAATTAATCAAGAGTCTAGTGTCTCGCCAATACAAAACACTAGGGCTGAGGGATCACCTTCCGTTAGACCTGGTACTAACTCAGGGGGGTAAGTATGCACTCAGGGGGAGCAGCTCACTCAGGGGGAGCTAGTACTGGCTCAGGAAGAGCTAGTGGAAGCACTTCTAGACTAAGTCACCTTCACTTACAAGATCAAGATGAGTCATCAAGAACATTTGCTAGGGATCGTACTTGGAGCAAGGATCATCCATTTGAGCTAATTATTGGTGATCCAGATGCCGGAGTGACTACTAGAGGAAAAGCTAGAGCTGAAATTGCCACTGAGAATGAATGTCTATACTCAGTGTTCCTTTCTCAATTGGAACCTAAAGTGGTGGAAGAAGCCCTAGATGACACTGATTGGGTGATTGCTATGCAAGAAGAACTCAATCAGTTTGAAAGGCAGAAGGTGTGGAAGCTGGTACCCAGACCAAAGAATAGATCTGTTGTTGGAACAAAATGGGTATTCAGAAACAAGCTGGATGAAAACGGACTTGTAACACGAAATAAAGCTCGCCTGGTTGCTAAGGGTTATACTCAAAGAGAAGGAATTGATTATGATGAAACCTACGCACCAGTAGCAAGGCTAGAGGCCGTAAGGATGTTCTTAGCATTCGCAGCACATCATGGTTTTAAAGTCTATCAGATGGATGTCAATAGTGCATTCTTAAACGGTGAACTGGATGAAGAAGTGTATGTTGATCAACCTCCTGGGTTTGTCGACAGCAAATACTGTGATTATGTTTATCGCCTCTTCAAATCAGTATATGCCCTTAAGCAGTCTCCGCGGAAGTGGTATGAAACTCTGTCAGACTTCTTACTAGAAAGTGGTTTCACTAGAGGAGTAATCGACAAGACGCTTTTCTACAAGAAATGCAAAGATGATCTAATAATAATGCAAGTATATGTGGATGACATTATCTTTGGGTCTGCAAATGAGAAGTTGTGTGCTAAATTCGCAAAGTTAATGCAATCAAAGTATGAGATGAGCATGATGGGAGAGCTGACGTTCTTTCTCGGTATTCAAGTTAGTCAGAAGAAGGACGGGATATTTATCTGCCAGACCAAGTACATTCATGATCTATTAAAGAAGTATGGTCTCGAAGATGTATCACAAGCTAAGACTCCTATGGCAACAGCCACGAAGCTTGACGAGGATAAAGCGGGAAAACCTGTAGACATCTCAAGCTATCGAGGTATGATCGGCTTTCTTTTGTATTTAACTGCTAGCAGACCTGATATTATGTTCTCTACATGCTTATGTGCAAGGTTCCAAGCGGATCCTAGAGAGTCACATCTCATAGCCGTAAAGCGTATTTTTAGGTATCTCAAGGGAACATCAAATCTTGGGATTTGGTACCCAAGAGATACAGGGTTTAATCTTGTTGGCTATTCAGATTCAGATTACGCAGGTTGTAGAATAGATAGGAAGAGCACTTCAGGAAGCTGTCAGTTTCTTAGAAGAAGGTTGGTGTCTTGGCAAAGCAAGAAACAACACACAGTATCTACCTCGACAGCTGAAGCAGAATATATTGTTGCTGGAAGCTGTGTGGCCCAGATACTGTGGATGAAGAACCAACTCAAGGACTACGGTGTGGAAGTATCTAAGATTCCTATCATGTGTGACAACACAAGTGCTATTGCAATGACCAACAATCCTGTGGATCACTCTAGGACTAAGCATATTGATATAAGGTATCATTTTATTAGAGAGCATGTAGAAAATGGAACTGTAGCGTTGCATTTTGTGTCTACTGAACGTCAAATAGCAGATATATTCACTAAACCTCTAAACGAATCAACATTTTCTAGATTGGTTGGTGAATTGGGGATGCTTAACACCTGTTAGTTTTGCTACCTATCTGTTATAATTCAGTTTGTGTACATATTATTGTGGTTCATGAATATTCATAATTAATAATGTGTACTTAACTTCAAAAATATATGTGTTGCATGTCATAAGGGGAACTTAGAAAGTTTCATGACATTAATCTTATGATGATCTGTGTATCCATATGATTAATGTCTAATAATGTGATAGGATTTAATGCTAGACTTAATTTTGTAATGCATGGTTTATTTGCTAAATTCCCTGTCATTTCAAAATTGTAAGTTTCTAAGGCAAATCTCGATCTAGTTCTGGATCGAGATCAAGATTGACTTGCGAAAATTGCTTAAAAACTGTTAAGGTACATCTCGATCTATCCACATCGAGATCGACATCGAGATGTAGATCGAGATGCGGATCGAGATCGACATCGAGATGTAGATCGAGATGCGGATAGAGATCGACATCGAGATCGACTTCGAGATGTAGATCGAGATGCGGATCGAGATCGACATCAAGATCGACTTTGAGATGAAGATCGAGATGCGGATCTCGAGATCGAGATGTGACTTGTCTCTTCAGTTACTTTCTTTTTAGGCGTGCAAGTATATAATATAGCATTATATAGTCTGTTCATTATTTCTATTAACCTTCTCTCTCTCACTAGTTCAAAAAGCTGAAGCAAATACACACGCATATACATACATTCACAGCATCCTCTTCCCTGCCATAACACCAAGTTTTTCTTGTGATTTTCTTAAACAAAAATCACTAACTGTTACTTGAAAACATTAATCAGTAAAACAAAACTCTGCCAAAAATTTTGTTTAAAGTACACTGTTGAACTTTTTGCGCATATTCTACGTCATCTCTTAACATTAGTGTTCTTGCAAATCGTTGTTCAGTTCTTCTGTTATTCGAGTGAGTTTGTTTTTTTTGATTTTGTGTCTTCGTGTTCTTCATTTTTTTTGTTCTCAAGTGGCATAGTTGTGTGTGTTACTGATCAATCCATAAAGTACCAAGTAACCGCCCTGTTTTGTGTTTTTCCGAGATACTCGCATTTTTCAAAACAAAACGACTGTTCACTTTAATTTCCTAAAGCTAAACCGTCAATCATTAGTGGGAGTTATGTGATCATTAGTGGGGAGTTAAGTGGTCATTAGTGGGGAGTTTTATTACGTGGGTAATTAGTGGGGTTCGTGTACGTTTTTTTGTGTTTAAATTTAGAACTTGTTCTTTAAAATTTTCATTACAAAACATTTCTCTTCTCAAACACAAATCTCAAATGGCCAACCCAAATTTCACAATTCCCAAAACCAACTTTGTTAATCTCTCTGCTGATCGAGCAACTGGTAGATTCATTCACTACCAGTTCTGGATTGAGTCCCTCAACAACACATCCATAATAAGTCATGCCTTAACCACCTCTCCCATCCTGAATGTTGAAGCCCTTCAAGCTGCTTACTCAACATTAGAGATTCAGGGTGGTAAAGCAAATCCAACAGGCTTATCCTTTACTATCAGTGGTGCAAAATATGAGGTCAGTCTGCAGAAGTTCAATGAGATTCTTGGGCTTCCTTCAGAAAATTTTGCTCCGGAACCCACTATGGAAGAAATGTTGCAATTATTCACAGAGATAGGTTGTCGTCCTCCCACGGGTCCTATCAAGGTAACAAAGGTTCACACAGGTATGTTACCAGCTGAGTGGGATTATGTAGTTCAGGCCATTCAACGCTGCATGTTCCCAAAAGACAAAGACTACAGGCCAATGAACAACAGCTGTCGAGTAATTCTATATGGAGTGGCAAATAACAGAAGAGTGAATGTGGGCAAACATCTGTTGATTCAGCTGCTTGAGAGGTGGGCACTGGAAAAGAATGCATCTCGGAATCCGGAAGATGGACCAGTCAAATGTTGGATGCCAAGATTTCTTCAGATGGTTCTAGATGATGTTCTTTCAGAGGAGCACAGAAGAATATTTCAAGGCTCTGAAAGGATGGCATGTTTTGATATGACCTTAAAGAGTATCTCCACCATGGAAACCCAGCAAAAGTCCAGACTTTTTGAGTTGCGCCTGACTCCGTACTTCCAGGATCTGCAAGATGAGTATGCTAGGAGGCATGCTTCTCAGTTTACCGCAGTAGAAGCGGAAGGTAGTGGCAACGAAGCTGCTGATGGAGATCAAGTGTCTGGAAATTTGGGAGAAGCAGGTATGGATGTTGAAATGGCTGAAGCAAATGTTGCAGAAGCTGGAGCTAACAAGGATGAAGATCTTCTGAGTCAGGTACCTATTCTTGCAGATCTTGATCAAATTTCAATTCAACCAACCCCTGTTTTCTACAGCCGTGGGCCTGAAAACCCCCAGGCTCTATCCCAGGCTGCAAGCCCTTCTGTTCATAAATATTTAGCCTGCCCTAAAACTGGTGATAAAAGGAAGGCAAGCCCATCTAAGTCGAGTAAATCGAGTGGAGGGAGTGTAGGAGTTAAGAGAGTAGTAAAATCAGCAGCTCTGCCACTCTCAAAGAAGCTAAAGATGGATTTTATCCCAGTGGCAACTGCGCAACCTGTTAGGGATAGTTCACCTCTCACAGCCACCACACCTCACGCTAGTGGCTCACCTCTCCTAAATATTCCAACACATTTGCACTCGCCTAGGTATGTTGGTGAGAGTCAAGGAGGGGGTCCAGCTCAACAGCCAATAGGAGCTGGCCCTACCTCCCCTGAGTTGTCCGCTCAGGGCTCTTTGAGAAATTTCTCGGAAGGGGAATGGCAAACTGAGACTAGCTCTTCTGATGCTAGAATCTCAGGAAGTGTATATGTGGAAGAGTCTGTCGAATCCAGTACGGATGACTCTTCCTCATCTAAATCAGAAAACAAGTTGCTCGCAGAGCAACGACATCTAGTGACTGGTGGGTCTACGCCTCCAGAACAGCCCAGCGAACCAGAAAAGGTTCTTGGTGAACAAGGGGATGACATGGTCATAACGCCATCTCCTAACGTAGACACAGCGTTTAAAGGTTCAGTCTCACTGACCGATATCGCCGACCAACTCACCGCTAGTCCTCAGCGACTAGTGGATGAGGCTTTAGTTCTGTTAGGCTCTAAACACGAGAGAGAGACAGGGAGAGTAGATCCCTTCTCTTTAGGGATCTTGAGTGAAACAGAACCTGGCGAGAGTAAACGGTTTAACCCAAGCCAAACACCGTCCCCTAAATTGCAAGATCTAGTGAAGAAGGTGGAGGCTTTGGAGGCTGGAGTTGCTGGTGTCACTGCTGCTGTCTCTTCTCACTCTGGAAGATTGGAGGTTGGAGCACAGTTCATGGAGAACCTGATTGCCATCCAAAATCAAATGATTGACAAGATAAACAATCTTGGATTGGTACAAGTGGAGGTTGGGCGGTCAGTCGATGATGTCACTCATGGCATGTCTCAGGTCTGGTCGAAGCTGAATGAACTACTTAATGCTGTATTTGGACGTAACAGGGCTGGACCTGGTCTTTCAACCGGTGGTGGTGGTGACGATAAAAATGATGATGATGCTCCTGATGAGGATAACCCACCTAAGGGGGAGAAGGAGGATCAGGGCCTGAAAAAGCTGACTAGTAAGGGTCCGGTGATCGAGTCCTCAAACAAATCTGGTGAAAAGGTGGAGGAGGCTCAACCGGCTCTTAAAGACAAAGGCAAGCAGAAGATGGTAGTTGAAGAAGCAGGAGCTGAGAAAGAAACACCTCTCGTCGATGTATTTATGGGAGACTTTATTGAAGATTCTGATGAGGATGAGATGGATGTAGAAGCCTTAGTGGCAAGGAGGTCGAGACTCGAGCAACGGGCAAGAGAGTGGGAACAAGAAAGAGGTCTAAATCCTGGCGGATCTGTTGCAGGTGATGCAGGAGACCACTCGGTTGCTGACGAGCATGTGCCGGAAGAAGAAATTGATGAAGTAGCGAAAGAAGCGGAGATGCAAGAAGAGATTTTCAGGGAAGCCAGAGAAAGAGTGAATGAAGAAGTGCTTTAAGGAATAGTGGAAAAGGAACTAATGGCAAAGGAGAAGAGAGCGGCTCAGAAAACTTAGCATGAGTATGAAATGAAAAAAATCACAGATCCTAAGGTCCAGGCTGACATAAGGAGGGAAGGTCCCGAGTGGGACAAGGCTAGAGAAGCCTTAGCTGGACCAAGAGCCTATGCTCCTGACTCAGAAAGATTGAGTTTCCTTCTCCACAAGCTAGAAAATCTAAACCCTGGGCTTCTGAACTATCTAAACTGTATAAGACAGGGATGTACCTCTGTTCAAGTTATATTCAAGGAGAAAGCATGGAGTCTGATGATTACTTGGGCACCCATAACAAGAATCGAGCCGTGTATGGTTGATGAAGCATTCTTCCATGCAAGGGGTGCTAGTGAACTGGTAGAATATGCTCACAAGGTAGACACCTCTGTCAAGACTGGAGTGCTGTTTAAAGAGAAACTATTGAAGATGGCTGAAGACAGAGGGGTTGACATTATTCTAAATCCCTATCAAATCAGATACGTCCATGATAAGGTCTTGAGGATCGTAAATCTACATGACTCGAAACTGACCCCGAGCAAAAATGTACTGAAGGCAGTTGCAAAGCTAGTCCTCACAAAGGGTTTTCTAACAAAGGAAAAGAAGCTGGTGGCTAAGGACTTGGAGAAGTTGATAAGAAGGCAAGATGTTAGATACAAGTTGCCTGAAGCCAAACTTCCAGTGGTTAAGAAGGAGCCTGAAGACTATGCATTCGAGCAGCAAGAAGAGGCAATAAAGGAGCATGTGCAGAGATACGGAGATCCAAGATTAGACATTCCTGAAGAAGGAGAAATAAGGGAGGAAGCTAGTGCAGTGGTTGGTGCAAACGTCAAGTTTGTCAAAAGCAAAGCTGAGAATGAGAATGACCTGCTGATCTATACAGACAAGCATCAGGTGGAAACCGTCATTGAGCTCAAGTACGACATCTTTGCAGAACACAGTCATGAAACACTGTGTATCATAAGAGAATTGATTGATGAGATGGATGATGTTGATGAGTTTGATCAGGACTATCTAAGGGTCACGTTTGAGAACTTCTGTAAGAGAAGACAACAGCTTGATATTCAGAGGCTACAGCAATGCACCACCGCTATTGTCATTGGATACCCTAAGCAGCTGGTCATAAGGAAGAAAGGGGAAAAGGGGTATCCTGACCAAGTAACTAAGCTGAGGTTTGAAGACATTCCCACGAAGCTTACCACTCGCAGCATGGTTGAGAGGTGGTTGAGGTTGTTTCGAGATTATAAGATCAGAAATCATGTGGAAGTAGAAGGACTTAATCTTCTCAAGAAAAGAATGGATGAAGTCTGCAACCCTGAGTTCATGAAGAAAGAAAAGGCAGCCAAGAAGAAAGCTCGTGAGGAAGAGGAGCGCAAGAAATCGAGATTTTAATGTATTAAGCTTGTAATGTTTCTTTGCGTTGTAATTTGTTTTCTTGTTTTCCTGCATTGTAAGTACATTATCTGTTTTCTTGTGTAGTGTAAGGTAGAAGTTAGTTAGCTAAGTGTCTTGAAACTGGTTTATATTAGGCGTCAATTATTTCACGAAGTTCGGCGGTGGTAATACTGCTAAAAGGACTTCAGAAGGATAATTGAAGATTGAGTGGACCGTGCTCTTAAGTACTTAGAGAAAATCTCTAGAAGAGCATGAAGCCATTTGATCGAGCCAACAGGGGTCCAATTTTGGCACTTGAAGTATCAGTGATAGACAGGAAGCTAGTTAATCAAGCCAAGCATTATGTAAGTTGACATGATCGTTTATGAATGTTAGTTTATCTTTTTCAGTCCCTGGTTAGTTGAGTTATCCTCATTGTGAATTTGGTTGTCATTGTTAGACAATAAAATAGGGGGAGATTGAAAGGCATAGGTGTACTAACTTGTAACACTTAATTACTATGTAACTCAACTAGGTAAAAGATAAAACAACAGCAAAAACAAGAGAAACTGAAGAAGAACATGGAATCAATCAACTGAAGAAATGGTAATGATACTTGGTAACTACAAGTAACTAATTTGGTTAATCAAGGATGCATAAGTGAGAAGAAGTTCAATTTCAGTATTGCTCATGCCCTAACTTATCTAATGGAGAATCAAATTAATGTCAAAGAAGTATCAAGAAGACCAAAGTGATTTCATGTAATGTATATCAACATCTGGATAATGTAAAAGTTAATCAACAAATGAGAACTGACATTCAGAAGCAAGAACCCCTACAAGACTAGTCACTTATGAACCAGACCATTGCATCAAGTGTGAGGACATTGGAGGCAAGTTCATGTCAGTAGTAGAAGATCTCATTTGAATTGAGTGAGGAAAAGAAATTGAAGAAGCTAGGGAAACTTGCTCATAAAGGTTAATCCACAATTAGTCACTAAAGAAGGTCAACATTGGATGAGTGCATATTTCCTAAGGCAAATGTCGATCCACAGTAGATCGAGATGCGGGTCGAGATTTATAATTGAAGTAAAACATTACAAGGCAAATCTCTATCCACGGCAGATCGAGATAGAGATCGAGATTCTCATAGATCGAGATCGAGATTTTCACAGATCGAGATCGAGATTTTCACAGATCGAGATCGAGATTGTCAACCAAGATCGAGATCGAGATGGGTCCAGGCCTAGATCGAGATGCGGGTCGATATGTAGCATTTAATGTGTTGGGTTCCGAGGCATAAAACGCAGCGAATAAACGTAAATATAACGAAAAATTTCGGAACCCTAACGCAGGATCATGTATAAGATTGGACGGATTATGGTGATAATCGAATCATACCTATTACGATCTTGAATGTCACGAACTCAACGGAGATCCTTGCTATCACGACTTGTGTCTTCTTCTCGAAAACACCTCTATGGTATCCACACGAGCACCTTCAAGAGCGTCTCACGATCTTGATTACGGAGTGGATGTACTAGCAAACCTTTGATAATTCGAATTGTCTTCCTACCTCTTTGCTGCCTCTTCTAGGGTTTTTCTATCAAAACGTGTTCTGCCTCTTAACCCTACATTATCTATTTATAATGTTTGGTTAACAGGCCCATAGCAGCAAAACCTAACCCATGTAGGTCTAGGAAAATAATAAAATGAATTTTATTATTTAATTAATAACTAAGTCATACTTAATTATTATAGGCAGAAATACAATTCTAATTTGAATTTATATTATCTTAATTAATTAAGTCTCACTTAATTAATATAATAAAAATTCAAATAATTATCAATTAATTTAAATCTATAATTTAAATTAACTATTCCTCTAAGTGCTCTTTGCGTGTGACCCTATAGGCTATTATTTAATTGGCAATAATTTTATTCTCCAATAAAATTATAAACAATGAGCGGCATCTAGTAATACATCATTGCTACCCAATTAAACAATAATTAAATCGTGATTCGATAAAACCTTTCGTGATTAATGTTTCCGTGTAATATAATCCTTTTAACCATATATATTATAGATTAAACTCGAGGCATGTATTTAGTCATCCTCTTCAACATTTAATCCGGGTTTACTTGATCCATGAGTAGACTATGAAAACAAATCATTATTTGAGCACGGCCATGCATTTTATAGTCTCACTCAATCAAGAGGCCAATAATATCTCTCCTAATTATAGGAGGGTTAAATCCTTTATCTATCATTCATATTTCTCATACGACTCATGATATACCCGATGTCCACTTTTATCATTACCCGGTCAAAGGTAACTTTTAATGTAGTCAAAGTATATTAATCCTCGTATAAAAATATAATGATCTCAAGTCAGAGGATCATTACACCATTATCACTGTGAGTCTTTCTTATGACTTTATTAAACATGAAGAATCTCACTGTGGGTCTGTCCAGTACCATGTACTCCTGCATGTACCTATGTGTTGACTTTAGTATCCCCATACTTATAACCAATGAGATGTGGTTATCTGTCAAACAACATACTAGTCTATTTATGTATTATTATTGTCCTATAATAATAATACTCGACTAGGGACATTTAAGAATATGATATATTATATAATCTCAAGTTCAAGTCATGTACTAAACTATACAATGTGTATCATGATTCTAAGGACATTTATTATGCTAACAAATATATCGCAGTAATTAAAGTCATAATAAATATGTTTATTGAATAATCAATTGACATAAAGGTTTATCAAAATAAACATTGTATTGCCTCTAGGGCACCTACACCAACAATCTCCCACTTGCACTAGAGCCAATCACCCATGTATCTAATACCCATGGAACTAGTGTGACCGTCGTGCTTCTTCTGCGATAAGCCTTTGGTCAGTGGGTCTGCAATGTTATCATTTGTGTGCACTTTACATATGTGTATGTCACCCCTTTCATTAATCTCTCGAATGAGGTGATATCTCCTGAGTATGTGTTTGGTTCGGGAGTGAGCTCTAGGTTCTTTAGCCTGTACAATGGCTCCATTATTATCGCAGTATAGATCAATGGGATCTGCGATCGATGGAACCACTCCCAAATCATTAATGAATTTTCGAATCCAAACAGCTTCCTTAGCCGCTTCACAAGCTGCAATGTACTCAGCCTCCATTGTAGAATCAGCTACTGTTTCTTGCTTTGAACTCTTCCAACTTACAGCACCTCCGTTTAGACAAAACACAAAACCAGACTGTGATACAGTATCATCCCTGTCTGTTTGGAAACTTGCATCGGTGTAACCTTTTACAACCAGTTTCTCCTCTCCTCCATACACCAAGAATGAATCTTTAGTCCTTTTCAAGTACTTTAGAATATTCTTGACAGCCGTCCAGTGACCTTCACCTGGATTAGATTGGTATCTGCTCGTCATGCTTAAAGCATACGAAACATCTGGGCGAGTACATACCATTGCATACATGATGGATCCAATTGCTGAGGCATATGGAACCTTACTCATGCGGTCCTTGTCATCCAATGATTTCGGACACTGATCTTTAGAGATCGTTATCCCTTGAGATACGGGGACATATCCCCTTTTTGCATTTTGCATACCAAAACGATGCAAAACCTTTTCGATGTATGTACTCTGACTTAGACCGATCATCCTTCTAGATCTTTCCCTATAGATCCTCATTCCTAGAATGTAGGATGCTTCTCCTAAGTCTTTCATAGAGAAGTTGCTCCCTAACCAAATCTTAACAGCCTTGAGAGAAGGTATGTCATTCCCCATTAGTAGTATATCATCAACATATAGTACTATGAATGCCACATGGCTCCCACTAACCTTCTTGTAAACACAAGGTTCATCTTCGTTTTGAACAAAGCCATACTCCTTGATTGTTTCATCAAAACGGATATTCCATCTCCTAGAGGCTTGCTTCAATCCATAAATGGATCTACGTAATTTACATACCTTGCTAACATTCCTTGGATCGACAAAACCTTCAGGTTGTGTCATGTACACATCCACATCCTCTTCAAGGATTCCGTTAAGGAAGGCTGTTTTGACATCCATTTGCCAGATTTCATAATCATGGAATGCTGCAATAGCAAGCAAAATCCTTATGGACTTGACCATAGCCACTGGTGAAAAAGTCTCATCATAGTCAATACCATGAATTTGTCTGAAACCTTTTGCAACCAGCCTTGCTTTATAGGTCTGAACATTTCCATCCATGTCAGTTTTCTTCTTGAAAATCCATTTGCACCCTATGGGTTTTACCCCTTCAGGTGGATCAACCAAGGTCCATACTCGGTTTTCGTACATGGAATCCATCTCGGATTTCATGGCTTCTAGCCATCTCTTAGAGTCTGGACTGTTCGTAGCATCTTGGTATGTGAGAGGCTCATCTTCGTCTATGAGCATCAAATCACCACATTGAGTCAAGAGAAATCCATATCTCTCTGGCTCATGGCGAATTCTACCAGTTCTACGAACAACCTGTGTTTGTTGAGCATTATCATTATCCTGCTCTTGTTCCACTTCAGGTTCAATGCTATTTTGTGGTTCTCGATCTTCATCGAGGTCTATAGTTCTCCCACTGTTTCTTTTGGAAACAAAATCTCTTTCCATGAAAACAGCATCTCGAGCAATGAACACTTTCTGCTCAGTAGGACTATAGAAATAGTACGCCTTTGTTTCCTTAGGGTATCCCACAAAATTGCACTCTTCAGATTTAGGTCCAAGCTTGTCAGATACTTGACGCTTCACAAACGCCTTGCATCCCCAAACTTTCATAAAGCTCATGCCTGACCGTTTCTTCTCCCATATCTCATATGGAGTCTTTTGAAC
Source organism: Oenanthe sinensis (assembly GCA_028671895.1). Taxonomy (NCBI): domain Eukaryota; kingdom Viridiplantae; phylum Streptophyta; class Magnoliopsida; order Apiales; family Apiaceae; genus Oenanthe; species Oenanthe sinensis. Next base: position 26,667,250 of record CM053814.1, read on the forward strand.
CTTCTTAGTAGGAACACGGTTAAGTGTGAAAGCCGCTGTTTCTAGAGCATAACCCCAGAAACTAATTGGAAGATCTGCATGACTCATCATCGATCGCACCATGTCCAACAAGGTGCGATTTCTCCTCTCTGAAACTCCATTCCATTGAGGTGTACCTGGCGGAGTGAGTTGTGATACAATACCACACTCCTTTAAATAATCTTTAAATTCAGTGCTCAAGTATTCTCCTCCACGATCAGATCGTAAGATTTTAATACTTGCACCTCCGCCAATTTGCTTCTCTACTTCAGCCTTGTATTCTTTGAACTTTTCAAAAGAATCGGATTTATTCTTCATAAGATATACATATCCATATCTACTGAAATCATCAGTAAATGTTATGAAGTAGTAGTAGCCTCCTCTAGCCATCACACGCATTGGGCCACATACATCACTATGTATTAGCTCCAAACGTTCAGTGGCCCTTTGACCCTTACCAGTGAAAGGGGCTTTAGTCATTTTACCAAGCAAACAAGATTCGCATTCTTGGTATGATTCAAAATCAAACTTATCCAAATATCCATCCTTATGTAATTTGGATATGCGTTTCTCATTTATATGGCCTAGACGACAATGCCAGAGGTATGTTTGATTTGAGTCATTAACTTTAAGTCGTTTGTTTTCTATATTACGGATAGGATTATCTAAGTCAAGAACATATAAACCATTAAACAAACGCGCAACACCATAGGTTAAATCATTCAAAGCAAAAGAGCAACTGTTGTCCTTTATTGTAAACGAAAAACCTTTCTTGTCCAAACAAGAAACAGAAATAATGTTTCTGCGAATTGCAGGCACATAATAACAATTCTCCAGTTCTAAAACTAGCCCAGAGGGCAAAGATAAATAATAGGTTCCTACAGCTAAAGCAGCAACTCTTGCTCCGTTGCCAACTCGTAGGTCCATTTCTCCTTTAGCCAATGTCCTACTTCTCTGCATTTCCTGCACATTTATACAAATGTGAGAAGCACATCCGGTATCCAATACCCAAGATGTAGAAATAGACAGATTGACTTCTATAACATATATACCTGAATTAGAAGCTTGCTCAGCCCTCTTCTTCTTCAGATCCTCCAAGTAAACTGAACAGTTTCTCTTCCAGTGACCAGTTTTCTTACAGTAGTGACATTCACCCTTAGCGACCCCACCTTTAGGCTTTAAAGCCTGTTTAGGACCTGACTTTGGCTTGGGTGTAGAATCAGAACCTGTCTTCTTCTTACCCTTCCACTTGCCTTTCCCTTTGGCCTTACCTTTATTGCCCACCATCAGTATGGGAGCGGGTTCAGCCGTCTTCATGTTGGTCTCATATGTTCTCAACATAGCCAACAATTCAGTAGGTGTTTTGTCAAATTCATTCATATTGTAGTTCATAACAAACTGAGTGAATTTGTTGTTCAAAGAATTCAAGATTAGGTCAATACCAGTTTCCGGACCAATCGGGAAACCCAAAGTATCAAGATACTCAATGTAACCAATCATCTTCAGAACATGTGGGCCAACTGGTTCACTTGCCCCTTGTTTGCAGTTAAAGAGTGACTTGCTCGTGTTGAACCTTTCTTGACGAGTTTGGCTTGCAAACATGCTTTGCAAGTGCTCATTGATAGTATATGCATCCATATGCACATGTTGTCTTTGAAGCTCAGCACTCATAGTTGCCAACATAAGACATGCAACATCAGTTGCATCATTCTCATCCTTTGTGTGGGCCGCTCGTTCCTCAACAGTAGCGCCCTCAGGAAGGGGACCTGCCGGAGGAATATCAATGACATGAAGCTTGCGCTCCTGCCTGAGGACAATCCTCAAATTCCTCTGCCAGTCTAGGAAGTTGTTTCCTCCTGTCAGCTTATCATTCTCAAGGACAGATCGTACGGATAGTGTGTTTGTGTTGTTTGTCATTATTCGGTATCTACAATGATAAAAGCACAAAATAAACATTAGATTGTCTGAGTTATTTATTATGTTCAAATGATTATGATACATTCATAATATATCTCCCACTATTTTTATCAAACTAATAGCCCTTACTATTAATTTGGAAAGTATATCCCATAATTCTTTCTAGTGAGCCAAGATCCATATTTCGTCATGTCTTAAGTCAACCACTGGAAGTCCTTAAGAATGATTATTTAGGTAGACAACATTTGTCAATTATATCATATATAATTCTTGGATAGTTTGGTGAGCAACGATTGATCTTATCTATCTAATAGATTTTTAACCAAACTCCATGCTTCTAAGTTCATAATTGTTGAATATAACCGTTTACTTTCACCTTATTATGACGACTCAGTTAAGTTTGACTCAATGATACAACGGCCGAATATAACCGTTTATATTCGTCGCATCTCACCACGATAGATAGGAGTCCCCTGCCACTGACAGTCTTTCCCCTAATCGATCTAGGATTCGATGAGTGTTCATTCATTGGAAAGCATCCGATTAAAACTTAATATTTTGTTAAGGGGTTTAGAAAATTTACGACGATCATGATCACATCATGAAGAGATCCTCAATTTTTCCTTGAACCAAATATTTCAAATTGACATCTTAAATTGTTCATTTCCCAGGTAGATGGAGGATACCAGTGGTCACACTTAAAACCCATCAGCCTTACGAATACGCATATCCGCTTTTGACAGAAAATCCCAGTTTTAGATATCAAAAATTCATATTTAATTCCGTGTTTTAAAATCCATATTTCATAAACACAAGAATCTCATGATCGTTCGTTTGTTAATTTTAAAATCTTAAATCGTTAAAGATTTTATCTTGTTTAGCATGGCAAGCATGGCATGGGTGACGTATCTAATACATGCATACATCATTAATCTAATTAAAGCATGCATCTTCTACTCTACACATACATTCATACATCAATATGTAAAGTGCAGTATGTAAACGTGCTTGGTTATGGCACTTTTCCTATGTGATCCTTTCGAGCTAATGAAAGGATCAAAGTCAATCTATGGTGGTAAAATATAAATACAATTACATGTCTTCATTCTTCTTGTATCCATGGGTGCTTGCTCCTCTTCTTGGATCATCCTTCAATCTTCAAGTACATTACATGGAATAATTGAATACAATCTATACTAATGTACTTACATAAGAAAACTCGAGTTACATTCGAGGTTAAACAATTACAAGAATGAAGAAAACGATATGCAAGTCGTATTTATAAAACCAAAACCAAAAACCATTAATCTAGAGGCCCAAAGGCCATAACCAGCACCATGCTCAAGTACACAACAAAAATAATGCGGGGGTCCGGGGGCGGTAGCCCCTGGGCGGGGTCTGGGGGCGGCAGCCCCCGGCTGGGGTCGAGCTGCCAGGTCAGCTCGAATTTTTTTTTATTTTCGAAGACCAGTCCTATTCAGAAATCATCAATTTCTGAATTACAGATCATATCTGTTGGCCTTTTTCCCCACTGCAATTTACACAGTTTCAGAAGCATGTATCATATACATACTTATCATATCCCAGTTAACAGATCATGTCCAACATAAATCTTTCCACCAGTTTGTATCATATACAAACTGACCCTCATGCAAAATATACAAATCGCAAACAGGCATATAAATCAGTCATGACAAATCATTAACATGCTAGTATCATCATCTATTTACTCATCATATGAATAATAATTCGAATATACATGGCAGTAGCATGGCAGTAGCATAGCAGAAGCATGGCAGTATCATGGCAGTCATCAAACAGGCATGGCAGTTTCATAACAGGCATGGCAGTAGCATAAGCAGTGGCATGGCAGTTATGACAAAGCAGTAGCATGGCATGGCAGTCACCAAAACAGGCATGTATGCATCAAATACATAAAACACGTAACCAAATCAGTCCCTTATACACGTAGCTCTGATGCCATTGTTGGGTTCCGAGGCATAAAACGCAGCGGATAAACGTAAATATAACGAAAAATTTCGGAACCCTAACGCAGGATCATGTATAAGATTGGACGGATTATGGTGATAATCGAATCATACCTATTACGATCTTGAATGTCACGAACTCAACGGAGATCCTTGCTATCACGACTTGTGTCTTCTTCTCGAAAACACCTCTATGGTATCCACACGAGCACCTTCAAGAGCGTCTCACGATCTTGATTACGGAGTGGATGTACTAGCAAACCTTTGATAATTCGAATTGTCTTCCTGCCTCTTTGCTGCCTCTTCTAGGGTTTTTCTATCAAAACGTGTTCTGCCTCTTAACCCTACATTATCTATTTATAATGTTTGGTTAACAGGCCCATAGCAGCAAAACCTAACCCATGTAGGTCTAGGAAAATAATAAAACGAATTTTATTATTTAATTAATAACTAAGTCATACTTAATTATTATAGGCAGAAATATAATTCTAATTTGAATTTATATTATCTTAATTAATTAAGTCTCACTTAATTAATATAATAAAAATTCAAATAATTATCAATTAATTTAAATCTATAATTTAAATTAACTATTCCTCTAAGTGCTCTTTGCGTGTGACCCTATAGGCTATTATTTAATTGGCAATAATTTTATTCTCCAATAAAATTATAAATAATGAGCGGCATCTAGTAATACATCATTGCTACCCAATTAAACAATAATTAAATCGTGATTCGATAAAACCTTTCGTGATTAATGTTTCCGTGTAATATAATCCTTTTAACCATAAACTCGAGGCATGTATTTAGTCATCCTCTTCAACATTTAATCCGGGTTTACTTGATCCATGAGTAGACTATGAAAACAAATCATTATTTGAGCACGGCCATGCATTTTATAGTCTCACTCAATCAAGAGGCCAATAATATCTCTCCTAATTATAGGAGGGTTAAATCCTTTATCTATCATTCATATTTCTCATACGACTCATGATATACCCGATGTCCACTTTTATCATTACCCGGTCAAAGGTAACTTTTAATGTAGTCAAAGTATATTAATCCTCGTATAAAAATATAATGATCTCAAGTCAGAGGATCTTTACACCATTATCACTGTGAGTCTTTCTTATGACTTTATTAAACATGAAGAATCTCACTGTGGGTCTGTCCAGTACCATGTACTCCTGCATGTACCTATGTGTTGACTTTAGTATCCCCATACTTATAACCAATGAGATGTGGTTATCTGTCAAACAACATACTAGTCTATTTATGTATTATTATTTTCCTATAATAATAATACTCGACTAGGGACATTTAAGAATATGATATATTATATAATCTCAAGTTCAAGTCATGTACTAAACTATACAATGTGTATCATGATTCTAAGGACATTTATTATGCTAACAAATATATCGCAGTAATTAAAGTCATAATAAATATGTTTATTGAATAATCAATTGACATAAAGGTTTATCAAAATAAACATTGTATTGCCTCTAGGGCACCTACACCAACATAATGTTCAAGGGACAAGTGGCTTATTGTGAACGGTTGATCCAGAGTGGTTGGAAAGTACTTTTTGTTGACGAGACCTGGTTGGGCCACGTACACAAAAAGGACAAAATCAAGTCTACACGACATTATAAAAGCAGCACTTTGTTTTATTTGTAAAAAGACTTTAAGCAATCTCTGTATTTTCTACAGTATATTTTAAAAAGAGAGCATTTACTGTAAAAAGAGAGTGAGAGAGAATCAGTTGAATCAAGCCTTAATTGCTGTATTTATTGTTCAACTGATTATGATGCTTTTATGAATGTTGTAGCAAATTCTTCAATGAATATAAAGATATATTCTTGAAATTCTGTGTCATCATTTATTACCTGCATTTATTTCATTTTCTCTCAGTATTCAAAACAATTGTATTCACCCCCCCCCCCTCTACAATACTTTTGGACCTAACATTCTTCTTGATCTATCTCTATAGATCTTGATACCTAAAATATAGGTCGCTTCGCCTAAGTCTTTCATTGAGAAATTCTTACTCAACCAAGTCTTAAAAGCTTGTAAAGAAGGAATGTCATTCCCTATTATTAATATATCATCAACATATAATTATAGGAATGCCACATTGCTCCCACTTACCTTCTTGTAAACACATGGTTCATCTTCATTTTGAATAAACCCAAACTCTTTGACAGTTTCATCAAAACGAATGTTCCATCTCCTTGAGGCTTGTTTCAATCCATAAATGGATCGACGCAGCTTACATACCTTTACAGCATTCTTTGGATCAACAAAACCTTCAGGTTGTGTCATATACACATCCATATCTTTTTCAAGGCTCCCATTTAAGAAAGCGGTTTTGACATCCATCTGTCAGATTTCATAATCATAGTAAGCAGCTATAGAATGAATAACCATTTGTTTCAATTGGGTATCCCACAAAATTATATTTGTCTGATTTAGGTCCTAGCTTGTCAGAAGTTAAACGTTTTACAAACGCTTCACATCCCCATATTTTCATAAATGACATGCTATGATGTTTCTTAGTCCATATCTCATATGGAGTCTTCTGAACCGTTTTAGTAGGAACTCGGATAAGTGTATAAGCAGCCGTCTCCAGGGCGTAGCCCCATAAACTAATTGGAAGATCTGTATGACTCATCATCGATCGTACCATGTCCAACAAAGTACGATTCCTCCTTTCAGAAACTCCATTCCATTGTGGTGTTCCGGGAGGAGTGAGTTGTGATACAATACCACACTCTTTTAATAAACTCTTAAATTCATGGCTTAAATATTCACCTCCACGATCAGATCGTAGAGTCTTAATACTTCCGCCAGTTTGCTTTTCTACTTCAGCTTTGTTTCTTTGAACTTTTCAAAAGAATAGGATTTGTTCTTCATAAGATACACATATCTACTGAAATTATCAGTAAACGTGATAAAGTAGTAAAAGCCACCTCTTGTCATAGTACGTATAGGACCACATACATCACTATGTATAAGTTCTAATCGTTCAGTGGCCCTTTCACCTTGTCCAGTAAAAGGAGATTTAGTCATTTTTCCAATGAGACAAGGTTCGCATGCTTCGTATGATTCAAAGTCAAACTTATCCAAGTATCCATCCTTATGTAACTTGGAAATGCGCTTCTCATTTATATGGCCTAAACGACAGTGCCAGAGGTATGTTTAATTTGAGTCATTTATTTTAAGACATTTGTTATTCACATTATAGATAGGAGTGTCTAAATCAAGAACATATAAACTGTTAAATAAACGTGCAACCTCATAGGTAACATTATTCAAAGAAAAGGAACAACTATTGTTCTGAATTAAAATGCAAAACCTTTCTTGTCTAAACAAGAAACCGAAATAATGTTTCTGCAAATTGCAGGCACGTAAAAACAGTTCTCAAGTTCTAAAATAAGCCCAGTGGGCAATGATAAATAATAAGTCCCTACAGCTAAAACAGCAACCTTTGCTCCATTGCCAACTCGTAGGTCGACCTCTCCTTTAGCCAAAGTCCTATTCCTTTGTAGTTCATGTACATTTATACAAATGTGAGAACCACATCCAGTATCCAATACCCATGATGTAGAAGTTGACAAATTGACCTCTATAACATAAATACCTGAATCAGAAGCTTGACCAGCCTTCTTCTTCTTCAGATCCTCCAAATAAGCATGACAGTTTCTCTTCCAATGACCTGGTTTGCCATAGTAGTGACAATCACCCTTTGCAACAACACCATTAGGCTTTAAAGCCTGTTTGGGATTAGCCTTTGGCTTGGGACCATAAGCAGATCCAATTTTCTCCTTTCCCTTCCATTTTCCTTTCCTATTAGCCTTACCTTTGTTATCTACCATCAACATGGCAGCAGGTTCATCCTTTTCATGTTGGTTTCAGTAGTTCGTAACATGGCCAACAATTCAGTGGGTGTTTTGTCTATCTCATTCATATTGTAGTTTATAACAAAATGAGTATAGTTGCGGTTCAAAGATTGCAAGATTAAGTCAATCTGATCTTCCAAACCAATCGGGAAACCCAAAGTATCAAGATACTCAATATAACCTATCATCTTCAGAACATGTGGTTCAACAGGTTCACGCTCTCCCTGTTTGCAAGCATACAGTGCTTTGCTCGTGTCGAACCTTTCTTGACGAGCTTGTCCCTCAAACATTCTTTGAAGGTGTTCAATCATCTCATAAGCATCCATATGCTCATGTTGTTTTTGAAGCTCAACACTCATGGTTGCCAGCATGAGACATGCAATATCATTCACATCATCAATATGCTTCTGATAAGTATTTTGCTGAACGCGAGTTACATTCTCAACAGGAGGAGCAGGTGAAGGAATTTCAATGACATGGAGCTTACGCTCTTGCCTGAGGACAATCCTCAAATTCCTATACCAATCCAGGAAGTTAGTTCCTGTCAGCTTGTCCTTCTCAAGGGTTGCTCGTACGGAGAAAGTATTTGTATTGTTTGCCATTTAAATATCTACAATGTTTAAAATGCATAAAATAAACATTAGATTGTCTGAGTTATTTATTATGTTCAAATGATTATGATATATTCATAATATATCTCCCACTATTTTTATCAAATTAATAGCCCTTACTATTAATTTGGAAAGTATATACCATAATTCTTTCTAGTGAGTCAAGATCCATATTTCGTCATGTCCTAAGTCAACCACTGGAAGTCCTTAAAAAATGATTATTTAGGTAGACAACAGTTGTCAATTATATCATATATAATTCTTGGATAGTTTGGTGAACAACGATTGATCTTATCTATCTAATAGACTTTTAACCAAACTCTATGCTTCTAAGTTCATAATGGTTGAATATAACAGTTTATTTTCACCTTATTATGACGACTCAGTTAAGTTAGACCCAATAATACAACGGCCGAATATAACCGTTTATATTCGTCGCATCTCACCACGATAGATAGGAGTCCTCTGCCACTAACAGTCCTTCCTCTAATCGATCTAGGATTCGATGAGTGTTCATTCATTGGAAAGCATCTGAGTAAAACTTAATATTTTGTTAAGGGGTTTAGAAAATTTATAACGATCATGATCACATCATAAAGAGATCCTCAATTTTTCCTTGAACCAAATATTTCAAATTGACATCTTAAATTGTTCATTTCCCAGGTAGATGGAGGATACCAGTGGTCACACTTAAAACCCATCAGCCTTACGAATACGCATATCCGTTTTTGTCAGAAAATCCCAGTTATAGATATCAAAAATCAATATTTAATTCCGTGTTTTAAAAATCCATATTTCATAAACACGAGAATCTCATGATCGTTTGTTAATTTTAAAATCTTGAATCGTTACAGATTTTATCTTTCTTAAGCAGACATGGCATGGGTGTCGTATCTAATACATACATCATTCCAACACATACATATCTACACATGCATTCATATACATATATGTATTGTGCATAAATTAAACGTGTTTGGTTATGGCCCCATCCTATGTGATATTTTCAAGCTAATGGAATTATCAAGGTCAATCTATGGTGGTTTCAAATACTACACTATTACATGTCTTTATCTTCTTCATTGCTCCATCATCTGGATTGCCTCCTAGCTTCCTTGCTTCCAAGTCTCCATTTAACAATTACATTGAATAATAAATAAATCTATTCTAATGAAATTACAAGAAGAACTCGAGTTACATTCGAGATTAACAATTACAATGAATAAACGACATGCAAGTCGTATTTAGAAACCAAAACCATAAAACAAAACCACTATCCTATGGGTCTTTAGGCCATAACCATCCACCATGTTATCACATAATACATGTAATATATCTCATATTATATAAACATATCATATAATCATATATAATAAATTTCAAAATTTCAGAAAATCAAATAAATTTCAGAAAATAATAAATCGCCATTTCGGGGCTTGTAACGTCGTCAAACGGCTTACAGATGAGAAGCTGATTATGTCAGTATTGTTCAGTGACACGATTCCAGGCAGAAGACACATATCGTTTGCGAAAATCGGACACTGGACACAGATTTCAGAAAATCTACCGAAGTCGTTTCAGAATTCGTATCGAATACGATTTCCATAACAAGAACAAACATGTATCATATACATACTGCAATACACACAATCATCCCATGATTATACAACACATGAATATCATATATTCAAAATCATATAAAACATATATATTAATATATAGTCATGGCATATCATATATATGTTTACATACATCGAAAAACTGTTAAACACATAACCAAATCATCCCATTATACACGTAGCTCTGATGCCATTGAAGGGTTTCGGGCATGAAAACGCAGCGGAATTAACGTAAAAACAATAAAAATCGAAACTCAATCGCAGGATCCATGTATAACGTTGGATGATTATGGTGAAGAAGTATGTACCTTAACAAAGCTTTCGTATGATGTTTAAAGGAGGTCCAGAAAGATGAATCACAGCAGTCCTTTGTTGCAAAGATTTGCTCTCTAAAGAAGTCCACACGAACGCCCGATCGTCCTACGATCAACCGAGTCGGTACTAGCCGAATTGTTTGCCTCTCTCTCTCTCTCTTTCTCTAGCCTCTCTTGATGTTGAGCAGCTAGGGTTTTTCTCTAAAACGAAATTTGATGATTAAACCCTAATACTATACATCATTATGTATATATAGGGGAGAGAGGGATTTTGGGCCTAACCCTAATCCATGTGGTTTCCAAAACCCATTATGACTTTGGGTTATTATTATTATTAAATCTGAATTCTAATATAATTAATCAAGTCCCACTTAATTAATTCAATAATTAAATTCGAATAATAATAATACTTATTAAATCCGAATTCTAATATAATTAATCAAGTCCCACTTAATTAATTCAATAATTAAATTCGAATAAACAATCATATATCTAAATTCGTAATTTAAATAAACATCTGTTTTGACGTTCTTTGTGTGTGACCCTTTAGGTTATTATTACGTTGGCAATAATTTTATTATCTAATAATAAAATTATAAACAATGAGCGGCATCTAGTAATACATCATTGCTACCCAAGTAACAATAATAATTGGTGATTCAATTAAACCTTTCGTGAATAATGTTCCATGTAATATAATCCCTTTAACCTTATATTATAGATCAAACTCGAGGCATGTATAGTGTCATCCTCTTCAACGTTTAATCTCAGTTTCCTTGATCAATGAGTAGACTATTTAAACAAATCAATATTTGAGCATGGCCATGCATTTCATAGTCTCACTCAATCAAGAGGCCAATAATATCACTCCTAGAATTGGAGGGTTAAATCCTATATCTATCATTCATATTCCTCATACGATTCATAGCATACCCAATGTACACCTTTATCATTACCCGGTTAAAGGTAACTTTGAGTGTAATCAAAGTATATTAATTCTCGTATAGAAGTATAATGATTTCAAGTCAGAGGATCATTACATCATTATCATAGTGAGATTTCTTATGACACTTATTAACATGTAGAATCTCACGGCGGGTCTTTCCAGTGTCATGTATTGATACATACACTTATGTTCTTGACTTTAGTATCACCATACCTATGACCAATGAGATGTGGTCATCCGTCAACAACCATACTAGTCTTATTGCATTATTATTGTCCTTAAATAATAATACTTGACTAGGGAATTTTAGGAATAAAATACTATTCATATAATCTCATTTTTAAGTCACATACTTAAAGATATATATTACGTATTAATATTCCAAGGACATTTATTATCCTTTCAATTTATAACGCAGTAAATAAAGACATAATAAATAATAATTAAATAATCACATAAAACATAATCCTTAATTGTTTTTAATAAAACATTAAAAGTATTGTCTCTAGGACACCAATACTAACAGTACCTACTCTGCATTTACTTAACAAATATCTCTTGCCAAATTTTCATTAGTAGAACCACATATAATATAATCATAGTATACTTGCACATATATTATATTATGTGTACCTTGTGTTCTAGAGAGATATATGTGTATAACGACTCTACCAAAATCATTTTCAAGTAATAAACTAGTTAGAGTGTCATACCATGTCCTTAATGATTTGCTTGAATCCCTACCTCCGTCATAGAGAGCTTGAGAAGAGAATGATATATAAATTCTAATGATCTGCAACTTCAAAATCCAGGAAATGTTATAAATCAACTTCAACTTCTAACTCACCATTCAGAAGTGCACTTATTCACATTCATCTGATAGATATTCATGTTTGAATGCTCAACAAGAGCTAGGAATATCCTATGTTAGGTCATCAACTTGTTCAACCCTAATAGGATCAAATCTTGTCACTGGTGCTTACTGTTTAATCTTGAAAGTCCCGAAGATTCTGTTTCCATCATCGTCGATACCTTCTACTTGATAGTAACCTATAGCAACCAGTTTGGCTTTGTCCCTCATAAAAATGCCAATAATCATCCAGTTTCTGTAAACCCTTACAATACCAATTACATCCTAGTTTTGTGGTCTGGGTTCCAGCTTTAGTAGATTATGCCTTCGAACTGATTGAGATCATCTTGCATTACAATCACCCAATATGGATCAATCAGTGCTTCTTCATTATTCTTTGGAATTCCAGATGTTAGATCTCGAAAAAAAAATCATTTTGATTAGCACTTCTAGCCTTTACTCAATAATCCGGTTTACTAAGAACTAGACTCCAGGATTGATTTTGACTTCAAACCTTTTGTCTTGGCAGATATGTTCTTGATATATTCCTTTGATCTTCATTGTGTTGAGTACAACTAGTAGATCCTTCTTTTATTTGCTCCCCCTTAGTTCCTGCTAGGATGTGTTGAAGATCCTTCACCTTGTTAAGTGGATTCTGTTAAAGTTCATGAATTATGTAGTTTCACTACCATTTCCACTAATAGGATCTTAATCATCATCATTATCATTGATTCCTTCTGCAATCTCAGTTTCAACATCAGTATCTGAATTTGACTTTGACAGGATATCAAACTTCAAAGATTCAGAATAGTCATTCATTTGAATGATATGGAGCTTGGTGTAGTTGAACGACACACTCAGACTTTCAATCACCTTCTGGTTTTACATCATTTATGCCTTGAAAGCTTTCGACGTCAATGAGTAGCCGAGGATCAATTTCCTCTAAACACACGAAAGAGCTTCAGTATTTGCTTCTGGTTGGCCATTAACTCATATGATGTCTTTTCACGATCTTTGTTGATTAAAGGAGCATGCTGTTTTAATTGCTTCAACTTCAAAGTACATTTATACATGCAGACTTCATTTAGAACTTCATTCTCGAAATTGAGTTCCAATATCTGACTTCAAAGTTCTCACAGCTTACTTTGCTTCCAACTTGATCTTCCTGATGTGATCAATCACCATCTGTGATATATTATCTGTTGAATACACGAACATCACCAAATTGTAACAAGGGTTGTCCTCAACCACCACTAAACATATTTCTTCCATGACATAATTTGTTTTAGTGTGATTATTTCATTGACTTCCCTATGTGACATACTTCAAAATGTCCTTCTGGATAGAATTCCAAATGAAATAGTCCTCTTACCAATTTCTTCTTTATCAAAGAATCCATTGTCTTGTTCACCAAGTGTGAGAGCTTCTTTTTCCATAGCTAACTCTTTACTGATGAATCTTTACTGAAAAGTTCACTTCACCTTTGTATACAAAATCCATGTCAGCTACGAACAAGATTTCTCACTCTCAGCTGAGTGAGCTTCTAACCTTCTTGTTTGAGATTAAACACTTTTCATTTTCAATGCTTTTCTAGAAAACCCTTGACAAAGAATTCCCTAGTGCCCTGTAGATAGTGCTTAAGTCCTTCCACAAGAAAGATGCTTCCACTAATGACAATTTTAAAAATCATTATAGCCAAATCCCTTGTACACCCTTTGCTGTCATCTCCAAAAGTTACCATTGGGTAGGCTTTCTCAACCAACTGTGATGTCAGAGCTTTAATTTTAATCATATGCCTTGAACAATAAATGTCACAAAGTCACATAACTTTTATCTTTTGTTACATACTCTGCAATCACAAATGATTAAGTTTCTTGGTACTCAAATTCAATTGAGTCCAGATGGGTTAGATATGTTATTGTCAATAGTGGTAACACCAGCTTCAATTTATGCATATAAGAAAAATTAGTACTATCTACTTTAATCATTCTACACAAGTGTAACAGATGTAAAGCAGATTTACAGATATTCAAAAAAATTCTAAAAGCACATGGATAGAAGAATTAACAAATTAATTATTAATTCTGTCTATAATCCATTTATGTTGTTGTCTTACATTTTTAACAATCTCTAATTATCTAAGTCAATTTTAGATTAAGCTTTAAATCTACAAATGTTACTGACTACTTAGATAATTTTACCATTTTTAAATTTTATACTCCTTAACAAGCAATATATGATATGATCTGACATTTAAGTGCAACTATGTGAGTGAGAGCAAATCATATGAAAATAAGCAGATAAACAATTCAAGAATGTGCAAAATATTTGAATAAAACATTATGGGAAATATCAAATTCCACATACACTTAACAAGTCATTTATCACAATAAAAAGAAATAGAAAATATCTGATCTATGACCTGTTTGTCTATTAGCAATTTTCACAACATTAGAAGAGGTATTAAATCACAAAAGATTTAAATCAAATTCCAGCAAATGTTTAGGGATAAACCTAACCGTCTAGAACACCCTATCTAATTCTATATATTCATTTTACTACATAATAGATCAAGTATGAACTGTACTAATTAAACTCATGAATCCTATCATGCAATCTTATTTTTAGCAATCAATTAAGCATTTAAGTCCTAAGATGCTAATATGCTGACATGAATATAATACAATTCAATACCTAATCATCATACAATTCTGAATTAGATAAACGTATACTAGTTAGAATGTTTACCTGTGAAGTGCTTAGTGATTCATCTCCAGTGTTGGTCATTGATTCCAGATATCCATTTGGTTCATCACTGTCACTGTTAGAATCAGCCTTGCATTTAACTTCACCAACAAATGATTTCCCTTGTTGCATCCTCACTAATGCTTGAGATTATTGCTTCAACCCAACATAGTGTTTGTCATCTTTTGCTTGTACAAGCTTCTTCAAACCATGTAGCAAACCCCTGATCTTGTCTTTCTATTTTAAATCATCTCTGTCTTGCAACCACCTCTTGAACTGTACTTGAAAATCTCCTCCATGGAATCTATAGGTAAGGACCTTAGATTTAGAATTGGGATTCCGTCTAAATCTGATGTCACTGAACTTCTTGTTGCCCTGCAGGCTTGACTTGCAGTCCAGTTCTCAAGTTATTCCAAAGTGTCAAATTCACTTATAACACATTGACCACTACCTCGAGCTACAACATCTTCAATTCAGCTTCTAAGATCATTTCGTTTCTGTTCAGAGATTCTCAACCTTGAATTCAATCAAATTTGGTTCATGGGTCACAAATACAGTGGATATACTAACAACCTTCTTTACTAAATATTATCTTCTTCAGCTCTTGTTCTAGTTCATAGATCTTCAGCACATACAGTTCTTCTATAGTCAATGTGGTTGTATCCTTAAATCCCTGTTGGCTGTAATCCTGTGTTCCAGATGATCTGCAGTGTTAGCACGAACTTCCTGTAATCTCCTTATAGAATAATCTTTAAGGCTTGTACTGAGATTCCAGGTAGTCCAGTCTGTTCTCCTTCACTACTTCAAACCCCTAAGATTTTTCATCCAAAAATTCAACTCAAATTAACCAAAAACTTTACCCAAATTAATCTCTTCTTTTGCAGCTTCCAAAATATTAGTGGGATCCTATGGAGTAAACCTCTGAAGAAATTAATACCACATATTCTTCAATCTATTCCAGAATAAATTTCATTGGATAATCTTCAGTCAATTTTAGTTGTCTTCAATGCCCGAAAAAATCTTCAAATAAAACCCTTGAGCACCTTCGAATTAATATTTAAGAAAAATTTAAATTTATAGAATTTTTAATTTTCTTAGAAAATAAATTAATCAAAAATAAAAAATTACAAATAATTAATTTTCAAGAATATTTGAAATTTCTCTAAAATTAAAAATTCGTAAATTAATATTTAAAGAAAAAATTTAGTTTTCAAGAATTCTAAATTTTCTGGAAAAATAAATAAATCTAAAATAAAAATTAAAAATTAAATAATACAAAACTTGGGGTACCAATTAGCAATTTGTGTGTTAGTGGCGCTTGGAAACTATGTTGCGCTGCTGTTGAATATACCATGCATAGGCGCAACATGGCTTAACACTTGACTGACTTGCTAAATTTCCAAACTGTCCCGCGCGTGTACTTCCTTCGTGGCGTTACTACACTACATAGCATGTATAGGCACAACATACATGGCTGAATTCACAAGTGTTGTCCAAGTGGGTGCGTGCACTGTAACATCTCTACATATTAACACTTTGTTGACCACGACCACATGTCTAGGTGAATTTCCTCCATGTAAATGTTACATGCTGACTCGCTGCTGATAAAAATTTATAATATCAATTTTATAAAAGTTTACAAAATAAATTTTATTTAAAATTTATAACATAAACTAATTAAAATTTATAACATAAACTAATAAAAGTTTATAAAATAAATTTTATAAAAGTTTATAAAATAAATTTTATAAAAGTTTATAAAATAAATTTTATTAAAAATTTATAAAATAAACTAATAAAAATTTATAACATAAACTAATAAAAGTTTATAAAATAAATTTTATAATATTTATAAAATAAACTTATTGAAAGTTTATAAATAAATTTATTTAACAAGACCTCCTTCTGAGTTCAAACAGCTTCAGCATGGTGAGCTTCACTGAGTTACGGATCCTGATTTGTATATCAATCAGCGAGCTCTGATACCAATTGTTGGGTCCCGAAGTATCGTAGAAGGGGGGTTGAATTCGATACTAACAATAATTTAAATTCTTTTCGAAATTTGTGGATAAAATAAATTATTGCTTCAGAGTGGGTTTGGCCATTTGTAGTGTTTAGGTGAGCTGCCTACTAATTTTCTATGCGACCGGATAAATCAATTAGGTTCAAGAAAATTAGCAAGTAAAATAAATGGGACAAGATTCGGGGAATATATCTTTTATATATATACCCGGAAGTAGCTACACCCAGTTAAAAATATAACAGATTTCCAAAGAATAAATTGGTTCTTTGCTACTAACACAAAAATATAAGTCTCGGTTCTTATACAAATATATCTAAATTAGTACAAGGAAAAACTAAGTCCGTAGGGAGTGAATCTAGGAGCCTTGAGCATTTTTCGTTAAAGAACCGGGTTCTAATATCTGACCGGAAGCAAGGTATGAGTGTGTATAAATTATCTCTTCTTTCCCCGGCCATGACAATAACTCTCTACATTTTATTTGTGTTGAAGAAGACGACTCTTGAATAAGTGGTTGTCCTTTTTTTATCTGTGTAGACTTTAAATCAATGAAGTAGGCTATTGTAATTTGATTGGCTGAGGGCTAAGTGGGGCCAAGAAATATTTGTTGCGCTTGAATTCTTTGTGGCGCCTTAATTCTTTGTTGCGCCTTAATTCTTTGTTGCGCTCAGAAACTTTTCTTGCGCCTGAATGATTTATATGGTCAAAGTGTTGTTTAGTCACTACACTTTGACGCTCTATTCATTCCATGACTGAAGTTCCCCAACTTCCATTTCTTGTACCAAAATCTTGTCACATTACACCCTGTACCCTGAGCTATTTCCGTTCTTCGAATGTAGTTCAGAAACTTTCACTTTTTGTACCAAGGTTGTGACACTTTGCACCCTGCACCCTGTTTGAGATTACGAAGCTGTATAAATAGTAATCGTGATAACTCAACACTAGAACAGGACAAGTAAATAATACTACGTCTACACAGAAATCAGGAAGAAATGAAGACAAGGCAGATACAGTGAATCAAGACATTAGAAGAAGTTTTGAAGTCTCCTACAGGTCATTGAGAGAAGTACATTAATATGTTCATGTCTCAGTGAAGAATAATGGTTGAAGACTTTCAGGGTTTCAGAAGTGTTGAAGATTCAGTATAGAAGTGCCACAAGAAGATTTCAGTGTATTAGCATTGATTGAAGATAGACAGTGTTCAAAGCATAGGAATCTAGAAGGGTGAAGACAAAGGTTAAAGAAGACAACTGCAGTCTTGAAGTTATACTCACTGAAAGAAGTTCATTTATATGTTCAAACGTCAGTGAAGAACAAAGAATGAAGTATTCAAGATTGTGGTAATAATGGATACATTGTCTAAGTACCAGAAAAGATTCCAGTGAAGTTACAATGTTTATTGACAGTCAGTGTTCGAAGCAATGAAGTTGCTGCAAACTTAACAATGTAAGTAAAGCTATAATACGAAGACCTGGATCGAAGTTAGTCGTCTGTGAACCAGACCAGTTGCACTAGGCGTCAGCAGTTTGTGAAAGGAATCTGAGTATTAACTATAGAATAATTGTTAAGTTGAAGAACGTACTTGAAAAGAACGGTTATTTATTAAGGTACGAAAAGTAATTTGTAGAGGCTACAGCCAAACAGCTAAACAGCTAACAGGCAAACAGCTAACAGCTAAACAGCTCAAAGGGTGCAGGGTGCAAAGTGTCACAACCTTGGTACGAAAAGTGAAAGTTTCTGAACTACAGTCGAAGAACGGAAATAGCTCAGGGTACAGGGTGTAATGCGACAAGACTTTGGTACAAGAAATGGAAATTGGGAAACTTAAATCCAGGAATGAATAAAGGGTCAAAGTGCAGTGACTAAACAACACTTTGACCATGCAGGTAATGTAATACACGCGCCACTTTCCTTTCATATTAATCAAATCACATTTGTTGCGCCTTTGCTCTATGTGGCGCCTCCCCAGTAGAAGACATGTACTGGCGCCACTTCATGCCTTGGTTAATAAGTTAACAAATTGTAAGTTGCGCCTCCCCTGTGTGTTGGGTGTATTGGCGCCACTAAAATTATTAGGCGCCACTTACTCTTCGAGTTCAACTTAGCTCTCAGCCAATCAAAATCAAGCAGCCTACTTTATTGATTTAAAGTCTACACAGATAAAGAGGTCAGCCACTCATTCGAGGAGTCGTCTTCTTCAACACAAAAATGTAGAGAGCCACTGCAATGGCCGGAGCAAGATGAAACAATTCATACACACTCATACCTTGCTCCTGGTCAGATATTAAGACCCGGTTCTTTAATGAAAAATACTCAGGGCTCCTAGATATCACTCCCTACGGACTCAGTTTTTCCTTGTACTAATTTAGATATATTTGTATAGGAACTGAGTCCTATATTTTTGTGTTAGTAGCAAAGAATTAATTTATTCTTTGGAAGCCAGTTATATTTTTAACTGGGTGTAGCACCCCTCTGGGTTTATATATGAAAGATATATTCCCGGAAACTTGTCTCATTTATTTTACCTGCTAATTTTCTTGAACCTAATTGATTTATTCGGACACACAGAAAATTAGTAGGCAGCTCTCCTAAACACTACAAATGGTCAAACCCACTCTGAAGCAATAATTTATTTATCCACAAATTTCGAAAAGAATTTAAATTATTGTTAGTATCGTATTCAACCCCCCTTATATGATACTTTGGGACCCAACAATTGGTATCAGAGCTTACTGATTGATATACAAATCAGGATCCGTAACCCAGTAAAGCTCACCAAGCCCAAGCTGTTTACTCAAAAAGAGACCTTGTTAAATAAGTTTAATTATAAACTTTTAATAAATTTATTCTATAAACTTTTATAAATTTTGTTTTATAAACTTTTTATTAGTTTATATTATAAATTTTAATTAGTTTATTTTATAAACTTAATATTAAATTTATTTTATAAACTTTTATAAAATTTGTTTTATAAACTTTTATTAGTTTATATTATAAATTTTAATTAGTTTATTTTATAAACTTATTATTAAATTTATTTTATAAACTTTTATAAAATTTATTTTACAAACTTTTATTAATTTATATTATAAATTTTAATTAATTTATTTTATAGATTTAATAAAGTTTAAGATCTAAATTTATTAAACATTTTAGTTGGTCCATTTTTTTTAAGGCAGCAGTAGTCGGGAGAAGCTTGATTGGGTGACCAGCATTCAAGTACAGGTCTTTGACAGTAGATTTGATCAATCACGAAACAGGTGACTTGAGTGCAAAGGCGCAACAGCAGTGCACACGCGGGGCGCCACCCACGCGCGTAGCAGAATTGGTTTAAGTGTTATCTTGTGGCGCCTCTCCTCTACGTCTACTGTATTAGCGCCACTCGTGGATTTTATCTGTTATGTTGCCCCTGTACAGGGCAATCTGTATAGGTGCCACAAAAACTTGGCGCAACTAACATCAAAATGTTGTTTGGTACCCCAAGTTTTGTACCCTTTAATTTTTAATTTTTATTTTAGATTTATTTATTTTTCCAGAAAATTTAAAATTCTTGAAAACTAAATTTTTTCTTAAATATTAATTTACGATATTTTAATTTTTAAGAAAATTCGAAATTCTTGAAAATTAATTTATTGTATATTTTTATTTTTGATTAATTTATTTTCTAAGAAAATTAAAAATTCTGTAAATCTAAATTTTTCTTAAATATTAATTCGAGGGTGTTCAAGGGTTTGTAGTTGAAGATTTTTCCGGGTATTGAAGACAACAAAAATTGACTGAAGATTATCCGATGAGGTTAATTCTGGAACAGGCTGAAGAAGTTGTGGTATTAATTTCCTCAGAGGTTTACTCCATAGGATCCCACTAATATTTTGGAAGCTGCAAAAGAAGAGATTAATTTGGGTACAGTTTTTGGTTAATTTGGCTTGTATTTTTGGATGAAAAATCTTAGGGGTTGAAGTAGTGAAGGAGAACAGACTGAACTACCTGAAATCTCAGTACAAGCCTTAAAGATTATTCTACAGGGAGATTACAGGGAGTTCGTGCTAACACTGCAGATCATCTGGAACACAGGGATTACAGCCAACAGGGATTTTAGGATACAACCACATTGTCTACAAAAGACCTGTATGTGCTGAAGGCCTATGAACTAGAACAAGAGCTGAAGAAGATAATATTTGGTAAAGCAGGTTGTTAGCATATCCACTGTATTTGTGACCCAGGAACCAAATTTGATTGACGTCAAGGTTGAGAACCTCTGAACAGAAACGAAATGATCCTAGAAGCTGAATTGAAGATGTTGTAGCTCGAGGTAGTGGTCAAGGTGTTGCATGTGAATTTGACACTTTGGAATAACTTGAGAACTGAACTACAAATCAAGCCTGCAGGGCAACAGGAAGTTCAGTGACATCAGATTCAGACGGAATCCAAATTCTTAATCTAAGGTCATTATCTACAGATTCCTTAAAGGAGATTTTCAAGAACAGTTCAAGAGGCGGTTGCAAGACATGGATGGTTTATATTTGAAAGACAAGATCGGGGTTTGCTACACAGTTTGAAGAAGCCTGTACAAGCATATGATGACAGACACTGTGTTGAGTTAAAGCAGGAATCTCAAGCATTAGTGAGGATGCAACAAGGGAAAGCATTTGTCAATGAAGTTAAATGCAAGGATGATTCTATCAGTGACAGTGATGAACCAAATGGATATCTGGCATCAATGACCAACACTGGAGATGAATCACTAAGCACTTCACAGGTACACATTCTAACTAGTATACGTTTATCTAATTTAGAACTGTATGATTATTAGGTATTGAAATGTATTATATTCATGTCAGCATGTTAGCATCTTAGGACTTAAATGCTTAATTGATTGCTAAGAATAAGATTGCATGCTAGGATTCATGAGTTTAAATAAGTACATTTCTTACTTGATTTTATATGCAGTAAAATGAATATCTAGAATTAGATAGGGTGTTCTAGACGGTTAGGTGTATCCCTAAACATTTGCTGGAACTTGATTTAAATCTTCTGTGATTTAATACCTCTGCTAATGTTGTGAAAATTGCTAAATAGACAAACAGGTCATAGATCAGATATTTTATATTTGCTCTTATTGTGATAAATGACTTGATAATATATGTGGGATTTGATATTGCTCATAATGGCTTATTCAAATATTCTGCATATTCTTGATTGTTTATGTGCTTATTTTCATATGATTTGATCTTACTCACATAGTTGCACTTAAATGTCATATCATATCATGTATTGCTTGTTAGGGATATAATAATAAAAGATGGTAGAATTATCTAAGTAGTCAGTAACATTTGTAGATTCAAAACTTTATCTAAAACTGACTTAGGTAATTAGAGATAGTTAAAAATGTTAGACAACAACAGAAATGGATTAGGAAGAATTAGTAATTAATTTGTTAGTTCTTCTATCCATGTGTTTTATGCATATTGAAGCTGTTGTTACCTTTGATAATATCTCTAACCCATCTGGACTCAATTAAAAATTGAGTACCAAGAAGCTTAATCATTTGTGATTGCAGAGTATGTAACTAAAGGCAAAAGTTATGTGATTTCGTGACATTTATTGCACGAGGCATATGATTAATATTAAAGCTCTAATATCACGATTGGTTGAGAAGGCCTCCCCGACGGTAACTTTTGGAGATGACAGCAAAGGATGTACAAGGGATATGGCTATCATGAGTTAAGAACTGTCATCAATGGAAACATCTTTCTTGTGGAAAGAATTAAGCACTATCTACAGGGTACTAGGGAATTCTTTATCAAGGGTTTTCTAGAAAAGCATTGAAGAGGAAAAGTGTTTGATCTCAAACAAGAAGGTTGGCAGCTCACTCATCTGAGAGTGAGGAAATTTGTTCGTAGCTGACATGGATTTTGTATGCAAAGGTGAAGTGAACTTTTCAGTAAAGCTTCATCAGCAAAGAGTTAGTTATGGCAAAAGAAGCTCTCACACTTGGTCAACAAGATAATGGATTCTCCGATAAAGATGAAATTGGTGAGAGGACTGCTTCTAATGGAATTCTATCAAGAAGGACATTTTGAAGTATGTCACATAGGGAAGTCAACAAAAACATCACACTGAAGCAATTTATGTCAATGAAGAAATATGCTTAGTGGTGATTAATGACAACCCTAATCACAAGTTGGTGATGTTCGTGCATTCAACAGACAAAATGTCACAGATGGCAATTGATCACATCAGGCAGATCAAGTTGGAAGCAAAGTAAGTTGTGAGAACTTTGAAGTTAGATAATGGAACTGAATTTTGCGAGTGAAGTTCTATATGAATTCTGCACTGAAAAAGATACGTTGAAGCTGGAGCAATTAACACAGCATGCTGCTTTAATCAACAAGATCATGAAAAGACATCATATGAGTTAATGGCCAACCAGAAGCAAACCACTGAAATTCTTTCGTGTGTTTGGAGGAAATTGATATTTACTGAAGACGTAAATGAGTATCTTGACAAGAAGTTAAGACTCAAGGAACAATTTTCCTCGGTTACTCATTGATGATGGAAAACCAGAAGGTGATTAAAAGTCTGAATGTATCGACCTACTACACCAAGCTCCCGAGCAGTCAAATGAAAGACTATTCTGAATCTTTGAAGTATGACATCCTGTCAGAGTCAAATTCAGATACTGGTGATGAAACTGAGGTTGCAGAAGGAAACAATGATAATGTTGTTGATTCAGATCCTATTAGTGGAAATGGTAGTGAAACTACATAACTCGTGGACTTTAACAGAATCCACTGAAAAAGGTGAAGGATCTTCAACACATCCTAGCAGCAACTTAGGGGGAGCAAAATAAAAGAAGGATCTACTAGTCATACTCAACACAATGAAGAACAAAGGAATACATCAAGAACATATCTGCCGAGACAAAGGTTAGAAGTCAAAGTGATTCCTGGAGTCTAGTTCTTAGTAAACCGGATTTTGAGTAAAGGCTAGAAGTGCTAATCAAGATGAACATATATTTTTCGGGACCCAATAATCAACATTTGGTATCCCAAAGAATAGTGAAGATGCACTGATTGATCCAGATTGGGTGATTGTAATGCAAGATGATCTCAATCGGTTCGAAGGCAGAATCTACTGAAGCTGGAACCCAGACCACAAGACGAAGTTGAAATTGGTACAATAAGGGTTCTCAGAGACTGGATGATTATTGGCATTTTTATGAGGGACAAAGCCAAACTGGTTGCTACAGGTTAATATCATGTAGAAGGTATCGACGATGGTGGAAACAGAATCTTCGGGACTTTCAAGATCAAATAGTAAGCACCAGTGACGAGACTTGATCCTTTTAGGGCCTAACAAGATGAGGACCTAATAACAGGATATCCCTAGCACCTGTTGAGCATTCAAGCATGAATATCTATCAGATGAATGTGAACAAAGTGGACTCCTGAATGGTGAGTTAGAAGTTGAAGTTGATGTACAACATTTCCTGGACTTTGAAGTTGCAGATCATTGGAATTTGTATATCATTCTCTTCACAAGCTCTCTGTGAATGGAGTTAGGGATTCAAGCAAATCGTCAAGGACATGGTATGACACTCTAACTACTAATTACTTGAAAATAATTTTATATTAGAGTAGTTATACACATATATCTCTTTAGAATACAAAGCACACACAATTCAATATTAGTGCTAGAATACAATGATTATATTATATGTGGGTCTACTAATGAAAATTTGGCAAGATATTTGCTAAGTAAATGCAGAGTAGGTAACATGAGCATGTTGGAAGAGTTGCAATTCTTTTTGGATTACAAGTAATTCGAAAGAATGATGGCAATTAAAGTAAGTCAAGGATCTTTTGAAGATGCGCAATTTGGAAGATTCTAGACCTGCCAAGACTTCTTGCCAACAATCCACTAAGCTTGATCAGGGCAAATCAGGTATATGAACTGAAGTGACAAGCTATAGAGGTATGATCAGCTCATTACTTATTCTATGAATAAAGACCATATATTTTATTCTTGATATGCCTATGTGCAAGTTTCCAAGTGGATACTAGAGAATCTTATCTTATAGCTAAGTTATGAATTGTTAGATATCTTAGGGGATCACCAATTCTGAGAATCTGGGACCCTAAAGATACTAGGTTTAACCTAATTGGCTATATAAATATAGATAATGCAGGTTGTACGAAAGACAGGGAAGTCATTCCTAGAAGCTGTCAATTTCCAGCAACTCTGTTGAACTCTTCACACCACTAGAGGAACAAGCGCATGGACACCAGGTATCATTTCTTTTGAGGTGTTCTTAGTCGAATAACTTACAGATATTTGCTAAATAACTTGATGAATTTATTTTATCTAAGTTGGTTGGTAAACTTGGGATATTATTAATATGCATATTTGTTGAAAATCCCATCTGTAAGGAATTCTCGAATGAGTTCACAAGTATTAAATTTCCATATTTAAAGGACCTGTGAATTTATTTTAAATCCAGTACCTCATGCTTATTGCTATTAGTTTAATTATCATGCTTACAATGTTATATGCATATGTGGTAGTTAAATTATTTACATAAGTTTGAAGCATAATTATTTGCATGTTAAATATTTGATGAGTATTAGTCAAGATGTCTTGCTTAATTTCTCTGATATTTTGCTATGATATTCTTAAATATTTTATTACAAATAATTGTGATACTTTTGATATTAGTGAAAGTATTTAGAATTTCTGTTCTAAGTAATTAATGCATATTTTAAAACTCACTAATATTAGAAGACGAAGTATTTTCTAAGTTATGTGTATAAAATTCTCAATATTTTATATACTTAGAAAATATTTCTAAATTTGTTTTTGTTGCGAGAAGTTGCAATTAGGAACACAAGTGTTAAATGTCTATATTTAAAGGATTTGTAAATTTCTATTCAACTATTTTCTCGAGCTTACATATATCAATAATAATTGTTATGAGTATAATTGTAATATGCTAGAGTGACAATTATTAGATATAGTGTAGGAAGTTAGATGCTAATATTTAATCTAATGAATAATTTAGTATTTAACGAAATTATTTTATCCTATTAAAATTATGGTTTGAAGCAATACAATGATTATCAGTTTCATAATTTTGATTTGATAAAATATAAGAAGCACAATTTCTTGCATCTTGAAATTATTGATAAATATCAAATAATTGGTATCAGCGTGTAATTAATTGTGATATTTTTAATATTAGTGATAACACAAGTTGCTTATCTGAAATCACTAATAATAAAAATATGTCTTAATGCTTATTGTTCTACTGAATAATTGCCATGTATAGTTTATATAAATGCATGTGATTGGCAATTGTTTAGTACAACATAAGTATTTAATTTATTTTGATTTATTTAAATCATGAAGATATATAACAATACAGTGAAATATCTGTTCCATGATTTAAATAAATTAAAATAAATAAGAAGCATAATTATTTGTAGTATATTTATTATCTTTTATTACTCTGTGATAATTGAATAATATTTTATTACAATATAATTGTGATATATTGATACTAATGGATTTACTTGGTTTTTATTCTTAGAAACAATTGGTATCAATATATTTAGTTTTCTTTCCTTGACTGGTTTACGAGCCTGAATGTATTTAAAAGAAATTTTTGTCTATTTCTTTTTCAAAACGTTTTATTCAAAGATACATTCATTTCTCTATCAGTTTTAGTTAAGAAAACTTAAGAATTCTTTTTCAAAACTTCTCTTTTGAAAAACTTTTCTTAAGGATAATCTTTCTTTTCTCTCGAAATTCTTGTAGGGTTTCGTGACACAAACGCAGCGGAATAAACGCGAAAAATAAATCAAAATAGCGAAACCCTCCGCAGGATCCATGCGAAAACAAAAGATTTAATTCGGAGATAAAGAATAAATACCTTTAGAAGCTTTAACAGTTCATTAATGGAAGATTAATGGAGGGCCAAAGCTTGTTTAATCACCACGTATCCCGCTCTCGCGATCTACGCTCTACGGTATCCACACGAACATTTTTCATGAAGGATTGATGTGTACTAGCACCCGAAAACTTCTTCTCTCTCTATCTTCCTCCTCTCTCAGAGCGGCTAGGGTTTTTGTAAAATCTCTCTTTTCTTAAATCAGCCCATAAAGAGATTATATAGAGAGAGGAATAAGTTTTCTAATTATAATCCAATTATAATTAATACTAATCCAAAATTCTAAATTATTTAATTAAGTCTCACTTAATTAATTAATTATTAATTTTGGAATTAGTTTAAGTAATTCATTTATTCTATTTATATAATTAATTAAGTCATACTTAATTAATATCATAAATAAAATAAATTACTTATTTAATTTAAATTCATAATTTAAATTATTTCTCCTTCAAGCGTTCTTTGTGTGTGACCCTGTAGGTTATTATTACGTTGGCAACAATTTTAATATCTAATTAAAATTGTAAACAATGAGCGGCATCTAGTAATACATCATTGCTACCCAAGTAATAATAATAAATCAGTGATTCGATTAAGCCTTTCGTGAATAATGTTCCATGTAATATAATCCCTTTAATCTTGATATTATAGATTAAACTCAAGGCATGTCTCGTGTCATCCTCTTCATAATTTAATCTTTATTTTCTTGATCGATGAGTAGACTATTAAAATCAAATCAACATTTGAGCACGGCCGTGCATTTCATAGTCTCACTCAAACAAGAGGCCAATAATATCACTCCTAAAATTAGGAGGATTAAATCCCATCGAGATCATTCATATTTCTCATACGATTCATAATATACCCAATGTCCACTTTTATCATCACCCAGTCAAAGGTAACTTTTAATGTAATCAAAGTATATTAATTCTCGTATAGAAATATAATGATTTCAGGTCTAAGGATCGTTACACCATTATCACAGTGAGAATTACTTATGACACTTACTTAACATGTAGAATCTCACAGCGGGTCATTCCAGTGCCATGCATTGAGACATGCACTTATGTTCTTGACTTTAGTATCCCCATACCTATGACCAATGAGATGTGGTCATCTGTCAAGAAACATACTAGTCTTTGTGCATTATTATTGTCCTTAAATAATAATACTCGACTAGGGAATTTAGGAATAAGATACTATTCATATAATCTCATTTTTAAGTCACATACTTAAAGATATAGAATACGTATCAAAATTCCAAGGACATTTACTATGCTTTCAATTTATTACGCAGTAAACAAAACATAATAAATAAATAATAATCAATAAAACATAATCCTTAATAATAAATATTTTCCTTAAAATATAAAAAGTATTGTCTCTAGAGCACAATTACTAACAATTCTATGCTCTCCCAAAAGCTTGTTTTAAATGTTTTATCTAACAAAGCTTTTTCTCTCTTTTGAAAGTTAGTTTTAACTTCGAGGTATCAATCACTTGTAAAATGATTTGTTTTCAAATACTTGTTTCAATGTATGTTTCACATTGATTCACAGTACCAAAATAGTGATTGTTGCTTTGAAGGCCTAGTGCTGTGTTGTTACGCATCCATCCAACCCCAATTGTCATGTTTTTATTTAAAGTCGGGGATATTATCAGGCAGACGAAAATGATGTAAATCATAATTGCATTATGAGTCGGAAAATCATTGTCTTCTATCTAATAAGGATGTTTTGCAAAACTGTTTTTAAAACATACAGTGCTTAGGTTTAATGGAAAAGAGTCATTTTATTGAGATATAATTTGGTAGAAGAGTTGAGTTTCTTATTTGTTGTAAACTCTCGCGTTTTATTATGGGAAGTTTGCCTTATAAGAAATTCATAAAGGATAGACTTTTTCTCTGATACTCCCGCGTTTTATTATGGGATAAGTATTTTAAAGAAAATTTCTATTGATGTCATGCTCTTAAATGTCAAATCTTTAGAACCGACAAAACTCTTTTATTAAAAGTGCTTTAACGCAATCAATTACCATTCCTTCATATATTTTTCTTTCTCATTGAGATGAAAAATATGTTTTGGAATGTTAATTGATTATTTCGTTTTATCTTATTTAAATGATTTTATCCGTTTAGCCCCCAGTGGCTACAGAAGCTGGCCAGGAGGTTGAAAACCCATCAATCTCTTACCCAGGCCTTAATACCAAACACTGATTCATCCACTTCCATATATTAACCCTTGGAGTTATAATGAACTTATGTTACTTAGAGGTTGATAAGGGAGAAACTGCACTTGATGCAGCAAATAAGGATGAAGTCAGAAGTGCACCCACAGCTCTACCTCCAGCGAAGTAAAGAAGTATATAAACTGAGGTAACTGTAAGCTCATCTGTATCTTCTCAAAAGGATGCAGAGCTGAAAAGGCAATAAAACTGTCTCTGGAATCATTCTCTCAACAGGGTGAGTCCATTGAAATTCGCTTGTCAGCCAGAGCATCTTGTAATGAGTCAAGCACACCACCGGCACTCACGCTGATGGTAAGCATAAACAGATATATTCTAGGTACACATTGCAAGAAGTGCACAGTGAGAGGTATAGGCATGTTAACAAAACACCCGTCATTGGGTTACGAGGGAAACGTAGACTCTAATTTTCCATTCATTACATTGTCTACTACGTCGCCCCTCCTGGAAGGAACATTTCCAGATCCTGAAAAGGAATGTCCACCTCCCGTTTACGGATAAGGTGTGAGGCAACTCCTTGATAGAACAAGGCAGGATTCCCAAAAAGATTTTAAAATCTTGGGATAACCCATCTCAAAGAGGTGAGGCTCCACTAGACAGTGATTTAGCAAATGCTATTGAGTCTGGTGCTGAGACAGTGCTTATGCATGATAGATCAACTACACCTCAACGAGGCAATTCTCCACTTGATAGTGATTCAGTTCATTCTGATGAATCAGGTGTTGGGAATATATGAATTGACGGATTTCACTTGCAGGTACAGAAGGCTAAATTTGGAATGCAGAGTGAAAGTGAGAGAAAGAAACACTTGAGTGAAACTGAGGGAGAGATACACTTGAGTGAGAGATAGGGAGAGAAAGAGTGAAACACTTCTAAGTGCTTGACACTTAAGTGTAAACACCAACAGAACGTAGTAGAAGTGAGGAAACCACAAGCCAAACACTTACCCTTGCTACTTGCTACTTCTGAAAGAAAAGTTACTATATTTTTTCCCGATCAACGTCAGACGAGAACCTTCTTTGGAAGACAAACCATTCAAAAGTGGACCTATCGTGCTATCTTTAAAAATGGGCCATTGGAGGATTCCTCAACTAAGGGGGAGAATTTATAGGGAGAAAAAGGTGAAGTTAATAAGTCTTATCTTCGTATCCTTCGGAAGAGTTAAGAGTTAATCTCCTAAAGGGGTTCGTATCCTGGACTCTTAAGGTAAGTTCCTGGATCCTGGGAGATCAATCCTGGAGATCCTTGGGAAAAGGGGTTCGTATCCTTGGGAGAAGTTAATAGCCTTAGGGGGAGATTTTAGACAAGAAGAAGAAAATCTTATCTTCTGATCCTGAGGGGAAACAACAGATATATGGGAGAATCAAGAAGCTGTATTATATACTTGGAAGAACAGAATTGACACTTCCATTGATTATCTAAAGGGAGAAGAAGAATCACATTCTTAGGGGGAGAACATTACTTGAGCTATGTTCTATGTTCAACAGAAGACGTTCCCAGGAATTTGAATTCTTATGAAGCTCTGTTCATGATAAGTTCTTTAAGTTCAAACTATAAAGGATTTTGAAGCAGAGAAAGCTCAAACAGACAGAAATGAAGATGATACTATATGAATATCAGTTCATCGTCAGAGGAACAAACATCTTTCGTTTCAGTCACACAAGAAATCTGGAAATGCATAATCTGATCCAGAAAAACAAGTAGCATTATTTACAAGTCTCGAACGATTACTTTTTCTAGGTATTAGTTGAGTTATCCTCTCTATGGGATTTGTTTGCTAAGTTTAACAATCAAATAGGGGGAGATTGTTTGAGATTACGAAGCTGTATAAATAGTAATCGTGATAACTCAACACTAGAACAGGACAAGTAAATAATACTACGTCTACACAGAAATCAGGAAGAAATGAAGACAAGGCAGATACAGTGAATCAAGACATTAGAAGAAGTTTTGAAGTCTCCTACAGGTCATTGAGAGAAGTACATTAATATGTTCATGCCTCAGTGAAGAATAATGGTTGAAGACTTTCAGGGTTTCAGAAGTGTTGAAGATTCAGTATAGAAGTGCCACAAGAAGATTTCAGTGTATTAGCATTGATTGAAGATAGACAGTGTTCAAAGCATAGGAATCTAGAAGGGTGAAGACAAAGGTTAAAGAAGACAACTGCAGTCTTGAAGTTATACTCACTGAAAGAAGTTCATTTATATGTTCAAACGTCAGTGAAGAACAGAGAATGAAGTATTCAAGATTGTGGTAATAATGGATACATTGTCTAAGTACCAGAAAAGATTCCAGTGAAGTTACAATGTTTATTGACAGTCAGTGTTCGAAGCAATGAAGTTGCTGCAAACTTAACAATGTAAGTAAAGCTATAATACGAAGACCTGGATCGAAGTTAGTCGTCTGTGAACCAGACCAGTTGCACTAGGCGTCAGCAGTTTGTGAAAGGAATCTGAGTATTAACTATAGAATAATTGTTAAGTTGAAGAACGTACTTGAAAAGAACGGTTATTTATTAAGGTACGAAAAGTAATTTGTAGAGGCTACAGCCAAACAGCTAAACAGCTAACAGGCAAACAGCTAACAGCTAAACAGCTCAAAGGGTGCAGGGTGCAAAGTGTCACAACCTTGGTACGAAAAGTGAAAGTTTCTGAACTACAGTCGAAGAACGGAAATAGCTCAGGGTACAGGGTGTAATGCGACAAGACTTTGGTACAAGAAATGGAAATTGGGAAACTTAAATCCAGGAATGAATAAAGGGTCAAAGTGCAGTGACTAAACAACACTTTGACCATGCAGGTAATGTAATACACGCGCCACTTTCCTTTCATATTAATCAAATCACATTTGTTGCGCCTTTGCTCTATGTGGCGCCTCCCCAGTAGAAGACATGTACTGGCGCCACTTCATGCCTTGGTTAATAAGTTAACAAATTGTAAGTTGCGCCTCCCCTGTGTGTTGGGTGTATTGGCGCCACTAAAATTATTAGCGCCGCTTACTCTTCGAGTTCAACTTAGCTCTCAGCCAATCAAAATCAAGCAGCCTACTTTATTGATTTAAAGTCTACATAGATAAAGAGGTCAGCCACTCATTCGAGGAGTCGTCTTCTTCAACACAAAAATGTAGAGAGCCACTGCAATGGCCGGAGCAAGATGAAACAATTCATACACACTCATACCTTACTCCTGGTCAGATATTAGGACCCGGTTCTTTAATGAAAAATACTCAGGGCTCCTAGATATCACTCCCTACGGACTCAGTTTTTCCTTGTACTAATTTAGATATATTTGTATAGGAACTGAGTCCTATATTTTTGTGTTAGTAGCAAAGAATTAATTTATTCTTTGGAAGCCAGTTATATTTTTAACTGGGTGTAGCACCCCTCTGGGTTTATATATGAAAGATATATTCCCGGAAACTTGTCTCATTTATTTTACCTGCTAATTTTCTTGAACCTAATTGATTTATTCGGACACACAGAAAATTAGTAGGCAGCTCTCCTAAACACTACAAATGGTCGAACCCACTCTGAAGCAATAATTTATTTATCCGCAAATTCCGAAAAGAATTTAAATTATTGTTAGTATCGTATTCAACCCCCCTTCTACGATACTTTGGGACCCAACACACCCTTTGAGCTGTTTAGCTGTTTGGCTGTAGCCTCTACAAATCATGTTTCGTACCTTAATAACTAAGCGTTCTTTCCAAGTACATTCTTCAACTTAACAATTCTTCTATAGGTAATACTCAGATTCCTTTCACAAACTGCTGATGCCTAATGCAACTGGTCTGGTTCACAGATGACTAACTTTGATCCAGGTCTTCGCATTATAGCCTTACGTAAATTGTTAAGTTTGCAGCAACTTCATTGCTTCGAACTCTGACTGTCAATAAACATAGTATTTTCACTGGTATCTTTTTTGGTACTTAGACAACGTCTCCATTACTACCACAATCTTGAATACTTCATTCTCTGTTCTTCACTGACGCTTGAACATATAACTGAACTTCTTTCAGTGAGTATAGCTTCAAGACTGCAGCTGTCTTCTTTAACCTTTGTCTTTACCTTGTCTTCAATTCTTCTAGATTCCTATGCTTCGAACACTATCTATCTTCAATCAATGCCTTTATACTGAAATCTGTTAGGGATATATTCATTTGATGATGTACAAAATACTAGAACAGGGTCTAGATTAGTTTATCTGTAATAAGTCTTTCTAGTCTCTGAAATGAATAATCAGAGTCTAGATGGTCAACATTCATGTTACTTGTACTTAGAAGAATTTCTGTAGAGAGTGAAACCAGAGTCGGCATGAAGATCAGAGTCTGGAAGGTGATCAGAGTCTATAGACTATTAGAGTCTGTGATCTATCAGAGTCTACATGTGATCAGAGTCTGAAGATCATCAGAGTCTGAAGATTTCAGAGTCTATACAGTTGAGGATAAATTTGGAAGAAGATCACAGGAATGGAAAGTCTTCGAAGATCAGGATAAATATATTGCAGATATGCTGTGGGAAAGAAAGAGAATTCTAGAAGGAAACTGTCAACTAATAATTAGGAATTCTATTCCTATTGTAATTTATCTTTCTGTTATTAGTTGATAGGCAGCTCTCTATATAAACTCTATGTAACCTAATTGTAAAAGTGTGGAAGTTGAAACATAATCATCTGAGTGAAATTTTGTGAGAGCATAGAAATAGAGAGAGTTGCTGTGATAAACACAGAGAAGCTGCTAGGGTTTGTGTACACCCTAGGAGAGTTTTGTATTCACAAATCAATAATACAAAACAGTACTTATTCATATTTTTGTGTTTGAGTTTGTTCTTAATTTGATTTTAAATCGGGCAGAAAAGACATACAAGTATTCAACCCCCCCTTCTACTTGTACGACTGGGAAAACAATTGGTATCAGAGCCAGGTTTAAAATCGATCAAAGATGTCTGGAAACAAAGATGGCAATTCTAAGATTCCTATGCTTAAGAGAAACGAGTTCACCCACTGGAAGGTTAAGATGCTGCACCATCTGGAAGCAACAGACCCTGACTATCTTGACAGGATTAATGAAGGACCCTTTGTGCCCTTAAAAATTGTGCCTCAAATCAATGAGGAAGGCAAAATAACTGAAGAACACCTCGTTGAGAAACCAAAGGCTGAATGGACAAAAGAGGACAAAGAAAATGTCCTTAAGGAGGCAAAAGTAAAGAACATTCTCTTTAACAGTTTTGATTCTGTTCTACCTAACTGTGTCATATCATGCAAGACTGCTAAGGAGATGTGGACAAAACTTGAGGTGCACTGTCAAGGGACTAAAGATGTCAAGAAGAATGCTAGGTCTTTGCTCATTCAAGAGTATGAGTACTTTGAAGCAAAATCTGGAGAATCTATCACTGAGATGTATGATAGGTTTACAAAACTCCTGAATGAGATGGCTATGCTTGGTAAGGTTTATGATTCTGAAGATACAAATACCAAGTTTCTGAGAGCACTTCCTGAAGAGTGGGACAATAAGACTACAGCCATAAGAGAAGCTAGAGATTTGGATGAACTAACTCTAGAAGAATTGTATGGCAGACTCAAGACATATGATTTGGAGATGCAACAGAGGAAGAATAAGAAGTCTGTGAAGACAAAATCTGTGGCACTCTTACTGGAGTCTGAGAAAGAACAACAGGAACAACCCACAGAAGCTAGAATCAAGGATTCAAGGAAGAAGGGTAAAGCTGTTGTGGAGTCAGAGTCTACTGACACAGACTCTAATTCTGATGAAGAGATTTACCTAAGTCAAATGATGGCTATGTTTGCAAAAAATTTCAAAAGAATGAAATTTAACAAAAGAACTGGAAAATTTAGCAAGAGGCCATCATTCAAGAAGGAAGATGAGAAGGTTGAGAAGAGCAAGAGTACAATAATCAAACTTGACAAAGCAAAGGTCAAATGTTTCAACTGTGGAATATTGGGCCACTTTGCTAGTGAATGCAGAAAGTCAAAAAGTCAAGGAAAAGGAAAAGCACTTCTATCAACTGGAAAGGATTGGGCAGATTCAAGCTCAGAGGATGAAATTGATTATGAAAATCTAGCACTGATGGCATCCTCCTCAAGAAAATCACAATCTCCCAAAGAACCCTCATCTCCTAAAACTCAGGTATCAATCTTTACTCCTGAATCCTTAATTAATTTAGACTCTGATGGTATAGAAACTGTGCAAAGTGAGGTCAATAAAATAATGATAACATGTAGGTCTCTCACTAGTGAAAGTGAAAGGTTGAGAGAGGAAAATTTGACCTTGACTAAAAGGAATGATCATTTAGAGTCTGAGTTAATATTAATGGAACAATACAAAAAGGATTCTGAGAAACATAGTCATAACTACACTGAAATCTTGAAGGCCTATGACTATGTTAAGAAAGAACTAGAAGAAGAGAGACTCAAGTTTAAAGTCTGGACAGACTCTGGTAGAAAAGTTCAAGAAATTCTCAATAATCAAAATGTGTGTCAAACTGCTGGTCTAGGCTATGACAAGAGTCAAGACAAAAGACCTATTGTTGAGAATGATAACAGTGAAGAAGCTAGCCAAGTTAATAAGACTAAAGACAAAAGTACATTTGTTCCTGTTAAGTTTGTGACACCTAAAGAAAAATCTGAAACCACAAACTCATCTGTCATTAGTCCCCCTGTTGATAACAAAAAGACAGATGAAACAGGAGCAAATAACTCTAAGAAAAATATTAATATAGGGTACTTGTCTAAGTCAAAATTAAAAGAAAGGCTAGAGAACTTATCAGAGTCTACCAAAACTAGGAGAAATAGGAATGGTAAGGAAGGAATTAATAAGGCAAACAATTACCAAAAGGATCCTAATGCTCCTAGAAAGAAGTGTTATAGATGTGGCAACCACAACCATTTGGCTATAGATTGTAAAGCAAAGATTGAGAAGAAATCAGAGTCTAGTCCTTCTCAGACTCTGAAAAGTCACTACATACCACAGAAACCTTGTTATCACTGTGGTAGCATATTTCATTCTATATATATGTGTAGGGACTATCATGATTTGTATTACAATTTTTATGAGCTAAAATCTTCTATTGATAAGAGTTGGTATGACACTGACAAGACTCCACCACAGTCTAGAGCAACAAAAGAGACAGGTAAGCCAAAGGTGAAAATTATTAAGCCTGTTTCTCCTAAAAATAGTAGAAAAGGATCCAAAACTGTTTGGGTCCTCAAAACATCTAACTAGTTGCTTTATGTATGCAGGGAGCTAGCGTAAAGAAAGTAACCCTAATCCTGGACAGTGGATGCTCAGGACATATGACTGGAAAGAAATCCCTGCTTACAGACTTTGAGGAAATGGCTGGTCCAGAAGTATCATTTGGAGATGGCAACAAAGGACAAACACTGGGATATGGCAAGATTGTACTTGGGAATGTCATCATTGAACAAGTAGCTCTAGTTGATGGCTTAAGGCATAATTTAATAAGCATAAGTCAACTTGGAGACAAAGGTTACCATACTGGCTTTGACAACAAAGAGTGTCTTGTGACTAACAAAGAAACAGGCATTGTGGTTTTCAAAGGACACAGACATGGTAACATTTATGAAGCCAGCTTGGAGGATTGCATAAACAATGAAGTCACATGTCTATACAGCAAGGCCTCAACTGAAGAAAGCTGGAAATGGCACAAGAAACTGTCACACATCAACTTCAAAACACTCAACAAGTTGGTTAAACAGAATCTTGTAAGAGGATTACCACATGTTGATTTTGTACAAGATGGACTTTGTGAAGCATGTCAACTTGGAAAACAAAGGAAATCATCCTTCAAGAGCAAGACAATAAATACCATTTCTGAACCCTTTTGTTTACTACATCTTGATTTATTTGGTCCAGTAAATGTTATGTCAATTAACAAAAATAAATATACTCTTGTTATTGTAGATGATTTTACAAGATTCACATGGGTTTTCTTTCTACATTCAAAGGATGAAGCTTCTCAACACATAATAGATCATATCACTTTTCTGGAAAGAAAATCAAAGAAAATAGTAAGAATTCTGAGGAGTGACAATGGTACTGAATTCAAGAATTCAATCATGAAGAACCACTGTGCATCAAAGGGAATTACTCAACAATTTTCTGCGCCAGGAACTCCTCAACAAAATGGAGTTGTGGAAAGAAAGAATAGGACACCCATAGAAGCTGCCAGAACAATGTTGGCAGAGTCTAAGCTGCCAGTATATTTTTGGGCTGAGGCAGTCAATACAGCATGTTTCACTCAAAACTGCACTCTAATAAACATGCATGGAAAGACTCCCTATGAAATGATAAAGGACAAGAAGCCAAGTGTAAAACACTTTCACATATTTGGATGCAAGTGTTATGTACTGAAAGTACATCCTGAAAATCTAAGCAAATTCGAAGCCAAGGCAGATGAATCAATCTTTCTTGGATATACATCAAACACAAAAGCATTCAGAGTGTTTAATCTCAGAACCAAAATTGTTATGGAATCTATTCATGTTGCATTTGATGATAAAAAGTTTACAGGATTGCAGGATGAGTCAGAGTCTACTACACTGGAATTTGAAAATCTAAAGAGTTCTGAGATAAATGAAGAAGAAGAGGATGAAGACCCTCAAACAACTCCTGAACCAACACAGGAATCTGCACACTCTGAGGGGGAGTCAGAAAATTCAACTCCAAATAATTCAGAGTCTAACAGGTCAGGGTCTACCCAGACAGAGTCTAGACAGACAGAGTCTAACTCATCAGGGTCTGGGTCAAGCAACTCTGAAGCCTTGTCAGAGTCAAGCAATTTAGGGGGAGCCTCTTCATTTGAATTTCACTCAAATACAGAAGATGCAAATGACTTAGGGGGAGCTTCAAGTTCAAGAACCAATCTTCCACCTGCTAGAAAATGGACAAGGAATCACACTCCTGATTTAATAATTGGTGATCCTGAGAGTGGTGTACAAACAAGAACAACCACTCAAAATGAATGTCTTTATAGCTGTTTTCTCTCAAAGAATGTACCCAAGAAAATTGAGGAAGCCTTGCAAGACCCTGATTGGATTATTGCAATGCAAAGAGAATTGAATGAATTTGAGAGAAATAAAGTGTGGAAACTTGTACCAAGACCTAGAAATAGATCAGTGGTTGGTGCAAAATGGGTGTATAGAAATAAACTTGATGAGAATGGAACTGTAGTAAGAAATAAAGCAAGGCTAGTTGCAAAAGGATACTCACAGGAGGAAGGAATTGACTATGATGAAACTTTTGCACCAGTAGCAAGATTGGAAGCTATCAGAATGTTTCTTGCCTTTGCAGCTCATTCAAAATTCAAGGTGTATCAGATGGATGTGAAAAGTGCTTTCTTAAATGGAAAATTGGAAGAAGAAGTCTATGTGGAGCAACCACCAGGATTTGTTGATCCAAAGTTTCCTGATCATGTTTACAAGTTAGACAAGGCACTATATGGATTAAAGCAAGCACCTAGAGCATGGTATGAAACTCTTTCAAAATTCCTTCTTGAAAATGGATTCACAAGAGGTACCATTGACAAAACTCTCTTTATTAGAAAATATAAAGGTGATATTTTACTTGTCCAAATTTATGTTGATGATATTATATTTGGATCTACTAATGATAATCTCTGTGAAAAGTTTAGTCAACTAATGCAGTCAAATTATGAAATGAGCATGATGGGAGAATTAAACTTCTTTTTGGGGCTTCAAGTCAAACAGAATGATGATGGAATTTTCATCAATCAAACAAAGTATGTAAAAGAACTGTTGAAAAAGTTTGATATGCAAGATGCTGCATCTGCTAAAACTCCCATGTCAACAGCTACTAAGCTAGACTCTGATCCAAAGGGTAAGAAAGTTGATAACACTAGTTACAGAGGTATGATTGGCTCATTGTTATATTTAACTGCTAGTAGACCAGATATAATGTTTGCAACTTGTCTGTGTGCTAGATTTCAAGCTGACCCTAGAGAATCACACTTAATAGCTGTGAAAAGAATTTTTAGATATCTCAAGGGGGCACAAACTCTTGGACTTTGGTATCCTAGAGAGTCAGATTTTTTTCTAATTGGCTATTCAGACTCTGACTATGCAGGATGCAAAGTAGATAGGAAAAGCACAACAGGACAGTGCCAGTTTCTTGGCAACAGATTAATTTCTTGGTTTAGCAAGAAACAACAGACTGTATCAACCTCAACAGCTGAGGCTAAATACATTGCAGCTGGAAGTTGCTGTGCTCAAATCCTGTGGATGAGAAATCAATTACTTGATTATGGACTAACATTCTCAAATATTCCTATGTATTGTGATAATACTAGTGCTATTAAAATTGCAGAGAATCCAGTCCAACACTCCAGAACAAAGCACATTGATGTCAGGTATCACTTTATTAGAGAACATGTTGAAAATGGTACTGTGACACTTCACTATGTTCCAACTGACAGACAGATTGCAGACATTTTGACAAAACCACTTGATGAATCTACCTTTCTCAAACTGGTAGGTGAATTAGGTATGTTAAATATGTAAGTGATCAAAATTAAAGAAGCAAGGTATGTACTTTAATTATAGTCCCTGTCTTAACACACTGTGATTAATTGTTAGTGCAACATTTTGTTTGGTATTTTACCTTGACAGAGTCTAGACTCTGACGAGTCTGTAGACTCTGAAAGTCAGTAGACTCTGAGAAAATTATCGCCTAGACTCTGAAACGGTTAAAATTCGCGCCTGCAGACTCTGATTGCATTTAAAATGTTCAAATGACTTGAAATAGGCGGTAACAGTTATTTTTTTGACCGGATACAGGCTGTAGACTCGTGTGTATTGTATGCAACTTGAACAAAATAGAATTTTTCATACAATTTACTCACTTGTTTATTGCAATTGATTTCAAAGGCAAAAATATTCACAGAGCTTTTTACGAACCCTAGCTAAATTCTTCAAGCTTCTCCATCACTTTCAACTCAACAACTTTAATGGCTGCCGTTTCTACTGTCATGAGAGGACCCAAGGCGATTGCGTTCACATTTGGGGATTTCGAGTTCATGACCACAAATCATGTTGCTGCTCTTGGAGAAAGGAAAGGGGTAGACGCTGACTACTACCCTGTGATGGATTTCTTGGAACAATCCGAGCTACACTACATTCTCAAGGCATCACCAGTCATTCACATGGATGCTGTATCACAAGCTTGGAGCACTGCAAAGGTAGTTGATCCTTCTCAGGATCAACCAGGTAAAATAATGTTTACCTTTGGTTCGACTACATTTGATGTCACTGCAGATGTGCTTAATTCTGTGTTTAAACTGCCTGTTAAGTCTACTTTTGATGAAATTGTATCTGATGATGACATTAAAAGCATGTTTAAGGCAATAGGTTATTCTGCTAGCTTAGATAACATGAGCAAGATAACTAGGCCTTACTTAAGGAAAGAATGGTCATTTTTCTTCGATCAAATTGCTAAGTATTTTACTGGTAAGTGTAGTGGATTTGATGCTATTACTGCTATTACTTATCAAATTGGTCATAGTCTCCTATTTGATAGAATAATCAACATTGGTGATATGTTGCTCACTCAAATGGGAGCAAAATTAAATAATGTGCATGAGGGGAGAAAGAAAGTCTACTATCATAGATTTCTTATGATTCTCCTCAATCACTTCATTCCTGACATGTCAACCAAGTTGGCAGATGATTGCTGTGTGCAGGCATACAAACAGCAAAGGAGGATATTCTCTGACATTAAGAGAATTGATGACAAAAAGAAGAGTCTACCTGCAATGACATATCCACAGGTAATGCAGGTAAAACTCTCATCCTACAAACCTTCTATCTACAATGCTTCATTTTTTGGTGGTGAAATGGTGCAGGAACAAGTAATGGAGAGTCCCCCTGCACCTACCCAAGTCACCCAATCCCCTTCAATTATACAATCTTCCAAACCAAAATCCAAAAAGAAACCAACCTCTGGTGTCTCTCAACAGGCACCAGTTGTAAAGAGAAGAAAATTGATTCAATCTAGGCTTATAGATGAGCACAGTGATGAGGAGCTCAATCCACTAGAGAAGCAAGTTGTTGAAGGACTTTCTTTGCTAAAGGAAGGTCATGATACACTTGATTCTAACCTTCAAGCCAAGTCTGTAGACTCTCAAAAGGCTACAGACTCTGAAAAACCTAGGGGAGCACCTCAGGATTCTCACATTGAGTCTCCTGAGAAATCTTTTGCTAAGAAGTACAGAAGGTTAAGGAAGGCTTATTCTGCACACACACACAAGCCTGTTATTAGTACTAACCCTGTTTTGCAGGAAACAGATGCTCCCAAGGCTCCTGCAGAGCCAGACTCTGAAATCAAGAAAACACCTGAACCAGAGTCTAATGTTGAGTCAGAGTCTAGACTGCCTTTAGACTCTGATCATGACACATTTTGGGAAGGAATGCCATTGGATGCCGCCTCATGCCTAATTGATGAGATCATTACTCCAAGTGATGAGGCACTGCTATTCTTATATCCTTTGGTGGAATCAGTTGAAGATCCAGAACAATATCAGACTAAATCTCAAGTCTTGGATTTTCTTTCAACCTATGAAGCCCTAAGGAAGAGAATGGAACAGGAGCTACAAATGTCTGCACAGGATGTGGTCAAAAATCTCTACAGCTACCTATTCAACTCTTCATTCCAAGTACAAGCAGCTGGGCTCATAGAAGGCAGAACAAATGCAGTTCTCAAAGCACTAGGTGTGCCAGACTCTGAACAGCAAATTATAAAGAAGCCTAAAAAGCTTAAGGTCCACAAAAAGAGAGCCTCAGAGTCTGTTGTTGAGTTGGAAACTGAGATTGAGCAACCAGTTTTTAACTATGAAGCAATTTGGGATAATGGAGTTACCTACAGGACAGCCATTCAATGGATCTCTCAAATTCAACCTCTGTCAAGACAGGTGGCTGACTATCTTGTCCATAATATAGGTACAATTGCCAACAAATACATCTATCCAACCTACCAAAGTAGACTGGATCAATTTAAGGGCACATATTTTCAAAGAGTAAGAAGGGAACTGCAGGACCTCTTCAATCTCACAAATGCCCAGGCAATCAATGCAATCCATCTCAGGGCCTTTCATCACAAGTTGGATGCATTTATTCTTGAAGAACAACAGGAGGTAGCAGGTGGTGCAAGGCAGTTGGAGGATGGGACTAGTGCACCAGTGGTGACTAGTGATAGAGATGCTCAGTCTGCCTCACCCACACAAGAACCACCTAGTCAGAGGTTGGGTGATAGTGGGGCAGGGGAGTATGCTGTTGAGCCCTCCTTGACAACTCACCAAAAAGCTGATGAGAACCCCAGTGATATGGGAGGACAGACTCTGATGGATGCTCATGAAGAA
Organism: Oenanthe sinensis; assembly: GCA_028671895.1. Lineage (NCBI taxonomy): Eukaryota > Viridiplantae > Streptophyta > Magnoliopsida > Apiales > Apiaceae > Oenanthe > Oenanthe sinensis. Next base: position 26,709,778 of record CM053814.1, read on the forward strand.
ATTTCCCAATCTATTCTATCAGAGTCTATCCACCTTGAGGGGGAGTCTCATGCACAAATAGTCAAAGATGGTGACACTCAGACTCTGGCTTCTAATGAAGTCATGCTGAAGCAGTCAGAGTCTAGAGTAGACCCTGAGACTGGAATACTGGAGCCAACAGACTCTGAAGAGAGAGAAGATGCTAGTAAGGGTTCAGAATCTGTTGATGCTCACCCCTTGGTGGAAACCCCTAGCCTTCAGACATTTGAAGGGGTTCCCCTCCATCAAGGTGGTTCAGGTATTGCAGCACCATTTTTATCTCTCAACCCCTCTTCTGTAGGTTTATTGAGTGCACCCTCCAAATTGAGTAAAAAAATTTCTGAGAGGCTGGCACTGGACCAGGCAAAAGGAGAGATAGAAAAGGCTGTAGAGAGCCTGAGTGAGATTGAGAAAGTGGGTGTCCAACCCCACTGTGAGCATGAGAGAATAGGGTATCCTGAACCTAGCTTTACTTATTGGGATCAAGATTTTCCAAAGAGTTGGTCCAATGAGTTGGAGCAGGGGATGGATGACAATTCACTATGTTTGATTGTGCAGATTGGCAAACAGGATGAGGCTCTTGCTGCTCAGAAATCATTTACACAGAGACCCCAACTTCACCTGGTGGATTCTCTAGCAAGGAGAGCAGATAGAGTCATGGAGGCTTTGGTGGATAACCCTGTCATTTTCACTGAGGCTGTAACATTGAAGTCAGAAGAACCTCTTTTAATAATGCCTATAAGGGCTAGACTTCCAGAGTCTACAGTCTCTGATCACTCTCAGGAGGAGTCAGGGTCTGTAGTCCCGTTTGCAGTTTCGGAGTACTCCACCACCAGAGTCTACACCTCCATTCACAAAGCCAGAGCCTGTTGCTGAGGAATGCAATTCTACAGTTGATGATCTTGTTACTCCTTCTTTTATCTATTTTGATCAGGTGTTTCCTCAGTCTTGGGAGTCTGCACAGCAAAGAGGCATCAATGATAAAGATTCTTTTGATTGTATTTTGGATATTCATCTTTCTGAGAGACTTAAGGCTTTTCAGAAAAAATCTTTTCAACAGGAACATGGTTACTATCCTGGTGAAGAAGATCAAGTCTTAGATGGAGCTGTTAAAGCTAAGCTGCCTGATGTTGCTGCTCAGTTATCCAGTGTGGTTCAGGACATTTCTCATATTCAAACAAAGCTCACTGGTGTTGATAATACAACTTCTCTGCTCAATACAAGATTTGACAGAATTCACTCTCTTCAATTATCCAAAGAGGTCGCTTTTAAAGATGCTCTAGTTGCTATCACTACCACTCAAGCCTCTCTTCAAACTACAGTTTCTGATTTGACCACTAAGGTTGATTCAGTTATTGCAGCCCAGGCAAATATCTCCACTGTTCTTGAACAGATTCTTTTGGCTGTCACTAGTAATGATGCTGTCAAAAAGGGGGAGAAGGTGAAGCAAGGTGAGTCCTCCGGGAGACATAAGGATGAGGGATGCAAGAATCAATCAAGGGGAGTTAAAAGGAGGAGAGATGGTGATGATGGAGATAGTTCTCATGGTTCTAAGGGTCCTGATGGTGTGCAACAAAAGCAATCTGGAGTAGTAAGAACTCCAACACATCAGTCAGGGACTAGACATGGGAAATCAGAGTCTAAGTCAGACTCTGATAAGCAAAGAAATAAGTCAGACTCTGATCAAACTCAAGAACCTTCATACTGGAAGTGCAGTCAATCAAATCTGCAACTTAGAGCTAAAAAGAAGATAGGTCTTGGAGGATTTGAAGAATCTGACATTGACAGAACATCTACTCTAACCAGGGATCCTCAATCCTTGACAGATAGGCAGTTTGAGAAGATCACTCAGAAGCACTTAAATAAAGTGGTGTCTGCTCAAATTGTGTATAATGTTTTTGAAAAGAAGATACAAGGAGGTCAGGGAGGTACAGAAAAGGTGAAGAATGAGATGCTGGTTTACTTCTTAGAAGGTGGAAGTGTAAGATGGATTAGTCAGTCAAATTTTATCTTTTTCAAACAGGCTGAGGAACTACAGTATATTAGATTCTTACTTCAAATTGCTTATGAAGTTAACAAGAGCAAAGAAGCTGTCACACACAAATGGTTCAAGGAGATTGATAGGAAGCTGATTTTGCACAGACAGGCAAATCGACAAATGGGCAAATTTTCTTTAAAATATGTTGATACTGAGGGAAATGATCAAGTCATGCCATTGGAGGAAAAACAGATTAAATTTCAAGAAGGTGTGGGTCATTACTTTGGGTTTCAGCCTATGAGTGGGAAAGTTAGTGTTCTGATGTTGAAGGACTTAAAAGATCAAGAAAGCAGTGCAAATGATCTGAGAGCAGCTTACTGTCAAATTAAATGTTCAAATGAAGAAATGAAGAAATTAAAGAAGTTTGTTGGTGAAGCTCTTGCAATTGTGGAAGAAAATATGCTAAATTCATTTTTGAAGAACAATCCAGCCTTTGAGAAGATTAAATGAGAAGTAATTCTTTTTCTTTTTTAATTCTTTTATACTGTTCTAGATTATTAGTTTTATTCTTTAGTTTTGACATCATCAAACCTTGATTTATGCTTACATTTTATAAAGCATAAATAGGGGGAGATTGTTAGGGATATATTCATTTGATGATGTACAAAATACTAGAACAGGGTCTAGATTAGTTTATCTGTAATAAGTCTTTCTAGTCTCTGAAATGAATAATCAGAGTCTAGATGGTCAACATTCATGTTACTTGTACTTAGAAGAATTTCTGTAGAGAGTGAAACCAGAGTCGGCATGAAGATCAGAGTCTGGAAGGTGATCAGAGTCTATAGACTATCAGAGTCTGTGATCTATCAGAGTCTACATATGATCAGAGTCTGAAGATCATCAGAGTCTGAAGATTTCAGAGTCTATACAGTTGAGGATAAATTTGGAAGAAGATCACAGGAATGGAAAGTCTTCGAAGATCAGGATAAATATATTGCAGATATGCTGTGGGTAAGAAAGAGAATTCTAGAAGGAAACTGTCAACTAATAATTAGGAATTCTATTCCTATTGTAATTTATCTTTCTGTTATTAGTTGATAGGCAGCTCTCTATATAAACTCTATGTAACCTAATTGTAAAAGTGTGGAAGTCGAAACATAATCATCTGAGTGAAATTTTGTGAGAGCATAGAAATAGAGAGAGTTGCTGTGATAAACACAGAGAAGCTGCTAGGGTTTGTGTACACCCTAGGAGAGTTTTGTATTCACAAATCAATAATACAAAACAGTACTTATTCATATTTTTGTGTTTGAGTTTGTTCTTAATTTGATTTTAAATCGGGCAGAAAAGACATACAAGTATTCAACCCCCCCTTCTACTTGTACGACTGGGAAAACAAAATCTTCGAGTGGCACTTCTATACTGAATCTTCAACACTTCTGAAATCTTGAAAGTCTTCAACCATTATTCTTCACTGAGGTATAAACATATTAACGTACTTCTCTCAATGACCTGTAGTAGACTTCAAAACTTCTTCTAATGTCTTGATTCACTGTATCTGCCTTGTCTTTATTTCTTCCTGATTTCTGTGTACACGTAGTATTATTTACTTGTCAAGTTCTAATGTTGAGTTATCACGATTACTATTCATATAGCTTTGTAATCTCACCAACAAACTTAAGTCTTTCTTCCTCTAGTTCTTTCTTAACATAGTCAGAGGCTTTCAAAATTTCAGTATAGTTGTGACTATATTTCTTAGAATCCTTCTTGTATTGTTCCATTAATTTTAACTCAGACTCTAAATCATCATTCCTATTTATCAAGGTTAAATTTTCTTCTCTTAACCTTTCACTTTCACTAGTGAGAGATCTATAGTTTATCATTATTTTATTAACCTCACTTTGCACAATTTGTATACCATCAAAGTCTAAATTAAGTATGGATTCAGGAGTGAAGATTGATACCTGAGTTTTAGGAGATGAGGGTTCTTTGGGAGATTGTGATTTTCTTGAGGAAGATGCCATCAATGCTAAATTTTCATAATCAATTTCATCCTTTGAGTTTGAATCTGCCCAATCCTTTCTTATTAATAGAAGTACTTTCCCTTTACCTTGAATTTTTAACTTTCTACATTCACTAGCAAAGTGCCCCAATGTTCCACAGTTGAAACACTTGACATTTGCTTTGTCAAGTTTGATTATAATGCTCTTGCTCTTCTCAACCTTCTCATCTTCCTTCTTGAATGATGGCCTTTTGCTAAATTTGCCAGTTCTTTTGTTAAATTTCATTCTCTTGAAATTGTTTGCAAACATTTCCATCATTTGACTTAGATCAATCTCTTCATCAGAATCAGAGTCTGTGTCAGTAGATTCTGACTCCTGAACAGATTTACCATTCTTCCTTGAATCCTTGATTCTTGCTTCCATGGGTTGTTCATGTTGTTCTTTTTTAGACTCCATTAAGAGTGCCATAGATTTTGTCTTTATAGATTTCTTATTCTTCCTCTGTTGCATCTCTAAATCATATGTCTTGAGTCTGCCATACAATTCTTCTATAGGTATGTCATCTAAATCTCTAGCTCCCTTATGGCTGTTGTTTTATTGTCCCACTCTTCAAGAAGTGCTCTTAGAAAGTTGGTGTTTATATCTTCAGAATCATAAACCTTACCAAGTATAGCCATCTCATTCAACAGTTTTGTAAACCTATCATGCATTTCAGTAATAGATTCTCCAAATTTATCTTTGAAATATTCATACTTCTGAATTAGCAAAGACCTAGCATTCCTCTTGACATCTTTAGTCCCTTGACAGTGCACTTCAAGTTTTGTCCACATCTCCTTAGCAGTTTTGCATGATATAACACAGTTTGTAAGAACGGAGTCCAAACTGTTAAAGAGAATGTTTTTGACCTTAGCCTCTTTAAGGACATTCTCCTTGTCCCCTCTTGTCCATTCAGCCTTTGGCTTTTCAATGAAGTGTTTTTCAGTTACTTTACCTTCATCAATGATTTGAGGCACAATTTGTAAGGGCACATAGGGTCCTTTATGAATTCTTTCAAGATAGTCAGGTTCTGTAGCCTCCAGATGTTGCAACATCTTTACCTTCCAATGGGTGTACTCGTTTCTCTCGAGCATAAGAACCTTAGAATTGTCATCTTTGTTTCCAGACATCTTTGATCGATTTTAAACTTTAGACTCTTATACCAATTGTTTTCCTAGTTCACAAGTAGAAGGGGGGTTGAATACTTGTGTGCTTTTTCTGCCTGATTAAAATCACTCAATAAGAATTAAAGACTTGAATATAAAATAAAGATTAAACACAAAGATATAAATAAAAACTGTTTGTTTTATTGATGTATAAAAACAAACTCTCCTAAGGTGTACACAAACCCTAGCAGCTTCTTTGTATTTCTCACAACAACTCTCTCTATCTCTATACTCTCAAAAACTTCGACTTATTTTCCACACTTTCAATTATGTTATATAGAGTGTTTATATAGAGATCTACCTATCAACTAATAACAGAAAATTAAATTACAATAGGAATATAATTCCTAATTATTAGTTGACAGTTTTCTTCTATAATTCTCCTTCCTTCCTATAGAATATCTGCAATATATTTGGCTTTATCTTCGAAGACTTCCATTTTCTATGATCATCTTCCAAAGTCGGCTTTGACTTCATAGACTCTGAAGTCTTCAGACTCTATCAGACTATAGACTCTGATAGTCTATAGACTCTGATCATTTGTAGATTCTGACAGATTGTAGACTCTGATAGTCTATATACTCTGATCACCTCTCAGACTCTGATCTTCATCTAGACTCTGGTTTCACTTTCTACAGAAAATCTTCTAAGTATAAGAATATTGACTAACTAGAGTCTGATTATAAAATTTCAGAGACTAGAAAGACTTATTACAAATAAGTTATTTTAAATCTTATTCTAATATTTTGTACATCATCAAATGAATATATTCCTAATATCCTTGACTCAACATTGATCGCACCATGTCCAACAATGTGTGATCCCTCCTATAAAAAAACTTTTCTTTGATATTTTCTACTTCATCTTTATAGTCTTTGAACTTTTTCAAATGATTCAGATTTGTTATTCAAAAGATACATATATCTGTATCTACTAAAATAATTAGTAAATTTTATAAAGTTAATAAAAACTACCTTTTGTCATCGTATGCATATGATAATACATCATTATGTATAAGTCATACTCGTTTAATGACCCTTTCACCATGTCTGATAAAAGGAGTTATAGTCATTTTTCCAAATAAGCTAAGATTATCATCCTTTTGTATAATTCATAATCAAACTTATCCAAGAATGCATCCTTATGTATTTTGGAAATGCATTTCTCATTAATATGGCATCAACGACAGTGCCAAAGGTCATGTTTGATTTGAGTCACTTTAGAACATATAAATTGTTAACTAGTTGTGCAACATTATAAGCCTCGTCATCGAAATAGAATAAACAACTATTGTTATTTAATTAAAATGAAAAAGTCTTTCTTGTCCAAACAAGAAACTAATATAATGTCTCTACTAATTGCAGGCATGTTATAACAATTATCAAGTTCTAAATTTTCCTTGTAGGCCGAAAGTTAAGTAACGAGTTCCTCCAACCAGAGAAACTACCTTTACTCCAATTCCAACCTGATACTCGAAGCTTGACCCTTACTAATCATCATTTTCCGATCTTCCAAATAAGCATGACATTTTAATTTTCAGTCTCCCGATTTTTCATAGAAGCGATAATTGTTAGTCCCAAATATCGTAGAAGGGGGGTTGAATACGATATTGTCCAATTTATAAAATATTCGCGGAATGATTTGTTATGGACTAGTTGACAGTTCCAACAGATATTAAATCAAACACAAGGTATGCACACAGTTAACACAAACACAGTTCGTTCGGGGAATATATCATTTTATTAATATAAACCACAAAGGTGCTACACAAATCTAATCCGTAGATTAGCTTCAACTGATTCACTAGTACAGTTACAATACAACAACAACAATCAATATGAACAATAATTATGACACTAGCTCAAACGACGTTAATGGCTTCTCTGTGTCTCTCTTCTTTGTTCTGTATGTTTTCTCTCTGTAACTGAATGAATTGTTAATCACAAAGGCTTGGCTTTGCTGCTTTATTGAGTAGGCTTTTTCAATCTTCTGCGTGGCCTTCTGAGAACCAAGTAAATAGATTGCTTCTCACTTCTTGATTTAACAACCGTCGAGACATTTGTTTTATAACCATCGGTGAGTCTGTTGATAACCGTCGAGAGAAATAAATCACTTAAAACAATTCTGCTCAAGGATATCAATGATAAGTGGCATGCTGTGGCTGGCTGTAGATTAAACAATCTTAAACCTCAACTATTGAAGTACCATAACTATCGAATGACTTAACCGTCGATGGAATAAATAATCTGGATATTTTATCTGAGTCCCTTAACTATCGAGATGTTGTAACCGTCGGTTAATTTAGACGAAACAGTCAAACCAACTATTAGTTATAACTATCGACTCAAATGAATTATTAAAACCATAACCGTCGAGGAAATAGAATTAATAATATATCCAAAAGTGCTAACCGTCGAGTGATTTGCTAACCGTCGGTAAATAAGATGAAATAGCCAAACAGGAAACCCAACCGTCGGTAAATAAGACAAAATAGTCAAACAGCCAAAACCAACTATCGGTAGTTCACCTTAGCCATTTTTCCAACGATTCAAAGCTCTGTATTATTTCCTTTCACTGCAACCAAGTTAATAAATTTACCTTTACTACTTGAACTTGATTTTCTCCGAGCTTTAGCACACAATGATTATACAGCCAATTCTTTTCTAACATAGATGCGGTTCTCAATTCCTTTTGTGCTGACGTTTAGTGCAACTGGTCTGGTTCACAAACGACTAACACGAACTTGATATTCACATCTTCTTGACTATTCAATTGGCCCTATTTCTCTAGCTGTTAAGAAGTGCTTCTGTAATTCACTAGAATCCCTTGACTTCTCTGTTGTAAAACCTCTGACATCTTCTGAACCTCTGAAACACTACATCTTTATTCTTCACTGAGGCTTGAACATGTTAATGAACTTCTTTCAGTGATCTTCAATGTCTTCAAAGCTTCATCTAATGTTTTGGTCTGTTGTATTCAACTTATAAGCGATTCGCAGTCGATTCCGTGCTTTATTTTAATATAAGTTACCGACCATCTGTGTTGAGTTAGTTTCCTCGGTTACATGTTACGTTACATTACATTATGCTTTACAATCTCCCCATATTTGATTGTTAGAGTTCGACAAGCAAATCCCTTAAGAGGATAACTCAACTAACTTACAAGAAAAAGTAAATAGAAGATGGTAAACTAATATGAAATACATTCTGGATCATATTATACATTTCCAGATTTCAAAAACAATTACAATGTAGAATGAATGTTCCTCTAGCCTGAACTGATATACATTATGTCATTCTCATTGTACAAGACTTGCAAGCTGGTCATTCACTAGATCCAGCGCTTCTTCTTCTAGCATATTTCTTGGCTTGGGATCTGACAAAGCTTCCTGAAGTGTTTGCAAGACAGCTACTCTCCTAATCTGCTTAACCTATTCGAATGTAAATTCAAGAATTTTCGTCTTTCCTTTAACACTCAACCTTTTTGGAACTGCTTTAACTCGATCAGTGTTGTAACATGATTCTGCTCCCAACTTCTCCATGTAAAGCTTAGAGATTTCTGCCAATGCAGATTTGTCTTTATAGTTCGTCGAAGTCTTGATTTGATCAAGTATAAAACCCAGTTCCTTAGAAGTCATGTAAGACATCTTGTGGATATCAACTATTACAGTTTTTCCTTTGGGGTTCTTGTACCTGATTGCTGGAGGATCCTTTAACACCATTGTCTCTGTCTCCCTGATTACATCAAAATCTGGAAAGACAATTGGAAAATCTGGCTTCTTTGTATACTCGAACACTTTCCCTGGATGGTTAAATCTGAATTCACTCATTGCCTTGACTTTTTCAAAGTCCCAATTTCCTTCTTCTTTTGTATACATAGGCAATTTTGGTTGAGATCCATTTGAAGGATCTATTCTTCTAACCTTGGAAATATCTACAGATTGATTTGATAAGACATTAAGTCTATAAGCATAGATGCGCTCTGCAGCTTTTCACTTTTCTTCCGTTCTAAGTCCTTCACTCCTCAGAAGCCCTTCAACATATTTCAGACGCTTCAAAGGATATAGACTTAGTCTTTCATCACTCAAACACAGTGTCTGAACTAACTTGTCTTTGTAGAATATCACTGTATAAGGAGTTGTGTGAACTTCAACTTCTGCTTTGCTCATTTGATCTTCAATCATATCAGTAAGAAGTTCATTCACATGAGATCTCTTGTCCACTCTAATCTTCATGACATACAATTCTGTGAGAGACCTCAACTTGATAAAATTAGAAAAAATGGTCTTAGTAGTCGAATTATTGAATTGAATCTGAATCCACCATCCATTGATGTTAGACGTGATGAATATCAATTTAATTGTTTGTCTCAATGCATGAAAGAACTGATTTATTGATGGATGACTCTTGTGAGCTTCTTGCAATGCTTCCAGAACTTTTTGATCTTCATTTTGAATAACTCCTAACTCTGGTTTCTGCAAAAAAACTCCTAGCCTTGTCCCATGCACTTCCTTCTCTTGATAACACTAACGGCCTTTGTCTCCTTACAATATAGTGGTTGTAGTGTTTTTTTCTGACTTTCTCTTGAGACATTCGTGCAATTTCACATGCCCTTATCCTGGATTGATTTGCATCTAGCAAAATAAACGTTTCCACAAAGTCCGTTTCAGTGAACTGATAAGCGACACCATTTACAAATTCATCAAACAAATCATCTTCCTGAGCTGTAGGAGCAGTATGAGAAGGTTCCCATATTTCTCCTTCTTCAAGTGTGAGCCTTACCTCCAGCGGTATATCTTGCTCCCCCTGAGATGTATAAATGTTTGGTTCTTTTTCTACTTCTACCATCTTGCCTTTCCCTTTGTCTTTACTCCCCATAACAGCACCAGATTCTTTTTCTTGCTCTCGCACTATCATATCCCCCTTAGTTGTGTTATCCTCCGAAACAGGGATTTGAGTAGTTTGAGATTTATACATTTCAAACAAATCTGTAACAAACTTCTTCATATCAGTCTTAAAATTCTGTAAATCCTGCAACATGTTGTATTGAACAGATTTTATTTCCATAACATTGCTGTGAAATTCATATTTCATTTCGGTGACAGTAGTCTCCAAGTTATAAACCCTTTGACTTAGAGATTGTGTGTGCATTGTGAGGGTATTTATTTGGCTGGTAGGTGTCTCACTGACAGGTTCTGTAGGTGTTTGTCTCTCAATTCTCTCGCTCGGTCTTAGAGGTATGGGTGAATTATGATCACTCAATCGTTCTGTTAGTGTTTCACTCACTCTCCTTAACTCCAGCAAGTCTTCTGTACCTGCAGTTAAAATCCTAAATGTCTCATCCGAAGAACTATTGCCAAATAGTTGCTCCTCCTTTCCACTAATAGTGGTGGAGACCTCCTTATTAGGAGCCAGGAATGTTCCTCCTGAGGGCTTATCACATTGGATCCTGTAATGTTTAGCAATGAAGGACCCGTGACTCCCGCAATAGCCTGTGAAGGCATGACCTGTACAGGATCTACCTGTATAGGTTCTGCTAAAGTAGTAACAACATCCGTCAATTCCTCATGTGTGTGTGCTCCTTTCAGTGCAACATATAACTTGGTTGGAGGCTCAATTATTGACACTCTTTCAGATGCCCTGGCCGACGGGCGAATTTCAATAGGTTCACCCTGTTGAGAGGATGTCCCCAGAGACTGTGTATTTGCCTGTTTCAGCTCTATATCCTTTTGAGAGGGCATAGATGGGCTAACAGATACCTCAGGTTCTTCTAATCGACGTCAAGTCAAAGGTAGAGCTGTTTGGGTTCCCTCACCTTCCTTATATGGTGCTTCCGAGGCACTATCTCCCTCACTCACAAATTTTCTTTTTAGGGGTTGGAGAGAAGTTAAAGGTAAGGTTTTTATAGTGTTTGGTTCTGAGGTAGTGGTTAGAATCTGTTGGGTTTCAGATTCATTGCCTTGTCCTACAGCCATAGAGGGCTCAGCTGATAAGTTCATGACACTTTCTCCAAAAAGATCTTGCAGATTAGAATAAGCTGAAGAGTCAGAGACATGAAGACTACCTTGAGTACTACCTGTAGGAGTCCAAGGATGATATGATTTCTGACTGTCAGCATGACCTACAGAATCTCCTCCATATATACTTTGAAATCCATCTCCTGAAATTTGTAATTCCTCTGTCACTTGAACCACTTCCTCTTCTTGAGCTAAATCCTCTACAGGAGTAGCTACTAGAACTGCTTCGTGCACTGGTTCAGGGACCTGATCATCTTCTTGAGGCCCTTGAGGCTCTTCTCTTTCCATGTCCACTACACAACCCTGCATGTATTCAGTCATTTGGGCAGGTGCTTCGTTGATGTAGTTTCTGTTATTGTTCAGAGTGTTGGCTATCCTGTTTTTCTGTTTCATACACAAAGAAGTAACACTACTAGTATATAGTAGTTTTTCCTCGTTAGTCGTTAGATCATTAAGGATAAGTTGTAGGAACCGTGGAAAGTAACACTCCACATTAGTGACTTGAAGGTTTCTGTACTCCACCGATCCCATAACATACAACATCTGATTCAATAATAACCTACCAAAATTTATCCTACAATTATTAGCAACATTGAAGCCTAAAGTTTGATAAGAACTTGAAATACTATGTGTGTTGAACTTTTTGTAAGAGAAACATTGCATAAGAGTGTGGAAAAAGAAATTCCATTCTTTAGGTAAATGATGTTTACACCTTTCACCCGAGTCGTGGAGATTAGGATTAACATAGTTGATAGTCGTGAAGAACTGAGTTAATTGTTCGGAATTGGGATAAGGGACTAGATTATTCTCAGGGAATCTTAAGATACGATTCAAATCTAGTTCCGTCACCCGGATTTCCCAATTAGCAATACTAAATGTAAAAGCCAGTTCATCAACAGCTGAAGAGTTATATGCAGAACAGTAACAGTCTCGTAGCATATTATAATTTAATATCACGTCTGTTACTAAGGCATACCTCACTCGAGAATATTCGAGTAACACTCGTGCCCAGGCCCGATAATTAGCAGGAAGGGACTGAATGTCAAACTCGGCAACTAAATTCGTTTTGGTAATAGTAAAAATTCCAACCATTTTTAACTAGTAAAAATTATCGAAAATTTTAACTTTAAACAATTAATTACGAATTTAATTAGACTCGATAACGAACCGAAAACACTAAAATTCAAAACTCCTCCAAAAATCGTGAAAAAAATATATGCTAAACTAGAAGAGATTTGAACGGTGAAACTATTTTTTTGTGATTTTTAGACCTCAAACAAACCCTAGAGAAAATTCCAAAGTTTGAAATACCCGAAACAAAACTGAAACCAAACGATACAAGGCTAGTATCAAATAATTCGGGATTACTGGATCTACAATTCTATCGGTTTAGATTTTCAAAACTAGTACTAGAATGGTAGAAAAAGAGGAAAGAAAATCAATTTTCTGGCTCGATGGTTAGCTAACTGGCGAGTTGGGTAGTAAAACTATATATATATATATATATGTATATATATATATATGTATATATATGTATATATATATACATATATATGTATATATATACATATATATGTATATATATATACATATATATATGTATATATATATATATATATATATATATAAGTTAACTGGCAAGTGACTAACTAGTGAGTTGACAAACTATATATATGTATACTTAACTGGCGAGTTGGCCACTTCGATGGTTACGATTTTTTTTTTTTAAACAACTCGATGGTTATCAAAAATAATAAAATAAAGGCTAACTATCGAGATGTACACTAATATATAATACGTAACTATCGAAAGGTTAATTAATAAAATTATCCACTTCGACGGTTAGCTAATAAAAAATAACTATCGAAGCAGATAAAATAATTAACCAGATAGATATAGTAACTATCGAGATGGATAGTTTTCTATTATATATATATTAATCAAAAGACTACTTCAACTGTTACAATATAATATATTTTATCATAACTATCGAGTACTGATTAAAACCACTTCGATGGTTACGAAAAATATATCTAATTGTAACTGTCGAGAGTTTTAAAAATAATAAAAATCATTTAAATAAACTTACAAAATAATTTCAAATATTCATAAAATTAATTAAATAGAGATTTCTTAAATTAATGAATTAATATTCCTAAAATAGAAATATTAGAATCTTAATTTGGAAATAACTATCGAATTAATAATAATCCAATTTGAAATCCACAAACAGACAACATTAACAATTATTATAATAATACTAATAAACACAGGTGGTTGATTCAGAATCTTTGGAACCAAAAAAAATTTGTTCCATATTCTATTACTTTTGAAATTTCCAAAAATTTTAAACCAACCCAATCACAATCCAAACGATCATACAAGCATGCTATGAATAAACATAATGTCAGTTATGGAAAATAAGATCATGAAATGTAATTGCTACACATGCTTTCAGTGAGAACCAGTACAATAAATAAACAAGTCTGTACAACCAATTTCTCACTAAAGATCACAACCTGTCTGATATAGAATCTCTCAGCCAGATCTCATCACATTGAAATCCACCAATTAATTCTAAACCACAGATTGTTATGCTTCTTGTTAACTACAAACACTTATGTAGCAGTTAACTACTTATGCTATATCGAATAATTACCACACAGCATAACTGATATACTTATGATAATTAATATTGATATTCATAAGCCCGAGATTATAAGTTAGACCGGAGGTCACAAGTCCTTTGGATATAAAAATTCAATAACTTGTGAATCCATACAACTCCTCGCAAACAAAAAATTAATTTAAATTTAACATCCCTAATTCACTAACCAACCTAGAGAAAGTGGATTCGTCTAGTGGTTTCGTGAAGATGTCTACAAGTTGTTGTTCTGTGGGTACAAAATGCAACTCCACAATTCCATTCATGACATGCTCTCGTATAAAGTGATACCTGATATCAATGTGCTTGGTTCGTGAGTGCTGAACCGGATTGTTGGTTATAGCTATGGCGCTTGTGTTGTCGCAGAATATTGGAATCTTGTTCAACATAAAGCCATAGTCTTGGAGTTGGTTTCTCATCCATAGGATCTGAGCACAACAGCTACCTGTTGCGATGTATTCTGCCTCTACTGTTGAGGTAGACACTGAGTGTTGCTTCTTGCTATACCATGAGACCAATCTTCTTCCCAAGAATTGACAGCTTCCAGAAGTACTCTTCCTGTCAATCTTACAACCTGCAAAATCCGAGTCTGTATAGCCGATTAGGTCAAAACCAGTACCTTTAGGATACCAAATTCCCAAATTTGGAGTACCCTTCAGGTATCTAAAAATTCTTTTGACAGCTATAAGGTGAGACTCTTTTGGGTTAGCTTGGAACCGTACACATATGCAAGTTGAAAACATAATATCTGGCCTACTTGCAGTTAAGTAAAGTAGAGATCCAATCATACCTCTGTAGCTTGTGATGTCGACAGATTTACCTGATTTGCCTTCATCAAGCTTTGTGGCAGTTGGCATTGGAGTCTTGGCGGTGGCTGAATCTTCAAGTCCATACTTCTTTAGAAGATCTCTGATGTACTTTGCCTGGAAAATGAAGATCCCATCTTTCTTCTGACTCACTTGTAGTCCAAGGAAGAAAGTAAGCTCGCCCATCATACTCATCTCGTACCTACTCTGCATTAACTTAGCAAATCTCTTGCATAGCTCATCATTAGTAGAACCGAATATAATATCATCAACATACACTTGAACTAATATCAAATTATTTTTATGCATTTTATGAAAGAGAGTCTTATCTATAACACCTATGATAAAACCATTTTCAATTAAAAATTCAGATAGTGTTTCATACCATGTTCGAGGCGCCTGCTTGAGTCCATAAAGAGCTTTAAAAAGGAAGTACACAAAGTCCATATGATCTTTGTTCTCGAAACCCGGAGGTTGCTCTACATATACTTCTTCTTCCAGCTCCCCATTCAGGAATGCACTCTTCACATCCATTTGATAAACTTTAAAGTCTGAATGTGTTGCGAATGCCAAAAATATCCTGATGGCTTCAAGTCTTGCTACTGGTGCATAGGTCTCGTCATAATCTATTCCTTCTTCTTGAGAATACCCCTTAGCAACCAGTCTGGCCTTGTTCCTCGTAACAATGCCATATTCATCCAACTTATTCCTGAATACCCATTTCGTGCCAATAACAGATTTGTCTTTAGGTCTGGGTACCAGTTTCCAAACTTTCTGCCTATCAAACTGATTGAGTTCATCTTGTATCGCAATCACCCAATCTGGATCTTCTAGAGCATCTTCAACCTTTTTAGGTTCTTCCTCTGATAGAAAACCAGAGTACAAACATTCATTCTCCGTTGCTCTTCTAGTCCTCACACCACTCTCTGGGTCACCAATGATCAATTTAAAGGGATGATCTCTGTTCCATACCTTCTGTCTAGGCAGATTAGCCCTTGATGATTGTCCTTCTTCGTAGTTGTGTTGAGAGCGACTAGCTGATCCTTCTTCACCTCCCCCTGAGTTGTTGCCTTCATTATTTGATGATCCACTAGTTGAGCTAGCAGGTTCAGTAACAGACTGATTTTGAAATACAGACTATGACTGTGACTGTGTGGTATTACCAACACTTCCACTGCTTTGCTCTAGATTATCAATCTCCGTGTGTTCATGACTACCAGATGCAGCACCAGGTATGTCTTCATCTCCTAAGTAGTATTCTGATAAATTTTCAATTTCCAGAGATTCAGAATTTTTATCCTTTTGAAGACTTGGGAGTTTGGTGTCGTCAAACGTTACATTAAGGCTTTCAATGACCTTATGAGTTTCAATCACATATACCCTGTACGTCTTAGACTCAAGTGAGTAACCAAGAAAAATCCATTCATCTGCTTTAGCATCAAACTTGCCTAGATGTTCATCTCTCAATACATAGCATTTTCCACCAAACACATGAAAGTACTTCAGTGATGGCTTTCTATTGGTCATAACCTCATAGGATGTCTTTTCTAAGTCTTTGTTGATTAGGGTTCTATTCTGAGTGTAACAAGCTGTGTTGACTGCTTCTGCCCAAAAATATATAGGTAGCTTTAACTGGCTTAACATTGTCCTTGCTGCTTCAATCAAAGTCCTATTTTTCCTTTCTACCACTCCATTCTGCTGTGGAGTTCTTGGGGCTGAGTACTGTCTTGAAATTCCTCGCTCTGTGCAGAATTCATTTAGAACTGCATTTCTGAATTCAGTTCCATTATCTGATCTGATCGTCCGAACAGGCAATCCAGCTTCCACCTCAATCTTTTAATGTTATCGATTACCATTTGAGGTGTTTCATCCTTAGAATGCAAAAACAACACCCACGTGTACTTGGAGTAGTCGTCGACAATCACTAATGCATATTTCTTTTTTGAAACTGACATGACATTAACCGGTCCAAACAGATCCATATGAATCAACTGGAGAGGTTCGCTGATGCTTGACATGTCCTTACTTCTATGTGACGCCTTCTTTGACTTACCCTTTTCACATGCTTCACAGAGTCCTTCTTGGTAGAATTCTATATGTGGTAAACCTCTCACCAATTCTCTTCTTACTAAAGAATTCATCGCCTTGAAGTTCAGGTGAGATAGTTTTATGTGCCATAACCAACTCAATTCAGAGGATGCTTTACTGTAGAAACAATTTGCTTCTCCTCTGCTTGCAGTGTTTAAGTCAGCTACGAACAAATTTCCTTTTCTTACTCCTTTAAGAGCAAGCTTTTCATCTTTCCTGTTGGTGATCAGACACTTTTCCTTCCTGAAGTCCACATTATATCCTTTATCTGTAAATTGACTGACGCTCAGCAAGTTGTGCTTCAGACCGTCAACAAGAGAGATATTTTCAATGATGACATTTCCAACTTCCAGACTACCATATCCCTTAGTAAAGCCTTTGCTGTCATCTCCAAATGTTACAACTGGGCCGATCTTCTCAACCACACTGGTCAGCAGGGACTTGTCTCCTGTCATGTGCCTTAAACATCCACTATCCAGAATCCACATGACTTTTTCATTAGTATCTATGCCCTGCAACCACAAAGTGATTAAGGTTTCTTTGGAACCCAAACTTGTTTGGGTCCAAGAAATTTAGAGGTTCTTGCAGATGGTGTAATAGGTTCAGTTTTCACATCTTTAAGTTCTACTTTGACTGAACTCGAATCATGTTCCTTTGCCTTGAAAGATTTGTCTTTTGGCTTAGGAGATTGAGTCTCCTTCCTAACTTTAGGAGGACTAGCAGTCTTTGCCCTTACCTTTTACTTATTCATGCTTCTTTCTATGCCTATGCAATTACTAGAAGTAGATGCATTCATCAAATTTAAATAAGCATTCATAATATTAAAAGCACATGGCATACATCCAGTAATACCACAAGGCAAATGAGAACTATTCATGCTAAACATGTTCTGCACAACAGGAATATTAGATTCTATTTTAACCTTATTACATCCATGACTAAGGTGTCCAGCAGAATTGCAATTAGTACACAATTTCCTAGGTGCAGTGGGTGCAGGTGTAGCAGAATTAGCAATTTTAACACCTACTTTCCCATTCTTATTACTCTTTGACTTGTTCTTGTTACCACCTAATTCAGTTTTAGCAGATTCAGTTTTAACTGGCTCATTAGGTGTAACTTCTTCTACATTATTTTCCTCAACTTCTTTCTCTTTTAACTTATCCTCAACAAGCATTTCTTGTTTCCATACGATAGTATCTTCGTCTAAGGGTTCTGAGAGTGGGAGCTTAAAGATAGGATTACTACTCTTCTTAATGACAAAAGGAACATTTTCATTTTCTAATAAAAAAGTACTAGAAGCATTGAAAGTTACATTTCTTTTATCCTTTTTCTTATTCCTTTTATGTTCATCGTAGTCAAAGCCTATACATGTCTTGTTATCTAAGCTCTGTTTATCCATTATGTCTTTAGCAATATTAGCTGAGTTCTTAAAAGCTTCCAATTTTAACACTAGCTCAGAAATCTTAGCCATAAGTGCTGTCTCAACCTCTGCATTACAGTTAACCTTATTCTCCAAATATTCATTTCTTTCCTTAAGGTTATTAACTGTGATTCCTACAAGCTCTAGTTGTTCCTTTTCAGATTCTAGCTTTTTAATCTTCGCAAGTAGTCTAGCATTTTCTCCTTCAGAAGCTAGCATGCTTGTATGAATGTTAAACATCTCTATACTCAAGTCATTAACAGTATTTTTATATTCAGATAGAGACATATCTACAGTGGTGAGAATAGGTACCTGTGATGATGATGGAGATTGTTCTGAAGTGTCTGCCATTAATGCAAGATTTCCATATTCTTCTTCTTCAGAATCTGTGTCATCCCAGCTTCTACCTTCAACAATGTAAGCCTTGCCTTGTTGTTTTGCAACCAAAGCATCCAATCTCTGTTTCAACTTATCATTCTCCCTTTTCAACTCATCATAGCTTTTCTTCTCGTATGAACTCTTCTTCTCATAAACCTTCTTGTCTTTTGCTTGTCTTGGTTTCTTACATTCAGTGGCGAAATTCCCTAGTTCATTGCAGTTGTAGCACCAGAACTTACTACGGTCTACCATGTTTGACTTGTAACCCCCTCTTGAGTTGGATCCCGAAAATGATCTTGTCTTCTGAAATCTGCTACCAAAACTTTTCTTGTACTTGGGATTCCTTCTGAATCTTATATGCTTGAAACGCCCTGCCAAGTACGCCATAGATTTGTCTTCCATCTCATCAAGCTCTTCCAATGTATAAAAATCATCTTCCTCTTCAGCTTGTGATTCTGTAGCCATTTCAGCTTCAATGATCAATTCTCCACCAATCTTGGTTTCAACAACCTTTGCTTCAGAAGTTTTAACTTCATCTGCCACAAGAGCTGTGGTCTTCATTAGTGCTGCACTCTTACTATCCACTGAGCCGGAACCATAGATAATCAACCTCTATTCTTGTTCCATTTCATAAGTCTTCAATTTTCCATATAGCTTTTCAAGGGGCATGACATTGAAGTTGTCCCTTTCTCTAATTGAAGAAACCTTATGCTCAACATGATGTGGAAGAGTCAACATAAACTTCCTGTTCGTTTCCCTTAATGAATAGTTCTTCCCCTGGATACTCAACTCATTTAATAATTTATTATACCGCTCAAAGACTTGAGTGATTCTTTCTCCAGGAGTAGATTTGAATGCTTCATATCTTGATGTCAGTATATCCAACCGGTTCTCTTTTACTTCTTCTGTTCCTTCCATAATCAGTTCGATGGTTTCCCACATGTGCTTTCCAGATATACAATTTAGAATTTGATGGCACATGTCTTCATCCATTGAGTCAACAATAATCAACTGAAGGCCTGTGTCCAATGCAACAATTTCTTTCTCTATATCAGTGAACTCTGTAGGATCCTTTGGAGTAGACCTTTGAGGAACTCTTACTCCATCCACTGTAGATTCAGGAATCATCTTCATTGGTACAAATGGTCCATTCTCTAAGATACCCATGTACAACAGATTTGCAGCCTTAATAAACAGGGTCATCTTCTTTTTTCAGAGATTATAATTCACTCTATCAAACTGAGGAACCTTAATACTTCCTACTTTCTGAGAACTCATGATATTGAACTTTTCAAAATTATTTAAAGTTCAAAAAATTTCGGAGTGAAATATTTTGAAAATTAAAAAATTCGTGAAAAATTCCAGAAGCTTAATACTGAAGTCCGAACAATAGATCCTGATTTGTAAACTCAATCAGTAAGCTCTGATACTAATTGTTAGTCTCAAATATCGTAGAAGGGGGATTGAATACGATATTGTCCAATTTATAAAATATTCGCGGAATGATTTGTTATGGACTAGTTGACAGTTCGAACAGATATTAAATCAAACACAAGGTATGCACACAGTTAACACAAACACAATTCGTTCGGGGAATATATCGTTTTATTAATATAAACCACGAAGGTGCTACACAAATTTAATCCGTAGATTAGCTTCAACTGATTCACTAGTACAGTTACAATACAACAACAACAATCAATACGAACAATAATTATGACACTAGCTCAAACGACGTTAATGGCTTCTCTGTGTCTCTCTTCTTTGTTCTGTATGTTTTCTCTCTGTAACTGAATGAATTGTTAATCACAAAGGCTTGGCTTTGCTGCTTTATTGAGTAGGCTTTTTCAATCTTCTACGTGGCCTTCTGAGAACCAAGTAAATAGATTGCTTCTCACTTCTTGATTTAACAACCGTCGAGAGAAATAAATCACTTAAAATAATTCTGCTCAAGGATATCAATGATAAGTGGCATGCTGTAGATTAAACAATCTTAAACCTCAACTATCGAAGTGCCATAACTATCGAATGACTTAACCGTCGATGGAATAAATAATCTGGATATTTTATCTGAGTCCCTTAACTATCGAGATGCTGTAACCGTCGGTCAATTTAGACGAAACAGTCAAACCAACTATCAGTTATAACTATCGACTCAAATGAATTATTAAAACCATAACCGTCGAGGAAATAGAATTAATAATATATCCAAAAGTGCTAACCTTCGAGTGATTTGCTAACCATCGGTAAATAAGACGAAATAGCCAAACAGGAAACCCAACCGTCGGTAAATAAGACAAAACAGTCAAACAACCAAAACCAACTATCGGTAGTTCACCTTAGCCATTTTTCCAACGATTCAAAGCTCTGTATTATTTCTTTCACTGCAACCAAGTTAATAAATTTACCTTTACTACTTGAACTTGATTTTCTCCGAGCTTTAGCACACAACGATTATACAGCCAATTCTTTTCTAACATAGATGCGGTTCTCAATTCCTTTTGTGCTGACGTTTAGTGCAACTGGTCTGGTTCACAAACGACTAACACGAACTTGATATTCACATCTTCTTGACTATTCAATTGGCCCTATTTCTCTAGCTGTTAAGAAGTGCTTCTGTAATTCACTGGAATCCCTTGACTTCTCTGTTGTAAAACCTCTGACATCTTCTGAACCTCTGAAACACTACATCTTTATTCTTCACTGAGGCTTGAACATGTTAATGAACTTCTTTCAGTGATCTTCAATGTCTTCAAAGCTTCATCTAATGTTTTGGTCTTTTGTATTCAACTTATAAGCGATTCGCAGTCGATTCTGTGCTTCATTTTAATATAAGTTACCGACCATCTGTGTTGAGTTAGTTTCCTCGGTTACATGTTACGTTACGTTACATTATGTTTTACAATAATCATCTTCTTTGTCAACACCTCATTCAGACTTTAGAGCCTGTTTTGGGATTGGACTTTGGTTTGCCAAGGAAACTAGATCAAAACTTCTTCTTGCCTTTCCCTTTTTCCTTCCCTTTTGCATTCTCTATGTTTACCATCATTATAGTAGTAGTTCATGCATTTATCATGTTACTTTCAGCAGTTCTCAACATGCTTAGTAACTCAATAGGTGTTTCACCAATCTTATTCATTTTGTTATTCATAACAAACTAAGAATATTTGTTGTTCAAAGATTGTAAGATCAAATCTAGGTGAGCCTCCAGACCAATCTGGAAACCCAAAATGTCAATGTACTCATTATACCATATAGTCTTTAGAACATGTGGTGTAACCGGGTCTCACTCTCCCTACTTGTAAGTGTATAATACCCTTTAATTGCCAAATATATCTTGAAGAGTTTGTCCCTCAAATATCCTTTAAGGGTGCTCAATCGTCTCACAAGCATCTATATGCTCGTGTTGCTTCTTAAGCTCAGCACTCATAGTTGCAAGCATGAGACATGAAACATCAGTCACAACATTAATTTACTTCTAATAAGCACTATCATTTACGCATGTTACATTCTCAGCTTTAATAGCAGGAGAAGAGATTTGACTAATATCGTGGTTCCCGAGGACGATCCTCAAGCTCCTATGTTAGTCGAGGAAATTTGTTCTCGTCAACTTGTCCATATCAAGAACTAATCGTATAGAGAAGTTGTTTGTGTATATCTAAAATATTTAAGTGTATAAAATAAACTAGATTGCAAATTTAATATTAATTATGTTTAAGTGATTATGGTATATCACCGTATACCTCCCACTATTTTTATCAACTAATAGCCCTAACTATTAATTCGGAAAGCATTTCTTTAAATCTTTCTAGTGAGCCAAGATCCATATTTCATCTATGTTTTAAGATATCGTTGGCTAATACACTCAAAACATGACTATTTAGGTAGACAACATTTGTCGATTATATCAAATATAACTCTTGGAAAGTTTGGTGGAACAACACTTTGTAAACATTTATCCAGTAAATCTCACCAAACTCTATGCCTCTAAATCCCAAAATCCTATTATGATTATTTAGTTAAGTTAGACCCAACATTTCAACAAACTAAGTATACTTACTTATCATGTCTTCACATGATTGATAAAAGCACCTTGTTTTGGCAAACCCACTCCTTCTCAATCTAGATCTTGACAAGTATTAAATATTGGAAGACATCTGATTAACTTAATATGTATTTAAGGATTTTAATATTTATATGAACGATCATGATCCCATCATAAAGAGATTCTCAATTTTTCCTTGATCAAATAATTCATTTCAATATTCGTCAATGGATTGATTTACAGGTCGTCGGAGGAGTCACAAGCGGACTCTCTTAAAAACCGACTTCCTTACGAATTAAACTAATAATCCGCTTTTGACAAAATCCCCCCATATCATAAATAGAAAATTCATATTTAATATTGTGTTTCATAAACACAAGAATCTCATGATCGTTTGTTCAATTTTAAAATCTTGAATTGTTACAGATTTTATCTTTCTTAAGAAAACATGGCATGTGTGTCGTATCTAATACATACATGATTAATCAATATTAAGAATGCATCTCGATTTTGTCTACGCATACATACCAAAATATGCAATCATATACATATATGTAATGTGCGTAAAATAAATGTGTTTGGTTATGGCACCATCCTATATGCTCTTTCCAAGCTAATGGAAATATCAAAGTCAATCTACGGTGGTTTAAAAATACTATCTATTACATGTCTTCTTTCTTCATTGCTCCATCATCCTCTTTTAGACACCTCCTTGCTTGCAAGCCTTCATTGATAATTACATTGAATATTGAAACAAAACTATTCTAATGAAATTACAAGAAGAACTCGAGTTACATTCGAGATAATTAAATTACAATGAATAAATGACATGCAAGTCGTATTTAGAAACCAAACCATAAATTAAAACCTCTATCCTATGGGTCTTTAGGCCATAACCATCCACCATGTTATCACATAACACATGTAATATATCTCAGATTATATAAACATATCATATAATTATATATAACAAATTTTGAAATTTCAGAAAATCAATTAAATTTCAGTAAATAATAAATCACCATTTCGGGGCATGTAACATCATCAAATGGCTTACAGACGACAAGTTGAATTTACCAGTATTTCTAAGTGATACGATTCCTGTCAGAAAACACATATCGTTTGCGAAAATCGAACATTGGACACAGATTTTAGAAAATCTACAAAAGTCGTTTCAGAATTCGTACCGAATATGATTCTCATAATAAGAACAAACATGTATCATATACATACAACAATACACACAATCATCACCTGATTGTACATCACATGAATATCATATATTCAAAATCATATAAAACATATAATATCAACATATAGCCATGGCATATCATATACATGTTTACATATATAGAAAAACTGTTAAACACATAACCGAATTAAAAATTTCACAAGTAGATCTGATGCCATTGAAGGTTTCGAGGCACAAATGCAGGGGAATAAATGCGAAAAATAAATCAAAAAATAGCGAAACCCTCCGCAGGATCCATGCGAAAACACAATATTTAATTCGGAGATCATGATGTATTACCTTTTAGAGATTTAACGAATTAAAGATAGAGATTATAGAGGTCCAAAGCTTGTACGATCACCACGTATCCCGCAGCACGCGATCTACGCTCTAATGGTATCCACACGAACATTTGATCTTCGAAGGAGGAAGGATTTACTAGCACCCAAACTGCTTCTCTCAACCTCTATCTCTCTCTCTCTATGCGGCTAGGGTTTTCCCAAAACTGAATTAGGTTAAAACCTAAAGAAAGAGATGTATTTATAGAGGAAATAAACAAGGCCTTTAGGCCATCATCTGATTGGGCCTTATATTTAATTAATTTATTTAAAATTTTAATTTTAATTTAAATAACTAATTAAGTCAAACTTAATTAATATTCAAATATAATTCGAATTATAAATTAATTCAAATTTCTAATTTTATTAATTAAGTCCAACTTAATTAATATCCAAAATAAATTTGAATTACTATTAATTCTCATTCAAGTGTTCTTTGTGTGTGACCCTTTAGGTTATTATTACGTTGACAATAATTTTATTATCCAATAACAAAATTATAAACAATGAGCGACATCTAGTAATACATCATTGCTACTCAAGTAATAATAATTAAATCGGCGATTCGATTGAGCCTTTCGTGAATAATGTACAATGTAATATAATCCATTTAATCTTGATATTATAGATTAAACTCAAGGCACGTGTCGTGTCATCATCTTCATAATTTAATCTTTTTTTTTCTTGATCGATGAGTAGACTATTAAAATTAAATCAACATTTGAGCACGACCGCGCATTTCATAGTCTCACTCAAACAGGAGGCCAATAATATCACTCCTAAAATTTGGAGGATTAAATCATATCTAGATCATTCATATTTCTTATACGATTTATAATATACCCAATGTCCATTTTTATCATCACTCGGTCAAATGTAACTTTTAATGTAATCAAAGTATATTAATTCTCGTATAGAAATATAATGATTTCATGTCTAAGGATCATTACACCATCACAGTAAAAATTACTTATGACACTTATTAACATGTAGAATCTTACGGCGGGTCATTCCAGTACCATGCATTGAGACATGCACTTATGTTCTTGACTTTTAGTATCACCATACATATGACCAATGAGATGTGGTCATCTGTCAACAAACATATTAGTCTTTGTGCATTATTATTGTCCTTAAATAATAATACTCGACTAGGGAAATTTAGGAATAAGAAACTATTCATATAATCTCATTTTTAAGTCACATACTTAAAAATATATGATACGTATCAAAATTCGAAGGACATTTATTATGCTTTCAATTTATTACGCAGTAAATAAAATATAATAAATAAATAATAATCAATAAAATATAATCCTTAATAATAAAATATTTTCTTTAAAATATAAAAGTAATTATGTTTAGGGCACAATTACTAACAAATATAAGATTTTGATTAGAATAATATTTGTTAAATCTGAAATTATATGAATTCAATGAAAAAATTATTAAAGATTGATTTGTTTTAAAAATTTCACACACATGATTTAACTTTGTGTCATTCCGTTTATAAAAAATTGAATTGTTATTGTTTTTTTTGTCAAAGTTTATTGTTGTTATCTTCAATTTAGACTATTACAATGTCATGAATTTTGCTTTTTGAATGTGCATAATTGCTTATTATTTATTTTCCTTATTTATACATATCTTTTGTGGGGACTTGTATATTGTTGGATTGGGTTCTCAACGGCAAGAATTTAAAAAAAATTACCATGCGCTACGCTTAATTGTATTGTCAAATAATTTTCAAACAAAACAAAATCACTCTCCACACTAAATCTTGGCGATTCCCTACGATTTTGAGGATGATCGATTTAAATGTTTACCATCATTCTTGATATCATTGGTATATATAAATTCTATCTGTATGATTGTGTATCTATACCAATTTGATTATTCTATGTTATTTGTTTCGATTACTTATATATATGTTTTCAATTAGGTCGAGGATAAAAATTAGGGTTTAATTCAAAATTGAGGAGGGGATAGAATTCTGAAAAAAGGGTCGATCTATTAGTGGGTTGTGATCTGCGATTATTAAATATAACCTATTAGCGGGCCGTGAGCCGTGATTATTAAACACAACTTTATAGCGGGCCACGGTTAGTAAATATAATCAATAGTAAAAAAAGATTTAAATCCGATAGTCTAAAATCAAATACAATAGTGAACACACACTATCATTTGAATACATGCCTATATGTAATATAAGTCATTGCTCAAAAGTGAACACATTATATAGAGTTTCGTAGAAAATCAACTTATATACATATAAAATAGATATATTTTTCTTGTTATTCATCAAATATAAATATAAATGAATTTACATATAACAAAATTTTGAAAATAACATATAATAATGAACAAATACTAAACCGATTCTACAACATTGCTGAGAACATAATTCTATAGTAGAATCAAAATTGAAAATCATATTTTTCTCTTAATTTTTAAATATTAAATTATTTATAAAACTTATACATGATTTGTATGTTACATTACAATCAAAATTTATACTTTATTAATCATAAATATGATTAATTTTAAAGTTATTTATAAGATTCTACGTTAGAATCAAATGACTATCTCCGGACCACTATATAAAGTGTACCCAATATATATCTATACTATATTATTATAGCTGAAAAATTAAAAAATTTGATTGGTCGATACTAGGCCACATACCTAAAAAATATAAATGTATTAAATATAATTTTATTTATTATAATATGAGCCCTAACTATATACATATTTTTTTGTCAGAACTATATATATATATATTTATATTAACTAAAATTTTACTTTTTAGGCTCAATTATATATTTATTATAACACGGATTCAAATTAGAACATATTTATATTAAATACAATAAATTTATATAAAATAAGAGAACATATAATATTAACTTAAATTCTTACTATTATAAAATTTTATATTAAATATCAATAAAAATATCAATAAAAAATTAATTTATTTAAATATTAGTTATCCCTCGCACGGGTTATCTATATTTACTATATTATTATAACCTTAAAAATTTTGGTCCAAAATGAACTATAAAAAAAAATCATAACCGTCCAATTTTAAATGAACCATAGGAACGATCTTAACCATTCAATTTTAATGAAATCTAATTTAAAAAATATATATATTATACATACAACTCCAACTCCCGATAGTCCTCCTTTTATACAACACCTCACAGATAATATTATATTTAAATTATATTATATATTTTCTATTTTAAGAATCCTACTTATTCTATCATTTTTATTTAATATATCATTAAAGTTTATAAATATCATTGTATAATAACATACAACACTAATCCCTGATAATCCTCATTTTATACAACTCCTCACAGATAATATTATATTATATTAACATAAATTCTTAACGTTATAAAAATTTATATTAAATATCAATAAAATATAATATAACTATATTATTATAACTTAAAATTAAAAGTTTTGGTCCAAGGTGAACTATAAAAAAGATCTTAAACGCCTAATTTTAAATGAATCATAAAAACGATTTTAACCATTTAATTTTAATAAAATCTAATTTTAAAAAGAATATATATCATACATACAACTCTAACCCCTAATAGTCCTCATTTTATACAACTAGTCACTGATTATATTATATTATATTTAAATTATATACTATATTTTCTATTTTAAAAATCATACTTATCATATAACTTTTATTTAATATATCATTAAAATTTATAAATATTAATATATAAATATCATTGTATAATAACATCATACAACTTTAACCCCTAATAATCCTTTTTTTGTACAACTTCTCACAGATAATATTAAATTATATTAATATAAATTCTCAATGTTATAAAATTTTATAGTAAATATCAATAAAATATAATATAAAAAATAAATTTACCTAAATAGTAGCGAAGCACGGGATATAAGATTCTATATATATATAGATAGATTATTTAATTTATTTAACCTATTTTATTAATTATATATTATTTTTATCATATTTTTAATTTTATAATTATTTATATTTAAGTAAAATAAAATTTTAAATTTACTAATCTATTAACCCATATTTTTCAATAAAATTTATAACGATTAGTCTGATTTCAAAATTTAAATCGGATTAATCGGGAGTGAGTATAGAGTATTATTATGTGCATCTAGAAAAAGAAATATCATTGATATTTTCTGAAGCAGACCTAATTAGTCTATTTGTTCTTTGTTCTTGTCCAATCTCCTCAACCTCCAGTTACAGGTATCCATTATTGTATGTATAGATAATTAGATACACCCAAATGAATCATGATTATCTTCTTGTAATATTGGCTTGTATGGCAGTGTTATTATGGCTTTACTACATGAATTGTCTTGACTTGATTTTATGATTCTTGCTTAAATTGAAGTAATTTAGCTTTACACTGATTAGTATAATAGTACCTAGAATTATAATTTGTTGGGGATTTTATTAAATTAAAGCATGTTCAAGACTTGGCCTTTTACTACACAGACATTGATATCTTGTTTAGTCATGAGGTTGTTTAGTTTAGGGCTAGAAGCTTAGAATTGGTTACTTTTCGTAAGTTTTTGTTTGTTTACGAAAGGTGTTATTTTTACGGAAACAACCTCTATAAGCTATGGAGTAGCTCAGGTCTGCGGACATTTTACCATTCCGGACATTTGTTTCGAATTGGGATATGTTGGGTATTGTTTGGTTGGGTTTATTGTTTAAGCTCGAGAGATAAAATACCTATATCTCCAATAGACTCTCTAAGCAAGCTCCTAAGTGAAAATATAGAGAACATAATAGAAAATAGAGTTCTAAGAGACTCTTAGTGGCTCCTAAATTTTCTAGGAGTCTATTTTCTCTCCTCTATTTTAGGAATCATTACATGGCTCTTAACTTTTCTATATTATTAAAATATTCATTCCCTCCAATTTTTTCAATAGATTCCCACTACATGACACATCTTTGAATTTAAAATATGAATAAAATATAAATAGAGAGTGAATATAAAGAGTAGTGTTGGAGTTGATCCTCTTAAAAATGTGTTAATTTGCTAAGAACTTAATATTTTATAATATATTTAGGAGTGTACTAGTAGTCTCTTGGAGATGCTCTTAAGCTCCTAGTCATTTAACACATTTTTAAGAGTGTCAACTCCAACAACGCTCTTTATATTTCCTCTCTATTTTATTTTTTATTAATATATGGACCCCACTATGACAAAAAAGTGAAAAAAGTAATGGATATTTTGAAAGGAATTAATATTTTATTGATATAAAACAATTAGGAGCCATGTAGTGACTCCTAAATTAGAGGAGAGAAAAGAGACTCATAAGGTTTTTAGGAGCCACTAGGAGTCTCTTGGAACACTATTTTATGTTATCCTCTCTATTTTTTGATTTAGGAGCTTGTTTAGAGAGCTTATTGGAGATGCTCTTAAGAACGTATTGCCGTATTACTAGAACACTTCCTCGGGCCATAAGATGAGATAGTGCTAGATGGAACTCATAAGGTTATGCTCGCACTTTGATTTATTTATTTCATTTTATTTTTGCAACCTTAACCATTTTGTTCCTGGAATGGCAGATATGGTTATTTCATTTATGAAACTTATCTGTATAATTTTGTCTCTTCAGTTGTAAAATAAAGTCATATGGTCTTTTGTGTTATTCGATCAGATGGCGGTACATTTTTTTACTTCTGCAATCTTTAGATTTTATAAAAATCTCAACTTTGCTACCCTCTGATTGCTTGTCTTGCATGGTTTTGTCAAATTTTTGCCTAACAAGGGTATGGAGCAAGTTAATTATACTTAAAATGTTCTAGCTTTTCTTCGATAATTTCATCAGATTTCTCTCTAATTTTCCTGCATTACCATTCTGCTAATGTCTATGGCACCATTTGTAACATTTTTAAATATGTTAGACCCATTTTGACTCTTACTGGATAATTGCTTAGATGGCGAGTAGTATCGCTGATGAGCTCTATTCAGAGATTTTGGAGAAGTCGAATGGTGAGATGAGTTCAAAATCAACTTCGTTAGCGAACCATTTCAATTCTAGTGGTACGTATTTTCATCTAATCTTATTTCAGCATAGTGGATAGATCAATTTTTTTACAGGTGTGATATAATACATAAGTGTTAAGGATTGAGGATAAACATGAACATGTGTATTTTATTCTTTTTAGAGATATAAGTTCTATGTAATTAGGTATTTTACTGCAATGACTTTTCCACATATTAGTTAATGAGCTAAAACTTGAATGGTTATAGTAACCCTCAAACAAAAGAAAGACATCTGGAAATGTACCTAAACATTAAGAAAGCATTAAATTTTGATAATTATGTATGTAACTTAAGTTATTTTGGTTGCTTACTTGGGTAATTAAACTCAGGTTCTTGAAAATATATTATGTGGCTATATGTTTTCTTTTGATCTGTATGGATCCTATACTTCTATTACGTTATTTGTTGACTGCTTGTTCGAGGTTATTGATTAGTTGGTATAGCACTGGGCTGTGATGTTTCTCTACCCTACCCTTAGTCACTTATTATTTTGCAGTCTAACTGTGCCAAGGTCTTGCTCCAATGTTGTTTTAGTAATGTTCTCCTTGTAATGCATCTTCATAAGTTCTAGCAGCCCTTATTATCCTTGATTTATTAATCTATCCTCTCCTTATAAGTGCATCAAAAAGAACACAATTCTGTTTCTCCAGATTCCCATGAAGATGAGTTGTGGAATGAAGATGGATTGTCCTGGAATGGTTCGAACAATGAATCTGAAAAAGAATCTGATTTGGATAGGGAATGGCAGAGGAGGCGAGATCAATTCCACACGGTAATTTACGTACTGATTGACTGATCATATCACTGAATGGTTTTCTGTAGGTGGACATCTTTGATATTGTCTCCAATGCTATTAAAATGTATTTGACCAGAACATTATATTCCTTGTCAATAAACAGATTGGATACCGAGATGGTCTCATGGCTGGGAAAGAAGCTTCTGCACAAGAAGGATTTAATGCTGGCTTTAGTGAGTCTGTCTTTGTTGGATACAAATGGGGCCTTGTTAGAGGTGTTAGCAGGTAAACAATAATTTATTTTCTAGGGCTAAAAACAAACCTTTTCTTCCTTTAATACTTTGCAAGTTGATTGAATTCAGAACTGTCTGACTTAGTTTTTTTATATCTCACGTTGATAAAGTGCTCTAGCCTGCCTTCCGGATGCAGTAAGAAAGACGTTGGTTGAATCCGAGGAAAAGAGAAATAAGTTTCTTCACCTACACAAATCTGTTGATGGTCTTTCTACATCTGATGCACTGAAGTTGTTTCATGATGATATGTCCAACAATGTTGAAGAACAAAAAGATCGCCCCATGCCTACTTCGCCCAAGGAAAAGGAGCATACTCCAGGTCCAAATGAGAACCTCCTAGAAACATATTATGAAGATATGCAGGCACTTATTCTTGAATCTCCTGCTTTAGAGGTGCATTTTGAGATACCCAAGTAAATACTTTATAGTGTGAGCCCAAGCTTGTATATGGTATGTTTAATTGCTCTATACATACTCTAGGCAATGGTGCAAGTAAATGATTTTGAATTTATTTATATAAAGAAAACATTGTCAAATGTTGCAGGTGCATCTACTGCATATAGATTGTTTTATCTTTGTTTACATCTGGCTGTAGCCATTCTTTGTCTGCTCCAAAACAGAATTCTAGGTATGTTGTAAACTAATATCAGTCGGTTAATCATTGAATTTGCAACTTTATGATGTGTTTTTCTAGTAAATCACAAACTTTGATTGAAATAACATAGATTTTAATTTGCTGATATATAATTCTGTCACGGAACATTAGTATCCTCTGATTTAAATGTGAATTCCTGATACTAGTAAGAGTTCTACTTAGAATATTCAATAGTGACAACCTTGTAAATGTTATAAAATGAAAACAAATATCACCAATTGAAAGCTGATATTTATCTTTCATGAACCTTATTTGTGAACTACAGCTTGGAAAAAACGAGCCACAAAAAGAATTTGAAACTTTCTTGGCATTGATACGAGAGGAATTAATATCACACTTTCTTTTTGTTTAGTGGGAAAATAAATACTTAATGCTCTGTTTGAATATCTTTGGCAACATAAGCAAGACACTTTGGCTCGTCGTCTTCATTAACCCTCTTTTGATGTGTTTAGACAAGGTTACCCATTTTTGCACAGCATGGTTACGAAAATCCGGCCACGAGAAGCAACTGGTCGTATTGTATTTGCCAATTGTCATTTAGCTAATAAGCTTTAAGTTCCAAAATCTGTACTTTCAGTATTTGAAGCAGTTTTTGAATGCCTTAAGATATAAAACTAAAAACTAACAAATTTTGTTCCACTTAATCCCTCTTTCATGGCCATGCTTGATAGCTCCGATATGAGAAGATGAAGAAATTGTTCGCGAAACAAGACTCATTGGCTTTCTAATTCACGTACTGCGATTTTCTCATATTATCAATCCTATTATCATTATTTCCTTGACAACAATGTTTGATATTCAGTTAAATAGGATTACATATGCACTATATGTATCTAAAAGTTATTGGAATTTACATTTGTGTTTTATGTTTTTTTTTATTTCATTAGGAATACAAGTCTAGGGTAGTGGACATGTACTTGTAACAATACGAAGATATATAAGGAAAAAAAATGCAGGAAAGACTATATATATATATATATATATATATATATATATATATATATACCCCCAACTCTATCCCAGATTTTCTAACTAGAGAATTTCTACAAACAGGAGTGAGAAATGAGTGTCAGGAGAAACCCAGAGGGTAGAGGAGGAAGCAGCTCTCGTGGCAGAGCTAGTTATGATAGTAAACTCAAGGGAATCATGGTTCCCCATCCAGTCATGTCAGTCCAACCAATTGATGTAGTCAACCGATATCAGGTTTTAGGCCAAATCCCTAAACCTTATAATACTGTCCTTGCCAGTCATCCCCCAGTTATAGATCCATTTGCTAATTCCAGTAAACCAATTGTCCCAATTGTCCCCAGTAAGCAAATCATTCCTTTTGACATATGTTCAAAATCAGTTACCGATTATGTCCAAAGGACTGAATATAATTTGTTTTTCATGGAACAATTCATGAAACCAAACAATGACCCAGTCAAGCTAGCAGCTCAATATTTCCCCCCAGGATGGCATTTTGAGCCTTTAGCCCCATATAAATCTTTGTCATATTACAAAGAGATATTAATTCAAACAGATTCAGTAACCATTAAACCAATCTTTGATAGAAGGGATGAATCCAAAATCCTTTATCATTCCATTTATATTAAACAAATAATTTCCCAAGATAAGTGGCATAGCCACCCATCTGATCTTCAGTTATTACACACTAACCCTCCTCAACATTTTTGTTATTATGATTATATTGAGGCATGGAACAATGTATTTTTATATCAAAACCAGTCATTCAGTCATTCATGGTTCATACAATTTGACCATAAATTCAAAAGTCCAATTCCACTTTGGTTCACAGGTTGGTGGAATATTTATGGTCCTTTAAAAGTCATCATCCCTGAAATACTCTGGAATCAAATAGAGTATTTTAACAAAGTCAGAACTAGTAAAAATCCTGATTATGTAGGATATGAAGTCCTCCATTTCTTTAGTAAATACAAAGTGCCTTGGATTTCAAAATGGCAATTCAAAATAACTATGCCCATATAGGACACAGTAACGACTCTCAAGGCAGGAAGTCATTCAGTTTCAGTAACACAACATGACGGATATAGTTGTGTTGCAAGAGTTCATTTTGTTAAATGGTGGGATAAATTTGATATTAACAGAATAATAAGCCAAGTCAAGAAAGAATTCCCAGTAATAAATCAAAAACCAGTTACCAAGGAAAAGGATAATTCAGGAGAATCTTCTTCTTTGGATGTTTCCACAATTAACAGGTTGTCAACTTCAGAGTTAAATGATCTATTGAAAGTCATCCGAGACCGAGTCAGCAGTCTCAAAGAAGAAAGCTCAGACAGCAATTCCTCTGAAGGAAGCCAAAACTCCAGTCATCAATCAGTCACAAATCCATATGGCTCTCTACAAGATGCACAAGACCCATATGCATGAAAACAAAATTCACTATTCATGAACAGTAAAAACTTTTTTTTTTTTTTTTTGAAACCAGTCCTGAATTTCTAACTAGAGGTTTAAGTATATATATAGGTGTATAGGTGTAAAGGTGTGTATAAGGGGTGTATAGGTGTGTATAAGCTAAAGTACTGAGGAAGAAGCAGATGATATAAGCACAGAAGATGAGATTATAACAACAATATTTACTCAACAGTTTAAACAAGTAAGATATAATACTTAAACCAGACAAGTAGTCGGTATGTATCTATGCATGGAACAATATATAACTGAAAATATTATATAACTGGAAGTTACTTGCTATATACAAGAAAAGATATAACTGAAAATATTATATAACTGGAAGTTACTTGCTATATACAAGAAAAGAAATACAAAACTAGAGAACTAGAGAGAATAGAAGAGAATCCAACTTACAAAGCAGTTTGCATCCTGCCTCAAAACATACAACTGAAGCTCATATATATAGAGCAAATAAAAGAGGGAAAAGAACAGTCTTCCCATTAACTAAACATGTTACTGGAGTAAAAGCAAAAAATTATTCGAGTAAAAACATATTACTTAAGTAAAAGCAAAAGTAAAAGTAAAAGCAAAAGTAAAAGTAAAAGTAAAAGTAATTGGTCAGTAATTTTGTCTTTATCTGACGGCTGACTTTGTCGTTTTGCTGAAGTATTTGACTGGCGACTGATTTGTCGATTTGCTGAAAAATTCTGACTGATGAATAGTAAAAAAGTTTTTACTGTTCATGAATAGTGAATTTTGTTTTCATGCATATGGGTCTTGTGCATCTTGTAGAGAGCCATATGGATTTGTGACTGATTGATGACTGGAGTTTTGGCTTCCTTCAGAGGAATTGCTGTCTGAGCTTTCTTCTTTGAGACTGCTGACTCGGTCTCGGATGACTTTCAATAGATCATTTAACTCTGAAGTTGACAACCTGTTAATTGTGGAAACATCCAAAGAAGAAGATTCTCCTGAATTATCCTTTTCCTTGGTAACTGGTTTTTGATTTATTACTGGGAATTCTTTCTGGACTTGGCTTATTATTCTGTTAATATCAAATTTATCCCATCATTTAACAAAATGAACTCTTGCAACACAACTATATCCGTCATGTTGTGTTACTGAAACTGAATGACTTCCTGCCTTGAGAGTCGTTACTGTGTCCTGTATGGGCATAGTTATTTTGAATTGCCATTTTGAAATCCAAGGCACTTTGTATTTACTAAAGAAATGGAGGACTTCATATCCTACATAATCAGGATTTTTACTAGTTCTGACTTTGTTAAAATACTCTATTTGATTCCAGAGTATTTCAGGGATGATGACTTTTAAAGGACCATAAATATTCCACCAACCTGTGAACCAAAGTGGAATTGGACTTTTGAATTTATGGTCAAATTGTATGAACCATGAATGACTGAATGACTGGTTTTGATATAAAAATACATTGTTCCATGCCTCAATATAATCATAATAACAAAAATGTTGAGGAGGGTTAGTGTGTAATAACTGAAGATCAGATGGGTGGCTATGCCACTTATCTTGGGAAATTATTTGTTTAATATAAATGGAATGATAAAGGATTTTGGATTCATCCCTTCTATCAAAGATTGGTTTAATGGTTACTGAATCTGTTTGAATTAATATCTCTTTGTAATATGACAAAGATTTATATGGGGCTAAAGGCTCAAAATGCCATCCTGGGGGGAAATATTGAGCTGCTAGCTTGACTGGGTCATTGTTTGGTTTCATGAATTGTTCCATGAAAAACAAATTATATTCAGTCCTTTGGACATAATCGGTAACTGATTTTGAACATATGTCAAAAGGAATGATTTGCTTACTGGGGACAATTGGGACAATTGGTTTACTGGAATTAGCAAATGGATCTATAACTGGGGGATGACTGGCAAGGACAGTATTATAAGGTTTAGGGATTTGGCCTAAAACCTGATATCGGTTGACTACATCAATTGGTTGGACTGGCATGACTGGATGGGGAACCATGATTCCCTTGAGTTTACTATCATAACTAGCTCTGCCACGAGAGCTGCTTACACTCATTTCTCACTCCTGTTTGTAGAAATTCTCTAGTTAGAAAATCTGGGATAGAGTTTTCACTTCCTTTAATATATTGTATATCAAAATCAAATATGCTTAATAATGCTTGCCATCTAGCAAAAATTTGTTTTGATGCAATGTTTTGAACATCTTTTTCTAAAATATATTTTGCGGATTGACAATCAATTCTAACCAAAAACTTTTGATTTAAAAGCTCATGCTGGAATTTATTAATACATAAAACTAAACTTAAAATTTCTTTTTTAATAGTTGAGTAATTTTGTTGAGTATTATCCCAAGCTCCTGAATGAAAACAAACAATTTCTTCCTTAGAAGATTGATCAATTTTCTGTTTGAGAATCCCTCCGAATCCAATTTCAGAGGCATCAGTTTCTACAATTTTAAATGCAGAAGGATTGGATATTCCAAGACAAGGAAGAGTCTTGACATATTTTTTAATATCTTGGATAATAGAAGTATGAACCGAAGTCCAAGGTGGGGGATTACTCTGTAATCGTTCAAACAAAGGTTTACACTGCTTCCTGAGATCTTTATAGAATTCTCCTATATAGTTAAGGGATCCTAAGAATCTTTGGAGCTGGGTTTTATCAAGTATTTCATCAGGAAATTTACTAGCAAATTCAATGGCTCTATCTATTGGTTTAATTCTACCATATTGGATAACATGTCCTAGGAATCTTACTTTTGTTTGGAATAATGAGCATTTACTAGGCGAAAGAACTAGTCCATTGGTTTTGACTGTACTGAAAAAGAATTTAAATGTTTCCAATGTTCTTCTATTGAATTGGAATAAATTAGAACATCGTCAATATAAACTATAATAAAATGACTATAAGGGTTAAATATGTTATTCATGATGTTCTGAAATTCACTAGGGGCATTCTTAATACCAAATGGAACTACATTCCATTCATAATGTCCAAAAGGAGTAGTAAAAGCAGTTTTATATCTATCTTCTTTACTGATTTGTATCTGCCAAAATCCACTCTTTAGGTCAAATTTACTGAATATAACTGCTTGATTTAATCTATTTATTAAGTCTTTTTTATTAGGTAAAGGATATCTAATCCATTCAAGCACTTTGTTTAGTGGTTTATAATTAATTACTAATCTTGGTATTCCTCTTTCTTTTTCAGCATTTTTATTAACATAAAAAGCTGCACATGACCAGGGAGATTTACTATTTTTTATTAATCCTTTACTAAGTAATTCATTAATTTCTTTTTTACAATACTCTAACTGTTCGTGGTTCATTTGAATAGGCCTGGCTTTAGTTGGAATTAAATGTTCCTTAAATTCTTTTGCATAAGGTAGATTTACTATGTGTTTCTTCCTATGCCAAAAAGCATGAGGAATGTCTGAACATAATTCTTTTAATAATTTATTATTAAACTGTTTAATTTTATTTTGGAGTTCATCATTTGTTAACTGTTCTTCAATTCTTTTATATTTGATTTCATTTTTTAAATGCCTTAAATGGCTCTTTTTACTATTTAATATTGTAAGAGTTTTAGTAACAGAATTTTCTTGAATAGTTTTTAAATCTTTTTCTTCTGGTTCTAAAATGAAATTAAATATTACTGTTTGGCCTAGATGTTTACTAGTTAATCCTTTAGTTGAAGTTATAAAAGGATAAAGTAAATAAATAAATGGTAGACCTAATATGATTTTATCAGTCATATTTGTTATTAAAACGAAAGATGTTTTAAAACAAACATTGTCTTGACAAATGTGAACATTAGGTAATTTATATTTTATATTCATTTGGCTCCCATTAGCTGAGCTTAATCTTTCATTAGTTTTTTCATAAAAAGTTGTTGGAACTAAACCTTCTTGAATACAATTTAAATCAGCTCCTGAATCGACAAGGGCTGCAGTTTCAATGGTAAAGGTCTTATTAATTATTAATTTAATATTAATGTACCATTTTTGAATAGTAATTTCTTTTAACATTTTTAATGAAAGTCCTTGTTGTGTAATAGTTTCGGATTCTTTATTATTTTCTGGTCTTTCTTCATCAGAAGAGTCATTTATTAATAGTTCTGAATTGTTCTTGATTTGCTCAATTTCTTCTTTTAATTTGGGAATTTCTCTTTTTAGATTAGAAATTTCTTTCTTTAAAGTATTAACTTCTTGATTTAAATCTGATAATGTGATTTCTTTAACTGGGTTTTTAAACCTTTCAAGAGTTGTACTAAGACTAAATTTCGGTTTTTCTTTTTTACTAGTCTTATTCTCAGTATCTGATGTTAGTAGAATTTTTAATTTTTCTATATATTTTATTTTTAATTTTGGATCTGTTATTTTACTAATTAATTCTATTAATAAATTAGATTCTTCTTCTTGATCTTTGTTTAATACATTTATTGTTTTAGTGGCACAATTACAACTATCAGTGCATCCCATAGTAATGTTTGGTTTACTATCTCCACTATCAGTATTACTATCAGTTGTTGATTGGGAAGGTAGATCTGTATAATGTTCGCTAGATTCATTTTCAATTTTCATTAATTGTAGGATTAATTCAGTATCTTCATTAGAGATCTGTAATTGGTTAAGTTTATTTTTGACTCTACATTCATTTTTATAATGACCTGGTTTACCACAACCGTGACAAATAATTTTGCTTTTATCAAATTTCTTAGTAAACGGTTTATTAAATTTCTTTTTATCAAAAGATTTTCTCTTAAATTTTTGTGGTTTCTTGTAATATTCTTCTTTATTATCTCTTTTACTAAATTTTTTGTATTTATTATTTTTAGTTTTATTTCTGGAAGGAGCTATGGGAGGTAAACCATATTGCTCACAAAAAGTTCCTAACTCATATTTAGCTCTGTTTTTATCTTTACTAATTTGCTTAGTAATTTTGTGGTCAATACACATTTTTAATCCTATTTTTTGTATAACACTTATTATTTCTCCATATGTTAATTCTTCATAATTTATGAATCCTAAGTCTTTACTTAATTCTTCACGAATTTTATGTGCGAATAGATTAGGTAAACCATTAACAAATTTTTCTTTCCAAAATGGTTTATTACTATCATCTCTTAACATAACTCTGGACAGAAATACATCTTTGTACCATCTAAAATCACTCAGAGTTGGGCAAGTTAGATTACTGAGTTGATCATGGATTCTTTCAGTAATGTTACTAGGTGTTCCTATAAAATGTTTTATTATTGTATAAATCAAAGTATTAACTCCGTCAGGAATAAATCCTATCTTTTCTTCAAATATTGGTTGACCATCATTGTCTAATTGATATGCAGTAATTATATTATGTCTAGTATCTTCAGTAAGGTGTTTTTCCCACCAAGATCTTAGGGTTCCTGTAAACCCATTAGTTAGAATTTCAACAATATCACTTTGGTTTAGATGATCAAATGTTGTTATATATGTATTTGCCACCATTGACATATGGTTTAATTTGTTTAATATTTCTTGTTCACTAAGGCCATCTATATTCCACTCATACATTTTATTGGCTGAAACAGAAAATTGATTATCTAGGTTTCTTTCTTCAAATTGTAAATCTGGAGGAGTTGGTCTAGAGTACCAATTCTTCGTTTGTGTTGTGATATTGGGTTGATTAAAACTTAATTTTTTAAATTGATTTTCTATTTCAATTATAGTATCATTACTATCACTATCATTAGGGCTTTCATAAAAGCCTAGGACTCCTATAGTTTTGCTTGATTCTGGTTTATCTAATTTTTTAAATATTTTATCAAGAGTTTTAATTAGTTCTTTATCTTTATTAGGCAGACTTAGATTTTCTCTTTTACTGGGTAAGTTTATTAAGGGTTTTTCTTCACATTCTTTATTTGGATCTGGATATTGTTTAATATCTGAATCTGTAATCTTGTCTTCAATTTTATCTAATTGCTTACCTAAAGAGGCTAGATATTGATTAGTGAAATTATTTTGCTCAATTAATTTCTTCTCATCATTCTTTCCATCAGATATTTTAAATGGTGAAGCTATGATAACCGTATTTTTAACTGGGATTATTATTGTTTCTATAGGGGGATGACTAGATGATACTTTTGTCTTATCTTCTTTAATCCATTGCGTTTTAGTAATTACATTACATTTACCATAGTATCTTTCATACCAAGAATAAAAAGTAATATTTATTTTTTCTTTTACTAGGAATGATTTCCACTTATTAACTACTTTTTCTCTTTCTTCAGGACTATGATTATCTCTAAACTGGTGTCTTTTTAATCTATTTTCTTTTGAATTAAAATCTTCTGTTAAGATTTTCCAATTGATTTTAACTTCTTTATTAATTACTTTTAGTTGATTATTAATAGATCTTGTTTCAAAATCTGACTGTGTAGGAGATAAATGTTCTTCATCTTCTTCGGATTGGTTACTAGATTTATTATAATAGGGTTGACTAGTCTGTCCTTCACTAATAATTCCTTTTAATTTTATATTTTTAATATTTGTTCTACTAAGTAATTCAGAATCTTGTCTAGATGATGTAACTGACCTTGTAGTTATTTCGTCTAACATTAATGGTTTTCTAATATTATCGAAGCTTATTCTAACAGTTCCATCTAAATACTGTTTAATATTATCTAGATTCATTAAGTTGTTTGTTATTGGCGCCTGGGGTATTTCATTATCTAAAACCCATTGGCTAGGAAGATTGATATCTTTCCAGAGTATAGTTTTTGGTACTTGAATATTAGCATCATTAGTGCTACTTTGAATTAAAACAGTTTTGTCTTTTGGACATTTATTTAATGCATGAATGTTTAAATTAGTTTTCATTGTTTTATAGTAAATTCTATAAATTAATGCAAGTGGTTGTGATCCCTCAATCATGTGAGTGATTTCACCAGCTGTTTTAATATTTAATGTTAAGGCTTTTAATAAATGGGGGTCATTCAGACTTAAAGTAAAGTCTGGAAAGCAATTAAAATGAACTGGTCCATTATGGAGGCTTGATTCCATAATGCCTAATATACTAGGGACATAGTTTAAATACCTAGCATCTCTTAAACATAAAAGAATACTAGAGTTAATTCCTTTTACTGATAATGGTTTTACTGCTACTTGTATTAATCCTATATGAATAAAATTATAACTTTTCTTTTTATATTTTTTTATAATTTCATTTGTTAATAAAGAACAGTTTTCATGTTCTTTGTTAATAGCATAGATTTTCTCTACTGTTTTTACATTGTAATTTGTTTTAAATTTATCTGTAAAAGTTGACTGATAGATCTGCTTTGGATCTATGCTAGGAATATTCCAATTTCCTAACTCTTGACTAATATTTTCATAACTATGTTCTTCCTGGTTTATGAAATCGGGAATTGCAGGGATCGATGTCATCGGTGACCTTGAGCTAACTGAGGAATTAGACCTAAATAATTTATTCATTGATTTTGTTTTTAACTGATCCTTAATATCTAAGGTGATTCTGGGTTTTTAGTGCATACCTTCTTACCTTATGTCTACACATACCTATGTTTAGCCCTTATCCAACACTGCTCTACCCTGAGACTTACAAAAGGATTACCTGGCAACACTAGGTGGTCTACGGTAAGATTGGTGACTAATACTAGCAGAATAACCAAAAGATAACCAAGAAGCAGTTGTAAACAATATGAATGAACAGATTGCAGGAATAATAACTCAATAACTCAATGATTACCGGGAGGCTCTGATACCATAAGGGGTGTATAGGTGTGTATAAGCTAAAGTACTGAGGAAGAAGCAGATGATACAAGCACAGAAGATGAGATTATAACAACAATATTTACTCAACAGTTTAAACAAGTAAGATATAATACTTAAACCAGACAAGTAGTCGGTATGTATCTATGCATGGAACAATATATAACTGAAAATATTATATAACTGGAAGTTACTTGCTATATACAAGAAAAGAAATACAAAACTAGAGAACTAGAGAGAATAGAAGAGAATCCAACTTACAAAGCAGTTTGCATCCTGCCTCAAAACATACAACTGAAGCTCATATATATAGAGCAAATAAAAGAGGGAAAAGAACAGTCTTCCCATTAACTAAACATGTTACTGGAGTAAAAGCAAAAAATTATTCGAGTAAAAACATATTACTTAAGTAAAAGCAAAAGTAAAAGTAAAAGCAAAAGTAAAAGTAAAAGTAAAAGTAATTGGTCAGTAATTTTGTCTTTATCTGACGGCTGACTTTGTCGTTTTGCTGAAGTATTTGACTGGCGACTGATTTGTCGATTTGCTGAAAAATTCTGACTGATGAATAGTAAAAAAGTTTTTACTGTTCATGAATAGTGAATTTTGTTTTCATGCATATGGGTCTTGTGCATCTTGTAGAGAGCCATATGGATTTGTGACTGATTGATGACTGGAGTTTTGGCTTCCTTCAGAGGAATTGCTGTCTGAGCTTTCTTCTTTGAGACTGCTGACTCGGTCTCGGATGACTTTCAATAGATCATTTAACTCTGAAGTTGACAACCTGTTAATTGTGGAAACATCCAAAGAAGAAGATTCTCCTGAATTATCCTTTTCCTTGGTAACTGGTTTTTGATTTATTACTGGGAATTCTTTCTGGACTTGGCTTATTATTCTGTTAATATCAAATTTATCCCATCATTTAACAAAATGAACTCTTGCAACACAACTATATCCGTCATGTTGTGTTACTGAAACTGAATGACTTCCTGCCTTGAGAGTCGTTACTGTGTCCTGTATGGGCATAGTTATTTTGAATTGCCATTTTGAAATCCAAGGCACTTTGTATTTACTAAAGAAATGGAGGACTTCATATCCTACATAATCAGGATTTTTACTAGTTCTGACTTTGTTAAAATACTCTATTTGATTCCAGAGTATTTCAGGGATGATGACTTTTAAAGGACCATAAAAATTCCACCAACCTGTGAACCAAAGTGGAATTGGACTTTTGAATTTATGGTCAAATTGTATGAACCATGAATGACTGAATGACTGGTTTTGATATAAAAATACATTGTTCCATGCCTCAATATAATCATAATAACAAAAAATGTTGAGGAGGGTTAGTGTGTAATAATTGAAGATCAGATGGGTGGCTATGCCACTTATCTTGGGAAATTATTTGTTTAATATAAATGGAATGATAAAGGATTTTGGATTCATCCCTTCTATCAAAGATTGGTTTAATGGTTACTGAATCTGTTTGAATTAATATCTCTTTGTAATATGACAAAGATTTATATGGGGCTAAATGCTCAAAATGCCATCCTAGGGGGAAATATTGAGCTGCTAGCTTGACTGGGTCATTGTTTGGTTTCATGAATTGTTCCATGAAAAACAAATTATATTCAGTCCTTTGGACATAATCGGTAACTGATTTTGAACATATGTCAAAAGGAATGATTTGCTTACTGGGGACAATTGGGACAATTGGTTTACTGGAATTAGCAAATGGATCTATAACTGGGGGATGACTGGCAAGGACAGTATTATAAGGTTTAGGGATTTGGCCTAAAACCTGATATCGGTTGACTACATCAATTGGTTG
The DNA here is from genome assembly GCA_028671895.1 of Oenanthe sinensis. Lineage (NCBI taxonomy): Eukaryota > Viridiplantae > Streptophyta > Magnoliopsida > Apiales > Apiaceae > Oenanthe > Oenanthe sinensis. The sequence goes on from CM053814.1 coordinate 26,753,749, forward strand.
GACTGGCATGACTGGATGGGGAACCATGATTCCCTTGAGTTTACTATCATAACTAGCTCTGCCACGAGAGCTGCTTACACTCATTTCTCACTCCTGTTTGTAGAAATTCTCTAGTTAGAAAATCTGGGATAGAGTTTTCACTTCCTTTAATATATTGTATATCAAAATCAAATATGCTTAATAATGCTTGCCATCTAGCAAAAATTTGTTTTGATGCAATGTTTTGAACATCTTTTTCTAAAATATATTTTGCGGATTGACAATCAATTCTAACCAAAAACTTTTGATTTAAAAGCTCATGCTGGAATTTATTAATACATAAAACTAAACTTAAAATTTCTTTTTTAATAGTTGAGTAATTTTGTTGAGTATTATCCCAAGCTCCTGAATGAAAACAAACAATTTCTTCCTTAGAAGATTGATCAATTTTCTGTTTGAGAATCCCTCCGAATCCAATTTCAGAGGCATCAGTTTCTACAATTTTAAATGCAGAAGGATTGGATATTCCAAGACAAGGAAGAGTCTTGACATATTTTTTAATATCTTGGATAATAGAAGTATGAACCGAAGTCCAAGGTGGGGGATTACTCTGTAATCGTTCAAACAAAGGTTTACACTGCTTCCTGAGATCTTTATAGAATTCTCCTATATAGTTAAGGGATCCTAAGAATCTTTGGAGCTGGGTTTTATCAAGTATTTCATCAGGAAATTTACTAGCAAATTCAATGGCTCTATCTATTGGTTTAATTCTACCATATTGGATAACATGTCCTAGGAATCTTACTTTTGTTTGGAATAATGAGCATTTACTAGGCGAAAGAACTAGTCCATTGGTTTTGACTGTACTGAAAAAGAATTTAAATGTTTCCAATGTTCTTCTATTGAATTGGAATAAATTAGAACATCGTCAATATAAACTATAATAAAATGACTATAAGGGTTAAATATGTTATTCATGATGTTCTGAAATTCACTAGGGGCATTCTTAATACCAAATGGAACTACATTCCATTCATAATGTCCAAAAGGAGTAGTAAAAGCAGTTTTATATCTATCTTCTTTACTGATTTGTATCTGCCAAAATCCACTCTTTAGGTCAAATTTACTGAATATAACTGCTTGATTTAATCTATTTATTAAGTCTTTTTTATTAGGTAAAGGATATCTAATCCATTCAAGCACTTTGTTTAGTGGTTTATAATTAATTACTAATCTTGGTATTCCTCTTTCTTTTTCAGCATTTTTATTAACATAAAAAGCTGCACATGACCAGGGAGATTTACTATTTTTTATTAATCCTTTACTAAGTAATTCATTAATTTCTTTTTTACAATACTCTAACTGTTCGTGGTTCATTTGAATAGGCCTGGCTTTAGTTGGAATTAAATGTTCCTTAAATTCTTTTGCATAAGGTAGATTTACTATGTGTTTCTTCCTATGCCAAAAAGCATGAGGAATGTCTGAACATAATTCTTTTAATAATTTATTATTAAACTGTTTAATTTTATTTTGGAGTTCATCATTTGTTAACTGTTCTTCAATTCTTTTATATTTGATTTCATTTTTTAAATGCCTTAAATGGCTCTTTTTACTATTTAATATTGTAAGAGTTTTAGTAACAGAATTTTCTTGAATAGTTTTTAAATCTTTTTCTTCTGGTTCTAAAATGAAATTAAATATTACTGTTTGGCCTAGATGTTTACTAGTTAATCCTTTAGTTGAAGTTATAAAAGGATAAAGTAAATAAATAAATGGTAGACCTAATATGATTTTATCAGTCATATTTGTTATTAAAACGAAAGATGTTTTAAAACAAACATTGTCTTGACAAATGTGAACATTAGGTAATTTATATTTTATATTCATTTGGCTCCCATTAGCTGAGCTTAATCTTTCATTAGTTTTTTCATAAAAAGTTGTTGGAACTAAACCTTCTTGAATACAATTTAAATCAGCTCCTGAATCGACAAGGGCTGCAGTTTCAATGGTAAAGGTCTTATTAATTATTAATTTAATATTAATGTACCATTTTTGAATAGTAATTTCTTTTAACATTTTTAATGAAAGTCCTTGTTGTGTAATAGTTTCGGATTCTTTATTATTTTCTGGTCTTTCTTCATCAGAAGAGTCATTTATTAATAGTTCTGAATTGTTCTTGATTTGCTCAATTTCTTCTTTTAATTTGGGAATTTCTCTTTTTAGATTAGAAATTTCTTTCTTTAAAGTATTAACTTCTTGATTTAAATCTGATAATGTGATTTCTTTAACTGGGTTTTTAAACCTTTCAAGAGTTGTACTAAGACTAAATTTCGGTTTTTCTTTTTTACTAGTCTTATTCTCAGTATCTGATGTTAGTAGAATTTTTAATTTTTCTATATATTTTATTTTTAATTTTGGATCTGTTATTTTACTAATTAATTCTATTAATAAATTAGATTCTTCTTCTTGATCTTTGTTTAATACATTTATTGTTTTAGTGGCACAATTACAACTATCAGTGCATCCCATAGTAATGTTTGGTTTACTATCTCCACTATCAGTATTACTATCAGTTGTTGATTGGGAAGGTAGATCTGTATAATGTTCGCTAGATTCATTTTCAATTTTCATTAATTGTAGGATTAATTCAGTATCTTCATTAGAGATCTGTAATTGGTTAAGTTTATTTTTGACTCTACATTCATTTTTATAATGACCTGGTTTACCACAACCGTGACAAATAATTTTGCTTTTATCAAATTTCTTAGTAAACGGTTTATTAAATTTCTTTTTATCAAAAGATTTTCTCTTAAATTTTTGTGGTTTCTTGTAATATTCTTCTTTATTATCTCTTTTACTAAATTTTTTGTATTTATTATTTTTAGTTTTATTTCTGGAAGGAGCTATGGGAGGTAAACCATATTGCTCACAAAAAGTTCCTAACTCATATTTAGCTCTGTTTTTATCTTTACTAATTTGCTTAGTAATTTTGTGGTCAATACACATTTTTAATCCTATTTTTTGTATAACACTTATTATTTCTCCATATGTTAATTCTTCATAATTTATGAATCCTAAGTCTTTACTTAATTCTTCACGAATTTTATGTGCGAATAGATTAGGTAAACCATTAACAAATTTTTCTTTCCAAAATGGTTTATTACTATCATCTCTTAACATAACTCTGGACAGAAATACATCTTTGTACCATCTAAAATCACTCAGAGTTGGGCAAGTTAGATTACTGAGTTGATCATGGATTCTTTCAGTAATGTTACTAGGTGTTCCTATAAAATGTTTTATTATTGTATAAATCAAAGTATTAACTCCGTCAGGAATAAATCCTATCTTTTCTTCAAATATTGGTTGACCATCATTGTCTAATTGATATGCAGTAATTATATTATGTCTAGTATCTTCAGTAAGGTGTTTTTCCCACCAAGATCTTAGGGTTCCTGTAAACCCATTAGTTAGAATTTCAACAATATCACTTTGGTTTAGATGATCAAATGTTGTTATATATGTATTTGCCACCATTGACATATGGTTTAATTTGTTTAATATTTCTTGTTCACTAAGGCCATCTATATTCCACTCATACATTTTATTGGCTGAAACAGAAAATTGATTATCTAGGTTTCTTTCTTCAAATTGTAAATCTGGAGGAGTTGGTCTAGAGTACCAATTCTTCGTTTGTGTTGTGATATTGGGTTGATTAAAACTTAATTTTTTAAATTGATTTTCTATTTCAATTATAGTATCATTACTATCACTATCATTAGGGCTTTCATAAAAGCCTAGGACTCCTATAGTTTTGCTTGATTCTGGTTTATCTAATTTTTTAAATATTTTATCAAGAGTTTTAATTAGTTCTTTATCTTTATTAGGCAGACTTAGATTTTCTCTTTTACTGGGTAAGTTTATTAAGGGTTTTTCTTCACATTCTTTATTTGGATCTGGATATTGTTTAATATCTGAATCTGTAATCTTGTCTTCAATTTTATCTAATTGCTTACCTAAAGAGGCTAGATATTGATTAGTGAAATTATTTTGCTCAATTAATTTCTTCTCATCATTCTTTCCATCAGATATTTTAAATGGTGAAGCTATGATAACCGTATTTTTAACTGGGATTATTATTGTTTCTATAGGGGGATGACTAGATGATACTTTTGTCTTATCTTCTTTAATCCATTGCGTTTTAGTAATTACATTACATTTACCATAGTATCTTTCATACCAAGAATAAAAAGTAATATTTATTTTTTCTTTTACTAGGAATGATTTCCACTTATTAACTACTTTTTCTCTTTCTTCAGGACTATGATTATCTCTAAACTGGTGTCTTTTTAATCTATTTTCTTTTGAATTAAAATCTTCTGTTAAGATTTTCCAATTGATTTTAACTTCTTTATTAATTACTTTTAGTTGATTATTAATAGATCTTGTTTCAAAATCTGACTGTGTAGGAGATAAATGTTCTTCATCTTCTTCGGATTGGTTACTAGATTTATTATAATAGGGTTGACTAGTCTGTCCTTCACTAATAATTCCTTTTAATTTTATATTTTTAATATTTGTTCTACTAAGTAATTCAGAATCTTGTCTAGATGATGTAACTGACCTTGTAGTTATTTCGTCTAACATTAATGGTTTTCTAATATTATCGAAGCTTATTCTAACAGTTCCATCTAAATACTGTTTAATATTATCTAGATTCATTAAGTTGTTTGTTATTGGCGCCTGGGGTATTTCATTATCTAAAACCCATTGGCTAGGAAGATTGATATCTTTCCAGAGTATAGTTTTTGGTACTTGAATATTAGCATCATTAGTGCTACTTTGAATTAAAACAGTTTTGTCTTTTGGACATTTATTTAATGCATGAATGTTTAAATTAGTTTTCATTGTTTTATAGTAAATTCTATAAATTAATGCAAGTGGTTGTGATCCCTCAATCATGTGAGTGATTTCACCAGCTGTTTTAATATTTAATGTTAAGGCTTTTAATAAATGGGGGTCATTCAGACTTAAAGTAAAGTCTGGAAAGCAATTAAAATGAACTGGTCCATTATGGAGGCTTGATTCCATAATGCCTAATATACTAGGGACATAGTTTAAATACCTAGCATCTCTTAAACATAAAAGAATACTAGAGTTAATTCCTTTTACTGATAATGGTTTTACTGCTACTTGTATTAATCCTATATGAATAAAATTATAACTTTTCTTTTTATATTTTTTTATAATTTCATTTGTTAATAAAGAACAGTTTTCATGTTCTTTGTTAATAGCATAGATTTTCTCTACTGTTTTTACATTGTAATTTGTTTTAAATTTATCTGTAAAAGTTGACTGATAGATCTGCTTTGGATCTATGCTAGGAATATTCCAATTTCCTAACTCTTGACTAATATTTTCATAACTATGTTCTTCCTGGTTTATGAAATCGGGAATTGCAGGGATCGATGTCATCGGTGACCTTGAGCTAACTGAGGAATTAGACCTAAATAATTTATTCATTGATTTTGTTTTTAACTGATCCTTAATATCTAAGGTGATTCTGGGTTTTTAGTGCATACCTTCTTACCTTATGTCTACACATACCTATGTTTAGCCCTTATCCAACACTGCTCTACCCTGAGACTTACAAAAGGATTACCTGGCAACACTAGGTGGTCTACGGTAAGATTGGTGACTAATACTAGCAGAATAACCAAAAGATAACCAAGAAGCAGTTGTAAACAATATGAATGAACAGATTGCAGGAATAATAACTCAATAACTCAATGATTACCGGGAGGCTCTGATACCATAAGGGGTGTATAGGTGTGTATAAGCTAAAGTACTGAGGAAGAAGCAGATGATACAAGCACAGAAGATGAGATTATAACAACAATATTTACTCAACAGTTTAAACAAGTAAGATATAATACTTAAACCAGACAAGTAGTCGGTATGTATCTATGCATGGAACAATATATAACTGAAAATATTATATAACTGGAAGTTACTTGTTATATACAAGAAAAGAAATACAAAACTAGAGAACTAGAGAGAATAGAAGAGAATCCAACTTACAAAGCAGTTTGCATCCTGCCTCAAAACATACAACTGAAGCTCATATATATAGAGCAAATAAAAGAGGGAAAAGAACAGTCTTCCCATTAACTAAACATGTTACTGGAGTAAAAGCAAAAAATTATTCGAGTAAAAACATATTACTTAAGTAAAAGCAAAAGTAAAAGTAAAAGCAAAAGTAAAAGTAAAAGTAAAAGTAATTGGTCAGTAATTTTGTCTTTATCTGACGGCTGACTTTGTCGTTTTGCTGAAGTATTTGACTGGCGACTGATTTGTCGATTTGCTGAAAAATTCTGACTGATGAATAGTAAAAAAGTTTTTACTGTTCATGAATAGTGAATTTTGTTTTCATGCATATGGGTCTTGTGCATCTTGTAGAGAGCCATATGGATTTGTGACTGATTGATGACTGGAGTTTTGGCTTCCTTCAGAGGAATTGCTGTCTGAGCTTTCTTCTTTGAGACTGCTGACTCGGTCTCGGATGACTTTCAATAGATCATTTAACTCTGAAGTTGACAACCTGTTAATTGTGGAAACATCCAAAGAAGAAGATTCTCCTGAATTATCCTTTTCCTTGGTAACTGGTTTTTGATTTATTACTGGGAATTCTTTCTGGACTTGGCTTATTATTCTGTTAATATCAAATTTATCCCATCATTTAACAAAATGAACTCTTGCAACACAACTATATCCGTCATGTTGTGTTACTGAAACTGAATGACTTCCTGCCTTGAGAGTCGTTACTGTGTCCTGTATGGGCATAGTTATTTTGAATTGCCATTTTGAAATCCAAGGCACTTTGTATTTACTAAAGAAATGGAGGACTTCATATCCTACATAATCAGGATTTTTACTAGTTCTGACTTTGTTAAAATACTCTATTTGATTCCAGAGTATTTCAGGGATGATGACTTTTAAAGGACCATAAATATTCCACCAACCTGTGAACCAAAGTGGAATTGGACTTTTGAATTTATGGTCAAATTGTATGAACCATGAATGACTGAATGACTGGTTTTGATATAAAAATACATTGTTCCATGCCTCAATATAATCATAATAACAAAAAATGTTGAGGAGGGTTAGTGTGTAATAATTGAAGATCAGATGGGTGGCTATGCCACTTATCTTGGGAAATTATTTGTTTAATATAAATGGAATGATAAAGGATTTTGGATTCATCCCTTCTATCAAAGATTGGTTTAATGGTTACTGAATCTGTTTGAATTAATATCTCTTTGTAATATGACAAAGATTTATATGGGGCTAAATGCTCAAAATGCCATCCTGGGGGGAAATATTGAGCTGCTAGCTTGACTGGGTCATTGTTTGGTTTCATGAATTGTTCCATGAAAAACAAATTATATTCAGTCCTTTGGACATAATCGGTAACTGATTTTGAACATATGTCAAAAGGAATGATTTGCTTACTGGGGACAATTGGGACAATTGGTTTACTGGAATTAGCAAATGGATCTATAACTGGGGGATGACTGGCAAGGACAGTATTATAAGGTTTAGGGATTTGGCCTAAAACCTGATATCGGTTGACTACATCAATTGGTTGGACTGGCATGACTGGATGGGGAACCATGATTCCCTTGAGTTTACTATCATAACTAGCTCTGCCACGAGAGCTGCTTACACTCATTTCTCACTCCTGTTTGTAGAAATTCTCTAGTTAGAAAATCTGGGATAGAGTTTTCACTTCCTTTAATATATTGTATATCAAAATCAAATATGCTTAATAATGCTTGCCATCTAGCAAAAATTTGTTTTGATGCAATGTTTTGAACATCTTTTTCTAAAATATATTTTGCGGATTGACAATCAATTCTAACCAAAAACTTTTGATTTAAAAGCTCATGCTGGAATTTATTAATACATAAAACTAAACTTAAAATTTCTTTTTTAATAGTTGAGTAATTTTGTTGAGTATTATCCCAAGCTCCTGAATGAAAACAAACAATTTCTTCCTTAGAAGATTGATCAATTTTCTGTTTGAGAATCCCTCCGAATCCAATTTCAGAGGCATCAGTTTCTACAATTTTAAATGCAGAAGGATTGGATATTCCAAGACAAGGAAGAGTCTTGACATATTTTTTAATATCTTGGATAATAGAAGTATGAACCGAAGTCCAAGGTGGGGGATTACTCTGTAATCGTTCAAACAAAGGTTTACACTGCTTCCTGAGATCTTTATAGAATTCTCCTATATAGTTAAGGGATCCTAAGAATCTTTGGAGCTGGGTTTTATCAAGTATTTCATCAGGAAATTTACTAGCAAATTCAATGGCTCTATCTATTGGTTTAATTCTACCATATTGGATAACATGTCCTAGGAATCTTACTTTTGTTTGGAATAATGAGCATTTACTAGGCGAAAGAACTAGTCCATTGGTTTTGACTGTACTGAAAAAGAATTTAAATGTTTCCAATGTTCTTCTATTGAATTGGAATAAATTAGAACATCGTCAATATAAACTATAATAAAATGACTATAAGGGTTAAATATGTTATTCATGATGTTCTGAAATTCACTAGGGGCATTCTTAATACCAAATGGAACTACATTCCATTCATAATGTCCAAAAGGAGTAGTAAAAGCAGTTTTATATCTATCTTCTTTACTGATTTGTATCTGCCAAAATCCACTCTTTAGGTCAAATTTACTGAATATAACTGCTTGATTTAATCTATTTATTAAGTCTTTTTTATTAGGTAAAGGATATCTAATCCATTCAAGCACTTTGTTTAGTGGTTTATAATTAATTACTAATCTTGGTATTCCTCTTTCTTTTTCAGCATTTTTATTAACATAAAAAGCTGCACATGACCAGGGAGATTTACTATTTTTTATTAATCCTTTACTAAGTAATTCATTAATTTCTTTTTTACAATACTCTAACTGTTCGTGGTTCATTTGAATAGGCCTGGCTTTAGTTGGAATTAAATGTTCCTTAAATTCTTTTGCATAAGGTAGATTTACTATGTGTTTCTTCCTATGCCAAAAAGCATGAGGAATGTCTGAACATAATTCTTTTAATAATTTATTATTAAACTGTTTAATTTTATTTTGGAGTTCATCATTTGTTAACTGTTCTTCAATTCTTTTATATTTGATTTCATTTTTTAAATGCCTTAAATGGCTCTTTTTACTATTTAATATTGTAAGAGTTTTAGTAACAGAATTTTCTTGAATAGTTTTTAAATCTTTTTCTTCTGGTTCTAAAATGAAATTAAATATTACTGTTTGGCCTAGATGTTTACTAGTTAATCCTTTAGTTGAAGTTATAAAAGGATAAAGTAAATAAATAAATGGTAGACCTAATATGATTTTATCAGTCATATTTGTTATTAAAACGAAAGATGTTTTAAAACAAACATTGTCTTGACAAATGTGAACATTAGGTAATTTATATTTTATATTCATTTGGCTCCCATTAGCTGAGCTTAATCTTTCATTAGTTTTTTCATAAAAAGTTGTTGGAACTAAACCTTCTTGAATACAATTTAAATCAGCTCCTGAATCGACAAGGGCTGCAGTTTCAATGGTAAAGGTCTTATTAATTATTAATTTAATATTAATGTACCATTTTTGAATAGTAATTTCTTTTAACATTTTTAATGAAAGTCCTTGTTGTGTAATAGTTTCGGATTCTTTATTATTTTCTGGTCTTTCTTCATCAGAAGAGTCATTTATTAATAGTTTTGAATTGTTCTTGATTTGCTCAATTTCTTCTTTTAATTTGGGAATTTCTCTTTTTAGATTAGAAATTTCTTTCTTTAAAGTATTAACTTCTTGATTTAAATCTGATAATGTGATTTCTTTAACTGGGTTTTTAAACCTTTCAAGAGTTGTACTAAGACTAAATTTCGGTTTTTCTTTTTTACTAGTCTTATTCTCAGTATCTGATGTTAGTAGAATTTTTAATTTTTCTATATATTTTATTTTTAATTTTGGATCTGTTATTTTACTAATTAATTCTATTAATAAATTAGATTCTTCTTCTTGATCTTTGTTTAATACATTTATTGTTTTAGTGGCACAATTACAACTATCAGTGCATCCCATAGTAATGTTTGGTTTACTATCTCCACTATCAGTATTACTATCAGTTGTTGATTGGGAAGGTAGATCTGTATAATGTTCGCTAGATTCATTTTCAATTTTCATTAATTGTAGGATTAATTCAGTATCTTCATTAGAGATCTGTAATTGGTTAAGTTTATTTTTGACTCTACATTCATTTTTATAATGACCTGGTTTACCACAACCGTGACAAATAATTTTGCTTTTATCAAATTTCTTAGTAAACGGTTTATTAAATTTCTTTTTATCAAAAGATTTTCTCTTAAATTTTTGTGGTTTCTTGTAATATTCTTCTTTATTATCTCTTTTACTAAATTTTTTGTATTTATTATTTTTAGTTTTATTTCTGGAAGGAGCTATGGGAGGTAAACCATATTGCTCACAAAAAGTTCCTAACTCATATTTAGCTCTGTTTTTATCTTTACTAATTTGCTTAGTAATTTTGTGGTCAATACACATTTTTAATCCTATTTTTTGTATAACACTTATTATTTCTCCATATGTTAATTCTTCATAATTTATGAATCCTAAGTCTTTACTTAATTCTTCACGAATTTTATGTGCGAATAGATTAGGTAAACCATTAACAAATTTTTCTTTCCAAAATGGTTTATTACTATCATCTCTTAACATAACTCTGGACAGAAATACATCTTTGTACCATCTAAAATCACTCAGAGTTGGGCAAGTTAGATTACTGAGTTGATCATGGATTCTTTCAGTAATGTTACTAGGTGTTCCTATAAAATGTTTTATTATTGTATAAATCAAAGTATTAACTCCGTCAGGAATAAATCCTATCTTTTCTTCAAATATTGGTTGACCATCATTGTCTAATTGATATGCAGTAATTATATTATGTCTAGTATCTTCAGTAAGGTGTTTTTCCCACCAAGATCTTAGGGTTCCTGTAAACCCATTAGTTAGAATTTCAACAATATCACTTTGGTTTAGATGATCAAATGTTGTTATATATGTATTTGCCACCATTGACATATGGTTTAATTTGTTTAATATTTCTTGTTCACTAAGGCCATCTATATTCCACTCATACATTTTATTGGCTGAAACAGAAAATTGATTATCTAGGTTTCTTTCTTCAAATTGTAAATCTGGAGGAGTTGGTCTAGAGTACCAATTCTTCGTTTGTGTTGTGATATTGGGTTGATTAAAACTTAATTTTTTAAATTGATTTTCTATTTCAATTATAGTATCATTACTATCACTATCATTAGGGCTTTCATAAAAGCCTAGGACTCCTATAGTTTTGCTTGATTCTGGTTTATCTAATTTTTTAAATATTTTATCAAGAGTTTTAATTAGTTCTTTATCTTTATTAGGCAGACTTAGATTTTCTCTTTTACTGGGTAAGTTTATTAAGGGTTTTTCTTCACATTCTTTATTTGGATCTGGATATTGTTTAATATCTGAATCTTTAATCTTGTCTTCAATTTTATCTAATTGCTTACCTAAAGAGGCTAGATATTGATTAGTGAAATTATTTTGCTCAATTAATTTCTTCTCATCATTCTTTCCATCAGATATTTTAAATGGTGAAGCTATGATAACCGTATTTTTAACTGGGATTATTATTGTTTCTATAGGGGGATGACTAGATGATACTTTTGTCTTATCTTCTTTAATCCATTGTGTTTTAGTAATTACATTACATTTACCATAGTATCTTTCATACCAAGAATAAAAAGTAATATTTATTTTTTCTTTTACTAGGAATGATTTCCACTTATTAACTACTTTTTCTCTTTCTTCAGGACTATGATTATCTCTAAACTGGTGTCTTTTTAATCTATTTTCTTTTGAATTAAAATCTTCTGTTAAGATTTTCTAATTGATTTTAACTTCTTTATTAATTACTTTTAGTTGATTATTAATAGATCTTGTTTCAAAATCTGACTGTGTAGGAGATAAATGTTCTTCATCTTCTTCGGATTGGTTACTAGATTTATTATAATAGGGTTGACTAGTCTGTCCTTCACTAATAATTCCTTTTAATTTTATATTTTTAATATTTGTTCTACTAAGTAATTCAGAATCTTGTCTAGATGATGTAACTGACCTTGTAGTTATTTCGTCTAACATTAATGATTTTCTAATATTATCGAAGCTTATTCTAACAGTTCCATCTAAATACTGTTTAATATTATCTAGATTCATTAAGTTGTTTGTTATTGGCGCCTGGGGTATTTCATTATCTAAAACCCATTGGCTAGGAAGATTGATATCTTTCCAGAGTATAGTTTTTGGTACTTGAATATTAGCATCATTAGTGCTACTTTGAATTAAAACAGTTTTGTCTTTTGGACATTTATTTAATGCATGAATGTTTAAATTAGTTTTCATTGTTTTATAGTAAATTCTATAAATTAATGCAAGTGGTTGTGATCCCTCAATCATGTGAGTGATTTCACCAGCTGTTTTAATATTTAATGTTAAGGCTTTTAATAAATGGGGGTCATTCAGACTTAAAGTAAAGTCTGGAAAGCAATTAAAATGAACTGGTCCATTATGGAGGCTTGATTCCATAATGCCTAATATACTAGGGACATAGTTTAAATACCTAGCATCTCTTAAACATAAAAGAATACTAGAGTTAATTTCTTTTACTGATAATGGTTTTACTGCTACTTGTATTAATCCTATATGAATAAAATTATAACTTTTCTTTTTATATTTTTTTATAATTTCATTTGTTAATAAAGAATAGTTTTCATGTTCTTTGTTAATAGCATAGATTTTCTCTACTGTTTTTACATTGTAATTTGTTTTAAATTTATCTGTAAAAGTTGACTGATAGATCTGCTTTGGATCTATGCTAGGAATATTCCAATTTCCTAACTCTTGACTAATATTTTCATAACTATGTTCTTCCTGGTTTATGAAATCGGGAATTGCAGGGATCGATGTCATCGGTGACCTTGAGCTAACTGAGGAATTAGACCTAAATAATTTATTCATTGATTTTGTTTTTAACTGATCCTTAATATCTAAGGTGATTCTGGGTTTTTAGTGCATACCTTCTTACCTTATGTCTACACATACCTATGTTTAGCCCTTATCCAACACTGCTCTACCCTGAGACTTACAAAAGGATTACCTGGCAACACTAGGTGGTCTACGGTAAGATTGGTGACTAATACTAGCAGAATAACCAAAAGATAACCAAGAAGCAGTTGTAAACAATATGAATGAACAGATTGCAGGAATAATAACTCAATAACTCAATGATTACCGGGAGGCTCTGATACCATAAGGGGTGTGTAGGTGTGTATAAGCTAAAGTACTGAGGAAGAAGCAGATGATATATGTGTATAAGCTAAAGTACTGAGGAAGAAGCAGATGATATAAGCACAGAAGATGAGATTATAACAACAATATTTACTCAACAGTTTAAACAAATAAGATATAATACTTAAACCAGACAAGTAGTCGGTATGTATCTATGCATGGAACAATATATAACTGAAAATATTATATAACTGGAAGTTACTTGCTATATACAAGAAAAGAAATACAAAACTAGAGAACTAGAGAGAATAGAAGAGAATCCAACTTACAAAGCAGTTTGCATCCTGCCTCAAAACATACAACTGAAGCTCATATATATAGAGCAAATAAAAGAGGGAAAAGAACAGTCTTCCCATTAACTAAACATGTTACTGGAGTAAAAGCAAAAAATTATTCGAGTAAAAACATATTACTTAAGTAAAAGCAAAAGCAAAAGTAAAAGCAAAAGTAAAAGTAAAAGTAAAAGTAATTGGTCAGTAATTTTGTCTTTATTTGACGGCTGACTTTGTCGTTTTGCTGAAGTATTTGACTGGCGACTGATTTGTCGATTTGCTGAAAAATTCTGACTGATGAATAGTAAAAAAGTTTTTACTGTTCATGAATAGTGAATTTTGTTACATATATATATATATATATATATATATATATATATATATATATATATATATATATATATATATATATATATATATATATATATATAGTGTATTAAAATTAGGGGGTCGGTCCCTAACAAGTATATGTTACAGCATACCTTACAACGGGAATCAGTAGGGTAAGGTGAACCTTCTGTGAATCTTTGGGTTCATTTATCCTTACCACATTTAGAGTTAGAGTTAGAGTTTAGTGTATTTTTTCTTACTAACGCGGTAAGTATGCTATAGGGGATACCTACTGTGGACCATTTGTCTAGAAAATAATCAGAAGTTCGATTTGACAAATGGAGCATTTTGATGGACATGAAACCGTTGTAGAATCGCAACTCTACTGTAAATATCTGATTATCGTTTGCTAGCTCTTTGTTATTTTTTGTGTTTCCAAATCTTTTTTTTTCATTAGCTGCACTGTTGATATAGTCTGCAGTCCAATAACCCGGAAGGAGTTGACTGAGTAATCTTGCTGGATCAAACCAGCAGATTAATTTATCAAAATCATGTGCACACTTCAGTTTGTTTTTCTTATGATCGACAATCATGATAGAGTATATTAAAATAAAGATTTAATCATTATCGTTGAGGTAGAATGATACCATATTTACTCTGCATTATCTACTACACAAGAAAGTTGTAAATTAAGTCACAACAATTCACAAGCATGTATAAACATGTGCATCTATGTTACTACGTGTTACGAAATATGTCCCACTCAGTTTTGGTTCCACCTCAGCTCTCTGATGAAGCATCTAATTTCGAAAAAATGTTGAAAAAAGATGGAAATTGTGCCAATAGACCCAATATTATAAAAAATCTAGCGGTAAAAATAAACTTAGAAGCAAAAATACATTGAGATTATGCATCTGACAAAGACATGTATGAGTACAGAAAATCAGCAATACAGCATAAGCAAGTAGATGTGCACCCAAAAAACATATAAACTTTTCTTTCTGTCTCCCACTCTTGCTTTACTTACAAAAGATATTGATCACTTCTACATAATAAAAGTTCTCAAAGCAAACAATAAAAGTATAAACTTCTAACAAAACCATGTATAAATAAAATGAACAATGAATCATTTTTTAATCTTAATGCACAATTTCTTAAAAGTAACTAGATTGAGGTTGCAAGAGCTCAAGCTGGGCCAATAATTTAGCGACTGTCGGTTTCAATTTCAGATCACCCTTCTGAGCTAGCTCAATAAGCACTACTTGAGCAGAATTACCATACTCTATTCTGTGAATCTCAGTTCTAAAAATTCTGTCCAACATCCATAGCCCTTTTTGTTGAGCCTTTACAGTCCCAAACTCCAAAACTTTTATAATGGCTTGGACACCGGATAGTTTTGCGATATAATTGCTTCCTGATTCTGATATTTCATCTTGCAGAAGTGTCGAAAGTGCACCGAGAACTGCTTCATCAGCTTCCCTTTCTGTACCTTCCAATATTTGGATAAGTGGGCGAATTGCGTCTGCTTTGACCAAGCAGAAAGTACTTTTGACAAAACAGTTGCCATTATGGACTTCACAAAAGGCAGCTCCTGCCTGTGAGCCACACAACCAACTTGGCTTTCTTGATTTTCTCAAGGAAACCGAATTCTGTGATAACTGAGCTAGAGCTGTTGCAGCATTACATTTGGCAAGTGATGATCCAATTGAGAGTAATTTCACCAGCACCGGAATGATCCCATTTTCAGCCGAAAAAAGTTGTAGCTTTTTATCAGAAGAAATAGTGAAGCGTATTAGTATAGCTGATATGCTTTCAAATAACCTCGACATTGCATTCGTTAAAATTCCCTGGCTTGAATCCACTATTGTGATTAGAATTGGTAGCAAGTTTGCTCTTTTAAGTGTATCTGTGGCTTTCTTTTCGCTGACAGGCAAGTTACTAATTATGCCAATAGCTGCACTTTTTTCTTTTTCAGACTTTGAAGAAGAAATGATATTTATTATAGTATTGAGATGAGTTTCTCCCACCTGCTCTGACAATTCCTCGGGTGAATCTTTAGAAAGGGTATACATTAATTTCAAGGCAGCAGTCCTGATTTTAGTGTTTGTTTCAACAAGTAAAGGCAGCAGAAGTTGAAATGCACCATTTTCCTTCATTTTCCTTCTAACTTTTGATGCACTAGGGTGTCCAGAAATGCTGTTTAGTGCTTTTAACAGATGATACTGAATAACCGGGCTGCAAAGATTTAGAAGTGAGAGCATTTGAAGAGCGATATCCTTGTTCACTAGGACTGACTCTAACTTGGCAATTCGTGCAAGAATAGCAGATGCTGGTTCGCGTAAAGTCATTAGGACAGATGTCACTGAGAACAGGAGCTGGAGGAGGGATGCTACAATACCTGAAGTGATCAAACGGCTTGTGTTCTCTTTCAAGCTTGACAAATTTTTCAGTGCACTCAAAGCGGACAATTTGGCTTCCAACTTCCCCTCTTTAAACATTTTGACAAGAGGTTCAATTGCCCCATTTTCTCCTATTGAAGCTCTTGTTTGATCTCTTAGTTCCATTCTTGAAAGTGCAGTTGCCATAAGAATCTTGCTCATGTCCGAACCTGGCGACATCAATAGATTCAGTTGGATTTTTTTTTAAAAACTGGACAACAGCCTAAGTGAGCTGTAGTAAATTAGAGAAAAACAATTTAGGTTAATTAGTTACCTTCCTTTAGGTACTGAACTAGTGGCTTAAAGTAACCAGCCTCTGCCATATGCAGTGCATTTTGAGTATTGTTAGACAAAGTATTTAGCAGTTTCCCTGCATCATGCGAAGCTACTTGATCGTCCCCATTAAAAATAGCAACCAGCATGACAATGCACCCCTGGATTCTTCCAATCCTTCTTCTAACCGCAGACACATCAGATAGTGTGTACAATAATCCCACAGCCTCCTTCTGCTCCTCGAGATCTCGTGTCAATGATTTCACCAGGGTTGACAAATGCGCAATGTCTACCATCTTCTCCTGAAATTTTGTATAAAATTTAAAACTAAATGTTAATAAAATGTGTCCAGAATTCTTTAAAACCCCCAATTTTAACACTTCCAAAATATTCAAGTTGTTATCACACAGTACTAGATGTTATTCAGACAAAGTTATAGAGCAAAATTTAGTAAGATCAGTAATCAGTGCGTACCTTGTTTTGATCATTGTACGCTACAAGTGATCTTAATATCCGAATTATGGTCAATCGATTGTAAGGCTTACTCGAACCCAAACGATTAAACAAAACTGGAATAATCCCTTCATCGTTAATCCATTCATCACTGACCTTATTATCACTAATCAATGAATACAATCCCAAAATTGCATATCTAAATTCATCATCATTGCCATACTTAACTTGCATCACAACATCCTCAGTACTTACACAACTTTCGATCTCCTGTAATATTTCATCCTCTGTATACTCCTCTGTACCAAACTCTTCCACAATCTCCTCAGATTTCGAGTCATAAGAGCTGACTGCATCACTACTAAACCTTGCATTCATCATCTCCTTTTGCAAAGACCTTATGTTGTCTTTCCCATCAATCAAGATATCATGTCCTGCAAACAGGACAAGGCCTAATGATCTTCCAAGATTCTGAGTTACTTCTTGGATTTGCTTAACGTGTAACGATTCACTCTTCGGGCTTCTGATCAACACTTTGGCACGTTTCAGCTCGCTCTCTAAAGCTTCCAAGGCCTTGACAATAGGAGGTATGTCCATTAGTTTGTTTTCCTTTATATCCATGAGAACTGGAGGTAGTTTTTCTATCATGATTGAGAAATCAGTAGAAATCACCGACTCTTTCGCTAACGAAGAAACCTCATCAGCAGATGCTTGTAGCTCCAAAACCAGGTCACATAAACTCTTATAATCTGATTCTGCTAACATGTTGGTATCAGTTGTCTTCATGTAAGCAAAGATAATTTACAGCATGTACTTATCTTTGTAAACTTATGGAAAGTCAGTGAGGGAAATGCAATAGTCAGAGATAAGTGATGAGCTATGTGTATTTCATATTTATGAAGAAACTGAGCATGGAAAGTGCTGTGTGAAGAAGATAATGAAAAAGGAAGACTCGGTAAAATCAGAAACTTAATTCTTGGGTCTACTCTTTTGTCATCTTACTTCTTTCAAACGTAAAACACAAGGTATATATAATAATACTAGACTTATATTCAAACTAGAACCGATTTAAAATAAATTTAATAAAATCTGTAATTTGTTTAGCTGAAATGATATGTTGGTCAGAAATTAATAGTGCGAGTTTATAATGAGGTGTGTAGAAAATGATATGTGAAAACAACCTTTGAGGCAATAAAGAAAGTGCATGTAAAACAAAATGGGAATAAGGGCAACCGTTAGCAAAAGAAGGTATCAAAGTTGTCATTTTAGCGAGAAAGTTGGTTCTCGACAAGCGAATGTTATTAATCATTTATTCGTTATACTTTTTTGTAGATAAAAAAATTACTAAAATTGCGCTAAGAAACCCTCTTACATTTACATAATTTTTAATATTAAATCTATTCACATAAAATTATAACGGATAAATGATTATAACAATCAGATTAGACCCTGATAATAATACATATATACAACTGAATATATGCAACGAACTCTATATGTTTCAGAATTTTGACTAGTAAAAGAGTGAGGGAAAGACCAAGTCAGCTGCCACTATGAATTAACGTGTTTTCAAGTTGAGAGTTTGAAAGGGTTCATTTTGAGGGGGGCCAAGGACGGCCATATATTTTAATATTATTGCTGTTTGGTGGGGTAGCTCGATTTTAGCAATCATTTATTACTGAAACTGGTATCTGAAGATTGTCTGAAGTGTACAGTATAACTAAATGTTTCTAGAACTTGTTTCAATATATAAAATCTTTGCTACAAAGTACAAATGTTGCATTAGTTTACCCCTTTTATGGTGGTAAGTGGTAACATGACTAACATGGTGACATTGGATGGGAAACATTTAGCTGTGCTGAAAAAAAAGCCTTAAATTTAGATTAGTGTTTATTAGGAGTGGATCCCTTCTCTTCGAACAACATTAAATCGATTGATCCAAACTTCCATTTTTTCGTATGTATATTTTTATCAAGATAATGATCATTACGCGAGGTCATACCCGGCCGGGGGCCTCGATGTTCAAGACATAATTTAATTTTTCGCAAGTAGATTTAAGTTTCGAGACTACATCACAAAATTCATCAGCTTACTGATTCTAATCCTTTGTATTGGTCACTCGACTTTTGTACCTAATTTTAAGTGTTTTGACCATATAATTAGAACTGATATTTTTTTAAATTTTCTTATTTTAAATAAAAATATAATACTTAAATTTTAATTCACAAAAAGAAAATTTAAAAAATATCAATTCAAGCACATAAAGTGTGAAAAGTCAAACGACCTACAAAGAAGAACAGATGGAGTAATAAAGAACGGCGGACCGTTGTTAGGGCGAGAAAATGCCCATAATATCACAAATTAATAAATCAAGTGTCATATATATATATCTATATATATATATATATATATATATATATATATATATATATATATATATATATATATATATATAAATTATCGGGAATAGGTTCCTTCTTAACATATCTTTTTCGCATACATGGTATGCGTATTATTTCCCAATCACATAATCACCCAGAGATAAAATACATTGTTGTTCTAATCAAATCAACGGGTTTCTCACACACCCTCGTCTTAGGCATCAACCTAATCTTGTCAATTAATATCAATTTAATATATTTTTCACATACAGTGACACACAAACGTAGGTCGATTGAATTGAGTTCAGTAATCTAACTTAAATCCCTTGTTATGAAAATTGAATTGAAGGACTATTTGTATAATTTGGAGGAGCAAAAAACGGTGATGAAAAGCGATTTTTGATGGGGTGATGATGAGGAGGGTATAGTAGGGAGAGCAGAATATGATGGGAATGAGGGGATTAAAATTCTAAAGAGAATCAATAAAGGGGGTTTGATGGTATAATGGAAGGTGTGTGTATTAGTGTATACAAGTGTGAAATGCAGTTGGGGCATCTCTGAGCAAGTGCACATTTTCCTAATGCATGTACAACAACGTATTATGATGTGTGTGTAGCTTGAAAAAATTAAAAAAATAACACAAAACCGCAAACACGCAAAATGAATATGCGTGTATAGTACACACATTCTTTATGTGCCTAGTCAAAGTCATAATTTGGTCGGTTCTTCCGACAAATGTCATTTTAGTTATTATTTACTTAAAAAATGATATAATGGTCGTTCTAATAGGGTTAGGGTGGGTTATGTTAGAATATATATGTATATCGTAGTTAGTAAAATAAAAGAAAAAGAGAGATTTTATTTTGGAGTTCCAGAAATGCATGAACAAATATTATTCTCATCTTGCGTATTTTTTTCTATGGTAAAAAGCACAATATATAGGATTTTCTTACATAACCTCCCCTCTTAATAATTAGCAGCCCACTAAAATACTAATTAATTCCATAATACAAATATTTGTAACTTACCAATATTAAATCATATAATCAATTCTTTAAATATATAATCTATATATTTATTTTATTTGATAAAATAAGTCAAATATAACATCTCCCACTTGACATATTTATCAAATATTTTTCATAGCTCCCATATTTTACATATAATATACAATTTATATATTAACTCCCACAATTCGTCAGAATAATATTCAATATGTCATTCACTTAATATTCCAGAATCTTATCGAAACAAAATTTTAAATAAATTTTCTAAAATTCCCTTTTTAGAATTCCACATTTCTTAGTGAAAATATATACATGTCACATTGTAACTTTCACTTATTGAAACACATTCATATTTCTTACTTTTCCAACGTCGGCTTCACCAAAAAATAGTTATTAGAAGTTGAATTCTTATTATCATCGTCACCTTTGAACTGCACTGTAATAATTAATTACTTCAGGCAAATCTGCCTACTATACCAATCTTCTGTGCAACTTTATTATCCTTTCCACAACCTCATAATATGTTTGATTAAGATTGCTTTACTATCCTTCTTATGAGATTAACTTAATATACCAAGCCAAGTCAATCGATTGCACAACATAAAACACATCGAACTTTCAACTACTTGCGTATATGATACAACAACTAATTTCTTTTCCACATTAATCGTTTTCCCCATCATTCTCCATGGGGTTAGCGTCAGACTACACTTTTACATCCTAAAATGATTAAATTTTTTTTATTCAAATAACTTTTCTGGTTCATACTCAATATTCAAATATCACATAATATGGATTCCTTTAGCATATATGTTGGACCAAATCAAGCCTTCTACTGTATTTTTACTTGTCTTAATGTAACACATGTAAAGCTTCTATATTAGGATGTGTATTAGTATGTTTTAATGTACTTGCAGATAGAAGCATGTTTCTACTGTAAAGTCAATGTGTAAATATGAGTCAAGAATAAGGGTTGATAGAAGATTCAAGTCTGAATCATGGCATCAAATAAATGAAGACTACATCAAATAAGATTTGTAGTGGAAAATGCTCCAAGTCAAGTATGTGGTCGAGAAGTCATCCTGATAGAGAAGTCTCATGTGAAGCTGGTAGAGAAGTCTCATAACACTCAAGTAACTCAATAGCAATTGAGAAATTAGAAGTGATCAAGAAGTCAAAGAAATTGTAGTTATTCGAGAAGTGTGAAATGACATACATTCAAGAAGTCAAGAATAACAATTCGAAAAGTTAGCTATTGAAGCAATCGAGAAGTTGAGGAAATGGGTCAATCGAGAAGTGTGTGCAGTTAAGTCATTCGAGAAGTCTAGTCCAATCCAGAAGTCATCAAAAGTAGTGTGCAATCGAGAAGTCTAGACATTCGAGAAGTGATCAGTTAAATACTAATCGAGAAGTCTCAAAAGTACTCGACAGAGAAGTTTATCTCGTGACTTCTCAAAGCAACATCAGTTGAGTATTCGAATGTTTTAAGAGGCTAGTTTCAAGGAAAGTTGAGGAAGAACAAGATAAGTAATTTGAAGCATTGTCATGATCAGGTCAGTCAAACCTGTGAATATAATGACAAGTCTGCAATGCATCTTGGAAGAAGAACAAGACAAATACAGAAGAGATAAGGCTGGAAGCAAAAGATTGTCAAAGAATTGTGTTAGATAGAAATAGATAGTAGTCAAATATAAAGTGTTCATTGTCTGTTTCTAGTTTTAGCATAACTGTCTAGTGAAAGCATGTGCCAAAAAGACATGTTGTCTATATAGCTTAGACACAACCTCATTAGTAAGTATCAAGTTGAATATTATCAAGTGTATTCAAACCTTGTATATTTCAAGATCAAGAAGCTGAGATTCATATCAAGAATCTCAGATTGTAGCAATTCATTCTAATACACAATTAGATTGAAAGTTAACTTTGAGTGTTTATTTTAAATTACAAATTTCTTAAGTAAACACTGTTAAGTTAGTAAAATTACAACATTTATTTAGCAGTTCATAACAAGCATAAATCAAAGAATAAAAAAAAGTTCTAAACCATACATTCACCCCCCCTCTGTATAGTTTCTGTAGGTTCTCATTCCTAACAATACAAGATATCACCCAGTAACAATATATTACAAATACTGATCACACAGTAAGGAGCTCCCACTTTTCAAACTTTAAAAAACAATTATCCAAACTTATATTTGCCAATATCAATTTAAACTACAACCACACAAAACTTCAGATTACAATATCTACGCATTTTCTTATTGGACCATCACCATCTCTCTTAATTTATAGACCTCGTGTTCTTATGTTTTCAACCTAAAATCTTTTAGGTTACTTTATATATATTTCATCTTAACTCCCCGTTAAGACATCAAATAACTATTGTTGATAAATTTTTATCATAAGAGAACACATTTTCATGTGGTCTATTCTCAGTTTTGCAATTAGATGGATAAAAAAAATCATCAACTTCATATTTTCATTTCAAAATTCATGTATAACCACATGAACTTTCTATCCTTAAGTAGAGTACATAACCCCCACATTTAATTTGATTCGATGGACTTGATTTCATATTTCACAACTTCTATTAATAAATTAAACTATTACGATTTTATCATCAACCATGAACCATATAGTGGTGCATTATCAATATTCATATTCGGTTCATTTAACTCAATCGAATATAAT
The DNA here is from genome assembly GCA_028671895.1 of Oenanthe sinensis. Taxonomy (NCBI): domain Eukaryota; kingdom Viridiplantae; phylum Streptophyta; class Magnoliopsida; order Apiales; family Apiaceae; genus Oenanthe; species Oenanthe sinensis. The sequence goes on from CM053814.1 coordinate 26,777,052, forward strand.
TCAACACGTTTCTCAAAATATTCTCTATTTCCACATGAAATACATATTTTTCATTTCCTTTTGTGTTCTCTATTCTGAGCACCACAAAAAAATCATTTATAAAATTATCTTTTTCACCGATAAATTTTTGATTGTCTTAAAACAATCTTATATTACCCTATCCTTTTTCGGCCTTGATTAACAAAACCAGCACCATTCAAATTTTCAAATTCAACAAAATTTTAATAAATTAATAAATTTTCCATTCAAATCTATCAACATGATTTAAATAAAATATAATTTCACAATCAATCTTACCACAAATATATAACACAAACAAAATGGTATTTACATTTTTCGTGCACTCTTTTCCGAGCATTATATAAAATTTAAATACAGTGTTGTCTTTTTCAACGATAATAATCATAATTGTACCAAGACAATTAATTTCTTATTTATCAACTTCACACATATTGGTGTCATTTCTTGTGATCCCTTTATTGAGCATTATTAAAATGTTATATCGATTGGCTAAAACATGGAAACGGACAACTGATATTCTCCGACCTTGCAGTGAGATTAGATGATCAAAAGAAAAAAAATGAACTAACCATTTAAAACTATTATAAAAATAAAAAGAATAAAAAAAACTACACAATGAATATCAAAAAAAAATAAACATTTAATTAAACTAAGACATGGGATAAACAAGTAAATAATTAACGTCAACATATAATATACAACACATGTCAGATAAATACAGGTAGCAATATATATTAGCAGCAACTATGACTATATAAGAAAATGTAAGCACTGAGACATGGTATAAACTAGTATGATATATAAGGCTATAAAAAAGAATTTTAACAAAAAAAAACTAAAAACAAGTGGTATGTTATTCCTAAGAACAATGTCAATATTTGGAGAATGGGGTGTTGAATACAAATATTAAAACTTTTTAGGACTTTTAATATTTGCTCTTGATGTTTGATAGATTGAAAGAATATGTTTGAACAAACAACTGAAAATTAAAATGAACAAGGAGAGATTTAAAAATTACTGATGAATTGGTTTTTCGATCAGATATATATTTTTGCCCAATGTTCCTAGGTTAAAGATAACCTAGCTTCATTTTTACAAAGTTAGAAAGAATCAACTGATCTTACAATGTGCTCTTGAGCTTGATCAGTTGATTGTAGAAATATTGTCTAACTTCTATATATATTTTTTCTAAAAATGTTGCTACACTTGTTTATATACTACAAGTGTATTTTACAATTCCTATTCTAGGATTGTTTCTATCTGTCTCTCTTTTTCATTTTTCCTTTTTAGGAAAACAGACTTGAAAGACAGTTACTGATTGAGTCTTCATAGCCACCCTAGGCTGTCTTCCATAGCTGTGCTTTTGTTCTCTGGATCTACAACTGATAGAATTTCTGTGTTGTCACAATCAACTGATAATTTGCTGTTAAGCATATCAATTGATTCATCCTTTAATCCATCAACTAATGTTCTTCTTCGATTGATCTTTACATCCATCGATTGATAAGGAATGACCTATCGACTGATAAATGATATCGATCGATATATATTAATCGATGGGTCTTCACATCAGTTGATTGTCTTCAATTCCTGACTTGGCTTCTTCAATTGATCTCTCATCCGTTGAGGCTTCAATATCAATTGATCATCCTTCACTTGTGCAATTTCCTATCTTCAAATAATTATAATTTGACAGTTTAATTTACACATCAATTGATGATCTATATCAATCGACTCTAACATCAATTGATAAGAATAATATCAATTGATTTACACCTTATCGATTGAAATAGATTAAGTACACCTATGCTACAGTTGTAATTATCAGTTGACTCATATAAACATTTCAACTGATAAATGGTTTCCTGGTCAATTGATATTTATAAATTTCATATCAATTGATCAGTTACTTAATACAAAATTTCTATGATTCTAAGATTAATGTTATCATCAAATTACATGTAGATTCCTAACATGGTCATAATTTATACGAAAAATAAGTAGAATAAAACACATAAATCAAGGATATGAATAATATAATACACTATGCATGATATAAAAAACTAACCACAAAAACTGGATATTAAAGCATGCAAATCGTATACATAAGACAAGATACTTATATATATGCTCAAGAGGATTTTATGACAAAAACAAGGTTAGTAAGTGGGTCGGAAATCATTCTTGGGAAACATGTACTCAGCACATGGCTAAGTTTGAGATAAGCTTTAATATGTCAAAAAAAATCAGCTGTTGCGACAACAACGGCTGCGATGGCTCTGATACCAATGTTAAGATATATATTTATATCGTAACTAGAAAAACAAAAGAAAAAGATAGATTTTTTCTTGGAGTTCTAGAAATGCATGCATGAACAAATACTATTCTAATCTTGCGTATTTTTTTCTATGGTAAAAACCACAATATATAGGCTTTTCTTGCAAAACCTCCACTCCTAATAATTAGCAGCCCATTAAAATACTAATTAATGCCATAATACAAATATTTGTAACTTATTAATGTTAGGTCCTGGAGATCGTAGAGGGGGGGGTGAATACGATTCCCAAATAAAAATCTGACTTTTATTTATTTTTGGGACAACATAAAAATTACTTTGGTTCAAACCCAGGTACTGTTCATCATCTTCTTCAACCTCAAGAACACCATTAAAATAACCAAGATAATGAACGGTAAATCATCCAAAACACACAACACAACAAGATCCAAGAATATAACTTTATATTCATTGAAGTGGGGTAGATGCTACAAACAAGTTCAAGAACATAAGCTCAAGAACACAACAAAGAAATGATTTTTGGCTCCTCTAAAAATATTACAAATTCTAGATCTAGGAGACAAAAATCAAACCTATCTTCTAAACAAGATTTAGCAATGTTTACAATAGAAGATAGATGAGTGGTATGACAAAGAAATTCATGGCCCCATAATATTAAAGTATGAGTTCGGCCATGGGGGAGAGAGAAAATAATTTTCTCTCTCTCTCCCCATTTCTTTTTCATCCGAATACTCTCTCAAAAAAATGACTTGGGTTTTTTTTCTTTATATATTGAAAAAGGTGTTACTTTGTTTTTCCACCTTTTACTTTTGTCCACTCAAATCATATCTTCAAAGTCATGTGCCAAGCATGCCTTTGGAAATATTTAATATAAAAGTAATATTTAAATAAATATATATAATATAAATAAAGAGTGTCTTTATTTATAAAATATATAAATAATTAAATAAATACTTTATTTAATTAAATTAAATATTTCCATTCCACTCTTCAATTTGTGTAGACTTCCTTATCCAAATACTTGGCCCCGTATACGTGACTCCACCACGTCCAAGTATTTGGCCTTCAAATTTGTGAAGCTTTAGTAAGATCCAATCAGGTTGTGCCGTCTGTCCCTTATCCATTAGGCTGACATTTCTCCAACACTGATTTACCACCTTTGTTGATCCTCCACTTGACTCAAGAAAACCAACAACTTTAGAATGATTAAAACCATATTAACCGACGAGAGCTTGCCTCCAATGTCCTGACACTTGATGCAACGGTCTGGTTCATAAGTGACTAGTCTTGATAGGGGCTCTTGATTCCTAACATGATTCCACATTCTTCTTTGCAAACCTTACTTGTTGCTTCGATTGTAATGCACTAAAATCTTCATAGACTAAGACAATCTTCTGTAGCTTCCACATCCTTGAATAGATGTCAACATCTTTTATTCTCCACTGAGGCCTGAACATGTTAATGAACTTCTTCCAGTGGGCTTTAAGTCTGTAGATGATCCTTTGATACTTTGTCTTAATTGAACTCTGTGATCCAAGATTTCTGTGCACCTGCATATTATTACATGTCCTATTCTATTGTTGAGTTATCATCAACCATTACATAGAGATTACATTTAGCATTTCTAGTACACATGAAAGTGCAGTGAGTTACTTCCCTTCACTCCTATCTCCCCTTTCAATCTCCCCCTATTTGGTTGATATGGAATAACAATCAAATACTATTTCCATTTACAATTTCCCCCAAAAGCAATTAAATAAAATTAGCTACTAGAGGATAACTCAACTAATATACAAGAAACAATTAAAGTACTGGACATGAAAATAATATACAAAAGGTTCTGGAAAGATATAATCAGTTAAATCCAGATTTCCTGAGTTGCTGAAAATGAATGATGAATTTCTGAATTTCATTTTCCTTTAGCTTCCTCCACTTCAATGTTCTTCAAAGATGGGGTTCTTTCAATAAAGAAACAAATCATTAGTAAAGACTTCTGAACAATCATTCTCGTTCATCTTGCAATTCGAACTAGAACATACAGCTCTCTATGTTCCCCATAAGAGGTCAACTCAATCTCCCCTTAAGGTTGTTCTCTCTTGGAATGAAAGTCATTTTCGCTTTTTCTTCAGGATGTTCTATTTCCAGGAAACATATTTTTCTTTCTTCCCTGCACTATTCCACTGACTTCATCTATCACTGAAACAAGAAATAGAACACACTTGGACACTTCTTAGATGCCCCTTGAAAATCTCCTTCACATTCTTCTTTACCCAGAAAACTTCTACTTAGCAAAAACTCCCCCTGAGTTGATACTCTTCAAAGAAATCTTCAATTTCATTCATTGATCGTGCTAGAAAGAATTCTTCTGCCGAACCTCTCCTAAGAATGTTTCAAGGACAGATCTTCAAACAAATAGAGCAAAATCCCTTAGATATCTTTTCAGAATAAGATATAGCATTGCAAACCAAGATGTTAATATTCTCCATAACTTCTCCCCCTTAGTACAACAAGTAACTTCTTCCCAATTGACAAAAAGTAACTTCTCCACTTCAGACGAAAAATCAGTTAAATCTACAACACCTTTAGGAATTAGGCTCCAACCAATTACTAAGAAACTCCCCCTTAGTAATTTCTCCCTTGCATCACTAAGGTTTAAATTTCATCTAATTCTCCCCCTTAGTTCATGCAAGCTCCAATCCACCCTTGTGTCTTTAGATATCCTCTAAGTAACCTCCACAAGATAGGATTGACGGATCTCATTTCTTGTATCACCAAGAGATCTCGTTTCTTGTATCACCAAATTCTCCCCCTTAGTTGAGAATATCCTTTAAAATAATAAAAGTATCATTTACATCCAATCGAATAAGAAACTCTCTTTCAATTGAACATAAAATCCTCCTTAGGCCTAAAAATTAATGTCTCCCCCTTTGAGATTGAGAACAACATGAATTAATAGACCCAAAGGTAATAGTTTGGACATTCCCACTAAGCTTCAGCTAGACTCTTCTTCAGCTTGTCTTCCAGAAAAGAATCTCTTCAACATTTCAGAGCTGGAAAATTCAGTAACAGGATTTAAGCATAGTAGCAAGGTTAGTGTTTGGTCTATGGTTTCCTCACTTCTACTACGTTCTGTTGGTGTTTACACTTTCAAGCGTAAGTGTTCCACTCATTTCTCTCCCTATTTCTCTCACTCAAGTGTATCACTCCCTCACTTCACTCAAGTGTTTCTCTCCCTTACTTGCACTCATTCCATTTATAGCAATTTGTACCTGCAAGTAAATCTATGCTAGTCTCACCAAGATATTTTGGATCGTTGACTGTAGCATGTTGTCGATCACTAAAGATCTAGGTTCTGAGATGGAATCTCAGACAGGGTTTCAGTTAGGCCGTCACCCAACTCACCATGAGCAAATCCATGCACACGTGGCTCGTCGTCGGGGAATAACCCTTCTGAAATTGGAATTTCCTCCATTCCAGGAGTGACTGAAATCCCAACACCCTGATCCTCAAAAGACTCATCAAATTGGTAAACCAACTGAATCATAGTCTATGAGTTGTTGCTCAGCTACTTTCAGCATCAACAATCTCCCCATATGCAAATCCATGCACTGGATCGTTGAATGTGGTATGCGTACTAGCAGCCATCTAAGCATCAACCGACTCCCCATATGCAAATCTATGCACTGGATCGTTGACGGTGATATGCCTTTAAGTTTTGAGCGATCCATGTATTCCAGAATTTGAATTCCTGGGAGAGTAGACGTGTACAAACATCTCTCTCAATCACCTGTGAAGATGAATTAACTCACTATTTTCAGTCATGGAAAACTGTTAGTGATTGCCTCTCAACATCAACAGATTGCTCTGTGGATGTGAAATCCCGTTAGGGAACTAGGACTGTTCCTCCTAGGAAGGTTGACAAGGATTCTAATATATGGCAAGAAATCCAAGTTTCCCTCTAATGCCTGTGAAGGCGGCTCAACAACTTCATTCACCATGAATGGTAAACACAGAAGTTTAGGGGTTTTACCTATACCTCACAATGTGCACTTCTTGCAATGTGTCCTCATAATTGTAAGTCCCAAGAGAGGCTAGAGAACTGTTAGGTCCTATAACATCCCTTAGAAACAAAAACTTTAGGATTACCATCAGCGTGAATACTTTTGGTGTGCTTGACTCATTACAAGGTGCTCTGGCTGACGAGCGAATTTTCAATGAAATCACCCTGTTAAGAGAGTTCATTCAGAAACGGTTGAATTGCCTTTTCAGCTCTGCATCCTTTTGAGAGAATACAGATGAGCTACAGATACCTCAATTTGTATACTTCTTTCCTTCTCGAGAGGTAGAGCTGTGGGTGCACTTCCGACACATCCTTATTTGCTGCATCAAGTGCAGTTTCTCCCTTAACAACCGCTAATCTATATAAGTTCCTTATATCACCAAGGGTTGAAAGTTTGAATTAGAATGATAGCGTTTGGTACTAAGGCCTTGGTTAGAAATTGATGGATTATTCAACTTCTAGACCTTCCCCTATAGCCACTTAGGCCAAGCCATTACGGCTAAATAGATAGAGTTGATCAGAGCTATATAAAATTTGGTAGAGTATGATTAAACTTATTCTCTATTCCTTCTCAGAAATATAGCATCGGAGCAATGTGTCCTCAAGAAACAATGCACTAGAGCTAAAATGTGGGAATTAATAAAGAATAGGTAAAAGAATATTAAGCCAAATTTCATAAACTCATAATTTTGAAAAAAAAGTTTAACAGATTAACAAAAGTGTTCTTTTTGAATTTCTCTTAGACAAATATCCAATTGAAATTCAACTCTTTTAACAAAAACATTTTGATTAATAACTCAAATCTATTTCATCTTGCTCACTGTATGTTTTCATAAATTGTTTTGCAATTCATTCTTATCGGATATTATCTCCGACTTAAAACATAAATCATTTAAAAAAAATCGAATGAATGCTTTAGTCATACAGTCCAAGGCACTAATCCCAAAGCAAACAACCATTGTTTTAATACTACAGGTCAATGTGAAACAGACATTAACAAGAGTTTTGAAAAATGTTTTACCAATGGTTGATACCTCAAGATCAAAACAATTTACTCAAATAAAATAGCCTGATACCATGCAACCTCAGTTACAAGTTATCAAGTAACTTTATTTAAACAAATCGTGGAGAGAGAAAACAGTTTTCATTACAAAACATTTAGAGAGAGAGAGGATATATGATTTTGAAATTGAAAGATAATCCTCAATAAATGTTCTCTTTCAAAGAAAACTTTTAGTGGCTTTTCATTTTCTGGCAAATGAATGCATGTTTAGATAAAACATTTTTCACAAGAAATAGACAAAAAATTTCTTTATGCATTCAAGTTCTAAAGAATGAAAAACATATGTTAATACTAATGAATTATCAAAGATATGAATGACAAGACATTCAAAAGTACTAACATCATTCAATCATTTTGTAATAAAATGCATATTACTACAAAATAATCAAGCACATAAGATACTTACATTATGCTAGACAATTACCATTTGTCGCTTGAAACAAACACATATTGCAATATAGATCATGGTAATTCTAAAGCATAAAACATAAGCATCCGCTAAACACTGAACATACATTGACCGAATGACAGCATTTAACTTCTTACACTACATCTCAACAATTATCACATAAGCATATTGAAAATACTCATGACAATCAGAATGTATGTAAGCTCGAGGTACTAGTTGCATCAGAGATCAAATACCTTTAAATATTAATGTTAAAATTTATGATCTTTGACAACCCCTCGCGATGTTGTAACTTACTTTCTATATCAGTGTTTTTGAAATAATCTTTTTATCACTTAGTGCAGAAATTCTAAGTGATTTCACTAATATAAAAAGAATGACAACTAATATTAATGGATTTTGCAAAAGACATGAATTACATCACTTAAACTACATATTAAGTGGTTCCATTAATATTAGCATTAAACAATTAAGAGTAAATAAAATTACAATTAATTAATATATACAAATACTTATGCTGAAACATTTGATACATATAGCATGAATAACATATGACAGCACAAAGTACGAGATCCTGGATATAAATTGACTATACAAAGAGATGCTACAATGTTAGGTCCCTAGGTCCCGGGTGATAATAGGTAATCTCATAATGATAATATTGAGTCCCGGGTGGTCACACGCCAACCATTAATCAGTTCCTAGAGATCGTAGACATCTAAATAGCATGAACACTCTCTATAAACTTTACATTTAAATAAATCAACATTAGACTAGAGTGACATACCTTAGTCAGTAGAGCTTTTACTGGTGTATGATCGTTGAATGAACAATTACTCCTCTTTGCCCTAGAGATCGAACGTTTACTCCTTTCGAGATCGAACGTTTACTCCTTTTGGACAGGAATAACTTTTCAGCTACCAGTTAACATTGTTCCTCGAAACAATACCACGCTCATCCAGACGGAAACTGCATTACCTTCCGCACCCAAATATTTTCTTGTAGATATTGGTCTTGGCAGCAGCTTCACTAAACTCAGCACTCTAGAAACCAGTAGTCTTGACACTAGCAGAGTAGAACCTTCAAAAACTCCGAACTACCCTTCAGCTTCTGTATCAATACCAAGTCTTCATGTGGATTGATTCCTTGTGCTAAGTGTATCTGCCTCTGGTTCAATTGAGTTAGTTCCTTGATTCGAACCCTCCTCAATCTTGATTAGTTAGTGCATCTTCAGTCTTCATTGAATTCACTCAGAAAAACCAATGAAATACTCTTATACATGCACGACCAATCACTACTCTACTACCCAGATTCATCAAGAACTGACTCTAGGAAATGTTGTTACACAAAACCCTTTGTCATGACAGATATGTCCTTAATGTTTCCTTAGATATTCAGTGGGTAGAGTAGTCCTCTTCAAATATGATTGAGATCATCTTGCATTATTTTTAAATTGACAATTTCCTTTCTAATATGCAATCACTCAATCTGGATCACTCAGTGCTCCTAAGAATCTCAACTCTTACTCAATGAGCACTGCTAGCCTTTGAACATCAAACACGAATAGTTGATCCAACTTACTGATGCTCCCCCTGTGATGCTGCTTGCAGCTTTTCTTCATCTGGTGTCATCTGATCTTGAGCCCTAAACAGGATGTCAACCTTTAGAAATTCAAAGCTAAAATCAAACGAATGATAGGGAGCTTAATGATGTTGTTCACTGCATCTAGATCATCTTAAATCAATCACAGACTCTGTGTAAGCTTCTTAACTCCAAATAAGATAGCCCTCCATCACACCATGTGACTTCAGGCATGATTAATCTTACTTGATGTCTTCTCTTTACATTTGTTGATTAGACTTGCTATGTCAACTGATTCAGCCGTAGTGAATAGGAAACCTTAAGTCTATCCATTATCCTTATAATTCCACTCAAGGTCTGGATTTCCCTATTAACTCCTCCATTTGGTCATGAAGTCCGGAAACTGAACTTTACTTTAGAATACTCCTTTCAGTGCAGACATAACATAGAACTTCGTTCGTCAACAAATTCCATTACCTGCCCTCAAAGTGTTCTTACAACAATCTGCCTAATCCTTTGAATGTGATTAATCACTGAAATGCTTCATCTATCGAATGCATGAACAAACACCAAAACTAAACAGGGTAGTCTTTGACTTGACTTCCCTTCAACTGACATACTTCACTAATGTCCTTCTTAAAAGAATTTCATTAGAAGTAGTCCTTTCTCACCAACTTCATCTTTACCGTCGAATCCGTTATCTTGATAAACCAAGTATTAGTTGATAAACCAAGTGTGAGAGCATCACTTGTTGTTACAGCTAATTCCATTCTGATAAACTTCAACGAATAGTTGACTTTTATCATATGCATTACATTTCGTGTCAGCAATAACCTCACTTCCAGTAGAGTGAGCTTCTATTTCTCTTGACCTCGATCAATACTGTTTATCCTCGAACTGATATTAGGAAACCCTTCGCAAAGAATTCCCTAGGTCTTCCTTAATATTGTGCTTCAGATCATTCAAGAGAAATAGGTAACCTTGCTTAACCATTTGAATACCAAAGCAAAAGTAGTTACATGCCTCGAACATGAAAATGTCAGAGATATATAACTTGTACATGTTGAAAGATACTCTGCATTCACAAATGATTAAGACACGTGGTCCTCAATTTGATTGAGTCCAAGGGTTAGAGATATTTCTAAACATAGTTAACAACAAAGCATTCAAGTTCAACATGCTCATTCTTATCTGACTGATCACTCCTCATCTATATCAGCCTTAACAAGTAGTCTTGGCTATGAGCTCAGTGATCCCAACCTAACTTAAGGTGGACTAGCAGTCTATAAGAATCATGTCGTACATATGTGTAGTCATAGAAGAATCAATCACTCAGATTCCTAATTCTTCTAATTCACCTTTGTTGTTCACTTTAACATTATATTATCTCTAATTACCTGAGTTAATTTAAATTTAAAAAATTAATTCATGGTTTATTAAACTGACCCCTAGGCAATTCCCAAAATAGAAACAAACTCATCTTAACAAGCACATGATCAAATATAACATTTAATATAACCATGCGAGTATAAACAGATTATAGACAATGTAGACATCAAGGCACTTAGCATGAAGCAAATACTCTTTCAGGTAAATGTACCCCTACAAATACCTAAGACTCTATATGCTAACATGATCAATTATCGTAAAGCAAGCATTAAATCACATAAGATCTAATCATGAAGTCAAATACTGAAAAACAAGCAACACTAACAAACTAGCATAAGTTATCTAATTTATATAGAAATCAAGGTGAGACATGCATTACATCAAACTTATAATATAATGCAGTTCAGCATTTAATACTCTATAATTGAATTAAACAAGTATAAACTAGTTAGAAAGTATACCTGAGCGATGCTTAGCATTCCATCTCGAGTGATAATCAATTGATCCAAATCAATTTCCATTCTACTGACACTCATGGAAGTATCCTCGCATTTGACCTCAATAACCAATGATGTTCCTACTTCAACCCAAATTGATACCTGATTGTTCTGCTTAAAGACCCCGACATAGAATGTCTCATGTTCTGCTTGAAAAGATAACTCTTCTTTGTATGTGTAGTAATAACCCCTTGATTATCATATGTCAGTGATAATCAAACCTTGTGTATTTCAGCCACTGATGTCCTTTAACCAAATCTTCAATTGTTGTTTTGGTTCTTTGACCGATAAACTGAATTCCTTTTCAAAATCCCAAATTCTTCAGATATTGATTCGAAAACCACTGATCGAAGACTCTTCCCTAAATGAACTAATCCCCTTTCAATAACCAAATGATCCACTGAGTAGACCGATGTAGAAATACATCTCCAATGGTAAGATCAGGTCTCAACTCCATTAGAATGTTCTTCAGTCAGTTCGTTTGTCCTCAACGAACGAAGAATCAACTCCTGTTGTTTCGTTTAATAAAACATTTTGTTCAAACAGAAGTATTTAATTTTTTTTTAGGAATTTAAATAATCAAAATAAATTGAAAATGCATTTTTGATAAATAATAATAAATTTCTCAATTTCAAATTATAAATAAAATAAAATTCGAAAAGAAAGTTTTGATATAGAGATAACAAAATTTTCAAGGTATATTAAATAATCCTGAAAAAGAAATTATTTCAAATCAAAATTAATTTCCAAAGAATTTTATAGAATTTATAATCCAAAACAGTTTCAATTATAATTAAAATAAAACAGATTGAAAATATAAGTTTGATATAAAAATAATAAATTTTCAAGTCATCTTAGATATTCTTGAAAATAAATTATTTCAACCAAAATGATTTTCCAAAAAGTTTTATGAGATTTATAATTAAAACTTCTATAAAAAATAAATTATTAAACCTCAAAAATAATTCTCAAAATACTTTTAAGAATGTTAAACTCAAAAGAAATTAAATTGGATTTTAAGATTAATTTTAGTTTTTAAATTAATAAAATTCTTAACTAAGAATATTAAAAATATAAAATATTTGACTCTAAAATTTAAAAGAAAATAAAATATTTTCCAAGATGTAAAATAAACTTGAAAAATAAATTATTTAAATTAAAAAATTATTTTCAAAATATTTTATATAATTAAATTCAAATTTAATTATTAAATTAATTATTAAACTAAAAACAATTTGAGAGAAAAACAATTTTTGTTTTAAATAAAAGTTAAGCTATGTAGCCATGTGTCATGTTGAAACAGCCTTCTAAGAAAAAAAATTCTACATAGAAATGTTCTACATAGATTCCATCTCGAACATCCAAGTCGAACATCCTATCTCGAACATCCAAGTCGAACATCCAAGTCGAATATTCTAAGTCGAATATCCTAAGTCGAATATTCTAAGTCGAATATCCTAAGTCGAATATTCTAAGTCGAACATCCCAAGTCGAACATCCCAAGTCGAACATGCTAACTCGAACATGCTAACTCGAACATGCTAACTCGAATATTCTAACTCGAATATTCTAAGTCGAATATCTAACTCGAATATTCTAACTCGAATATTCTAAGTCGAATATTCTAACTCGAATATTCTAAGTCGAATATCTAACTCGAATATTCTAAGTCGAATATTCTAACTCGAATATTCTAAGTCGAATATCTAACTCGAATATTCTAAGTCGAATATCTAACTCGAATATTCTAAGTCGAATATCTAACTCGAATATTCTAAGTCGAATATTCTACATAGAAATATTCTACTTGGCTATCTCGAACATTTTGTACTTAGAAAAATTCTGGATGCCCAGTGAACCAATCGTACCATCTTTAATCTCAAAAATAAAAATAGATCCAATCGATTTGTATGTCAATCGAGTAGCTCTGATACCAATTGTTAGGTCCTGGAGATCGTAGAGGGGGGGTGAATACGATTCCCAAATAAAAATCTGACTTTTATTTATTTTTGGGACAACATAAAAATTACTTTGGTTCAAACCCAGGTACTGTTCATCATCTTCTTCAACCTCAAGAACACCATTAAAATAACCAAGATAATGAACGGTAAATCATCCAAAACACACAACACAACAAGATCCAAGAATATAACTTTATATTCATTGAAGTGGGGTAGATGCTACAAACAAGTTCAAGAACATAAGCTCAAGAACACAACAAAGAAATGATTTTTGGCTCCTCTAAAAATATTACAAATTCTAGATCTAGGAGACAAAAATCAAACCTATCTTCTAAACAAGATTTAGCAATGTTTACAATAGAAGATAGATGAGTGGTATGACAAAGAAATTCATGGCCCCATAATATTAAAGTATGAGTTCGGCCATGGGGGAGAGAGAAAATAATTTTCTCTCTCTCTCCCCATTTCTTTTTCATCCGAATACTCTCTCAAAAAAATGACTTGGGTTTTTTTTCTTTATATATTGAAAAAGGTGTTACTTTGTTTTTCCACCTTTTACTTTTGTCCACTCAAATCATATCTTCAAAGTCATGTGCCAAGCATGCCTTTGGAAATATTTAATATAAAAGTAATATTTAAATAAATATATATAATATAAATAAAGAGTGTCTTTATTTATAAAATATATAAATAATTAAATAAATACTTTATTTAATTAAATTAAATATTTCCATTCCACTCTTCAATTTGTGTAGACTTCCTTATCCAAATACTTGGCCCCGTATACGTGACTCCACCACGTCCAAGTATTTGGCCTTCAAATTTGTGAAGCTTTAGTAAGATCCAATCAGGTTGTGCCGTCTGTCCCTTATCCATTAGGCTGACATTTCTCCAACACTGATTTACCACCTTTGTTGATCCTCCACTTGACTCAAGAAAACCAACAACTTTAGAATGATTAAAACCATATTAACCGACGAGAGCTTGCCTCCAATGTCCTGACACTTGATGCAACGGTCTGGTTCATAAGTGACTAGTCTTGATAGGGGCTCTTGATTCCTAACATGATTCCACATTCTTCTTTGCAAACCTTACTTGTTGCTTCGATTGTAATGCACTAAAATCTTCATAGACTAAGACAATCTTCTGTAGCTTCCACATCCTTGAATAGATGTCAACATCTTTTATTCTCCACTGAGGCCTGAACATGTTAATGAACTTCTTCCAGTGGGCTTCAAGTCTGTAGATGATCCTTTGATACTTTGTCTTAATTGAACTCTGTGATCCAAGATTTCTGTGCACCTGCATATTATTACATGTCCTATTCTATTGTTGAGTTATCATCAACCATTACATAGAGATTACATTTAGCATTTCTAGTACACATGAAAGTGCAGTGAGTTACTTCCCTTCACTCCTATCTCCCCTTTCAATTAATATTAAATCATATAATCAATTCTTTAAATATATAATTTATATATTTACTTTATTTGATAAAATAAGTCAAATATAACAAGTTACAGCCGGATAAAACATTTTTTTTCTCAAAATTATTAGTAATATTAGAAATAATTTGAACTTTAGCCCAAGTAAGAAATTGAAATTTATTCTCATAAACTTCAAAAATCTTATATCTTATCTGTATTTTCTTTTCCTTTAAACAAATTTATGTAGTAACTATCATTTTACATCTGAATGTTTTTTCTAGAAATGGTTTTGTTAGTGGTTATTATGAGATAATGAGTGAACTTCTCCATTTAAAATGGAGAGTAGGATTAAGAGAGTATGATTAATGTAGTTTATTAATTATGAACAGAATTTTAATTTTTGTATGTAACTATTATTATTTAATATTTTTTGTGAGTGTTGAGTATTTACTTATTATAATAATAACAACAATAATAAAATATATATTTCAAAATTTATTAAATATTTTTTAACAAACAAATTTTATTGTAAATAAAATAATTTCATATTATATACAACTATTTATAAAATAACAAAATGTTTTGAATTTCATAAAATAAAATCATTAACAATTTTTTTAAAAGTTCAAGTTTTGAAACTAAATAAAAGATTTACATTAGTATTTTAATAAGAATTAAGACTTATGTTATTTTGCCTTGGTACAAGTTTGTAGAAAGGGGTTTGAATACAAACTTAAGAATTTTGACTAATTCTTGCGGATTCAAGTTTGTACTTTGATGAATTTAGTATTTTTTTGTTTGAAAATAAGAAACTTTAATATATAACTAATTTATAGCATTGAACAACAAAACATATAAAGTTACTAGTGAATTATTTTTCCACTAATGAGTTTTTGCTTTCAATTAACCTTGGTAAGATTACCAAGCTGCTTACAAAAAAAAAACTTAACAAAAGAAAAACAAATACAATGGTTTCTAACTTTTCTATGATTTTCTTGTTCTTGTTCTTTTTTTTCAATTTTGTTACGATGAACTGCTAAGAATATATATAGCAGTTCACAGCCCACATCTATTTTTCTATCGACAGATAAAAGGTAAATTAAAAATTACATTTTACAATGTATTCACTAAAATAGATTGTAGCTGCTTTTCATAGTCTCCTTTGCATTTGTTTTGTTCTAGAAAAATCTTTGTCTTGATCTTTTCCTTGAAGACACTGTTGCCTTGAAAGTTTTCACAATCCTCACAGGACTGTCTTCCATTGATTCAATTTCTGCAAGGATCTCATTCCTTTTATCTTGAACTAATTTGGGAAACCTTGATCAACTGATAATTGTTGTAAAGCTTATCAATTGATCCTCCTTTGCTTATCTATCGATGGATGTGTTATCCATTGATCAATTGATGTATCAATGGATAATTAGGTTATCAATCGACTCCTTATCCATTGATTACCATTATCCGTTGATAGCCTTGATGCTTTCATCCGTTGATAGAGATCTATTGATTTGACTTTTATTGACCTTTATCCATTTAACAATGTCTTTATCCATTGATTTCAATATCTGTTGATCACTTCATTTGAGAGAATTCTAACTTAGAATATTTATAATTTGTCAGTCATTCTTCTCATCAGTTAAAGAGCTATCAATTGAAGTAAAATAGATATCAGTTGACTAGAACTTAACATCCCTCGAGGCATTACAATTAATTGATAAATAAGAAACATGAATCAACTACTGCAATCCAATTTATCAGTTGATTAATAACCACTTCAACTGATAATTGGTTCCCTAGTCAATGGATATTTATAAGTCATATATCAATTGACCAGTTATAAATAAAAACATCAAATTTATAATTCTAAAAATTTTGTTATCATCATACTACATACTCCCTCCGTTCCATAAAAAGTGGCGGTTTATAAAAATTAAAAGTCAAGTTGATTCAACTTTGACCATTTATTAATAATTATTGTTACAAATAAAAATTATGAAAAATATATCTTTAAAAAATATATTGCATTAACTATTACAGTTAATTTTTATTTTTGTAAAAATATAAATCAGTAATATTTAATAAGTGGTCAAAGTTGAATCAGTTTGACTTTTATTTTTTATAAAACGTCACTTTTTACGGAACGGATGGAGTAATTCCTAACAACTTAATTATAAAATTTTCACTCTTTTGAATAGAAAATAATAATTTATTATTTATATATATTAAACTTTAATATCAATGGAAATGTATATTTAGAAATCAGATTGTAACTTTATGTAAGTTTGTTATTTAATTAAAATAAAATGACATTTTTTGATGTTGTTTTTAGTTGTTACTTCTTTTTACTCGTATGATAAATATTTTCCTAAAATAAAATACTACTCTTTACTTTGAATCAAAAGTGTGTAAGTTCAATTTTTATATATTACATTAGAACAAAACATTATATATATTTTTCAACAAAAATAA
The DNA here is from genome assembly GCA_028671895.1 of Oenanthe sinensis. Classification (NCBI taxonomy): domain Eukaryota; kingdom Viridiplantae; phylum Streptophyta; class Magnoliopsida; order Apiales; family Apiaceae; genus Oenanthe; species Oenanthe sinensis. The sequence continues at coordinate 26,794,225 of CM053814.1, forward strand.
CATATACAGTGCTTTATAAATCATAGAAAATATATTTATTTATATAATTTTAAAAAATATATAAATTTTATAAATAAACAACAAAATTTTATTGAACATATATAATATAAATTTAAAAATGAAAAGTATGATTTTATATTTAAACACTTTTTTGTGATTAAACTTCTCAAAAATATTATTTTTATATATTATATATGAAAATATGCATAAATCAAAAAAATTATCAAACAGTGATTTTTTTTACAACACTTTTTTTACCGCACTTTTTTCCACAACATAGCGGTTTTCAACTGCACTCTCAAACGGAGCCTTACGCTCCAAAAGCACTGTTTAAATATAAATTGTTTTAACTGAAGTCTCGACAATTATGTATACAAGAATTGTGTAGCCCGGGTGGCGCTTGGTCCACCCCTAATAAAGATCCATGATATAACTGATTCTCCAGTCATAATTCGACATCTGTGACCTGTCATTGTAATAAGCTACTTGCTTGTCTTCAGTAGCAAGTTGGAGGTATAATGCTAACTGTCAGCATTAGACATAACCCACAAGGCTCATTGCACACCCCACTAGTTGGACGTGCACAAGCACAACGATTGTGTAATCTCAACTTGGAGGAAAAGTACCCGTGACTTGTTCTGCTAACTGATATTTTACTAAGCTATTTGATACTGAACTGATAATATAACAAATCTTTATATGGACAATCTGAGTCATTTCGTGGTAACAATAATGTCGTTAACATAAACAAGCAGAAGGAATGTCCTTGCAGTGTAAAGAGACAATGATCAGCCACACGGCCTGAATACATTCCTGATAAATACGACGTAAATGCAGTATCTAGCAAACCAGTATCTTGATGGTTGCTCAAGACAACACAAAGATTTCTTTAATCCGCTACAAAGTGAAACGTCTGGAGCAACAAGAGGTTGAGACCTTAAAGGAAATTCATGTATACTGTAAGAGACTCTATGAAGAAGAGGATCATTTATGTCCATTTCATATATGCATCACCCAGCCTTTAGGCCTTTACTAGCATATCAACAGTGAGATTCCTCACATTTTTGCTAATCTTGTTTATTTGACAATTTATGAATCTTATAACCCTTTTAATTAAGAGGATAACTAAGATCTCTCAAACAGCCTTGGGCCCCAACTTATCAGGTGTGGATAGAGGCAAACACTAGGCAACCACGCACTTTCGTGATATTGTGGTATCAGAACTAAGAACTCCGATTGAAATCTGATTATTCTGGTAGTCTGGTTACCCGTAAAATATGTCTATACTTTCGTTCTCACTTGGTAATCTAGACATGAGCATTCAAATGAGTGGAAACATAGCTCGTAATTTCTGAACATTACGCTTGTTCAGGAAAAAAGAGTCCTAGTGGTCGTTGAAAACATTGGGTGTACTTTTTATCGTCAGGAAATAAAAAATACATTATCAAACGCATGAGCTTGGAAATAAAGTTTTATATCTTCATTTATTCCAATTCACCATTCCAAGTAAAGACTCTGATCCCGATTGTCAGCGACCACATCTATCCGCTATAAAAGAGTGCGGATAGATAAAAATCCTAAAATGCCCCAAACACACATAGAGTGATGTAACCCATGCATTTACATCAAAATTCTAGTTTTAATCCTCTCCGCAGGGATAGATGAATACATCAGTCGCTCACAAAGAACCTAACCCTCTAAGTAAAAGAAACCTTAAATTCAGTATTTGATTATCAAATTACAATTTCAACTATAAACTAGAAGACAGTATATAAAATGAATTAAAATATAGTGCAATAAAAATCATTCGAAAACCTCGGGAAAAATAACTGATTTTGGGAGCAGAACACCACGAAATGACGAGAGTTTATCAGGCTTTGTGTTATATTTCCGCTAATAAATCCTTTATCAAGGCATTTAGTTAAAATTTTATTTTGTGATGTTTGCTTCTGCTAATTGGTTTGATTGGAAACTACTCCCTCCGTTTTTTTTATAAATCGCTGTGACTTTTGGCACAAACTTTTAAGTGTTTTGACCGCATAGTAAAAATTATTATTTTTAAAATTTTCTTTTTTTGAATTAAAATATAGATTACATATTTTAATTCAAAAAAAGAAAATTTTGAAAATCATAATTTTTACTATATAGTCAAAGCACTTAAAAATGTGTACCAAAAGTCAAAGCGACTCATTAAAAAAACGGAGGGAGTATGTTTGTTTGACAACCACTTTGGTTCAGGATCACAGATCATTGTTTGCATTTTCTAGAATACTTGAGCCCGAATAAATTAACTAATCAGCTGATATATTCTGCATTGCAAGCTAATCAGCTGATAATCAGGTGCGAGATGTTGGAAAAAAACAGAGACGATCAGAAGCGAAGGATATATGAAGAGATCCGAGCAAATTTAAGTTTAATTAAGTTGGAATTCTGAAAGACGGGTTGCCACACAGTTCAGACTTCAGAGAGCATTATCTGATATTTGAAGCAGAAGATCAGGTCATGATTCTCTCTAAATATGTATATACTAGATAGAAAGATATATCAATATATAAACATAATTTCCTAAACCAACTTTATTGCACTGCTAATAACAGAAATTATGTAAGGATACAAGGTATAAAATCAAAGGACATATCAGAAGCTTTTCACTCTTATTTTCTTCAACACCAAGAATCCAATGCATACAAAATTAATAACCTGAGTAAAAAGCAACAGAAGCTCACCAAAGAGGGACTAAAGTTTTGCTCCAAGCAATGTCATCAGGAAGTCTTGGTAGTTTCCAGATGTGTCTCCACTAACTGCATCGTCGATGCTCTCTTTGTTAACATTAAGATATTCTTCTTTGATTTTCTTCATATCAATGTCAGCTCGAGTTACAATGGCTCTGGTAAGTGAACTTTCATCAGTCCCAAGACCAATGATTGAAGCTCGAATAACCTGATGATGTTTAAACATCAGATGAGAGTGAATCCATAATAAATGAGTTAATAGAAAGCTTGTGCAGCAGTCTCATTTAGTTGGGGATATCTTCATCAAATATTAAAAGAGTTATAAGCTTAGAAAATTCTGTTAACACGAGAAATGTAACAGAGAGAGGCTTGGCAGAATATAGTGCAACAAACGTATAGCCAGCTAGTTCCCTAGCTAAATATATGATGCAGATTAATGCCATTATTACATCGAATTATAATTTCAATGATGGGATTTGAAACTGAAACAGTTAAATTATTTGTACAAAATTCAGTACATACAACGTATAAAATTGTATAGCTTTTTAAAAAGTGATCACAAAATATATTATTTTCAAAAGCATCTTAAGTTACATCAAGTTTGAAGGTTAATATATACTATCAATATTGAAGAAATTTTATAACATGTTATATATATAGCCAGGTGCCCAAACGAGAACAATTATGAGAACTGAGATTTAATCCTGACTCGGCTTCTTCAACACCTGGTTACAACTTTAGATCGACTTTAGATCTATCGATTTGGAGAACTCGAGCGGTCGATGCAGAAATTAATCGACAATGACGACGGTGATGGTAGACATACCGGTGATAGAGGTGTGGTGATGAAGGTTATAGTGGGAGTAAGTATGGTGGAGGCAGCGTTTTTTGTTGATTTTCTTTTAAAAATATTGGTTTAAAATCTAATGATTTGTGTTGAAATTTTGGTTATTAGAGCTTAAATTTGGTGATTCTGCAATGTTAGTGGTTTACATGTTGGTGATTCTACTTTGAATTGGGTGATTCTGGGGGTGAAGGCGTGTGGTAGTTGATGGTTGCGGTGCAGCAGCGATGATGGTGTGGTGGTGCTGGTGGTGGCAGGTGTGCTAGTGGTGACTGACATATATAATCATAATATACATATATATATAAGATGGTTCTCATTGGAATAGTCATATATATAATTTGCAAAAGTGGGAGTAATATTTAGATACATTACATGCTGCCAAGCAAGTAGGGAGTGGTGGAGAGTGTCTAAGTTTGTCATTAAGTGTTATCTTGCATGTAAGAGGAGACCATAAATTTTTTGTAGATGACTTTGTTGATCATTACGTAAGTTTGCAATCAGAAAAATGCATGAGCTTAGCTAACACAAAAATTTTGTGTAAAAACTTGAGGAGCTTTGTATGGGACTACAGGTAATCCTCAGATTGTTGACATCACAAACCCGGAAAAAAAAAGAGTGGTGTCAACATTTTAATCATTGTTTAACCAAGTTGTTAAGAATGGATAATTAATAAGTGCCTGAGCAGTGGCAAAGGTGCTCCTAGTGCTAGTAGAGGTCTAGAATTCAAATCTCCCCTCCCCCTCCCCCTCTACTTTAAATATATATCAACTGCCAAACTACAATAAGTTGTTGAGCATGCAATGATATTATATTCATGTTTAGCTAATAGGAATTAAATAGAAAGGGAACCATACAATATGTGTATCTGACTAATTGCAGAAAGGAGAGACAGAAAGAGAGAAAATAGGGATTGGTGCTTTTTAATCACCTCAGCAAAGTGTTTATGTGGAGATTGTATGCATTGTATTACCACAGTCAAGATAGATTCCAGAATGCTATCGCCGCAACTCTTAACGTCCTGTCAATAGATTTTCATATATAATTAGAAAAAGAAGTAAAAAAAAAGTTTATGTTAAATAAATTGATAGTGGGACAGTTGCACCTCTTCAATAGTAATGCCATAGTTCTGATTGTAGAACCGGAAAGTTTCTTTAAGCTGAGAAACATTCCTAGTGCTGAGTATTCGCACAACGTTATCATGATCTAGCTGCTTTTCCTTGATTGCTTCATGAAGTATCTTGGCTTCATTATTTGCAACATCTGCATCCGCAAGTTGTCCATCGTACCTGTAGGAACTTACCAATGCCACTAGAATCTGTGCAATAGCACATAATATCTCAATTAGTAATCTTTTAATTAGATAAGACCAATATGAATGTCTATATCAAATCTTCCAGAAGTTGTAAATTATTTAATAAGGCCAAAATAACTGAAAACTCGGAGGATATTACTTAGTCATATCCCCTCTTAACATTTTTATTTCTCTGGAGGTTTACTAACTACCCGATACAGTGAAAGCAACAGTTTACAAATTCCAATATCAAGTCTACTGCTGCTGGAGAAACTTGGAATACAATGTGCTTAAAAAATTGTGTGGTTCATGTTAAAATACAAGTTTGAGACGTGTACCGGCAATTGGAAAGAAAATTTACAAAAATTGAGTATGCGATAACAAATAATGAGGAAAAGATCAAAATTCTTTTGTGGTGTAATAACCAAAAATGTAATATTGCTAACAATTTGTCAATAATAAACTTGATATTATAACTCAATAAAATTCTAGAAACACCTTTACATCTTTAACCCCTCCTGTATTTGCACCCATTCTTAGCTTTCCAAAATTTTAAGAGGTTTTTGGTTTTGGACTCAGACAGTGGTATGTACTCATACAGTTTAAGACTGTTTTAGTGGATGGATGGATACATCATGTATTTCAAAATCAATCTACATAAGAAATTGAAAGATTAGATTCTTTAAAAAGAAAGAGTACTCTCTGGAGTTGGACTCGAGGATTTTCCTTGTAAATTCAGAACTAAGGTTCCTAAATCTTCCACATGAAAGATGTCCTACATCTTACACCGGTAACATCTGGTATTCTTACAGACATACAGTGGTGTACATAAACACTTCCCTTATATTTGTTAACGGCAAAATAGAATAGAGGTAGTTGCTTATAATTCCTGTGCATTTTCTCAAATTTCAAGGGGCATCATAAACATAAATCTGACTTGTATACTTTGAGTATTAATAATTTCTTATACTATAATATAATTATGTATTGTAAAATTATTTTATTGCCCTGGTAGCAACATTTATACTTTGACATCCTTAAATCCCTGTAACTATTATTATCTTTCTTTTGAATGTAAGTGTAACATAAATTTACCATATAAATATGAACTTTAATAGTATTCAAGAAAGATGGACAAAATCATCATATGATGTGTTTATAATATTTCCGATCTAATAAATTCACGATTCTTTATATATCTACACTTTTTCATAAAGGAATTAACATTTTACTGGTTTTTTTTCCTATTGGAATAACAAGAAGCTAGAATTCTGATTACAAAACTTAAGCCTGTGTCAGGCAATATTAAATAAACAAGGAGCTGCCACACATCTTATTAGCTATGCTAAAAAATAGAACTTTGTAGTGTGATGGTATAGACTTCTTCTTTGTACAAATAGACTTCCCTTAAGTCCTATGTGGTCAGCACTCGGGCAATGAAAAGATAGAAACTTATTTACCAGGTTACAAAGATCAACATGCTTGTTTTGTCTTGATTTAGTTACCTACTACATTTTAAGATAGAAAACAGAGTTTATGATAAATATATATTTCATTTATAATATACTTATTATGTTCTTTCTATTACGTTTTTCCACAACACCAATCATACGGCTTCTTTACAGTGTATGACAGAATAGCCTCATTTAGGCATACTACAGGTTGTAGGATAAGTTTATAACACACTTGAATTTTCCAAATGCATTCTTGGAAAATCTCATATAAAAACATATAGTCATACGTATATGAATTTTTTCCTACTGTTAATAATTTTTGGTAGAGCTACCTATGTAAAAAGTTCCTTATATACCTTGAAAAACCAAGATTGGCCGCTAGTACTATTGTATGCAATCTAGTTCCACAAACGGGTTATCAGAGCAGTATACTACAATATCTGCAACTGTGAGAGGAAATGTAGCTTGAGCTTCTCAAGTAAAACTCTTGGCCTCCAGCAATATGTTTTTTTGTAAATAGCCCCACCAATGCAGATTGGAACAAGGAACAGTAGGGTTAACATAAAGAATAAATATTGCGCATACATTGCAATTACCTTTCTGATGGGTTGTGAAACGCAAGATATGATGTCTTCTTCAATTGAGCAATCAAACAGAGAACAATACGCCTGCCTCATTGCCACCAGATGATGAGGAGATGACGCGCAAGCTATTTCAACAATCACTTGTAGTTGGGTTATGCCTTGTTTCTTTGACTTCAAGGCCTTATTTGCTAGCCTGGCATCTCTTTCATGAGGATCATATGTCCACAAGATAACCGCTCTCTGCGTTAAAGAGATAATTTAATGTACAGTAAGTAGGAATAAACTCAGTACAACAGTACAATGTAACAGTTCATTACATGTTCATCTTACAAAAAGCTATGTATGGAGGGAGATGGGAGGGAGATGGGAGGGAGGGAGGGACTAGAGAGGGAGAGGGGCAGGGAGAGAGAGAGAGAGAGAAAGAGAGAGAGAGGAGTAGACTAGTAGTAGTAGCTAGTGGATATCCCTCTTCTCTTTGTGAAAAGACATCAAAAGTTAGTCTCAGTTGAGGCATGTGTGTATGCGTGTGTGTGTGTGAGTGAGTGAGTGAAAGAGAGGGAGAGAGCTTACAAATGAAGTTAAGTTGAAATCCTAGTTCCAAGTATGTGTTTTCATGCACGTGAAATCTGTTAGCTAGTGAAAATATATATATCCTCATTGGATCTAATATAGCTAGACGTACTGGATCAAAGTTCCAGTTTCTCTCTATTCTTGAATAATTATACCACTTTAACAAACAAACTTAGCCCTGCTAGTCATCACTTTCATCCTTTAACAGGTAGGTGATAGCTTGCAAACAGGTAACACCTACTGGAAAACATATCCTTGTTGAACTTAATTTGATGATAAAAGAAGCTTATAAATGAGATCCAACTTTGGCCCAGGTTAGATTCACCATCCCCCTCATCTATCGTATAATAAATTAGAAGTAGCAGTTTGACTTACATGAGATGAAATAGAGATAGCTTTTGTTCAAACAAATTTATATCCTTCAATTATAAAGTGTTTTACTTCCGTTTTGTATGATTTTGAAGATTATTAGTATCCTGTGTGTCACTTCAATTGCACGTAGAGGTTCTGCAGATAGTGCTATCAGTTTGCTTTAGAACTTCTGGAACTCAACAAAGCAATGACAGCCATTTCATGCAATCTTGTTGCAAGAAAAATATTCACTTTCTAACAGACTGAACCTGACACTCGTCTCTAAAATAAGCATAGTTGCTGACTGTTTTCGCAAGTAGCTGCTCACTAGATACTAGTTGTTGAGTATCTAGATACTGTAGAAGAAGATTGTGACGACCAATACTTTGAACTAACTAATAAATTTGATGATAGAGAATATAAGAGGCTCGTACACAAAGATGCGGCCTTGTGGTCACAAACATCCAAACTGTTAGCCTATAGAAATAGAGTTAACTGAATATGATATCCCAGACAGAAAAAGATATCCATCTGAGGAACCTGCTATATTTAGAAAAAAGAAAATTTGCAAAACACAAATCATACAAAATTAAATAGTAGCCTAATAGGTGTAAAACCGGAATCATTATTGACCCCAAAAAATGGCATACATTGTAAGTTAAACCTTGAAAAAAAATGCATAATATGACATTCATATCATACGAAATAGTTGGATATAAATTCTAAGATTTGAACATGTGAACTAGCAGTAGATATTTTGACTATCGCGCCAAACACCACATTCGAACATAACAATGTAATTGAGCTTATGAAACCATACCATCACTTCACCATACATATTAAACAATTACTACTACAACCATCACATATATACACAATTGTAGTTAGGTTGACACATAGGGTCAATTGACCCCACTGAACTTCCAGTTATATATATTAATTAAAATAAAAGCAAAAATTTTAAAACCGCTCAATTTAAATATATTTATCATCTCTATATTGGAGGGTCAACTATTGAATAATAGTAATATCAATAAAATAATCACGCAATGTCTTAGAACTTAAGAAGCTGTGTAAAATTTTGATAGCTTTTTACATTTTCGATAATTATACTCAAATTTAGTACAATCAAGCTCTCACTTAGTTTTTAACATGTAATTCCAGTATGAAAATTCAAAATCGGAGAATCAACAAAATGAATAATGCATACCTGGAAATGACCAGATAGTTCAGATTCAAGATCAGTGATGAGGGACTTATTGTAAAGCTGCTGATATGTGTCTCTGATCTTTTTTCGCTGGCTCGAATTTCGATGACCCAATATCCAAATTACAGCCTTTTCATCCGTTCCCCATCCTGACCATTCATTCATCATCATTCACAAAACTCAACGTCCACAAACAAATTTTCATTTACTTAACCAAAAATAAATACCCATATATATATATATATGGAAAAGTTACACAGAGACCCGAGATCATATATGTACCATAAGAAAAATATATTTTGAAATATTCGAGGTCACGAACATATATATGGCCTCCAAGTTCTCCGATAAAAAAACGGGTTCCATATAACACAACCCATATATACATACAACAATCAATAAAATGTGGGAAAAAACTTTGAGATTTACATGAACTCATCCCAAGAACATTTTTGAATGCATCAATGCATCATCATTTCATATACATAAAAAATAATTCAAATACTAATGAATATAAATGATAGAATGATCATGTACCCATTTAGATTATGTGAATATATATATATATTGAGAGGGGTAAAAAGAGAAACCTTTGAAAGCTTTTTGGAGTCTTTCAGAGTCTTCGGTTGGAGAAGGAATGACATCCGGGACTCTGAGTGTACCCATTAGTGTATATGTATATGTGTGTGTGTATTTCTGAGAAGCCCAGATGAAATTGAAGTTAATATTGCATGTTTGTTTAGCTACCTCTGAGTGTCAAAGAAACGGTTTCATTCTGATTATTATGGCGTTTGTATTGTTGAAATGGAGGAGTTCTAAGAACTATTTTTCAATTGACCAGTATACCCCTCTTCTGGGATTGTTGGTTATTTGAGTCCATTTCTTAATTTACTACGATAAAACTAGTGTCCTGACAGCTGAAGACGAGAATGATCGTAAAGTTACCCAAAGTTATAATAATTTTGTATATAAAACTGAGTGATAATTTTTTAATAATAGAATGTTCCCCTTGTATTCATAAAAATATTTTCGATGTGTTATTTTTTTCTTTTAATCTTAGTTAGTTACCTAAGATGATCCTGAATAATATTAATCTCATTTATTATTTACTGACTTAAATCTCGTCTTAAACCTCATTTAATGCACGGGTCACTTTTCAGAAGCATATTTATTATAATTTTATAATAATTTATTTCACTTAATATAATTTTTATTTTAAATTTTTAGCTTTTAGTTTTATATAATATTAAGTGTGGAAATAATATTTTATTATTAACTATATAGATTAACTACAATATAATTGTTTTAATATATATTGCTTATTTATAGAAATATAATAAAATAATAAAATATTTTTGTTATATATATATATATTAATTATATATATATATATATATATATATTATAAAAGGGAATGTTTGTATAATACTCTCATGTTTAAATATATTATTATATTTTAATTTGAAATTATCTTTTAATATATGTATATATATTAAAAAAAGTTTCCAATTTTTTAAGTTGACTTCAACGTGACAACCACATTAACCCCTCTGTCCCAATTAGATATAAGATATAATTACTTTATATTTTTATTTAAAAACAAGGAGATTATATTATTCTATCCTCAATCGTATACTCTTAAATATATAAAATATTAAAAAAGTATAATTGATTTGTTGGTATTTAGTATTTAGTACTCTATTTGTCTCATATTTCATGAGCTAGTTTGATTGACACACTTTTAAAAAAAAATTATGTTTGACTATCTAACATTCATTCGTAACCATAAGAAAATGAATGAGTTAAATACAAATGAGTATACTCCCCCGTCCCCTTTTAATTGTACCTTTTCAAAAAAAAAAAAATCTCTAATTAGTTGTCCTTCTCTCTTTTCAAAACAAGTTTATAAAGATTTTTCTAAATAATACCCTTATGTTTCCCTTCTCTCTTTTCAAAACAAGTTTCTAAAGATGTTTCCAAATAATACCCTTATGTTTCTATTTCCAATGTTTGATTAATTCAAATATATAAACAATTCAACTCATTTAATAAGGGTAGTCATGTAAACTAATCATCTAATAAATATTTTCTTAAAATGTATTTTGTTTTTAAAATGGATAATTAAAAGGGAACGGAGGGAGTATTATACAAACATATGTGATTATAAGTTTCTTAAACACATATTATAAATGTTAGGTTTATTTTTTAAGGATATTTAAAAAAGAAACTAGCTCACATAAAAGAAAGTGTTATAATTCTTTTCTAATGGTTAATAACTATGTTAACTATAACTTAAATATAAGTACTAAAAGATATATTCCCTCCATCCCACCCCAATTATTTACAGTTGGGTTGGGTACGAAGGTTAAGAAAATATATATAATAATGGTGAAAAGTGAGGATAATGGGTGGAGTGGTGGGACCAATCAATATTTAATATATAAAGTGAGTATAGTGGAGAAAAGTAGTGGATGTAGTTGATTTTTATATTATAAAATTTTACTATTTTTAGTAACTTTTGAAATATAAAGAATTGGAAGGGACATTCCAAAAAGGAAAGTTTAAAAAAGTGGATGGGACATAGGGAGTATGTAAAGGTGATATCAAATGAAATAGCGGACAAAATAAGGGAGAGAAGTAATGTAGTAATAGGTTTACTCTTTTCCCATTACCTTCATTATAACATAGCTTTATCCTATTTATAGACAAAGTTTACCGCCACACTGTTACACCGACTTTAATTATATATAAGATAAATTTTATATATTTTAAGTCATAAGCAACACATTTAACTATCAATTCTTTATAACACTCCCCCTTGATTGTCAAATGTGTATTTTTTCCAAAGATTGACCACATCGTTAAAAACTTGCAAGGAAAAATCCAGTGGGATAAAAACTTTGACGAAGGAAAAAGAGTACAGTCTCCCACTGAATAAAACACCTCATACTTTGACATCTTGTTGTAGCAAGTTTTTCAATATTCGAATCCCGATATTATTTCGCAGCTTTTCAAAAGTTGATGTATGTAATGACTTTGTAAGAAAATCTGCCAGATTTTCATGGGAGCGAATTTGTTGTATATCAATTTCACCATTTTATTGGAGCTCGTGAGTATAGAAGAATTTTGGCAAAATATGCTTTGTTCGATCCCCTCTGATATATCCTTCATTCAGCTGTTTAATGCAGGCAGAATTATCTTCAAACATAAATGTAGGACTGTCTGAGATACTTGATAAACCACATGATTCCTGAATATGTTGAATAATCGATCGCAGCTAGATACATTCTTTTCTTGCCTCATGGATCGCTAGCAGTTTTACATGATTTGATGAAGTTGCTGCCATAGTTTGTTTCATAGACTTCCAAGAAATAGCGGTGCCACAATATGTGAATACATAACCTGTTTGTGATCCTCCAACATGAGGATCCGACATGTATCCAACATATGCATATCCAATTAACTGCGAATTCGAATCTTTTGGAAAGAATAATCCAAAATCAACCATCCTACGAAGATATCTCAATATATGTTTGACTCCATCCCAATGCCTTTTGGTAGGATCAGAAGTGAATCTTGCCAATAGATTTACAGCAAATGCAATATCAGGCCATATATTGTTTACAAGATACATAAGAGCGTCAACTGCATTAAGATATGGAACTTCAGGTCCAAGAGTATCTTCATCTGGTTTTCTAGGTCGGAATGGATCTTTATCAGGTTCAAATGGTCGAATAACCATTGGCGTCATTAGTGGATGAGATTTGTCCATATAGAACTGATCAAACAACTTTTATGTGTAAGTTGATTGATGAAGAAGTAAGTTTGAAGATAAATTCTCCATCAGTATACCTAAACAAAATTTTGTCTTTCCAAGATCCTTCATTTTAAACTCATTTTTCAAATAGTTAGCAGCATTAGTTATAATCTCAAAAGTACCAACAAGATTCAAATCATCCACATATACAACAATAATAACAAAACCAGTTTATGACCTTTTAATAAACACACACGGACACACATGATTATTAATATACCCATCATTCAATAAATAATCACTAAGTCTGTTATACCACATACGACTAGATTATTTTAAACCATATAATGATCTTCGTAATTTAATAGAATATAAATGACGAGGCTTAGTTTCATATAAATATCACTATCAAGTGATCCATATAGGTATTTCCAATTTCTCCATACAAGTCATACCCATCAGAAAATGAAAGGTGACTCCATCCATAACAGGAGAGTATGTTTCCTGGTAATCAAGTCTAGGCCTTTGAGAGAATCTCTGGGCTACTAGCCGGGTTTATATCTCACAATTTCATTTCTCTCATTTCGTTTTCGTACAAATACCCATCTATTCCCAACAAGGACTACATCAACTAGTTTTTAGACTGCAGGTCCAAGCACATTTCTCTTGCGCAAGGAGTGCAACTCTTTTTCGATTACAACTTTTCATTTTGGTCAATCATCTCTTTGTCGACATTCTTCTACACTTTGTGGTTCAGGATCGGAGTTCATCATAATATCACATGCCATAGAAAAAGCATATATATCATCAATTTCAATACTCCCATGATCCAACAATTTCATGTTATGTACATAACTTATTGAGATTTCATAATTTTCAGGTACCTTTTCTTCTATGGAAGCATGTGCCACTTCCGGGGCAATATCCTATTTTAGAGGTAATACCAGGGTATTTGTTACAACCACTTCTAGGGCTCGAACCTCTTCAGAAGGCAATACCACTTCAGGGGTATTTTTCAGAACACGTTCCACTTCAGGGGCCAATTCAATCAATTTCCGTTTTCTAACCTCTTTAGAAGGTAATACCTCTTCAGGGGTATTTTCCGGAACACGTGCCACTTCAGGGGCAGGTCCGATCAATTTTCGCTTTCGTGGTGGAATATCTTTTTTACCAACAGGTCTACCACGCTTCTAGCATGATTTTGAATTACCAATCAATTCTTCAGGAATTGATTTTTGTTTAGAAATTTCAACCCTCGCTGGAGCATTTACAACAGGTATATATGATTTCGTAATATGTTTAGAATCATTAAAAGTATTTGACATTTGATTAGCAATATTTTGTATATGAATAATTTTTTGAACCTCAATTTCACATTCATTAGTACGCGGATCAATATAATTAAATCCTGATGCATTCTATGGCAATTCAGAATTTAATTTATGCAAAACATTATCTCCCCCTAAAAGACTCTCAAAATGACAATCAGCATATCGGGCAGTAAAAACATCATCAGTTAATGGTTTAAGATATTTTATGATAGATAATGAATTAAAGCTGACATATATACATAATCTTCTTTGTACTCCCATTTTAGTTCTTTGTGATGGTGAAATTGGGACATATACAGCACTACTAAAAATTTTAAAATGAGAAATATCAGGTATCTGACCAAAAACTAGTTGATGGGGGGTTCTTTATGATAAACGAATGGTCTAACTCTTGTTAGGGTCGCAACATGAAGTATAGCATGACCCCAAATAGAAGTAGGTCAATAAGCTGAAGTAAGTCAATAAACAGAAGTAACTCTTATTACTTTTAAGAAGTAAGAGACGTGCAATAAGCTGAAGTCTCTTAATCAAAGACTCCGCTAAACCATTTTGTGTATGCACATGAGCTACTAGGTGTTCGATTGAGATTCCTACCGACATACAATAATCTTTGAAGGTTGAAGATGTAAATTCGGTAGCATTATCTAGGCGAATTGATTTTATGGGATAATCAAGGAATTGAACTCATAATTTAATTATTTGGGCAAGTAATTTTACAAATGCGATATTTTAGGTTAAAAGTAAACAAACATGGGACCATCTAATTGAAGCATTAATTAAAACCATAAAGTATCTAAAAGGACCGGAAGATGGATGAATATGGCCACAAATATCCTTGAATTCTTTCTAAGAAATTTGGAGACTCGATTTGTAGTTTGACAGGAGATGGTCGGATAATCAATTTTCCCATAGAACACGCTGAACAAAGAAGTTCATCACGTAGTATGACCTTTTGATTTCTAAGAGGATGTCCCATAGAATTTTCAATAATACGACGCATCATAGACACTCTTGGATGACCTAGTCTTTCATGTCAAAGGATAAGAGATTTTGGATATATGATTTTGAGAATATTGATAGTATGAAATTCAACGACTTTAATCTTTATAGCATATAGCCCGACAGAGATTGAGGGTAATTTTTTCTAAGATTTTCTTATATCCTGAGCTAGTTGAAGTGATGAGAAGATATTCCTTTTCGTTTTTATTAGTAGTTTCAATATGAAAACCATTAAGAAGAATATCATTAGAACTCAGAAAATTCCTAGTGGATTTACTAGCATAGAGAACATTAGTTATATGAATTTATGTTTCATTTAGTAGAAGAAAACTAGTTTTACCGAGACCTTCTATTATGTTTGATGTACCCGAAATTGTCCACATATATGAATCGGTTTTAGTCAACTGTGAGAAATATTTTGGATTTTATAAAATTGTGTGAGTGGTTGCGCAGTCAATAATGCATATATCTTCCATATCACAATGTATATATGAAAGTAAACAATATTTTCATTAAAACAAAATACATACAACAGAAACATAGAAAATATTATACATAAAACAAATACATGAAAATTAATTATCTAGGTCGTAATAAAGTTTAGCAGTCGTGTCTTTTACATTTAAGGGTCCATCATTTCCTATGGCGTTATTAATTAAATTTTGGTTATAATTAGCGAAATTGGTCTGCACCATTTTTCCTTTAGGCCTTTTAGATGATTGATACAAGTCAACAAGATATTTAGCGTTCGGCAAGTGTGAACCCAATGTCCTTCAGCCCTATATCTATAAAAAATATCTCTAACATCTCCTTCTTGTGATACTTTTCTTTTATTTGACATTTCAAGTTGCCACCTCAGATTGCCAGAGTTGTTTTAACAATCACGCTGCCACTTTAGGTGGCCAAAATTATATTGATTTCGAAACCGACCACAGAAACTTACTCGTCCACAGTTTCGTCCATAACTCCGTCCTCCTCTATGCCCTTTCACACGTTCATTCTTCTGGAATGATGTGTTATGTACTTCAGGTAACTGGGCAGAGCCTGTAGGACGTGTCTGATGATTTCTTAGCAACAACTAATTATTCTTTTCATCCACAAGAAGGAGAGCTACCAATTCACTATGTTTCTGAAAATTGTGCTCTTTGTACTGTTGCGCTAGTATCATAGTATTGGGGTGAAAAGTCGAGAGAGTCTTTTCAAACATCTCAGCATCAGTAATTTTCTCACCACATAAAATTAGTTTTGAACTTGTTTCAAATAACATGGAATTATATTCCGTAATAGATTTAAAATCTTGCAGCCTTAAATTAATCAGTCATATCGGGCCTACGGTAAATAAACAAGTTTTTGGTGATCAAATCTATCTTTGAGATTATTTCAAAGAGTGAGCATATTTTTAATTGTTAGGTATTCTGATTTTAAATCTTCGTGAATGTGATGTCTTAGGAATATAATAGCTTTTGCATTTTGTTCGATAGTTGGGGTTTTTATAGGCTCGATAATATATTTTAACGCGTTTGCACTAAGATGTAATTCTGCATCGAGCACCCATGACAAATAATTATCATCAGAAATATCTAGTGCAACAAACTCTAATTTTACAAGGTTTGTCATTCTGGTAAATATTTAAAACATGATATAATATAACACATCAATATTTAAACAATTAATAAAGCATGTATAATAATATATATTATAATTTAGGACAAAAGTTAAGGCGACATAGCCGACCATTAAACTATTGAAATAATTTAGTACAAAAGTTATGGCAGTATAGCCGACCATTGAACTTTTGAATAATAATTGATAGAAGGGTCATCTTTATAGTAATAGGTAATATAAATAAATTTAATGACATAAAATAAGTAAGGTTAGATCATACCTCCTTCTTTAAATAAGCTTCAATTGGATAGAGACTCTTGCTGATAACGTGTTATAATTCTTTTCTAATGGTTAATAACTATGTTAACTATAAGTAAAATATAAGTACTAAAAGATATATGACTTATATATGTAAAGGTGATATCAAATGAAATAGCGGACAAAACAAGGGAGATAAGTAATGTAGTAATAGGTTTACTGTTTTCCCATTACCTTCATTATAACAAAGTTTTTCCCTATTTATAGATAAAGTTTACCGCCACACTGTTGCATCGACTTTAATTTTACATGAGTTAAGTTTTATATATCTTAAGTCATAAGAAACACATTTGACTATCAATTCTTTATACAGAAAGGAATATATGAGTCTAAATGATTTACATTCTATATTACATAAAAATTTAGTCGAAACCATATACATATTTGTATTAAATAAAGTTATACTTATTATACCTATTTTTTTAGTTATTAAACTATTTTTTAGTCCTCCCGAGGATTGTTTAATAGGAGGACACAACCTTAATCACTAGAAAATTTAACATATGTGTCACTTTCTTGGATCATTGTCCCATCGTGACAGGCAATTGTATTATTCCTCCACTCCATTAAACCCGTATACTGACATGTCCGTGGGGATTAGTTGAGAGTCGTTGTATCCCGTCTTTATGAATGCAGCGTGAAACAAAATATTAATAGAAGCTCCATCATCCACAAGGACACTTTTAACAAAAGAATTGTCTATCAAAGGTACTATGACTAGCGGGTCTTCATGGAAAAAATGTATATCTTCCAAATCAGAATTGTCAAATGAGTGAGAAACCCATGTCTTAACTCTCTTTGGTCTCTTCTCGAGCATAAGCTATCCTAGAGTTTCTTGAAGTCTCGACCGTATTCCACCCTTCAGATATAATGTTAACAACTGGCTCTCAAGGCTGTTGTATTCTATCTCGATCATTATGGTCTCATTTGTCGCGACCATTGTTTCGCTCACCATCTTTGGTCAACTTGCTTAGTTTCCCTAATCGAATCAGAAATTTAATCTCATCTTTCAATTATTTTTAATTATTAGTGTCATGGTTGACATCCTTATGGAACTAACAATACAAATTTTGATTCCTTTTCTTAATTTCAATGTTGATTAGCATTGGCCAACAGAGATATTGTCTCTCTTTCTATATCCATCATAATTTGGTTTCATAACATATTTAGCCTTGTGTACTCTATGAACATCAGACCTTTCACACTCTTCCTTTGAATTTAGTTAACATCATTACTAGTTTTGGGATACTTTTCCTTGACTTTGTAACCTTGTTCTTTTTTTTTCTTACCACTCTCATTGCTCTCTGCATGGGTTGTAGTTTGGATGTACTTATCGGCCCTCTCTTGTAGTTCACGCATGTCTTTAATTAAGAGAATGCTAAGCCAAAGACATCTTGAAGTAAACATCTGTTGTTCCTTGTTGAATGGCTATCACAACTACTTTTTCATCCAAGTTAGAGACATTCATGTCTTCCTTGGTGGAAAATTTTAGGTAATCTCATAACAACTCATTCTTCCCCTTCTTGAGCTTCAACAAAGATTCTCATAGCATATATATATTCTATTATTCTAAAGAGTGTCTTCTTATATATTGTTTCGAAGAGAACCCTTTGATTCTAATGTAAAATCTCTTAAATAATTTTAAAAGTAACCATGCTTATACTTTATAAGATTGGAAATTTTGATTTTAATATAAAATATTAATCATATATAACTTTTATAAAAAAAATCATAATTAAAAACTAAGTGAAAAATCTGATTTTAAATTTGATTCTACTATAGAATCATTTTGAACTATTTGATTCTACTGTGGAATCATTCTGAATTATTTTTTTCACTATTATGAGTTATTGTCAATAAATTTTCAAAAAAAAGTTGTGTAACTTTGTTATTTACTTATTTATATATGTATTTGATGAATAAATTCAAAAATATATGTATTTTGTGTATATATATGGTGGTTCTATCTTGAACTCTATATAAAATGTGCTCTATAGAATGCTACTATATATATATATATATTGGTAAAAATTCTATGAAAAACTTTAAATGAAGTATTAATCGGAGACAATATATGTTCTACATCTTATTCTGTTTATAATATATTACAAAATTATCGCATAGTGTAATTGATAGGACTGGAAAATAACCCTAAAGACGTAATTAATGTGGCATTAATTATACCTAGCTTGATTAATTGAATTAAGCCTAATTGGTAGTGATTGCCCGGGATGTGGATCCCATTGAATTGCGCCTCCATACTCCGGGTCTGAAGAAGCCCATTGTTTTCAAATATGGTCTGAACCATGTTACCTAGATTGTCCTGCTAAGGATATCGTCCAGTATTTAGGGCCTAAAAAACTTGATTATTTATTAATTTCGTACTTAATAAATAAGGCAAATAATCAGCCTAATTGATATCTTCAATTGTAAGGCAACCACTAAAATGTAGATTCTACGACACCTATTCCTATAAGGAAACTAACTCTACCAAAGGAAGGATCCAGAATTCTTCAAGGATGTGCCTTACCCACCAACGTTCCTAACCCAAATATGATTCTAAGACTTTCAATTTCTATATAAATGTTCTAACCCCACATTCTTAGACCTACATTTTTGCCTTGATTCTCAATACACAACTGAGATACGTAGGCATCTTGTGAGGACAAAATTAAGTCACGAAACACAAGTGCAGTCATTAAAGCTCGATAAGCTCCGACACCCTAAGAAATTAATACACTATAGTTATTATTCCATAACATTTGGCACCATCTGTGGGAAGACAACATCAACCATGGCAAGAACACGAAAAACTGATGGAGATATCCCAACTACGGGAGACCCAACTACTGTGATCTCTCCAGATGACACTCAAACCACTGAAGTCCTCGTTACAACTACTGTTCGCCCCGTTGAAACTCAAGGCCCGAACACCCAAAGGCTAGGCCCTTTCAGCAAAATTGTTCATCCCGCCAATCCTGATGGAACAATCCACGGATCTGATCCTCTATCTCAAGTAACTCAAACTCCTTTTATTGGTATTATTCCTCCTAATATGCAGATTTTTACCTGATGTGGGCTGGAAATAAGCCCTAAAGACACAATTAATGTGCCACTAATTAGACCTAGTTTGGTCCTAAGGGGAGACCCATTTAATGAGGTCTGAAACCCTAATTATTAAATAAATTGATAATTAATTAATTAACTAAATATATAACTAATTAATTGTGTCCAACTACAAAAAAACTTGTAACAGCCCGCCCTTTTTCGACTACTAATTCGAGAAAAACTAAAATATAAAACGACTTATTAATCCAAAATTATGTACAAAGATAACTATTACAAAAGCGCATCTAACAATGACAAGTCAACAATCAATCTACTTCAAATCTGAGATCCTCGAAATCCAATGCACTCCATCTTACTCTTACACCGAACCTGTAAATGTAAGTAATGAGCTACACAGTCCAGCAAGTAACCAATCGATCCAACTAGTAGGGCCAAGTAAAAAGTAATACATAAAACAAAACATAATTTTTGATACGATAACAATACACATAACTTTTTGATACACTTTCATATTCTTATTCGATACATACGATACAGATAATCACATAAAGATCAATAATTCAAAACTCATAATCTATGCCACGACCACTACAACCCGGTGATAACGGTCCCCGGTGACTCGGTCCTATGTTCTTATTCTTATTTTCACAAAACCATGACATAAATCAGAGTTCCAAACTTACTGTTGACACACAACACATAAAGTAATACACGTCACTTCAAAATATAATCACTTAACCCAAATTTTTATAATCAAATATATACGAATAACAGATAATTTTGAAAACACTACAAAGATCGGTCGAAAACTTACCTTAACCTCGCAAACCCAGAATTAACCACCCCCTAGAACAAATATTCAACCCTTAGCATTCAATCAAAAATATCACATCTCAAAATTCGAACGTCTCCATGATGTTGAATCTGTCCAGATCTGTATTTTACCTTTTTGACCCTCTAAACTAAGTTTTTTGAAAAAACTTAAACCATGAAAGTACCCGACTCCTAGTTTCAGCAACCAGTCTTTCTACACCAAGGTTTAAATCCCGCTTAGAGATCGCAACTATAGTCAGAGTAGGAGTTCCCTACCAATCAAAGAGGCTGAGAGTAAGCGTAAGCTCACCCGTAAGAACGAAAATAGCTTTCCGAAACGTCCAGAATCAACGAATTCCGACTTACGATGAATTTGTTACGAATTTTACAATATAGCTGAGTTGTGTATGGAAAAATCCTACGAATTTTATGAACAAGGATGAAGAAAAAGAATAAAGATTTGTATCGAGAGATATTTACAATTGTTTAATCTTGGTAGATTGAAAAGAATATGAAAAAATAAGGAGATCTCAATCTATATATAAAGTTTTAAAACCCTAATTTATAAACCTACTACAATTCAGTTATTCACATCCGACCCATATTCAGAAATTCCGTTATCCTCATTCAATTCTAATCCCTAATATCTATCAAATTTTAATCCAATTGTATTATTATTAATCTTTTTTATTAATCTAAAAAAATGGGATATTACAAAACTACTCCAAGGAGTAGCTCCCCAAGACACCTCGATCGATAAGGAAACATAATCTTACAAGGAAACAACATTCTACATGGAAACGTCCATCAAGGAGGTGGTTTGCCCACCAAGATTCTTATCCCTAATATGATTCTAAGACTCTTAACGTCTATGTAAAGGGCCTAACCCCTCATTCTTGGAACTATATTTTGGCTTGATTCTCAATACGCTTGAGATACGTAGACCGATTTAGTCTCAAAACGCAAGAATAACCATAGCTTTGATAGCCAATCTCTCGGTGAAGATCAAAAGCCACGTTCTAGGCACGTGATGAACAACCCTACTTTTTCATCCACAACACCACCACTGTTATCCTGCTAGCATTGTTACCCATCCTGGACTTGGACTCTCCCAACCATACCCCATATATTCATCCTAGGGATGGAGCCCCCACCAAATTATGGACATAGGAAAGGAGTCTGAGACTTCTCTGGACCTTATTCAATAGACGATGAAAGTACTGATGGGGATATCGATGTCAATCTAAGAAGAAGAAGGCCTGGAAAGGAGCCAGTGAAAGAGGGTCGTCCCCGTTCTCAATCCCGTCGGGTCTTGGAGGAATGAATCGCTGCCTATGAAGCTGATCTCAAAGAATTGAGGAAAAACTTGGAATGCAAAAAGGCCAAACAAACCCCGAGGCATGAAGCCCCCTGATGTTATAGACTTGGATGCAACCCCTCGAGGAAGAAGGGAGGAAGCTCCCAAGGCTGAAGAGTACACAATATATATGGGTCGAAATCAAAAGTATTAGTGTGCATCTTCTTCAAAAACTCAACAAAATTACGGGAGCTCCATTAAAGCCAAGCATTAAACACCCACCTGTATTTTTGTTGTTGTATTGATTGTAACCCAGTATAGCTAATCTATTAATTAGAAGTGTAGCACCTCAGGGATTTAATAATATATCTTTATTTTCCCAAATCATTCTGTTTCATTTACTATCATTTCAATATCTCAAGAACAGACACACTTAATCCGCAATCCAAGAAAAATCTACCAACATCATATTCAACCCCCCTTCTATGATGATTTAGGACCTAACAAATATGACACCCGAGATATAACAAATATGACGCCCGAGATAAATATCCCCATGCGGAAAAAGACTCTAAATCCCCTCTAAAGAAGATAGCTTAGGACCAAGATTCACTGAGTATGCAAGGCTAAATACCCCAAGGAGTCAAATCCTAATGGACATCGAGAAAGATAAGGAACTTCGTTGGCCAAAACCCTTGAGGTCAAACTCTGAAAAAAGGAATAAGAATGTGTTTTGTTGGTTCCACAAAGATACGGGACACGACACTGATCATTGTCGATAATTGAAAGACGAGATTGAATTCCTTATAAGGAAGAGAAAGCTCAACAAGTTTACTAAGGAAGATGATAGAAGTCGTGACAGACGAGACTATGATGACAGGAAAAAAGGCTATGGTAGCCGTGATAAGAACCCGCAGCCCCAAGGGCCGGTCTTTAACATGATTTTCGAGGGTCTTACCACAACGAGAACCTCTAAGAACTCAAGAAAGGCATACGCAAGAGAAGTTATGCAGATTGTGGGAGAAACACCCAAGCCTGCAAGGACTGACGTAACTATCTCTTTTTATGATTCAGACTTGAAAGGGGTAAAATTCCCCAATGATGGCCCTCTTGTCATAGCACCTTTGATAGGCAATTCAAAAGTTAAAAGGGTTCTGGTGGATAATGGAGCATCAGTTGATATTTTATTCTATGATGTCTTTGTAAGGATGGGATACAATGACTCTCAATTGACTCAATCTGGTGTGCCAATCTATGGATTCAATGGAGTAGAATCGAAAGTAGAGGGAACCATTCAGTTATCCATGACAATAGGGAGAGAACCTGGAGAGGTCACTCAGATGTTAACCTTCCTGGTAATCAAAGCAACATCAACCTACAAAGTTATCCTAGGAAGGACAAGGTTGCACACTTTTAAAGCTATTGCCTCAAGTTACCACCTAAAGATCAAATTCCCCACCAGAAACGGGGTAGGAGAAGAAAAAGCGGACCAAAAAATGGCCAAAAGCTGTTATGTGGCCGCTATAAGACCTAATGGAATCGGGGGCAAGTACTCCCCATAGAAGACATGGATGTGAGAAAAGACTAAGAGAGAAGGGGGAAACTGGCAGAAGAGTTGGTTCCAATCCCCTTAGTGTTGGTCCCTGATATTGTAAAAGGGGGGGTTGAATACAATATCTGATAATTATTCGCGGAATAATTGGATTAAAAATATTATTTTAATTACTCACGAAATATTAATTATAATGAAATACTGTTCAAGTGAAAGATATTATTTTAACTTGATTAGTATTACACAATTAATATTTTAGAAAAACTGTTATATAATTGATATAAAGTCTAGAACGAATTCGACATGAAGTGTTCGTGTTTAAACAATTATATTCAAACTCAGCACAGAAATCTGTGAATATTACAATGCAGATAAATTACTGAATTTGATCTGATTTTTCTAACTCTTCACAAGTTGAACAACAAACAAATGAAGCAATCTTCTCATATTTATAGAGATTAGAAAAGGCTGGTATGACCTTTTCTAGAATGACTTAATTTCAAGAAAATAAGTCTGTATGACTTATTTTAACACTTGTATGACTTTTAAAAGACTGGGCATGACTTATTTCTGGTCGGTATGACTTTCTAAATTTCGGTATGACTTAATGAAAGTCATATTCGAATTATATTTAATTAAAGCAAGTCGGTATGACTTATTATAATTAAACAAAATTCAATCAGCATGACCTTTATTAAATCTGCTCGGTATGACTTATTTAAATAGGTCGGTATGACTTATTTAAACAGGCTCGGTATGACTTATTTAAATAGGCTCGGTATGACTTATATATATATATATATATAAAGAAATTCGGTATGACTTATTGAAAGTCATACTAACTGATTATATATATATATATAAGTCATTTTGATCCATTTCTTTTATAGTAAATTAATTCTACTTAATTTAATTAGTTAATTTATAAATTAAATTAATTTCAACTTGAATTAATTTAATTAGATAAATTAAATAATTAATTAACAATTTATAGTAGAATTAAAATACTATCTTTAGTCGCAGCCGTGCTGATAGTCTTGAAATCTTCCTGTCTTTTCTTCGTCTTCTAATCTTGAAACCTCTTGAATTAAATGAAGAATAAATATTATATTAGTTGACACACAAATGTACTGTCTGGTTCATTTGTGTCATCCCAATAAATATTCTCCATTTAAATAACATTTAACTAGAGGCCTTCTGTCATTAATTCTTCTTCACTGTTTGCATTCTTCTTCTGGAATCTGCTTGTAGTAACCACTTGAAATCTTCTATATCTTCTGTCTTCTATAGAAGTACTACCACATTATTAATTTCACTGACGCTTGAACATAGAAATGAACTTCATCCAGTGTTGAGTAGCAATCCTATAAAATATCTCTGATACTTGGATCCTTTGTGATTAGTTGACTGTCTTCGTCTTGATTCCTGTTTGGTGTTTAGTATTTACTTCTCTTTATTAGTTAGAGTTGAGTTGCCATCTAATTATTACAAATAGGCCTAGTCATATGCCTTTCAATCTCCCCCTATTTGTTGTTAAACATTTAACACACAAATTCCTAGAGGATAACTCAACTAACAACTAAGAAAGTAGTACGACATTTAGTGACTTGTAAATAATAAACAAAAGTTCTGGTTTTATATTTAACAATTTTCCAGATTCATACATAAAAGATAAATACAAGATAGATGTTCCTCTAGCACTGAACAAATATTACAAAGATTCTATCTTGTTCTATCTACGTCTTCCGTCTTCAGAAGTATCAACTTCACCTTCTTCTAGGATTGAACCTTTATGAACAGGTGTCCTTGGTACCTCTTCGGTTACTGATTGTTCTGTTGTAGTGGCCTCTCCATACAACCTTCTTTGCTCAGCTCTTGCTAACTGCCACAGTACTTCCTGTTCAACAGGATCTACTATCTCTTCTTCTACATCAGATGGTTGTGTTGAATCTATCTTTGGTATTTGCCTGATGTATGACGGAATCCTCTTTGATAGACAGTAGTTTCTTATCTTTTCTGCAGCATCCATCTTAGCTTGGGATTTAAATCCTTTCGACCTTAGCATCCTTTCAACTCGTGAGGATCAAATAAGATTTGAGGACTAGCAGCTGTTGCAAAGATTCTAAGTCTATCCCTGAGAAGTTCATTTTCTTCTGAGCTTCTCTTGACTTTGTTCAAGAACGTCCATATTACTGATAGACTTCTTTGTCTGAAAAACTCCAAGGAAATTCTGAATGTCCCATTCCTGTGTGTATAGACTAGTATCTGCCAGTCTTCAAGAATGTGATCCACTAAGATAGTGATGTAGTCCACTTCCTCTTTCAGAGCTTTCATGAAGTTGTCTATGTTGTCGTTTGTCTTTTCTAGACGATCAATTAATGATTTCAGATGCTTGTCTTCAAATGGACCCTTTTGTTGTTTGTCCATTATTTTTCTTGCAGTATCCCATTTCTTTCCAATTTTGAGCTGTACATCTCTCTTTTTCTCTCTGACTGCTATGGCCCAGAGATTTTGCTTTTCTTGGCTTTCTTCTCTTTCTGCCTTTGTTCTTTCTATGACTAGAGCTTTCAGATTTTCAGTTTTTGCATGACTTGCCTTGATGTCTTCTTTTAGTTTCTTCATTGCCTCTTCATAGGCTGGATCAACTTCTTTTGGAAACAAAAATTCTTCATCAAATGCAGTTTCATCCTCAGCTCTGCAGTAGTCAGGAATATCTGATTCATCATGAGCACTGTCATCAATGAATTGCTCTTGGGCATAGTACTGTTCTTCTGGTACTGGATCAAACGATTGAAATTCTTTTTCAGAAAACAGCTTGGCTTTGCCTTTGTCTTTCGTAGAAGCCCTTTCATCTTCAGCTACTTTCTCCTTTGCTTTCTCCCCCTTAGTTGAGGGATCCTCTTGAGTTTTAGAGGCTTCAAAAGATGTCAACATTTTCTGCATAGTCAGATAGACTTGCTTCATTCCTTCATTCAGATGTGTCATGCCATCATCTAGTTTGGTGAATCGTTGAGTAGAGATCTTTTCATTTTCAATGATTTTGAGGGTTAAACTTTTCTCAACGTCATCAATTTTTTCATGTAATTTGCTCACTTCTTTCATATCTTCAGCAATGAGACTCTGTACGTGCTGGATATCTTGTGTTTTTAGAAGAATGGATGACTTGACACTATCAACATCATTTCGAACAATTGTCAGCTGCTGTGTTACAGAGGCAGATGTAGATTTTTCTTCTGCTTGTGCTTTTACTTTTACCAACTCAGCCTGAACAATTTGTATTTCCTTCTGGAGAGCTTCCATTTTTGATAATAAATCACTGTGTGTGTGTGCACTCAGCTCACTTGCACTCCTGTTTAACTCACTTTCACTCGGTGCATGTGTTTCACTCTGTGTATGCCTCACATCACTAGTGTTTAGCTCCTTTCCAGATCCTGAAGCTGTACCTGCATATATTACAATTGCTTTTGAAGAGTCGAAATGCTCTTCTGATGCCTGTGAAGGCGCGTCCTCAACAAGATTAACTTGAAGTGGCTCCGCTACTGACGTAGCTACTCCTTGAATGGAGTCCCATCTCCCTCTATGGAGTGGTTGCCTCTCAAATCCACCAGTGGATTCAAGACCTTCTTTTAAAAGAACTGGATGTAAAGAATCCAGGGGGGTCACCACCTTAGACAATGTAGTGAATGGCTCATTAGAGTCTGTGATGCCCCTTAATACCTCGGAGGGTGTTTGATGCTGCACTGCATCAAAAATGTCATGGTCCACAACATAGGTGGCATCCGACGGGATTTTATCAAAAACATTTTCTTCAACAGATGTGCCCTCATGTGTTTGTGTATCTGCAAGCGGAGGTCCTGCTAGTGTGAGAGCTAGCAGTGTGCTTTCCTCACTATCTGGTTGAGCAAGTGTATCTAAAGAACCTTGAATGGCCATGTCAAAATCCATATCCCATTGAGAGGAAAAGGATGAGTCTGCAGGTGTCTCTGGTTGAGATTTAGATCTTTTAGATGGTGGAGACAGAGCTGCGGGTTCACTCACATCAGCACCAAGACCCCTAACTATTCTGACAGGTGTCTTCCTTTTTCTGACTTTAAGCGAAGAGGAGGAAGAAGGAAGAACTGTTTGAGGCTCTAATTCAGCTGGGGGCGGAACCTGTGTGTTTTCAGGTTCGTAGCTGATATCCTGTTGATCTTGTGCCACTTGATCGACATGCTGAGCAGCTTCAAGTAGAAGGTGCACAGGATGTTCTAATTGCATAGGCACTTGTTCTGCCTCTTGTTCCTGCACAGGATGAACAATAAGATCTAGTATCTCAGCCATATAATCTGTCCTTACCACTTGCACATTTTGAAACTTGGGGTTGTTGTGGAGCCTTGCAAATAAGTTGTTCTGAGAAGTCGGAGATTCTTCTACAGGACCATTCTGAAATAAGGCTTTGTCTTCTTCCATCAACAGGTCATTCATAAACAGCATCAGGAACCTTGGATAGTAAACTTGTACATTATGTTCCCTGTTTTCTGGTTTCCCCATTTTCCTGATTATTTCTTTTAGAATTAACTTCCCAAAATTTATCCTCCGATTGTGGGCCACAGAAAACCCTATGATCTGTAGTATTGAAGATATGTTGTTGAAGTTGTTCTTTGTAGTGGGAGCAAACACTTTGGCTAACGTGTCAAAGAAGTAGTCCCACTCGCTTACCAACTTGGACTTAGTCATTCTTACTAAGTTGATCTCACCCTGATATTGAATGTTGTAGAAAAATTCTAGAATTTCTGGTACAGTGGGTGGATCCATGAAGTTGTCTGTTGGAAAGCCTAGAATCCTGTTCACGTCCTCTTCAGTCACCATGTATTCATGATCTCCTATGCTGAACGAGAATTGAACTCTGCCTGCAGTACTCCTATTCCTCGCAGTGGAATACAGAGCCCTAAGTGCTAACACTTGCAACGGGGCGTCCAGAGTAATTGCAGTTCTGACGAGTGAATGTTCATTCATAAATACGATCCACGGTCGAAACCTCTCGACTGAACAATTCACCGGATTAAAATATCCAACAAAATTAGTTTTTACTAATTCGCAATAACCAGCCATTTTTTTTTTTAAGCTATTACAAATAATAAAATTATAAAGTGCGATTACAACTTAAAATTAATAAATACAAGCCAAACTTCGAAAATTACACTTGTAAATTGAAACTCTAAATTCTAACAATCCCCAAATCAACTAAACTCAACAATTCACTACACAACTGACTTTCACCACAATCAAACCCAAGAGCTTTGTATTAAATCAAGAACAAAAGTAGTGTTCGATTTTGATGAAAATCGGGCAGAGATTTGCTTGAAACAATTGATTTTATCACACTAGCAAGCAACTATGCTTGTAAACAAGGAACTAGCAACTGATTGCAGTTGAAAATGTAAGGAAATCAATCGATTTTTGTTATGGATTAAAGGACTGTTCGTGTGTAGCTGCGTGTATATGTATTGCAATGCTGAGTATGACTTATTAAAGAGTATATATTTACTCGGTATGACTTTGTTAAAAATGGATTATTTGAAGATCTCGGTATGACTTTTAATAAGTCATACCGAGCTTTATTTGATTAAAACTCAATAAAATCGGTCGGTATGACTTATTTCTTGTTAACTCTCGGTATGACTTTTTAATAAATATAAAAAGTCATGCCGAGTTTTAATGAATAAGTCATGCCGAGATTTTATAACAAAAGTCATACTGACAAACTATTTAATCAATATCTATATATGTTTAATTAATAGATCTTAACTACGAAATAAAATAATAAAGATAGAATAGTTACTTATTTTAATAATTGTTTCTAAATTCGAAATAAAATAATAAAAATCTTATTCGAATATTAGATAACTTAATAATTATGCAATAAATATTAACTAATGATATTTTACATACTAACAAATTATTATAGATATAAAATAAATATTTACATTATTAACTTATTTTAATTAATTTAAGCATTAAATTAACTCATTCTTGAATTAATTTAATAAGCAAATTAATTGAATAATTAATAACATACTCATTTATTTTAATGTGCAATAATAATTAGTAAAAATAAACATTAATATACACATGCTTAAAATAAATATACTATAAAGAAAAAAAAAACAAAAAAACAAAAAAAATATATACTTAAATTTACATAATGCTTATTAATGCTTAATTTAAACAAAAGTACTTATGCTTTAATTGAAATAATTATCTTGTAAGAATATTGATTTAATCTTAAGATAATTTTCCAAAAATTCATAAGCTCTAGGATTTTATTAATTCAAGTCTCATAAACTCTTTAAATATTAACATTTAATATTTATGAGCTTAAATTAATTCCTAGCGATCAAAAGTTAGCCATTATTTAACATCCCTAATTCACTAACCATTTTTGAGAAAGTGGATTCATCAAGTGGTTTTGTGAAGATGTCGGCTATCTGATCTTCTGTGGGTACAAAATGTAGCACCACAGTTCCATTCATGACATGCTCTCTGATAAAATGATACCTTATGTCAATGTGCTTGGTTCGTGAATGTTGTACAGGATTGTTGGAAATAGCTATAGCACTTGTGTTGTCGCAGTAAATTGGAATTTTGTTCAACGCAAGTCCATAGTCATTTAGCTGATTCCTAATCCACAAGATCTGTGCACAACAGCTACCTGCCGCAATGTATTCTGCTTCGGCTGTCGAGGTAGACACTGAATGCTGTTTCTTGCTGTACCAGGAAATCAACCGTCGTCCTAGAAACTGACAGCTTCCAGAGGTACTTTTCCTGTCCATCCTGCACCCTGCATAGTCTGAATCTGTATAGCCTATTAGGTCAAAACCTGTATCCTTAGGGTACCAAATTCCAAGATCTGGTGTACCCTTTAGATATCTAAAAATTCGTTTAACAGCTATTAGATGAGATTCCCTAGGGTCAGATTGAAACCTTGCACATAAGCATGTTGCAAACATTATATCGGGTCTACTAGCAGTTAGATATAATAATGAGCCTATCATACCTCTGTAGCTTGTGATGTCAACTTTCTTACCAGTTTCATCTTTGTCAAGCTTCGTGGCTGTTGGCATAGGGGTTTTTGCCGGTGAAGAATCTTCTAGACTGTATTTTCTGAGAAGATCTCTTACGTACTTTGATTGGCAAATAAAAATCCCATCTTCCTTTTGCTTTACTTGCAATCCAAGGAAGAATGACAGCTCACCCATCATGCTCATTTCATATCTGCTCTGCATTAACTTAGCAAATCTCTTGCACAAGTTTTCGTTAGTAGAACCAAATATAATATCGTCAACATAAACTTGGACAAATATCATATCTTTATTATGTAATTTATAAAAGAGAGTTTTATCTATGACACCTCTAGTGAAACCATTTTCAAGTAAAAACTCAGAGAGAGTGTCATACCATGTCCTTGGTGCTTGCTTGAGTCCATAGAGAGCTTTGAAAAGAAAGTACACAAAATCAGCAAACTCTGGATTTTCAAAGCCAGGGGGCTGTTCCACATATACTTCCTCTTCTAGCCTTCCGTTCAGAAATGCACTCTTCACATCCATTTGGTAGACTTTAAAATTGGAATGTGCTGCGAATGCCAGAAATATCCTGATGGCTTCAAGTCTTGCAACTGGTGCGTAGGTTTCGTCATAATCAATTCCCTCTTCCTGGGAGTAACCTTTTGCAACCAGTCTGGCTTTGTTCCTTGTAACAATGCCATCACCGTGTAATTTGTTCCTGTATACCCATTTTGTGCCAATAACAGATCTATCTTTAGGCCTGGGTACCAGTGTCCAGACTTCTTGTCTTTCGAACTGATTGAGCTCTTCTTGCATGGCAAGAACCCAATCTGGATCAATTAGTGCCTCTTCAATCTTCTTTGGTTCTTCTTGAGATAGAAAAACTGAAAATAAACATTCATTTGAAGTTGCACTTCTGGTTCTTACTCCAACATCTGGATCACCTATGATCAATTCAAAAGGATGATCTCTGCTCCATATCCTTTCCTAGGTAGGTTTGATCTTGATGATTCGCCTCGAAATTCATTGTGATGTTGTGTTCTGCCAGTTGATCCTTCATCTCCCCCTGAGTTGCTGCCAGGATGACTTGTTGATCCATCACTGGTATTAGTAGAATCCCCAGTGTTGCCATTGTTTCCACCATTAATACCTGGATCATTACCATCATTGATGTCATTATTTCCTGCTGCAACTTCAGGTTCTTCTTCATCCTCAGTATGTGAGTCTGGATAATTGTCGAATTTTAATGACTCAGAAGAATCTTCAGTTTGGATACTTGGGAGTTTAGTGTCATCAAAAGTTACATTGACACTTTCCTTCACTTGGTGCTGATCAATTATGTAAACCCTATATGCTCTTCTTGAATATCCGACAAAAATGGCTTCATGTGCCTTGGCCTCAAATTTGCCAATGCGTTCATCTCCATCTTTTAGCACAAAGCATTTGGCTCCAAATACATGAAAGTACTTGAGAGTTGGTTTCTTGCCAGCCATTAATTCATAGGGAGTTTTCATATGATCTTTGTTGATCAGAGTTCGATTCTGAGTATAACAAGCTGTATTAACTGCTTCAGCCCAGAAGTAGATAGGTAACCTTGATTCACTTAGCATAGTCCTTGCAGCTTCAATCAGGGTTCGATTTTTCCTTTCTACAACTCCATTTTGTTGTGGAGTTCTTGGTGCTGAGTACTGCCTTGTTATCCCCTTGTCTGAGCAGAAGTTATTCAGAACTTCATTTTTGAATTCTGTTCCATTATCTGATCTGATTGCTCGGACAGGTAACTTTGAATCTAACTCAATCAGCTTTATATGATCAATCACCAAATGTGGAGTTTCATCTTTAGAATTCAAGAATAAAACCCATGTATACTTTGTGAAGTCATCCACAATCACTAAGGCGAATTTCTTCCTTGACATAGACAGAATATTTACTGGACCAAATAAATCCATGTGAAGGAGTTGAAGTGGTTCAGTGATGTTTGTAGTGTCTGTGCCTCTGTGAGTTGCTTTCTTTGACTTCCCTTTTTGACATGCCTCACACAATCCTTCTTGTGTAAATTCCATCGGAGGCAGTCCTCTCACCAAATCCCTCTTGACTAGAGAGTTCATTGTTTTGAAATTCAGGTGTGAGAGCTTCTTGTGCCATAGCCAACTTTCCTCTGTTGAAGCTTTTGAATAGAAACAGTTTGCTTCAGCTTCAGTTCCCGAGTTGAAATCAGCTACGTACAAGTTACCTTTCCTTACTCCACGCAAGGCTAGTCTGTCTTCTTTAGAATGAGCTATTAAGCACTTCTCCTTGATAAAGTTTACTTTGTAACCTCTATCACAAAATTGACTGACGCTGAGTAGATTGTGCTTAAGTCCTTCCACCAAAGAGACATTTTCAATGATAACATTTCCAGTATTTAACTTGCCATAACCCATAGTCATTCCTTTGCTGTTATCTCCAAAGGTGACGACTGGGCCAGCTCTCTCAACCACGTCTGATAGCAGGGCTCTATCTCCGGTCATATGCCTTGACGATCCGCTGTCCAGGATCCATATAACTCGGTTTGCCTGTTTAACTCCCTGCAATTATCAAACAGATTAACTTGTCTTCGGAGCCCAAAATTGATTGGGCCCGGCATACTTGAAAAATTGACCTTTGTTTGCTTTGACAACAGATCCTTTTCGATCAACATCCTTTTCTTCCTTGACTGTTCCTACCTTCCTATAAACAGTCTTAACAACTTTCTGTTTAGACTTAGGAATATATGATTCCTTCTTCTCAGGTGAAGGAGTCGCAGTCTTGGATTTAGCAAATTTACTATTGATGTGCTGTCTAGGTGTCATGTTATCTTTCTTAGCTATCATGCGTTTGAAGTAAGCAGTCATAGCATTAAAGGCACATAACATGCAATTCATTATACCACATGGTTTATGGAAAGCATCAATAGTAGGCATGTTATTCAATACAGTAGGGGGTTTAACAGATTCTACTTCAATTTTATCAGCATATTTGAAGTTTTCAGTAGAATGAAATTTATTGTTACTATTCCTACTGTTCACAAACGTGTTGGGTCTGTTCATTTTATTCTTTAAGTCTTTTGCACCTACACCAGGTCTGGGGGAATCAGAAGTTCCCACATCTTTCACTGGTGTTTCTAGTGCACATTTCTCTTTCTGGACATTAACTCCTTTTATGTCCTTAACCTGTTCTCCTCTCTTCTTCTCTTCCTCAAGATCTTCCAACTGCATTTCATATGCAATTAGTACAGAGCTCTCAAGGATGGGTTCAGCTATCGGTGTTATGAAGAGAGGTTTCGGTGTGTCTTTAACAACATGTGGGATACCCCTTTCTTCAGCACTTTTTCTAAAGGGGGTTATGTTGCTTGGTTTTCCTACAGATTTGTTATACTCGAAGCCTATTCCAACTTTACGATTTATTTCTTGTTGGTCAACTAGGTTCTTAACAATATATGAGGAATTCTTATAAGCAAGACACTTCTTCTTTTCTTCTTCTATCTGGTTTCTGAGATTAGTTTCTACTACAACATGACAACTGACTTTGCTGACTTGAACAGCTAAGTCTTCAGTCAACTTAATAGTCAACTTGTCATGATTTCTTTTTAACTGTTTAAAAACTTCAGTCTCATCAATTAACTCTTTGACTTTGAGTCTGAGTTTCTTAACTTTATCTCTTTCACCATCTAGTTCTTTACCTAGCAAAGCAAACATCTTAGGACACGAAGGATTTACCTCTATTCCTCTGTCACTGGTGGGAGACAGTGATCCCTCTGATGAAGCCATAAGAGCAAGATTTCCCAGCTCTTCCTCATCATCGTTATCTGAGTCATCCCAGCTTTTGCCTGCTGCTAGATAGGACTTCCCTTGATGCTTTTTCACTAGTGCATCATACTTCTCCTTGAGCTCTTCATAAGACTCTCTCTTCTTCCCTTGCTTAGGCTTCTTGCACTCAGTTGCAAAGTGGCCTAGCTCATTACAGTTGAAGCAACGAAACTTGCTTCTATCAACTAAGCCGGTCTTGTAGCCGCTTTTTGATACTGCTGTCGAAGAACCTCCTCTTTGGAATCTTCCAAAATTAGGCTTACTTCTGAATGAGGAGTTTCTTCGGAATCTCATGTTGCCAAACTTCCTGGCAACCATAGCTAGAGATTCATCTTCTAGCTGATCTAGTTCTTCCAGTGAGTAGAAATCACCATCTTCTTGTTTGTCAGCAGTATGTCCAAGTTCTGGAACCACATACTCTGTTGAACTGTTAGAAGGTGCAACAGCCTTCACTTCTTCTTTCTCTGGTGCTTCTACCATTAATGCCTTGGAGGAACTCAGTACCTTACCTCTTCCATACATTTCTCTGGTTTGGATCTGTTCCAGCTCATAAGTTTTTAAAACTCCGTAGAGTCTTTCTAGGGTTACTTCTTTCATGTCCCTAGATTCCCGGATGGCTGCAATCCTGTGCTCCAGATGCTCTGGTAAGGTCAACAAAAACTTCCTGTTCACCTCTTGGTTCTGATAAAACTTTCCATTCATGTTTAGCTCGTTTATCAATTTGTTTAGTCTCTGAAACACCTCAGAGATACCCTCATCAGGGTTGGATCTAAACTGTTCATATTGGGTGGTCAGGATCTCCAGTCTATTCTCCTTAACTTCTTCAGTTCCCTCATTGATAATTTCAATTGTTTCCCAGATTTGTTTTGCATTCTTGCAATTGACTACTTGGTTGTACATGATGTAGTCTAGGGATTCAATTAATATGAGCTTCAGATTATTATCAAGGGACACAGCTTCTGTTTCCTCATCTGTATAGTCTGCCGGACTTTTCGGAAACTGTCTGTGGGGAATTACGACCCCATCTACTGTATGTTCGAGAACAACTGATATAGGGAGCTCAACACCTTTAGCCATAATCAATGCATACTTAGGATTTGCAATCCCGATAAACAGTAGCATTTTTTGTTTCCACAAGTTGTAGTGTTCTCTGTCGAACTGTGGAATCTTGATGCTTGTAACTTTCTGGGTACTCATCTTTAATAAGATTAAAAATTAAGTGTTTCAAAAAAATATTTTAATTTTTGACTGAAAACGATTTTTGATCAGAAATAATTTTTAGTGAAAAATTATTTCGAATAAAAAATTATTTTGAATTAAAAATAATTTTTGAGATCTGTATGAGTTGCGGAATTTTTGGTTTGGATCTGATATTTTCTATATCAACCAGCTCTGATGCCAATTGTTGGTCCCTGATATTGTAAAAGGGGGGGTTGAATACAATATCTGATAATTATTCGCGGAATAATTGGATTAAAAATATTATTTTAATTACTCACGAAATATTAATTATAATGAAATACTGTTCAAGTGAAAGATATTATTTTAACTTGATTAGTATTACACAATTAATATTTTAGAAAAACTGTTATATAATTGATATAAAGTCTAGAACGAATTCGACATGAAGTGTTCGTGTTTAAACAATTATATTCAAACTCAGCACAGAAATCTGTGAATATTACAATGCAGATAAATTACTGAATTTGATCTGATTTTTCTAACTCTTCACAAGTTGAACAACAAACAAATGAAGCAATCTTCTCATATTTATAGAGATTAGAAAAGGCTGGTATGACCTTTTCTAGAATGACTTAATTTCAAGAAAATAAGTCTGTATGACTTATTTTAACACTTGTATGACTTTTAAAAGACTGGGCATGACTTATTTCTGGTCGGTATGACTTTCTAAATTTCG
Source organism: Oenanthe sinensis (assembly GCA_028671895.1). NCBI lineage: Eukaryota > Viridiplantae > Streptophyta > Magnoliopsida > Apiales > Apiaceae > Oenanthe > Oenanthe sinensis. Next base: position 26,830,790 of record CM053814.1, read on the forward strand.
GTATGACTTAATGAAAGTCATATTCGAATTATATTTAATTAAAGCAAGTCGGTATGACTTATTATAATTAAACAAAATTCAATCAGCATGACCTTTATTAAATCTGCTCGGTATGACTTATTTAAATAGGTCGGTATGACTTATTTAAACAGGCTCGGTATGACTTATTTAAATAGGCTCGGTATGACTTATATATATATATATATATAAAGAAATTCGGTATGACTTATTGAAAGTCATACTAACTGATTATATATATATATATAAGTCATTTTGATCCATTTCTTTTATAGTAAATTAATTCTACTTAATTTAATTAGTTAATTTATAAATTAAATTAATTTCAACTTGAATTAATTTAATTAGATAAATTAAATAATTAATTAACAATTTATAGTAGAATTAAAATACTATCTTTAGTCGCAGCCGTGCTGATAGTCTTGAAATCTTCCTGTCTTTTCTTCGTCTTCTAATCTTGAAACCTCTTGAATTAAATGAAGAATAAATATTATATTAGTTGACACACAAATGTACTGTCTGGTTCATTTGTGTCATCCCAATAAATATTCTCCATTTAAATAACATTTAACTAGAGGCCTTCTGTCATTAATTCTTCTTCACTGTTTGCATTCTTCTTCTGGAATCTGCTTGTAGTAACCACTTGAAATCTTCTATATCTTCTGTCTTCTATAGAAGTACTACCACATTATTAATTTCACTGACGCTTGAACATAGAAATGAACTTCATCCAGTGTTGAGTAGCAATCCTATAAAATATCTCTGATACTTGGATCCTTTGTGATTAGTTGACTGTCTTCGTCTTGATTCCTGTTTGGTGTTTAGTATTTACTTCTCTTTATTAGTTAGAGTTGAGTTGCCATCTAATTATTACAAATAGGCCTAGTCATATGCCTTTCACTTAGTCCTAGGACAACCTGAGAAGGTCACTTATATTGGGGCTTCATTAGAAGAACCCATGAGGAATAAGTTGATAGCATTCTTGTAAGAAAATGGGGACTTTTTTGCTTGGACAACTGCTGACATGTCAAGGATTGATCCTTAACTTTTCACTCATAAGCTCAATGTTGATCCGGAGAGGAAGACGGTGAAATAGAAGAAAGGAAATTTTGCCCCTGAAAGGCAAGAAGCCATAAAGCAAGAAGTGGAAAACCTCTTAGAAGCTGGTTTTATCGAGGAAATTCAATTCCTGAAATGGCTTGCTAACCCTATGATGATCAAATAAGCTAACGGAAAATAGAGTATGTGCGTGGATTTTACTGATCTGAATGATGCATGTCCTACGAATTGCTTCCCCTCTCATGGATAGATGCTCTCATTGATGCAACCGCAGGGCATGAGATGCTAAATTTTATGGATGACATCAATGGATATAACCAAATCAAAATGCATAAGGATGACATTGCTAAGGTATCCTTCATCACTGACTTTGGTGTCTTTAATTTTGTTATCTTGTTATGGTCATTGGTTTGAAGAATGCAGGAGCAACCTATTAAAGGTTGGTAAACAAAATCTTCAAACATCTCACCAGAAAGACCATGGAAGTCTATGTTGACGACATATTAGTCAAGAGCCTTCAAAAGGCTGACCATATTGATCATCTCCGAGAGACATTCGAATTGCTGAGACACCACAAGATGACGTTGAACCCGGCTAAGTGTAAATTTGGGGTATGTTCCAGAAAGTTCTTGGGAATGATGGTTTCCAGGAGAGGAATTGAGGTCAACCCAGATAAAATCAAGGTCAAGCTCGATAATGAACCACCCAAATCAATTAGTATCTTTCAATGAGAACTTTACAATGAGAGTATCTTTCATGTAGGGATGATGCAAAAAATTATTAGAAGAAATATAAACATGAGCTAGAGGAGCACCCATAACACCAAGAAGTAATGTCACATCAGACCTTTTATTCTCATTACTATGGATGCATAAATCAAGAAAAAATATAAAGAAAACCCAAATCAGGAAAGTTTAGGTCTTTAGGAGATGATTAAATAAGAAAGTAAAATCATACCAAGTTTCTTTGAATCCCTTGATTCTTTGAATAACTTAAATGAAGGTTGCAGATCTTTGATTCTTTGAAGATCTAAGATTACTTTAGGCTTTAGAGATTAGCTTATTAGGTTTTGTATGAAAGGGGGAGGTTGTGCCACTGTAGTGTACTAGTGTCATTATACAAGAAGAACATTAGTGTTTGTGAGGTTTTGTACTAGTGACATCTTCTGATTCCTCTGAAGATGAAGATCATTATACAGGAAGATCAATAGTGTTTGGGATATGTGCTACAGTAAACACTGAGTTTGCTTCTTGTATTTCCACTAGGAACGGGAAGGCCTCGGGAAAACCTCAACATTGGACACACATAAAAGGGAAAGAAGAGAGGAAGGCCTCAGGAAAACCTCTACATTGACAAATGCAAAACAAAAAGAAGAGAGGAAGTGATGGCCTCACAAGAAGAGAAATGTATGTTCTTGAATTATTTTAATTTTAAACAAATTACCTTCATAGTTGATGGATTTTACGGGGTTATTGTTTTTTTGTTTTATAAGGATTATTGGTTGATGCTTAGATTGGATTCATAACTATTTTGGTGGATTTTGTATTGGATATTCTTAACTGTTTTTAAAATTTTTATTTTTAAGTTTGGTCAATGTAGATGTTTTTCATTACTTTGATGGTTAAATTGTTCAAAGGTTTTCAATTTTTGTCACTCACCCCGCCGGAGAGTTAGCATCAATCTTCCATGTTCAGGTCAATTTGGTCGGCATAATGGTTATTATGTATATTTTTAATACATGAATGATTGAACCGTCCATTTTTTTAATTTAATGGTTACTGTATATAACAACCTAAACTTCGATGACTAGGTTGTAAATAACCCAAAAATTAATAACTCAATATATATGTTTGAGAAAATATTTAATTTGTTTTATGAGCTCTAATATTCTTTTTTATTTTTAAAAGGGTCATGCTCCCTAACAATCGATTATTTAAAACCATTTACATAACAATCGATTTTTTAACCATTGGATGACACTTTCAATGTACAAGATTAAAACAAAAATTATAAACACTCTGCTATAATTTTCCACGGAAGAGCAGGTCATCCGTAAATATTTTTCGCGGAGTGGGCTATCACTCTATGTAAAAAAACGAGGATTTAATATTAACAATTATAGAAGGGGGGTTGAATATAATTGTGCAAACTAATAGAATAATTCAAACAATAGTATGAAAAACTTACAGACTTTATTCACTTATTAAAATCAGCTCTCTTGAGAAAAAATAAAGTTCTTAAGAACTGCAGTTAGATAGTTTTTTTAAACATATACAATGTAAAACCTATTTTGTGCTTAAATATGCACAACTACAATCATCTAAAACAGAAGGTATATCAATTACATGAATTTAGGAACACTTTCATATCTGTATTTAGATAACAAAGTCAATTCCTGATTTCTTGAGACCGACACACTTATCTCCTCATTAATCCTGATCTTCTCCTAATATATAGGGCTTAGCATTTCAGACTTTCATCGATTGATATTGTCATTCGTTTGTCATTTAACATTTATCCATCGATTGTTGTTATTCATTGAGCAATCATCCATCGAGTATTGATTCATTTAGTAATCATCCATTGATCACTGATCCATTGATTACCATCAGTTGATCACAGATAAATCATAACATGTTCATATCTTCAAGTCCTAACATTTAATTAATATAGATAACATAAAATCAATATTAAATTTGATAAATTTGTATATAATCTTAAATATAATTAAAATAAGACTTAGTTTAAATATAATTTAAATTTTAAATTTACATTATTACTTGAAATATTATTCAAAATAAATAGTTTATTAAAGTATTTTCTCTAAAATTAAAATTTAACTTTCAAATGTCATTATATTTTAATAAATTTGAGTATGATCAAATTTATTTTAAATTTATATATTTATGATAATTACGTACTAATTTATTTAATATGTTATAACTACTAGTTTATAATATAATATTTTTAGTTTAATGTAATATTAAATATGAAAATATTATTAACTATATTTATTATTTATTTATAGAATTGTGTTAATATATATTACATATATTCAAACTTTTAATTGAATATATTTATTCAAAATAAATAGTTTATTAAAGTATTTTCTCTAAAATTAAAGTTTAACTTTCAAATGTCGTTATATTTTAATAAATTTGAGTATGATCAAATTTTTATTAAATATATATTTATGATAATTACGTACTAATTTATTTCATATGTTATAACTACTAGTTTATAATTTAATATTTTTAGTTTAATATAATATTAAATATGAAAATATTATTTTATTATTTGTTTCCCAGAATAATCAATCTATTACAGAAGGGGAGTTGAATGTAATAGTGCCTGTAAATCGATTATGAACACAAGTATGTTGAATGGAATACTGTTTTGTATTAATAATGAACTTGAATACAAAACTCTCTCAAGATATAAAGTTCTTAAGAGCTGCTAGGTTACAAGATATTGCTTTTATATAAATTCTTAATTCGATATAATTCGACATTGAATTATAACCTATCTCTGTGTTTATATAGACACAACTACAAATACAATTACAAAACAGATTATGATAAGAATAGATTTAATAAGGTAATTAGACTTGCACTTGAATTCCTTCTTACTATCCAAATCAGACTCTGATTTGTCTATTTCCTTTTCTGATAAACTCTGTCGGTTGATAATCTCTGATAGAGCATTCTCTGTTAGAGTAAACTCTGATCGAGTATTCTCTGATAGAGCATTCTCTGTTAGAGTAAACTCTGATCGAGTATTCTCTGATAGAGTAAACTCTGACCGACAGCTTCCTTAATTTTCCCTTTCCTTCCCATAGCATATCCGTAATAAATTTGTTTTGATCTTCGAAGACTTTCCTTTAAACTAGCTGTTTGAATCAACCGAATACTCATCTCCTTTAAGCTTCGAGAAGTCAGGCTGTGAGCTAATCAATCGAGTACTTGTGAGACTTCTCGATTGGTAAATATCCGTTGATGACTTCTCGATCAATAAATATCCGTTGATGACTATATATCCGTTGATGAGTTCTCGATCAGGAAATATATGTTGTCGAGTTCTCGATTGATAAATATCAGTTGATGACTTGAGTTCTCGATTGATAAATATCAGTTGATGACTTGAGTTCTCGATTGATAAATATCAGTTGATGACTTGAGTTCTCGGTCGATGACTTCTCGATTGGCTTTATCAGTCGATGGCTTATTATCAGTTGATGACTTATCGATCGATATTTATCAGTCGATTGCTTCTTGCAGATAGATATCCGTTGATTGATTCTTGCAGATAGACTGTGCTAAATCCTGTTCTAGTATTTTGTACATCATCAAATTAATATATTCATAACAATCTCCCCCTATTTATGCTTTATAAACAATGAAGCATAAATCAAGATTTGATGATGTCAAAACTAAAAAATGAAATAATTAATCTAGAACAGTATAAAATAATCATTTCTTATTTGTTTCTCCTGGAGGAATCACCTTTCTTGAATCACTTTTTTTCTCCCCCTTTTTGACATCATCACCACCTGTGACAACCAAAAGAATCTGTGCTAAGACTGTGGAGAAAGTGAACTGTGCTGCAACTACTGAATCAACCTTTGTGGTTAAGTCAGAGACTGTTGTTTGGAGAGAAGCTTGAGTGGTAGTAATATCAGCAATAGCATCCTTGAAAGCTACTTCTGTGAATAAGTGAAGGGAGTGAATTCTGTCAAACAACAAAAATGAATTTTCATCCATCCCCTGCTTCAACTCATTGGACCAACTCTGTGGAAAATCTTGATCCCAATAAGTAAAGCTAGGTTCAGGATACCCTAATCTCTCATCCTCACAGTGGGGTTGGGCACCCACTCTCTCATTCTCACTCAGGCTCTCTACAGCCGTATCTACCTCTCCTTTTGCCTGGACCAGTGCCAGCCTCTCAATTATTATTATTATTATTATTTCACTCAATTTGGAAGGTGCACTCAAAAATCCTACAGAAGAGGGGTTGAGAGAAGAATTATGTGCTACAATACCTGAACCTCCTTGATGGAGGGGAAACCCTTCAAATGTCTGAAGGCTAGGGGTTTCCACCAAGGGGTGAGCAGCAACAGAGTCTGAACCCTTACAATCATCTTCTTTCTTTTCAGAGTCTGTTGGCTCCAGTATTCCAGTCTCAGGGTCTACTCTAGACTTTGACTGCTTCAGTATGACTTCATTAGAAACCAGAGTCTGAGTGTCACCATCTTTGACTGTTGGTGCATGAGACTCCCCCTCAAGGTGGATAGACTCTGATAGAATAGATTTGGAAATTTCTTCATGAGCATCAATCAGAGTTTGTCCTCCCATATCATTGGGGTTCTCATCAGCTTTTTGGTGAGTTGTCAAGGAGGGCCTAACAGCATACTCCCCTGCCCCACTATCACCCAACCTCTGACTAGGTGGTTCTTGTGTGGGTGAGGCAGACTGAGCATCTTTATCACTAGTCACCACTGGTGCACTAGTCCCATCCTCCAACTACCTTGCACTACCTGCTACCTCCTGTGGTTCTTCCATAGTCAATGCATCCAAGTGTTTATTTAGAAAAGTCCTTGCATGGATGACATTAATGGCCTGGGAAAGAGTCATGTTAAAGGAGTCCTGCAGTTCCCTTGCAATCTTCTAATAATATGAGCCCTTGAGTTGATCCAATCTACCTTCATAGGTTGTATAGATGTATTCGTTGGCCACCTTTCCTACAATGTGGACTAGAAAGTCAACCACCTGTCTTGACAGAGGTTGAACATGAGAAATCCATTAAATGGCTGTCCTGTAGGTAATTTCATTATCCCAAATTGCTTCATAGTCAAAAACTGGTTGCTCAATCTCAGTTTCCAACTCGGCAACATACTCTGATTCCCTCCTTATGTGGACCTTAAGCCTTTTAGGCTTCTTTGAAATTTGTTGTTCAGAGTCTGGCACACCTAGTGCTTTGAGAACTTCATTTGTCTTGCCTTCTATGAGCCCAGCTGCTTGTACTTGTAATGAAGAGTTGAATAGGTAGCTGTATAGATTTTTGACCACATCCTGTGCAGACATTTGTAGCTCCTATTCCATTCTCTTCCTTAGGGCTTCATAGGTTGTAAGAAAATCCAAGACTTGAGATTTAGTCTGATATTGCCCTGGATCTTCAACTGATTCCACCAAAGGATATAGGAATAGCAGTACCTCATCACTTGGAATAATGATCTCATCAATTAGACTTGAGGCTGCATCCAATGGCATTCCTTCCCGAAATGTGTCATGATCAGAGTCTAAAGGCAGTCTAGACTCTGACTCAACATTAGACTCTGGTTCAGGTGTTTTCTTGATTTCAGAGTCTGGCTCTGCAGGAGCTTTGGGAGCATCTGTTTTCTGCAAAACAGGGTTAGTAATAATAACAGGCTTGTGTGTGTGTGCAGAATAAGCCTTCCTTAACCTTCTGTACTTCTTAGCAAAAGATTTCTCAGGAGACTCAATATGAGAATCCTGAGGTGCTTCCCTAGGTTTTTCAGAGTCTGTAGCCTTTTGAGAGTCTACAGACTTGGCTTGAAAGTTAGATTCAGGTGCATCATTACTTTCCTTTAACAAAGAAAGTCCTTCAATAACCTGTCTCTCTAGAGGGTTGAGCTTCTCATCACTTTGCTCATCTATAAGCCTAGTTTGTACCAATCTCCTTCTTTTTGCAACTGGTGCCTTTTGAGAGACACCAGAGGTTGGTTTTCTAGATAGTGATTTCTTAGATTATTTAGTGGAAGGTGATTTGGCTACTTGGGTAGGTGCAGGGGGATTCTCCAAAACTTGTTCCTGCACCATTTCACCAAAAAAAAATGAAGCATTGTAGATAGAAGGTTTGTAGGTGGAGAGTTTTACCTGAATTACCTGTTGATATGTCATGGCAGGTAGACTCTTCTTCTTGTCATCAATTCTCTTAATGTCAGAGAATATCATTCTTTGCTGTTTGTATTCCCCATACTCTGACATATACTCTGAGTGTCTGAAACTTGCTAAGTTGAGCCACTTGTCACCATCCCTAATTCAGAAACCAGTCTTTTAAATGTTGCTTCAGGCAAAGGCTTGGTGAATATATCTGCTAATTGTTGATCTGTAGGAACAAAATGTAATTCAATTGTGCCTTCCTCCACATGTTCCCTTATGAAGTGATATCTGATACTGATGTGCTTTGTTAGAGAATGTTGAACTGGATTTCCTGTCATTGCAATAGCACTTTGGTTATCACAATAAATAGGAATATTTGAAAATTTCAAACCATAGTCTAGCAATTGATTTCTCATCCATAAGATCTGTGCACAGCAGCTTCCAGCAGCAATATATTCAGCCTCTGCTGTTGATGTTGAAATCGATTTCTGTTTCTTGCTTTGCCATGACACAAGTCTTCCACCTAAAAATTGACAACTGCCACTTGTGCTTTTCCTGTCAATCTTGCATCCTGCAAAGTCAGTATCTGAATAGCCTATTAATTTGAAATCAGATTCTCTAGGATACCATAAGCCAAGATTAGCGGTGCTCTTGAGATATCTGAAAATCCTTTTCACAGCAATCAAATGAGGTGCTCTTGGATTTGCTTGAAATCTAGCACATAGACATGTGGCAAACATGATGTCTGGTCTACTTGCAGTCAAATAAAGTAGAGAACCAATCATTCCTCTGTATGCAGTAATATTAACAGGTTCTCCAGTGTCTTGATCAAGTTTTGTTGCAGTAGCCATGGGAGTTGTAGCAGATGCAGAATCTTGCATTTGAAATTTAGTGAGTAGATTCTTTGTATATTTGGACTGATTAATGAAAATGCCTTCCTCAGTCTGTTTCACTTGTAAACCTAGAAAATAACTCAATTCTCCCATCATGCTCATTTGATACCTGGACTGCATTAACTTTGAAAATCTTTCACAGAGTTTCTCATTAGTGGAACCAAATATAATATCATCAACATATATTTGAACCAATAATAAATCCTTACCTTGAGTTCTGTAAAACAAGGTTTTATCAATTGTTCCTCTAGTGAAACCATTTTCAACTAAGAATAGAGCCAGAGTTTCATACCAGGCCCTTGGTGCTTGCTTTAGTCCATATAGAGCTTTATCCAGTCTGTAGACATGACTTGGATATTTTGTATTGACAAAGCCAGGTGGTTGTTCAACATAGACTTCTTCTTCAAGTTCACCATTTAAAAATGCACTTTTAACATCCATCTGGTAGACCTTGAATTTCTTATGAGCAGCATAAGCAAGAAAAATTCTGATTGCCTCAAGTCTAGCTACAGGTGCATAGGTTTCATCATAATCAATCCCCTCCTGTTGAGAATAACCTTTGGCTACCAGTCTTGCCTTGTTTCTTGTAATTATTCCATCAGAGTCTGTCTTGTTCCTGAATACCCATTTTGTGCCAACAATAGATCTGTTCTTTGGCCTTGGGACTAGGGTCCAAACTTCATTCCTTTCAAACTCATTCAATTCTTCCTGCATTGCAGTAATCCAATCTGCATCTTTCAAAGCATCTTCAACCTTCTTTGGTTCTGTTTGTGAAAGAAAACTATGAAATAGCCATTCATTTTGAGTAGTTTTTCTTGTTTTTATTCCACTTTCCAGATCACCTATAATTAAATCAGGTGTGTGATCTTTGGTCCATTTCCTTGGATGTGGAAAGTTCCTTGAACTAGATGCTCCCCCATGATCTGTGCCTTCATAGAATGATCCTTCTGTAAATGATGATCCTCCCCCTGAAGATGTGTTTCCATCAGTATTTGATGTCTCAGAGTTTATGTACTCAGAGTTTGAATTATCAGAGATTGAGGTATCAGTGTTTGTGGTCTCAGAGTTTGAATGATCAGAGTTTAGGGTTTCAGAGTTTATGTTGTTCAGAGTTTGGTCAGACTCTGATATTTCAATAGTTGAATCTCCAATGTCAGTATTTGATTGATGTTGCTCCCCCTCAACATGTGCAGTTTCTTCAATTTCTATTTCAATCATTTCTGAATCAGAGTTTAAAGAATCAGAGTTTGCTTCTCCAGGATTTGGTTGATCAGTGTTTATCTCGTTAGAGTTTATTTTCTGCAGTTCATTCTCAAATCTCAGAGTTTCCTGTGCATCTTTATCATGTAACCCATCTATCTTCCCGTCATCAAAGGAGACATTAATTGATTCCATGACTGTCCTTGTCCTTAAGTTGAATACTTTGAATGCCCTTGAAGAGGTTTTAGAAGTTGTTGCATATCCAATAAAAATTCATTCATCTGTTTTAAGTTCAAACTTCTTCAATTGTTCAGGATGTGTTTTGAGAATAAAACACTTGCATCCAAAGATGTGAAAGTACTTGACATTTGGCTTTCTTCCTTTCAAAGATTCATATGGAGTCATTCCATGTTTGTTTATTAAAGAACAATTCTGAGTGATGCATGCAGTGTTCACAGCTTCTGCCCAAAAATAAGTAGGTAGTTTTGCTCCTTCTAGCATTGTTCTGGCAGCTTCGATTAAAGTTCTGTTCTTTCTTTCAACTACACCATTTTGTTGAGGTGTGCCAGGTGCTGAGAATTGTTGAGTAATACCTTTTGTTGAGCAGAATTCCTCCATTGTTGAGTTCTTAAACTCTGTTCCATTGTCACTCCTTAAATTCTTTACTTTGTGAGTTGATCCATTTTCAATCATTGCAATATGATCAATGATTGTTTCTGCAGTTTCATCCTTCTTGTGCAAAAAGTACACCCAAGTAAATCTAGTGAAATCATCAACTATTACCAGAGTGTATTTCTTCTTTCCAATGGACATGATGTTAACTGGACCAAATAAGTCAAGATGCAATAGATGAAAAGGTTGATCAATAGAGTTTTCAGTTTTGCTCTTGAAAGTTGTCTTCCTTTGTTTGGCCTTTTGACATGAATCACAGAGTCCATCAGGATGAAATTGAACTTTTGGAAGACCTCTAAATAGGTCCTTCTTCACTAACTCATTAATGTTTCCAAAGTTCAAGTGACACAACTTTTTGTGCCAATTCCAGTTTTCCATTGGTGATGCCTTTCCAAGTAGACAGGTTAAGGGACTATTAGAATTAACATCCAAGCTAGCTTCAAATAGGTTATTATGTCTGTGGCCAATAAGAACTACTTTTCCATTCTTCTTGCTTTTCACTTCACAATGAGTTCCATGAAATTCCACAGAGAAACCTCTGTCTGTCATTTGACTCACACTGAGCAGATTATGTTTGAGTCCTTCAACCAGAGCTACTTTTTCAATGATGACATTTCCAATCACAATGTTGCCATATCCCAGTGTTCTTCCTATGTTGCCATCTCCATAAGATACTGCTGGGCCAGCCTTCTCCTCAAACTCTGAAAGCAGGGATTTATTTCCAGTCATATGTGCAGAACATCCACTATCAATCACTAGAATGTTCTTTCTGTTTCCCTGCAATCAGTAAATGCAATTTAATTAGTAGTTATGGGGACCCAAACTAGTTTGGGTCCTTTCTTTGAAAACTTGTTAACTTTTGCAGCAGAAGTTCTTTTGTCAGAGTTTGTGTTAACAGAGTTTACATGATCAGAGTTTGCATTCACAGATTTTGTACTGTCAGAGTTTACACTCCTTTTATCAGACTTTATCACATATATTTGCTTGACAGTATGTTTTGGAGAATTACTTATTCGAGGCTGTGGTTTGTAAGAATTGTAATACAAATTATGATAATCTTTGCATGTATAAAGGGTATGCCATAAACTACCACAATGAAAACAGGGATTATTTCTTGTTTGTTTTCTAGCCTCAAACCTAGGTCTTTCAGGTTCTTTCTTTTTCTTGTGTTTGCAATCAATAGCAAGGTGATTAGAATTACCACAAGTAAAACAGGTTTTCCTAGGAGCATCAGGGATATTCATGTAATTATTCTCCTTAGTAATTCCTACTTTACCATTCCTATTTCTTTTCACCTTTTTAGATTTCTTAGTGACTGCCTTCAACTTTTCTTTAAGTTGCTTCTGTGAAAGTAACCCTACATTCACCTTTTTAGAGTCTAGCACACTATTGTTTTTAGAGCATTCAGGGAGAGTTTTCTTATTATCACTAGCTCTAACAAACTTCACAGGTTCACTCAATGTTCCTTTTGTGTGTGAATTAGTGTGAATTTCTTTATCAGATTCATAACCTAAGGCAGATGTCCAATTCTTTTCAGAAAGCATTTGTTGGACCTTCTTACCAGAGTTTGTCCAAACTCTAAAGGTCTCTTTTTCCTTAGCTATCTCAGATTTCAAATATGTGACTTGTATTTCCAACTGAGTTTGCATGTGTATAGCATTCTCACAGTCTTTCTTAAAGCTAAGCATGTGTACAAGTTCAGTTTCAAGAAAGTCATTCCTAGCATTCAGAGTTTGTATTTCAGATTTTAATCTTTCATTCTCAAGAGACTGTGACTTAAAGCTAACATGCAAATTTCTAAGAAAAGACTTTAATTCATGAATATCTTCAGTATCAAAATTGAAAACAGAGTTTGGTACCTTGTCAGAGTTTAAGATGGGAGAATCAGAGTTTGCCATGAGAGCATAATTAGTTTCTTCTTCAGAGTCTGAGGAGTCCATCCAATCTTTCTTTGATGTGATGAGAGCTTTCCCAGATTCCTTGCTTCTGCACTCAGTAGCAAAATGTCCCATCTTGTTGCACTTGTAACACGACTTTTGATTTATCAAGAGTTTTTGATTTTCCATCTCTATCTTCTCTTCTTCTGAATCTGTCTTTCTTGTCTGACTCACTATGCTTCTTCTGATAGTTTCCTTGCTTCCTAAATTTTCTGTATTTCTTGAAGCTTTTGACAAACATAGCAAACATCTCCATCATGTCAGAGTCTGAAGAATTATCAGAGTTTACATCAGAGTTTGCCTCAAACTCTGATTCACTGCTATCTTGGAGTACTACTTCTTTCCCTTTCCTTGTTGAAGCCTTAAGCACCTTTTCCTTTGGTTCTTCAATTTTTGCTTCAACATTCAAAGCAATAGGTCTTGCCTTGTTACTCTTTCTGTTTCTTCTTTGCTGTAACTCCAGATCATGAGTTTTCAATTTGCCATAAACTTCATCTAAGGACATCTCATCCAAATCAGCCCTGTCTCTAATCAAGGATGTCTGCAGATCCCATTCTTCTGGAAGAGCCATCAGAAATTTGGTGTTTGAATCTTCATTGTCATATACTTTATCCACCAAAGCCAAGTTGTTCAACAGAGTTAGAAATCTGTCATAGATATCTGTGAGGGACTCATTCTGCTTAGCCTCAAAGTATTCATACTCTTGGATTAGAACAGATCTTCTATTTTTCTTTATCTCCTTGGTTCCTTGACATTGAACCTCCAGTGCATCCCAGATTTCTTTGACAGTTTTGCAAGCTATTACCCTGTTAGACATTACAGAGTCAAGACTGTTATGCAGAATATTTCTTACCTTTGCATCTTTCAAGACTTCCTGTTTTTCTTCATTAGTCCATTCTTTCTTGTCCTTCAGGGTGTAATACTCAGGGATTTGTCTTCCTTCCACAATTGTAGAAGGCACCAGTTTGGTTGGTAGGTACTGACCTGTATGGATTCTATCTAAGTAATCAGGATCAGTTGTTTCTAAGAACATCATCATCTTCACCCTCCATGTAGGGTATTCAGCCTTCTTCAATATTGGAATTCTGATGCTCTCATACTTGCTTCCAGACATGATTATTTGATCTTTTGAGTTGAAATTTACTGCCTGCTCTGATGCCAATTGTTTCCCAGAATAATCAATCTATTACAGAAGGGGGGTTGAATGTAATAGTGCCTGTAAATCGATTATGAACACAAGTATGTTGAATGGAATACTGTTTTATATTAATAATGAACTTGAATACAAAACTCTCTCAAGATATAAAGTTCTTAAGAGCTGCTAGGTTACAAGATATTGCTTTTATATAAATTCTTAATTCGATATAATTCGACATTGAATTATAACCTATCTCTGTGTTTATATAGACACAGCTACAAATACAATTACAAAACAGATTATGATAAGAATAGATTTAATAAGGTAATTAGACTTGCACTTGAATTCCTTCTTACTATCCAAATCAGACTCTGATTTGTCTGTTTCCTTTTCTGATAAACTCTGTCGGTTGATAATCTCTGATAGAGCATTCTCTGTTAGAGTAAACTCTGATCGAGTATTCTCTGATAGAGCATTCTCTGTTAGAGTAAACTCTGATCGAGTATTCTCTGATAGAGTAAACTCTGACCGACAGCTTCCTTAATTTTCCCTTTCCTTCCCATAGCATATCTGCAATAAATTTGTTTTGATCTTCGAAGACTTTCCTTTAAACTAGTTGTTTGAATCAACCAAATACTCATCTCCTTTAAGCTTCGAGAAGTCAGGCTGTGAGCTAATCAATCGAGTACTTGTGAGACTTCTCGATTGGTAAATATCCGTTGATGACTTCTCGATCAATAAATATCCGTTGATGACTATATATCCGTTGATGAGTTCTCGATCAGGAAATATATGTTGTCGAGTTCTCGATTGATAAATATCAGTTGATGACTTGAGTTCTCGATTGATAAATATCAGTTGATGACTTGAGTTCTCGATTGATAAATATCAGTTGATGACTTGAGTTCTCGATCGATGACTTCTCGATTGGCTTTATCAGTCGATGGCTTATTATCAGTTGATGACTTATCGATCGATATTTATCAGTCGATTGCTTTTTGCAGATAGATATCCGTTGATTGATTCTTGCAGATAGACTGTGCTAAATCCTGTTCTAGTATTTTGTACATCATCAAATTAATATATTCCTAACATTATTAACTATATTTATTATTTATTTATAGAGTTGTTTTAATATATATTACGTATATCCAAACTTTTAAATTATATTTAAAAAATAATTGATTTAAAAATTAGTTAGTTAGGCGAAAACTTGTGAAAGAATTAAATGTCAAATGTCAACTAGCTACTTGTATAGCAGGTTATATATCAACATTGTATGGTCTGCTCTTTTGCGGAAAATTATATCAGAGGGATTAATTTTTTTATTTTAATCTTGTATGTCACCGAACCGTTAAAAAATCGATTGTTATGCATATGGTCCCTTTTATTTTAATTGTGTACGTTGAAAGATTGTTATGTAAATAATCCCTCATAATAAATTTGAGTATGATCAAATTATTTTAAATATATATTTATGATAATTACGTACTAAATTATTTAATATGTTATAACTACTAGTTTATAATTTAATATTTTTAGTTTAATATAATATTAAATATGATAATATTATTTTATTATTAACTATATTTATTAGTTATTTATAGAATTTTTTTAATATCTATTACGTATATTCAAACTTTTAAATTATATTTAAAAAATAATTGACTTAAAAATTAGTTAGTTAGGCGAAAACTTGTGAAAGAATTGACTGTCAAATGTCAACTAGCTACTTGTATAGCAGGTTATATATCAACCTGGTCTGCTGTTCGCGGAAAGTTATATTAGAGGGATTAGAATTTTTATTTTAATCTTGTACGTTGAAAGTGTCATCCAGTTAAAAAAATCGATTGTTATATATATGGTCCCTTTTATTTTAATTTTGTACGTTGAAAGTGTCATCCAATATTAAAAAATCAATTATTATATAAATGATCCTGATAATCGATTGTTAAGGACATGACCCTTTTTAAAATTCCTCCTCTCGGATTTCATGTTCTCTCACCTCTCAATAACACGAGATTCACACATTGTTGTGCATGCGATCAAATTCCCTTGTGGCAACAGCCTAGACAAGGTACTAGCGATAATATAAATGTGTTTGTTGACAGACAGCCTCGACAAGATAAGAGTGCCCATCTACCAGTGCAAATACAAACTGCTATAATTACATAAGTTGGTGAAACTTTACATCAAAATTATTATTGGGTGCATAAATTGATGTTGTCGAAGAGGATACATCATATATGTGCCATGCTACAATGAAACAGAAGATAAAGTCTAAACAGGAACGTGTAAAGATTTGTACTAGTGTATAATAGTATATCATCGTGTACAATGTGTGCAATATAAATTGTATCGTGTATTCGTGTGCTATCTAATTTAAAATTCATTAAGAATAGTGAGTTTTTATTTTGAATCATATTCCAACTTTTGAACAAATTTTCTGTGTCGAGCAAACACCAAATTACTTTGTCCTAAATTATTTTTCTTAAAACTTTTAGAAAAAAGATCATCATTTTAAAAATTCGTGTAGGATACCAAAATCTTTTAAAACCAGTCCCATAAACACATTGTTACATTAATTTGAGTTGAAGCTTGAAAGAATGCAAGTTTCTCTCAATGATGTTCGAACTTGCAATAATTTAACTTCGACGTAAGCTTAATTATTTGTCAATGGTCCTAGCTAGGAGTCATCTAACACATGACATATTTCATATATGTTGGCCCAACAATTGCTAAATAGCTGTTCTTCTTAATCAATCTTATCCCTTTCATTATTCAACCATCACGTTTGTAGCATGTTCTATTAATTAATGTATGTATGCATTGATACAAGTCATACAGACATCGATATCAAATAACTTACTCGACTTTAATTTTAATTTATAAATCGAAAAATATATATTTTCCCCTGTTTTAAAATAATATTCTATTTGATTTTTAATATGTATATTAAAGTATAAAAGAATATAATTATAAATTTAATTTTTTACGTCAAATAAAACTTTAAAACCTATATTTTTATTTGATATAAAATTTTAAATTTAATAAAAATTCCATCTATATTTTTTTCTCACTTCAACATATATGTCAAAAATCAAAGCGATTATTATTTTCAAACGGAGAGAATATAATTTTTAATTTATAAATTATATATAAGCAAAATCAAATGAATATACTACTTTTTTAATGATAAAAATTATCATTTCAAATTTTTTAAATTTATATTTAAAATGTTTTAAAATTTGAAATGGAATAATAGGTTCCAAACACACTAATGTAGACATACATTATTGATAGAAAAAGATTTGAAAAGGTAAAATATATATGCATTTTTATCTTTACTGCTAAAACATAGTAAATGAAAGAAAGTATGATATTAAAATAAGATTTACTGATAAATAAAATAAAGAAATGTGTTATAATTAAAAATCGGTTGTGGGAAGCGCCTAGGTCCTAGGCGCGAGATAGGAGTAAATGTCTTGATTCAGTGCTAGATAGATAATTAGGTGTTTTTTAAAAAATTGACATTAGGCCGCAGTCAAATTCATAATTAGGTTTTTTTTTAATCAGTCAAAATCGGTATCAGGCGGTATAAATCGGTTAAAATCGAGTTTTTTTATTTTTTTTATGTATATGTATATGTATATATATATATTATATTATATTTAATTATTTAATTATTAATATTGAATTAGAGATATTGGTATTATAATTTTTTAATTATTATTTATAATATTAACAATGATTTTCTATAATTAATATATATGTAAGTGATTTTAAAAAGTTACATTTTATAGTTAATACAATTATAAAAATTAAAAATAATATTTAAATATATCCAATTAATGTCTCAATTAATCTCCGATTTACCTAAAAGGTACCCGACCACGTTTGCACGCCTGCGATTTTTAGAACATGGTTACACTATCTTATATAACTAGCTTAGAACCCGCATGATGCATGGGTTTTTTAAATAAAATAGTTTATAATAATTTTATAATAAATTTTTAATTTTAAAAAATTTATATTTATTCAATTTTAATATTAATATTTAATATATATATATATATATATAATTAAAAATAATACTAATTTTAGTTATATATATTAATAAATAATATTTAAAAATATTATTATGTTAATTCTTTTATTTGTGAATTAAATCATAATTATTTAATTAATAATTAATACTACATAGGAATTTACATTTTTACCCCTAACGACCAAACCATCGAAACCCCATAATTCCAATTATATATAAGGATATAATTGTATGTATTAAGAAAATGCGTTCACAATAAATAAAAAACTAGTGAAACGCGTTACAAAGTAGGACTTAATCGTCATTTAATATTTTTATTGTTACAAAATAGGATTAAATCGTCATTAAATATTTTTATTGCTCCATTATTGTCTTTAAAACCATAAATTAATGAATAGACGAAAATATCCTTGACATGTTAATAATATAAAGAGTTATAACGCTATAAAATATAGAGTATAAATTTACACCGTCATATCGTATCTTTGAAAACTCAGTACCAAAATGACAAACGCTGATGAGCAGCTTGGAGTTCTTGCAAAGGCCTTTTCAGGTTCACTCCATTCCAAATTTTCATATACAAATATATAAGATATGTTTATATTCATACATGCACAAGTATAAATTAATTCCGAGTTCGAAAGATTTATTATTGACGTATTTGAAATTTTTGATCACTGATATTTCATGTTTAATGTTTATGATACAATTTCGAATAAATTTTCGAATGATTTGGTGTAGGTTTAGCTCAAACTCTTCTGAATAATTTTTTACAAATGAATTTGTTTAGCATTTCATAAATTTGTAAACTATGATTCCTTGTGTTGTTTGTACATAAATACATAATGCAATTTATATCGGCTATATGTTGTTCACTTTGGCTTGCTACATGAATCAAGCCTTTATATAATCCATATATACAGTTGTGGGTACATTCTTGAATATTTGTGGTTAGAATTTTAATTGAAATGCACTTGTAATATTTAAGGAGGTGAAATTATACTTAATTGCAAAATGAATATGTTCCCTTAGGTTAGAAGCATCAATTAGACATATATATATAAATTGTTGTAACAATGTTTAATCTGGCATTCACTGACTATGCTACCTGATTTCAATTGTATGTGGTAGGACTTGGAGTTGATGAGAGAATTTTGATATCGGTTTTGGGGAACTCGCATCCGGATGACAGAAAATCATTCAGGAAAGGAATTCAATTTTTTGCTGAGGATGAACGCTCATTTGAGAAATGGGAGGCTCACCATGTTGAACAACTCGAACGTGAGTTTTTGCGCTTCAAGGTATAGAAATCTTATCCCTAGTTTATTTATTTAAGGTCTCTTACAGAATGAGTATAACTTGAATGGTTAAGATTAGTACCATCTTGTTGATGTAGATGTGGGATTGTCATACTGAATGAGTGTAATAGATGGATTTAAACATTTACTGTATACACATATATCAGATAATTATTGTTAAATCTGAATTTGATATCTTTGAAACCTTCTTTTGGTAATTTTTCTTTTTTATCCTGTTAGGCATATTACTTTAGTTCCACCACTGGATAGGATATCATTTTATGGTAACAATAGGATTGCAAATGTGAATTGCAATATAATCTATCAGTCTGAGATTGAATTGGTGCTGTTTGTTATGTGATAGTAGAACGCGATGGTATTTTGGGCTATGCATCCATGGGAAAGGGATGCTCGTTTAGCAAAGAATGCTTTGTTGAAGGGACCCCAATCGTATAGTGTGGTCATAGAGATTGCATGTACTAGATCATCAGAAGAGCTGTTGGGTGCAAGAAAAGCTTATCACTCCCTCTATGATCACTCCATTGAGGAAGATGTTGCTGTCAATGTTACTGGTCCTGAATGTAAGGTAAGATTTCATATCCTAGGACTCTGAAAGTTTTTAAGAGTTCAGAACTATAAACTAGATTTTAAATAAAGTCTGAATGTTCCTTTAGTTTAAGTTGGTGCGAAGTACATTGCACTTATGAAGGAGATCAAATAAGCAAAATTTAAAGCTCAACTAAGAGATGCAGATTTATATGTACAAGTTTAATAGTTCACTAATAAGCATTTGATTATCAGTGTAACTTCCCTGCCTCTATAATGAAAACCTCCCATTGATAGTAAGAAAGAAAAGTATGATTTAGCAAAAAAAAGCAAGCAAGAAAGAAAAGTACGTCTAAAATATGATCTTTTTTTTTGCCTTGAGCAGCTGTTGGTAGCACTTGTAAGTGCTTATCGATATGAAGGACCAAAGGTTCACGAAGAAACTGTAAAATCAGAAGCCAAAATATTCTGCAATGCCATTAAGGATGCATCCAAGAACCCTATTGAGGATGAAGAAGTTATAAGAATATTAACAACCAGAAGTAAGCTCCATATCAGCACTATATTCAAACATTACAAAGAAATCTGCGGCAATAGCATTTCTGAGGTATGAAATAAACTTTTCACCACAACACCACGTTTTATTTAACCTGGAAACAATTTACAAATGAATACATAAATTCCAGGATCTTCATACGGATTCACTCTTGAAAGAGACTGTTCAATGCTTGTCTACCCCGGAAACATATTTTAGCAAGGTGATTGACTATTCAAAACTTATTACATTATATCTTGATTTTAAAAATACTTAAACATCTCGTTTGATTCCTTATTTTTTTATCATCTGCAGGCACTGGATGATGCACTAAATAGAGAGGCGGATGAGAATACTAAGGATGCTTTAACTCGAGTAATCATTACCCAAGCGGATGCCAATATACAGAAGATTAAAGAAGAGTACCATCACAAGTATGGAGTTCATATCGCAGACAAAATTGATGACGAGGTCAATGGAAACTATAAAGATTTTCTACTTACATTGCTTGCTAGAGGATGCTAATCATATATTACTGATTCTGGTTGTCCTGCATTCACCATTTTCGTGTTTATCTGCTTCCCTGTTTTTGACATCTTGTGCTTGTATGAGTATGTAATGCTATTAGTGGAAATGTATTGCACAAGTTTTTATCTAAAAAATAAATATGTTCTATGTTAAGTGTTCAGTGTTGTAACTTTTACCCCCATAATACAATCGATTCCTGTTTCTGTATGTATGTTAATTAATTTGTTTCGGTGTTACAAATCTTTAATATTACCTAGCCTGCTAGTGATAGGTCCCGGTCAAAGCTAATATAAAGTGAAGATAACTATTCTCTTAGGGTGAGAATGAACCACAACTAATTGCAATTTGCAGAAAATAAGTATGCCTTCTATTGCTACCAAATGAGTTTAAATACAAATAAAAAACAATAACTGTTCCTGAATTCTAGACCCACGTTACTAAGAAATAGGACACTAACATACTAACTGCTATCCTACCTATCACTTATTTGAAAATAAGAACATGACCTATATCTAAGCAAGCATGTAAAGTAGTGGATATGATGGACATACTGGGCTCTCACTGGTTGGTTTATCATTACCTCCCCCTTTTCTTAGAACCTTGTCAAGGTTCAGCTTTAGATTTTAATCATGAACCATGAATTGCGGACAGTGAAGTTTCAAGATTAAATCCATTCTCCTCTCCTAACAGCTCTTCAGCTTATAATACCAATAATTGTTAGAGTTCAAGAATAAAACCCACATGTATTTTATGAAGTCATCTACAATCACTAAGGCATATCTTTTCCTTGACATTAACATAATATTAATTGGACCGAATAAATCCATGTGTAGTAGTTGAAGTGGTTCAGTAATGTTTGTAGTGTATGTGCCTTTGTGAGTTGCTCTCTCTTTGACTTTCTTTTATGATATGCCTCACACAACCCTTCTTGTATAAATTCCGTCGGAGGCAGTCCCTCTCACCAAATCCCTCTTGACTAGAGTTCATTGTTTTGAAATTTAAGTGTGAGAGTTTCTTATGTCATAATCAACTTTCTTCTCATGAAGCCTTTGAGTATAAACAGTTTGCTTCATTTTCAGTTCCTGGGTTGAGATTGGTTACGTACAAGTTTCCTTTCCTTACTCCACTTAAGGCTAGTTTGTCATCTTTAAAATGAGCTATTAAACACTTTTCCTTGATAAATTTACTTTGTATCCTTTATCATAGAAATGACTGAAGCTGAGTAGATTGTGCTTAAGTCCTTCCAATAAAGTGACATTCTTAATTATAACATTCCCAGCATTTAACTTGCCATATCCCGTAGTCATTCCTTTGTTGTTATCTCCAAAGGTGATGATTGGGCCAGCTCTTTCAATCACGTTTGATAACAGGGCTCTATCTCCGGTCATATGCCTTGAAGATCCATTGTCTAGGATCCATACAACCTGGTTTACCTGTTTAACTCCCTGTAAATATCAAACGGATTAAATCATCTTCGGAGCCCAAAATTAATTGGGTCTGGCACACTTAAATAATTGACCTTTGTCAGCTTTAACAACAGATCCTTTTCGAACAACATTAGCATCTACCTTGACTGTACTTACATTCCTATAAACAGTCTTAACAACTTTCTGTTTAGACTTTGGAACATATGTTTCCTTCTTCTCAGGTGAAGGAATCGTAGTCTTGGATTTCACAAATTTATTATTGATGTGTTGTCTAGGTATCATGTTAACTTTCTTAGTAAACATGCTTTTAAAATATGCAGACATAGAATTAAAAGCACATAACATACAATTTACAACACCACATGGTTTATGGCATGCATTAATAACATGCATGTTATTCAAAGTAGTAGATGTCTTAACAGATTCTACTTCAACTTTATCAATAGTTTCAAAGTTCTTAGTAGAATGATATATGTTGTTACTATTCCTACTATTAACAAACTTATTAGGTCTAATCAATTTCTTCTTTAAGTCTTTAGCACCTATACCAGGATTGGGGGAATCAGAAGTTTCCACATCTTTCACCGGTGTCTTGGGTGCACATTTCTCTTGTTAGACATTAACTCCTTGTATATCCCTATCTTGTTCCTCTCTTTTTTTCTTCCTCGAGCTCCTCTAAATTCATTTCGTAAGCAATTAAGATAGAGCTCTCAAGGATTGGTTCTGCGACAGGGGTTATGAATAGAGGTCTAGGTGTGTCCTTAACAATTTGTTGAATACTCCTTTCTTCAGCACTTTTTCTGAACGAGGTGATGTTGCTTGCCTTTCCTACAGATTGATTGTACTCAAAGCCTATTCTAACTTTATGTTTTATTTCTTGTTGGTGAATAAGGTCTTTTACAATGCATGAGGAATTCTTATAGGCTAGACACTTCTTATGTTCTTCCACTATCTGATTTCTGAGATAATTTTAAACTTTAACATGACAACTGACTCTATTCACCTGAAAAGCTAAGTCCTTAGTTAGTTTGTCATTTCTGGTTTTTAACAATTTTAAAACATCATTCTCATCAATTAACGCTTTGTTTTTTAAAATTAGTTTCTTAACTTTATCTCTTGTATCATCTAGTTCTTTACCTAGCAATTTAAACATTGTAGGGCATGAAGGATCTACCTCTCTTCCTCCTTGTCGAGTTGGAGACATTGATTCTTCGGATGAAGCCATAAGAGCAATATTTCCCATCTCTTCCTCATCATCGTTGTCTGAATCATCCCAGCTTTTGCCCTCTACTAGATAAGACTTTCCCTGTTGATTTTTCACAAGTGCATCAAACTTTTCTTTGATCTCTTCATAAGACTCTCTCTTCTTCCCTTGCTTTGGCTTCTTGCATTCAGTTGCAAAGTGGCCTAGCTCATTGCAATTGAGGCAACGAAACTTGCTTCTATCAACTAAGTCGGTCTTGTAGCCGCTTCTTGATACAACTATAGAAGAACCTCCTCTCTGAAATCTTCCAAAATTAGGTTTAACTTTGTAGGAGGGGTTCCTTCGGAATCTCATGTTGCCAAACCTCCTGGCAACCAAAGATAGAGATTCATCTTCCAGCTGATCCAGTTCTTTCAAATAGTAGAATTCACCATCTTCTTGTTTATCTGAAGTATGTCCAAATTCTGGAACCACATACTCCATTGAACTGTTTGAAAGTACAACAGCCTTCACTTCCTTCTTCTCGGGTGCTTCCACTATCAGTGCTTTAGAGAACTCAGAACCTTACCTCTGCCATATGTTTCTCTAGACTGGATATGTTCCAATTCATAGATCTTCAGTACTCCATAGAGTCTTTCTAGGGTTACCTCTTTCATGTCCCTAGACTCCCGGATAGCTGCGATCCTATGTTCCAGATGCTCTAGAAAGGTTAGCAAAAACTTCCTATTGACCTCTTGGTTTTGGTAATATTTCCCATTGAGATTGAGTTCATTTATCAGTTTATTCAATCTCTGAAACACCTCAGAGATACCCCCACCATAGTTTTGATCTAAACTACTCATATTGGGAGGTCAGGATCTCTAGTCTATTATCTTTGACTTCTTCAGTGGCTTCATTTATTATCTCTATTGTATCTCAGATTTTCTTGGCGTTTTTATAATTGACCACATGATTGTACATAACGTAATCTAGGGATTCTATTAATATGAGTTTGAGATTGTTATCCAGGGATACAACTTCATTTTCTTCATTAGTGTAATCAGTCAGAATTTTTGAAAACTGTCTATGAGGAATTACGACATCATTTACCTCGTGTTCGAGAATAACTATTATTGGAGGTTCAATGTTGTTGGCTAAAATTAATGCATACTTGATATTGGCAATCTCAATGAATAGTAGCATCTTATGCTTCCACAAATTGTAGTGATCTTTATCAAATGGTGGAATTTTAATGCTCGTCACTTTTTATGTACTCATCTTTAAATAAGATTAAAAATTAAGTGTTTCGAAAAATAATTTTTGACTTAAAATAATCTCTGATCAAAAATAATTTTTGGGTAAAAATTATTTTGAATAAAAATTATTTCGAATTAAAAATATTTTTTGACTTCTGTATGAGTTACGGAATATTTGGTTCAGATCTGATATTATAAATATCAACCAGCTCTGATGTCAATTGTTGGTCCCTGATATTTTAGAAAGGGGTTGAATACAATATCTAAATTTAATCGCAGAATTTCATATTTAACATTATTATTTTAATTAATCACGAAATATTAATTATAATGAAATACTATTCCAGTAGAAGCTATAATTTTGACTTGAAAACTATTACAAAATTAATATGATGAAAGTGTATATAACTGTTTAAATGTTTAGAACGATTTTGACATGAATTGTTCTTGTTAGGTCCAAATGTGTTGTAGAGGGGGGGGTGAATACAACTTTTCGAATTAATGAAGCAATAAATACCATGTAATAAATGAACACAAGGATTCAAGGAATATATGTCTTATATATAACTTGAAAGGGTTGCTACAACATTCATTACAAAGTACACCAGAAGTAAAGAGGGTAGTAAATGATACTAAGCTCTGTGAATACTCTCTCTCTCTTTTACAAGTGTTTTTCTTGAAAATATTGCTCACTTAAAAAATTACACAAGTACTTCTATTTATACTACTTGTAATCTATGTCTTGTAGTCTTCAAAGATTAAGATATACGTGGCCCAATGATGTCCACATGAATCTTATCTTATCTTGAAAGCTTGGAAATCTGCCAATTAGATGATGTCATGTGTCATGTTGAAACTGCCCTCCATGTAGAACATCTACTTGAGAACTTCTACTTAGCCATCTCGAATATCTAAGTCGAATATTCTACATAAGAATATTCTACTTAGCCATCTCGAACATTTTGTACTTAGAAAAATTCTGGGCTTCAACTTGCAACTTCAATGCAACATCTTGAACTTGTGATTTCTTTATGTCTTCCAAATTCTTCGACAAGCTCTTGAACCTGGATCTCTATTACTGACATAAACTTGCTATCAATGTCTTGATACTCGATGCAATGGTCTGATTCATAAGTGACTAGTCTTGATAGTGTCTCTGCTTCTTGAATAGATAACCATTTTCAATTAGTAATGTGGCTTTCCAATTATTGCTTTCCTTCTTGTTCACTTGAAATCAATTACTCTTATTGATACTGATAGTTATGATCTTGAATCCTTAAGTTACAAATCACTGAGGCATGAACAACTTTGTCTTGAACTTCTTTCAATGATTTCTTCTTTGTTTGATCATAGTTAACATGTTGAATTGTATCAATTACCTTGTCTTCATAGTTAACATTGATTTCTTTGTGGCTTCATGTTCTTGATTGTCTTCTGATAAAGTATCTTTTCTTTTAGTTGAGTTACATAAGTTATAGTGTTACAAGTTTAGACACTCTTCCTTTCAATATCCCCCTATTTGATAGTCTAACAATGACATTCAAATTAACAAGGGATAACTCAACTAAACAATGAGACGAGAAAAAGATAAATAATATCACTGTCTTGTTTAAATTACAGCTGAAATAAACTTGAAAACAATTCAAAGAACTAGAATAAATAAAACTTAAGCTAGAGAGAAAATTCGAACTTCGAATTAAAGATCATTTGAGTGATTCCTATCACCTGGATTATTTTATACCTTTCAGTCAAACTTATATCACCTTATTGGATCCACTCTGATTCACGGTTACAGTATGGTAAGTTAGCCTAACTCGTATACCGTGATCAGGTGAATTTTCCTCAAGTGAGTTAAAGCAACCAACAGATATGAAGTTTTTCCAACTTCAAGTTCACACCACTCTGACCGTTAGTTCTAATTCCGTCTCACTTTGATGTCATCAGAGTTTGAGAGGTTGTCAGAGTTTGTCCAATCAGAGTTTGCTGCTTCAGATTTTGCTTCCCATCATTATGACTCCCTTGATCTTCATCATCATGTTTGTCATCTTTTTGGACATCATCATCCTTGCATTTGTCTGTAGACAACTTCTCCCCCTTTCTGACATCATTGTCTGTCGCCTCTTGTCGGCCATTTTCTTCATCTGTTGTGACCTTTTTTCCCACAAAACCTCGATATCCTCTAAATCGAGACGATCTAGAGCTGAGATATCATCGTCAATCTTATCTTCCACCGCTTTCACTACTGTTAACACTTTCTTCTCCAAGATCTGTATAAGGATGCCTGAAAAGCCTTCTGAGTTTGTCCACCTCCTGAGTGGTTCTGATCTTTGGGATTTCCTCAAAATTTTTCATTATGAGCTGTGACTTCCAATGAGATTTATCAGCCTTGAACTGACAATAGATCATTTTGGGGTAGCCCTTAACACGGTTAGTATTGTGGATACTAGCCGCATCTCGCTCCATCCGCTTCTTTTCCACCACTACTTCGGACAAGTACTTCAGAAGTCTCTGTTTCTCATCCACATTCTCATTTTCCACTTCGCCCCATTTGAACACTTCTAAAACTCTTTCCAGAAATGCGGCATCTTGAGTCTGCAGCAGCCATTTCCTACTCATGTGCAATAAAATTTGATTCTGGTCTGCATCTATGAATGCCAAAGTATCAGCTGTGTCATCGTCATATGAGTGTATCCAGTATACACTATCTCTTCCTGGAACACCAACTGCCTCCCTTATTTCTCCTTATTCCAGTGATCCAGAAGGAAGAGTCAGAGCTTCATCTACATTCTTAACAGCTTGTAGAATGTTCCATTTTCTTTCAATTAGCTCCGGCTCAATCTTTACATTGTCTAGAGGGTTTGGGGCAATAATATCACACATCCAGATTTCATTGCTCATCTTGAATATGACCCTTTCAATAAACTCCACTGACTTCTCCTTAATGTCAGAAGTGAATCCCTTACTCATCATTTGCCTACAGACAGCCTTTAGGGATTCTACCGATAGAGCCATTAGGTCATTTTCTTCTAAACTAACCCTCTTCATCTTTCCATCAATAACCATCCGAACAACATCAGGATTCGCTGAGAATTCTAGTCCCTTGTTCTCTGCTAGCTGTATTAACTGATCTCTATACAGAATGCTAAGCTCCTCCGCTTGTGAATATTGAATTTTCGTTGCTAGCAAGAACAACTCTGACGCAGATCTTCTCGAGATGAATTGATCATCCACATACAAGAAAGATGTCGGTACTCCTTCGACTAAAGACAAGATGACCTGCCACTCTTTAACCATCGCATTGTATCCAACTCTGACTTTTGAGATCAACCTTTTCAAAGCATTTATATAGTCAATAATCAGTGGAATCTACAAGTTCAAGTTGTAGAACAAGTTTTCCGCCTCTTTGTTATGAGTTCCTTTCGCACATACTCCCGATAGAATCTTCCTTGCATCATCCCATTTCTGTCCGATCCTTCTCTTGTCCAGATCTACTTGAGGATCAGCTAACCTTGCAAGCTCATGATCATACTGTTTCTCCTTGAGTTCCGCTTGCTTTTCAAGGAAAACAGCTTCATCCTGCATCATCTTCATTTTATAGAACTGAGCTTGTTCCAAGGCCAACTGTTGAGCTTCCAGAGTCTCCTTATCAACAGGTATTTCTTCAGGCTTTCCAGAAGACATTCCAGCACCTCCACCTTGTTCCTTCAAAGATCGTCTAATTGCATGTGCTAGAGGAACGTCCTCCATATCAGAATCTGAATCAAGTACCTTATGTACTTCTTCTTGATGATGACTCAAGTCAATGAATGGCTCATCTTGCTCAGCCACCACTGCCTTACCCTTCCTCTTTCTCTGAGCCTCTTCTTCATTTACTGGCTCATTTTCTTTGACAAAATCAATAGTCTGTTCTTCAATTTCTTCAATAACTAGCGACTGTTGTCTCGTCTCCTTTCCACTCTCCCCCTTAGGTGAGTTATCCCCTGCACCACCTTGCTCTCCGGATCCACCAGTAGCATAGGAACCACCAAAACCAGAACCCGAGGGTCCAGCTCGACCAGCACCGCCAGCACTACCAGCACCATCATTCGCAGGGGGAGGTTGAGTATGTTGATCTTCAAAACATTATGGGGGAACAAAGCTTTTAACTGCATACATCATTATGCTTATCTCCGTTGCAATTGTATGCATTATGCTTTCCACTGCTCCCATCCGATCATTAAGAGTGTTGCCCAAGACACCACCAGCATGGCCGAAGTCATTCACCTTGTTTGTCAACTCATTGAATGTTGTCGCTTGACTGGCCATCCGTGCTGCGTAGTCATCAAGAGCTCTTTGGTTGTCTCCAACATTGATCCCTAACTGCCCCATAGACTGCCCGAATTGCTTTATTTCATTTTCAACTACTGCCATACGCGTGCCAAGATTTTCAAGATTAAGGGACGGTGTTTGGTCGGGGTGTCCTCGCTCTAAAAATCGTTCTGTTAGTGTTTGTCGCTCAGTTTCGGGCCTTAAAAATGAAGGTCCCTCACTCCCTAAACGCTCACACACACTCCCTGTCTCACGCTCGTGTATGTCTTCAACAATAGTCCTGAAAGTGAAAGCAGTACCTGCAGAAACTGGATAAGCAAAGTAAGTAGCAGTTATGGGATCTGTTCATGTCAAGTCCTGAGGTGGAATCTCAGGCTGAGAGGCTGCAGAGTGTTCTAGTACAACATCAGAACCGATCATCTC
Organism: Oenanthe sinensis; assembly: GCA_028671895.1. NCBI lineage: Eukaryota > Viridiplantae > Streptophyta > Magnoliopsida > Apiales > Apiaceae > Oenanthe > Oenanthe sinensis. The sequence goes on from CM053814.1 coordinate 26,860,158, forward strand.
TGCAGCATCAGTATATACCGGTGAAGGTACTTCGAAAGCAATGAAAGCTTCTTGCCTTTCTGAAGTAACAGGCTCTTTAGAAGGCATAAAATCCTCACCAAAATCCCTACGTGTAGAATGTGCAATGGGTGAACCACTCACGTGAAGTTGCAGCATGTGAAAATTTGGCTTTCTTCCGAAGAAGAGGCTGCACTTCGGGGTCACTCTCAGAACCCTCACCTAAATCTACAGGTGCCTGCCTTTTGACTCCCGTCAGCGAGGGTGAAAGAGAGGAAGCAAGAGTATCAGACTCAGAATCAGAAATATAGCTCTTGCCCTTGGATAGATCCTGTGGCTTAGCAGAATCTCGGGCCACGGAATCAGATTTAGATGAAGAAGTATTAGTAGTGTGAACGGAGATTTGCTCTTGTTCAAAGAAATTACCTTCTTCATTACCTTGTCCAGCAAAGGAAGCAGAATCAGCATGCGAAGTAGGTTGTCTGTCCCTTTAACCGGCAGAGGATTGACCCTGAGAACGCCAATCATCATCGTCATCACCAAGATTCTCGTCAGGAATCCCCTGGAATGCGTCAGCATGGGCAGAGGGATTCTGAGCATGTGATGAAATGTGGGAGGTCCCCGCCATGGAAGTAATACCTGCATCATACTTAATCCACACTTGAATGTTATCAGGAATAGACATCGCCTTACCGTGATGTTTATCTTGATTAGCAATCGTTGTGAGGGACTTGGTGCCCATGCCTAGTGAAGGAGATGTTGCACTTGTTGCAAATGCCTGTCTCACAGATAAAGCATCAATTGGTACTAAGTGATTAATAAGCATTTGTAAGAAGCGAGGATACCAGCATACAACATTAGTAGTTGTAATGTATCTGCTTGCAGGGGATCCCATTGCAGCCACGATCTCCGATAGAATGATTCTGCCATAATTAATGTCCAGTTCACGGGCTAGGGAAACTGCAAAAACCTGCATGGGGATTGGAATCTGATGAAAATCTTTTTCACGTGCCTGAAAACATCTTGTTATGTCCTCGAAAAAGTAGTTCCATTCCACATGAAAGTATTGTTTCTGGATGGCGCCAGTTGAGATCCGTCCAGAAGGAGGGTAGCATCCAATGTCCTCGAAGAACTTGATACGCTCGGTCGTTGTAGGTTCGGGGTCATAAACATCTTTGATTGGGAACCCCAGAACCCTGTTGAATACTTCCTCCGTCACTTGAAATTCCTGACCCGCCAAGGTAAACCTGAAACCATAGGGGGTAGATTTGCTCCCGAATGCAACCGCACTAGTCCATAATTGCTGTAAAGCATCATGGACTAGTGTTGGTTTAGCAGTAAAAGCAACACTAGCCTTGGAGTACAAATTAAGGAATCGTACCCAAAACTTGAAGCGCGGGAGTTGATCACCAATTTCCGTAGAAATATTATAAAAATTGTTTCTGGCAAGTGAAAATTGGTGAGCCATTTTTATAAAAATTTTCCTGTGAATTAATTGGATTTTATAAAAAGAAGCAACTAGCACAGACAATTAAGCACGGGAAAAAAACAGAATAATCCCTTTTAATTAAACAAAATACTGACTTTGGAATTAAACTACGGAATTATAATCAATTAAGTATGCGAAATCAACACTCCAACCAATGATTTAATCAAACACACCAACCACTATTTAATCACAAATAACTCAGAACACGATGTAATTAAGAACACAGTAATTAAGAACACTAGCACACAGACAATTGTGCGTGTATGTGTGTGTGTGTGAATATGCGTGTAAAGATGTGTGTGTGTAGAGCAAACACAATTAATGAAGAACAGATGCACAGAAATACACAATAAGGTTTGCAAATAGTAATGGCAGGTTAAAAACTGGCAGCAATTCGAGATATGTAAGAGATTGAACACAAATCGAATGAACAGGGCAATAAGGTTTTGAAATCATAGGGAGGGAGGAAGGGTGGGGGCTGTAAAAATCTAGGGTTAAAACAATTAGGTAAAAGTGAAAATAGAGACGAGTTAGAGATGTATATATAGGCATATATGAGCAAAGAAAAAAATACCCCTGTGAAAATAAGAAAAGAATGTTAAGTACGCACTGGGGAACATCAAGTCGAACACTAACTCGAACATCAAGTCGAATATTCGAGATGACACTAACTCGAACAGATAATCACTTAAATCAATTAAAACAGCATAAAAACCCACCTGGAAATCCCAACTCAAAATTTCAAGATAAAGAGGTGAGATAAAATTGGAGTTAAGGTCTAATTCGAATATTAAGTCGAATATTCGAGATAGTGTTCGAGATAGGGTCTATCTCGAACATCAAGTCGAATATTCGAGATAGTGTTCGAGATAGGGTCTATCTCGAACATCAAGTCGAATATTCGAGATAGTGTTCGAGATAGGGTCTATCTCGAACATCAAGTCGAATATTCGAGATAGATGAACTCGAATGATATCCTAGACTTAGAATTTTCAAAATTTCGAATTTTGAAGACAGTTAGAATAATTTGGCAATATTTGTAGTCAAAATAACAAATAAATTTTGCCAAATTAATATAAGTATCAATTCAAGGATTTTTTAGCAAAGTAAATAATTAAAAACATTCCTTGACAATTCTAAGGCCTCTAAATAGATGAAAATTTCATGAAAAACACAGGTAAATTTATCTAAAAATCATGAAAAATTGAGAAAAATATGAATTTAACTCCCCCTATGATCATGCAATAAAACCAACATAAATTCAAAGATTTCCAATAATTACTTATAAAGCACAATGAATTTATGTAAAATAACACAACATGCATCCTAAAATACTCATTAATTAACCATTTTAAAGTCTAAGTCCATAAAGATTAATTAGCATGCAGAAGTGATATTTTGAGAAATTGTAGAGATTATTTACATATGTTTTCAACTAAGCATAATCAAAATAGGCAATTGTCAAGACTAAAAACATATGAACATGATTAAAACTGGACTTTTACAGATAGGAGAAATCACTAACTTGTGTTAAGCATCCCCAATTCACCAACCAACCTATTGAATGTGACTTCATCAAGAGGTTTAGTGAATATATCTGCAATTTATTGCATTGTGGGTACAAAATGTAACTCCACTGTCCCCTCCTCGACATGTTCTCTAATGAAGTGATACCTGATATCTATATGCTTGGTTCTTGAGTGGTCTACAGGATTGTTGGTCATGGCAATGGCACTTGTGTTGTCACACATGATTGGAATCTTTTTGTGTTCCATGCCATAATCTTTCAATTGGTTCCTCATCTACAGTATTTGAGCTACACAGCTTCCAGTAGCAATGTACTCGGCTTCAGCAGTAGAAGTAGATACTGTGTGTTGCTTTTTACTTTGCCAGGACACCAATCTTCTGCCAAGAAATTGACATGCACCAGATGTGCTTTTCCTATCAATCCTGCAACCTGCATAGTCTGAATCCGAATAGCCAATTAGATTAAAACCTGTATCTCTTGGGTACCAAATCCCTAGATTTGATGTGCCCTTGAGATACCTAAAGATTCGTTTGACGGCTATGAGATGTGATTCTCTAGGATCCACTTGGAACCTTGCACATAAACAAGTTGCGAACATTATATCGGATCTACTTGCAGTTAAATAGAGAAGTGAGCCAATCATACCTCGATAGCTTGTGATGTCAACTGATTTACCTGATTTGTCTTCATCAAGCTTCTTGGCTGTTGCCATGGGAGTTTTAGCTGTTGATGCATCTTCTAGATTATACTTTTTAAGTAAATCTTTGATGTACTTGGACTGACAGATAAAGATTCCTTCTTTTCTCTGACTGATCTGTAATCCAAGGAAGAATGACAGATCCCCCATCATGCTCATCTCATACTTATCCTGCATTAACTTGGCAAATTTCTCGCACAAGCGCTCATTAGATGACCCAAAAATAATATGGTCCACATAGACTTGAACAAGTATTAAATCACTTTTCACATTTTTATAGAACAATGTTTTATCAATTACTCCCCTAGTAAAACCACTTTCTATTAAGAACAAGGATAGGGTTTCATACCATCGTCTTGGGGATTGTTTGAGGCCATAGACAGCTTTGAAGAGAAAGTACACAAAATCCACAAGTTCTGGATCAGCAAAACCAGGTGGCTGTTCCAGATATACTTCTTTTTCTAGCTCTCCATTCAGGAAGGTGCTTTTCACATCCATCTGAAAAACCTTGAAGTTCTTGTGTGCTGCAAAGGCCAAGAACATCCTGACTGCCTCAAGTCTTGCAATTGGAGCGTAGGTCTCATCATAATCAATACCTTCTTTTTGAGAATAACCCTTAGCTACCAAACGAGCCTTGTTTCGTGTTGCAAGTCCGTTTTCATCCAGTTTATTTCTGAATACCCACTTAGTTCCAATTACTGATCTGTTCTTCGGTCGGGGTACCAGTTTCCAAACTTTATGTCTTTCAAACTGATTGAGCTCCTCTTGTATTGCAATTACCCAATCAGCATCACCAAGAGCTTCTTCTATTTCTTTAGGTTCTAGCTTGGACACGAACCCAGAGAATAAACAGATATTTGCCATGTCAGCTCTTGCAGTTCTTCTAGTAGTCACATCAGCATCTGGATCACCAATAATTAATTCAAATGGATGGTCTCTACTCCATACACGTTCTCTTGGAAATTGTCTTGATGATTCAGCATGACTTTCTGAATTGTTGTGTTGACTACTTGCGTTATTTCTACTAACTCCCCCTGAGTTAGTGCCAGCTCCTACAGAACTAGTGTCATCTCTTCTCGAGCCTTGAACACTTGTCCTTGAGCTGCTGTTTACTCCCCCTGAGTTGTTGCCGGACTGTGCTGAAGAAGTTTCCACTGATCTTTCACTAGACTCAGGTATTTCTTCTGGAACACTTGGCATATTTAAAGTAACAACCAACTCAGGTTCATCCTCAACTTCATCCAAGTCCAGATTATGAAATTTTAAGGACTGTGGTTCACTGGTATCTTTAGAAATTGATGGGAGTTTGGTATCGTCGAATCTGACGTTGTAGCTTTTAGTTACTTTTCGATCATTCACTAGGAATACCCGATAAGCTGCCACCACATCTGTAGAATAACCGATAAATATCCCTTCACGTGCTTTTGCTTCAAACTTGCCTAAATTTTCATCATCTATTAGTACATAGCATTTGGCTCCAAAGACATGAAAGTATCTGATTGTTGGTCTTCTGTTATTCATTAGTTCACATGGTGTCTTTTCTTTATCTTTTATAATCAAGGTTCTATTTTGAGTGTAACATGCTGTACTCATTGCTTCAGCCCAAAAGTAAAGAGGAAGTTTTGAATCAAACAACAAAGTTTTTGCTGCTTCAACCAATGTTCGGTTCTTTCTTTCAACTACTCCATTTTGCTGTGGAGTTCTCGGGGCAGAGTACTGACGACATATTCCTTTAGAAACACAGAAATCATTCAAGATTGCATTCTTAAATTCCGTGCCATTGTCTGATCTAATCGTCTTCACAGTGAGTGTTGAAACATTCTCAATTTGAGTGATATAATCAATGATTTGGAAAGGTACTTCGTCTTTTGTCATAACGAACAATACCCATGTATATTTGGAGAAGTCATCCACGATTACCAACGCATATCTTTTCCTTGATAACGAAAGCACGTTCACTGGGCCAAATAAGTCCATATGAAGAAGTTGCAGAGGCTCAATGATACTAGTAATTTCTTTACTCTTGTGCGATGCTCGCTTTGACTTTCCCATTTCGCATGCTTCGCAGAGTCCTTTAGGAGCAAACTCCATTTGAGGTAGATCTTTCACCAATTCTCGCCTTGCGAGAGCATTCATCGTTTTGAAGTTTAGGTGAGATAGTTTTTTATGCCATAACCAGCTTTCATCATCTGAAGCTTTACTGTAGAAACAGGTGACTTCATTCTGGTTTGCCGAATCCATGTCAGCAACGAAAAGATCTGCCTTCCGAACTCCTCTTAAAGCTAACGAACCTTCCTTGATGTGAGTTATTGATACACCTTTCTTATTGAAGACAATTTCATAACCCTTGTCACAGAATTGACTTATACTCAACAGATTATGCCTCAATCCCTCAACATAGGAAATATCTTCAATGATGACATTTCCAGTCTTTAGTTTGCCATATCCCTTTGTCATTCCTTTGTTGTCATCTCCAAAGGTAACATAAGGGCCAGCCTTCATAACTAACTCTGTAAGCAGGGACTTGTTTCCTGTCATATGCCTTGATGCTCCACTATCTAGCACCCATATAACTTTATTTCTGTTCCGCTTAATGCCCTGCAATTACAGATTGATTAGACGTTCTTCGGAACCCAAGATTGATTGGGCCTGGCTTTTCTATAAGATCGAGAATTATCAGATTTAACAACAGGAGATGCACTTTCTTTAACATTCCTAGAGCTTTCGACTTGGTCTTTTCCCTTTTCAGACTTAACAGATTTGTTAGTCTTAGGAGAAGGTTTGTCATTCCTGACTTTAGGAGGACTGGCAGTCTTAGCTCTTACATGATTCTTTTTGACATTTGAACTAGCAGAGGAATTTAGACATGATTGGCTAGTTGCATTCATCAAATTCACAAAGGTTTGCATGACATTAAAAGTGCATGGCATACAGTTAGGTTGACCACATTGTGCATGATTTTGATGCATGTTATTCATTGTGTGTGGTACAGGCATGGCATGTGCAACAGGAATATTCATGTTAGATTTACATGCATAAGAAAGATGTTCAGTAGATTTACAGTGATAACATGCTTTCTTTATTCGTTTTGCCTTAACCTCTTTTACAACTTTTTCTTTCTTAACATGTTGTTTAACAGCCTTAGCTCCTAATCCTGGTCTAGATTCTTCTCTAGGGGATTTGATTTTAACTGATTTAGTAGGAGTTACAGGTTGTTCTTTCTTCCGATCTTCCATCTCTATCTCATATCTAACTAACAATTCAGTCTCTTCTTCTTCACGAGGAACAAAGTGTTTAAAGATAGGTTTGATAGCATATTTAAGAATTGTAGGTATTTCCTTTTTAATCTCACTGGAACTAGTGTCTACAGGCTTTTTCCCTTCTTTCTTAGATAAGTTAGAATAGTCAAGTCCTACACCAAATCCAGTTATCTTCTTAAATGTGCTACTATCAACATTCACTTTACTAGCTGCTAGTTTGTAAGCTTCACATTTAGTTTCTAACTCAGCTAGTTTATTCCTAAGACATGCTTCTATTTCATTCTTAAGGTTGAGCTTGTGTTCCAAAGTTTTAATAGAGTCTCTTAGGGAAGTATCTATAGTGAAAGCAGCCTCTAATTCTTCCACTTTTGCCTCAAGCATTCTGCATTTGGCACCAAGTGTTTTCTGTTCCTTTTGAGAAGTATTTAGGCTTTTGCACAACATATAGATCTCTTCCCTAAGAGCCCCGTTATGCACCTTATAATCATCAATAGACATTTCTTCTTTAAGGGTTAGAACTGGTACCTCTGGTTCATCTGATGTTTCAGCCATGAGGGCAAAGTTTGCTGCATGAGTAACTTCTTCCTCATCTGAATCATCCCAAGCTCTGCTTCTGTAACAACTAAAGCTCTCTTTCCATGTCTTTCCTTCACCAGGGCCTCATACTTGCTTTTGAGGGCTTCATAAGTTTCTTTGGGCTATGTCTGTTTAGGCTTCTTGTAGTCTGTAGCAAAATGTCCAGCTTCACCACAGTTATAGCATTTGAACTTCATTTTGAAATCCAAAGGAGATTTGTAGCTGGTACTCTTGCCTTTCCCTTTGTAGCCTTGAGAGCTACCATCACCCCTAGTAACCCGATAGTAAGATGAAGATTTATTCTGCGGTCGGTTACTCTTTCTGAATCTTATATTGCTGAACTTCCTTGCCATGTATGCCACGACACTATCATCCATGTTGTCCAGCTCTTCTTCGGTGAAGTAGTCATCATCACTGTTTGATGTGCACTCATCATCATTTTCAACTTGATGTGATGCAGGTGATGATCTAGGCTTTTCTGCAACCATTGCCTTCTTAGACTCTGCCTCATCAGCAACTAACCCTGATGCAACTTCTTTTCCTCTTGAATCATTGTCCCATGCTTGATCTTGAAGTGTTTCCAGCTCATAGGTCTTTAGAATTCCATAATATTCTTCCAGAGTAGTTGTGTGTAAATCTCTGGTTTCTCTAATAGCGTAGACTCTATGTTCAATACTTTTTGGCTGGTTCCTCAGATATCTCGTGTTGACTTCAACCACGGGGAGATTTATACCTCTCAGATTCAAATCCAAAACTAACTGACTGAATCTTAGATAGACATCTGTTATGCTTTCACCTTTTCTTATTCTGAAGGTATCATACTCCATCTTGAGTATAAGTATTTTGTTACTTCTGACCTCAGTGGTACCTTCCATGACGACCTCTAGCTTATCCCAAATCTTCTTTGCTGTAGTTAGTCCTTTAACTACATTAAACATCTCATGATCTAGGGATTCCATCAGTGTTTGTCGAACGGATGTATCGAAAGCTATCTGCTCTTTATCAACATCTAAAAAGTCTACTGCCTTCTTAGGCTCAGACCGTTATGGTACTACCACATCTCCTTCCATATGCTCAAGAACAACAACCATTGGTACAAATTTACCTTTGTCGAGGACTTCCAGATATTCAGGATTGACGGACTCAAGGTAAAGTTTCATTCTCAACACCCATTCTTCATAATGATCTCGGTCGAATATTGGAATCTTGAAATTGCTTTTAGGTGCCATCTTAATGTGGATTTAAAGTAAAGATAATAAACTTTTCTTATCACTTGAGTAGTAATTAAAAGAAAATTAAATTATCTTAAAATAAATCAAAGTTCAAATTCTGGACACCAAAAATTTCTAAGTACCCAAGACTAGGCTAAGTAGAATATCTATGTAGAACAACTGCCCAAGTCGAAATTCTCTAAGTAGAACTTTTGTCCAAGTCGAATTTTCCAAGTAGAATATTCAAGTAGAATATTCTATGTAGAACTTTTCTCCTTAGAAGAAATTTGTTGCAGGTCACTTTAATATTGAATAAACAATATTATTTTTCACACTTTTTGACTTTTGTGGCTTTTCTCACCTAATTCACCTAACTCACGTGCTAGGTACTAAATAAGTTCTGTAAAACTTTTTGTTATGAGATTTATGTCAAATCAAAAGCCAATAACACCTTTTTAACTTTATATCTCTTGAAAAGGTAATCAAAAGTTGCTGGGTTTGTCTTCTTTATCAAGAACAGTGATGACTTCTTGAAGAACACCAAAAATCAAAGTACCCAGAAAAATTCACAAAAATTATTTAAAGTCCACCCAAGCTTAATTAATCATACCTGGAGTATTTAAATAATTTTTTAGACTGAGTTTCTCTGTTAAACAAATTAAAGCACACTTTTCGAGAAGAACTTGAAAAGTAGATCTGTAGATGAAAACTCACAAATCTTCTACCAAACACAAGGATCTATGTTTTGTATGTTAAACATATAGCTCTGATACCAATTGTTAGGTCCAAATGTGTTGTAGAGGGGGGTGAATACAACTTTTCGAATTAATGAAGCAATAAATACCATGTAATAAATGAACACAAGGATTCAAGGAATATATGTCTTATATATAATTTGAAATGGTTGCTACAACATTCATTACAAAGTACACCAGAAGTAAAGAGGGTAGTAAATGATACTAAGCTCTGTGAATACTCTCTCTCTCTTTTACAAGTGTTTTTCTTGAAAATATTGCTCACTTAAAAAATTACACAAGTACTTCTATTTATACTACTTGTAATCTATGTCTTGTAGTCTTCAAAGATTAAGATATACGTGGCCCAATGATGTCCACATGAATCTTATCTTATCTTGAAAGCTTGGAAATCTGCCAATTAGATGATGCCATGTGTCATGTTGAAATTGCCCTCCATGTAGAACATCTACTTGAGAACTTCTACTTAGCCATCTCGAATATCTAAGTCGAATATTCTACATAGGAATATTCTACTTGGCCATCTCGAACATTTTGTACTTAGAAAAATTATGGGCTTCAACTTGCAACTTCAATGCAACATCTTGAACTTGTGATTTCTTTATGTCTTCCAAATTCTTCGACAAGCTCTTGAACCTGGATCTCTATTACTGACATAAACTTGCTATCAATGTCCTGACACTCGATGTAATGGTCTGATTCATAAGTGACTAGTCTTGATAGTGTCTCTGCTTCTTGAATAGATAACTATTTTCAATTAGTAATGTGGCTTTCCAATTATTGTTTTCCTTCTTGTTCACTTGAAATCAATTACTCTTATTGATACTGATAGTTATAATCTTGAATCCTTAAGTTACAAATCACTGAGGCATGAACAACTTTGTCTTGAACTTCTTCCAATGATTTCTTCTTTGTTTGATCATAGTTAACATGTTGAATTGTATCAATTACCTTGTCTTCATAGTTAACATTGATTTCTTTGTGGCTTCATGTTCTTAATTGTCTTCTGATAAAGTATCTTTTCTTTTAGTTGAGTTACATAAGTTATAGTGTTACAAGTTTAGACACTCTTCCTTTCAGTTCTGATTTAACAATTATAATCTAAACTTGTACAGAAATCTTTGAATATTACAATGCATACAAATTTCTGAATTTGAATGTTTTCAACTCACTCAAAATATGTAGTGACGTCATATTTATAGAGGATTCTTAAGCTTATATGACTTTCTTGATCAGGACATTTTCAGATTTATTTAAGCCTGTATGACTTTCCAAAAGCACTTGTATGACTTTTGAAATGCTCGGTATGACCTTTAAAAAAATCTTATATGACTTTTCTAAAGTCATATTCGGTATGACTTTTGTATTATAGCTTCGGTATGACTTTCTCAGAAGCCTTCGGTATGACTTTTGATCAAGTACCTTCGGTATGACTTTTTTACACTTGTCTCGACATGATTTTTCTTGAATATTTTGGTTTGACCTTTTTGTCTCTAATTCGGTATGACTTTTACCAAATAATTCAGTATGAATTTTTAATAAGTTTTTTTAGACTATATTAAACGCCATACCATGTCATATCTTTTATCATAAATTAATTCTACTTAATTTAATTAAATAATTTATAAATTAAATTAAATTCAACTTGAATTAATTTAATTAAATAAATTAAATAATTAATTTATTTTTGATTGTAGAATTAAAATACTATCTTGACTTGTATAACCTTGTTGTCAGCTTCGAAGACTTTCCGTCTTTACTTTGTCTTATATCATAAAACCACTTAAGCTGGATGATGAATATTTATTAATTTAGTTGACACACAAATGTACTGTCTGGTTCATTTGTGTAATACTATAATAAATATTCTCCACCTTTTATCATTTAAGTTGTGGTCTTCTGTCCTTCTTCTGCTTTACTGTATTTCCTCTTTTGTTCTCTTCTTCGGGAATCTTCGTGTAGTAGCCACTTAAAATCTTTTGTATCTTCTGAATTCTTTTGAAATACTACTTCTTTGTTTTTCACCAACGCTTGAACATATTAATGAACTTCTTCCAGTGTAGAGTAGCAACCTCATAAAAATACTTCTGATAAATTGATTCTTCGTGTCTAGTTAACCTTCTTTGTCTTGATTCATGTTAACATATTTATTATTTATTGTTTTTTCTTATCTTAGTTGAGTTGTCATCTAATTATTACAAATGTCTAGTCATATGTCTTTTAGAGTTATACTCACAATCTAATAACATGTTTCAATTTCATCATCGTTCAAACACTTTAATTTATTTTAAATTGCAACTTTATAATAAAAATGTTTGAATATTAAAAATATATTAATATTTTATTTATATTAAAACATGCTCTTTTATTTAAATTTTAATTAAAATATTTCTAATATATTTGAAACTCTTTTTATTAATAAAAATTTATTAATGCTTTGCACGGATTATTAATCTATGTTAATTAATATAAATATATAACAATATATTAATGAACTTTAAACACATAATATAAATATGATGCAAAACTAATTTATCACATGTACAACATTACATAAAAAATATTAATAACATAAATAAATAAATTAAATATTTAATTCATTTAAAATATATATTATATTATTTATTACTCTTCTTCCGTATTTTGCACGGGTTATAAGCTAGTATACAGTAGTAGGGGTGAGCAAAAAACCAAAACTGAAACCGGAGAAAACCGATAAAAAAACGATCCATATAAAACCGAAACCAAACCAAAAAATTAAAAACCGAACCGCTTGATCGGTTTCGGTTCCGGTTATAGGTTCAAACCAAACCGGAAAAAACCGAACCGAACCGATTATTAAATAAATAAATTTATTATGAAATATTTATGTAAAGTTCTTAAATTAATATATATATATATATATATATATATATATATATTAATATATATATATATATTAATATATATATATATATATTATATGTAAATAAATAACTAAATATATATCTGCTCCCCTGTTTACATATATTAGAGATGGTTGACTAATTATTATTTTTCCGCTAAGTTCCTGACTATTCTTGACTGATCTGATGCTGTTGGTAATTTAATTTTTGTTATGTTTATAGTTGGGTTTAGTTAATATTTGTCATGACTATTTAGGAGCATCATACATGTATAGAAAATATTTTGTTTTTAATGGCTACTTAAGTTATATGCTTAAAAGTTGATTTGTTTTTGTAATATGAGATAATTTGTCATATAAATAATAATGCTTTTTCAACATCTTATTTATGTGAAATGTACTCAAACTTTAATAACATGTGAATTATATATTCTATTAATAAAGGGCCAAAAGTACACTAGTTTCAGTTAAAAGGCTCTGTGTGAGGAGGTTGCATGTACAGTATAGTGTACCTGTGCTAATATCACGCTGCTTAAAATTGTTATCTCAAAATATTTATGGGACAACATTGTCAAAATCCCCAACTCCATGACAATAGCCAGGTGAATCAATCTCATAACAAAAATATCAATTCTGCATCACTGTGCATCTAGAGACTTTTGTGTAGGACTGTAAATGAACAGAGCTGTTCGTGAACAAAACTCGAGCTCGGCTCGTTTAAGTGAGCTCGACTCTGTTCGTTTATTAAAAGAACCTGATCTTGAACATAAAAATCCGCTCGGTTAGTAAACGAACCCGAATCGAGTTTTATGCCTGTTCGGCTCGAGCTCGGCTCGTTTAGCTCGGGATCGGCTCGAGCTCGTCTAGCTCGGCTCGGATAAAATTTATATATATTATAAATAAAAAAATATTATGAATAATTTAAATATTTATATCATATTTAATATATTAATGTTTATATGAAATTATTCATATTATATATATATTTTTAATATTTATTCATATTTAATATATTAATGTTTATATATACCGCCTAAAATATTTATAGTTTGATTATGTATTTGTGTAAATTGTGAATCTGTGATGTACTGATGTGTCTTAATTCTTGAACATTTCATTTTTAAAATCTCTAAATATAATAATTAACACAAATTCAAATTTTATATTATGTTTTTATTATGATATGTATAAATATATACACACACGCATATATTATAACGTATTTACATTTGATTATTTGAATCATATTTAATATATTAATTTTTATGTGACTATATATATATATATATATATATATATATAACATACATAATCTTTTAATTTTCTTAAATTGATTACAATCTCATTTTAGAAAATGAATATCAATTTTATTTAATTTGTCAAAATTAAAAAATTGATTAAACCATGCCATTTTTCTCACAAGTCACAACACAAATATGAAATTTGGAATTCAACATCAAGAATTTAAAAAAAACAACTTATGACCACTTCGATCATATAGAGAAATTGACCATAATTAAATATGTTACATTTGTATTATTATACATTATATATATATATATATATATATTAATAAATATAATACATTAAATTTGGGAATATCATTAAATTAAATATATCTTGACATCTGTACGGTTGGATCGTCGAGAAATATTTTTAAAAAAATGGAAAGAACAATTCGTGACAAAACACTAGTTACGAATTCTAGTCAATATAGTAGTGATATACTAAGATCTCCAACCAAATTAATTTTATATTTTTTTAAAATTTGAAAATATCATTATATTAGATATATCTTCACATCCGTATGGTTGGATTGTCGAGAAATATTTTAAAAGAATAGAAACAACAATTCGTGACAATGTACTAGTTACGAGTACTAGTCAATATAGTAGTGATATACTAAAATCTCAAACAAAATTTTTTTTTTTTTTAAATTCGGGGATATCATTATATTATATATATCTTGACATTCATATGGTTGGATTGTCGAGAAATATTTTTAGAAAAATAGAAACAACAATTCGTGACAAAACACTAGTTACGAGTACTAGTCAAGTAGTCAATATAGTAATGATATACTAGAATCTTCAACCAAATTAATTTTTTATTTTTTTAAAATTTAGGAATATCATTATATGAAGTATATCTTGACATCCGTACGGTTGGATCGTCGAGAAATATTTCTTAAAAAATAGAAACAACAATCCGTAAAAGTTATTTTTATTAATTGGACTTAATTGAGTAAAAAATATTTGTTTTGTTAGCGAACAACTCAATTCGGCTCGGACTCGGCTCGAATTCGACTCGACTCGGACCCGACTCGATTTGTTCGCGAAAAACTCGTGTTCGGCTCGTTTATTAGGAAACTCGGCTCGACTCGGTTCGTTTTAAAAAAAAAATCAAACTCGGTTCGGCTCGGGCAAAACTCGGCTCGACTCTGTTCGTTTACAGCCCTACTTTTGTGTAAAAGTCTATTTTTTATTTCTGTAAAATTTGAATGTAAAAATACTTTTTTAATTAATTACATTTTATTTATTTAAGTTTGAATTTTTTTTCCTTCATTTTTGTTTCACCGGGTTTTATAACTGAAATCAAACCGATCATTTTAAAATCAAAGATATAGGATTTCGGTTCTGATTTTAGCAAAAAAAAACCCACCTGAACCAACCCAGTCACCCTTGGTATACAGTATCTACACATGGATGTAGTTTTAACCCGAAACTAACCCCAACCCATTCGTGTATAATCTTGTATGTATTATTTCAAAGCCTTAATTGCAATAAAAAAACATGGAGACTCGAAAGAAATCAAAGCGTTTATTAAAAACATGGTCAGATAATTCCCATATAAATAAGCTTGATGATGGTTGTCTTATGCATATCTTTAGTTTCTTACTTCCAATTCCAGGTACTTTATTTTTCTATTTTACCTCAATTTATTGTTGTTAATTCACTCTTTTTGTGTACCCTTTTTGTTATTTTAGTGATTTGTATGGAAAAGATTAGATTTTTGTATTGGTTGTAATGTGCTTGTTCTCAAAACTCTAATTTTTTATTTCGGAATTCATAGTTATTTCTATGTGCCCATCAATTTTTAGGCCAATTAATGTTGTTAACTGAGTGATATTGTGAACCCTTTTTGATATTTTAGTGATTCTTGTGAAAAAGATTATAATTTTTTGTATTGGTTGTGATGTGTTTGTACTAAAAATCCCTCTTCAAAAATTCATATTTTTTTTATATTGGGTCATCAATTTTTAGTTTAATTGACAGTTATTAATGGATTAATTTGTGAATCCTTTTTGTTATATTAGTGATTTATGTGAAAAAGTTGGGATTTTTGTGTCGGTTTTGATGCTTATTTAGTCAAAACCCCTGATAAGTAATTGAAGAATTCATATGGGTTAAATAAGTGTTGTTAATCTAGTAATTTTTTAACCTTTCGGAATTTCAGTGATTCATGTGAAAAAGATTGGATTTTTGTATTGATTGTGATGTGTTTGTACTTGAAATTTCTAATTTGTAGGTCAATAATTCATATTTAGCTCAATTAAGTGATAATTGAAAAGACTTGGTGAACTGTTTTCAATAATTCATATTGAAGTGCTACCGATGATTATTTTTAGCACTTTCTTGGTATGAAAGAAGGTGAACCCTTTGAGTATTTTTTGTACATGTAAGGCTTCTGGAATTTGGTACTTATTTTTTAGCAACAAATAAAGGGTTTTTAGAATTCAGGCTTTTAACCTTGACCTACATCGTTGAAAGCTTCATCCATTTTTCATCTCAAGAATCCGGGTGGGTATCGGGACATTGTGAAGAACTGTCAGCTTCATGAAAGCGAATTCGATCTACAGTTAGATGTATATTACACTAAATCATGTTCAAATGTTAATGGGATAGTGAAAAGTAATGGCCTCGAGTGTGAAATCCTTGTTCTTGACATAAACTACATCTTTTTGAACCTTGTCCATGAGGACCATGACAGTAAAAGATCTTGCAGGAAGTGTAAATTGCTGAAGTTCATAGCCGAACGCATTTTTCAGAGCTCCTGGATAGTTTATCTAGTTGTGTCCTTTGTATTTCTCGAAAAATCTTACTCTCCTGCAATGGTTTTTACATTTTTTATACTTGTAGTTTTGTTTAATATGATCCCATAATTTATAATAATTTTTTTTAGTCTGAGTTTTACATTGAATGTGTTTAGATGGTAGTTGTTTAGTGCTTTATTTCAGTACCTTAGTTTAAAATGTAGACTAAAATGTAGATCTAAGATGCTACTTTATGTGGTACTGTTATGAATGGCTGTTGAGTTTGCAGATCGGTATAACACCGCCCTCGTTTGCCACAGATGGATGTTTCTGGCATGTCACCCTCGTTTATGGTTGAGAGTAGATCGTGCAGTCAAAGGTTTATCTCTGCCTGGCGTTTTCCCTACTGTTGAAGCGGCTGTCTCTGCTGCGAGGTTAGTGATCTTGTATTCCCAGACCTCATGAGTTTTTATTTTCGAATCAAACTAATTAAGACTTTTGGCATGCAGACCTGGGGACACCATTTTAATTGGGGCAGGAGGAAGCCATGTTGCTTCAAATATTCAGATAAAAAAGCCACTTTGTCTGGTATGTCCTGGGTTATTTACCTTAAACAGAGACAAATGGTACATCTTTTCTCTGTGTTGCTTGACTTAGTAAAGTAAAATAGTTGGGACTTAGTGCAGTTATATCTAATTCATTACATAATTTATGGTCTTGGTGTCTGCACCTTTTAGTGTTGTGTTTTATGTAACTTGTCCAACTTGCCTGTTCTTACGATATATCGAGTCAAAGCTGCAATTTTCCTTGTTGGCCTGAAGATTGATATTTGTAAGTGACAGGGCTGTACTTCGTAGCTTTAGAGCCCTGGATGTTTATGTGGTCCTACAGTTTCTCTTGGTTTTGATTGCACTTTGTTTCCTATAAAATATATGGATATAGCGAACATAGTTTATTTTATTGTTCAAGTAGGTGTTAGAATTGCTTGTTTTTTTATACAAGTCCATGTTTAAGATTTTGCTGCTCAATAAATTTTTTAGTTGCCATGTTCTAGATATTTTTTAGTGATTATTCCAACATGATGTGATGTGCATGTGCATTTCTATATAGATTATTTACTGAAGTTGTAGATTTTGACCCATGTTTTGATCGAAACAGTTAGAAAACAGTGTCAGAAATCCTCCTCCCATTATTAGTTTACTAGCATATGGACCCAGATGCTGCTGATTGTTTCTCTATAGTTCGTGTACTTGACATTTTTTGTAATTTCTTTTTCTTTCTGTACATCTTTTGTTTATTTCACTTTTCTTTATAATATTTAGAATTTATTTACTTGATGAGATTGATGTGGGAATTCTTCATATGGACTACTTTTCTCTATTGAGTTGTTTTCTAAATTACCAGATTTACCTCGTAGTAACACCTTTCTTTCCAACTTAATCATTGTGTAGAGCAAGGGAACTTTTTGTTTCACCCATCGACTATTTCATTACAATAAAAAATTCTGGTAGGAACATGAAATGTCATCTCATCTAATACGCTTGGCTTCGTCAGCAAGATATTCACACTTTCCAACATGATTGTGGGGTGCTTAAAATAATGATTTTTAGATATAGTACTATCGTTCTGCTTTCTGTTTGGACAATTTTCAGATCGGTGGAGGTGATGTTCCTGACGAAACGACTCTGATATGTTCTCGTGGTTCAGAGAGGTATTATATAACTTTTCTTCTGCCGTTTCTTTTGTTTATTGTTTTGCGATGTTCACAAAAATATCTAGGTGCCACGTCCAAATGTGCGGTTGCCTGAAGTCTTTTTGGCCCAACTACGAGGATACTTAATGCCCTTGAAAAGCAAGAAAAATAAATGTTACTCGGGCCTGTTTCAGCTAAATAAATTGTATTGACCTGTATTATCCCACCATGAGCTAAAAAGTTAAATTTCTAGTCTTGCAAAGTATTTTGGTGTTTTTTTTTGTATATATTGTGTGTTCTTTCTGCTAATTTCTCATTTATTGATGACTTTGACCAGTGCACTGGAGTTCCTTTCCACATGCAAACTATCCAACTTGACTGTGAAAGCAGAGTTAGGTTGCTGCTTGCTTCATCGAAGCGGAAAGCTGATAATTGATTGTTGCTTTCTCCAGTGTGAGTCAAACCCTTTGGACTATCTTTCATACGCGATTGTAAGCACATCTAATTGCCCAAAGGTCGTTCCATCATTGCTGAAATGTTGTGGCGATGGCGTGTCGGTTTCTGAAACTCGAATAGAAGGGGGTGCAAAGGCTGTCTTGACGAGTGGAAGCCTAGCATTGCAACACGTTCGTGTTATTTATGCTCAAACCTCCATCTTCTTCTGGTTTGACGTAGAGCATCAGGAGCAATGAAGTCATCCTAACTGTTCTGTTGTGTGCTCATGCAATGTTTCTGTAAAATCATTCTGTAAAATGTATATTTATTTATGTTTTCACTATTTAATCATTTTCAGGTTTCTTGGCTTGTAGGATTTGTTTTTTTTATGTATTATAGAATAAAATCATAATGTCCTAGCATAACTGAATTATATATGCTTCTGCTTATTAATATATCGGGTATCAATTCATTTTAACATGAAACAATCTGGAGGTCAATTGAAGCTGTATAGAACTGTCTCTATAAAAAATCCATTGATTTCGGATTGAGTCTACTCCCTGATTTGAAATCCCAGCCTCCTGTTGAACGAGATTCTCATTCTCTTTTCCAAGCGTAAAAAATTAAGCAATATATATTTTTAAAACTGAGGGAGTAATTTATCATGTAAAAATCACTATATATTGTTGTTCTGAAATCAACTGTAAATGGTTTCAATAAGGTTGATTATGAGTTAAATTATTACTCACTATGTAATTCCAAATTTTTTATTAAAATTTAACTGAGTAACGATTTGAAACTAATACAGATTATTTTTGGGATTTACTGTAGTGCTTAATTTTACAATATTGTTAATACATGCTTGAACGTGTGTTATAGGAATGCAAAACTAGTCAGGGTAATGGTCCTGCTAGAGTACTTGAATAAAAACCAATTGAGATTTGAGACTTGGAACCTCAGCATGGAAAGAAACAACAATTTCAAATGAACATGCTTCCACAAATGTTGAATTTTCGACATTTCAAATGTCGAATATTTCATTCGATACCTTATTTTAGGAACTATAGGTAGAGATTTCGTGTCTTCACGGAGTCATAGTAACTATAGATAGAGACTTCTGGTCTTGGGGATACATGGGTGTGTGCCTATTAATTTTTTTCTAGTTTATCAATTCGAAACATCTATGGGGAAAAAGAGAAGATTGTTTTATCAACATAAACATAGCAAACATGTATACTCAAATGCGAGTAGTATTATTTTGATCACAGTGCATACACACATTCCTATACGTATATCAAATATTACAGTCCAATAAAACCAATCCAGTCACATATGAGAAGGCTCGACTACATTTGAACCATTTTTATTTGAATGTAATTGTAGATGCAACTACAAGCAGCATGTAGGATTTCCATACCCACATAAGCATATATCATCATAGTCCATAGACATCATATGCTAAGACATCATGAATTTACGAGTATACTATACACAATAAGCACAATAAGCTTGTATCCTTGCATAGTTTGCATTACACAATCTTATAAAGTACATCCATAGAGAATGAAACATTTATAATCAACAAACCATACACACAATTACGACCAAGAGTTAAAGATCAAACCGTAAGCTCCACCCTTTTCCGATAACAAACCTTTTAAGTAACTATATAACCAATAACCTAACCCGACAAACAACATTCAAGAACAACAAACCGGGCAACGAATCAACCCATTCTCATTACATTCATCACACCTCTTCAACATATCCTCATCCTCATCAAAAATCTTCCTACTCCCATCACAATTCGTACACGGTATAAACCTCACATCCCCACATGAATAACAAACAAACCCCGGTTCCCTAATCGATAACCCCTTAAGACATTTCCTCAATTCTCCCGTCTCATTCAATTGCTTAATAATATCTGCGCCACCAATGTGCTTCCCCTTAATAAAAACTTGAGGCAAACTCACATTATTTTGTCCCATAATCTTCTCCAATTCTTTCTTAAAAGCTGAATCCATCGAAATATCCCTCTCATCAACATTAACCCGAAAACCCCGTAAAATCATTCTCACAGCATAACAATCCTCAAAAGTCCTTCGAATTCCTCGTAAACTCGTAAAATACACAACAACTTTATCATCCGGTAAACTACTCAAATTATCTTTAAATGAAACCCTAGAAACCGATTTATGATTAGTATTCGAAGACTCCTCCGAAGCTTTCAATTGTTTTTTCGACTCGAATAAATTCCTAATACCCAAAACCTTCCCCTTGACGGCTTCGAAAGAATGAAAGGGGGTTTTCACCGACCCACTTCGATCAAACGATGAATTACTATTGGGGTTCTTCGAATACTCATTCGACGACGAATTAATCGTTAAAGATCGGTTAAAAAACGAGGATTTGAAGATTTTCTCACGAAACCCAGACATTGTTTTATGTTCTTGAGCTGGAAAAAACTTACAATTAGAAAAAAAAATTATGTGGGTATTGAGATTGGTGGGTATGAATTGAAGGTGGAGATGATGTTGAGGAGGTGAATGATCAAAAGACGATGTTTTTTAAGGCGTAGAATGAAAGCAAATTGGGAGAAAAAGGTTAAAGAGACGATGGGGGAACCAAATAGCTTTTTCAAAATGTTGACGTTCATGTATGTATGTATATATATACGTGTGTGTATAGCTGTATGTATAAATTGATATCGGGAAGGGTATTTTCTTTTTGGGGTCCAACAATATATTTTTAAATATTATTTGAATTTGTGGGCTTCTTTTATATTTTTGGGCTTTTTTCGTAAATATTCAAGTTTTTATTTTTTTTGCACAAATTCTATCATTTTTTTAAAATATTTATAAAAATACGTTTTGCAACTTTGTAACCATGTTTGCAACTCAAATTTTAGAAAATATTTGCGATACGTTCTACAATTTTGTAACTATATTTGCAACCTAATTTACGACCTAAAATGTAGATTAAAATGAAACTTAAAATGCAACCTAAATTAGTTTTACAATTCAAATTAAATGTAACATTCGTATTTTTGTAAATATTTTCATAATAAAATAATATTTTTACAAATTTTTTCAAAAGTTGGTAAAATTGTAAATAATTTTACAAAAAGTAGTATTTTTGGTAAATTTCCTATATTTTTTTTTAAAAAATAATTGTTCCTTATAATGGTATTTATTAGTAACTAATTTCAAACTTATGAATTTTCATATCTGATCATCATCATAACATACCCGGTATATCCCGCTTAGAGCAGGGTCATGGAGGATAAGATGTACGCAAAACATGCCTTTACTGATTACAATCTATACTATATTATTATAACCAAACTAAAAAAACTTTTTCTTCATCTTACCTAGCTAAATCATAGAAAATATTCTAACTGTCCAATTTTAGGTGAACCATAGAAATAATCGTAACCATCCAATTTTAATAAAATTTAATTTTAGAAAAGATATAACATACATACAACTCTATCTCCGATAGTCCTGTTTTTATAAAACTGCTCACGGATTATATTATATTATATTTAAATTATATTCTATATTTTATATTTTAAGAATCCTACTTTCCTATAATTTTTATTTAATATAGTTTACTTACATTCAACTCAATTTCATTACTATTTAAACTCTTTTATTTATTTAAAATTATGAATTATCATTAAATTTTATGAATATTAATATATAAATATCATTGTATAGAAAAATGTAAAAAATTTAATAATAAAACAAATTATCATATAAATGAAATATTTAAATTATATAAAATATAAAATATATAATTTAGTAATAGCACTCGGACTTTGCACGGGTTATAAACTAGTAATTATAATTTATAATTCCGAGATACTGATTCCTTTGGTTGAGATTCGTATTCTCTGTATTTTAAAATAATTCTCGTATTTTAATTTTAATTGAAAATTATACATATTATATTAATATGATTAAGAAAATTTTAAAAATGATATTATTAGAAATTATATTTAATCCAATTTAAGATGTATTTTTCAATTTTTTAAAGTTATAAAAAACAAATTTTATTTTTTATTCAAAATTTAATCAATTTAATTAATCAATCGTTAAAATAGAACAATTATTTTGAGATGTAAGTTTTGAAATATTTGATGTTTACAATTTTTTTTACACATAATAATATTTTTTAACTTTATAATTAATATCCATCACAATTTCCTTTCTACCCTTCACGGCTTTAACTCTCTCAACATGAGAATGTTTTCCTAATAACTTTATCAACTTTATCCCACTAAGTTGTAATTAATCAAATAATATATATATATACATATAGGGTCCTGCTCAAATAGAAAATATCTTAAATGAGAAATAGAAAACCTTATCATTATACCTGCTGCACCCACACACAAATTATATACACCCTCACACACACAATCCCATCTATTCTCCTCCGTTTTTAATTTGATTTTTCCCGTCAATTGGCAAAGTTTTTTTCAAATCTAACTTCACCACATTTTTTTTCATCTCCCAACGATCAGTTTTCATACCATATGTGCTATATTTCGGCAAATATAATTTATAATTAAAATAAATTCGTCACTTATCAGATTCAAATTTCAATCACTAAATTATATTACAGAAACCACTAATTTGTATTATAGAAATCACTAATTTGTATTACAGAAATCACTAAATTATATATCCTGGGTTCACAAAAAATAATGCAAATCGTCGAAAAAATAAAAGTAACCGGAATATATCACATATGGTATGCAAACTGATTGTTGGGAGATGGAGAAAAATGTGGTGAAGTTAGATTTGAAAAAAACTTTACTAATTAACGGGAAAAATCAAATTAAAAACGGAGGGATTATGTGGGATTGAGTGTATGAGGGTGTATTTGATTTGTGTGTGGATGCTCCCCTTGCCATTAGATTAGATTGAATATGTGGTGTAGATCTTATTTTCTATTTTCTATTCTAAGTTATTTTCTATTTGAGCATGACCCTATATATATATATATAACAATTAGTTATGTATTGATAATTTATATAATTTCAAAGGTACATATATATTATATTATATACTATGGTAAACAATTAAATGGAAACCACTCTATTGTGAAAATCCAAAAGAATTTGAAATGTAAAAGTTTAGACATGAAAAGATAATGATTGAAAGTTAAAAAGTTAAACAACCAAGAGACATAGTTTATTATACAATAAAAAAACATTTTGTCAAAAATATTTTATATATTGACAATTAATTTTTACAAAAGGTAAAAATGTATTTTTCTTAATTTAATTTAACAATTTTCTTATCAAAACAACATACTAAATGTTTATCTATGTATAATGAACATACCCTTGAGAACAATTTTAAGTAAATTAATTGATAAAAGAAGTAAAATTAAACAAATCTGGTACGAAGATGCAACATTTTTCTCAAAAAATTTGTACCATTGATAAATTAAAAGACCTGAGTATAACTAAATTGTTTTCAGTTGACCTATTGAAAAATAACACAATTTAAACTTTTTCTTAACTCGTATTATGCAAATAAAGTAAAAATAGAATATTACTCAATATACAATATTTGTATAATCGGTTAATGAGTTTTACAAGTTTGTTTTATTATATATACTAGCTTATAACCCGTGCAACGCACGGGATGAGATTAATAAATTATATATTAATTGTTTTATATGATTTAAATATATAATAATAATTTTTTATTATATCGGTTATAATAATATAATACATAATAAAAATTATTTATAGATAAAATAATAATATTATTTTAATATTCATGGGATTTAATTAATAAGTTTTAATATTCATGATATTTAATTAATAAGTTGTAATTTCAAGTAGAAGTGAATTGAGATATGTTATTAGATTGTTGTACAAAAAATGATTCAGCGATGATAGAGTTATATGTAAAATATATATGTTTTAAAATTAAATTATAATTATATCATAATTGCATAAAAAAATCATATAAAAAAACTTACGATAATAAAAAGAGTTGTATAAAAAGAGGACTTACCGGACGGACGACCAATTGACTAAATTTTTTATTTTTCTTTAAATTTAATTAGGAAATTTTTATTAATAAAAAGAGTTACAAATATATTAGAAATATTTTAATTAAAATTTAAATAAAAGAGTATATTTTAATGTAGGTAAAATATAATATAATTTTAATATTCAAAAATTTTAATTATAAAATTTTAATTTTAAATAAATTAATGTGTTTGAGCGATGAGGAAAATTGAAACATGTTAGTAGTTGTAATTTCAAGTAGAAGTGAATTGAGATATGTTATTAGATTGTTGTACAAAAAATGATTCAGCGATGATAGAGTTATATGTAAAATATATATGTTTTAAAATAAAATTATAATTATATCATAATTGCATAAAAAAATCATATAAAAAAACTTAAGATAATAAAAGGAGTTGTATAAAAAGAGGACTTACCGGACGGACGACCAATTGACTAAACTTTTTATTTTTCTTTAAATTTAATTAGGAAATTTTTATTAATAAAAAGAGTTACAAATATATTAGAAATATTTTAATTAAAATTTAAATAAAAGAGTATATTTTAATGTAGGTAAAATATAATATAATTTTAATATTCAAAAATTTTAATTATAAAATTTTAATTTTAAATAAATTAATGTGTTTGAGCGATGAGGAAAATTGAAACATGTTAGTAGATTGTGAGTACAACTATATATTCTAATTAAAAGAGAAGTTTGTTTAAAATAATATAATATAAAAATATAGATATAACATAGTGATAAAAATTAATTAATGTTAATAAAATAATAATATTATTATAATATTTATAAAATTTAATATTCATATAATATAATATAAACATAATATAATATTATTTTATCCATGATGAGTTGTATAAAAGGAGGACTAACGTGGGTTAGAGTTGTATATAGAGTGTTGATGTCGATTTTCTAATTTGAACATACGAGTATTGATAGGAACGGGTTGTTCTAGTTTGAGCAAAAAATTTCTAATTTGAGTAGAGCTTGTGTTTTGATAAATAATTTGTGTTATGCGAATAAAATAGAGAAATAAATGGAAACTAAAAAAAATGCATATTGTTTATCATAAAATTTAATGATATATTAAATAAAAATTATAGGATAAGTATGATTCATAAAAAAAGTTTATAGAATATAATTTAAATACAATATAATATTATCCTATCTTATTATCGTGTATAAAATGAGAATTACTGGTTATAAAAAAGTTTATAGAATATAAGTTAAATACAATATAGTATTAGAGTTGTATGTATGATTATATTCTTTTAAAATTATATTTTATTAAAATTCAATGGTTAAGATTGTTTCTATGGTTCACATAAAATTGGACGGTTTATATCCCGTGCGATGCACAGATGAATTTTTTTAATTTTTTAATATTTTTATTTCAATATTTTTTAATGATTTGAATTTATTTGTATTTGTATAATTATAATTTAAATTTTATTTAATATTATATGTATATGTTTTATATAATTTATTTGCATTTATATTTTAATAGGATAATTTTTGTTTGTTTTGTATAGAGATATATTTTACTTAGGAGATTAATGTGAGATATTTTAGTTAGAAGATTAATATGAGATTGTATTTTAGTAGTAATGTTTATATTCTTTAGAATTATAATATTTATGAGTTGTTTGCATGAAAAGAGGATTACTTGTGTTAGAATTGTATGTATGATTATATTCTTTTAAAATTAGATTTTATTAAAATTCAACGGTTAAGATTGTTTTTATGGTTCACTTAAAATTGGACGGTTGAGATCTTTTCTATGGTTCACCCAGTACCAAACCAACCGACGACCAAAACTTTTAATCTTTCGTCTTTAATAATATAGTGTATATATATATATATATATATATATATATATATGGCTTGATGTGCGCGAGGATAACATCAAGTAGCACTCTGAGGTTAAAAGATTTTATAATACAAACACAAGGGTATTTATGTAATTGCACAAGAAAGAATTTAATATTTACAAAAATGTCACTCAGAATTTATATTAGAAACTAATATAACCTTCAATAACATCATGAGTTCATCCTCAGACCCAGTTTTCTCATATATATATATATATATATAAAGTTATACGATTATATTTATTTTCTATTTAAACATCTTTTTGAAAAAGTAAGTAAAAAATTATTTGATAAAATTCAAAATCAATTTTCTGGGAAAATATTTTTAATTTAAAAGATATTTTAAGAGAAAGCACATTCTCATATTTTTTTAAGAAAGTTGTTATTCAGCTTTTGTAAAAAGTACTGAAAGGCATATGACTAGGCATATTTATAATAATTAGATAAAAACTCAACTTAGATAGGAAATCGAAGTAAATAATAAATATGATAATAAGAATCAAGACGAAGAAAATCAACTAGACACAAAAAATCTTATATATCATAAGTGTTCTGATGAAGCTACTATTCTACACCAGAAGAAATTCATTAATATGTACAAGCGTCGGTGAAAAATAAATAAGTAGTATTTCAAAAGATACAGAAGATTCCAGGTGGCTACTACATAAAGTTTTCAAGAAAAGAAAATATTGAAGACAAAGCTAGAAGCAAGAACAAGACAGAAGAGTACAACTATTAAAGTTAAAAGGTGAAAAATATTTATTTAGTATGACACAAATAAACCAGACAGTATATTTGTGTGTCAACTAATTTAATAAATATTTATCACCTAACTCAAGTGATTTTCAAACAGAAGACAGAAGACAGAAAGATTCAAGTCAAATCTACAGTGGTGGTGCAGTGAAAAAACTAAATTAATTCTACCATCAAAAATTAATTAATTATTTAATTTAACTACTTAAATTAATTCACCTTGAATTAATTTAATTTATAAATTATTTAATTAAAAATTGGTGGAATTAATTAAGTTAAAAAAGTATTTTAATTTATCATTTAAAGAAAGTATTGTTGCATTAATTTAGAAAGTTTTATCGAATTAAATCGGTAAGACCTTTTAAAAAATCTTACCGACCAGAATCTGCAAGACTTTTTAGAAAGTCTTACCGAGCTGTTTTTCTAAGAAAGTCTTACCGAGATTTCTTGTAAGACTTTCTGAAAAGTCTTACCGAAAATAAAAAGTCTTACCGAGTGAAAAAGAGTCTTGCCCAGCTTATTTCAAAAGTCTCGAAGGCTAATTTATAAAGTTTTTAAATTTTTTAAATAAGTTTTACTCAAAAGTTTTGTTGACTTTTTCCTCTATAAATATGAGGATCATGGCTTCATTATTAAGAGATGGCTTCGTTATTAAGAGATTGAAAAACATTCAAATTTCAGAAATTTATATGAACAGTTTTCTATGTAAATTTGGAATATAATTATTACGTAAAACCATGTAGGGAGGCTGACACTGCCCAGTGTTTGGAAGCGTTCCTTTTTCGTCCATCTCTTTTCTTCTGAATAGTTGGTTGTTTTTTCGATACATTTTAAAGGGACTGCTAAACTATGTTGCTGGGACCAATGTACATTGACACTGACACAACTTAGAGTGGACTTGGATATTTTTAAAAATTGTACATTATATTAATAATGAAAATTGAACAAAAAAACTAAACGATACAGGAAGTAAAGTGTCGTAGCAAATTTAATGTTGGTTCACTAGTAACAACAAATTTGACTCTTTGCAAATTATAACCACTCAAATTCAATCAAGAAGCAGGCTCTCTACGTTTGTATCTTTTCTCTGAAAACAAATGTATGTGTAATGTACTGATGTATCATGTGCATTGCTTAAATGGCCGTGGGCATTCAAGTTTACTTCTTAGCACATACAACTGCAGAAATGATGTCAATTTCTGTCCTAATTTACCCACCCTAACAAAAATTCCAACAAAGAGTCACAGCATTTGGAACGTCTCTCTAACCAAATTTAAATCTGAACATTCATATATGTACATTCAAACTTCACATCAAGCTTAAAGTGTCTAGCTAAAGTACGTGGACACAGTGTTGTTAAAGGCGCGATTAATGGCGCTTCGCGATTAGGCGCAAGGTGTGCGATTCGAAATTAAGCGATTTAGCGCTATTCTGAAATCGTCCAAAAGGCGCTAAAATGCGCTAAAGGCGCTGCTACTAAATGTAAAAATGCGCTGATAACAAAAAAGACGATAATATCCTTAAAAAAAGGGGTAAAAGGAAAAAATCCTAAAATGTTTCATAAGACCTAATCCCATCTAAACATCACAGCCTCCATCTAAACGTAAGTCTTTCTCAGTATACACACACAGATATATACGTATATTTGCAGATTTCTCTTCTCAATTTTCTTCTCTGTTTCTCTTAATCTCTCTTCATCGCTGTCTCTGTCTCTTCTCAATTTTCTTCTCTGTCTCTCTTAATCTCTCTTCATCTCTTCTGATTCTTCTCTGATAATGACTCGCACTCCTGATATCGGATGGAAGTATGGAACTCCAATAGAGAATGATAAAAACAAAGTTCCATGTTGGTGAAGACCTTAATTGGGATGATGTGTGTATTGCTTCTGAAGCAGAAGAGCCACTTTATCGCACGAGACGCTTGACAAGAAGCAGATCCACCTCTAATACAACTCACGGAGCATCTTCTTCAACTCTAATAGATGAAGATGATGAAGAGGAAGAGCGAGAATTTGAGGGGTCAGAAATCGAGTTTAATGACACCGAAGCTTTTGAACTAGAGAACCTTATCGATTAAGCCTTAATTATTGACACTATTATCATGTTATTTATGTTTTTTATTATGTTTGAATGTTAAGATTATGTTAAGTACTAGTTTTTTGTTAAATTTGTGATTTTTTTTAGTCAAAAGGCACGTGATTAATGGCGCCTCGCGCTTCAAACTTAGGTCTTGCGCTTTTTTATAATTTGCGCCTTAAACAACACTGCGTGTACATGACCTTAAATTAAAATGCATGTTCGAAGAACTATGCCAACCAAGGGAGTAGTGTTAGAGCACCTGATTTCAAGAGAAAAGATGACTTAAACGCCTCTTTTGAACAACCATAGACCTGTGATAGTAATTAATTACAGGAGAGAGGGCCGTTTTCACCCCATATATGAATATCATTGTTAAAATGCCTACGACACTGAATCACAAATATGCAGTTGTAGTCCAGTGGTGTGGTAAAACAAATCGAGACATATTTATACATACCTATAAATTGGTATGTATATACAAATTTGCAGAGAAAACTAAATAAAGGATGTACAGTGACTTAAACAAAAATCACAGTGACTTGAATAGTTAAAACTAAATATAATGTGGACATGTTCAAACGAAAGGAAATTAGGCTGCAATTATGCCTTAAATAAAAGGTGAATTGGCATTAAATAAATTTTTTAAGTTCCCTTGTAGCATATGAGAGCCAAGTTAAAATGATATACATAGATAATTTGATGTACATGTAAGGTTTTTAGATGTTCCAGCTGCAGATACCCTGTGGAATAAATTACTAGACCTGAATAGTGAATTATAAGCATTGGTTAGTTGAATAGACATAATTCTAAAGCATCTACTGCAGCACTAGTTGCACAATACAAAGATATAGGAGCTGATAATAAGCAAATATTAACAACTATCAGCTCTGCAATCAATGCAAAGGCTACTGGTGATATTCCGACCCGAGTTGCTGGTGCAACCACCGGTAACACTGCAACTACTGGAGGTTACATAGTCCAGAATACAGGACAGAAATTACTCGATAGTTATAGTAGATAGTGTTGCTAGGAGTCTAATTATCTAAACTTGAATTATCTCCAGCAGAGATTACTCAAGAGCTTTAGTAGATAGTGCTACTAGGAGTCTAATTGTCTAAACTTGAATTATCTCCAATTAATTAAACTTCATAATGCTTTATATGAAGAATCAGTCTGTGAGTGCTTTAACTGATAGGTAATCAATGATTCCAACAAACCATTCACTAATACCTACTCAATTGTAACAATCAACAGGTGATTGCGAAAAACAAACATTCATAAAGAAAAAGAAATTTTAGCAAAAACATAACAAATGTATTTACTTATGACAAATGATCTTGTACCTTAGATGCATCTGAAACGAACATCTATTGTGCCTGCAGTTGTAGCCTCAGTGTAGTTACTTATGAAATTGTTCCTTAGATACAGATTTAGAACTGATAAATAGCAATCAAATTAGCTCAATATGAAACTTTGAACAGTGTAGTTACTTGTGAAATTGTTCCTCAGTCATTTACTAATTGGCCTGCAAAAGTTTCAGATCCATTTTCGTCACATTTTTTTGGTAGCATTTGCATAGGTTACACCTCCCATTCTCATAGGCAGGGGACTCAAAATAATATCTACCCGAACACAGGCAAAAAGAAACAAAGAAATTGGCAGTTGCAAAAGATAAGCCCGGCCTAACAGGTAGTCATGTTTTGCAGTCTCGCTGTGTATCTAAAATGAAATAGAGTTTCTGAGTTGTAGAAATACCGATTTCCAACCGTCTGGATCCAAGCAGGCAAGATGCTGATCATTTCTCTTTCTTTTCATGTTTCCCGTGAAACTCCTCAGGCGCTATAGTTAAACATGGACCCTCACTGGACAACTGTGCATCAGCTACCTTCCACACATTTCTATTTTCATCTAAAAAGGCCTTGCAAGCTGTTCGAAGTGAAGAGTACAATCTTCCCCATGGTGCCCTGTACCGTAATTCCTTCGAATTCCTATCGTTTCTGTATACGGGATATAACTTCCACCCAACAGCAGACAGGTGCTTCTTCGCTTTTAGTTGCATATCCTTAAGCTTATCATGATCTTTGGGGTGCATTGTTTCCTCGATTTCAAGTGAATAATAATTTATAACAGCTTGCGGACAATATTCATATTCTAAAATACCCGGAGGATTTTTTACATGTTCATTTTTACATTCTTGAAACTTCTCTGCTATTGGAGTTAAAACCATTGAATCAGAAGCATGTGGCAATCCATTTTTTACATGTTCATTTTTACATTCTTGAAACTTCTCTGCTATTGGAGTTAAAACCATTGAATCAGCAGCATGTGGCAATCCATTTTGGTCATCCAGAGGAAACCTAGGTGCAGAATCAGATTTTCTGATTTGTCGACAGACTTTGACAAGTGAATTAAAGCATTCCTCATTGCCATCAGGTTGGGTATAACGCCATCTCCGAAAACCTTCTTCCTGAAAATATTCAACTTTCCAGCCCAGGAATAAGAGGTGTCTCCTGAGATTTATTGTAACCTCCTGAAGAGTCTTTCTATTCTTGGATGATTTGTAGTTCAAGTAAACCTCAATCGCATTGTCACAACACTTAGGAGCAATGTCAGCTAAAAACCAAATACGGTGCTCACTTTTCTTTAACACATTACGACTACTATTGCAAGAATTATCATATTTAACAGAGGAACCGGGGCGTGCTTCATCTTCAAGTGTAGGTTTGGCTAAGCTAGATAATGGCAACATATTCAATCTATCACTCTCCACAACTGATAGCACTTCATCTCCACTAATCTCATCAAAGGTTTTACTCTTTATCAATTCATACAAATCAGATCCTTTTAATTCCAAAATCTGATAGCATTCCCCTAATCCCTTTACCCCGGAAAACTCTAACTCCTGACACAACTCTTTCACAGTCAACTTAAAATTATCTGCAAGGACTTCCACCAACAACCCTCTCCACACATCCCTCCTTAAACTAGTCCACTCCTTCACATTCTCGACAAACCCCTTCTTCACCCTAACATCATACCAAATCTGCTTAACAGAAACAACAATAGGCCAAAACTCTTTCTCAAATTCATCAATCAGCTCAAGAAACAACCACTTCCCACGCAACTTCCAAACTCCACTACACTCATCCCAATCTTGACTAACTCTCATATTACTAACATCAGCCATCAATTCATCACCTATATCCGGAAAAAAAACACTCCTTTCTCTAACCCTCCCATCACACCGATCAAAAATCACACCTTCCCACCAAGCATCCATATAATAAACATCAACACATTGTCCATACTCAACACCCCACATATCGAAATCAACTAAAGGCGATAACGGACGTATTAATCCACGAAAACAACAATCAACAACTACTATAGAATCAAATCCATCAAGAACATTATTCACATTAACAGAATCAATAAGCTTATCATTATTATTATCAGATAAAAGATGATCATATAGAACTAATCTAATACCCTTTTGGGAAGAAAT
Source organism: Oenanthe sinensis (assembly GCA_028671895.1). Classification (NCBI taxonomy): domain Eukaryota; kingdom Viridiplantae; phylum Streptophyta; class Magnoliopsida; order Apiales; family Apiaceae; genus Oenanthe; species Oenanthe sinensis. The sequence continues at coordinate 26,892,982 of CM053814.1, forward strand.
CACAGTACCAGAATGCCAAGAACCAAGAAACCCATCATTGGTAGATCTTACTTCAACTTTCTCATCAACCACAAGCCTCTGCTTTCTCATTTTACTTCTTTTTTAAATTAAATTTTGTTTACTATTCAAAATTTGTACGAAGCTATGATCAATCAAATATATGTATATATCGAAAAACTATGATGAAGGAAAAGGTGAAGGGCGGAGACACTTTATTAGGGTTTTTGCATGTATGTATTTATGTCTTTGCGTGTTTATGGTATGCTATACAAAGGGTTTTTGTCCATTTTCTAATATTCTGTTTGTCTCCTGTATACTCCCTCCTTCCCTTTTAAAAATATTACACAATTTTAAGAAAATGATAGCTGGATAATTTAGTACCCCTCATAGTCGCATTAGATTGAATTTTTTTTCTTTTTTGACTGTCAGCATTAAATTGAGTTGAATTGTTTGTATATTTGAGTTAGTTAAATATTGAAAATAGTAATATAGGGGTATTCTTTGAAAAAATCTTTATAAAATTGTTTTGGAAAAATAGAAGGACAAGTAATTAATGATAATTTTTATTTTCAAAAAGTACAATTAAAACGGAAGGGAAAGAATATTTCACAATGGTACACAAACGGTTGTATAATATTTTTTATGACAACCTGCGATATTTAATAAAATATTATATAACATCCAAACAACAACACTACGTAGTAAGACAATCTGTCCGCCTATTTATAAGTCATATACTTTTCATTTATAATAATCTGTTATTATAATTTGTCGAATACAACTTTTTTTTATTTTCAATCTGTTTTTTTTTGGCCAAGTTAGATGTATATATATAAAAGAGGATTACAGAAGAAGCCACTATGCGTGGAAAGGTCATAGGAGTACCAGGAGCAAAACCTAAACAGATAAGCTTGTTCCTAAAGTCTTAAAGCCTGAACAACATAAGGAAGATGACAAAGCCGTTTTGAAACCAACGAGAAGAAGCAACTCGACACAACACAACCTCCCACCTATCCTACACATTCGATCAAGGTTGTCACTGCGAAGCAGGAGGTAAAATGAAGGTAGCTGTTCAAGTTAGCATAACAGCAAGTAGAGTGATCATGCAAGCGGGCATTTCGTTGCTTCCAAATATGGTAGTTATATACCTGGATCGAGCACCAACAATAAAAAGAAGTTTAGCTTGTACGTTGAGGAGAGACTTTAGCGGCTTCCTGAAGTAGAAGATTCCAAGAGTTACAAAGTGGCAAGTTAGTTGGTCCAAAGATGAGCATCAACCTGGAGAGAATATGAGTGGAGTAGGGGCAGGACAGGAGAAAGTGATCATGAGTTTCTCGGCCTGATATACAGAGGAGACACTGGGCAAGCTCGATAATACCAAAGTGCTGAAGTCTAGCCCTTGTAGTCAGTCAATTTGTTGTTAATATTGCACAAACACAGTGGTTTTCGGAAATTGTAACATTTTTGGAGAGCTAAACGCGCACAAAACTTCTTAGATTTAGAAGAATTGTTAGATGCACCAAGTATAATGGTTTAGTTCTTATAAATTATTGTTTCTAATTTCTATAAACAACGATTTATAACTTAATACTCTGTTTTTATTCCTTTACACACAATGGTTTTATATATATATAGGGGAATGCTCAAAAGTAAATTAATATTTTGGAGAAAACTAAGGTATTTTTATCGACAGTTGATTTCTAATTGATCTGATGATTCATATTGAGTGAATTTTATTCAATTATACTTAATTTCAATTATTTGCATGAAAATAAATACAGATAAGCTCTTAATATAGTTAACATATATAAATTATTTAAATCAAGTAAGTATAAAATCTCATATATTTTCGTATCATCTCTCTCATATCTTTATTAAGATTCTAATAAATATTTTTTTAAAAATTTTATGAGGTGTTCAATCATATTCAATTTTATAATAATTATTATAATAATTATTAAAATTTAAATTCTATTGAAATATGTTAAAATTATTGAGATTCAAAAACTTTTGCGCTAAGTATATTCTACATATAATTTTATTATTAATATTATATTAGAATTCTACTTTTGTTAAAAAAAAAATTTAGATTCCATTAAGTATTGTACTAATTATTCTATAAAATATTAAAACTAAAATTTTACAGTACTAATTATCTTTATTTATATTCTATCAGGAGTTCAACCATATTAAATATCATAATATATATTCTACTAATTATTAATATTGAAATTTTATAAAACTATATTAAAATAAGTATTTCAATATAACACTTAATATCATATTGAATTTTAATATAAATTTCTATTATATATTTCATAAGATATTGTATTATAAAATCTATTTTTTTTATTTTTACATTTCAATAAAAATAATATTTTATATGAATATTAGAATTAAGATTCTACTAAGTATTCTAATGTATAGTTAATATTAAGTATTAAGATTCTACTAAGTATTCTAATGTATAGTTAATACTATATTAAGATTCTACAAAGTATTCTAATGTATAGTTAATACTAAGTATTAAGATTCTAGTAAGTATTATACTAAGTATTCTAATGTATAGTTAATACTAATTATTAATATTCTAGTATGTATTCTACTAAATATTAAGATTCTACTAAGTATTCTAATGTATAGTTAATACTAACTATTAAGATTCTAGTATGTATTGTACTAAGTACTCTCTCGTGTTATTCTTATATTTCATTTTTTATTCTATTAAGTATTTTATTATAATATTTTCTAATATTATGATTTTATAAAATATTTCAATATAAAATTTAGTTACACCGTATTAGGATTCTACTAACTATTAAGCTAATAATGATTTTTTTTATAATTTATTTATAAATTTAGTGAATACTAATAAAATAGTTAGTAGAACACTTAATGAAATCTTAATTAAAAAATATATATTAAATTTATTTTGAAATATGTAATAAAATATTTAGTAGAATCTTAATATTATTTTAAAATAAATAGTGAAATATTTAGTAGAACACTTAATAAAATCTTAAAATGTGTTTTACATTTATATTATATATATTCACAATATTTAAGATTTTAATAAATAATATACACATAAGTTAAGATTGTACTAAGTGTACTAATAAATAAAAAATATAATACATTTAAGATTCTTTTAAATGTTTTACATTCCTAATTATTATATATTGCTTAATATAATATATTTAAGATTTCATTAAGTTTTCTAAGAAAAATAAAATAAGAAAAAAAATTATGGAAAGGAGGAATTACAATTTATTTGTTTTCAATATACTATCATGAATATGTAAATAGTATATATTGATTGTATTATGTCAAAATTGATTGCACTTAATACCTTAGTTAGTAGACTCTGGCAAAAAAAAAAAAACCCTTAGTTAGTAGACTATTAAATTAGAATATTAGTTTCATTTTCAGTTGTTTGACATTTATTTACATATATTTGGAAACTATTACAATTTTGTTAATTATATATGCTACTATTGTAATGAACGGGGTAGATGATGGTCTCTAAGTTTCCTATCTAAAAAGATTTCTCTAGATCTCTACTATATATATATATATATTGAACTATTGAGTTTTTATTCCTGTAATATGTTCATTCATATTGTTCACAACTGCTTCTTAGTTATCTTTTGGTTATTCTGCTACTATTAGTCACCAATCTTACTGTAGACCACCTAGTATAGTTGCCAGGTAATCCTTTTGTAAGTCTCAGGGTAGAGCAGTGTTGGATAAGGGTTTCAAACATATGTATGTGTAGACATAAGGTAAGAAGGTATGCACTAAAAACCTAGAATCACATTAGATATTAAGAATCTGTTAAAAAACAAAATCAATGAATAAATTATTTAGGTCTAATTCCTCAGTTAGCTCAAGGTCACCGATGACATCGATCCCTTCAATTCCCGACTTCATAAACCAGGAAGAACATAGTTATGAAAATATTAGTCAAGAGTTAGGAAATTGGAATATACCTAGTATAGATCCAAAGCAGATCTATCAGTCAACTTTTACAGATAAATTTAAAACAAATTACAATGTAAAAACAGTAGAGAAAATCTTTGCTATTAACAAAGAACATGAAAACTGTTCTTTATTAACAAATGAAATTATAAGAAAATATAAAAAGAAAAATTATAATTTTATTCATATAGGATTAATACAAGTAGCAGTAAAATCATTATCAGTGAGAGGAATTAACTCTAGCATTCTTTTATGTTTAAGAGATGCTAGGTATTTAAACTATGTCCCTAGTATATTAGGCATTGTGGAATCAAGCTTCCATAATGGACCAGTTCATTTTAATTGCTTTCCAGACTTTACTTTAAGTCTGAATGACCCCCATTTATTAAAAGTATTAACATTAAATATTAAAACAGCTGGTGAGATCACTCACATGATTGAGGGATCACAACCACTTGCATTAATTTATAGAATTTACTATAAAACAATGAAAACTAATTTAAACATTCATGCGCTAAATAAATGTCCAAAAGACAAAACTGTTTTAATTCAAAGTAACACTAATGATGCTAATATTCAAGTACCAAAAACTATACTCTGGAAAGATATCAATCTTCCTAGCCAATGAGTTTTAGATAATGAAATACCCCAAGCACCAATAACAAATAACATAATGAATCTAAATAATATTAAACAATATTTGGATGGAACTGTTAGAATAAGTTTCGATAATATTAGAAAACCATTAATGTTAGAAGAAATAACTACAAGATCAGCTACATCATCTAGACAAGACTCGGAACTACTTAGTAGAGCAAATATTAAAAATATAAAATTAAAAGGAATTATTAGTGAAGAACAGACTAGTCAACCCTATTATAATAAATCTAGTAATCAGTTTGAAGAAGATGAAGAACATTTATCTCCTACACAATCAGATTTTGAAACAAGATCTATTAATAATCAACTAAAAGTAATTAATAAAGAGATTAAAATCAATTGGAAAATCTTAACAGAAGATTTTAATTCAAAAGAAAATAGATTAAAAAGCCACCAGTTTAGAGACTGTTAATCGCCCTTAAGTACACTAAGTTTGAAGAAGGGGGGTTGAATACAAACTTAAGAACTAAGTGAAAATTCTTGCGGATTTAAGTTTGTTCAAAGAGAGTGTTTATTTAAGACTGATGTAACTAAGAACTAGAAAATTAAAGTATTGAAGACAAAACTCAGCAAGGTTAAAAAATACTAGTGGATTGATTTTCCACTAGTGTGTTTTTGCTTTCAATAGATCTTAGTAAGAATACCAAGCTGCTTACAAAGTTGAATTTGGAACTCAGAAAAACATTACAAGTTCTGCCTATTTTACTTTGCTTTTCTTGAGTTCTTGAAAACTATTGCCTTCACTTCGCTACTTTGTTTTTCTAACTGCTATATAGAAAAACTACATCTCTAGTTTTCCTTTCTGACAGCTAACAATATAATATTACAATTTATATTGTTTACATGAAAATAGAAACTAGCTACTTTTCACAGCCTTCCTTTTTGAACTGACTAGTCCTGGAGATATCTTTGTCTTGATATATTCCTTGGATGCTGTGTTGCCTTGAAAGTCTTCACAATCCTGACAGGACTGTCTTCCAATGATTCAGTTTCTGCACTGTTCCCGTAATTCTTGGCTTTGGCTAAATAGGGAAACTTTAATCAACTGATAAATGCTGTTAAGCTTATCAGTTGATCCTCCTTTACTTATCCATTGATGGTTCTTTATCAATTGATGATTGGTATCCGTTGATAGCCTTCATCCGTTGAGTAGTGTCTTCATCCATCGACTTCAATATCAGTTGATCACTTCACTTGTGAGAATTCTGACTTGGGATATTAACAGTTGATCAGCCATTCATCACATCTGTTGAGAAGCTAAAGATTGAAGTCAGTAAAATCAGTCGACTACTTCATAGCATCCATCGAGGCAATACAATCAATTGATAATGAAACTTGAATCAAATGTTACAATCCAGTTTATCAGTTGATAAACAAGCTTCAACTGATAACTGGTTTTCTAGTCAATGGATATTTATAAGTCATATCCATCGACTAGTTACAAAGAAATTTTAAGTCCCTATTGTAATTCTAAGAAATTTGTTATCATCAAAACTTATAATTCCTAACAATCTCCCCTATTTATGACTGTGTAAAACATTCATAAATCTTCTGTTGATGATAACAAAACTTCTGAACAATTTTTATTCTTAGAATGAATTACAATATTGACAAGTATAGTTTGAGACAGAGTAATCTGATACCAGACAAAGATGAATTCTAATAATTTTGATGATTGAGGTTGAATCTTTTATCTTCTCCTTCTTCCCCTTGACTCATTCATCTTGTCTTCATTTTCCTTCATCTTCCTGTAAAGGGTTCCTTTCAATATCTTATCATCTTCAATCCTGTAGTCTAATTGACTTGTTAGATGATTTAATTCCAGATTAGGCAGTTTGTCTATTTCTTGACAAATATCAATGCATTTTTCTCTGCCTTCCCTGTCCTTATATATCATTAAGTAGAATGGCTCATGAAGCACCTTTCTTCCTTCAGGGTTCCAAATCTTTATTCTGTCATCCCTTTCTTCTTGAACATGTGCCTCCCTCATCTTCTTCATTCTTTCAAGGATGGCCTTTCCTAGCTCTTCAGTTAGATAATACTTCCTGTTGAGCATAGTGTAGATTTTCCTTAAGATGCCATATCCTTGATTTAAGACTTGGTTGAATGTAAAAGTTGAGTGTGATCCATCTTCATACTCAATGTGGAGAAGATCAACATCTTTCTTCCTTTGTCCTTTTGCTGCAATCATTCCCTCAGCTTTGATTGGCACAAAGTCTTCAGATTTGTGCTTGAACACCTCTATTTCTTTGGCTTGATTACTCCCAGAAGCTTGACCTTCAGCCTTGACTTGTTTTGGCTTCCTCTCCTTGTCTCCTTTGTCTTCAACAACCAATTGTCTTTTAACTCTAGAGGATTTTGGTGCATCTTTAGGCTTGTTTGCTCTTTGCTTCACTCTTGGCCTCCTTTCACCTTCTTTTCTTCTGGCTTCTCTTATTAGCCTATCCTCCTCATCATATTCACTTTGCAATTGAATGGCTAATTCTTCTTGGGATTTTTCTTGTTGCTCCCTTTCTCTTATGCCAACTACTATGGCTTTGCTCAACAATTTTTCACTTTCCCCTCCACCTGTGACAGCTTTCTTTTTACCATCTTCAATTAGCTTTCCCTTTCCTTTCCTGTCACCAGGTTGTGAGCTACTGGAACTTGTCTCCTTAAATTTGCTAGCAATCAAATCAAATTTCCTTACTATATCCTGAGCCAACTCCTTCTTTGGATCTGTAGTCTTTGTCACTACAGTTGCTTTGTCCAATTCAGCTTCACTTGCAGTTGCTTTGTCCAATTCAACTTCACTTGCTTGCTTCTCCCCCTTTTTGTTATCAGCAACTTGCACTTGTGCTAATGATTGTGAGACAATAGGGGTCTCTAACAGTTTGCTCAGTAGATTGATCTGAGTGACTTGGTTTTTCAAGATTTGCTGCATGTTGAGCTCCATGGCAGCTACTCTTTTCTCCAATTCAATTGCCTTATCCTTGGCTGTAAACTCAGTGTCTAACCTTTGCTTGATTCTAGTTAGCATTGTGAGACTAAGCCTAGAATCAATGGTGGTGTCGAAGTGCATCCTTGAGCTTTCAATGTCCTCTCTTATCTTCTTCAACTCAAATCTGGAGCTTGTGACATGCATTTTCTGGATCTTCAAATTGTCTCTGTAAAAATCCAGAATCCTTCTGTGCAAGGGATCCACCACATCTACTTCAGCCATTGACCTTCTGTAGAGAGAAATGATGGCCCTTTCTGTTTCAGCCAAATTTGTTTCATCACTAGCCACCTGAGGATCTAGAAGTCTGTTGGTCCCTGATATTGTAGAAGGGGGGTTGAATACAATATCTGAAAATTAATCGTGGAATAATTTGGATTAAAAATATTATTTTAATTACTCGCGAAATATTAATTAGAATGAAATACTGTTCAAGTGAAAGATATAATTTTAACTTGATTAGTATTACAAAAATAATATTTAGAAAACTGTTATATAATTAATAAAAAGTCTAGAACGAATTCGACATGAAGTGTTCGTGTTTAATCAATTATATTCAAACTCAGCACAGAAATCTGTGAATATTACAATGCAGATAAATTACTGAATTTGATCTGATTTTTCTAACTCTTAACAACTGAACTACTGAAAAATGAAGAGATGATCTCATATTTATAGAGAATGAAAAAGGCTGCTATGACCTTTTTCAGTATGACTTAATTTCAAGAAAATAAGTCTGTATGACTTATTTTAACCCTTGTATGACATTTAAAAACTGGGTATGACTTCTGAATGGTCGGTATGACTTACTGAATCTCGGTATGACTTATTTAAAGTCATATTCAGATTTTATCTAATTAAAATAAATCGGTATGACTTATTTTAATTAAACAAAATAGGTTCAGTATGACCTTTTGAGCACAGAAATCTCGGTATGACTTATCCACTGAGCTCGGTATGACTTATCAGTCGGCTGTTCCGGTATGACTTTTCTTTAACAGCTTCGGTATGACTTATCAGTCGGCTGCTCCGGTATGACTTTTCTTTAACAGCTTCGGTATGACTTTTATTAATATAATTCGGTATGACTTATTAATAAACAGTCGGTATGACTTATTTATTAGTCATTTGAATTATATTAAAAGTCATATTAAGTCATATCTTTTATAATAAATTAATTCTACTTAAATTAATTAGTTAATTTACAAATTAAATTAAATTCAACTTGAATTAATTTAATTAGATAAATTAAATAATCAATTAACATTTGATAGTAGAATTAAAATACTATTTCGTCTTGTATTACCGTGCTATCAGTCTTGAAGTCTTCCAGTCTTCGTTGTCTCTTTTGTCATAAAACCACTTGAGCTAGATGATGAATATTTATTATTTTAGTTGACACACAAATGTACTGTCTGGTTCATTTATGTCATACTATAATAAATATTCTTCATCTTTAATATTAAGTTGTGGTCTTCTGTTCTTCTTCTACTTCACTGTCTTCATTCTTCTTCTGGAATCTTCTGTAGTAGCCACTTAGAATCTCCTGAATCTTCTGAACAACTGCTTCTCTATTTTTCTCCGACGCTTGAACATATAAATGAACTTCTTCCGGTGTAGAGTAGCAACTTCATTATAATTCTTCTGACAAGTTGATTCTTTGTGTCTAGTTGACATTCTTCGATTTGATTCCATCCTCAGAATTTATTACTTACTTTAATTTCTTACATGAGTTGAGTTGTCATCTACTAATTACAAATAGGCCTTGACATATGCCTTTCAATCTCCCCCTATTTGTTATTAAACATTTAACACACAAATTCCTAGAGGATAACTCAACTAACAACTAAGAAACTAATATAACATTTAAGAACTGTAAGTAAATAAATTGTTCTCTGGATCATATAATACATTTCCAGATTTCTTTGAGTAACTGAAATGAAAGATGTTTGTTCCTCTAGCACTGAACATATTATACATGTAGTATTATCTTCATTTCTCAGACTCATCACTACTCCCCCTTAGGATGTCAGAGATGATGTCTGTTCTCTTCTTACCACTTCTCCTCTATTTCTCCAACTCTTGTCTTCCCTTCTCTTCCAAGGTGAATTCAATTTCCCCTTACTTGAATTATCCAACCATTTTAATAGAGGTAACAAACATGGCATACATACAGCATTAAACCATCGCAGATATAAAAAATGCAAACTATGACATGTTATGCATTTTAGAAAATCCGGTTAATCATATTTACAAGAATCTTCTAAAATCAAATGGAATAGAATCCAAGCATGTTGTTATATACCCCTTTTTCTTGTTCAACAATTGAGTAATCCTCTTCTGGCAAAAGCCTTTGTTTACTTCTCCCCTTTTGATCTACTCCCCCTTAGTTGAACACTTTAACATTTTGGAGTAATCCTCTTAATAATTCTCCCCCTTAATTGAGTAATCCTCTTAATAATTCTCCCCCAATTGTAGATAGGTAACAATTGTTGGTCCTTTTCTGAAGAAATTTCCACCTTGGTTAAGTAACATTTGAAATCTGTAACAGGGAATGGGGAAAGGGATTCGGTAAGTGTGCTAGTGTGTGATTTTACTTTGTGTTCCTTACAAGTGTTTCGCTCATATACTCTCTAAGTGTTTCACTCATAGAATATATATTTTCACTCTTCCTTACTTGTGTTTCACTCTTTTCTCACATCACTATATCTCTCTCAGTACGGATGACTCAGCCTTTTGTACCTGCAAGAAAGATCACCATAGCCCCTTCAAGAGAGGTCACTGGTGGTGCAATGGGGTTTCGCAAATCCCCGTCCTCAATTGAATCTATAAAAACATTTTGACTTTGAAAAACTGAATTGCCTCAGAAATAGATTCAGTGAGTTGCTGATCATCTTAGATGATCTATTCCATTAGGAATCCAGATATGTTCCATCTGGGGAGGGAGACAAGGATATATAATGTAGCAAATGATCCAAGTTTCCTCCTGACGCCTGTGAAGGCATGTTGACTCAGTCAGAATCATCAATCATTCTTCCTTCCTTGATATGGAAGTTTAGAAAAATTGCTACCGTCAATTCATCCTTCCTGTGACATTTCAATTGTTCTTTCTTGGTCCATTTTGGTCCCAAGTAAGTTCTTAAATTGTTGGTCCAAAATGCCAATTGAGTTGGTCCATTGTTGTCCCTAAAAATAAGACAATATTTGTGGTTTCTTGAAAAATGTCAGATGAAATTAACTCTTTGCTGATAGCCTTGGCTGACAGGCTGAATTCAATAGGCTCACTCTGTTGAGAGAATGAACCTAGTAACAGTTTTGCCTTTTCCAAGTCTGTATCCTTTTGAGAGAACACAGATGAGCTAACAGTTGTCTCAATTTATATGTATTTGAATCACCTTTCTGGAGACAGAGCTGTTGGTTCCCTCACATTACCAACCTTATCAAATGCACTCAAGGCATTGACTCCCTCATTCTTAGCAATTAGGTATTCTGTTTAATGGTTAGAGAGACGGATGTGATTGTGTTTGTGTGTTTGGTTCTAAGATCTTGGATAGAGATTGATGCCAATGTTTGGGATCTAACTATTAGAAACAATTGGATGATCAAGCTCATAGATCTTTCCTACTTCTCAAAAGAGACGCGAAATAATCAGCTTATATTTATGTATATATATAAAAATAATAAAGATAAGGATGTCAAAGTTGAAAAACAAATAACACTATACATACTTATATATATATATAAAATATATGCCAATTGTTGGAAAACAATTATAATAAACAATATTTACAGTAAAGATGCCAATGAAATAACAACTGTACAAAATAAGGAAAATCTTTTTGAGTTTTCTTTTTCAATTTGTTTGTTTGTTTTTGATAATTTTTTAAGGAATATATACAGTGTATTTACAGTGCTTCAAAATAAATATGCAATTTAAAACAACATGCAATAATTAGTTCATGTTTAACATCCCTAACTCACTAACCAACTTAGAGAAAGTGGATTCATCAAGTGGTTTCGTGAAGATGTCGGCAATTTGATCTTCTGTGGGTACAAAATGTAACACCACAGTTCCGTTCATGACATGTTCTCGGATAAAATGATACCTTATGTCTATGTGCTTGGTCCTTGAATGTTGTACAGGATTATTGGAAATAGCTATGGCACTTGTGTTGTCGCAAAGTATTGGAATTTTAGATAGCGCAAGTCCATAATCATTCAGCTGATTCCTTATCCACAAGATTTGTGCACAACAACTACCTGCCGCAATATATTCTGCTTCGGCTGTCGAGGTAGATACTGTGTGCTGTTTCTTACTGTACCAGGAAATCAACCGTCGTCCTAGAAACTGACAACTTCCAGATGTACTTTTCCTGTCCATCCTGCATCCTGCATAATCTGAATCTGTATAGCCTATTAGTTCAAAACCTGTACCTTTAGGGTACCAAATTCCAAGATTCGGTGTACCCTTCAGATATCTAAAAATTCTTTTAACAGCTATAAGATGAGATTCTCTAGGGTCAGTTTGAAACCTTGCACATAAGCATGTTGCAAACATTATATCGGGTCTACTAGCAGTTAGATATAATAATGAGCCTATCATACCTCTATAGCTTGTGATGTCAACCTTCTTACCAGTTTCATCTTTGTCAAGCTTTGTGGCTGTTGGCATAGGGGTTTTTGCCGGTGAAGAATCTTCTAGATTGTATTTCCTTAGAAGATCCCTTACGTACTTTGATTGGCAAATAAAAATCCCATCTTCCATCTGCTTCACTTGCAATCCAAGGAAGAATGACAGCTCACCCATCATGCTCATTTCATACCTACTCTGCATTAACTTAGCAAATCTCTTGCACAAGTTTTCATTAGTAGAACCAAATATAATATCGTCAACATAAACTTGGACAAATATCATATCTTTATCATGTAATTTGTAAAAGAGAGTTTTATCTATGACACCTCTAGTAAAACCGTTTTCAAGTAAAAACTGAGAGAGTGTGTCATACCATGTCCTCGGTGCTTGCTTGAGTCCATAGAGGGCTTTGAATAAGAAGTATACAAAATCAGCAAACTCTGGATTTTCAAAGCCAGGGGGCTGTTCCACATATACTTCCTCTTCTATCTTTCCATTCAGAAATGCACTCTTCACATCCATTTGATAGACTTTAAAATTGGAATGTGCTGCGAATGCCAGAAATATTCTGATGGCTTCAAGTCTTGCAACTGGTGCGTAGGTCTCATCATAATCAATTCCCTCTTCCTGGGAGTAACCCTTTGCCACCAGTCTGGCCTTGTTCCTTGTAACAATGCCATCACCGTCTAACTTGTTCCTGTATACCCATTTCGTGCCAATAACAGATCTATCTTTAGGCCTGGGTACCAGTGTCCATACTTCTTGCCTTTCGAACTGATTGAGTTCTTCTTGCATGGCAAGAACCCAATCTGGATCAGTTAGAGCATCTTCAATTTTCTTTGGTTCTTCTTGAGATAGAAAAACCGAAAATAAACATTCATTTGAAGTTGCACTTCTGGTTCTAACACCAACATCTGGATCACCTATGATCAATTCAAAGGGATGATCTTTGCTCCATTTCCTTTCCCTTGGTAGATTTGATCTTGATGATTCGCCTCTATATTCATTGTGATGTTGTGTTGTGCCAGTTGATCCTTTATCTCCCCCTGAGTTGCTGCCTGGATGACTTGTTGATCCACCACTGGTATTAGTAGTATCTCTAGTGTTGCCATTGTTTCCACCACTATTACCTAGATCATTACCATCATTGTTGTCATCATCATTTCCTGTTGCAACCTCAGGCTCTTCTTCATTATCCGAATCTGAGTCTGGATGATTGTCAAATTTTAATGACTCAGAAGGATCTTCAGTTTGGATGCTTGGGAGTTTAGTGTCGTCAAATGATACGTTGACACTTTCTTTTACTTGGTGCTGATCAATTATGTACACCCTATATGCTCTTTTTGAGTAGCCGACAAAAATTGCTTCATGTGCCTTGGCCTCGAATTTGCCACGATGTTCATCTCCATCTTTTAGCACAAAACATTTGGCTCCAAATACATGAAAGTATTTGAGTGTTGGTTTCTTGCCAGCCATTAATTTGTAGGGTGTCTTCATATGATCCTTGTTGATTAAAGTTCGATTCTGGGTATAACAAGCTGTGTTCACTGCTTCAGCCCAGAAGTAGATAGGCAACCTTGATTCACTTAACATTGTTCTTGCAGCTTCAATCAAGGTTCGATTCTTCCTTTCTACTACTCCATTCTGTTGCGGAATTCTTGGCGCTGAGAATTGTCTTGTTATCCATTTGTCTGAGCAGAAGCTATTTAGAATTTCATTCTTGAATTCTGTTCCATTATCTGATCTGATTGCCCGGACAGGTAGCTTTGAATCTAACTCAATCAATTTTACATGATCAATCACCAACTGTGGAGTTTCATCCTTAGAGTTCAAGAATAAAACCCACGTGTACTTTGTGAAGTCATCTACAATCACTAAGGCATATCTCTTCCTTGACATAGACAGAATATTTACTGGACCAAATAAATCCATATGAAGCAGCTGCAGTGGTTCAATAATATATGTAGTGTCTGTGCCTTTGTGAGTTGCTCTTTTTGACTTCCCTTTCTGACATGCCTCACACAATCCTTCTTGTGTAAATTCCATCGGAGGCAGTCCTCTCACCAAATCCCTCTTGACTAGAGAGTTCATTGTTTTGAAATTCAGGTGTGAGAGTTTCTTGTGCCATAGCCAACTTTCTTCTGATGAAGCTTTTGAATAAAAACAGTTTGCTTCAGCTTCAGTTCCCGAGTTGAAATCAGCTACGTACAAGTTTCCTTTCCTTACTCCACGCAAGGCTAGTCTGTCTTCTTTAGAATGAGCTATTAAGCACTTCTCCTTGATAAAGTTCACTTTGTAACCTTTATCACAGAATTGACTGACGCTGAGTAGATTGTGCTTAAGTCCTTCCACCAAAGAGACGTTTTCAATGATAACATTTCCAGTATTTAACTTGCCATATCCCGTAGTCATTCCTTTGCTGTTATCTCCAAAGGTGACGATTGGGCCAGCTCTTTCAACCACGTCTGATAGCAGGGCTCTATCTCCGGTCATATGCCTTTACGATCCGCTGTCTAGGATCCAAACAACCCGGTTTTCCTGTTTAACTCCCTGCACATATCAAACGGATTAGATTATCTTCGGAGCCCAAAATTGATTGGGCCCGACATACTTAAAGAATTGACCTTTGTCAGCTTTGACAACAGATCCTTTTCGAACAACAACCGCATCCTCCTTGACTGTACTTACTTTCCTATAAATAGTCTTAACAATTTTTTGTTTAGACTTAGGAATATATTTTTCCTTCTTGACAGGTGAAGGAATAGCAGTCTTGGATTTAGCAAATTTATTATTGATGTATTGTCTCGGTGTCATGTTCTTTTTATTAGCAGTCATGCGTTTGAAATAAGCAGTCATAGCATTAAAAGCACATAACATACAATTTAACATACCACAAGGTTTATGGCATACATCAATAGCAGGCATGTTATTCACAGCAGTAGGAGTTTTAACAATTTCTACTTTAACTTTTTCAGCAGATTTAAAGTTTTCAGTAGAATGGCATCTGTTGTTACTATCCCTACTTCTAACAAACTTATTGTTAGGTCTGTTCAAATTATTCTTTAAGTTCTTAGCACCTAAACCAGGAGTGGATGAACTAGCAGAGTTCACATTTTCGATTGGTCTTTTAGGTACATATTTAGCTTTCTGGACATTTATTCCTTTTATGTCCCTAGTCTGTTCTTCTCTTTTCTTCTCTTCAAGGTCTTCACATTTAATTTCATAATCCACTATTACACAACTATCAAGAACTGGTTCTGCAATAGGAGTTATGAAAAGAGGTTTCTTGGTGTTATTAATAACATGTGGAATACCCCTCTCTATAGCAGTCTTTTTAAAAGGGGTGATGTTACTAAGCTTTCCTACTGATTCATTATATTCAAAACTTATTCCAACTTTCCGATTGATCTCTTGTTGGTCAACTAGATCTTTCATAACAAATGAAGCAGTTCTATAGGCTTGACACCTGTCCTTTTCTTTTTCAATTTTATCTTTCAAAAAAGCTTCAATTTCAACATAGCAGTTGACTCTATTAACTTGAAATGCAACATCTTCAGTTAATTTAACATTAATAAGTTTCAGCTTTTTCAATTCATAATTCTCCTCTGATAAAACTTTGTTTTCGAGAATTAAGACTTTTATTCGATCTCTAGCATCAGTTAAATTCTCACCTATCAATTTAAACATCTTAGGACAGCTAGGGTTTACCTCAATTCCTTGTCGAGGTGGAGATTGTGATCCTTCAGAAGAAGAGGCCATTAGAGCAAGATTTCCCATTTGATCTTCTTCATCATTGTCGGAATCATCCCAGTTTTTTCCTGCTGCTAAGTATGATTTTCCCTGATGCTTCTTCAGTAGAGCGTCATATTTCTGTTTGAGCTCGTCATATGAATCCTTCTTTCTTTCCTGCTTGGGCTTTCTACAATCAGTTGCAAAGTGTCCCATTTCATTGCAGTTGAAGCAACGGATCTTGCTTCTGTCTACCATCCCTGTCTTGTATCCACCTTTTGTGTTGGATGTGCTAGAAGAACCACCTGTCTGAAATCTGTTTGCCATAGGCTTGAATTTGAAACTAGGGTTCCTCCTGAATCTTGTATTTCCAAATTTTCTAGCAATTAGAGCCAGAGATTCATCCTCAAGTTGATCGAGTTCTTCCATTGAGTAAAATTCACTATCAGTTGAATTCACTAGAGTTGCACCAACTTCTGCAACAATACCCTGATCAATGATATTGACTGAAGAAGATTCAGTCTTAGCTTTTTTGTACTCTGGTTCTTCTGCTACAAGAGCTGTAGACTTGCTGACCACCTTGCCTGTACCATTTATTTCATTCTGTTGAATCTGCTCTAGCTCATAGGTCTTCAGAATGCCATAAAGTCTTTCCAAAGAAATTTCATTCATGTCCCTTGACTCTCTGATGGCTGTTATCCTATGCTCTAGGTGTACTGGCATTGTCAGCAAAAACTTCCTATTGATCTCCTTCTTCGTATATTGTTTGCCATTGAGATTTAGATCATTTATCAGCTTGTTGTATCTCTCAAAAACTTCAGAGATACCTTCTCCAGGATTTGATCTAAAATGCTCATATTGAGACGTTAAGATTTCCAATCTGTTCTCCCTTACTTCTTCTGTTCCTTCATTTAGTATCTCTATCGTTTCCCAGATGTGTTTGGCATTTTTACAATTAACAACATGATTGTACATTCCGGGATCAAGAGATTCCACTAAAATTAACTGCAGGCTGGTGTCCAATGTATCCAGTTCCTTTTCTATCTCAGTGTACTCAGAAATATCTTTTTCAAATTATCTGTGCGGAATGAGTACACCATCTTCCATATGCTCAGGAAAGATATTTATTGGAACAGCAACACCAGTTTTTAAAATATCCTTGTACTTGGGATTTGCAGCTCGAAGAAACAAGGTCATCTTTCTCTTCCACAGATTATAATTGTTTTTATCAAATTGTGGAATTTTAATGCTACTAACTCTTTGAGTACTCATCTTTAAATAAGATTAAAAATTAATTGTTTCAAAAAATATTTTAATTTTTGACTTAAAATAATTTTTGATCAAAAATAATTTTTCGGAAAAAAATTATTTCGAATAAAAAATTATTTCGAATTTAAAATAATTTTTGAGATCTGTATGAGTTCGCGGAATTTGATTTGGATCTGATATGAAAAATATCAACCAGCTCTGATACCAATTGTTGGTCCCTGATATTGTAGAAGGGGGGTTGAATACAATATCTGAAAATTAATCACGGAATAATTTGGATTAAAAATATTATTTTAATTACTCGCGAAATATTAATTAGAATGAAATACTGTTCAAGTGAAAGATATAATTTTAACTTGATTAGTATTACAAAATTAATATTTAGAAAACTGTTATATAATTGATAAAAAGTCTAGAACGAATTCGACATGAAGTGTTCGTGTTTAATCAATTATATTCAAACTCAGCACAGAAATCTGTGAATATTACAATGCAGATAAATTACTGAATTTGATCTGATTTTTCTAACTCTTAACAACTGAACTACTGAAAAATGAAGAGCTGATCTCATATTTATAGAGAATGAAAAAGGCTGCTATGACCTTTTTCAGTATGACTTAATTTCAAGAAAATAAGTCTGTATGACTTATTTTAACCCTTGTATGACATTTAAAAACTGGGTATGACTTCTGAATGGTCGGTATGACTTACTGAATCTCGGTATGACTTATTTAAAGTCATATTCAGATTTTATCTAATTAAAATAAATCGGTATGACTTATTTTAATTAAACAAAATAGGTTCAGTATGACCTTTTGAGCACAGAAATCTCGGTATGACTTATCCACTGAGCTCGGTATGACTTATCAGTCGGCTGTTCCGGTATGACTTTTCTTTAACAGCTTCGGTATGACTTATCAGTCGGCTGCTCCGGTATGACTTTTCTTTAACAGCTTCGGTATGACTTTAATTAATATAATTCGGTATGACTTATTAATAAACAGTCGGTATGACTTATTTATTAGTCATTTGAATTATATTAAAAGTCATATTAAGTCATATCTTTTATAATAAATTAATTCTACTTAAATTAATTAGTTAATTTACAAATTAAATTAAATTCAACTTGAATTAATTTAATTAGATAAATTAAATAATCAATTAACATTTGATAGTAGAATTAAAATACTATTTCGTCTTGTATTACCGTGCTATCAGTCTTGAAGTCTTCCAGTCTTCGTTGTCTCTTTTGTCATAAAACCACTTGAGCTAGATGATGAATATTTATTATTTTAGTTGACACACAAATGTACTGTTTGGTTCATTTATGTCATACTATAATAAATATTCTTCATCTTTAACATTAAGCTGTGGTCTTCTATTCTTCTTCTACTTCACTGTCTTCATTCTTCTTCTGGAATCTTCTGTAGTAGCCACTTAGAATCTTCTGAATCTTCTGAACAACTGCTTCTCTATTTTTCTCCGACGCTTGAACATATCAATGAACTTCTTCCGGTGTAGAGTAGCAACTTCATTATAATTCTTCTGACAAGTTGATTCTTTGTGTCTAGTTGACATTCTTCGATTTGATTCCATCCTCAGAATTTATTACTTACTTTAATTTCTTACATGAGTTGAGTTGTCATCTACTAATTACAAATAGGCCTTGACATATGCCTTTCAAAGTCCATCATCATCAGAGCTGTTGTCAAAATCCTCAGGATTCATGTGAGATACATCATCAGGTTGATTGGCCAGGAACTCCTTCTCACTCCTGAATTGTTCTTCTGTTTGCAGCAAACCCAGCATCTGCTCAGCTTCTTGATTAGATGCTGCTGCTAGTTCTTGATAATGGGGATCTGCATGTAGAAAGGTTGAAGCATCAAGATTGACATCAATCTCATCCTCCATTGTCAAGTTGACATCTGCAACTCCTGCAGGAACTTCATGTTTTCCATCTCCCCTGACTCTAGCCCCAACTCCTGGGTGAGTTCAGTTGCTACATGCTCAGTTTTAGAAGTTGATGCTTCATCGGATTGAATAACAAATTTCTCTCTATTCTTTTCTCTCTCACTCTCATCTCTCTGTTCTTGCATCAGGATCTCATCCTGGATTCTCACCTCTCCCTTACTTAGCTCTCCTTTTTCATCACCTTCTAAGGTGAAACTCTCTTTTGTCACACCCTCTCCTTTTGCCACCTCAGAAAAAGTTGAGGGCCCCTCATTCACACATGCTCCTTTTGCCAAGGTATGCAACCCTTGCCTCTCACTCATCTCACCCACTCCACTCAAACCTAAGAGTGTATTTGCCACAAGTGTTTCAGTGGAAGCTTCAGAAATTGAAATAAATTTCTCAATCGATGGATAAGGAATATCCGTTGATGGGAGCTCGTCGATGGATGTAAGGATATCCATCGATGGAAGTGAACTAGTCAATGGATGCGGGATATCAGTTGATTGAATATTATCAATTGATTGAATAATAGCCATTGACTTTAGAGATTTTTCAGCATTTGCCTGATCAACCAAGGTGGTATCCTTATTCGGTGATACAGGTGAGAGTGTTGGCTCCACCCTGAGTTGTAAAGAGGGTGAATTTGAAACAATGAAGTTGTCAATCAACACTATTTCTGAAGAAAAAGATTTTGAAGGAGATTGAGGAGAAGAAACAGATAAAGAATGGGGTTGTGCCTTAGGAAGATTATGAGACACATCAAAAGAGGAAGGTGAAGGCTCCACCAAATTTGCATTTGGCTTTGCAAGTTGTGTGTGCGTACCCTGTGCAATATGTGTAACCTTCTTTCTCCTTTTGTATGGCTGTATTATTTTGTGACCCTTATCCCCATCTGATGGTCCTGGTTCAGACCTCTTTTCAATAGTTACACCTTTTTTAGAAGATGCACCTAGGGATGTGTTTAATTCCTTTATTACAACCTCAATCTGTTGGGAGATTGGGCTGGAGGCTGGCTGGTTTCTCTTAATCTCACTCTCCTTATTCTTCTGGCTTTCTTGATGTTGGCCAGTTCCCTCACCCTCAACCATCACCTTCACACTCCCCTCAGTGGTTTTCCTTTTCTTAGATTTTGCAACAGTAGTCTTTTGAGAAACTACTAAGGTGGATTGTTTAGATTTGGGTTTTGAAGGTTGTGTAACTTGGGTAGGAGGGATGGGGGCATTTCCATCTCCCTCCATTGTTGCAGAAGGCAAAGAAATTTGAGATTTTGAAGAAGAATGTAAAAGATTGAGATTTTGAAGATATACCTGCACAAGAGGAGGATAAATGAGGCACAACTTTGGGTGTAAGTTGATTCTCACAAGATCCTTGAAGACCCTCTTGTTTTGCATCCATGGCTCCAAGGACTCCATATCTGCACTTATCTCATATTCTCCAATAGAGGCATTAATAATCATCATGAAAAATCTGGCAAAATAAATATTATTTTTCCTAGATGACTTGGTTCCTAACTTGGCAGTTAATTCATTTAGGAGTAATGTGCCAAAATCAAAATATTTATCAAATAGGACTAAATAAGCAATTTCTTGCATACTAGTTGTAATTGCATCAAAATTACTTATTTTTCCAGAAAATACTTTAATTATGGCATCAAAGAAATAACTCCATTCTTTCCTAAGATTTTTCCTAACAACTTCTCCTAATCCAATTTCAGCATTTGCATAATTAACGGATTCTAACATATCCCTAATTTCATTTTCAGTGGGTGGTTTATCACAGTTATTTGCAGGTAATCCTAAACATTCAGATAACAAAGTACTAGTAATTGTATAGGTATTACCTCTGCAAGAGTAAGAAATTACCTTCCCATCTGGTGATACTTCTGCAGAGTTCCACAGTTCCTCAACAAATGAACACACGATTGTTGGCGCTTCGCTGAGAGCTTTGGACACTTTGCAGTCTCCTAGGAATCGCATCAATGGATGAAAGTCCACAGGAGCATCATTCACCGTTAGACATGCTGTGAAGTTGTTCTGCTCGTAGATGAACCCAGTGGAAGTGAAAATCTTCTTTTGTGGTGCCATTTTTCAGTTGATATTCAAGAAATTAAAGAGAACTTGAAAGTAATTAAGAGAAGTCGTGAGAATTAGAGAGAATTAGCTTTAGAGAGAGAGAGAGACAGAGATGAATAGATTAGAGTTAGAAAGTAAAATAGCAGGTAAGAATGAATTTTTAATTGCAACTGCTATTTATATTTTCTAGTATTAAAAAGACTTGAAAAGACCTTTTTAATTAGGGAGATAACCGTTGATGTATAAAAGACTGTAGTTGATTACCCTTGATAGTAATTATCCAACGGCTATAATCTGATCAACGGATAAATAAAACTGTATAAATTCTATTACTATCGACTGATATAATAAAGAGTTAATCATTTATCGATCGATCACTAATTACTAGAGTAATTATCTGTCGATAGATAAATATCCATCGATAGGAATAAAATTTATCAGTTGATCAACAAGTAAAGAATTTATCCATCGATTAAACAATTACTGAGGTAATTATCTGTCGATAGACAAATATCCATTGATAGAAATAAATATCCATTGATATTAACACATTTATCAATTGATTACTTGTTTTCAACAGATAATTGTGAACAATGGCTACAATTTAAAGAAAACTTGACAGACATTTCAAGATTGAGCAAAATTAAGCATACCTAACTCACAGACTAATCTGTTAAAGGTAGATTCATCTAGAGGTTTGGTAAAAATGTCTGCAAGTTGTTGTTCACTAGGGACAAAATGTAACTCAACTGTACCATTCATTACATGTTCCCTAATGAAATGATACCTTATGTCAATATGTTTGGTTCTGGAGTGTTGCACAGGATTTTCTGTTATTGCAATGGCACTTGTATTGTCACAGAAAATGGGAATCTTGTTCAAGTTGAACCCATAGTCAAATAGTTGATTCCTCATCCATAATATTTGTGCACAGCAGCTTCCAGCAGCAATGTACTCAGCTTCTGCAGTTGAAGTTGATATTGAGTGTTGCTTTTTACTAAACCATGACACAAGTTTATTTCCTAGAAATTGACAGGTGCCTGTAGTACTTTTCCTGTCTATTTTGCAACCTGCATAATCTGCATCTGAGTAGCCTATTAGATTAAAACCAGAATCTCTAGGATACCAAATACCTAAATTTGATGTACCCTTAAGATATCTAAAAATTCTTTTAATAGCTACTAAATGAGATTCTCTAGGATCAGCCTGAAATCTAGCACATAAGCATGTAGAGAACATTATATCTGGTCTGCTAGCAGTTAAATATAAAAGTGAGCCTACCATGCCTCTATAACTTGAAATAACCACCTTAGCTTCTTTGGTGTTTAATTCAAGTTTAGTGGCAGTGGCCATGGGAGTTTTTGTAGAAGAACATTCACTTAACTCAAATTTTTTTAACAAATCATGAATGTACTTTGTTTGATTTATAAAAATACAATCCTTAACCTGTTTGACTTGCAACCCAAGAAAGTAGGTAAGCTCTCCCATCATGCTCATTTCATATTTACTCTGCATTAATTTGGCAAACTTCTTGCAAAGTTCTTCATTTGTTGATCCAAAAATAATGTCATCCACATAAATTTGTACAAGAATGATAGAGCCATTAACATTCCTACTAAATAGAGTTTTATCAACAGTACCTCTTGTGAAGTGATTCTCAATGAGGAACTGAGATAGAGTATCATACCAGGCCCTTGGTGCTTGCTTCAAGCCATAAAGTGCTTTGAGTAAATAGTAGACAAAGTTAGGGAATTTTGGATCTTCAAAACCAGGAAGTTGTTCCACATAGACTTCCTCTTCTAGTACTCCATTCAAAAATGCACTCTTCACATCCATCTGGTAGACTTTGAAATTAGCATGTGCAGCATAAGCCAGAAAGATTCTGATTGCTTCTAACCTTGCAACTGGTGCAAATGTTTCATCAAAATCAATTCCTTTTTCTTGTGAATAACCCTTTGCTACAAGCCTTGCTTTGTTCCTAGTCACAATACCAGTTTCATCCATTTTGTTTCTGAATACCCATTTTGTACCAATTACTGCTCTATCTTTTGGTCTGGGCACCAGCTTCCATACTTTATTTCTTTCAAATTGATTCAGTTCTTCCTGCATAGCTAGAACCCAATCAGGATCCATAATAGCATTTTCAATTCTTTTGGGTTCTTCTTGAGATAGAAAACTGCTATACAGACACTCATTTTGAGTAGCACTTCTTGTCTTGACACCTTCTTCTGCATTTCCAATGATCAGTTCAAATGGATGGCTTCTTGTCCATTTTCTTTGAGGAGGAAAATTTTGCCTTGATGATGAAGCTTCATGATCATTTGTATTGAATTCAAATTGATTTGAATTTGTCGATTGATTCTGAAACCCTCCCCCTGTGTTGGATACCCTTGTTGCAGAGTGTTGATTATCCATTGAAGAGTTACCAGTTGATGCATTATCAGTTGATGGAATTTTTTCAACTGATAAATTATTCATTGATGCAATAACATCAACTGCTATTGGGTTTCTGAAAACTTGAGGTTTTATAATTTCTACCTCTTCATCATCATTTACATCATTTGATTCATTCTCAAAGTGCAGTATGTCATGATTTCCTTCATCAAACAAGCCTTGAATCTTTTTATCATCAAATACTACATGTACAGATTCCATAACAATGTGTAGTATGAGATTGTAGACTCTATAGGCTATGCCTGATAGTGCATACCCAACAAATATAGCTTCATCAGCCTTGGCTTCAAACTTTCCTAGGTTTTCACCTTGATTTCTTAGCACATAGCACTTGCAGCCAAAAACATGAAGAAACCCCACTTTTGGCTTTTTGTCTTTCTTGATCAATTGATATGGTGTCTTCCCTTGAGCTTTATTTACTAGGGAGATGTTTTGAATGAAACATGCTGTGTTTATGGCCTCAGCCCAGAAATATGTTGGAAGTTTGGCATCCTCCAACATGGTTCTTGCTGCTTCAATCAATGTCCTATTTTTCCTTTCAACTACCCCATTTTGTTGAGGTGTTCTAGGTGCAGAGAATGTGTGTATGATTCCTTTTGATTCACAGAACTCTTTCATTGTGGAATTTTTGAATTCTGTTCCATTGTCACTTCTTATTTTCTTTACATCCAATTCAAGGTTTTTCTCAATTTCTCTTATGTGCTTGATAATGAGAAGACTAGCTTCATCCTTTGAATGTAGAAAATAAGTCCATGAGAATCTTGAAAAATCATCCACAATAACTAGAGCATACTTCTTCTTTGCAATAGACATGATATTTACAGGACCAAACAAATCCAAATGTAGTAACTCAAGTGGCTTTTCAATTGATGATTCCAATTTTGACTTAAATGATGCCTTCCTTTGTTTTCCTTTCTGACAGGCATCACAAAGTCCATCCTTGACAAATTCCATTTGTGGTAGACCTCTCACTTGATTTTTCTTGACCAGTAAATTTATGGCTTTGAAATTCAAGTGAGCTAATTTCTTATGCCACAGCCAACTTTCATCTGTACTTGCCTTAGAGAGAAGACAAGTCATTGAATCTGCACTTGTTGAATTGAAGTCAGCTATGTATACATTTCCTTTTCTGTTCCCAGTCATAACTAGGCTTCCATCTTCCTTGTTGGAAATTATGCATGCTTCTGTTGTGAAACAAACTTTATTTCCATTGTCACATAGTTGACTTATGCTTAGCAAGTTATGTCTCAAGCCATCAACTAATGCAACTGGTTCAATGATGACATTCTCTTTTGAAATCAAGCCATATCCCATGGTGTACCCTTTGCTGTCATCTCCAAAAGTTACCCCAGGGCCTGCTTTCTCCTCAAACTTTGTGAGCAGGGATTTATCTCCAGTCATATGTCTTGAACACCCACTGTCCAAGTACCAAAGATTTTTTCTTTTTCCCTGCACACAGTCAAAATAGATCAAGTTGATTTTGGTACCCAAGTTGCCTTGGGTCCTTTCTTATTAGTTGCTATCTTTGGCTTGGTTTCCAAATTTTGTACCTTTGGTTTAGGTGGTTTTACTTCCACTTCAACCTTAGGTTTTGGTTTCCTTACCTCAGACTTCTCAGTGCCAATATTTGGAATGACTATGCTTGCAGAATTGGAAAGATTTGATGTATGAAGATTATTAAGCATATTCCATTGCATGGCAGGCATATTCATGTTGGCAAATGCAAGATATGGATTAAACATATAAGGCATTGAAGCATACTGAGCATGAATAACATGAGAATCAACTAAATGAGGAAGAACAGAATTGGTATACATGTTAGGTACAGTAGGTACATTTGTTGCTGTAGGCATGGTGAGTTTACATTGCACAGATAAATGATTTTTACTACCACACTTAGCACATACTTTCCTAGGAGCATATTTGTCAGGTGTGTAGTTGTTGTGCTTGTTTATGCCTACTTTACCGTTTCTATTTTTCTTCTTCTTTTCATTTGGCTGAATGTTAGGTTCTATCTTTTCCAATTTTTCTTTCAACTGATTTTTAGATAAGAATCCTATATTAGCCTGTTCAACTTTGATTTGAGATCCAGAGGAGCTACTTTCTTTGACAAATTTAACAGGTCTGTTAAGCTTGGTTTTGATAACACATTTCTTAGCAGTTGATGATTCCTCAATCGATGGATAATTATCCGTTGGAATAGCATTATCAATCGATGGATAATTCTTATCAGTTGATTCAGAATTAGCAATCGATTGCTTCTTTTCCAAGGATTGATCTTCATCAATGGCTATTTTCTTAAGAGTTTCAGACAACATGGTGAAAGAGTTTGTTCCATGAATGTCATTCATCTTCTTACTGGCTTTACTTGACCTGTTCCACTTATCAATGGTTCTTAGTTCATCTTCTAATTTTTCTTTTAACTTCTTTATTTCCTTTTTACTCTCAACTAGCTCATTTCTAGCATCTTTGTTTTCCATCTTGAGTCTGTCCAATTGCACTAGCTCACTCTCTAGGAAATTGTTTCTTTCAGTGAGAGTTTCTAATGTTAATTTGAGCCTAGTGTTCTCTTTGTTCAAAGACTTAAGAGTGACATGCAAATTATACAATTCATTAGACATTTCATTAATAGTAATATTGCATTCATCCTTGGACAACTCAGATAGATTTGTAGAAATTACCTGATTGCTAGATGAACTAGCTTCCTGGTCATCTTGATTGGCCATTAGTGCAAGGTTGATGTGTTCTTCTTCTTCTTCAGAATCCTCCTCAGCAGCCCAGTCTTTTTCTTCTGTCACAAAAGCCTTCTCTCTTTGTTTAAACAGGTCAAAGTACTTCTTCTTATAGTCAATACCATCACTGGACTTTGACCTCTTTTCCATTTTAGGCTTTCTGCATTCACTTGAAAAGTGACCAGCCGATCCACAGTTGAAGCATCTGAATTGAGTCCTGTCAACAAGATTTTTGCTTTGTTGAGTGTCTCTCCTGAACTGTGATCCAGGCCTTTGCATTGGATTCCTTTTGAACTTGAGTTTAGAAAATTTTCTTGATA
Source organism: Oenanthe sinensis (assembly GCA_028671895.1). Lineage (NCBI taxonomy): Eukaryota > Viridiplantae > Streptophyta > Magnoliopsida > Apiales > Apiaceae > Oenanthe > Oenanthe sinensis. The sequence continues at coordinate 26,919,759 of CM053814.1, forward strand.
GAAAAGCTAAATGCTCATCTATTTCATCCATTTCATCTTTGATGAGTGACTCATCATTGTCACAAAGTTCTTTTCCTTTACCAGTAGAAGATTCATCATATCTAACATGATTTGCACCATTGCCATGACCTTCTTTCTTCCCTTCTTTGAAATCAGCATCTTCATCTATTTCTGCAACTTGCTTATCCTTGACCACCAAAGCAATGGACTTTTCTCTCTTCTGACTTTTCTCAATTTCCTCATCTTGTTGTAGCTCCAACTCATAGGTTTTCAAGATGCCATACAACTTATCCAAGGTATAATCTTTAAAGTAAGGAGATTGTCTTATAGAAACAGTCATTGGTTTCCATTCTTTGGGTAAGGACCTCAAGAATTTGAGGTTGGTGTCCTCAACAGCATAAACTCTTCCATATAGTTTAAGCTCATTTAACAGCTTTTGAAACCTACTATATGTATCATTTATTGTTTCACCACTCTTGAAGTGAAAGGCCTCATACTTTTGAATCAAGAGTTGCATCTTGTTCTTTCTTACTTGCTCAGTGCCTTCACAGAGGGTTTGAAGAGTGTCCCAGACTTCTTTGGAGGTTGTACAACTGATGACATTGTCAAACATGTCCTTGTCAAGACCATTAAACAAGATGTTCATAGCCTTTTTGTCCTTGTGCACTTCCTTCTCATCTTCATCTGTATACTCACTCACAGATTTAGGAATGAGTTTGTCTCGTGCTTGAGTACCATCTGCATTTATACTTGTAACTATTTTCATAGGCACATGTGGACCTTTCTCTATGCAATGAACATATGAAGGATCAATAGATAGAAGATGCAGGTGCATTTTTACTTTCCAGGGAAAATACTCATCTTTCTCTAGAACTGGAATCTTAACTCCTGTGTCTCTTTGACCCATTCTTGATGTACTTTTGGATCTTGACTTTCTGTTAGTTGAAAGTTGGCTCTGATAGCAATTGTTAATCGCCCTTAAGTACACTAAGTTTGGAGAAGGGGGGTTGAATACAAACTTAAGAATTAAGTGAAAATTCTTGCGGATTTAAGTTTGTTCAAAGAGAGTGTTTATTTAAGACTGATGTAACTAAGAACTAGAAAATTAAAGTATTGAAGACAAAACTCAGCAAGGTTAAAAATTACTAGTGGATTGATTTTCCACTAGTGTGTTTTTGCTTTCAATAGATCTTAGTAAGAATACCAAGCTGCTTACAAAGTTGAATTTGGAACTCAGAAAAGCATTACAAGTTTTGCCTATTTTACTTTGCTTTTCTTGAGTTCTTGAAAACTATTGCCTTCACTTTGCTACTTTGTTTTTCTAACTGCTATATAGAAAAACTACATCTCTAGTTTTCCTTTCTGACAGCTAACAATATAATATTACAATTTATATTGTTTACATGAAAAAAGAAACTAGTGTTATTCCTTAGAACAATGTCAACATTTATAGAAGGGGGGGTTGAATACAAATATTAAAACTTTTTGTGTGTTCTAATATTTGTTCTTGATGTTTGATAGAATAAGAGAATAAGTTCGAACAAATTAATGCTGAAAAATAAAACTGAACAAAGAGATTTAAAATTATTGATGGATTGGTTTTTCTATCAATATGTATTTTTGCTCAATGCTCCTAGGTTAGAAGAAACCTAGCTTCGTTTTTACAAGATTAGAAAACAAATCAACTGTTCTTACAAATGTGCTCTCAAGCTTGAATAGTTGATTGTAAAATAATGTCTAACTTGTATGTTTTCTAATAATGCTACTACACTTGTTTATATATCACAAGTGTACTTTTACAATACCTATTCTAGGATTGTTTCTACCTGCCTTCCTTTTACCTTTTTCTATTTTACAAAAAGGTTTGAAAGACAACTTCTGATTGAGTCTTCACAGTCACTCTAGACTGTCTTCCATAGGTATGCTTTTGTTCTCTAGATCTTCAACAGATATTCTTTCTGTGTTGTCACACTCAATTGATAATTTGCTGTTAAGCATATCAATTGATCCATTCTTTAATCCATCAACTGATGTACTTCTTCGATTGATCTTTCTATCCATCGATTGATAAAAGATGGCTTATCGATTGATAGATTTTATCAATCGATATATCAATCAATGGGTCTTCACATCAGTTGATGGTCTTCAATGCTTGACTTGGCTTCTTCGATTGATCCTTCATCCATCGATGCTTCAATATCAATTGATCATTCTTCACTTGTGTAATTTCCTGTCTTCACATAATTACAATTTAACAGTTTAATTTACACATCAATTGATGATCTATATCAATCGACTCTAACATCAATTGATGAACAAAATATCAATTGATTTACACCTTATCGATTGAAATAAACTAAGAACACCTATGCTACAATCTAAATTATCAGTTGATTCATATAAACACTTCAACTGATAAATGGTTTCCTGATCAATTGATATTTATAATTTTCATATCAATTGATCAGTTACATCAAATAAAATTTCTATGATTCTAAGATTAATGTTATCATCAAATCACATGTAGATTCCTAACAATCTCCCCCTATTTGTGTCTGTGTTCTTAACAGGCATAAATCTACTTGATGATAACAAAAATCCTTAAAATTTACATTCAGATAAAATCAAGAAATTTAATTGGCACATTAATTTTGGAAGTACCAGATTGATAGATAACTCCTGCAAGCAGCTTCAATGTCTTCATAATTTAATTTAGTTCCTCTTCCTCCTTTTCTCAGCATTTTTCTTTAGTTGCCTCATGAAAGAACTTCTCAAGATTGCTTCATCCTTGTCAGTTTCTCCAAGTTGCCTCATAAGGTAATGTATTTCTTCATCTGTGATTTTGTCCAGATATTTGCAGATATCAAAGAACTTTGTGTTGCCCTCTATATCTGTAAAAATCATAGCATACTTTGGCTCCAACACCACCTTTTTGACCTGTGACTTCCATAGCTTTAGAGGTGAATCAGGTTCAGCTTCTGCCTTGGATCTTCTTAACTTTGAAATTTGTTGTTGTATCTCCTGAGCAATTGTTGTGTTGAGTTTGTACTTTCTGTTGAGTAGAGGAAGAATAGTCTTTAAAACATTGTAGCTTTGCTTCATTATCACCTTCAATGAATAGATTGTTTTCACTCCATTTTAATACTCCAACCTCATTGATTCTTAATGGTTAGAGGTTGCCGGGTGAGTCCTTACTCTAATTAATCCTTTTTCATTGATTATTGGTATTCCCTTCAAATCATATCCTTCAATTGTGACCTCTTCCTTGATTTCTTCTTGTTGACCCTGGAGGTTTTCCTGAAACACTATTTCTTGAGTAGAACTTGACCTTTTCTTGGCCATAGTAACTTTTCTCCTTTTTCTCAATGGTTGCTCTGCCTGTAGCTCTTCTTCCAAATGCCATTGCATTTCCATCTGTCTAGCAATCTCTTCATTCTCCCTTTCTCTCCTTGAGGCATTTAAGATTCCTATAGTGATGGCTCCTTGAAGTAGCTTTTGACTTACTGGTTCAGTCTCTTTCTTCTTCTCTTCTTCAATCACTATTGCTTTCCCTTTCTTCTTTTCTTTAAGAGCTTCAATATCCAATTGAAGAAAAGCTTCTGTATTTGAGTTTCTTTCCTTGGCAGCCTTTTGTGCATCTTCATTTATTTTTCTTGTTTGAGCAATGAACTCATCCAAGTCTCATTTTTCTACTGCCTCTGTTACTAACTCAGTGCTTCTCCTTAGATCTTCAATTCTTTTCTTTTCCCTCTCAATCATTAATTGAGTTTCTTTCTCCCTAGAAATTCTCCTAGCTTCAATATCTTCATCAAACTTCTTGTATTCTTTCTTTTTCTGTTCTAAATCATCTTTTGGAGAATTAGATGACTTAGATTTCTTTGAAGATTGATTGTCCCTATTACTTCTGCTTTTATCTCTTCTGGGTGCAGAACCACCAATGCCACTTGACTTGTCCATACCAGAACCACCTTTACCATCACCACCATCACCATCATCCTTCTTCTTTGTATTCTCCCCCTTTTTGTTATCATCAATTGGAGGGGGTGGTGGAAGTCTGTCAAGAAACTTTTGAAGAATGGAAGTATGAAGATTTTGACCTCTGATAATATCATCCATCTTCTTTTCCAGAGAACCTACTCTTGTCTCCAAAGATGTAAATTTTTTTGATTCTTTGAAAAGCTTGTGTTTGATGCTATTCATGGTGTTGAATGGTAGCTTCTCATCCAATCTCCTGTCCATTGCATCTTTGTTAGATGAGATAGAGTCCTTAATCCTTTCCAGTTCCCTCCTTACTCCTGTTACTGTCATCTTTTGTATTTTCATTGATTCTCTCATATAGTGAGCAATTCTCCTTTGAGTAGGATCTTCAATGTCTCCTTCCACCATTGTTCTTCTATATTGAGAGATAATTTCAGTCTCAGCAGCTTCTAAGGAACCATCAATAGTGCTCATCCATGGCTCTTCATCAGAATCACTCTCTAACTCTTCAGGTGCCATATAACAAGTGTCTGTTGTATTGGCAATGCTTTCCTTCAGATTCCTGGTCCTTTGATCTGTATGATCAATGCCCAAGAGTTGTTCTGCATTCATGTTACTTGAAGTAGCCAACCCTTGATATTGTGGATCAGGATGAATGAAATTCTTTGGATCCAATTCACCAGCATCTATTTCCTCTTCAAAGTCTTTAGCAATTCCACTCCCACTAGCTTCAGCATTATTTGCTCCCCCTATCTCCTTTACTCTTTCTTCTGCCATCAGTTCAATTTCCAATTCCTGTGCAAAAAGTAGAATATTTTTATCACTTTCACTCATCTCTCTATTTTGCATCAGGATCTCATCCTGGAATCTCACCTCTCCCTCACTCATTTCTTGTGCACCTACTAAGGTGGGGCCCTCAAGTGTTTCACTCTCATTCCTGGAAGAAATAGGAATGTTTTTACTCACTTCCTCTCTTTTTGCCAGGTTATTATTGGGTTCCGAGTCATAAAACACAGCGGATTAAACGTAAATATAACGAAAAATTTCGGAACCCTAACGCAGGATCATGTATAATCATGGACTGATTATTGTGAAACGGAATCATACATTTATTTGGTCTTGACTACTACGAACTCAACAGAGATCCTAGCTTTCACGACTTGTGTCTTCCTCTTGAAAACACCTCTATGGTATCCACACGAGCACCTTCAAGAACGTCTCACGATCTTGATTATGGAACGGATGTACTAGCCTCCTCTAGATGATTTCGAAATCTGTCTGTGTCTTTTCTGCTGCTAGGGTTCGTTTTTCTTAAAAAAACTTAATACCTATTAACCCTACATTATCTATTTATAATGGTTGGTTAATAGGCCCATAATAGCAACCCATAACAGCAAAGCCTAACCCATGTAGGTTTAGGATTAAATAATAAAACCGAATTTTATTATTTAATTAATAACTAAGTCACACTTAATTATTAATGGCAGAATTCAAATTCGAATTTATATTATTTCAATTAATTAAGTCTCACTTAATTAATATAATAAAATTTAAATAATCATCAATTAATTTAAATCTATAATTTAAATTAATTATTCCTTTAAGTACTCTATATGTGTGACCCTATAGGCTATTATTTAATTAGCAATAATTTTATTCTCCAATAAAATTATAAACAATGAGCGGTATCTAGTAATACATCATTGCTACCCAATTAAATAATAATTAAATCGTGATTCGATAAAACCTTTCGTGATTAATGTTTCAGTGTAATATAATCCCTTTAACCATATATATTATAGATTAAACTCGAGGCATGTATTTAGTCATCCTCTTCAACATTTAATCCGGGTTTACTTGATCCATGAGTAGACTATGAAAACAAATCATTATTTGAGCACGGCCATGCATTTTATAGTCTCACTCAATCAAGAGGCCAATAATATCTCTCATAATTATAGGAGGGTTAAATCCTTTATCTATCATTCATATTTCTCATACGACTCATGATATACCCGATGTCCACTTTTATCATCACCCGGTCAAAGGTAACTTTTAATGTAGTCAAAGTATATTAATCCTCGTATAGAAATATAATGATCTCAAGTCAAAGGATCATTACACCATTATCACTGTGAGTCTTTCTTATGACTTTATTAAACATGAAGAATCTCATTGTGGGTCTGTCCAGTATCATGTACTCCTACATGTACCTATGTATTGACTTTAGTATCCCCATACTTATAACCAATGAGATGTGGTTATCAGTCAAACAACATACTAGTCTATTTGTGTATTATTATTGTCCTATAATAATAATACTCGACTAGGGACATTTAAGAATATGATATATTATATAATCTCAAGTTTTAAGTCATGTACTAAACTATACAATGTGTATCATGATTCTAAGGACATTTATTATGCTAACAAATATATCGCAGTAATTAAAGTCATAATAAATATGTTTATTGAATAATCAATTGACATAAAGGTTTATCAAAATAAACATTGTAATGCCTCTAGGGCACCTACACCAACAATCTCCCACTTGCACTAGAGCCAATCTCCCATGTATCTAATACCCATGGAACTAGTGTGACCGTCGTGCTTCTTCTGCGACAAGCCTTTGGTCAGTGGGTCTGTAATGTTATCATTTGTGTGCACTTTACATATGTGTATGTCACCCCTTTCATTAATCTCTCGAATGAGGTGATATCTCCTGAGTATGTGTTTGGTTCGGGAGTGAGCTCTAGGTTCTTTAGCCTGTGCAATGGCTCCATTATTATCGCAGTATAGATCAATGGGATCTGCGATCGATGGAACCACTCCCAAATCAGTAATGAATTTTCGAATCCAAACAGCTTCCTTAGCCGCTTCACAAGCTGCAATGTACTCAGCCTCCATTGTAGAATCAGCTACTGTTTCTTGTTTTGAACTCTTCCAACTTACAGCACCTCCGTTTAGACAAAACATAAAACCAGACTGTGATACAGTATCATCCCTGTCTGTTTGAAAACTTGCATCGGTGTAACCTTTTACAACCAATTTTTCCTCTCCTCCATACACCAAGAATGAATCTTTAGTCCTTTTCAAGTACTTTAGAATATTCTTGACAGCCGTCCAGTGACCTTCACCTGGATTAGATTGGTATCTGCTCGTCATGCTTAAAGCATACGAAACATCTGGGCGAGTACATACCATCGCATACATGATGGATCCAATTGCTGAGGCATATGGAACCTTACTCATGCGCTCCTTGTCATCCAATGATTTCGGACACTGATCTTTAGAGATCGTTATCCCTTGAGACACGGGGACATATCCCCTTTTTGCATTTTGCATACCAAAACGATGCAAAACCTTATCGATGTATGTACTCTGACTTAGACCGATCATCCTTCTAGATCTATCCCTATAGATCCTCATTCCTAGAATGTAGGATGCTTCTCCTAAGTCTTTCATAGAGAAGTTGCTCCCTAACCAAATCTTAACAGCCTTGAGAGAAGGTATGTCATTCCCCATTAGTAGTATGTCATCAACATATAGTACTATGAATGCCACATGGCTCCCACTAACCTTCTTGTAAACACAAGGTTCATCTTCGTTTTGAACAAAGCCATACTCTTTGACTGTTTCATCAAAACGAATATTCCATCTCCTAGAGGCTTGCTTCAATCCATAAATGGATCGACGTAATTTACATACCTTGCTAACATTCCTTGGATCGACAAAACCTTCAGGTTGTGTCATGTACACATCCACATCCTCTTCAAGGATTCCGTTAAGGAAGGCTGTTTTGACATCCATTTGCCAGATTTCATAATCATGGAATGCTGCAATAGCAAGAAAAATCCTTATGGACTTGACCATAGCCACTGGTGAGAAAGTTTCATCATAGTCAATACCATGAATTTGTCTGAAACCTTTTACAACCAGCCTTGCTTTATAGGTCTGAACATTTCCATCCATGTCAGTTTTCTTCTTGAAAACCCATTTGCACCCTATGGGTTTTACCCCTTCAGGTGGATCAACCAAAGTCCATACTCGGTTTTCGTACATGGAATCCATCTCGGATTTCATGGCTTCTAGCCATCTCTTAGAGTCTGGACTGTTCATAGCATCTTGGTATGTGAGAGGCTCATCTTCATCTATGAGCATCAAATCACCACATTGAGTCAAGAGAAATCCATATCTCTCTGGCTCATGGCGAATTCTACCAGTTCTACGAACAACCTGTGTTTGTTGAGCATTATCATTATCCTGCTCCTGTTCCACTTTAGGTTCAATGCTATTTTGTGGTTCTCGATCTTCATCGAGGTCTATAGTTCTCCCACTGTTTCTTTTGTTAACAAAATCTCTTTCCATGAAAACATCGTCTCGAGCAATAAACACCTTCTGCTCAGAAGGACTATAAAAATAATACGCCTTTGTTTCTTTAGGGTATCCCACAAAATTGCACTCTTCAGATTTAGGTCCAAGCTTATCAGATACTTGACGTTTCACAAACACCTTGCATCCCCAAACTTTCATAAAGTTCATGCCTGACCGTTTCTTCTCCCATATCTCATATGGAGTCTTTTGAACCTTCTTAGTAGGAACACGGTTAAGTGTGAAAGCCGCTGTTTCTAGAGCATAACCCCAGAAACTAATTGGAAGATCTGCATGACTCATCATCGATCGTACCATGTCCAACAAGGTGCGATTTCTCCTCTCTGAAACTCCATTCCATTGAGGTGTACCTGGCGGAGTGAGTTGTGATACAATACCACACTCCTTTAAATAATCTTTAAATTCAGTGCTCAAGTATTCTCCTCCACGATCAGATCGTAAGATTTTAATACTTGCACATCCGCCAATTTGCTTTTCTACTTCAGCCTTGTATTCTTTGAACTTTTCAAAAGAATCGGATTTATTCTTCATAAGATATACATACCCATATCTACTGAAATCATCAGTAAATGTTATGAAGTAGTAGTAGCCTCCTCTAGCCATCACACGCATTGGGCCACATACATCACTATGTATTAGCTCCAGACGTTCAGTGGCCCTTTGACCCTTACCAGTGAAAGGGACTTTAGTCATTTTACCAAGCAAACAAGATTCGCATTCTTGGTATGATTCAAAATCAAACTTATCCAAATATCCATCCTTATGTAATTTGGATATGCGTTTCTCATTTATATGGCCTAGACGACAATGCCAGAGGTATGTTTGATTTGAGTCATTAACTTTAAGTCGTTTGTTTTCTATATTACAGACATGATTATCTAAGTCAAGAACATATAAACCATTAAACAAACGCGCAACACCATAGGTTAAATCATTCAAAGCAAAAGAGCAACTGTTGTCCTTTATTGTAAACGAAAAACCTTTCTTGTCCAAACAAGAAACAGAAATAATGTTTCTGCGAATCGCAGGCACGTAATAACAATTATCCAGTTCTAAAACTAGCCCAGAGGGCAAAGATAAATAATATGTTCCTACAGATAAAGCAGCAACTCTTGCTCCATTGGCAACTCGTAGGTCCATTTCTCCTTTAGCCAATGTCCTACTTCTCTGCATTTCCTGCACATTTATACAAATGTGAGAAGCACATCCAGTATCCAATACCCAAGATGTAGAAATAGACAGATTGACTTCTATAACATATATACCTGAAGTAGAAGCTTGCTCAGCCCTCTTCTTCTTCAGATCCTCCAAGTAAACTGAACAGTTTCTCTTCCAGTGACCAGTTTTCTTATAGTAGTGACATTCACCCTTAGCGACCCCACCTTTAGGCTTTAAAGCCTGTTTGGGACCTGACTTTGGCTTGGGTGTAGAATCAGAACCTGTCTTCTTCTTACCCTTCCACTTGCCTTTCCCTTTGGCCTTACCTTTATTGTCCACCATCAGTATGGGAGCAGGTTCAGCCGTCTTCATGTTGGTCTCATACGTTCTCAACATAGCCAACAATTCAGTAGGTGTTTTGTCAAATTCATTCATGTTGTAGTTTATGATAAACTGGGTGAATTTGTTGTTCAAAGAATTCATGATTAGGTCAATACCAATTTCCTGAATAATCGAGAAACCCAAAGTATCAAGATACTCAATGTAACCAATCATCTTCAGAACATATGGGCCAACTGGTTCACTTGCCCCTTGTTTGCAATTAAAAAGTGACTTGCTCGTGTTGAACCTTTCTTGACGAGTTTGGCTTGCAAACATGCTTTGCAAGTGCTCATAGATAGTATATGCATCCATATGCACATGCTGTCTTTGAAGCTCAGCACTCATAGTTGCCAACATAAGACATGCAACATCAGTTGCATCATTCTCATCCTTTGTATGGGCCGCTCGTTCCTCAACAGTAGCGCCCTCAGGAAGGGGACCTGCCGGAGGAATATCAATGACATGAAGCTTGCGCTCCTGCCTGAGGACAATCCTCAAATTCCTCTGCCAGTCTAGGAAGTTGTTTCCTCCTGTCAGCTTATCCTTCTCAAGGACAGATCGTACGGATAGTGTGTTTGTGTTGTTTGTCATTACTTGGTATCTACAATGATAATAGCACAAAATAAACATTAGATTGTCTGAGTTATTTATTATGTTCAAATGAATATGATACATTCATAATATATCTCCCACTATTTTTATCAAATCAATAGCCCTTACTATTAATTTGGAAAGTATATCCCATAATTCTTTCTAGTGAGCCAAGATCCATATTTCGTCATGTCTTAAGTCAACCACTGGAAGTCCTTAAGAATGATTATTTAGGTAGACAACATTTGTCAATTATATCATATATAATTCTTGGATAGTTTGGTGAGCAACGATTGATCTTATCTATCTAATAGATTTTTAACCTAACTCTATGCTTCTAAGTTCATAATGGTTGAATATAACCGTTTACTTTCACCTTATTATGACGACTCAGTTAAGTTTGACCCAATGATACAACGGCCGAATATAACCGTTTATATTCGTCGCATCTCACCACGATAGATAGGAGTCCCCTGCCACTGACAGTCTTTCCCCTAATCGATCTAGGATTCGATGAGTGTTCATTCATTGGAAAGCATCCGATTAAAACTTAATATTTTGTTAAGGGGTTTAGAAAATTTACGACGATCATGATCACATCATGAAGAGATCCTCAATTTTTCCTTGAACTAAATATTTCAAATTGACATCTTAAATTGTTCATTTCCCAGGTAGATGGAGGATACCAGTGGTCACACTTAAAACCCATCAGCCTTACGAATACGCATATCCGTTTTTGTCAGAAAATCCCAATTATAGACATCAAAATCCATATTCAATTCCGTGTTTTAAAAATCCATATTTCATAAACACAAGAATCTCATGATCGTTTGTTAATTTTAAAATCTTAAATCGTTACAGATTTTATCTTGTTCAGCATGGCAAGCATGGCATGGGTGACGTATCTAATACGTCATCCTCTTTAACATTTAATCCGGGTTTACTTGATCCAAGAGTAGACTATGAAAAACAAATCATTATTTGAGCATGGCCATGCATTTTATAGTCTCACTCAATCAAGAGGCCAATAATATCTCTCCTAATTATAGGAGGGTTAAATCCTTTATCTATCATTCATATTTCTCATACGACTCATGATATACCCGATGTCCACTTTTATCATCACCCGGTCAAAAGTGACTTTTAATGTAGTCAAAGTATATTAATCCTCATACAGAAATATAATGATCTCAAGTCGAAGGATCATTACACCATTATCACTGTGAGTCTTTCTTATGACTTTATTAAACATGAAGAATCTCACTGTGGGTCTGTCCAGTATCATGTACTCCTGCATGTACCTATGTATTGACTTTAGTATCCCCATACTTATAACCAATGAGATGTGGTTATCAGTCAAACAACATACTAGTCTATTTATGTATTATTATTGTCCTATAATAATAATACTCGACTTGGGACATTTAAGAATATGATATATTATATAATCTCAAGTTCAAGTCATGTACTAAACTATACAATGTGTATCATGATTCTAAGGACATTTATTATGCTAACAAATATATCGCAGTAATTAAAGTCATAATAAATATGTTTATTGAATAATCAATTGACATAAAGGTTTATCAAAATAAACATTGTATTGCCTCTAGGGCACCTACACCAACAATCTCCCACTTGCACTAGAGCCAATCACCCATGTATCTAATACCCATGGAACTAGTGTGACCGTCGTGCTTCTTCTGCGACAAGCCTTTGGTCAGTGGGTCTGCAATGTTATCATTTGTGTGCACTTTACATATGTGTATGTCACCCCTTTCATTAATCTCTCGAATGAGGTGATATCTCCTGAGTATGTGTTTGGTTCGGGAGTGAGCTCTAGGTTCTTTAGCCTGTGCAATGGCTCCATTATTATCGCAGTATAGATCAATGGGATCTGCGATCGATGGAAAAACTCCCAAATCAGTAATGAATTTTCGAATCCAAACAGCTTCCTTAGCCGCTTCACAAGCTGCAATGTACTTGGCAACAATGGTAGCTTTGATACCATTGTTAGGTTCCGAGGCATAAAACGCAGCGGATTAAACGTAAATATAACGAAAATTTCGGAACCCTAACACAGGATCATGTATAAGATTGACAGATTATGGTGAAACGGAATCATACCTTTGTCTGGTCTTGACTTACACGAACTCAACGGAGATCCTAGCTTTCACGACTTGTGTCTTCCTCTCGAAAGCACCTCTATGGTATCCACACGAGCACCTTCAAGAACGTCTCACGATCTTGATTACGGAATGGATGTACTAGCCTCCTTTGATGATTTCGAATTCTGCCTCTGCCTTTTCTCTCTGCCTTTGCTGCTGCTAGGGTTCGTTTTTCTTAAAAACTTCCTACCTATTAACCCTACATTATCTATTTATAATGGTTGGTTAATAGGCCCATAATAGCAACCCATAACAGTAAAGCCTAACCCATGTAAGTTTAGGATTAAATAATAAAACCGAATTTTATTATTTAATTAATAACTAAGTCACACTTAATTATTAATGGCAGAATTCAAATTCGAATTTATATTATTTCAATTAATTAAGTCTCACTTAATTAATATAATAAAATTCAAATAATCATCAATTAATTTAAATCTATAATTTAAATTAATTATTCCTTTAAGTACTCTACGTGTATAAGGGACTGATTTGGTTACGTGTTTTATGTATTTGATGCATACATGCCTGTTTTGGTGACTGCCATGCCATGCTACTGCTTTGTCATAATCTGTTACACAACTGCCATGCCTGTTATGAGACTGCTATGCTTCTGCCAATATGTAACTATCAGAGAATGTATATTCAGTGTCTGATCAGAGTTTGTGAAATTGGGGCTGGGTCAGAGTTTAACAAACTCTGATGGACTCGCTCAGAGTTTAATAAACTCTGATGGTCTGATCAGAGTTTAGCAGTAAACTCTGATGGACTCGCTCAGAGTTTAATAAACTCTGATGGTCAGGTCAGAGTATAGAGCATGGTCAGAGTTTAACAAACTCCGATGGTCTCTGATCAGAGTTTAGCAGTAAACTCTGATGGACTGTGCTGATCAGAGTTTAGCAGTAATACAATGTTTATTTTGATAAACCTTTATGTCGATTGATTATTCAATAAATATATTTATTATGACTTTAATTACTGCGATATATTTGTTAGCATAATAAATGTCCTTAGAATCATGATACACGTTGTATAGTTTAGTACATGACTTGAACTTGAGATTATATAATATATCATATTCTTAAATGTCCCTAGTCGAGTATTATTATTATAGGACAATAATAATACATAAATAGACTAGTATGTTGTTTGACTGATAACCACATCTCATTGGTTAATCGAATCCTAGATCGATTAGGGGAAAGACTGTCAGTGGCAGGGGACTCCTATCTATCGTGGTGAGATGCGACGATTAATTGGAAAGCATCCTCTTCAACATTTAATCCGGGTTTACTTGATCCATGAGTAGACTATGAAAACAAATCATTATTTGAGCACGGCCATGCATTTTATAGTCTCACTCAATCAAGAGGCCAATAATATCTCTCCTAATTATAGGAGGGTTAAATCCTTTATCTATCATTCATATTTCTCATACGACTCATGATATACCCGATGTCCACTTTTATCATCACCCGGTCAAAGGTAACTTTTAATGTAGTCAAAGTATATTAATCCTCGTATAGAAATATAATGATCTCAAGTCAAAGGATCATTACACCATTATCACTGTGAGTCTTTCTTATGACTTTATTAAACATGAAGAATCTCACTGTGGGTCTGTCCAGTATCATGTACTCCTACATGTACCTATGTATTGACTTTAGTATCCCCATACTTATAACCAATGAGATGTGGTTATCAGTCAAACAACATACTAGTCTATTTGTGTATTATTATTGTCCTATAATAATAATACTCGACTAGGGACATTTAAGAATATGATATATTATATAATCTCAAGTTTTAAGTCATGTACTAAACTATACAATGTGTATCATGATTCTAAGGACATTTATTATGCTAACAAATATATCGCAGTAATTAAAGTCATAATAAATATGTTTATTGAATAATCAATTGACATAAAGGTTTATCAAAATAAACATTGTATTGCCTCTAGGGCACCTACACCAACAGTTACAATCCTGCCTCTCACACAACTCACTCAATCCTAAGAGTGTTTGTGCAACATCAATTGATGTATTGACATTATCAGTTGAAGTGGTGTTTGGGATATCCATCGATTGATACCCATCGATTGATCTTGAGTATCGATCGATGGCTTATCAGTCGATGGTTGAATATCAATTGATGAAGGAACATCAGTTGATGGAGTAGAAACAGTTGAATTAATTTGAGAAGTAATGTTTGAAATGATATGGGAAATAGAATCCTGAAAATTCTGAGAAGAAGATTCAGGAGAGAGTGTTGGCTTCTCCTTGAAAAACATAGAAGGAGAATCTGAAAATGTTCGATAATCTATCAAAACATTTTCTGAAGAAGTTTGAGATGGGGAAAGAAGAATAGAAGAGATAGGAATTGAAAGAGAATGCGGCTGCATCTCATCATTTATATGAGATGCATCAAACAGACTTTGAGAAGGCTCCACCACAGTTTCCTGTGATTTTGCAGTGTGTGATTCCCCAAGTGTAAAGGTGACTTTCTTTTCTCTTCTTTTGTATGGTGTTAGTGTTTTGGCTTTTGTGTCCCCAATTTGATTCTGTGCCCCTGGTTGTGGGCTATTTTCAATATTGTCATCCTTTTGAGAGAATGGCAATAGGGATGTGGTATTTTCCATGTTAACATCCACAGTCTTTTGGGAGACTATGGAGTGGCTTGGTTGAGGTTGCACACCCTCACTCTCCTTATCCTTCTGGGTTCTTTGATGTTCCCCAGTTCCCTCACCACCTACATCCTCCTCTAATCTATCTACCACACTAGTTGATTTTCTTTTCTTGGTTTTTACAACAGCAGGTTTTTGAGAACCTGTTGAGGTTGGTTTCTTAGATTTGGATTTAGAGATTGGTTGTGTGGCTTGGGTAGGAGGGTTGGGGTCATTACTACCACCCTCCATAGTCACAGAAGGCAAAGAAGAGTTAGGTTGAGAAGTGTTTAAAGTAGAGATAGATACCTGAACAAAAGGGGGATAGATCAATTCCACATTGCTGTGAAGATTGATCCTAACCAAGTCTTTAAAGACCCTTTTGTTTTGAGTCCAGCAATCCAAAATTTCTGTATTCCTGTCAATCTCAATATCCTTGACAAAGTGGTTAATAATAATCATAATAAATCTTGCATAATAAATATGATTAGATCTATTTATTTTATTCCCCAATTTGGCAGATATTTCATTGAGTAACAGGCTTCCTAAATTATGATATCTATCATATAAAATGCTATACCCTACTTGTTGCATACTTGTTGTTATTGCATCAAAATTACTAACCTTACAAGAAAAACACTTTATTAAAGCATCAAAGAAATATGACCATTCTTTTCTTAGATTCTTTCTAACAATACTACCTAGACTAGCATCAGGAGCAAGGTAATTGATTTCCCTAAGCATGTTTCTAATATCTGTGTCAGTGGGTACATTTTCGGTATTATTTGCAGGAATATTTAAACACTCACCCAAGACCACGGTGGTTAGAATATACCTTTGTCCTTTGCATTCAAAGGAGATTGTAGAAAAATCATCTGCTACTTCTGCTGTTGTCCAGAATTCTTCAACTAGATTGCACACTATTTTTGGTGCTTCTGAGAGGGCCTTTGCAATTTTTGAACTCTTTAGAAATTTCATTAGGGGATGAAATTCTGTTGGGGCTTCCTCCACCATAGTGCAAGCAACGAAGTTGTTGAGCTCATAGTAGAATCCAGATTGTGAGACTTTCTTTGAAGATGCCATTATCGAGTTTGAAGATTTATAATAGAATTAACTGGCAAACTTGTTAGTAATTGTAACAAAAACAATAATTAGACAGTAGCAGTTTAGGGTTCTTAGCAAGAGATAGATACATGAAAGGCATATAACTAGACCTATTTGTAATAATTAGATGGCAACTCAACTCTAACTAATAAAGAGAAGTAAATACTAAACACTAAACAGGAATCAAGACGAAGACAGTCAATTAATCACAAAGGATCCAAGTATCAGAGGTATTTTATAGGATTGCTACTCAACACTGGAAGAAGTTCAATTATTTGTTCAAGCGTCAGTGAAGTTAATAATGTGGTAGTACTTCTATTGAAGACAGAAGATATAGAAGATTTCAAGTGGTTACTACAAGCAGATTCCAGAAGAAGAATGCAAACAGTGAAGAAGAAATAATGACAGAAGGCCTCTAGTTAAATGTTATTTAAATGGAGAATATTTATTGGGATGACACAAATGAACCAGACAGTACATTTGTGTGTCAACTAATATAATATTTATTCTTCATTTAATTCAAGAGGTTTCGAGATTAGAAGACGAAGAAAAGACAGGAAGATTTCAAGACTATCAGCACGGCTGCGACTAAAGATAGTATTTTAATTCTACTATCAATTGTTAATTAATTATTTAATTTATCTAATTAAATTAATTCAAGTTGAAATTAATTTAATTTATAAATTAACTAATTAAATTAAGTAGAATTAATTTACTATAAAAGAAATGGTTTAAAATGGCTTATATATATATATAAACTGCTAGTATGACTTATCAATAAGTCATACCGAGTTTCTTATATATATATATATATGCACAATAAATAAGTCATACCGAGCTGTTAAAGATAAGTCATACCGAGCAGGCTGAAGCAAAAGTCATACCGAGATTTCTGAGATCAAAAGGTCATGCTGGATTTATTTTGTTTATTTAAAATAAGTCATACCGATTTGTTTTAATTAAATAAAATCCGAATATGACTTTCAATAAGTCATACCGAAATTCAATAAGTCATACCGACCAGAAATAAGTCATGCCCAGTCTTTTGAAAGTCATACAAGTGTTAAATTAAGTCATACAGACTTATTTTCTTGAAATTAAGTCATGCTGGAAAAGGTCATAGCAGCCTTTTCTAATCTCTATAAATATGAGATGTTTGTTTCATTTTTCAGTTGTTCAACTTGTTAAGAGTTAGAAAAAACAGATCAAATTCAGTAATTTGTCTGCATTGTAATATTCACAGATTTCTGTGCTGAGTTTGAATATAATTGTTTAAACACGAACACTTCATGTCGAATTCGTTCTAGACTTTATATCAATTATATAACAGTTTTCTAAATATTAATTGTGTAATACTAATCAAGTTAAAATAATATCTTTCACTTGAAAAGTATTTCATTATAATTAATATTTCGCGAGTAATTAAAATAATATTTTTAATCCAATCATTCCGCGATTAATTTTCAGATATTGTATTCAACCCCCCTTCTACAATATCAGGGACCAACAATTGGCATCAGAGCAGGTTGATATAGTTAATATCAGATCCAAACCAAAAATTCCGCAACTCATTCAGATCTCAAAAATTATTTTAAATTCGAAATAATTTTTTATTCGAAATAATTTTTTTCTAAAAAATTATTTTTGATCAAAAATTGTTTTAAGACAAAAATTAAAATATTTTTTTGAAACACTTAATTTTTAATCTTATTAAAGATGAGTACCCAGAAAGTGACTAGTATTAAAATTCCACAGTTTGATAGAGAACACTACAACTTGTGGAAACAAAAAATGCTACTGTTTATCGGGATTGCAAATCCTAAGTATGCATTGATTATGGCTAAAGGTGTTGAGCTCCCTATATCAGTTGTTCTCGAACATACAGTAGATGGGATCGTAATTCCCCACAGACAGTTTCCGAAAAGTCCGGCAGACTATACAGATGAGGAAACAGAAGCTGTGTCCCTTGATAATAATCTGAAGCTCATATTAATTGAATCCCTAGACTACATCATGTACAACCAAGTAGTCAATTGCAAGAATGCAAAACAAATCTGGGAAACAATTGAAATTATCAATGAGGGAACTGAAGAAGTTAAGGAGAATAGACTGGAGATCCTGACCACCCAATATGAACAGTTTAGATCCAACCCTGGTGAGGGTATCTCTGAGGTGTTTCAGAGACTAAACAAATTGATAAACGAGCTAAACATGAATGGAAAGTTTTATCAGAACCAAGAGGTGAACAGGAAGTTTTTGTTGACCTTACCAGAGCATCTGGAGCACAGGATTGCAGCCATCCGGGAATCTAGGGACATGAAAGAGGTAACCCTAGAAAGACTCTACGGAGTTTTAAAAACTTATGAGCTGGAACAGATCCAAACCAGAGAGATGTATGGAAGAGGTAAGGTACTGAGTTCCTCCAAGGCATTAATGGTAGAAGCACCAGAGAAAGAAGAAGTGAAGGCTGTTGCACCTTCTAACAGTTCAACAGAGTATGTGGTTCCAGAACTTGGACATACTGCTGACAAACAAGAAGATGGTGATTTCTACTCACTGGAAGAACTAGATCAGCTAGAAGATGAATCTCTAGCTATGGTTGCCAGGAAGTTTGGCAACATGAGATTCCGAAGAAACTCCTCATTCAGAAGTAAGCCTAATTTTGGAAGATTCCAAAGAGGAGGTTCTTCGACAGCAGTATCAAAAAGCGGCTACAAGACCGGCTTAGTTGATAGAAGCAAGTTTCGTTGCTTCAACTGTAATGAGCTAGGCCACTTTGCAACTGAGTGCAAGAAGCCTAAGCAAGGGAAGAAGAGAGAGTCTTATGAAGAGCTCAAGGAGAAGTATGATGCACTAGTGAAAAAGCATCAAGGAAAGTCCTATCTAGCAGCAGGCAAAAGCTGGGATGACTCAGATAACGATGATGAGGAAGAGCTGGGAAATCTTGCTCTTATGGCTTCATCAGAGGGATCACTGTCTCCCACCAGTGACAGAGGAATAGAGGTAAATCCTTCGTGTCCTAAGATGTTTGCTTTGCTAGGTAAAGAACTAGATGGTGAAAGAGATAAAGTTAAGAAACTCAGACTCAAAGTCAAAGAGTTAATTGATGAGACTGAAGTTTTTAAACAGTTAAAAAGAAATCATGACAAGTTGACTATTAAGTTGACTGAAGACTTAGCTGTTCAAGTCAGCAAAGTCAGTTGTCATGTTGTAGTAGAAACTAATCTCAGAAACCAGATAGAAGAAGAAAAGAAGAAGTGTCTTGCTTATAAGAATTCCTCATATATTGTTAAGAACCTAGTTGACCAACAAGAAATAAGTCGTAAAGTTGGAATAGGCTTCGAGTATAACAAATCTGTAGGAAAGCCAAGCAACATAACCCCCTTTAGAAAAAGTGCTGTAGAAAGGGGTATCCCACATGTTGTTAAAGACACACCGAAACCTCTCTTCATAACACCGATAGCTGAACCCATCCTTGAGAGCTCAGTTCTAATTGCATATGAAATGCAGTTGGAAGATCTTGAGGAAGAGAAGAAGAGAGGAGAACAGGTTAAGGACATAAAAGGAGTAAATGTCCATAAAGAAAAAGGTGCACCGGAGACACCAGTGAAAGATGTGGGAACGTCTGATTCCCCCAGACCTGGTGTAGGTGTAAAAGACTTAAAGAATAAAATGAACAGACCAAACATATTTGTGAACAGTAGGAACAGTAACAATAAATTACATTCTACTGAAAACTTCAAATCTGCTGAGAAAATTGAAGTAGAATCTGTTAAGCCTCCTACTGTATTGAATAACATGCCTACTATTGATGCTTTCCATAAACCTTGTGGTATAATGAATTGCATGTTATGTGCCTTTAATGCTATGACTGCTTACTTCAAACGCATGATAGCTAAGAAAGATAACATGACACCTAGACAGCACATCAATAGTAAATTTGCTAAATCCAAGACTGCGACTCCTTCACCTGAGAAGAAGGAATCATATATTCCTAAGTCTAAACAGAAAGTTGTTAAGACTGTTTATAGGAAGGTAGGAACAGTCAAGGAAGAAAATGATGTTGTTCGAAAAGGATCTGTTGTCAAAGCAGACAAAGGTCAATTCTTTAAGTATGCCGGGCCCAATCAATTTTGGGCTCCGAAGACGAATTAATCCGTTTGATAATTGCAGGGAGTTAAACAGGTAAACCGAGTTATATGGATCCTGGACAGCGGATCGTCAAGGCATATGACCGGAGATAGAGCCCTGCTATCAGACGTGGTTGAGAGAGCTGGCCCAATCGTCACCTTTGGAGATAACAGCAAAGGAATGACTACGGGATATGGCAAGTTAAATACAGGAAATGTTATCATTGAAAATGTCTCTTTGGTGGAAGGACTTAAGCACAATCTACTCAGCGTCAGTCAATTTTGTGATAGAGGTTACAAAGTAAACTTTATCAAGGAGAAGTGCTTAATAGCTCATTCTAAAGAAGACAGACTAGCCTTGCGTGGAGTAAGGAAAGGAAACTTGTACGTAGCTGATTTCAACTCGGGAACTGAAGCTGAAGCAAACTGTTTTTATTCAAAAGCTTCAACAGAAGATAGTTGGCTATGGCACAAGAAACTCTCACACCTGAATTTCAAAACAATGAACTCTCTAGTCAAGAGGGATTTGGTGAGAGGACTGCCTCCGATGGAATTTACTCAAGAAGGATTGTGTGAGGCATGTCAGAAAGGGAAGTCAAAGAAAGCAACTCACAGAGGCACAGACACTACAAACATCACTGAACCTCTTCAACTCCTTCACATGGATTTATTTGGTCCAGTAAATATTCTGTCTATGTCAAGGAAGAGATACGCCTTAGTGATTGTGGATGACTTCACCAAATATACATGGGTTTTATTCTTGAACTCTAAGGATGAAACTCCACAATTGGTGATTGATCATATAAAGCTGATTGAGTTAGATTCAAAGTTACCTGTCCGGGCAATCAGATCAGATAATGGAACAGAATTCAAAAATGAAGTTCTGAATAACTTCTGCTCAAACAAGGGAATATCAAGGCAATATTCAGCACCAAGAACTCCGCAACAAAATGGAGTTGTAGAAAGGAAAAATAGAACCCTGATTGAAGCTGCAAGAACTATGCTAAGTGAATCAAGGTTACCTATCTACTTCTGGGCTGAAGCAATTAATACAGCTTGTTATACTCAGAATCGAACTCTGATCAACAAAGATCATATGAAAACTCCCTATGAATTAATGGCTGGCAAGAAACCAACTCTCAAGTACTTTCATGTATTTGGAGCCAAATGCTTTGTGCTAAAAGATGGAGATGAACGCATTGGCAAATTTGAGGCCAAGGCACATGAAGCTATTTTTGTCGGATACTCGAGAAGAGCATATAGGGTTTACATAATTGATCAGCACCAAGTGAAGGAAAGTGTAAATGTAACTTTTGATGACACTAAACTCCCAAGTATCCAAACTGAAGATTCTTCTGAGTCATTAAAATTTGATAATTATCCAGACTCACATTCTGATGACGAAGAAGAACCTGAGGTTGCAGCAGGAAATGATGACAACAATGATGGTAATGATCCAGGTAATAGTGGTGGAAACAATGGCAACACTGGAGATTCTACTAATACCAGTGGTGGATCAACAAGTCATCCTGGCAGCAACTCAGGGGGAGATGAAAGATCAACTGGCACAACACAACATCACAATGAATTTCGAGGCGAATCATCAAGATCAAACCTACCTAGGGAAAGGATATGGAGCAGAGATCATCCTTTTGAATTGATCATAGGTGATCCAGATGTTGGAGTAAGAACCAGAAGTGCAACTTCAAATGAATGTTTATTCTCAGTTTTTCTATCTCAAGAAGAACCAAAGAAGATTGAAGATGCACTAATTGATCCAGATTGGGTTCTTGCCATGCAAGAAGAGCTCAATCAGTTCGAAAGACAAGAAGTCTGGACACTGGTACCCAGGCCTAAAGATAGATCTGTTATTGGCACGAAATGGGTATACAGGAACAAATTAGACGGTGATGGCATTGTTACAAGGAACAAGGCCAGACTGGTTGCAAAGGGTTACTCCCAGGAAGAGGGAATTGATTATGACGAGACCTACGCACCAGTTGCAAGACTTGAAGCCATCAGGATATTTCTGGCATTCGCAGCACATTCCAATTTCAAAGTCTATCAAATGGATGTGAAGAGTGCATTTCTGAATGGAGAGCTAGAAGAGGAAGTATATGTGGAACAGCCCCCTGGCTTTGAAAATCCAGAGTTTGCTGATTTTGTGTATTTTCTATTCAAAGCCCTCTATGGACTCAAGCAAGCACCGATGACATGGTATGACACTCTCTCTGTGTTTTTACTTGAAAATGGTTTCATAAGAGGTGTCATAGATAAAACTCTCTTTTATAAATTGCATGAAAAAGATATGATATTTGTCCAAGTGTATGTTGACGATATTATATTTGGTTCTACTAACGAAAACCTATGCAAAAGATTTGCTAAGTTAATGCAGAGCAGATATGAAATGAGCATGATGGGTGAGCTGTCATTCTTCCTGGGATTGCAAGTAAAGCAAAAAGAAGATGGGATTTTTATTTGCCAATCAAAGTACGTAAGAGATCTTCTCAGAAAATATAGTCTCGAAGATTCTTCACCGGCAAAAACCCCAATGCCAACAGCCACGAAGCTTGACAAAGATGAAACTGGTAAGAAAATTGACATCACAAGCTATAGAGGTATGATAGGCTCATTATTATATCTAACTGCTAGTAGACCCGACATAATGTTCGCAACTTGCTTATGTGCAAGGTTTCAATCTGACCCAAAAGAATCTCATCTAATAGCTGTTAAATGGATTTTTAGATATCTAAAGGGTACACCAAATCTAGGTATTTGGTACCCTAAGGATACAGGTTTTGACCTAATAGGCTATACAGATTCAGATTATGCAGGGTGTAGGATGGACAGGAAAAGTACTTCTGGAAGCTGTCAGTTTCTAGGACGAAGGTTGATCTCCTGGTACAGCAAGAAACAGCATTCAGTATCTACCTCGACAGCCGAAGCAGAATACATTGCGGCAGGTAGCTGTTGTGCACAGATCTTGTGGATTAGGAATCAGCTAAATGACTATGGACTTGCGTTGAACAAAATTCCAATTTTCTGCGACAACACAAGTGCTATAGCTATTTCCAACAATCCTGTACAACATTCGCGAACCAAGCACATTGACATAAGGTATCACTTTATCAGAGAGCATGTCATGAACGGAACTGTGGTGTTACATTTTGTACCCACGGAAGATCAATTAGCCGACATCTTCACAAAACCACTTGATGAATCCACTTTCTCAAAGCTGGTTAGTGAATTAGGGATGTTAAACTATGGCTAAATTTTTGGTTGCTAGGAGTTAATTTAAGCTCATAAATATTAAATGTTAATATTTAAAGAGTTTATGAGACTTGAATTAATAAAATCCTAGGGCTTATGAATTTTTTGGAAAATTATCTTAAGATTAAATCAATATTCTTAGAAGATAAGGGTTTCAATTAAAGCATAAGTAATTTTGTTTAAATTAAGCCTTATGTAAATTAATATATATATTTGTCTAACTATTATTGTACAGTAAAATAAATGAGTATGTTATTAATTGTTCAATTAAATTGCTTATTAAATTAATCCAAACATGAGTTAATTTAATTCTTAAATTAATTAAAACAATTAATAATGTAAATATTTATTATATGTCTTTAATAAGTTATTAGTATGTAGAGTATTGTTTGTTAATATTTATTGTAAAATTAATAATTTATCTAATATTCGAATAAGATTTTTGTTATTTTATTTCGAATTTAGAAACAATTATTAATTAAAGTAATTATTCTATTTTATCTTTACTTGTCAGCATGACTTTTATTTTAATATCAGTATGACCTTTTATATTTAATTTTCGGCATGACTTTTTAAAACCAAGTAAAAGTCATACCGAAAGTTTAAAAGAAAAAGTCATACCGAGAGTGTTCAATAAAAGTCATACCGAGAATAGTTTGTACTGTTTTTTTATTGTTTTTAATTGATTTTCTCGGTATGACTTATTAATAAGTCATACCGAGCCCATGTTAATACTATTTCTATTATATAAGTCATATTACAATATGTCATACTCAGTTCTATTAGTCATACACACACTGATACACACAACCCGATCAATTGCTTGTCTTTAGCAAGAAATCGATTGATTCTCATCCATTTCAACTGATTTCAGTTGCTGTTACTTGCTGATTTCAAGCTCCTTGCTTGCTAGTTTGTTATAATTGACTAAAACAAGCAAAACTCTGCCCATTTTTTTTTCAAAAATCGCAGTGATTGTTCTTATTCTTGTTAAAAATCGAAGCAAGTGGTGTTAATTGTGACCTAAGTCAGTTGTGTAGTGTTTTACTGATTAAAGTCGATTTGGGTTTTAATAGAAATTAGGGTTTCAATTTTTCAAGTGTAATTTTCGAATTATTGGCTTGTAATTGTTAATTTTAATTTGTAATCGCACATTGTAATTTTCTTAATTGTAATAGTTTAAAGGAATATGGCTGGTTATTGCGAATTAGTAAAAACTAATTTTGTTGGATATTTTAATCCGGTGAATTGTTCAGTCGAGAGGTTTCGACCGTGGATTATTTTTTTGAATGAACATTCACTCGTCAGAACTGCAATTACTCTGAACGCCCCGTTGCAAGTGTTAGCACTAAGGGCCCTGTATTCCACTGCAAGGAATAGGAGTACTGCAGACAGAGTTCAATTCTCTTTCAGCATAGGAGTTCATGAATATATGGTGACTGAAGAGGACGTGAACAGGATTTTGGGCTTTCCCACTGACAATTTCATGGATCCACCCACTGTACCAGAAATTCTAGAATTTTTCTATTCTATTAGATATCAGGGTGAGATCAATTTGGTAAGAATGACAAAGTCCAAGTTGGTAAGTGAGTGGGACTATTTCTTTGACACGTTAGCCAAAGTGTTTGCTCCCACTACAAAGAACAACTTCAACAATATATCTTCACTACTGCAAATCTTTGGGTATTCTGTGGCTCACAATAGGAGGATAAATTTTGGGAAGTTGCTTCTGAAAGAAATTATAAGGAAGATGGGGAAACCAGAAAGCAGGGAACAGAATGTTCAAGTCTACTATCCGAGGTTCCTGATGCTGTTTATGAATGACTTGTTGGTGGAAGAAGACAAAGCCTTATTTCAGAATGGTCCTGTAGAAGAATCTCCGACTTCTCAGAAACATTTATTTGCAAGGCTCCACAACAACCCAAAGTTTCAAAATGTGCAAGTGGTAAGGACAGATTACATGGCTGAGATATTAGATCATATTGCTAATCCTGTGCAGGAACAAGAGCAAGAACAAGTGCCTATGCAATTAGAACATCCTGTGCACCTTCTACTTGAAGCTGCTCAGCATGTCGATCAAGTGGCACAAGATCAACAGGTAATATCTCACTCACAATCTTCTAGTTCAATACCTATAGAAATATCTACTGCACTATTAGATTTATCTGTGGCGGACTATGATGGTGTTCTTACACTCCAGGATATCAGCTACGAACCTGAAAACACACAGGTTCCGCCCCCAGCTGAATTAGAGCCTCAAACAGTTTCTCCTTCATCCTTTTCTTCGCTAAAAGTCAGAAAAAGGAAGAAACCTGTCAGAATAGTTAGGGGTCTTGGTGCTGATGTGAGTGAACCCGCAGCTCTGTCTCCACAATCTAAAAGATCTAAATTTCAACCAGAGACACCTGCAGACTCATCCTTTTCCTCTCAATGGGATATGGATTTTGACATGGCCATCCAAGGTTCTTTAGATACACTTGCTCAACCAGGTGATCTACTTCGCTGTTCGGCTACAGCTTCAGATAGTGAGGAAAGCACACTGCTAGCTCTCACACTAGCAGGACCTCCGCTTGCAGTTACACAAACACATGAGGGCACATTTGTTGAAGAAAATGTTTTTAATAAAAACTGGTCGGATGCCACCTATGATGTGGACCATGACATTTTCGATGCAGTGCAGCATCAGATACCCTCCGAGGTACTTAGGGGCACCACAGACTCTAATGAGCCATACACTACATTGTCTAAGGTGGTGACCCCCCTGGATATATTACATCCAGTGATTTTAAAAGGTCTCGAATCCACTGGTGGATTTGAGAGGCAACCACTCCATAGAGGGAGATGGGACTCCATTTTTGGAGTAGCTACGTCAGTAGCGGAGCCACTTCAAGTTAATCTTGTTGAGGACGCGCCTTCACAGGCATCAGAAGGGCATTTTGACTCTTCAAAAGCTATTGTTATATATGCAGGTACAGCTTCAGGATCTGGAAAGGAGCTAAACACGAGTGATGTGAGACAAACACAAAGTGAAACACATGCACAGAGTGATAGTGAGATAAACAGGAGTGCAAGTGAGCTGAGTGCACACACACACAGTGTTCTATTATCTAAAATGGAAGCTCTCCAGAAAGAAATGCAAATTGTTCAGGCTGAGTTGGTAAAAGTAAAAGCACAAGCAGAAGAAAAATCTACATCTGCCTCTGTAACACAGCAGCTGACAATAGTCCGAAAAGATGTTGATGATGTCAAAACCTCCATTCTTCTAAAAACTCAAGACATCCAGAGTGTACAGAATCTTATTGCTGAAGACATGAAAGAAGTCAGCAAATTACATGAAAAGATTGATGAGGTTAAGAAAAGCTTGACATTAACAATCATTGAAAATGAAAAGATCTCTACACAAAGATTCAGCAAACTGGATGATGGAATGACACATTTGAATGAAGGAATGAAGCAAGTCTATCTGACTATGCAGAAAATGTTGACATCTTTTGAAGCCTCTAAAACTCAAGAGGATCCCTCAACTAAGGGGGAGAAATCAAAGGAGAAAGTAGCTAAAGACGGAGGGGGTTCTACTCAAGACAAAGGGAAAGATAAACTGTATTCTGAAGATCAATTTCAATCGTATGATCCAGAACCAGAAAAACAGTTTTATGATCAAGAGAAAATCTTTGATGACGGTGCTCATGATGAATCAAACTTTCCTGACTACTGCAGAGCTGAGGAAGAGATTGCATTTGATGAAGATTTTCTGTTTCCAGAAGAAAAAGAAGTTGATCCAGCCTATGAAGAGGCAATGAAGAAACTAAAAGAAGACATCAAGGCAAGTCATGCAAAAACTGAAAAATTGAAAGCTCTAGTCATAGAAAGAACAAAGGCAGAAAAAGAAGAAAGCCAAGAAAAGCAAAATCTCTGGGCCATAGCAGTCAGAGAAAAGAAGAGAGATGTACAGCTCAAGATTGGAAAGAAATGGGATACTGCAAGAGAAATAATGGACAAACAACAAAAGGGTCCATTTGAAGACAAGCATCTGAAATCATTAATTGATCGTCTAGAAAAGACAAACGACAACATTGACAGCTTCATGAAAGCTTTGAAAGAGGAAGTGGACTACATCACTATCTTAGTGGATCACATTCTTGAAGACTGGCAGATACTAGTCTACACACACAGGAATGGAACATTCAGAATTTCCTTAGAGTTTTTCAGGCAAAGAAGTTTATCAGTAATATGGACGTTCTTGAACAAAGTCAAGAGAAGCTCAGAAGAAAATGAACTTCTCAGAGATAGACTTAGAGTCTTTGCCACAGCTGTTAGTCCTCAGATCTTATTTGATCCTCATGAGGTAAGATTTTTCTCAAACAAGTTGTATCAAATCATGCAGTTAAATGAGGAATCTTTTAAGGGCTACACAGTTAAGTACATGATTCAAGTTGAAAGGATGCTAAGGTCAAAAGGTTTCAAATCTCAAGCTAAAATGGATGCTGCAGAAAAGATAAGAAACTACTGTCTATCAAAGAGAATTCCTTCATACATCAGGCAAATTCCAAAGATAGATTCAACACAACCATCTGATGTAGAAGAAGAGATAGTAGATCCTGTTGAACAGGAAGTGCTGTGGCAGTTAGCAAGAGCTGAACAAAGAAGGTTGTATGGAGAGGCCACTACAACAGAACAATCAGTAACTGAAGAGGTACCAAGGACACCTGTGCATAAAAGTACAACCCTGGAAGAAGGTGAAGTTGATACTTCTGAAGACTGAAGACGTAGATAGGACAAGATAGAAACTTTGTAATATTTGTTCAGTGCTAGAGGAACATCTATCTTGTATTTATCTTTTATGTATGAATCTGGAAAATTGTTAAATATAAAACCAGAACTTTTGTTTATTATTTACAAGTCATTAAATGTCGTACTACTTTCTTAGTTGTTAGTTGAGTTATCCTCTAGGAATTTGTGTGTTAAATGTTTAACAACAAATAGGGGGAGATTGAAAGGCATATAACTAGACCTATTTGTAATAATTAGATGGCAACTCAACTCTAACTAATAAAGAGAAGTAAATACTAAACACTAAACAGGAATCAAGACGAAGACAGTCAATTAATCACAAAGGATCCAAGTATCAGAGGTATTTTATAGGATTGCTACTCAACACTGGAAGAAGTTCAATTATTTGTTCAAGCGTCAGTGAAGTTAATAATGTGGTAGTACTTCTATTGAAGACAGAAGATATAGAAGATTTCAAGTGGTTACTACAAGCAGATTCCAGAAGAAGAATGCAAACAGTGAAGAAGAAATAATGACAGAAGGCCTCTAGTTAAATGTTATTTAAATGGAGAATATTTATTGGGATGACACAAATGAACCAGACAGTACATTTGTGTGTCAACTAATATAATATTTATTCTTCATTTAATTCAAGAGGTTTCGAGATTAGAAGACGAAGAAAAGACAGGAAGATTTCAAGACTATCAGCACGGCTGCGACTAAAGATAGTATTTTAATTCTACTATCAATTGTTAATTAATTATTTAATTTATCTAATTAAATTAATTCAAGTTGAAATTAATTTAATTTATAAATTAACTAATTAAATTAAGTAGAATTAATTTACTATAAAAGAAATGGTTTAAAATGGCTTATATATATATATAAACTGCTAGTATGACTTATCAATAAGTCATACCGAGTTTCTTATATATATATATATATGCACAATAAATAAGTCATACCGAGCTGTTAAAGATAAGTCATACCGAGCAGGCTGAAGCAAAAGTCATACCGAGATTTCTGAGATCAAAAGGTCATGCTGGATTTATTTTGTTTATTTAAAATAAGTCATACCGATTTGTTTTAATTAAATAAAATCCGAATATGACTTTCAATAAGTCATACCGAAATTCAATAAGTCATACCGACCAGAAATAAGTCATGCCCAGTCTTTTGAAAGTCATACAAGTGTTAAATTAAGTCATACAGACTTATTTTCTTGAAATTAAGTCATGCTGGAAAAGGTCATAGCAACCTTTTCTAATCTCTATAAATATGAGATGTTTGTTTCATTTTTCAGTTGTTCAACTTGTTAAGAGTTAGAAAAAACAGATCAAATTCAGTAATTTGTCTGCATTGTAATATTCACAGATTTCTGTGCTGAGTTTGAATATAATTGTTTAAACACGAACACTTCATGTCGAATTCGTTCTAGACTTTATATCAATTATATAACAGTTTTCTAAATATTAATTGTGTAATACTAATCAAGTTAAAATAATATCTTTCACTTGAAAAGTATTTCATTATAATTAATATTTCGCGAGTAATTAAAATAATATTTTTAATCCAATCATTCCGCGATTAATTTTCAGATATTGTATTCAACCCCCCTTCTACAATATCAGGGACCAACAATACAGAGTAAGTTCAAAGATTGATAAAGAGAAAGAGATAGAGAAGTCGTTAGTAAAAATTGCAAGTAAGAATTAAAAGATGTTTTAATCTCACTATTTATATATACTGATTTCTCAATCAATTACTTACTCAAAATAGAACAAAATTGACCGTTGGAAGTGTATTTAAGAGTAAAAGTTACCAATTTTGGCAATCGACTGATATACATACATGAGTGTATGTATTAATCAATTGATAAAATAAGTAATCAACGGCTAGAGTTTGTACAGATCGATTGATGACTTGGACTATTAAAATTCCAGGTCATCGATTGATAAATAGCTTATCCATCGACAGGTACAATTATCCATCGATAGACAAATATATCATTGATTGATATATTTATCTGTCGACAGCTCCAATAATATCCATTAATATGTAAAATGTTTATCAGTTGATTATTGAAGAATCAATAATTTAACATAATCAATGTCTACCATCAATATTAATACATAACTTGTCAGACATTTAAAGGATTAAATATAATTAAGCATACCTAAATCACAGACCAATCTATTGAAGGTAGATTCATCTAGTGGTTTGGTAAAAATGTCTGCAAGTTGTCTTTCACTAGGGACAAAATGTAATTCAACTGTACCATTCATTACATGTTCCCTAATGAAGTGATACCTTACATCAATGTGCTTGGTTCTGGAATGTTGCACAGGATTTTCTGTTATAGCAATGGCACTTGTATTATCACAGAAAATAGGAATCTTGTTCAAGTTGAACCCATAGTCAAGTAGTTGATTCCTCATCCATAATATTTGTGCACAGCAACTTCCAGCTGCAATGTATTCAGCCTCTGCAGTAGATGTAGACACTGAATTCTGCTTCTTGTTAAACCATGAAACAAGCTTATTTCCTAGAAATTGACAGGAGCCTGTTGTACTTTTTCTGTCAATTCTGCAACCTGCATAATCTGCATCTGAATAGCCAATTAGTTCAAATCCAGAATCTCTAGGATACCAAATTCCAAGATTTGGAGTTCCTTTGAGATATCTGAATATTCTCTTTATTGCAATCAAATGAGATTCTCTAGGATCAGCTTGAAACCTAGCACAAAGACATGTAGCAAACATTATATCTGGCCTACTTGCAGTTAAATAAAGTAATGAGCCAACCATGCCTCTATAACTTGAAATGTCCACTATTGCTTCCTTAGTGTTTAATTCAAGTTTAGTTACAGTGGCCATGGGAGTTTTTGCAGAGGAACATTCATTTAAATCAAATCTCTTTAATAAATCAGAAATATATTTGGTTTAATTTATGAAAGTACCATCTTTAACTTGTTTGATTTGCAAGCCAAGAAAGTAGGTTAGTTCTCCCATCATGCTCATTTCATATTTACTCTGCATCAACTTAGCAAACTTTTTACAAAGTTTTTCATTAGTTGAGCCAAAAATAATGTCATCTACATAGATTTGAACAAGAATCATAGAGCCATTTACATTTCTATGAAAGAGAGTTTTATCAACAGTACCTCTTGTGAAGTGATTCTCAATCAAGAATTTAGATAATGTGTCATACCAGGCTCTAGGTGCTTGCTTCAATCCATAAAGTGCCTTGAGAAGATATTATACAAATCCAGGATGAACAGGATCAATAAAACCAGGAGGTTGTTCTACATATACTTCTTCTTCTAGTTCTCCATTGAGAAAAGCACTTTTCACATCCATCTGATACACCTTGAAATTAGCATGAGCAGCATATGCTAGAAAGATTATGATTGCTTCCAATCTTGCAACTGGTGCAAAATTTTCATCAAAATCTATGCCTTCTTCTTGTGAATAGCCCTTTGCCACTAATCTTGCTTTATTTCTTATCACTGTACCAGATTCATCCATTTTGTTTCTGAACACCCATTTTGTACCAATGATAGACTTGTTCTTTGGTTTGGGCACCAGCTTCCATACCTTGTTTCTTTCAAATTGATTCAACTCTTCTTGCATAGCAATTATCCAATCAGGATCATTCAAGGTTTCTTCAATCCTTTTTGGTTCTTCTTGAGACAGGAAGCTACTATACAAGCATTCATTTTGAGTTGCACTTCTAGTTTTGACACCATCATTTGCATCTCCAATTATTAATTCAAAGGGATGGCTTTTTGTCCATTTCCTTTGTGATGGTAAATTTGTCCTTGAAGATGATGCTTCATGATCATTGGAAGTGTTATGATCATTGTGATGTGATTGACTATTTGAGAACCCTCCCCCTGAGATGGACACTCTACTTGAAGATTGTTGAGCAGAGTTGATATCCATCGAATGATTATCAATTGATGTATTATCAGTTGATTGATGATTGTCAACTGATAAGTTATCTGTTGATGCATTGACATCAATTGATGGGAGGTTTCTAGGTACTTGAACTCTTGTGTTTTCCACATCATCATCACTATCTTCAATATTACTTGTGGATTCATTTTCAAAATGCAATAGATCATGAAATCCTTCATCAAACAACCCTTGAATTTTCTTGTCATCAAAGACTACATGCATAGATTCCATAACAATGTGTAATCTAAGATTGTAGACTCTGTATGCTTTGGTTGTTATTCCATATCCAACAAATATAGCTTCATCAGCTTTGGCTTCGAATTTTCCTAGAATTTCACCTTGATTTCTCAGTACAAAGCATTTGCAGCCAAAGACATGAAGAAAATTAACTGTTGGCTTCTTGTCTTTCTTTATCAATTGATATGGTGTTTTGCCTTGAAATTTATTGACCATGGAAATATTTTGAATGTAACAAGCAGTATTAATTGCTTCTGCCCAGAAGTATGTAGGTAGTTTTGCTTCTTCTAACATAGTTCTAGCAGCTTCAATTAAGGTCCTATTTTTCCTTTCAACTACTCCATTTTGCTGTGGAGTTCTTGGAGCAGAGAAATGATGAGTGATACCTTTTTCTTCACAGAATTCTCTCATGGTTGAATTCTTGAATTCAGTACCATTATCACTTCTAAATTTCTTGACCTTCCATTCAGTGCCATTGTCAACATTCTTCACATGATTGATAATTAATTTGCTTGCCTCATCCTCAGAATGTATGAAATATACCCATGAAAATCTTGTGAAGTCATCCACAATTACTAAGACATATTTCTTTTTGGCAATTGACATGATGTTGACTGGTCCAAATAAGTCCATGTGCAGTAATTCCAGAGGCTTATCAATTGATGATTCAGACTTTGACTTGAATGATGCTTTTCTTTGTTTTCCCTATTGACAGGCATCACATAGTCCATCCTTGGTGAATTCCATCTGTGGAATGCCTCTAACCAGATTCTTTCTAACCAATAAATTCATGGCTTTGAAATTCAAGTGGGCTAGTTTCTTGTGCCAAATCCAACTTTCATCTGTATTGGCTTTGCTAAGTAGACATGTCATTGAATTTGCCTTTATAGAGAGAAAATCAGCCACATAGACATTTCCTTTTCTTTCTCCAGTTAAGAGAATTTCACCAGATTCTTTGTTGGCTATGATGCATGATTCAGTTGTAAACCACACACCATTACCATTATCACACAGTTGACTAATACTGAGCAAATTGTGCTTCAATCCATCAACCAGTGCTACAGTTTCAATGATAACATTTTCTTTTGCAATTGAGCCATATCCCAGAGTAAAACCTTTGCTGTTATCTCCAAAAGTAACTCCTGGACCAGCCTTTTCCACAAACTTTGTGAGCAGGGACAAATCTCCAGTCATGTGCCTTGAACATCCACTATCCAAATACCAGAGATTTTTCTTCCTGATTGGATGATGAACTAGATTCTTCATCTTCATGGTTGGCCATTAATGCTAGATTGATATATTCTTCAGAATCACTATCTTCAGCCGCCCAGTCCTTCTCATCAGTGACAAAAGCCTTTTCTTTCTGTTTTAAAAGGTCAAAGTATTTTTTCTTATAGTCAATACCCTCATATGACTTTGCCTTTTCTTGTTTTGGCTTCCTGCACTCATTTGAGAAATGACCAGCCAATCCACAGTTAAAACATTTGAATTTAGATCTATCAACCAAATTTTTATTTTGATTGTTGCTTCTAAACTGGGATCCAGGCCTTTGAGCATATGGATTCTTCTTGAATTTTAGCTTTGAAAATTTCCTTGATAGAAATGCAAGGTGCTCATCAATCTCATCCAAATCATCCTGAGAGCATGTTTCATCTTCTTCACACTTGCTCTTTCCTTTTCTCTTGAATGATTCTTCAACAGCATCACCAACCATCATGACAGACTCTTCTTCATAGCCATTTTCTTTCTTCTCTTCATTTCCCTTGACTACCAAAGCCACAGTTTTCTCTTTTCTTTGATTCTTCTCAATCTCTTCATCTTGTTGGATTTCCAACTCATATGTCTTGAGAATACCATAAAGTTTCTCTAGTGTAAAATCCTTGAAGTCCTGAGATTGTCTAATGGAAACAGTCATTGATTTCCATTCTCTTGGAAGAGATCTAAGAAATTTTAGATTTGTATCCTCAGTTGCATAAACCCTACCATATAGCTTCAGTCCATTTAACAACTTTTGGAATCTGCTATAGGTATCATTGATGGCTTCACCACTCTTAAAATGAAATGATTCATATTTTTGAATTAAGAGTTGCATCTTATTTTTCCTAACTTGTTCAGTTCCTTCACACAGAGTTGGAAGAGTGTCCCATACTTCTTTTGATGAAGTACAGTTTATCACATTATCAAACATATCTTTATCTAGACCATTAAACAAAATGTTCATGGTCTTTTTGTCTTTAAGTACTTCTTTTTCATCCTCTTCTGTGAACTCAGAAATGAGTTTTGGAACATGTCTATCAACTGTAGGAGTTCCATCAGGGTTTACACCTGTGACTAGCTTCATGGGAACATGAGGACCTTTCTCTATGCAGTGAACATAGGAAGGGTCAAGAGAAAGAAGATGCAGATGCATTTTTACCTTCCATGGAAAATATTCATCTTTCTCTAAAACTGGAATCTTCACACCTGAATCTTTCTGGCCCATATTGACTGTTCTTGATCTTTAAACTTTCTGTATGTTGAAAGCCTGCTCTGATACCAATTGTTATTCCTTAGAACAATGTCAATATTTGTAGAAGGGGGGTTGAATACAAATATTAAAACTTTTTGTGTATTCTAATATTTGTTCTTGATGTTTGATAGAATAAGAGAATAAGTTCGAACAAATTAATGCTGAAAAATAAAACTGAACAAAGAGATTTAAAATTATTGATGGATTGGTTTTTCCATCAATATGTATTTTTGCTCAATGCTCCTAGGCTAGAAGAAACCTAATTTCGTTTTTACAAGATTAGAAAACAAATCAACTGTTCTTACAAATGTGCTCTCAAGCTTGAACAGTTGATTAAGAAATATTGTCTAACTTGTATGTTTTCTAATAATGCTACTACACTTGTTTATATATCACAAGTGTACTTTTACAATACCTATTCTAGGATTGTTTCTACCTGCTTTCCTTTTACCTTTTTCTATTTTACAAAAAGGTTTGAAAGACAGCTTCTGATTGAGTCTTCACAGTCACTATAGACTGTCTTCCATAGGTGTGCTTTTGTTCTCTGGATCTTCAACAGATATTCTTTCTGTGTTGTCACACTCAATTGATAATTTGCTGTTAAGCATATCAATTGATCCATTCTTTAATCCATCAACTGATGTACTTCTTCGATTGATCTTTCTATCCATCGATTGATAAAAGATGGCTTATCGATTGATAGATTTTATCAATCGATATATCAATCGATGGGTCTTCACATCAGTTGATGGTCTTCAATGCTTGACTTGGCTTCTTCGATTGATCCTTCATCCATCGATGCTTCAATATCAATTAATCATCCTTCACTTGTGTAATTTCCTGTCTTCACATAATTACAATTTAACAGTTTAATTTACACATCAATTGATGATCTATATCAATCGACTCTAACATCAATTGATGAACAAAATATCAATTGATTTACACCTTATCGATTGAAATAAACTTAGAACACCTATGCTACAATCCAAATTATCAGTTGATTCATATAAACACTTCAACTGATAAATGGTTTCCTGATCAATTGATATTTATAACTTTCATATCAATTGATCAGTTACATCAAATAAAATTTCTATGATTCTAAGATTAATGTTATCATCAAATCACATGTAGATTCCTAACAACTAGCTACTTTTCACAGCCTTCCTTTTTGAACTGACTAGTCCTGGAGATATCTTTGTCTTGATATATTCCTTGGATGCTGTGTTGCCTTGAAAGTCTTCACAATCCTGACAGGACTGTCTTCCAATGATTCAGTTTCTACACTGTTCCCGTAATTCTTGGCTTTGGCTAAATAGGGAAACTTTAATCAACTGATAAATGCTGTTAAGCTTATCAGTTGATCCTCCTTTGCTTATCCATCGATGGATAGGATATCTGTTGATCAGTTGATGTGTCGATGGATAATTGAGTTATCCATCGACTCCTTATCCATTGATGGTTCTTTATCAATTGATGATTGGTATCCATTGATAGCCTTCATCCGTTGAGTAGTGTCTTCATCCATCGACTTCAATATCAGTTGATCACTTCACTTGTGAGAATTCTGACTTGGGATATTAACAGTTGATCAGCCATTCATCACATCTGTTGAGAAGCTAAAGATTGAAGTCAGTAAAATCAGTCGACTACTTCATAGCATCCATCGAGGCAATACAATCAATTGATAATGAAACTTGAATCAAATGTTACAATCCAGTTTATCAGTTGATAAACAAGCTTCAACTGATAACTGGTTTTCTAGTCAATGGATATTTATAAGTCATATCCATCGACTAGTTACAAAGAAATTTTAAGTCCCTATTGTAATTCTA
The DNA here is from genome assembly GCA_028671895.1 of Oenanthe sinensis. Taxonomy (NCBI): domain Eukaryota; kingdom Viridiplantae; phylum Streptophyta; class Magnoliopsida; order Apiales; family Apiaceae; genus Oenanthe; species Oenanthe sinensis. The sequence continues at coordinate 26,956,909 of CM053814.1, forward strand.
AGAAATTTGTTATCATCAAAACTTATAATTCCTAACAATCTCCATCTATTTATGACTGTGTAAAACATTCATAAATCTTCTGTTGATGATAACAAAACTTCTGAACTATGACGCCCCCAGATCCGGGGTCAGGGATCCGGGTCATCACGGTCCAATATCCATCACAATAACATCACTCACCTGCTTTAACCATTATAATAACCAAACATAAAAGCAGTGACCCCAAACCAAATACACAACTCAAACTTAAAATAGTAATAGTTATTACAAACCAATGTATCCTCAGGATCTCACACTACTAATATAACTTCCACATGATGTTACATTAGAAGTAAACATTAATCCAAGATCTACTGTCACATTACATATTTTTTAATAAGTCTAGGATTCTAATCTGGAAACCCGCCTTTCTTGCACCATTTATCGAAGTCCTGAACCTGACTAGCTCAAGCTCGAATCTTTTTGTTCCTTAACATAATACTTGAGGTAGACAATTCATAGTCATCTCTTTCTGCAAGATATAAGATTTACAAAAAGCAAGAATGAGCCAAAGAATGCTCAGCAAGTTATTTATTAGAATATTTCAAGGAAAAAGGTGATAGCCATAATTATCCCAGCTGGATATTCCACCATAAGAGTATACAACTTTCAATATGAGTGAAGATGTATAACCAATTATATCTCGACAATAACAGAAGCAAAGTTCACGAGACAAGAAGATATTCACGATAATAACGTAGTTCAAGTTACTGCGATACCACAATTTAAATTCACAATATGGGGAACAACAGAATCGACAATTTAGCACAATGGCATCAACCACAGAGTACCATTTATTCGAGCATCAATAAGAAGGCAGTTCAAGATACTGCAAAAAGAATCAATAAAAGCTCAACAGTTCTCATTCACACTATCGTTAGTGTAGGACCAATGAAACTGATATATGCGAATAAAACAATACTCAAAGCAATCAACAAACTCAGAGTGGATTACATTCCCCGTTAACACTATCGGGAACTCAGCACCTAGGCTTTCGTTACAGTGCAACGTCAAATTCCAATTGGAAGAAACGGGATTAACTGGAAATTTTTCAACGCCTTATTGTACTCGATGATCAGTCGCATGTACAATCAACATCTCGTCATTTTCTCTACTAGTAGAAGGACAACCCCTTATCGGGACGTCACCCTAGGCAACTCATGGGCCTTTAGTTTACGGCTGGGTCGTGCGTCCCCGACCTCTTACGCAACTTTTACTCCTGTCCCTGATGAATACTTAAACATTCATCAAACCTAGAAGGAAAATTAAACAAGCCTTCTAGAACAACAACAATCCACTCTAGGATTTCAATCAACTGTTAAGGAAGGGAATTCAATACCACCTTCCAGAACAATAACAATCCATCATAGGATTTCATCAACAGATAAGGAAGGGAATTTAATATGACCTTCCAAAACAACAACAATCCACTCTAGGATTTCAATCAACAGATAAGGAAGGGAATTTAATATAACCTTCCAGAACAACAACAATCCACTCTAGGATTTCAATCAACAGATAAGGAAGGGAATTTAATACAACCTTCCAGGACAACAACAATCCATCATAGGATTTCATCCATAGATAAGGAAGGGAATTTAATACAACCTTCCAAAACAACAACAATCCACTCTAGGATTTCAATCAACAGATAAGGAAGGGAATTTAATACAACCTCCCAGAACAACACAACAATCCATCACAGGATTTCAATCGACAGATAAGGAAGGGAATTTAATACAACCTTCCAGAACAACACAACAACCTATTGTAAGATTTCAATATCTGACAATAGCTTAGCTCCCGAAACGAGGTGAGAGTATTCTCGAAACATCTGGGTTGACTCTCAGTCAACGAATTTAACAAGACATAAACCCCTGAATCAATGAGACTCAAGAACGCGACCGGGGAGCCACGAATACGAGTGAAAATAGACTCCACAAAATATTACATTTTTGGAGTAAGATAATGGGATAAAGGCACCAATACAACTGGGAGGAATATTGGAGCCGGACGTTACCTCCCTAACCTGGAGTTATCGACTCAGAATGAATACAAAATATCCGAGTCATCGCTCACTATTTATTATTTAATGAAAATAATAATTTAGGAATTTTAGACAACTCCAGAATGTTTTTAAAGAACAATTAAATATTTTATTAATATTTAGGAGGCCCAGAATAGTCCTCGAAAAATATTAAAAGGATTTAAAAGAATTCAAATATTTAATTCAAATATAATCAGGATATCGACTCAGAATGAATACAAAATATCCGAGTCATCGCTCACTATTTATTATTTAATGAAAATAATAATTTAGGAATTTTAGACAACTCCAGAATGTTTTTAAAGAACAATTAAATATTTTATTAATATTTAGGAGGCCCAGAATAGTCCTCGAAAAATATTAAAAGGATTTAAAAGAATTCAAATATTTAATTCAAATATAATCAGGATTATTTAATATTTAAATAATCTTAAATGATTCAACATATTTAAATAATATTTAATCAATATTAAATAATATTTAAATAAACCAAAACGAGTTGAAAGTATTTAATCAGTAGTTAAATACTTTTAAATGTCCCAAAATATTTAAATAATATTTAATCAATATTAAATAATATTTAAATGATTTCAAATGCCCTGAAAGTATTTAATTAACCTTTAAACACTTTCTATATTCTTTAAATAATATTTAATAAACTAAATATTATTTAAAACATTGAACCTCGACTAACCGTCGAGACACACTAGACTACTCCCGGTCGACCATCGAGCACCAAAAAGATGTACTCGACACCAGATTCAGTTATACAACACTGAAAACAAACGTCCTCTAACTTTTTAAGAAGTTCAGAGGCATCTCAAACTAGGTTGAAAAGATCTCATTCTACTCACAAGAAACAATCTTAAATAACCTTCGCATGCTTATGTCATACATCAGAATAAAAGTGACAAGCGTCAGATACTTGCATACTCTAACTTTTCGAGAAGTTCAGAGTAGCAGAAGAATCAAGTTATAAATGAACCAGACAGTTCAAGGTGAAATGCCGACGTGCATTTTCAACAACAACAATGAACTAAGTAGTTCCAAACACAACAAAATGCATAATCGAAGAATTTATCATCAAGTCAAAGATTTCAAGAATTTTGGCATCACCGTGAATTAATAATATTCTGATATGGAATAAAACGATGGAGTCGGAAACTTACCTGTATGTTCCCGTGGAAGTAAGCTCCTTCCTGGCTTCGTCCGAGTATCTACGAATCGGAAACAAAACACGCTTAGCTATACGAGCATATCTTAATCGCTCTATTAAACATACTCGTATAACTACCTTTACATTTCTAAACAACACACAATAAACAAGTCCATTAGTTTATAGCATTCTTATGTCATCACATGACATCTTTCGTTGACGTTTCGTTTTCTAGTTTAGCCTCAAATGTCGTTTCATAATAAGGAATAGCTAGGACTAAAACATTAGCATTTCCCTTAACTTTTCATTTGCACCACTTGGATTCAAACATTTTTCATAAATCAGGTTTTAGTCTTTTTAACCCAATTCTTCTTTCCAAGTCTTCACATATGTGCCTACTATTTAAAATAAAAGGCTCAAGATTTATGGAGTAGCTTAACTAGGCTGATCACCTACTCCAAGTCAGTCAAAAACAGAGCAGCTGAGTTTTCTGCCTAACCTGACTATTTTGGCCATAACTTTTAGCTCATAACTCCGTTTGACGCAAAATTAGCGCGTAAACGATCTAGAGACCGATATCTATCCAACCATATAAAGAACTCATCAATCAAGGTAGGGTAGACCCTTCGTGTTTTATGAACAGTTGGTAGGCAGAAATAATTTTGCATGGTTCCGTTTGTACGCTCATCGTTTACCTCATTTTAACCTTCTCCAAATCAACCAAACAACCTCCATAAATTTTATACCACTACTTGGGAATGTACTCAAGACATCCCAAGCCCAAACACAATTTATTAATACTCCAAACATTGCCAATAAATCATAGAAATCAGCCAATAATTCAATCATGTTCTTACAAGCTAGTGTTTAACTACTCATAACTCTTTTAATCAAAGCTCAAAAATTACTAATCTTTGCAAACTTCTAGTAAAGAGATTTATGAACAACTTTCATCATTTGACCCACATCAATTAAGGTCTTTAACCTTTCCAAAACAATTCTCCAAAATAGGACAACCAATTCAAAAACATAAAATGTTACTGCGCACCCTTTACTCAAACATTTTTAATAAATTGAAACATAATCATTTTAATACCAAATTTTGCAGAAATATCCTTGGATATCTGAAAAAGCTCTCATAAAAATTTCATCTCAAAATAATTTTATTCAAGCCAAAAACGAACTGAACAACTCTAAAAACCGAACACAGAAAACACTGCTCCGCGCTACTTTGCTAAAACACTCATAACTTTTTACTCGTTTATCCAAACGACACAGGGTTTGCGCGTAAATAAACTAGAAACTAAATAGAACAACTTTCATCAAAACATCAATCGAAGAAAATAATGAAACTGGTCCGAATCAGTGCTTCAAAACAGGGCAGTAGCTAGCTTAAACTGAAACCATAGTTGTAAGGAAAGAGTTTATACCTCTTTAGTCAAACCCATCAAGAATCAAGCAACCAAGCATTCTCTCCCTCCACTTTTCCTCTTCAATCAGCTGGAATGGAAAGGGAAAGTAGCTTGCTAACATCCTTTCTCTTCTTCCTCTTTCTTTCTTCATCTCTTCTCTCTTTGATTTCTAGACCATAACTTTCCAAAATCTGAAACTATCAGTTCATACAAACCAAGAAACGAACTAGAGAAGATAGGAGGTGAGGAGAGTGCTTACACTAGATGCATAGAGCTCGAGATAAGCTTCGTTTTGAGTGATAGAACGCGCCAAACCGCCAAGGAAATCTCAAGATACAAGCTTTTTCTTCTTCCCCATTTTCATCTCATTTCCTACTCGGGATTTCATGTCCAAATAAAAGAAATGGAAGTGTTTTGGTGGAAATAGGTGCTGATGTGTGTATATGTATAATTAGTTATTTAGTCTTGGCTTTTAACAAGTAAAAAGGTCAAGTCAACATTGGCTTCTTTGACTTTGATCAATACTACTTGCTAGCTTTCTCTTTATATAACTAAGGCAAGTATTTCCATTCCTTTTCTTTTTAACAAAAATCGGTTCCTATATATATATACAAGGTAGTGTTTTGATCTTCGTCTCCGTAGCGATTCACGACAACGCAATTAACCGCTAACTCGTTCCGGGAGTTCTAATAAAATTATCCTCCACCAAAATCACTACTCACTAAATATTAGTCGATACGTACTATTTTATAAACTTTACCCTATTTATTCCAAGGGTTCGGATGCGACTCGCCGGATAAAATATTAAGAGAAAGTACTTCGTATTTTACGTATACTCACTTAAAAATACAAGCCATGAAATATTCTCAAATTACCCGTCTCTGAATTCTGACGAGTCCTACTACGATGATATATTCTCTAGGTTAATAACATAGCTTCAAAACTAATTTCTGAGGAAAGAAATACTCTTTCACATTAAAATACGACTTCATATCTTAAGTTCCTTATGACAATATAACCATAAAATCGTTTATTCATAAAACGAAAAAATTTTATCCAAAAATCTTAATAACCCCAAGTGTCAAAATTTCGGGTTATTACAGTCTCCCCTCCTTAAAAGGATTCCGTCCTCGGAATTCATACGAGAACAACCGCGGTTACTATTTTCACACCTCGCTTTCTCATTTCTAGGTTGAGGCTCCAACCTTCTTGGTTTCGTACAACCTCCTCAACATTATTACTTCACTTTTCACCATTTGCTCTATTCAGTCGATGATATCTATAATTTCGTATTTTAACGCATGCTTAAAGTCGACGCTATAATTTCGTAGCACTCGCGTATGATACGCACGATTGATTCCTTAAAATTGGGAAAGAACGCCACTTCATATACACCTTCTTAATATACCCCAAGACCTTGATGGATTTAACACTCCTCGAGCTTAATTTCTCATTCTTACTAAATCTCGTTAATCCGACGTATATAAAATTATTTCTACTACGTTGCTTCCGTGTACAAGCAATCCCTCAAAAGATATGTAATTATTAATTACAAGATTCACCTTTCATCATCTAGTACTTACCATATCAGGACAATTACTCATATTTGTCCTTTATTTTCCTCAAACTTTCTTCACCACTTACTATATGTTTTCCAATTTAAATTCATTTTACCCAAATTCATTCTTATAGAATCTGTCATCCAACCTCTTTTCTCTTAAGATTTTCCAAGGCTATATACATTTCTCCCTTCGGGTTCTTCATCAGTAATCTTTGGGCAAATCAAAATATCCACTATGAAGACTTCGACAACTTGTCCCATTATTTCTTAACATTCCAATCAAATCCTTAAAAGGTACAGGTGCATTCATTAATATAACCTACCACATCAAAAACTCATACTGTCCTTATCGCGTTCTCAATGCCATCCTTGGCATATTATCTAGGTAATTCTTTAGTTGGTGATAACCCATCCTCAACATATCTTCTCCAGTAGACTACTTTCTTCGAGTGGTCTATCCATATTATGGATATCCAATATTGATTGCTAAATTAATCAATTCACTCAATCCATTCTCACCAATGTATGCGCAGTCTCACACCGCTATCCGTTTCCTTTACAAACAACCCATGTGCACCTCATAGTAACACTTTCAATCTTATGATACCTTTATATATAATAGTCTTTATAACTGAGGGACTAACCCGCTTACGCTGACAGGTGCCATCTTCTAAGATGCCTCCAATGTTGAAGTTGCTCATAACACTAGGTCAATGATAAATGACGTGATCTCTAATGGTGGTAACCCCAAAATATCACTAAGGGTTACTTTTCCCAACTCTTTAACTACTCTCCTTATTGAATAGTTCCTTTTTCATATCCATTACCGGTGCCCCATAACTTAGCATCCAACGCGTAATACACTTTTTATTCAAATCTTAATTTAAACCTTCTCAATTTATCTCTCCATATTTAAAACATGTCATCCCTTCTTTTAGGGCAATCATTAACGTAACATCTGGACTTTATAATTATAGCTTCTTGCTGTCCATTTCACATATTCTCCCATGTCAGATTCACTGTTTAGTAAGTGAGGTCTCGATTGGCTAGGGTGATCCATAATTAACAGTACGCCAACCCGCTCATATTTCTTAATTCACTGTTCTTCCAGAAGTAGAACTCTGGTTCCTTGTTAAAAGTTCATGGTATTACCATATATGTAGCCACTTCATTTTCATATTCTGTCTTAGTTGATTATTTCCATCACTGTGACTTTATTCTCAATTCACTACTTTTGGGACAATCTTGGCACTTCCCATAGACTTTGATTCATGATCTGAAACACTCTTGTTTCAGGTCTAGAACTTTAATTACATCTGAATTTCCAGATACTTAGGAAACAGTTGCATAATGCAAGAAATAGCTATGGCTAAAGAATTCTTTGTTCAACAAAGTTCATAAGAATTCTTGCTGAATCAACGACCTTATTAGGCCTCGACCAAATACTTTTCAGATATTTAGGATTATCAATGACTACTCGGACCGCTGTCTAGTCCAGACTTCCACTATTAAAACAAATAACTTCATACCAGCATTCATGCCATATCTCATTTATTATGGTTAATCCAACCACCGCATTTGCAATGTGGCGGTCACTTCTATCCCAAGGCTTACTTTAATCCAACATCCTTAATATATTCAAGAATTATATCAAGTACGTATCTCATCTCTTTGTTGCGACTCTACATTGTATGCATACCATACATCATTTAAATTAAGGCTTTACTTTTTACTCTCAGAGAATCCTTAACAGAATCCTCAATATTCCTCATATATAGATGGTTATATTCTTTAAGCCATACTACTCCATTTTACCCTGAAACATTCCATTTACACGTCTTCTTATTTCTAAATTTCATTAAACTAATGGGAACATATTTTCCACAGAAAATTGGGCATGACCTATTCATATGTCGGACTATGCCCGGTGTAAAACACCTCAATTATAATCCCAAAACATTCACAGTTCCCAAACATCAACATCTCATCAATCACTTATAACATAATGTATACCAAAAGGGGAAATAACTATGAGTCACTATATCTATATACATACTCTCGAGTATCTACAAGTTAGTCAACAACAATATCAATGGTCAATATCATGGACCATCGATCGCATTCGCTCCATAATTCTCAAGCTCTCATTCTCAATCATAAATCCTCTTACTCAAATGAGTCTCCTCGGCTAGTGTCCGACATCTTTGTAAGGAAAGTTCTTATTATCTTTCCTAACTATCCTTATATGAGTATATTAGTCTCATAATATAAATCACTGCTACATCTGATAGCCCGATTATGAACTCGATCTGAGCTCACCCTTTCTTAATCTTATCCAAACATAACTCTTAACTCTCTCATTCCTCAGTACTATAACCTAGAGCTCTGATACCATCTCTGTGACGCCCCCAGATCCGGGGTCAGGGATCCGGGTCATCACGGTCCAATATCCATCACAATAACATCACTCACCTGCTTTAACCATTATAATAACCAAACATAAAAGCAGTGACCCCAAACCAAATACACAACTCAAGTTATAGTCTCAGGAAACGAACTTAAAATAGTAATAGTTATTACAAACCAATGTATCCTCAGGATCTCACACTACTAATATAACTTCCACATGATGTTACATTAGAAGTAAACATTAATCCAAGATCTACTGTCACATTACATATTTTTCAATAAGTCTAGGATTCTAATCTGGAAACCCGCCTTTCTTGCACCATTTATCGAAGTCCTGAACCTGACTAGCTCAAGCTCGAATCTTTTTGTTCCTTAACATAATACTCGAGGTAGACAATTCATAGTCATCTCTTTCTGCAAGATATAAGATTTACAAAAAGCAAGAATGAGCCAAAGAATGCTCAGCAAGTTATTTATCAGAATATTTCAAGGAAAAAGGTGATAGCCATAATTATCCCAGCTGGATATTCCACCATAACAGTATACAACTTTCAATATGAGTGAAGATGTATAACCAATTATATCTCGACAATAACAGAAGCAAAGTTCACGAGACAAGAAGATATTCACGATAATAACGTAGTTCAAGTTACTGCGATACCACAATTTAAATTCACAATATGGGGAACAACAGAATCGACAATTTAGCACAATGGCATCAACCACAGAGTACCATTTATTCGAGCATCAATAAGAAGGCAGTTCAAGATACTGCAAAAAGAATCAATAAAAGCTCAACAGTTCTCATTCACACTATCGTTAGTGTAGGACCAATGAAACTGATATATGCGAATAAAACAATACTCAAAGCAATCAACAAACTCAGAGTGGATTACATTCCCCGTTAACACTATCGGGAACTCAGCACCTAGGCTTTCGTTACAGTGCAACGTCAAATTCCAATTGGAAGAAACGGGATTAACTGGAGATTTTTCAATGCCTTATTGTACTCGATGATCAGTCGCATGTACAATCGACATCTCGTTATTTTCTCTACTAGTAGAAGGACAACCCCTTATCGGGACGTCACCCTAGGCAACTCATGGGCTTTTAGTTTACGGCTGCGTCGTGCGTCCCCGACCTCTTACGCAACTTTTACTCCAGTCCCTGATGAATACTTAAACATTCATCAAACCTAGAAGGAAAATTAAACAAGCCTTCTAGAACAACAACAATCCACTCTAGGATTTCAATCAACTGTTAAGGAAGGGAATTCAATACCACCTTCCAGAACAACAACAATCCATCATAGGATTTCATCAACAGATAAGGAAGGGAATTTAATACGACCTTCCAAAACAACAACAATCCACTCTAGGATTTCAATCAACAGATAAGGAAGGGAATTTAATACAACCTTCCAGAACAACAACAATCCACTCTAGGATTTCAATCAACAGATAAGGAAGGGAATTTAATACAACCTTCCAGAAAAACAACAATCCATCATAGGATTTCATCCATAGATAAGGAAGGGAATTTAATACAACCTTCCAAAACAACAACAATCCACTCTAGGATTTCAATCAACAGATAAGGAAGGGAATTTAATACAACCTCCCAGAACAACACAACAATCCATCACAGGATTTCAATCGACAGATAAGGAAGGGAATTTAATACAACCTTCCAGAACAACACAACAACCTATTGTAAGATTTCAATATCTGACAATAGCTTAGCTCCCGAAACGAGGTGGGAGTATTCTCGAAACATCTGGGTTGACTCTCAGTCAACGAATTTAACAAGACAGAAACCCCTGAATCAAGGAGACTCAAGAACGCGACCGGGGAGCCACGAATACGAGTGAAAATAGACTCCACAAAATATTACATTTTTGGAGTAAGATAATGGGTCATAAAGGCACCCATACAACTGGGAGGAATATTGGAGCCGGACGTTACCTCCCTAACCTGGAGTTATCGACTCAGAATGAATACAAAATATCCGAGTCATCGCTCACTATTTATTATTTAATGAAAATAATAATTTAGGAATTTTAGACAACTCCAGAATGTTTTTAAAGAACAATTAAATATTTTATTAATATTTAGGAGGCCCAGAATAGTCCTCGAAAAATATTAAAAGGATTTAAAAGAATTAAAATATTTAATCCAAATATAATCAGGATTATTTAATATTTAAATAATCTTAAATGATTCAACATATTTAAATAATATTTAATCAATATTAAATAATATTTAAATAAACCAAAACGAGTTGAAAGTATTTAATCAGTAGTTAAATACTTTTAAATGTCCCAAAATATTTAAATAATATTTAATCAATATTAAATAATATTTAAATGATTTCAAATGCCCTGAAAGTATTTAATTAACCTTTAAACACTTTCTATATTCTTTAAATAATATTTAATAAACTAAATATTATTTAAAACATTGAACCTCGACTAACCGTCGAGACACACTAGACTACTCCCGGTCGACCATCGAGCACCAAAAAGATGTACTCGACACCAGATTCAGTTATACAACACTGAAAACAAACGTCCTCTAACTTTTTAAGAAGTTCAGAGGCATCTCAAACTAGGTTGAAAAGATCTCATTCTACTCACAAGAAACAATCTTAAATAACCTTCGCATGCTTATGTCATACATCAGAATAAAAGTGACAAGCGTCAGATACTTGCATACTCTAACTTTTCGAGAAGTTCAGAGTAGCAGAAGAATCAAGTTATAAATGAACCAGACATTTCAAGGTGAAATGCCGACGTACATTTTCAACAACAATGAACTAAGTAGTTCCAAACACAACAAAATGCATAATCGAAGAATTTATCATCAAGTCAAAGATTTCAAGAATTTTGGCATCACCGTGAATTAATAATATTCTGATATGGAATAAAACGATGGAGTCGGAAACTTACCTGTATGTTCCCGTGGAAGTAAGCTCCTTCCTGGCTTCGTCCGAGTATCTACGAATCGGAAACAAAACACGCTTAGCTATACGAGCATATCTTAATCGTTCTATTAAACATACTCGTATAACTACCTTTACATTTCTAAACAACACACAATAAACAAGTCCATTAGTTTATAGCATTCTTATGTCATCACATGACATCTTTCGTTGAGGTTTCGTTTTCTAGTTTAGCCTCAAATGTCGTTTCATAATAAGGAATAGCTAGGACTAAAACATTAGCATTTCCCTTAACTTTTCATTTGCACCACTTGGATTCAAACATTTTTCATAAATCAGGTTTTAGTCTTTTTAACCCAATTCTTCTTTCCAAGTCTTCACATATGTTCCTACTATTTAAAATAAAAGGCTCAAGATTTATGGAGTAGCTTAACTAGGCTGATCACCTACTCCAAGTCAGTCAAAAACAGAGCAGCTGAGTTTTCTGCCTAACCTGACTATTTTGGCCATAACTTTTAGCTCATAACTCCGTTTGACGCAAAATTAGCGCGTAAACGATCTAGAAACCGATATCTATCTAACCATATAAAGAACTCATCAATAAAGGTAGGGTAGACCCTTCAGGTTTTATGAACAGTTGGTAAGCAGAAACAATTTTGCATGGTTCCGTTTGTACGCTCATCGTTTACCTCATTTTAACCTTCTCCAAATCAACCAAACAACCTCCATAAATTTTATACCACTACTTGGGAATGTACTCAAGACATCCCAAGCCCAAACACAATTTATTAATACTCCAAACATTGCCAATAAATCATAGAAATCAGCCAACAATTCAATCATGTTCTTACAAGCTAGTGTTCAACTACTCATAACTCTTTTAATCAAAGCTCAAAAATTACTAATCTTTGCAAACTTCTAGTAAAGAGATTTATGAACAACTTTCATCATTTGACCCACATCAATTAAGGTCTTTAACCTTTCCAAAACAATTCTCCAAAACAGGACAACCAATTCAAAAACATAAAATGTTATTGCGCACCCTTTACTCAAACATTTTTAATAAATTGAAACATAATCATTTTAATACCAAATTTTGCAGAAATATCCTTGGATATCTGAAAAAGCTCTCATAAAAATTTCATCTCAAAATAATTTTATTCAAGCCAAAAACGAACTGAACAACTCTAAAAACCGAACACAGAAAACACTGCTCCGCGCTACTTTGCTAAAACACTCATAACTTTTTACTCGTTTATCCAAACGACACAGGGTTTGCGCGTAAATAAACTAGAAACTAAATAGAACAACTTTCATCAAAACATCAATCGAAGAAAATAATGAAACTGGTCCGAATCAGTGCTTCAAAACAGGGCAGTAGCTAGCTTAAACTGAAACCATAGTTGTAAGGAAAGAGTTTATACCTCTTTAGTCAAACCCATCAAGAATCAAGCAACCAAGCATTCTCTCCCTCCACTTTTCCTCTTCAATCAGCTGGAATGGAAAGGGAAAGTAGCTTGCTAACATCCTTTCTCTTCTTCCTCTTTCTTTCTTCATCTCTTCTCTCTTTGATTTCTAGACCATAACTTTCCAAAATCTGAAACTATCAGTTCATACAAACCAAGAAACGAACTAGAGAAGATAGGAGGTGAGGAGAGTGCTTACACTAGTGCATAGAGCTCGAGATAAGCTTCGTTTTGAGTGGTAGAACGCGCCAAACCGCCAAGGAAATCTCAAGATACAAGCTTTTTCTTCTTCCCCATTTTCATCTCATTTCCTACTCGGGATTTCATGTCCAAATAAAAGAAATGGAAGTGTTTTGGTGGAAATAGGTGCTGATGTGTGTATATGTATAATTAGTTATTTAGTCTTGGCTTTTAACAAGTAAAAAGGTCAAGTCAACATTGGCTTCTTTGACTTTGATCAATACTACTTGCTAGCTTTCTCTTTATATAACTAAGGCAAGTATTTCCATTCCTTTTCTTTTTAACAAAAATCGGTTCCTATATATATATACAAGGTAGTGTTTTGATCTTCGTCTCCGTAGCGATTCACGACAACACAATTAACCGCTAACTCGTTCCGGGAGTTCTAATAAAATTATCCTCCACCAAAATCACTACTCACTAAATATTAGTCGATACGTACTATTTTATAAACTTTACCCTATTTATTCCAAGGGTTCGGATGCGACTCGCCGGATAAAATATTAAGAGAAAGTACTTCGTATTTTACGTATACTCACTTAAAAATACAAGCCATGAAATATTCTCAAATTACCCGTCTCTGAATTCTGACGAGTCCTACTACGATGATATATTCTCTAGGTTAATAACATAGCTTCAAAACTAATTTCTGAGGAAAGAAATACTCTTTCACATTAAAATACGACTTCATATCTTAAGTTCCTTATGACAATATAACCATAAAATCGTTTATTCATAAAACGAAAAAATTTTATCCAAAAATCTTAATAACCCCAAGTGTCAAAATTTCGGGTTATTACAGTCTCCCCTCCTTAAAAGGATTCCGTCCTCGGAATTCATACGAGAACAACCGCGGTTACTATTTTCACACCTCGCTTTCTCATTTCTAGGTTGAGGCTCCAACCTTCTTGGTTTCGTACAACCTCCTCAACATTATTACTTCACTTTTCACCATTTGCTCTATTCAGTCGATGATATCTATAATTTCGTATTTAACGCATGCTTAAAGTCGACGCTATAATTTCGTAGCACTCGCGTATGATACGCACGATTGATTCCTTAAAATTGGGAAAGAACGCCACTTCATATACACCTTCTTAATATACCCCAAGACCTTGATGGATTTAACACTCCTCGAGCTTAATTTCTCTTTCTTACTAAATCTCGTTAATCCGACGTATATAAAATTATTTCTACTACGTTGCTTCCGTGTACAAGCAATCCCTCAAAAGATATGTAATTATTAATTACAAGATTCACCTTTCATCATCTAGTACTTACCATATCAGGACAATTACTCATATTTGTCCTTTATTTTCCTCAAACTTTCTTCACCACTTACTATATGTTTTCCAATTTAAATTCATTTTACCCAAAATCATTCTTATAGAATCTGTCATCCAACCTCTTTTCTCTTAAGATTTTCCAAGGCTATATACATTTCTCCCTTCGGGTTCTTCATCAGTAATCTTTGGGCAAATCAAAATATCCACTATGAAGACTTCGACAACTTGTCCCATTATTTCTTAACATTCCAATCAAATCCTTAAAAGGTACAGGTGCATTCATTAATATAACCTACCACATCAAAAACTCATACTGTCCTTATCGCGTTCTCAATGCCATCCTTGGCATATTATCTAGGTAATTCTTTAGTTGGTGATAACCCATCCTCAACATATCTTCTCCAGTAGACTACTTTTTTCGAGTGGTCTATCCATATTATGGATATCCAATATTGATTGCTAAATTAATCAATTCACTCAATCCATTCTCACCAATGTATGCGCAGTCTCACGCCGCTATCCGTTTCCTTTACAAACAACCCATGTGCACCTCATAGTAACACTTTCAATCTTATGATACCTTTATATATAATAGTCTTTATAACTGAGGGACTAACCCGCTTACGCTGACAGGTGCCATCTTCTAAGATGCCTCCAATGTTGAAGTTGCTCATAACACTAGGTCAATGATAAATGACGTGATCTCTAATGGTGGTAACCCCAAAATATCACTAAGGGTTACTTTTCCCAACTCTTTAACTACTCTCCTTATTGAATAGTTCCTTTTTCATATCCATTACCGGTGCCCCATAACTTAGCATCCAACGCGTAATACACTTTTTATTCAAATCTTAATTTAAACCTTCTCAATTTATCTCTCCATATTTAAAACATGTCATCCCTTCTTTTAGGGCAATCATTAACGTAACATCTGGACTTTATAATTATAGCTTCTTGCTGTCCATTTCACATATTCTCCCATGTCAGATTCACTGTTTAGTAAGTGAGGTCTCGATTGGCTAGGGTGATCCATAATTAACAGTACGCCAACCCGCTCATATTTCTTAATTCACTATTCTTCCAGAAGTAGAACTCTGGTTCCTTGTTAAAAGTTCATGGTATTACCATATATGTAGCCACTTCATTTTCATATTCTGTCTTAGTTGATTATTTCCAACACTGTGACTTTATTCTCAATTCACTACTTTTGGGACAATCTTGGCACTTCCCATAGACTTTGATTCATGATCTGAAACACTCTTGTTTCAGGTCTAGAACTTTAATTACATCTGAATTTCCAGATACTTAGGAAACAGTTGCATAATGCAAGAAATAGCTATGGCTAAAGAATTCTTTGTTCAACAAAGTTCATAAGAATTCTTGCTGAATCAACGACCTTATTAGGCCTCGACCAAATACTTTTCAGATATTTAGGATTATCAATGACTACTCGGACCGCTGTCTAGTCCAGAATTCCACTATTAAAACAAATAACTTCATACCAGCATTCATGCCATATCTCATTTATTATGGTTAATCCAACCACCGCATTTGCAATGTGGCGGTCACTTCTATCCCAAGGCTTACTTTAATCCAACATCCTTAATATATTCAAGAATTATATCAAGTACGTATCTCATCTCTTTGTTGCGACTCTACATTGTATGCATACCATACATCATTTAAATTAAGGCTTTACTTTTTACTCTCAGAGAATCCTTAACAGAATCCTCAATATTCCTCATATATAGATGGTTATATTCTTTAAGCCATATTACTCCATTTTACCCTGAAACATTCCATTTACACGTCTTCTTATTTCTAAATTTCATTAAACTAATGGGAACATATTTTCCACAGAAAATTGGGCATGACCTATTCATATGTCGGACTATGCCCGGTGTAAAACACCTCAATTATAATCCCAAAACATTCACAGTTCCCAAACATCAACATCTCATCAATCACTTATAACATAATGTATACCAAAAGGGGAAATAACTATGAGTCACTATATCTATATACATACTCTCGAGTATCTACAAGTTAGTCAACAACAATATCAATGGTCAATATCATGGACCATCGATCGCATTCGCTCCATAATTCTCAAGCTCTCATTCTCAATCATAAATCCTCTTACTCAAATGAGTCTCATCGGCTAGTGTCCGACATCTTTGTAAGGAAAGTTCTTATTATCTTTCCTAACTATCCTTATATAAGTATATTAGTCTCATAATATAAATCACTGCTACATCTGATAGCCCGATTATGAACTCGATCTGAGCTCACCCTTTCTTAATCTTATCCAAACATAACTCTTAACTCTCTCATTCCTCAGTACTATAACCTAGAGCTCTGATACCATCTCTGTGACGCCCCCAGATCCGGGGTCAGGGATCCGGGTCATCACGGTCCAATATTCATCACAATAACATCACTCACCTGCTTTAACCATTATAATAACCAAACATAAAAGCAGTGACCCCAAATCAAATACACAACTCAAGTTATAGTCTCAGGAAACGAACTTAAAATAGTAATAGTTATTACAAACCAATGTATCCTCAGGATCTCACACTACTAATATAACTTCCACATGATGTTACATTAGAAGTAAACATTAATCCAAGATCTACTGTCACATTACATATTTTTCAATAAGTCTAGGATTCTAATCTGGAAACCCGCCTTTCTTGCACCATTTATCGAAGTCCTGAACCTGACTAGCTCAAGCTCGAATCTTTTTGTTCCTTAACATAATACTCGAGGTAGACAATTCATAGTCATCTCTTTCTGTAAGATATAAGATTTACAAAAAGCAAGAATGAGCCAAAGAATGCTCAGCAAGTTATTTATCAGAATATTTCAAGGAAAAAGGTGATAGCCATAATTATCCCAGCTAGATATTCCACCATAACAGTATACAACTTTCAATATGAGTGAAGATGTATAACCAATTATATCTCGACAATAACAGAAGCAAAGTTCACGAGACAAGAAGATATTCACGATAATAACGTAGTTCAAGTTACTGCGATACCACAATTTAAATTCACAATATAGGGAACAACAGAATCGACAATTTAGCACAATGGCATCAACCACAGAGTACCATTTATTCGAGCATCAATAAGAAGGCAGTTCAAGATACTGCAAAAAGAATCAATAAAAGCTCAACAGTTCTCATTCACACTATCGTTAGTGTAGGACCAATTAAACTGATATATGCGAATAAAACAATACTCAAAGCAATCAATAAACTCAGAGTGGATTACATTCCCCGTTAACACTATCGGGAACTCAGCACCTAGGCTTTCGTTACAGTGCAACGTCAAATTCCAATTGGAAGAAACGGGATTAACTGGAAATTTTTCAACGCCTTATTGTACTCGATGATCAGTCGCATGTACAATCAACATCTCGTCATTTTCTCTACTAGTAGAAGGACAACCCCTTATCGGGACGTCACCCTAGGCAACTCATGGGCCTTTAGTTTACGGCTGGGTCGTGCGTCCCAGACCTCTTACGCAACTTTTACTCCAGTCCCTGATGAATACTTAAACATTCATCAAACCTAGAAGGAAAATTAAACAAGCCTTCTAGAACAACAACAATCCACTCTAGGATTTCAATCAACTGTTAAGGAAGGGAATTCAATACCACCTTCCAGAACAACAACAATCCATCATAGGATTTCATCAACAGATAAGGAAGGGAATTTAATATGACCTTCCAAAACAACAACAATCCACTCTAGGATTTCAATCTGTTAGGTCCAAATGTGTTGTAGAGGGGGGGTGAATACAACTTTACAAATTTAAGAAGCAATAAATGCAATGTAATAAATGAACATACTGATTCAAGGAATATATGTTTTATATATATCTTGAAAAGGTTGCTACAACATTCATTACAAAGTACATCAGAAGTAAACAGGGTAGTAAATGATACTAAGCTCGGTGAATATACTCTCTCTCTTTTACAAGTGTTTTTCTCGAAAATATTGCTCTCTATTTAAATAAAACACAAGTACTTCTATTTATACTACTTGTAATCTATGTCCTGTAGACTTCAAAGACTAAGATGTACGTGGGCCAATGTTGTCCACATAAATCTTATCTTATCTTGAAAGCTTGGAAATCTGCCAATTAGATGATGCCATGTGTCATGTTGAAACTGCCCTCCATGTAGAATATCTACTTGAGAATTTCTACTTGGCCATCTCGAATATCTAAGTAGAATTTCTACATAGGAATGTTCTACTTGGCTATCTCGAACATCTAAGTAGAATTTCTACATAGGAATGTTCTACTTGGCTATCTCGAACATCTAAGTAGAATTTCTACATAGGAATGTTCTACTTGGCTATCTAGAACATTTTGCACTTAGAGAAATTCTGGGCTTCAACTTGAAACTTCAATGCAACATCTTGAACTTGTGATTTCTTTATGTCTTCCATATTCTTCAACAAGCTCTTGAACCTGGATCTCTATTACTGACATAAACATGCTATCAATGTCCTGACACTTGATGCAATGGTCTGATTCATAAGTGACTAGTCTTGATAGTGTTTCTGCTTCTTGAATAGATTACTATATTCGATTAGTAATGTGGCTTTCCAAATATTGCTTTCCTTCTTGTTCACTTGAAATCAATTAGTCTTATTGATACTGATTGCTATGATCTTGAATCTTTAGGTTACAAATCACTGAGGCATGAACAACTCTGACTTGAACTTCTTTCAATGATTTCTTCTTTATTTGATCATAGTTAACATGTTGAATTGTATCAATTAACTGTCTTCATTTAGCATTGATTTCTTTGTGGCTTCAAGTTCTTGATTGTCTTCTGGTTAAGTATATTTTCTTTTAGTTGAGTTACATAAGTTATAGTGTTACAAGTTTAGACACTCTGCCTTTCAATCTCCCCCTATTTGATAGTCTAACAATGACATTCAAATTAACAAAGGGATAACTCAACTAAACAATGAGACGAGAAAAAGATAAATAACATTACTATCTTGTTTGAATTACAACTGAAATAAACTTGAAAACAATTCAAAGAGCTAGAATAAATAAGACTTAAGCTAGACAGAAAAATTTGAACTTCGAATTAAAGATCATTTGAGTGATTCCTATCACCTGGATTATTTCAAACCTTTCAGTCAAACTTATATCACCTTATTGGATCCACTCTGATTCACGGTTACAGTATGGTACGTTAGCCTATCTCGCATACCGTGATCAGGTGAATTTTCCTCAAGTGAGTTAAAGCAACCAAAAAGATATGAAGTTTTTCCAACTTCAAGTTCACACCACTCTGACCGTTAATTCTAATTCCGTCTCTTCTTCCTAACTTCTTCAGCTTGGAGCTTCTCTTCCTTCAACCTTTTGCGCCTTTCCTTCCGTTGTTGTTCTTTCTTGTAAACTGGATCATGAAGCTGCTTCCACCTTGCATTCAACAGACTTACCGCTTCCATTTCTAAAGGATTCCTGGGCTCTGGATAAGGATGTCTGAAAAGCCTTCTGAGTTTGTCCACCTCCTGAGTAGTTCTGATCTTTGGAATGTCCTCAAAATTTTTCATTATGAGCTGTGACTTCCAATGAGACTTATCAGCCTTAAACTGACAGTAGATCATTTTAGGGTAGCCCTTAACACGGTTAGTATTGTGGACACTAGCCGCATCTCGCTCCATTCTCTTCTTTTCCACTACTACTTCATATAAGTACTTCAGGAGTCTCTGCTTCTCATCTACATTCTCATTCTCCACTTCGCCCCATTTGAATACTTCTATAACTCTCTCCAGAAAAGCAGCATCTTGAGTCTGCAGCAACCATTTCCTACTCATATGCAACAATGTTTGATTTTGGTCTGCGTCTATGAATGCTAAAGCATCAGCTGTGTCATCATCATATGAGTGTATCCAGTATACACTATCTCTCCCTGGAACACCAACTGCCTCCCTTATTTCTCCTTGTTCCAGAGATCCAGAAGGAAGAGTCAGAGCTTCATCTACATTCTTAACAGCTTGTAGAATATTCCACTTTCTTTCAATTAGCTCCGGCTCAATCTTTACATTGTCTAGAGGGTTTGGAGCAATAATGTCACACTTCCAGATTTCATTGCTCATCTTGAATATGACCCTCTCAATGAACTCCACTGACTTCTCCTTGATGTCAGAAGTGAATCCCTTACTCATCATTTGCCTACAGACAGCTTTTAGGGATTCTACCGGTAGAGCCATTAGATCATTTTCTTCTAAACTAACCCTCTTCATCTTTCCATCAACTACCATCCGGACAACATCAGGATTTGCTGAGAATTCTGGTCCCTTGTCCTCTGCTAGCTGCATTAACTGATCTCTATACAGAATGCTAAGCTCCTCAGCTTGAGAATATTGAATTTTTGTTGCTAGCAAGAACAACTCTGACGCAGATCTTCTCGAGATGAATTGATCATCCACATACAAGAAAGATGTCGGGACTCCTTCCACTAAAGACAAGATGACCTGCCATTCCTTAACCATTGCATTATATCCAACTCTGACTTTTGAGATCAACCTTTTCAAAGCATTTATGTAGTCAACAATCAGTGGATTCTGCAAGTTCAAGTTGTAGAACAAGTCTTCCGCCTCTTTGTTATGAGTTCCTTTTGTACAAACTCCTGATAGAATCTTCCTTGCATCATCCCATTTCTGTCCTATCCTTTTCTTGTCCAGATCTACTTGAGGATCAGCTAACCTTGCAAGCTCATGATCATACTGTTTCTCCTTAAGCTCCGCTTTCTTTTCAAGAAAAACAGCCTCATCCTGCATCATCTTCATTTTATAGAATTGAGCTTGTTCCAAGGCCAGCTGTTGGGCTTCTAGAGTTTCCTTATCAACAGGTATTTCTTCAGGCTGTCCGGAAGACATTCCAGCACCTCCACCTTGTTCCTTCAAAGATCTTCTAATAGCATGTGCTAACGGAACATCCTCCATATCAGAATCTGAATCAAGTACTGCATGTGACTTTTCCTGATGACGACTCAAGTCAATGAATGGCTCTTCTTGTTCAGCCACCACTGCCTTACCCTTCCTCTTTCTTTGAGCCTCCTCATCAATTACTGGCTCATTTTCTTTGACAAGATCAGTCTGTTCTTCAATTTCTTCAATAATTAGCGACTGCTGTCTCGTCTCTTTTCCACTCTCCCCCTTAGGTGAGTTATCCTGGCCATCACCCTTCTCTCCAGATCCACCAGTAGCATAGGAACCACCAAAACCAGAACCCGAGGGTCTAGCTCCACTGGCACCGCCAGCACCACCAGCACCACCAGCATCATCAGTATCAGGGGGAGCCTGAGTAGTTTGATCGTCAAAGCACTCTGGGGGAACAAAGCTCCTAACTGCATACAACATTCTGCTTATCTCCGTTGCCATTGTATGCATTATGCTTTCCACTGCTCCCATCCTATCATAAAGAGTGCTGCCCAAGACACCACCAGCATGGCCCAAGTCATTTACCTTGTTTGCCAAATCATCGAATGCTGTTGCTTGACTTGCCATTCGTGCTGCGTAGTCATCTAGAGCGCGCTTGTTGTCACCAACATGGATCCCTAACTGCCCCATTGACTGTCCAAACTGCTTTATTTCATTTTCCATTGTTGTCATACGAGTGTGAAGATTTTCAAGATTAAGGGACGGTGTTTGGCTTGGGTGTCCTCGCTCTAAAAATCGTTCTGTTACTGTTTGTCGCTCGGTTTCGGGCCTTGAAAATGAAGGTCCCTCACTCCCTAAACGCTCACACACACTCCCTGTCTCACGCTCGTGTATGTCTTCAATAATATTCCTGAAAGTGAAAGCAGTACCTGCAGAAACTGGATAAGTAAAGTGAGTAGCAGTTATGGGATCTGTTTCTGTCATATCCTGAGGTGGAATCTCAGGTTGAGAGGCTGCAGAGTGTTCTAGTACAACATCAGAACCGATCCTCTCTGCAGCATCAGTATGTACCGGTGAAGGTACTTCTGAAGCAATGAAAGCTTCAGGCCTTTCTGAAGCAACAGGCTCTTCAGAAGGCTCCAGATCCTCACCAAGATTCTTAGGTGTAGAATGTGCAAAGGTAGAACCACTCTCGTGAGGTGGAGTGGGTGTGAATGACATTCTAGGTTTGGACTGGGCTGAAGAAGTTACAGTATGTGAAAATTTGGTTTTCTTCCGAATAACTGGCTGCACTTCGGGGTCACTCTCCAAGCTCTCACCTAAATCTACAGATGCCAGCCTTTTAACTCCCGTCAGCAAGGGTGAAATAGAAGAATCAAGAGTTTCAGACTCAGAGTCAGAAATATAGCTCGCACCCTGGGATAGATCCTGCGGGCTAGCAGAATCTTGGGCAATGAAATCAGATTTAGATGAAGAAGTAGCAGTAGTGTGAACAGAGAGTTGCTCTTGTTCATAGAAATTACCTCCTTCATTACCTTGGTCAGCAAAGGGATCAGGATCAGCATGAGGAGTAGTTTGTCTTTCCCTTTGACCATGAGAGTGGCCATCATCATCTTCATCACTGTGAGGCTCTTCAGGAATCCCTTGAAATGCGTCAGCATGTGCAGATGGATTCTGAGCATGTGAAGATACGTGCGAGGTTCCCGCCATAGTAGTAATACCTGCATCATACTGAAGCCACACTTGAATATTAGCAGGAATAATCAGTGCTTTAGTGTGATGTTTATCCTGGTTCGCAATTGTTGTGAGTGACTTGGTGCCCATGCCAAGTGATGCAGATGTTTTACTTGATGCAAATGCCTGTCTTACAGCTAAAGCATTAGTTGGTACTAAATAATTAATGAGCATTTGTAAGAAACGAGGATACCAGCATACAACATTAGTAGTTGCAAGGTTTCTGTTTTCAGATGATCCCATTGTAGCCACTATTTCGGAAAGAACGATTCTTCCATAATTAATGTCCAGTTCACGGGCTAGGGAAACTGCAAAGATCTGTATGGGAATTGGAATCTGATGATAATCTTTTTCGCGGGGCCGAAAACATCTCGTGATGGCCTCGAAAAAGTAATTCCATTCCACCTGGAAGTATTGTTTCTGGATGGCGCCAGCTAAGATCCGTCCAGAAGGAGGATAACATCCAATCTCCTCAAAGAATTTGAGACGATCTGCCGTTGAAGGTTCAGGGTCATAAACATCTTTAACTGGAAATCCCAGAACCCTGTTGAACACTTCCTCCGTTACTTCATATTCCTGACCCGTCAAGGTAAACCTGAAACCATAGGGGGTATTTTTGCTCCCAAAAGTAACCGCACTAGTCCATAATTGCTGTAAAGCATCATGGACTAGTGTTGGTTTAGCAGTAAAAGCAACACTAGCCTTGGAGTACAAATTAAGAAATCGTATCCAAAACTTGAAGCGCGGGAGATGATCACCAATTTCCGTACTAATGTTATAAAAATTATTTTTCGCAAGAATAAATTGGTGAGCCATTTGTAAAATAATTTTCCTTGAGTTAATGTGATATTTTGAAAAGAAACAAGTAACGTAAATACGTAAGGAAAAAAATGTAATCTAATTAATTCCTTTTAGAGAATCGAGAAGATGAACAGCCGATTTGAACTAAACTACGGAATTAATTATAATCAAAATCAAAACAACCAAAATCCAGTCCAGTAAATAATGCAACCCCAAATCAGTGATATAAAAACTAAACTGTGTTTGTAAATAACCGTGATAGTTGTGTGTATATGTGTGAATATGACAAACTGAACAGATGAACAGACGGGTCCAAATACACAATAATCAGGGCAAACAGAGAATAGTAAATATAAAACGGGCAGCAGTTCGAGATATGTAAGAGTTTTAACACAACTCGAATGAACAGGGCAATGACTGTTTGAAATCGCAGGGAGGGAGGGTGGGGGCTGTAAAAATTTAGGGTTAAAACAATTAGGTAAAAGTGAAAAGAAAGACGGGTTAATGTTGTATATATAGGCATATATGTGCAAAGACGAGAATATCCCTGTGAAAAAGGAAAAAAAAACATTAAGTACATACAGGGGAACATCAAGTCGAACACTATCTCGAACATCTAAGTCGAAATTCGAGATGAGTTTCGAGATAGTAGCTATCTCGAACATCAAGTCGAATATTCGAGATAAAGTTCGAGATGACACTAACTCGAACAAATTATCACTTGATCAATTAATACAGCTGAATAAACCCACCAGGGAATCCTATCTCGAATATTAAGACAAAATTCCAAAGAAAATGAGTAAAATTTCAAGTACAAACCTGGGAATACTATCTCGAACATCAAGTCGAATATTCGAGATAATGTTCGAGATGGGACTCAAGTCGAACATCAAGTCGAATATTCGAGATAATGTTCGAGATGGGACTCAAGTCGAACATCAAGTCGAATATTCGAGATAATGTTCGAGATGGGACTCAAGTCGAACATCAAGTCGAATATTCGAGATAATGTTCGAGATGGGACTCAAGTCGAATATCAAGTCGAATATTCGAGATAATGTTCGAGATGGGACTCAAGTCGAACATCAAGTCGAATATTCGAGATAATGTTCGAGATGGGACTCAAGTCGAACATCAAGTCGAATATTCGAGTTGGAAAAAAAATTTCGAATATTCTTCCCAGACTCAGAATGTTCAAAATTTTTAATTTTGAAGATAGTCATAATAATTTGGCAATTTTTGCAATAAAAACAACAATTAAAATTTTGCCAAATTATTATAAATATCAATCCAAGGAATTTTAATAAAGCAAACAATTAAAAACATTCCTGGACAATTCTAAGGCCTTTAAATTAATAAAAATTACATGAAAAAAAAAACTGAAAGGAATATGAATTAACTCCCCCTATGTTCATGCAATCTAACCAGCATAAATTCAAAGATTTAACCAATAATTACACATAAAGAACAATGAATTTATGTAAAATAACACAACATGCATCCTAAAATACTCATTACTTAACCATTTTAAAGTCTAAGTCCATAATGATTAATTAGCATGCAGAAGTGATATTTTGAGCAATTGTAGAGATTATTTACATATGTTTTCAACTTTGTATCAATAAAACAGGGAAATGACAAGACTAAAAACATATGTACATGTTTAAAACTGGAATTTTACAGATAGGAGAAATCATTAACTTGTGTTAAGCATCCCCAATTCACCAACCAACCTTGTGAATGTTACTTCATCAAGAGGTTTAGTGAATATATCTGCAATTTGTTGCATTGTGGGCACAAAATGTAGCTCCACAGTCCCCTCCTCGACATGTTCTCTAATGAAATGATACCTGATATCTATATGCTTGGTTCTTGAGTGGTCTACAGGATTGTTGGTCATGGCAATGGCACTTGTGTTGTCACACATGATTGGAATCTTTTTGTGCTCCATGCCATAATCTTTCAATTGGTTCCTCATCCACAGTATTTGAGCTACACAGCTTCCAGCAGCAATGTACTCAGCTTCAGCAGTAGAAGTAGATACTGTGTGTTGCTTTTTGCTTTGCCAGGACACCAATCTTCTGCCAAGAAATTGACATGCACCAGATGTGCTTTTTCTATCAATCCTGCAACCTGCATAATCTGAATCCGAATAGCCAATTAGATTAAAACCTGTATCTCTTGGGTACCAAATCCCTAGATTTGATGTTCCCTTGAGATACCTAAAGATTCGTTTGACGGCTATGAGATGTGATTCTCTAGGATCCACTTGGAACCTTGCACACAAACAAGTTGCGAACATAATATCGGGTCTACTTGCAGTTAAATAGAGGAGTGAGCCAATCATACCTCGATAGCTTGTGATGTCAACTGGTTTACCTGATTTGTCTTCATCAAGCTTCGTGGCTGTTGCCATGGGAGTCTTAGCTGTTGATGCATCTTCTAGATTATACTTCTTGAGTAAATCTTTGATGTACTTGGACTGACAGATAAGGATTCCATCTTTTCTTTGACTGATCTGTAATCCAAGGAAGAAGGACAGCTCTCCCATCATGCTCATCTCATACTTATCCTGCATTAACTTGGCAAATTTCTCGCACAAGCGCTCATTAGATGACCCAAAAATAATATCGTCCACATAGACTTGAACAAGTATTAAATCACTTTTTACATTTTTATAGAACAATGTTTTATCAATTACTCCCCTAGTAAAACCACTTGCAATTAAGAACAAGGATAGGGTTTCATACCATCGTCTTGGGGATTGTTTGAGGCCATAGACAGCTTTGAAGAGAAGGTACACAAAATCTACAAGCTCTGGATCAACAAAGCCAGGTGGCTGTTCCAGATATACTTCTTCTTCTAGCTCTCCATTCAGGAAGGCACTTTTCACATCCATCTGAAAAACCTTGAAGTTCTTGTGTGCTGCAAAGGCCAAGAACATCCTGACTGCCTCAAGTCTTGCAACTGGAGCATAGGTCTCATCATAATCAATACCTTCTTTTTGAGAATAACCCTTCGCTACCAAACGAGCCTTGTTTCGCGTTACAAGTCCGTCTTCATCCAGTTTATTTCTGAATACCCACTTAGTTCCAATTACTGATTTGTTCTTCGGTCGGGGTACCAGCCTCCAAACTTTCTGCCTTTCAAACTGATTGAGCTCTTCTTGCATTGCAATTACCCAATCAGCATCACCAAGAGCTTCTTCTATTTCTTTAGGTTCAAGCTTGGATAAGAACCCAGAATATAAGCAAATATTAGCCATGTCAGCTCTTGCAGTTCTTCTAGTAGTCACACCAGCATCTGGATCACCAATTATTAATTCAAACGGATGGTCTCTACTCCATACTCGTTCTCTTGGAAATTGTCTTGATGATTCAGCTTGACTTTCTGAGTTGTTGTGTTGACTACTTGTGGTATTTCTACTAACTCCCCCTGAGTTAGTGCCAGCTCCTACAGAACTAGTGTCATCTCGTCTTGAGCCTTGAACGCTTGTCCTTGAGCTGCTATTTACTCCCCCTGAGTTGTTGCAGGATCGTGCGGAAGAAGTTTCTTCTGATCTTGTAGGATTCGATTGTTCATTAAGCTCAGATGTTTCTTCACGAACACTTGGAACATTTGAAATGATAACCAACTCAGGTTCATCTTCAAGTTCATCTAAGTCCAGATTCTGAAATTTAAGGGACTCTGGTTCACTAGAATCTTTAGATATTGATGGGAGTTTGGTATCGTCGAATCTGACGTTGTAGCTTTCAGTCACTTTTCGATCATTCTCTAAGAATACCCGATAAGCTGCCACCACATCTGTAGAATAACCAACAAAGATTCCTTCTCGAGCTTTTGCTGCAAATTTTCCTAGATTTTCATTATCTATAAGCACATAGCATTTAGCTCCAAAGACATGAAAGTATTTGATTGTAGGTCTTCTGTTATTCATTAGTTCACATGGTGTCTTTTCTTTATCTTTTATGATCAGGGTTCTATTCTGAGTGTAACACACTGTACTCACTGCTTCGGCCCAAAAGTAAAGAGGAAGTTTTGAATCATACAACAATGTTCTTGCTGCTTCAACCAAAGTTCTGTTCTTCCTTTCAACTACTCCATTTTGCTGTGGAGTTCTCGGGGCTGAGTACTGACGACCTATTCCCTTAGATACACAGAAGTCATTCAGCACTGCATTCTTAAATTCAGTACCGTTGTCTGTTCTAATCGTCTTTACAGTAAGTGTTGAAACATTCTCAATTTGAGTGATGTGATTAATGATTAGGAAAGGTACTTCGTCTTTCGTCATTGCGAACAATACCCATGTATACTTGGAGAAGTCATCCACGATTACCAAAGCATATCTTTTCCTAGATAAGGATAGGACATTCACTGGGCCAAACAAATCCATATGAAGAAGTTGTAAAGGCTCAGTGATACTAGAAATTTCTTTACTTTTATGTGATGCTCGCTTTGACTTTCCCATTTCACAAGCTTCACAGAGTCCTTTAGGAGCAAACTCCATCTGTGGTAGATCTCTCACTAATTCTCGCCTCGCGAGAGCATTCATCGTTTTGAAGTTTAAGTGAGATAGCTTTTTGTGCCATAACCAGCTTTCATCATCTGAAGCTTTGCTGTAGAAACAGGTGACTTCATTCTGATTTGCCGAATCCATGTCTGCAACAAAAAGATCTGCCTTACGAACTCCTCTTAAAGCCAATGAACCTTCCTTAATGTGAGTGATTGACACGCCTTTCTTATTGAAGACAATTTCATATCCTTTGTCACAGAACTGACTGATACTCAACAGATTGTGCTTCAATCCCTCAACATAAGAGATATCTTCAATGATGACATTGCCAGTCTTCAGTTTGCCATATCCCTTCGTCACACCTTTGCTGTCATCTCCAAAGGTAACATAAGGGTCAGCTTTCATAACCAACTCTGTAAGCAGGGACTTGTTTCCTGTCATATACCTTGATGCTCCACTATCTAGCACCCATAAGACTTTATTTCTTTTCTGCTTAATGCCCTGCAATGACAGATTGGTTAGGCATTCTTCGGAACCCAACTTTGATTGGGCCCGGCTTTTCTATAAGATCGATAGTTATCAGGTATAATAACAGGAGATGCACTCTTTTTAACATTACTAGAGCTTTCGACTTTGTCTTTCCCTTTTTCAGACTTGACAGATTTGTCAGTCTTAGGAGAAGGCTTGTCACTCCTAACTTTAGGAGGACTGGCAGTCTTAGCTCTCATATGCTTCTTCTTGACATTAGAACTAGTAGCAGTATTTAGACATGTTTGACTAGTTGCATTCATCAAATTTACAAAAGTTTGCATGACGTTAAAAGTGCATGGCATACAATTAGGTTGACCACATTGTGCATGATTCTGATGCATGTTATTCATTGTATGTGGTACAGGCATGGCATGTGAAACAGGAATATTCACGTTAGATTTACATGCATAAGAAAGATGTTCAGTAGATTTACAGTGATAACATGCTTTCTTTACTCGTTCTGCCTTAACCTCCTTTATGCCCTTTTCCTTTTTACCCTGATTCTTAACGGCCTTAGCTCCTAATCCTGGTCTAGATTCTTCTCTAGGGGATTTGATTTTAACTTGCTTAATAGGAGTTATCGGTTGTTCTCTCTGGCGATCTTCCATCTCTAACTCATATCTAACTAATAATTCAGTCTCTTCTTCTTCTTGAGGAACGAAGTGTTTAAAGATAGGTTTGACAGTAGATTTAAGAATGCTAGGTATTTCATTTTTAATCTTACTTGAACTAGTATCTATAGGTCTTTTTCCATCCTTCTTCGATAAGTTAGAATAGTCAAGTCCTACACCTACTCCAGTTATCTTCTTAAATGTTCCACTATCAACATTCACTTTACTAGCTGCTAGTTTATAAGCTTCGCATTTAGTTTCTAACTCAGCTAGTTTATTCCTTAGACATGCTTCTATTTCTTCCTTAAGGTTGAGCTTGTGTTCCAAAGTTTTAATAGAGTCTCTTAGGGAAGTATCTATAGTGCAAACGGCCTCTAATTCTTCCACTTTTGCCTCAAGCATTCTGCATTTAGCAACAATTGTTTTCTGTTCTTTTTGAGAAGTATTTAGGCTTTTGCACAGCATATAGATCTCTTCGCTAAGAGCCCCGTTCTGCACCTTATAATCATCTAGAGACATTTCTTCCTTAAGGGTTAGAACTAGTACCTCCGGTTCATCTGACGTTTCAGCCATGAGGGCAAAGTTTGCTGTATGAGTAACTTCTTCCTCATCTGAATCATCCCACGCTCTTCCTTCTGTGACAACTAAAGCTCTTTTTCCATGTCTTTCCTTCACCAGGGCCTCATACTTGCTTTTGAGGGCTTCATAAGTTTCTTTTGGATATGTCTGTTTAGGCTTCTTGCAATCTGTAGCAAAGTGTCCAGCTTCACCACAGTTATAACATTTGAACTTCATTTTGAAATCCAAAGGAGATTTGTAGCTGGTACTCTTGCCTTTGCCTTTGTAACCTTGAGAACTACCACCACCCCTAGTAACCCGATAGTAAGATAAAGATTTACTCTGCGGTCGGTTACTCTTTCTGAATCTTATATTGCTGAACTTCCTTGCCATGTATGCCACGACACTGTCATCCATATTGTCCAGCTCTTCTTGGGTGAAGTAGTCGTCATCACTATTTGATGTGCACTCATCATCATTTTCAACTTGAGGTGATGCAGGTGATGACCTAGGCTTTTCTGCAACCATTGCCTTTTTAGACTCTACCTCATCAGCAACTAACCCTGATGCAGCTTCTTTTCCTCTTGAATCATTATCCCATGCTTGATCTTGAAGTGTTTCCAGCTCATAGGTCTTTAGAATTCCATAGTATTCTTCCAGAGTTGTTGTGTGCAAATCTCTGGTTTCTCTAACAGCATAGACTCTATGTTCAATACTTTTTGGCTGGTTCCTCAGATATCTCGTATTGACTTCAACCACGGGGAGAGTTACACCTCTCAGATTCAAATCCAAAACCAACTGACTGAATCTTAGATAGACATCGGTTATACTTTCTCCTTTTCTTATTCTGAAAGTGTCATACTCCATCTTGAGTATAAGTGTTTTGTTGCTTCTGACCTCAGAGGTACCTTCCATGACGACCTCTAGCTTGTCCCAAATCTTCTTTGCTGTAGTTAGTCCTTTAACTACGTTAAACATCTCATGATCTAGGGATTCCATCAGTGTTTGTCGAACGGATGTGTCGAAAGACATTGGTACAAATTTACCTTTATCGAGAACTTCCAGATATTCAGGATTGACGGACTCAAGGTAAAGTTTCATTCTCAACACCCATTCTTCATAATGATCTCGGTCGAACATTGGAATCTTGAAATTGTTTTTAGGTGCCATCTAATTGTGGATTTAAAGTAAAGATAATAAACTTTTCTTATTACTTGAGTAGTAATTAAAAGAAAATTAAATTATCTCAAAATAAATCAAACTTCAAATTTTGATCACCAAAAAAAATTTCTAAGTACCAGGACAAGGCTAAGTAGAATATCTATGTAGAACTTCTGCCTAAGTCGAAATTCTCCAAGTCGAAATTTTCTAAGTCGAACTTTTGTCCAAGTAGAATATCTTAAGTCGAATATTCAAGTAGAATATTCAAGTAGAATATTCAAGTAGAATATTCTATGTAGAACTTTTGCCTTGTATAAAATTTGCTGCAGGTCACTTATCACGCTTTTTGACTTTTGTGGTTTTTCTCACCCAACTCACCTAACACACGTGCAAGGTACTGAATATCTTCTGTAATACTTTTTGCTGTGAGATATATGTCAAATCAAAAGCCAATAACACCTTTTTGTCTTTTTGAAAAGGAAATCAAAAAGTTGCTGGGTTTGTCTTCTTTAACAAGAATAATGATGAACACTCAAGAACACCAAATATCAAAGTACCCAGATTAATTCACAAAAATTATCTAAAATCCATCCAAGCTAATTAATCACACCTGGAGTATTTAAATAATTTTTCGGATGAGTTTTCACTAGAAACAAATTAAGGCCCACTTTTCGAGACAAATTGAAAAGTAGTTCTGGAAGATGAAAACTCACAAATCTTCTACCAAACACAAGGATCTATGTTTTGTATATTAAACATGAAGCTCTGATACCAATTGTTAGGTCCAAATGTGTTGTAGAGGGGGGGTGAATACAACTTTACAAATTTAAGAAGCAATAAATGCAATGTAATAAATGAACATACTGATTCAAGGAATATATGTTTTATATATATCTTGAAAAGGTTGCTACAACATTCATTACAAAGTACATCAGAAGTAAAGAGGGTAGTAAATGATACTAAGCTCGATGAATATACTCTCTCTCTTTTACAAGTGTTTTTCTCGAAAATATTGCTCTCTATTTAAATAAAACACAAGTACTTCTATTTATACTACTTGTAATCTATGTCCTGTAGACTTCAAAGACTAAGATGTACGTGGCCCAATGTTGTCCACATAAATCTTATCTTATCTTGAAAGCTTGGAAATCTGCCAATTAGATGATGCCATGTGTCATGTTGAAACTGCCCTCCATGTAGAATATCTACTTGAGAATTTCTACTTGGCCATCTCGAATATCTAAGTAGAATTTCTACATAGGAATGTTCTACTTGGCTATCTCGAACATCTAAGTAGAATTTCTACATAGGAATGTTCTACTTGGCTATCTCGAACATCTAAGTAGAATTTCTACATAGGAATGTTCTACTTGGCTATCTAGAACATTTTGCACTTAGAGAAATTCTGGGCTTCAACTTGAAACTTCAATGCAACATCTTGAACTTGTGATTTCTTTATGTCTTCCATATTCTTCAACAAGCTCTTGAACCTGGATCTCTATTACTGACATAAACATGCTATTAATGTCCTGACACTTGATGCAATGGTCTGATTCATAAGTGACTAGTCTTGATAGTGTTTCTGCTTCTTGAATAGATTACCATATTCGATTAGTAATGTGGCTTTCCAAATATTGCTTTCCTTCTTGTTCACTTGAAATCAATTAGTCTTATTGATACTGATTGCTATGATCTTGAATCTTTAGGTTACAAATCACTGAGGCATGAACAACTCTGACTTGAACTTCTTTCAATGATTTCTTCTTTATTTGATCATAGTTAACATGTTGAATTGTATCAATTACACTGTCTTCATTTAGCATTGATTTCTTTGTGGCTTCAAGTTCTTGATTGTCTTCTGGTTAAGTATCTTTTCTTTTAGTTGAGTTACATAAATTATAGTGTTACAAGTTTAGACACTCTGCCTTTCACAATCAACAAATAAGGAAGGGAATTTAATATAACCTTCCAGAACAACAACAATCCACTCTAGGATTTCAATCAACAGATAAGGAAGGGAATTTAATACAACCTTCCAGGACAACAACAATCCATCATAGGATTTCATCCATAGATAAGGAAGGGAATTTAATACAACCTTCCAAAACAACAACAATCCACTCTAGGATTTCAATCAACAGATAAGGAAGGGAATTTAATACAACCTCCCAGAACAACACAACAATCCATCACAGGATTTCAATCGACAGATAAGGAAGGGAATTTAATACAACCTTCCAGAACAACACAACAACCTATTGTAAGATTTCAATATCTGACAATAGCTTAGCTCCCGAAACGAGGTGGGAGTATTCTCGAAACATCTGGGTTGACTCTCAGTCAACGAATTTAACAAGACAGAAACCCCTGAATCAAGGAGACTCAAGAACGCGACCGGGGAGCCACGAATACGAGTGAAAATAGACTCCACAAAATATTACATTTTTGGAGTAAGA
This sequence comes from Oenanthe sinensis, assembly GCA_028671895.1. Lineage (NCBI taxonomy): Eukaryota > Viridiplantae > Streptophyta > Magnoliopsida > Apiales > Apiaceae > Oenanthe > Oenanthe sinensis. The sequence continues at coordinate 26,990,749 of CM053814.1, forward strand.
TAATGGGTCATAAAGGCACCCATACAACTGGGAGGAATATTGGAGTCGGACGTTACCTCCCTAACCTGGAGTTATCGACTCAGAATGAATACAAAATATCCGAGTCATCGCTCACTATTTATTATTTAATGAAAATAATAATTTAGGAATTTTAGACAACTCCAGAATGTTTTTAAAGAACAATTAAATATTTTATTAATATTTAGGAGGCCCAGAATAGTCCTCGAAAAATATTAAAAGGATTTAAAAGAATTAAAATATTTAATTCAAATATAATCAGGATTATTTAATATTTAAATAATCTTAAATGATTCAACATATTTAAATAATATTTAATCAATATTAAATAATATTTAAATAAACCAAAACGAGTTGAAAGTATTTAATCAGTAGTTAAATACTTTTAAATGTCCCAAAATATTTAAATAATATTTAATCAATATTAAATAATATTTAAATGATTTCAAATGCCCTGAAAGTATTTAATTAACCTTTAAACACTTTCTATATTCTTTAAATAATATTTAATAAACTAAATATTATTTAAAACATTGAACCTCGACTAACCGTCGAGACACACTAGACTACTCCCGGTCGACCATCGAGCACCAAAAAGATGTACTCGACACCAGATTCAGTTATACAACACTGAAAACAAACGTCCTCTAACTTTTTAAGAAGTTCAGAGGCATCTCAAACTAGGTTGAAAAGATCTCATTCTACTCACAAGAAACAATCTTAAATAACCTTCGCATGCTTATGTCATACATCAGAATAAAAGTGACAAGCGTCAGATACTTGCATACTCTAACTTTTCGAGAAGTTCAGAGTAGCAGAAGAATCAAGTTATAAATGAACCAGACAGTTCAAGGTGAAATGCCGACGTGCATTTTCAATAACAACAATGAACTAAGTAGTTCCAAACACAACAAAATGCATAATCGAAGAATTTATCATCAAGTCAAAGATTTCAAGAATTTTGGCATCACCGTGAATTAATAATATTCTGATATGGAATAAAACGATAGAGTCGGAAACTTGCCTGTATGTTCCCGTGGAAGTAAGCTCCTTCCTGGCTTCGTCCGAGTATCTACGAATCGGAAACAAAACACGCTTAGCTATACGAGCATATCTTAATCGCTCTATTAAACATACTCGTATAACTACCTTTACATTTCCAAACAACACACAATAAACAAGTCCATTAGTTTATAGCATTCTTATGTCATCACATGACATCTTTCGTTGAGGTTTCGTTTTCTAGTTTAGCCTCAAATGTCGTTTCATAATAAGGAATAGCTATGACTAAAACATTAGCATTTCCCTTAACTTTTCATTTGCACCACTTGGATTCAAACATTTTTCATAAATTAGGTTTTAGTCTTTTTAACCCAATTCTTCTTTCCAAGTCTTCACATATGTGCCTACTATTTAAAATAAAAGACTCAAGATTTATGGAGTAGCTTAACTAGGCTGATCACCTACTCCAAGTCAGTCAAAAACAGAGCAGCTGAGTTTTCTGCCTAACCTGACTATTTTGGCCATAACTTTTAGCTCATAACTCCGTTTGACGCAAAATTAGCGCGCAAACGATCTAGAGACCGATATATATCCAACCATATAAAGAACTCATCAAGCAAGGCAGGGTAGACCCTTCGGGTTTTATGAACAGTTGGTAGGCAGAAATAATTTTGCATGGTTCCGTTTGTACGCTCATCGTTTACCTCATTTTAACCTTCTCCAAATCAACCAAACAACCTCCATAAATTTTATAACACTATTTGGGAATGTACTCAAGACATCCCAAGCCCAAACACAATTTATTAATACTCCAAACATTGCCAATAAATCATAGAAATCAGCCAACAATTCAATCATGTTCTTACAAGCTAGTGTTCAACTACTCATAACTCTTTTAATCAAAGCTCAAAAATTACTAATCTTTGCAAACTTCTAGTAAAGAGATTTATGAACAACTTTCATCATTTGACCCACATCAATTAAGGTCTTTAACCTTTCCAAAACAATTCTCCAAAACAGGACAACCAATTCAAAAACATAAAACGTTACTGCGCACCCTTTACTCAAACATTTTTAATAAATTGAAACATAATCATTTTAATACCAAATTTTTCATACATATCCTTGGATATCTGGCAAAGCTCTCATAAAAATTTCATCTCAAAATAATTTTATTCAAGCCAAAAACGAGCTGAACAACTCTAAAAACCGAACACAGAAAACACTACTCCGCGCTACCTTCGCTAAAACACTCATAACTTTTTACTCGTTTATCCAAACGACATAAGGTTTGCGCGTAAATAAACTAGAAACTAAATAGAACAACTTTTATCAAGACATCAATCGAAGAAAATAATGAAACTGGTCCGAATCAGTGCTTCAAAACAGGGAAGTAGCTAGCTTAAACTGAAACCATAGTTGTAAGGAAAGAGTTTATACCTCTTTAGTCAAACCCATCAAGAATCAAGCAACCAAGCATTCTCTCCCTCCACTTTTCCTCTTCAATCAGCTGGAATGGAAAGGGAAAGTAGCTTGCTAACATCCTTTCTCTTCTTCCTCTTTCTTTCTTCATCTCTTCTCTCTTTGATTTCTAGACCATAACTTTCCAAAATCTGAAACTATCAGTTCATACAAACCAAGAAACGAACTAGAGAAGATAGGAGGTGAGGAGAGTGCTTACACTAGATGCATAGAGCTCGAGATAAGCTTCGTTTTGAGTGGTAGAACGCGCCAAACCGCCAAGGAAATTTCAAGATACAAGCTTTTTCTTCTTCCCCATTTTCATCTCATTTCCTACTCGGGATTTCATGTCCAAATAAAAGAAATGGAAGTGTTTTGGTGGAAATGGGTACTGATGTGTGTATATGTATAATTAGTTATTTAGTCTTGGCTTTTAACAAGTAAAAAGGTCAAGTCAACATTGGCTTCTTTGACTTTGATCAATATTACTTGCTAGCTTTCTCTTTATATAACTAAGGCAAGTATTTCCATTCCTTTTCTTTTTAACAAAAATCGGTTCCTATATATATATACAAGGTAGTGTTTTGATCTTCGTCTCCGTAGCGATTCACGACAACGCAATTAACCGCTAACTCGTTCCGGGAGTTCTAATAAAATTATCCTCCACCAAAATCACTACTCACTAAATATTAGTCGATACGTACTATTTTATAAACTTTACCCTATTTATTCCAAGGGTTCGGATGCGACTCGCCGGATAAAATATTAAGAGAAAGTACTTCGTATTTTACGTATACTCACTTAAAAATACAAGCCATGAAATATTCTCAAATTACCCGTCTCTGAATTCTGACGAGTCCTACTACGATGATATATTCTCTAGGTTAATAACATAGCTTCAAAACTAATTTCTGAGGAAAGAAATACTCCTTCACATTAAAATACGACTTCATATCTTAAGTTCCTTATGACAATATAACCATAAAATCGTTTATTCATAAAACGAAAAAAATTTATCCAAAAATCTTAATAACCCCAAGTGTCAAAATTTCGGGTTATTACATGAACAATTTTTATTCTTAGAATGAATTACAATATTGACAAGTATAGTTTGAGACAGAGTAATCTGATACCTGACAAAGATGAATTCTGATAATTTTGATGATTGAGGTTGAATCTTTTAGCTTCTCCTTCTTCCCCTTGACTCATTCATCTTGTCTTCATTTTCCTTCATCTTCCTGTAAAGGGTTCCTTTCAATATCTTCTCATCTTCAATCCTGTAGTCTAATTGACTTGCCAGATGATTTAATTCCAGATTAGGCAGTTTGTCTATTTCTTGACAAATATCAATGCATTTTTCTCTGCCTTCCCTGTCCTTATATATCATTAAGTAGAATGGCTCATGAAGCACCTTTCTTCCTTCAGGGTTCCAAATCTTTATTTTGTCATCCCTTTCTTCTTGAACAGGTGCCTCCCTCATCTTCTTCATTCTTTCAAGGATGGCCTTTCCTAGCTCTTCAGTTAGATAATACTTCTTGTTGAGCATAGTGTAGATTTTCCTTAAGATGCCATATCCTTGATTTAAGACTTGGTATGAAAAATACTATGGTAAATGTAATGTAATTACTAAAACACAATGGATTAAAGAAGATAAGACAAAAATATCGTCTAGTCATCCCCCAATGGAAACAATAATAATCCCAGTTAAAAATTCGGTTATCATCGCTTCACCATTTAAAATATCTGATGGAAAAAATGATGAAAAGAAATTAATTGAGTAAAATAATTTCACTAATCAATATCTAGCCTCTTTAGGTAAGCAATTAGATAAAATTGAAGACAAGATTAAAGATTCAAATATTAAACAATATTTAGATCCAAATAAAGAATGTGAAGAAAAACCCTTGATAAATTTACCCAGTAAAAGAGAAAATTTAAGTCTACCTAATAAAGATAAAGAACTAATTAAAACTCTTGATAAAATATTTAAAAAATTAGATAAACCAGAGTCAAGCAAAACCATAGGAGTCTTAGGCTTTTATGAAAGCCCTAGTGATAGTAATGATTCTATAATTTATAAAATAGAGAATCAGTTTTAAAAACTAAGTTTTAATCAACCCAATATCACAACACAAACTAAGAATTGGTACTCCAGACCAACTCCCCCAGATTTACAATTTGAAGAAAGAAACCTAGATAACCAATTTTCTGTTTCAGCCAATAAAATGTATGAGTGGAATATAGATGGTCTTAGTGAACAAGAAATATTAAACAAATTAAACCATATGTCAATGGTAGCAAATACATATATAACAACATTTGATCATTTAAACCAAAGTGAAATTGTTGAAATTCTAACTAATGGGTTTACAGGAACCCTAAGATCTTGGTGGGAAAAACACCTTACTGAAGATACTAGACATAATATAATTACTGCATATCAATTAGACAATGATGGTCAACCAATATTTGAAGAAAAAATAGGATATATTCCTGACGGAGTTAATACTTTAATCTATACGATAATAAAACATTTTATAGGAACACCTAGTAATGTACTGAAAGAATCCATGACCAACTCAGTAACCTAAATTGTCCAACTCTGAGTGACTTTAGATGGTATAAGGATGTATTTATGTCCAGAGTTATGATAAGAGATGATAGTAATAAACCATTTTGGAAAGAAAAATTTGTTAATGATTTACCTAATCTATTTGCACATAAAGTTCGTGAAGAATTAAGTAAAAACTTAGGATTCATAAATTATAAAGAATTAACATATGGAGAAATAATAAGTGTTATACAAAAAATAGGATTAAAAATGTGTATTGACCACAAAATTACTAAGCAAATTAGTAAAGATAAAAACCGAGCTAAATATGAGTTAAGAACTTTTTGTGAGCAATATGGTTTACCTCTCATAGCTCCTTCCAGAAATAAAACTAAAAATAATAACAAATATAAAAAAATTAGTAATTATATTAAAAGAGAAAATAAAGAAGAATATTACAAGAAACCACAAAAATTTAAGAGGAAATCTTTAAATAAAAAGAAATTTAGTAAACCTTTTACTAAGAAATTTGATAAGAGCAAAATTATTTGTCACGGTTGTGGCAAACCAGGTCATTAAAAAAATGAATATAGAGTCAAGAATAAATTTAACCAACTACAGATCTCTAATGAAGATACTGAATTAATCCTACAATTAATGAAAATTGAAAATGAATCTAGCGAACATTATACAGATCTACCTTCCCGATCAACAACTACTAGTAATACTGAGAGTGAAGATAGTAAACCAAACATTACTATGGGATGCACTGATAATTGTAATTGTACCACTAAAACACTAAATGTATTAAATAAAGATCAAGAAGAAGAATCTAATTTATTAATAGAATTAATTAGTAAAATAACAGATCCACAATTAAAAATAAAATATATGGATAAATTAAAAATTCTACTAACATCAGATAATGAAAATAAGACTAGCAAAAATAAAGACAAACCGAAATTTAGTCTTAGTACAACTCTTGAAAGATTTAAAAACCCAGTTAAAGAAATAACATTATCAGATTTAAATCAAGAAGTTAATATTTTGAAGAAAGAAATTTCTAGTCTAAAAAGAGAAATTCTCAAATTAAAAGAAGAAATTGAACAAATTAAGAACAATTCAGAACTATTAATAAATGACTCTTCTGATGAAGAAAGACCAGAAAATAATAAAGACTCCGAAATTATTAGACAACAAGGACTTTCATTAAAAATGTTAAAGGAAATTACTATTCAAAAATGGTACATTAATGTTAAATTAATAATTAATAAGACCTTTACCATTGAAATTGCGGCCCTTGTTGATTCAGGAGCTGATTTAAATTGTATTCAAGAAGGATTAGTTCCAACAACTTTTTATGAAAAAACTAATGAAAGATTAAGCTCAGCTAATGGAAGCCAAATGAATATAAAATATAAATTACCTAATGTACACATTTGTCAAGACAATATTTGTTTTAAAACGTCTTTCGTCTTAATAACAAATATGACTGATAAAATCATATTAGGGCTACCATTTATTTATTTACTTTATCCTTTTACAACTTCAACTAAAGGATTAACTAGTAAACATTTAGGCCAAACAATAATATTTAATTTCATTTTAGAACCTGAAGAAAAAGATTTAAGAACTATTCAAGAAAATTCTGTTACTAAAACTCTTACAATATTAAATAGTAAAAAGAGCCATTTAAGGCATTTAAAAAATAAAATCAAATATAAAAGAATTGAAGAACAGTTAACAACTAATGAACTCCAAAAAAAAAATTAAACAGTTTAATAAAAAATTACTAAAAGAATTATATTCAGACATTCCTCATGCATTTTGGCAGAGGAAGAAACATATAGTAAATCTACCTTATACAAAAGAATTTAAGGAACATTTAATCCCAACTAAAGCTAGGCCTATTCAAATGAACCACGAATAATTAGAATATTATAAAAAAGAAATTAATGAATTACTTAGTAAAGGATTAATAAAAAATAGTAAATCTCCTGGGTCATGTGCGGCTTTTTGTGTTTATAAAAATGTTGAAAAAGAAAGAGGCGTACCAAGATTAGTAATTAATTATAAACCATTAAACAAAGTACTTGAATGGATTAGATATCCTTTAACCAATAAAAAAGATTTAATAAATAGATTAAACCGAGCAGTTATATTCAGTAAATTTGACCTAAAAAGTGGATTTTGGCAAATACAGATCAGTAAAGAAGATAGATATAAAACTGCTTTTACTACTCCTTTAGGATATTATGAATGGAATGTAGTTCCATTTGGTCTTAAGAATGCCCCTAGTGAATTTCAGAACATCATGAATAACATATTTAACCCTTATAGCCATTTTATTATAGTTTATATTGATGATGTTCTAATTTATTCCAATTCAATAGAAGAACATTGGAAACATTTAAATTCTTTTTTCAATACAGTAAAAACTAGTGGACTAGTACTTTCACCTAGTAAATGCTCATTATTCCAAACAAAAGTAAGATTTCCAGGACATGTTATCCAATATGGTAAAATTAAACCAATAGATAGAGCCATTGAATTTGCTAGCAAATTTTCTGATGAAATACTTGATAAAACTCAACTCCAAAGATTCTTAGGATCCATTAACTATATAGGAGAATTCTATAAAGATCTCAGGAAGTAGTGTAAACCTTTGTTTGAACGATTACAGAGTAATCCCCCACCTTGGACTTCTGTTCATACTTCCATTATCCAAGATATTAAAAAATATTTCAAGACTCTTCCCTGTCTTGGAATATCAAATCCTTCTGCATTTAAAATTGTAGAAATTGATGCCTCTGAAATTGGATTCGGGGGAATTTTCAAACAAAAGATTGATCATTCTTTTAAGGAAGAAATTGTTTGTTTTCATTCAGGAGTTTGGGATAATACTCAACAAAATTACTCAACTATTAAAAAAGAAATTTTAAGTTTAGTTTTGTGTATTAATAAATTCCAGCATGAGCTTTTAAATCAAAAGTTTTTGGTTAGGATTGATTGTTAATCAGTAAAATATATTTTAGAAAAAGATGTTCAAAACATTGCATCAAAACAAATTTTTGCAAGATGGCAAGCATTATTAAGTATATTTGATTTTGATTTACAATATATTAAAGGAAGTGAAAACTCTATCCCATATTTTCTAACTAGAGAATTTCTACAAACAGGAGTGAGAAATGAGTGTCAGGAGAAACCCGGGGGTAGAGGAGGAAGCAGCTCTCGTGGCAGAGCTAATTATGATAGTAAGTTCAAAGGAATGATGGTTCCCCATTCAGTTATTCCAGTCCAACCAATAGATATAGTCAACAAATATCAAATTTTAGGCCAAATCCCTAAACCTTATAGCACTGTTCTTGCCAGTAATCCTCCAGTAATAGATCTCTTTGCTAATTCAAGTAAACCAATTGTTCCCAGTAAACAAATTATTCCTTTTGACATATGTTCAAAACCAGTTACCGAATATATTCAGAGAACTGAATATAACTTGTTTTTTCTAGAACAATTCATGAAACCCAACAATGACATTGTCAAGCTAGCAGCTCAATATTTTCCCCCAGGATGGCATTTTGAGCCTTTAGCCCCATATAAATCTTTGTCATACTACAAAGAAATTTTATTTCAAACAGATTCAGTAACCATTAAACCAATCTTTGATAGAAGGGATGAATCCAAAATTCTTTATCATTCTATTTATATTAAACATATAATTTCTCAAGATAAGTGGCATAGCCACCCATCTGATCTTCAATTATTAAACACTGACCCACCTCAACATTTTTGTTATTATGATTATATTGAGGCATGGAATAATGTATTTTTGTATCAAAACCAGTAATTCATGGTTCATACAATTTGACCATAAATTCAAAAGTCCAATTCTACTTTAGTTCATAGGTTGGTGGGAAATTTATTGTCCTTTAAGGGCCATCATCCCAGAAATACTCTTAGAACAAATAGAGTATTTTAATAAAGTCAAAACTAGTAAAAATCCTGATTATGCAGGATATGAAGTCCTCCATTTCTTTAGTAAATACAAAGTACCTTGGATTTCAAAATGGCAAAACAAAATAGCCATGCCCATACAAGATACAATAACAACCCTCAAAGCAGGAAGTCATACAGTCTTAGTAACTCAACATGATGGATATAGTTGTGTTGCAAGGGTTCATTTAGTTAAATGGTGAGATAAATTTGATATTAACAGAATAATAGGTCAAGTTCAGAAAGAGTTCCCAACAATAAAATCAAAACCAGTTGCCAAAGAAAAGGTTAAATCAGACGAATCTTCTTCTTCTTTAGATGTTTCTACAAATAACAGGTTATCAACTACAGATTTAAATAATCTATTGAAAGCTATCCGGGAAAGGGTTAGCAGTCTCAAAGAAGAAGGTTCAGATAGTAATACCTCTGAAGGAAGTCAAAATTACAGTCATCAATCAGTCACAAATCCATATGGCATTGAAAGTCTATAAGATGCTCAAGACCCATATGCATAAAGGCAGAATTTACTATTCATGAACAGTAAAAACTTTTTTACTATTCATCAATCAGAATTTTTCAGCAAACGACAAACCAGCCGTCAGTTAAAGACAAGAATACTGACAAGTTATTTTACTTTTACTTTTACTCGAATAACTTTTACTTTTACTCAAGTAACATGTTTGTTTAATGGGAAGACTGTTCATTTCCCTATTTTCTAGCTCTATATATATGAGCTTCAGTTGTATGTTAAAGGCAGGATGCAAACTGCTTTGTAAGTTTTATTCTCTTCTCTTCTAGTTCTCTAGTATTGTATTTTCTTTCTTGTATTTAGCAAGTAACTTCCAGTAATATAATATTTTCAGTAAATATTTTTTCATACATAGATTCATACCAACTTCTTGTCTGGTGTAAGTATTATTTCTTACTTGTTTAAATAGTTGAGTAAATATTGTTGTTATCTTCTCATTTTCTTACGTAAACATTCTTTCTTCTCATTATCCTACGTAAACATTCTCTCATTATATATATATATATATATATATATATATATATATATATATATATATATATATATATATATATATATATATATATATATGGGTCTCCCTCTAATGAGAATTTCTTCAAATGAGAACCGTGAGATCGGTGATTTATTTAGTTAAAATCGGTGATTTTATGCAAATTGAAAATTTCAGGTTTGCCAATGAGTGATTTCATGCAAATTGAAATTTTCAAATTTGACAAACAAATGATTTGATATCAAAAATATTAAATTTAATATAAATCACCAGTATTAACTATAAAAATCACAAGTTCTCACGGTTCTCATTTTAAAAAATTCTTATTTGAGCAAAATCCTATATATATATATATATAGAAGCTTATAACTCGTGCGAAACACGAGATAAATGAGTAATATTTAGGTAAATTTATTTTTTATATTATATTTTATTGATATTTACTATAAAGTTTTATAATGTTGAGAATTTATGTTAATTGATATAATATTATCCGTGAGTAGTTGTATAAAATGATGATTATCATGGTTAGAGTTGTATTTTATTATACAATAATATTTATATATTAATATTCATAAGCTTTAATGATATATTAAATAAAAATTATAGAATAAGTAGGATTCTTAAAATAAAAAATATAGAATATAATTTTAATTTAATATAATATTATCCGTGAGGAGTTGTATGAAAGGAAGACTACCGGGGGTTAGAGTTGCATGTATAATATATATATATATATATATATATATATATATATATATATATATATATATATATATATATTAAATTATATTTTATTAAAATTGAATGGTTAAAATCATTTATATGGTTCATCTAAAATTGGACGGTTATGATCTTTTTTATGGTTCACCTTGGACCAAAATTTTTAATCTTTCGGCTATAATAATATAGTGTGTGTGTGTATATATATATATATATATATATATATATATATGTATGTATGTATGCATGCATGCATGCATGCATTTAAACAATATTTTTTTAAAAAGCTATTGCCTGGTGTGATTTTAACAAGTGTTTCTTACAACTGACATCATTGCTCAATAACAAATTAAACAAAGGATTTATGTACACAAAAAATTGATTTTACATAATGCTCACAATCAACCAACAAATTTATCAATGCACAAATTTCTAATTCATCTACAAGTTTAATGTAAAAATTGTATACATAGCAATCTCATGTCACTACCATTCCTACAAATTTTCAATGTAAAATTTACATACATAGACTATATTGCTATATGATATGGTATCTCTTGATGATATATTTGGGCCCAGACTAAAAGGACCAACGGCTTGTATAATACTTCTTGCACACCTCTCTCTTGCATAAATTATATTTGGGTTGTCTTTGGCATTTGTAGCATGCCACTGCAATAATTCTTTTTGGGCATTAATTACTGACGTGTAAAATAAAAAATCCGTTCACGGGCATATATAAATTCTCATACAGATGAAGAATAAATTATGAGGTAGAAGAACCACTAACCATGACTCTATATACTTCTCGAATGCTAACAAGTTCAGCATCAAGAGTCACCACAAGAAAGAGTGGTTTGTCTTTCTGGGCATAAAAGCTAACTTTGTGTGGTCGTTGTTCTGTTTCGATCTGCATAACCCCAAATAGTACAATAATATAAGATCTTATGCACAAGTACAGAAATTTAAAATTGGACAATTGAACTAATCGATTCTTTTCACATTGTTGTAGATGATATCACTATATTAAAATGCAGATGCATAACTCATATTCCGAGTCACCGAGTGCTTTAGAATGCCGAAATTTAACAACACACATCAAAACACAGGTTATACCTATAAAATAAATAGAAACAAGACTTGAAAGGGGAGATAGGAGTGAAGGGAAGTAATTCACTGCACTTTCATGTGTACTAGGAATGCTAAATGTAATCTCTATGTAATGGTTGATGATAACTCAACAATAGAACAGGACATGTAATAATATGCAGGTGCACAGAAATCTTGGATCACAGAGTTCAGTTAAGACAAAGTATCAAAGGATCATCTACAGACTTGAAGCCCATTGGAAGAAGTTCATTAACATGTTCATGCCTCAGTGGAGAATAAAAGATATTGATATCTATTCAAGGATGTGAAAACTATAGAAGATTGTCTTAGTCTATGAAGATTTTAGTGCATCATAATCGAAGCTACAAGTAAGGTTTGCAAAGAAGAATGTGGAATCATGTTCAGAATCAAGAGCCCCTATCAAGACTAGTCACTTATGAACCAGACCGTTGCATCAAGTGTCAGGACATTGGAGGCAAGCTCTCGTCGGTTAATATGATTTTAATCATTCTAAAGTTGTTGATTTTCTTAAGTCAAGTGGAGGATCAACAAAGGTGGTAAATCAGTGTTGGAGAAATGTCAGCCTAATGGATAAGAGACAGACGGCACAACCTGATTGGATCTTACTAAAGCTTCACAGATTAGAAGGCCAAATACTTGGACGTGGTGGAGTCACGTATACGGGGCCAAGTATTTGGATAAGGAAGTCTACACAAATTGAAGAGTGGAATGGAAATATTTAATTTAATTAAATAAAGTATTTATTTAATTATTTATATATTTTATAAATAAAGATATTCTTTATTTATATTTTATATATTTATTAAATATTACTTTTACATTAAATATTTCCAAAGGCATGCTTGGCACATGACTTTGAAGAAAAGATTTGAGTGGACAAGAGTAAAAGGTGGAAAAGTAAAAAGCAACATCTTTTTGAATATACTAAAAGAAACCAAGTCCTCATCTTCATTACAACATATGCAGTAGCATTCGGCAGAGAAAAAATGGGGAGAGAGAGAAAATTATTTTCTCTCTCTCCCATGGCCATACTCCATATCTTGAATATTATGGGGCCATGAATTTCTTTGTTTCACCACTCATCTATTCTTCTATTGTAAACTTGCTAAATCTTGTATAGAAGATAGAGCTGATTTTTGTCTCCTAGATCTACAAAATGTAATAGTTTTAGAGGAGACAAAAATCACTTCTTTGTTGTGTTCTTGAGCTTATGTTCTTGAACTTGTTTGTAGCATCTACCCCACTTCAATGAATATAAAGTTATATTCTTGGATCTTGTTGTGTTGTGTGTTTTGGATGATTTACCGTTCATTATCTTGGTTATTTTAATGGTGTTCTTGAGGTTGAAGAAGATGATGAACAGTACCTGGGTTTGAACCAAAGTAATTTTTATGTTGTCCCAAAAATAAATAAAAGTCAGATTTTTATTTGGGAATCGTATTCACCCCCCCTCTACGATCTCCAGGACCCAACAATTGGTATCAGAGCTACTCGATTGACATACAAATCGATTGGATCTATTTTTATTTTTTGCGATTAAAGAGGGTACAATTGGTTCACTGGGCATCCAGAATTTTTTTTGAAGCCCGGAATTTTTCTAAGTACAAAATGTTCTAGATAGCCAAGTAGAATATTTCTATGTAGAAATTCTACTTAGATGTTCGAGATAGCCAAGTAGAACATTTCTATGTAGAAATTCGACTTGATGTTCGAGATAGTGTCTAACTCGAACATTATCTCGAATATTCTACTTAATGTTCTAGATAGAACCTAAGTAGAAATTCTGGAGTTAGAAATATTTTCTAAGTCAGAAGTTCTACTTAATGTTCTAGATAGAGCCTAAGTAGAACATTTCTATGTAGAATTTCTACTTGATGTTTTAGATAGAGTCTATGTAGAACATTTCTATGTAGAATTTTTTTTTCTTAGAAGGCTGTTTCAACATGACACATGGCTACATAGTTTAACTTTTATTTAAAACAAAAATTGTTTTTCTCTCAAATTGTTTTTAGTTTAATAATTAATTTAATAATTAAATTTGAATTTAATTATATAAAATATTTTGAAAATAATTTTTAAATTTAAATAATTTATTTTTCAAGTTTATTTTACATCTTGGAAAATATTTTATTTTCTTTTAAATTTTAGAGTCAAATATTTTATATTTTTAATATTCTTAGTTAAGAATTTTATTAATTTAAAAACTAAAATTAATCTTAAAATCCAATTTAATTTCTTTTGAGTTTAATATTCTTAAAAGTATTTTGAGAATTATTTTTGAGGTTTAATAATTTATTTTTTATAGAAGTTTTAATTATAAATCTCATAAAACTTTTTGGAAAATCATTTTGGTTGAAATAATTTATTTTCAAAAATATCTAAGATGACTTGAAAATTTATTATTTTTATATCAAACTTATATTTTCAATCTGTTTTATTTTAATTATAATTGAAACTGTTTTGGATTATAAATTCTATAAAATTCTTTGGAAATTAATTTTGATTTGAAATAATTTCTTTTTCGGGATTATTTAATATACCTTGAAAATTTTGTTATCTCTATATCAAAACTTTCTTTTCGAATTTTATTTTATTTATAATTTGAAATTGAGAAATTTATTATTATTTATCAAAAATGCATTTTCAATTTATTTTGATTATTTAAATTCCAAAAAAAAAATTAAATACTTCTCTTTGAACAAAATGTTTTATTAAACGAAACAACATGAGTTGATTCTTCGTTCGTTGAGGACAAACGAACTGACTGAAGAACATTCTAATGGAGTTGAGACCTGATCTTACCATTGGAGATGTATTTCTACATCGGTCTACTCAGTGGATCATTTGGTTATTGAAAGGGGATTAGTTCATGTAGGGAAGAGTCTTCGATCAGTGGTTTTCGAATCAATATATGAAGAATTTGGGATTTTGAAAAGGAATTCAGTTTATCGGTCAAAGAACCAAAACAACAATTGAAGATTTGGTTAAAGGACATCAGTGGCAGAAATACACAAGGTTTGATTATCACTGACATATGATAATCAAGGGGTTATTGCTACACATTCAAAGAAGAATGATCTTTTCAAGCAGAACATGAGACATTCTATGTCGGGGTCTTTAAGCAGAACAATCAGGTATCAGTTTGGGTTGAAGCAGGAACATCATTGGTTATTGAGGTCAAATGCAAGGATACTTCCATGAGTGTCAGTAGAATGGAAATTGATTTGGATCAATTGATTATCACTCGAGATGGAATGTTAAGCATCGCACAGGTATACTTTCTAACTAGTTTATACTTGTTTGATTTAATTATAGAGTATTAAGTGCTGAACTGCATTATATTTTAAGTTTGATGTAATGCATGTCTCACCTTGATTTATATATAAATTAGATAACTTATGCTAGTTTGTTAGTGTTGCTTGTTTATCAGTATTTGACTTCATGATTAGATCTTGTGTGATTTAATGCTTGCTTTACGATAATTGATCATGTTAGCATATAGAGTCTTAGGTATTTGTAGGGGTACATTTACCGGAAAGAGTATTTGCTACATGCTAAGTGCCTTGATGTTTACATTGTCTATAATCTGTTTATACTCGCATGGTTGTATTAAATGTTATATTTGATCATGTGCTTGTTAAGATGAGTTTGTTTCTAATTTGGGAATTTCCTAGGGGTCAGTATAATAAACCATGAATTAAATTTTTAAATTTAAACTGACTCAGGTAATTAGAGATAGTATAATGTTAAAGTGAACAACAAAGGTGAATTAGAAGAATTAGGAATCTGAGTGATTGATTCTTCTATGACTACATATATGTACGACATGATTCTTATAGACTGCTAGTCCACCTTAAGTTAGGTTGGGATCACTGAGCTCATAGCCAAGACTACTTGTTGAGGCTGATATAGATGAGGAGTGATCAGTCAGATAAGAATAAGCATGTTGAACTTGAATGCTTTGTTGTTAACTATGTTTAGAAATATCTCTAACCCTTGGACTCAATCAAAATTGAGGACCACGTGTCTTAATCATTTGTGAATGCAGAGTATCTTTCAACATGTACAAGTTATATATCTCTGACATTTTCATGTTCGAGGCATGTAACTACTTTTGCTTTGGTATTCAAATGGTTAAGCAAGGTTACCTATTTTTCTTGAATGATCTGAAGCACAATATTAAGGAAGACCTAGGGAATTCTTTGTGAAGGGTTTCCCAATATCAGTTCGAGGATGAACAGTATTGATCGAGGTCAAGAGAAATAGAAGCTCACTCTACTGGAAGTGAGGTTACTGCTGACACGAAATGTAATGCTTATGATGAAGTCAACTATTCGTTGAAGTTTATCAGAATGGAGTTAGCTGCAACAACAAGTGATGCTCTCACACTTGATTTATCAACTAATACTTGGTTTATCAAGATAACGGATTCGACGGTAAAGATGAAGTTGGTGAGAAAGGACTACTTCTAATGAAATTCTTTTAAGAAGGACATTAGTGAAGTATGTCAGTTGAAGGGAAGTCAAGTCAAAGGCTACCCTGTTTAGTTTTGGTGTTTGTTCATGCATTCGATAGATGAAGCATCTCAGTGATTAATCACATTCAAAGGATTAGGCAGATTGCTGTAAGAACACTTTGAGGGCAGGTAATGGAATTTGTTGACGAATGAATTTCTATGTTATGTCTGCACTGAAAGGAGTATTCTAGAGTAAAGTTCAGTTTCCGGACTTCATGACCAAATGGAGGAGTTAATAGGGAAATCCAGACCTTGAGTGAAATTACAAGGATAATGGATAGACTTAAGGTTTCTTATTCACTACGGCTGAATCAGTTGACACAGCAAGTCTAATCAGCAAATGTAAAGAGAAGACATCAAGTAAGATTAATCATGCCTGAAGTCACATGGTGTGATGGAAGGCTATCTTATTTGGAGTTAAGAGCTTACACAGAGTCTGTGATTGATTTAAGATGATCTAGATGCAGTGAACAACATCATTAAGCTCCCTAGCATTCGTTTGATTTTAGCTCTGAATTTCTAAAGGTTGACATCCTGTTTAGGGCTCAAGATCAGATGACACCAGATGAAGAAAAGCTGCAAGCAGCATCACAGGGGGAGCATCAGTAAGTTGGATCAACTAGTCGTGTTTGATGTTCAAAGGCTAACAGTGCTCATTGACTAAGAGTTGAGATTCTTAGGAGCACTGAGTGATCCAGATTGAGTGATTGCATATTAGAAAGGAAATTATCAATTTAAAGATAATGCAAGATGATCTCAATCATAATTGAAGAAGATTACTCTACCCACTGAATATCTAAGGAAATATTAAGGACACATCTGTCATGACAAAGGGTTTTGTGTAACAACATTTCCTAGAGTCAGTTCTTGATGAATCTGGGTAGTAGAGTAGTGATTGGTAGTGCCGTGCATGTATAAGAGTATTTCATTGATTTTTCTGAGTGAATTCAATGAAGATTGAAGATGCACTAACTAATCAAGATTGAGTAGGGTTCGAATCAAGGAACTAACTCAATTGAACCAGAGGCAGATATACTTAGCACAAGGAATCAATCCACATGAAGACTTGGTATTGATACAGAAGCTGAAGGGTAGTTCGGAGTTTTTTTTGGTTCTACTCTGCTAGTGTCAAGACTACTGGTTTCTAGAGTGCTGAGTTTAGTGAAGCTGCTGCCAAGACCAATATCTACAAGGAAATATTTGGGTGTTGAAGGTAATGCAGTTTCCGTCTGGATGAGCATGGTATTGTTTCGAGGAACAATGTTAACTGGTAGCTGAAAAGTTATTCCTGTCCAAAAGGAGTAAACGTTCGATCTCGAAATGAGTAAACGTTCGATCTCTAGGGCAAAGAGGAGTAATTATTCATTCAACGATCATACACCAGTAAAAGCTCTATTGACTAAGGTATGTCACTCTAGTCTAATATTGATTTATTTAAACATAATGTTTATAGAGAGTGTTCATGCTATTTAGATGTCTACGATCTCTAGGAACTGATTAATGTTTGGCGTGTAACCACCCGGGACTCAATATTATCATTATGAGATTACCTATGATTACCCGGGACCTAGGGACCTAACAATGTAGCATCTCTTTGTATAGTCAATTTATATCCAGGATCTCGTACTTTGTGCTGTCATATGTTATTCATGCTATATGTATCAAATGTTTCAGCATAAGTATTTGTATATATTAATTAATTGTAATTTTATTTACTTTTAATTGTTTAATGCTAATATTAATGGAACCACTTAATATGTAGTTTAAGTGATGTAATTCATGTCTTTTGCAAAATCCATTAATATTAGTTGTCATTCTTTTGATATTAGTGATGTCACTTAGAATTTCTGCACTAAGTGATTAAAAGATTATTTCAAAAAAAAACACTGATATTGAAAGTAATTTACTACATCGCGAGGGGTTGTCAAAGATCATAAATTTTAGCATTAATATTTAAAGGTATTTGATCTCTGATGCAACTAGTACCTCGAGCTTACATACATTCTGATTGTCATGAGTATTTTCAATATGCTTATGTGATAATTGTTGAGATGTAGTGTAAGAAGTTAAATGCTGTCATTCGGTCAATGTATGTTCAGTGTTTAACAGATGCTTATGTTTTATGCTTTAGAATTACCATGATCTATATTGCAATATATGTTTGTTTCAAGTGACAAATGGTAATTGTCTAGCATAATGTAAGTATCTTATGTGCTTGATTGTTTTGTAGTAAGATGCGTTTTATTACAAAATGATTGAATGATGTTAGTACTTTTGAATGTCTTGTCATTCATATCTTTGATAATTCATTAGTATTAACATATGTTTTTCATTCTTTAGAACTTGAATGCATAAAGAAATTTCTTGTCTATTTCTTGTGAAAAATGTTTTATCTAAACATGCATTCATTTGCCAGAGAATGAAAAGCCACTAAAAGTTTTCTTTGAAAGAGAACATTTCTTGAGGATTATCTTTCTATTTCAAAATCATATATCATCTCTCTCTCTCTAAATGTTCTGTAATGAAAACTGTTTTCTCTCTCCACGATTTGATTAAATAAAGTTACTTGATAACTTGTAACTTAAGTTGCATGGTATCAGGCTATTTTATTTGAGTAAATTGTTTTGATCTTAAAGTATCAACCATTGGTAAAACGTTTTTCAAAACTCTTGTTAATGTCTGTTTCACATTGACCTGTAGTATTAAAACAATGGTTGTTTGCTTTGGGATTAGTGCCTTGGACTGTATGACTAAAACATTCATTCGATTTTTTAAAAATGATTTATGTTTTAAATCGGAGATAATATCCGATAAGAATGAATTGCAAAACAATTTCTGAAAACATACAGTGAGCAAGATGAAATAGATTTGAGTTATTAATCAAAATGTTTTTGTTAAAAGAGTTGAATTTCAATTGGATATTTGTCTAAGAGAAATTCAAAAGAACACTTTTCTTAATCTGTTAAACTTTTTTTCAAAATTGTGAGTTTATGAAATTTGGCTTAATATTCTTTTACCTATTCTTTATTAATTCCTACATTTTAACTCTGGTGCATTGTTTCTTGAGGATACATTGCTCCGATGCTATATTTCTGAGAAGGAATAGAGAATAAGTTTAATCATACTCTACCAAATTTTATATAGCTCTGATCAACTCTATCTGTTTAGCCGTAATGGCTTGGCCTAAATGGCTATAGGGGAAGGTCAAGAAGTTGAATAATCCATCAATTTCTAACCAAGGCCTTAGTACCAAACACTATCATTCTAATTCAAACTTTCAACCCTTGGTGATATAAGGAATTTATGTAGATTAGCGGTTGTTAAGGGAGAAACTGCACTTGATGCAGCAAATAAGGATGAAGTCGGAAGTGCACCCACAGCTCTACCTCCAGAGAAGAAAAGAAGTATACAAATTGAGGTATCTGTAGCTCATCTGTATTCTCTCAAAAGGATGCAGAGCTGAAAAGGCAATTCAACCGTTTCTGAATGAACTCTCTCAACAGGGTGATTTCATTGAAAATTCGCTCGTCAGCCAGAGCACCTTGTAATGAGTCAAGCACACCAAAAGCATTCACGCTGATGGTAATCCTAAAGTTTTTGCATCTAAGGGATGTTAAAGGACCTAACAGTTCTCTAGCCTCTCTTGGGACTAACAATTGTGAGGACACATTGCAAGAAGTGCACATTGTGAGGTATAGGTAAAACCCCTAAACTTCTTTGTTTACCATTCATAGTGAATGAAGTTGTTGAGCCACCTTCACAGGTGTTTGAGGGAAACTTGGATTTCTTGCCATATATTAGAATCCTTGTCAACCTTCCTAGGAGGAATAGTCCTAGTTCCCTAACGGGATTTCACATCCGCAGAGCAATCTGTTGATGTTGATAGGCAATCACTAACAGTTTTCCATGACTGAAAATAGTGAGTTAATTCATCTTCACAGGTGATTGAGAAAGATGTTGTACATGTCTACTCTCCCAGGAATTCAAATTCTGGAATACATGGATCGCTCAAAACTTAAAGGCATATCACCGTCAACGATCCAGTGCATGGATTTGCATATGGGGAGTCGGTTGATGCTTAGATAGCTGTTAGTACGCATACCACATTCAACGATCCAGTGCATGGATTTGCATATGGGGAGATTGTTGATGCTGAAAGTAGCTGAGCAACAACTCGTAGACTATGATTCAATTGGTTTACCAATTTGATGAGTCTTTTGAGGATCAGGGTGTTGGGATTTCAGTCACTCCTGGAATGGAGGAGATTCCAATTTCAGAAGGGTTATTCCCCGACGACGAGCCACGTGTGCATGGATTTGCTCATGGTGAGTTGGGTGACGACCTAACTGAAACCCTGTCTGAGATTCCATCTCAGAACCTAGATCTTTAGTGATCGACAACATGCTACAGTCAACGATCCATAATATCTTGGTGAGACTAGCATGGATTTACTTGCAGGTACAAATTGCTATAAATAGAATGAGAGCAAGTAAGGGAGAGAAACACTTGAGTGAAGTGAGGGAGTGATACACTTGAGTGAGAGAAATAGGGAGAGAAATGAGTGGAACACTTACGCTTGAAAGTGTAAACACCAACAGAACGTAGTAGAAGTGAGGAAACCATAGACCAAACACTAACCTTGCTACTATGCTTGAATCCTGTTACTGAATTTTCTAGCTCTAAAATGTTGAAGAGATTCTTTTATGGAAGACAAGCTGAAGAAGAGTCTAGCTGAAGCTTAGTGGGAATGTCCAAACTATTACCTTTGGGTCTATTAATTCATGTTGTTCTCAATCTCAAAGGGGGAGACATTAATTTTTAGACCTAAGGGGGATTTTATGTTCAATTGGAGGAGAGTTTCTTATTCGATTGGATGTAGATGATACTTTTATTGTTTTAAAGGATATTCTCAA
The DNA here is from genome assembly GCA_028671895.1 of Oenanthe sinensis. NCBI lineage: Eukaryota > Viridiplantae > Streptophyta > Magnoliopsida > Apiales > Apiaceae > Oenanthe > Oenanthe sinensis. The sequence goes on from CM053814.1 coordinate 27,012,076, forward strand.
CTAAGGGGGAGAATTTGGTGATACAAGAAATGAGATCTCTTGGTGATATAAGAAATGAGATCTGTCAATCCTATCTCGTGGAGGTTACTTAGAGGATATCTAAAGACACAAGGGTGGATTGAAGCTTGCATGAACTAAGGGGGAGAATTAGATAAAATTGAAACCTTAGTGATGCAAGGGAGAAATTACTAATGGGGAGTTTCTTAGTAATTGGTTGGAGCCTAATCCCTAAAGGTGTTGTAGATTTAACTAATTTTTTGTCTGAAGTGGAGAAGTTACTTTTTGTCAAATGGGAAGAAGTTACTTGTCGCACTAAGGGGAGAAGTTATGGAGAATATTAACATCTTGGTTTGCAATGCTATATCTTATTCTGAAAAGATATCTAAGGGATTTTGCTCTATTTGTTTGAAGATCTGTCCTTGGAACATTCTTAGGAGAGGTTCGGCAGAAGAATTCTTTCTAGCACGATCAATGAATGAAAATGAAGATTTCTTTGAAGAGTATCAACTCAGGGGGGAGTTTTTGCTAAGTAGAAGTTTTCTGGGTAAAGAAGAATGTGAAGGAGATTTTCAAGGGGCATCTGAGAAGTGTCCAAGTGTGTTCTATTTCTTGTTTCAGTGATAGATGAAGTCAGTGGAGTAGTGCAGGGAAGAAAGAAAAATATGTTTCCTGGAAATAGAACATCCTGAAGAAAAAGAGGAAGTGACTTTCATTCCAAGAAAGAACAACCTTAAGGGGAGAATGAGTTGACCTCTTATGGGGAACATAGAGAGCTGTATGTTCTAGTTGGAATTGCAAGATAAACAAGAATGATTGTTCAGAAGTCTTTACTAATGATTTGTTTCTTTATTTAAAGAACCCCATCTTTGAAGAACATTGAAGTGGAGGAAGCCAAAGGAAAATGAAATTCAGAAATTCATCATTCATTTTCAGCAACTCAGGAAATCTGGATTTAACTGATTATATCTTTCCAGAACCTTTTGTATATTATTTTCATGTCCAGTACTTTAATTGTTTCTTGTATATTAGTTGAGTTATCCTCTAGTAGCTAATTTTATTTAATTGCTTTTGGGGGAAATTGTAAATGGAAATAGTATTTGATTGCTATTCCATATCAACCAAATAAGGGGAGATTGAAAGGGGAGATAGGAGTGAAGGGAAGTAATTCACTGCACTTTCATGTGTACTAGAAATGCTAAATGTAATCTCTATGTAATGGTTGATGATAACTCAACAATAGAACAGGACATGTAATAATATGCAGGTGCACAGAAATCTTGGATCACAGAGTTCAGTTAAGACAAAGTATCAAAGGATCATCTACAGACTTGAAGCCCATTGGAAGAAGTTCATTAACATGTTCATGCCTCAGTGGAGAATAAAAGATATTGATATCTATTCAAGGATGTGAAAACTATAGAAGATTGTCTTAGTCTATGAAGATTTTAGTGCATCATAATCGAAGCTACAAGTAAGGTTTGCAAAGAAGAATGTGGAATCATGTTCAGAATCAAGAGCCCCTATCAAGACGAGTCACTTATGAACCAGACCGTTGCATCAAGTGTCAGGACATTGGAGGCAAGCTCTCGTCGGTTAATATGATTTTAATCATTCTAAAGTTGTTGATTTTCTTAAGTCAAGTGGAGGATCAACAAAGGTGGTAAATCAGTGTTGGAGAAATGTCAGCCTAATGGATAAGAGACAGACGGCACAACCTGATTGGATCTTACTAAAGCTTCACAGATTAGAAGGCCAAATACTTGGACGTGGTGGAGTCACGTATACGGGGCCAAGTATTTGGATAAGGAAGTCTACACAAATTGAAGAGTGGAATGGAAATATTTAATTTAATTAAATAAAGTATTTATTTAATTATTTATATATTTTATAAATAAAGATATTCTTTATTTATATTTTATATATTTATTAAATATTACTTTTATATTAAATATTTCCAAAGGCATGCTTGGCACATGACTTTGAAGAAAAGATTTGAGTGGACAAGAGTAAAAGGTGGAAAAGTAAAAAACAACATCTTTTTGAATATACTAAAAGAAACCAAGTCCTCATCTTCATTACAACATATGCAGTAGCATTCGGCAGAGAAAAAATGGGGAGAGAGAGAAAATTATTTTCTCTCTCTCCCATGGCCATACTCCATATCTTGAATATTATGGGGCCATGAATTTCTTTGTTTCACCACTCATCTATTCTTCTATTGTAAACTTGCTAAATCTTGTATAGAAGATAGAGCTGATTTTTGTCTCCTAGATCTACAAAATGTAATAGTTTTAGAGGAGACAAAAATCACTTCTTTGTTGTGTTCTTGAGCTTATGTTCTTGAACTTGTTTGTAGCATCTACCCCACTTCAATGAATATAAAGTTATATTCTTGGATCTTGTTGTGTTGTGTGTTTTGGATGATTTACCGTTCATTATCTTGGTTATTTTAATGGTGTTCTTGAGGTTGAAGAAGATGATGAACAGTACCTGAGTTTGAACCAAAGTAATTTTTATGTTGTCCCAAAAATAAATAAAAGTCAGATTTTTATTTGGGAATCGTATTCACCCCCCCTCTACGATCTCCAGGACCCAACAAGACTTGTCAGATAAACTAAGACAAGTATACTGAGAAAAGAAGAACTGTTTGTTATTAACTTCAATGAATAAAAACAAGTACAGCCCTATAATATATATAGGTATAATTAAAAGTAAATTGGTGCTACAAATACTCCACTACCACACTTATTTCTGAACGTCCTAACACTTATTCAGGTGCATAAAATAGGAACAAACTTATCCAAGTATAAATGATATTGACTTGGTAAACTAGTAGTCCTACATAAACTAGAAAACTAAATTGAAATAATAACTTGCACTATTTATTTTTAATACTCCCCCTTAGTGCAAGATTACGATCAACAACTCTAAGTGAACTTCTGTGATAATCAAACTTCGGCTTTCCCAGAGGCTTTATAAAGATATCGACCACTTGCTCATTAGTTGATACACTCTCTGCTTCAATTTCATGTTCAACCACTGTTTCTCGGATGTAATGATAACGAACTTCTATGTGCTTTGTTCGTCCATGAAAAACTGGATTTGCAATAAGTTTGATGGCACTTTCATTATCACACTTAAGCTGCATAGTATAATTGAACTCACCAAGCATACTTCTTATCAGTCCTTTTAGCCAAACACACTCATGTGCTGCCATGCTTGCTGCCACGTACTCTGCTTTTGTACTTGACAAATCAACAATTGGTTGTTTCTTGCTGCACCAGGACACCATTGTTGAACCCATACTAAAACAATATCCAGTAGTTGAATGCCTATCTTCGACATTGCCAACCCAATCTGCGCCTATGTACCTAGCTAGTTTAATCTTTTCACACCTTCTATACATCAAACCATAATCCAGAGTCCCTTTAATATATCGCAGAATCCTTTTTGTAGCATCCCAATATTTATATGTTGGACACTGCATAAATTGTGATACCACACCAACAGAGTAACAAAGTTCAGGCCTTGTGACAGTTAAATAAATTAAGCTACCCACAAGTTGTCGAAATGGTGTTGCATCATTTAATAGATCTCATTCACTCTTTGTTAATTTGAGGCCCTGCTCCATTAGAATAGCCTTTTCTTGGGACTCCCCCATTTTTAAACGTCGCAGTAAATCTTTGGCATAAGCTCTTTGAGAGATAAAATAACTATCAGCTGACTTTTTTACTTCAAGACCAAGAAATCGACTAGCTTCTCCCAAATTCTTTAATTCACAATGAACTGATAACTCGTTAATCAGCATAGTTATCTCATCACCATTATTACCCATGATAATCATATCATCCACATATAAGAGGACAATCAAGTGAACATTTGATTCTATTTTAATGAATAAACTAAAATCTGCTTCAGAAATTCGAAAACCACAAAAGAGCAAGTATTGAGCAACTTTACTATACCAAGAACGTGATGACTGTCGAAGACCGTATATAGACTTTTTCAACCGACAAACATAGTCCGGATATTTCTTTGAAACGTATCTTTTAGGCTGCTCCATGAACACTTCACGATCTAATTCACCGTAAAGAAATGCATTCTTGACATCAAGTTGCCATAACTTCAACCTTTTGAATGCTGCAAGAGATATTGTAGATCATAGTGTCACCATCTTTGTTACTGGGTTAAAAGTTTCCTCGTAATCCAGCCCATAGTTTTGAGAAAAACCACGTGCACCTAATTTGGCCTTATACCGTTCTATAGTGCCATCTGATCTTCTCTTTAACTTGTAAACCCATTTATATGAGACAAGAACACAATTTTCTGGTCTGGGAATTAATTCCCAAGTTTCATTTCTACTCAAGGCTGCTAATTCTTCTTCCATTGCACGGTCCCAATCAGGTTTGCCTTGTGCTTCTTCATATGTTATGGGTTCATGTTGATCAGTGTCGCTTGTAAAGAAGCATGAGGTTACAGAACAATTATTTAATTGCACCCCATATTCTTGGAGATAAGATGGCTGCCTCCGTTCTCTTGTGCATCTACTTGAATTTTGACCTTCATTATTGTTTGATCCTCCTTGTGTAGAATTCATTTCATCATTTAAGAATTGATCTTCATGGTCCGGAAAAAACTGAACCTTTTCTTGAGGATAAACCACACTATTCTCAGTAATGTAATAAGACGACACCTCATCAAATACAACATTGCGAGAAGTGATTACTTTATGTATTTCAGGATCCATGCATCGCCACCCTTTCCTATGTATGTCATAGCCAATAAAAATACACACCTTTTCTTTCGGGTCTAGCTTAGTACGAGTAGCTTTAGGAACATGTACATAACAAATTAAACCAAAAACATGAAGACAGCTAACATCCAACTTCTCATTATACATAATTTCAAGATGAGACTTTTCCTTACCAGGCCATGGGGTAGTCAATTTATCACACAGCAAGCAGTCTGGAAAACTTCTGCCTAAAGCTCTCGAGGAATATTTTTGTCATGTAACCAAGAGAGACTTACAGATGTGAGATGCGCCAACTTCTTTTCAGAAACACCATTTTGTTGTGGCGTATGTGAACATGTCATTTGTCTCTGAATACCCTTCTCATTATAGAAACGGATGAAGTCATTTGAAAGGAATTCACCACTATTGTCACTTCGTAAACATTTGATTTCCTTTTTGAACTTCGTTTCCGCATCATTTTGAAACTCAATAAATTTTGTTAAGTTTCACTTTTATCTGCTAAAATTTAACCCACACATATCTTGAACAATCATCTACAAGTATCATCACATACCAAAAACTGCCATAGCTTGTTGTCTTCATTGGACGCATCAAGTCTGTATGAATCAGCTCAAACACAGTTGATCTGCGGTTTGTTGACTTCTGGAAAGGAAGGCGATATGATTTGCCAAATTGACAACCTTGGCATATTATGTCTTCACGAGCTTCTCGCAGAGTCGGTATTCCTTCCAATAAATTATGTGAATAAATTTGTTATAGCAGTTGATAACTTAAGTGTCCCAAACGAGCATGCCAAATTGATGTCTTATCCATTTGACTTGTTTTCTTCACATAAGCTTCTCCTACTACTGACATTACAAATATAGAGTCCTTTTTTTCTCCAGTGAACACAACATTAGCATCAATATTCTTTATATTTCAAGAATTTTGACGTCATTTGGACCGAATAAAACATAATTTCCAGAATTAATAATTTGAGAGACGAAAACCAAATTTCTTTACAAACCTGGAATGTGGTAGACATTATCCAATTTCACCAGATGTGTATCATCCGAGTTTATCTCTACCGTCCCTTCTTTAGCTACCGGATACATTGAATTATCTACCGTGATGATGACCCATTCGCCATCATGATTATGCAATTTGGAAAATACTGATTCATCTCCAGTGACATGGTGAGAACAACCTGAGTCTAGGATCCATTCCTTTGCATCTTTTGAATGATTGTAAAGAACTTGAACTGGTGTTGACCCTGCTCCAATGTCCTTAATTTCTGCTGTAAAACACTACTTCCATTTGATTTCTTCATTTGGTTCACTTTGTTCCGTCATTTCTTTCTCACTGGCAACATTTACTTTGAAAAGCTTCACCCTGCAATTCTTTTTGATATGCCTAATATTCCCACATCTATAACATTTGATGGGATTGTGACTTTGTAAATTTTCACCATTGAGTTTCCCACCTCCTTGATTACTTTTGTTTCTAAGTGACGTATTTTTCTTTGAGAATTTTCCTTTCATAAAGAGCGCTGAATCTGTCTCGAAACACTTTCCCATTTGTTTTGCTAGAGCTTCTTTATTAGAGAGAAGACTCTCTAAATTCTCAACAGATGGTTGAACTGCCCAGCCTTGAATAGATGTCACGAAATGAATGTACTCTTTCCTCAGTCCTCGTATAAGAAACCGTCGCATCCTTGCCTCGCTGATCTTTTCATTCTCATTTAATTCTGATATTTCACCACACAGGCTTTTAACCTTTAAAAAATATTTAGAAATAGATAAATTTCCTTGTGTCAGCATAGCTAACTCGTTCTCCAGCAACTGCAATCTTGCGGTATTCTTTTTCAAAAATAATCATTTGAGTGTGTCCCAAACCTCCTTGGGTGAATTGACCTCTCGAACATGATCAATGTATTCTTTTCCGATTGAAGTCCTTAAAGCAAAAAGAGCCTTTCCACATCTGATCTTTCATTTCCTCCGGAGTTCGACATTATTTGGGGTGTCCGCTGGTTCCTTCTCCGTTCCAGTGACGATGTCCCATAAGTCCTGTCCCTGAAGATAGGCTTCTAGAAACATCTTCCAGTACTTATAATTAGTGCCTACAAGCTTCTCAACAGAATCACTAACACTTGAACCATTACCTCCACTTCCTAACTCCATAGTTTATAGCAAGACTATTTCTCCTGAACTTATAATCTTTTCCAACAAGACAACTATTTGATAGATGAAAAAAAATAAACAAGTGTGTATGCCTCAACCTGGCTCTGATACCATAAAATAAATAGAAACAAGACTTGTCAGATAAACTAAGACAAGTATACTAAGAGAAAAGAAGAATTGTTTGTTATTAACTTCAATAAATAAAAACAAGTACATACCTATAATATATATAGGTAGAATTGAAACTAAATGGGTGCTACAAATACTCCACTACATCGCTTATTTCTGAATGTCATAACACTTATCCAGGTGCATAAATGTAATATTCGTATTTTTTTTTTATTTAAATAATTGTGTTAATAATTAGAATTAGAATTAGTAATATTAGTTTTAATAATAATATTAATTTATATTAAATTACATTAGAAATAGAATTTGTAATTTTAAATAGTAATTGGATTAGAAAAAGGTCTATAATTATAAAAACCATATATATTGCATTCATTCATATTATTTTAGCATCTATATTTTATAACCCTAAAAGCAAGATGTGAGAGAGTCATCGTAGGAAGCCGCTGCGAACGTGAAGAAACAGGCGATTAGATCTTACTAATACTGTAAGCGCAAATAGATTACATATATATTTATTCTAGCTATCATGTTTATTTACCCACCTTGCACAGTATAGCCTTTGTTTTAATTTTGGTTCACCTATCAATTTGTACCACACTTTTATATTGGGGGGTTATGCTTATGTTTGTATAATTAGAATAATATATAACGATTTTTGTGGTAAGGCTTACTGGTCATGAATTCATATCACGAATATTGATTTAAATATGTTTTTATGTCTTCGGCCAACCAGGTCACCATTTATATAAATTTCCGAGTGGTTTCTAGTGTCTAAGTCTAGTTCTGTGAATTATGTATTATTATAATATCGACTTATATTTGATTAAGGATTAGTTGTATCATATAAATATATTAATTATAAATTATATTTTGTAAATAGATCGAGAACCGGGTATTTTGCGGGTTATTTACAGATATCGTTAGTATTTGTGATCGCTATTTTCGAGGTACGGATTTCGTCCCCTTTCTCTTCAACGCTACTCTTTTTAGGATTAATTATATTTAATTCGTTCCGTTCGTAAATCTGTTCCTTCCATTATTATTCGTTTTAACTGTTTTGATTCTCCGAAAGTTATTTTAAAGTATGATTCCAAATATTTAAATATTTGTCTCTGCGATTTTCGAAAATTGTGTATGTTACATATCTGCGTAGAATATTTGAAATATCTGTTCAGGTGATTTTAAAATTGTGAAAATTATTTTATTTGAACCCTTAGAGTGATATTAGGGTATACCGATTTAACCAGCTGTAGGGGTACTACAGCGATGTCATTGCGGCACCAGTGGCATGACACTTCTGTGGCAGTGTGATTAGTCACGGCGTATCCTTCTGATAGCTCAGGTGGCGAGCTTTGCTCATTTTGATATTTGTTTGAGGATACGTGGGTGCACCCAGAGTCTGATTTGATTTGTGATTTGATATTTGACGGTGACGTTGTATATGCCGTACACGTTGTCCGGTTTGTTGCACACATTAGGTACCCTATGATGTGTGTATCTGTTATCTGTTCTGTATCGGTATGAAATGTCCTAACCCCTCTTTGCTTTAGCCTTGTTTTTAAAAATTAATATTTATTTATTAATGTCAAATTATATATATCTTGCTTCTTGTTTTATAAAACTGTATTCCAATCTGTACTGGGCATTTGGCTCATGCCGTATTCTTTCTTCTGGCAGGTACTTAGGGGGATCTTGGGCTGTGTGATGGAGAGCTACCCTTACTTCATTTATTAGGAGTTTTGAACTTCTCAGATTATTTTAGTCATTTTCATTATTAGAGATTTTGGATTTATTCGCATTTATCATTTTTAATTATTTTGGAGGTTTTAATATTAATTTGAGAGACATTGTTGGACCTATTTATTTATTACAAGGTGGATTTTAGTACTTTGTATACAAGTTTGTGGTTTGGAAGTAACCCCTCATCTCATTTTGGGAAGGGGGTGTTACAGAGATGGCATCAGAGCTTAAGTTCTTTCTTGTAAAAAACCTATTTAGGTTTGACCTGTGAGTTTGGGTAGACGTTAGGATGGGTATTCTATTTTGAGATTTCATTTAATTACTTCCATTTCAATATTATTTCACTCTTGCTAAATTTCATAAACTACTTCAGCTTGTCTCTTTCTGCGAAATTCATTGGTATTTGTATTTGATATTGTGAATTCTTTTTACACGTGGAGCTTTTGCATTATTTGAATATGTTTTGACTCATTTTGTTGTTTTTTTCTCATATCTTCAGAATCTTTCCTTTTAGTCTTCGTAAATGGATCCTTTTATGTGCCTTCGTGATAATTATCAAGAGTGTTTAGAATCTGTAGAATATACTTATCTAGGCAAATTTATTACCGATAGTGATGCATGACCTTGATTAAATCTTAAGGATTTATTGATTTAACATTTTGGAGCAATTGATTGAAAAGGAAAGTGAACGATCTATGAAGCTGCAAGTAAGTTTAGTATTTGTGGATCAAGATTATTTTAATGAAAAGAGTATTTAAAATTATTTTAGCTTTATGAGTAAGATAACTTTGGCTAAGGATTGTGTGGCTTTTAGACTTCAACTAGGGGTGCGATTATCTAAATATTAAGAATTATTGATTATCAATGTGTTAGATGTAAGGACAATTAGGTTTGATACCATGGCACGACGTGAAATCAAATATATAGAATTTGAAATGTGGTGCGGAAATGTGAATGTGACTAGATGAAAAGGATTTTAAGATGACAATGGATTGAAAATGATTTCATAATATGTTCAGCAGGCAGTATTTCTCCATTGTGCATAAGAAAGCTTACCTTAGGGTGTTATATTTAATTAAGTACAATGATGATTAGAATATTTTAAATTACATAACAAGGTTTTGGTGTGCTCGAAGGCTTGGTGAGACATCTTTAAAGTAATGAGAGATTTAAATAGAAATTGAGATCTAACCAAAGTGGTTCCATATAACTAGAGATGTTGGAGTATAAAAAGAAAGTAATGTATGTATTTTAGAATTGTAGGTTTGAGAATTCTCGTAAGATATGAAAAGATATGTTATTTCATAAAAGCATGCATCGGTTATTTTTGAATTTACACTACGCCATAAGTGCTCATAAGCAATGCTTTTTAGAAAGCGTTGCACTGAAAACGTTGCGGTAGCTCTGAATTTTTGGGTCTTTTGCAACACTGCTAAAATAGTATTGCATTAGATAAAATTTCGTGTTGCATATTACTCACGGTGTTGCAATGAATGCAACACTAACGAATGGTGTTGCATTTGCTAAATTTTTTTTATATAATTAGTGACGTGGCAGTGGACCAGTGCTGATGTGGCAATAAGGGGCCCACCACAGGTGACGTGGCAGTGGGGCCCATGCTGACGTGGCTGGTGGGACCCACCAGTGGGCCACCACTGCTGACGTGGCAGTAGGACCCACGCTGACGTGGTAGTGGGCCCATGCTGACATGGCTGGTGGGACCCACCAATGGGCCACCACTGCTGACGTGGCAGTGGGACCCACGCTAACGTGGCAGTGGGCCCAAGCTGACGTGGCATGTGGTCCCCAGCATAAGCGTTACATTTAATATGGTAGCGTTGCATTTGGTTGTTTAGTGTTGCCTTTGTATTTTCTAGTCTTTATATAATAATTAGTATAACCCGATTGCTGAATTTATTTTTTTAAATTTTTTTCCCAACGATCCAACCGTACGGATGTTAATATCTGACTTTTTTAGTAATGCCATTTTTTTTTAAAAAAAATCCAGTTTTATTCTGTGTGATTTTATAGTAGTCAAACGAGACTTTCTCTATAACTAATGTTGTGCTGAATGCTGAATATATCTTTTAAAATTACTTTTTCGACGATCGAACCGTACGGATGTTAATATTTGACTATTTTAGTGGTGCCCATTTTTTTTAAAAGAATTTTCAGTTTTATTCTATGTGATTTTATACTAGTCAAACCGGTCAAACGAGACTTTCTCTATAACTGATGTTGTGCTGAATGCTGAATCTATTTTTTTAAATTTCTTTTCCGACGATCGAACCGTACGGATGTTAATATATGACTATTTTAGGGGCGCCAATTTTTTTTTAAAAAAATTATGTTTTATTCTATGTGATTTTCTACTAGTCAAACCGGTCAAACGAGACTTTCTCTATAACTAGTATTGTGCTGAATGCTGAATTTATTTTTTTAAATTTCTTTTCCGACGATCGAACCGTACGGATGTTAATATCTGACTATTTTAGTGACACCAAATTTTTTTAAACAATTTACAGTTTTATTCTATGTGATTTTAAACTAGTCAAACCGGTCAAACGAGACTTTCTCTATAACTAGTATTGTGCTGAATGCTGAATTTATTTTTTTAAATTTTTTTCCGACGATCGAACCGTACGGATGTTAATATCTGACTATTTTAGTGACACCAAATTTTTTTAAACAATTTACAGTTTTATTCTATGTGGTTTTAAACTAGTCAAACCGGTCAAACGAGACTTTCTCTGTAACTAGTATTGTGCTGAATGCTGAATTTATTTTTTTAAATTTCTTTTCCGACGATCGAACCGTACGGATGTTAATATCTGACTATTTTAGTGACACCAAATTTTTTTAAACAATTTACAGTTTTATTCTATGTGATTTTAAACTAGTCAAACCGGTCAAACGAGACTTTCTCTGTAACTAGTATTGTGCTGAATGCTGAATTTATTTTTTTAAATTTCTTTTTCGACAATCGAACCGTACGGATGTTAATATCTGACTATTTTAGTGACACCAAATTTTTTTAAATAATTTACAGTTTTATTCTATGTGATTTTAAACTAGTCAAACTGATCAAACGAGAAGGTCTCTATAACTAATGTTGTGCTGAATGCTGAATCTATTTTTTAAAATTTCTTTTTCGATGATCCAACCGTACAGATGTTAATATCTGACTATTTTTATAGCGCCAATTTTTTTTAAAAAAAAATCAATTCAGTACTTATATGTATTTTATGTATTTTAATAATTTTCCCCCCTAATTATATGTATTTTAATAATTTAATAATTACCCCTAATTATAACATTTCCCTCTATTATTTTCAGTACTTAACATTTTTCCCCCTCTTCTCACTTTCTCGTAGCCTCTTTCACAGCCTCTTCTCAGCCTAACCCTAACTCAAAAACACTACCTCGACTGCTCAGCCTCTTCACAGCCTCTTCACAGCCTCTTCTCAGCCTCTTCTCACAGCCTCTTCTAACAACCTCTTCTCCCTTCTCACAGCCTCTTCTCACAGCACTCACGACACTACCTCGACTGCTCGACTGCTCTTCAACTCGTGATTTATATGTTCGATTAGGGGAAGAATAGCTCGATTGAGTGGAAGAATAGCTCGATTAGGGGAAGAATAGCTCGATTACAGCCTCTTCTCATCTGGTATGTTAATTTCTTGGCTTCTCAACTAAACCCTAGTCTTCTAAACTGTGATTTATATGTTAATTTATGTATATGTGTGTGTGTTTGTGTACGTGTGTGTGTATGTGTGTGTGTCTGTATGTGTGTATATGTGTCTGTATGTATATATGTATCTATACATCTATATATTAATTTTGTGCTTTGATGTTTATGATTGAATTAGATCTGGAAATCACTTGTATTGTTTGTTATTATCTGTTTGTGATTAATTTATATGCTTTGATGTTTATGATTGAATCAAACTGCCTTATGGTTCTGCCTCTAATATCAGCCAATATGTTCACTCAAATGAAAGAAAGATCTTGGGGTATAAGAGTCATGATGCACATTTCATCCTACATTATTTATTACAATTTGCTGTGAAAAAATCATTAAAACCCGAGGTTGCATTGCCGCTGATTAGGTTTAGTGCATTTCTTAGAGGGTTATGGAGCAAGGTTATTGAATTGGATGATATTAGAAGGTTGGAAAAAGAAATTGTCGAGATACTTTGTCAATTTGAGATGATTTTTCCACAAGCCTTTTTCGATATAATGGTTCACTTGCCTGTTCATTTATGCAGAGAAGTCGAATATGGTGGACCACAACACCTTCGGTGCATGTTTTCTATTGAACGGTATCTTGGAAAGCTGAAATCCTATGTTTGAAACAGAAGTAAACCGGAAGGTTCCATTGCAGAAGGTTACTTAGCAGAAGAGTGTGTGACATTTTGTTCAAGATTTTTGGGTGTTGAAGGAGGAACTGAAAATACCATGTATTCGACAGATTTTGAAAGATGTACAACGGATGTGGAATATCATATTGGCTCAGTGAAGAATAAAGATGGAAAAATATTTAAATTAAAAGATTTAGAGTGGAAGGCAAGTCATCGTTATGTATTGTTTAATTCTGGTAATAAAGAAATTGAGACTTTGATCGAGTAAGTTTTTAAGTCCTTATTTCATATTAGATTGTTTGTACTCAGTAATATAAAATCAATATCTACATTACTAATTCAACTCATTTCTTAGACTGATTATACTTAAACTTTTTGTAGGGGCCATCGAGCTTTAGTGGATGGTCATGCAAATTCTAAAAGATTCAAAAGGGAACGAATACACACCGAAGAGTTTTGGGAATGGTTAAAAGAACAAGTTCTAACGAAAGATAACATTTCAAGAGAATTAGAGGTTCTTGCATTGGGTCCTAATCGAAGAGCTAAGAGGTTTCGCGGCTATGTATTAAATGGATATAGATACCATACGAAGTTCCGAGATTCTCGATGCACCACACAAAATAGTGGTGTATTTTTGACTGCTGAAACCACTAGCTTTGCTAGTTCGAAAGATCAAAACCCAATAGTTGGAGATGTCAACTACTACGGATCAATCGAAGAAATTTTTGAACTTGATTATTGGGGTGTTTTTACAGTCGTCCTTTTTAAGTGTTGTTGGTACCAAGAAGAAAAAGACTCATATGGATTTACTCGAGTAAATTTTAATAAATCATGCCACAAATCGTAATATTTAGGTCATCTTGCAGAATGTACATGATTCAAAGTATTTATATATCTGTTGTTGCAGGTTCTGCTAAGAAACCAGCAAAACGTAAATTTGTTACCACACATCAACTCCAACAGAAGCATAAGCAAATGATTAGGAAATCACCTCGTCTTCATGTGGGTAAAAGAGAGAATTTTCCACCAGCGCCAGAAATGAAGGAAGGAAGTGTGAGAAGGAAATTATATGCAGAAGATGATTCAAGTGAAGGAGCATCTGCTGATGTGGAGGTACTTTCAAATGTAAAATATAAATAAACAATTGTGCTTTGAATCTTTTATTTATATCTTGAACCGTAAATCCAAGAACATCATATCGGGACTTGTTTTTTGAAAGATAAAATTAGGACTTATATTTACTCATATTTGCATCTTAAAACCCTTATAATCAGTTAACCTGTTAATGGTCTGCTTAGTAAAATTTTAGTTGTTTCCTGCTCATCCTTTTGTTATCGGAGAATATCAGGAATCCAAACATAAATATTTTACTAATTGCTTGTAGGAGCTGCCACCACCCCCACCACTAACACAATATGAAATAGAGAGATGTGAAACGATTAGAAAAAATGACGAAGTTTGTGCAGCACTTGGGTTGAGTTCATTAGTTGCTGGTCTGAAACAACAAACTACTACAAAAAATATAAAAGAAAAAGGCAAAGATGATGAGTACATTCCTGCTGATGAGGCCACGGACAATAGTGCTGAAACACCGAAGGTACATAAAAATAAGATATTTACGGCTTGTTATTTGTTTTATGCCCATAAAAACTGTGAAACTAAATATTTTTCAACTTCGCATGAATTGTAGAGAATCAAACCTACTAAGGCAAATGCAGTCAAGAATAAATTGAAGATGATTATGCCTGGCCCGAGAACTCGTTCGCGAGCCAATGCTGTTGCTGACACGGTGAATGAGCCGGCACACTATTCCAGTGCAACCGAGACAGAGCAGAGGAAATCTGTTGAGAGGGACGAGCCGAGTTCATTTGTTATAAAACCGACATTCAGTAAAGTGCTTAAAGAGTCAAGTAACGTTGAAGCTAGTGGTTCCATGGCTGCTTATTTAGCATTGCGAGAACGTCAAAAGAAGAATATTGCATCTCCAACAATTGAGGATCTTACTGAATTGAACTTGAACAATATTGCAGCTGATGAAGTTAAAAAAGGTAATGTGTATGTCACATATCCTTGCTCAGTTAAAATTTGTGTTAAGTCATCCATGACATTAATTCTTGCTTTTTTTTTGTAGTTGCTCCTAGGAAGCCTAGAGGACGGACAAAATTGACCAAGGTCTATAAAAGGAGTGCTGATGAAAAAGTTTTTATTAATTTGAATGCTCGGGGGCAACCAATTTCAGATGATCCAAAAGTTTTAACCGAGCTTAGTAATTTTGTGGGGACACTAGCAAGGGAACATGTCCCACTTACTTACATAAATTGGCATGTTGTTCCCGAAATATTGAAGAAAAATATGTGGGAGAAGACTCTGGTAAAATCTATTGCCTTGCTAAAAGTTTAGATAATTTAAACAATGTTTCCTTTGTTCATTACTAGGGTATGCTGTGTATATTTGTCGATTGTGTTCATATTATAATAATTAAGCTTGTACTTTGTTAATAATATGTAAGCAGCAAGCCTAATTAATAATTTTTTATTTTTATGTTTGATATATTGTAGGATAGGTATGTTATTCCGAAAGAAGGACAGCGGTGGGTATACGAGACGCTTAACGATGCTTGGAGGGTTTACAAGTGTCGTATAAAGACTAAGCATTATAAAAGATATGAAACCGATGAGGAAAGGTTGGAGAAAAGGTCTGATGACATTCCACTGGAGGATTTCAAGATTCT
Organism: Oenanthe sinensis; assembly: GCA_028671895.1. Lineage (NCBI taxonomy): Eukaryota > Viridiplantae > Streptophyta > Magnoliopsida > Apiales > Apiaceae > Oenanthe > Oenanthe sinensis. The sequence goes on from CM053814.1 coordinate 27,027,952, forward strand.
CCTCAAGTATTGGGGAGATGAAGAAGTTAAGGTACTGTTAAATGCAAATTTCAAACATAATGTATTCTTGCCGAAACTTGATTGCAATTAATTTAAATGATAATCAAAGTGGCAGATGATAAACTTTATTTAGCAAGAAAAGAAAAAAACACAAATTTAACAAGTTTCTTGATACCGATCTATATCTTATCATCTATTATGGCTTTTTAATTTTTTTTCCAGTCACTAGCTGAAGAAAATTCAGCGCGTCGTCATGGATATACTGAGACGCACACTATGGGTCCCAAAACTTTAGCCCAAGTTAGACAAAATTTGGTATGTGTCCTAAAACTTATTTTTGTGAGTACTGTGATATACAGTATTTATGCAGTATTTATGCAGTTTTCTAAATGTGAAAAGTTGTGTTTATTTATATATTACACCATCTCAATACTTGCTCTTGTAAATGTGAAAAGTCTGTAATTATTCAGATTTACAACACATTCATAGTTTGATTCCAGTACTAGTTATTATGCATGTGTACATATCAAAAATCTCACATAAGAAGTATGTTAATGGGTACCTTGTTATGAAAGATTGGTAAATGATTTTTTTGTGCGAGTTGAGTTGTTTTCTACTAAGTTTTATAATTTTGAATAACTATAAATTTGGTATGTGTTATTCTATACATGACAGAAAAAGGGTGACCCGAAACATGGCTCACCATCTGATGCGAAAGTATTTTTGGAAACTCGTCAGCGGAAACCAGGCCGGCGTTATAAGAACAATGCAAATGTACTGAAATCCAGATTTGTAAGTACATTTTATCATACAGAAGCAATCTCAATTCATGTTTTGTTTCAAATATTGATGTACCCTTTTCTTACAGACTGAAATCAATAAGATGATCACTTCGGGAAAAGATGGCGATGCAGATAATATGGTTTCTAAAGATAAGTCTCATGGACGAAACTGGCTGGTAGGAAGGGGAGGTAAAAATGCTCGTCCGACATCAACTACACCTGCTCCTACAGACAACTATGTACAAGAGTTGGCCTCAAAGATCAGGCAAGAAATTGAGAGTGAATTTGATGCCAAGATGAATAGGAAAGTGCAGGAGAACAATGCATGGATTTTGAAGAAACTTCAAGACTCTAACCCTGAGCTCAAATTTGACATTACAGACTTTTGTGCTACCATGTCAAGTGATCAAGATGACAACGACACTCCTGTTACTCAACGCGGCACTCCTGTTACTCAAAGCAGCATTCCTGTAACTCAAGGCGATGCTTCTTTATAGACTATAAATAGTCTATAAATAGTCTACAAATCTGCCGAAGATGAAATAAACTACCAAAGTATGTTAATTCTATACTTTGGTAGTTTATTTCATCTTCGGCAGATTTGTTAATATTGGTAGTTTATTTTGGTACGTAATTTGATAGATTATTTTGGTAGTTAATTATCTATCATGGTTGGTTGTTTAGGTAAATTGGATGTTTATGGTATTGGTTGTTTAGGTAGATTTGATGTATTTGGGATTGGTTGGTTATTGGATATGTGACTAGGTCTTTTTATGGGATTGATGTCTGTACAAACAGGTTCTGGCAAAAAATTTATTAAAAGTGTTGCCTTTTGCTTTTATAAGTGTTGCATTATGAATATTTAGTATTGCAATATATTACAATACACTGTTGCCAATGTTAATGTTGTTGTTGCAAGGCTTTCAATTCAGTGTTGCATTTTACCAATTCAGTGTTGCATTTTACCAATTCAGTGTTGCTGAAGGGTTTCAATTTAGTGTTGCATTATATCATAAAAGTGTTGCATAAGATCAGGCCCCACTACTGACGTGGCACTGGGGGGCCCACTGCTGACGTGGCACTGGGAGGCCCCACTGCTGACGTGGCACTGGGGGGCCCCACTGCTGACGTGGCACTGGTGGTCCCCCATTGCTGACGTGGCATGTGGGCTCCACTCCTGACGTGGCACTATTGGGCCCTACTGCTGACGTGGCACTGGTGGGCTCCACTGCTGACATGGCACACAATTGTTTCAGCTTTACATTTAAAGCAATACTAAATTTTGTTGCATTTATACCCTGGTGGTGTTGCCTTATGACCAATATGCAATACTTTCAGCGGTGTTGCATTACACAACAAAAGCGTTGCATTATAGGTCAAAGGCAATGGCCGCAGATGCAACACTCAAAAAGTGTTGCCTTTTTCAATTTCAGGCCTAAGGCAACACCATTTGGCACATAAGGCAACATCAGAGAGCATTACCTATGAGCACTTATGGCGTAGTGTTATCATGAGGACTGAAGTTATTTAAAATCATTGTATACAATGACACTAGTAGAGTTATAGGAATTAGAAGAATAGCTACGAGACTTATTGGATAAGGGATTGATCATGCCGAGTGTATCTCCATGGGGTGCTCCAGTATTATTTGTGAAGAAGAATGACGAGTCTATGAGAATGTGTATTGATTACAGGGAGTTGAATAAGGTGACTGTTAGAAACAGGTATCATTTACCACGTATTGATGACTTGTTCGATCAGTTGCAGGGAGCGAAGTATTTTTCGAAGATAGATTTGAGATCGGGTTACCACCAGTTACGAGTAAGAGATGATGATATTCCGAAGACAGCATTTCGCACTCGATATGGTCATTATGAGTTTCTTGTGATGTCCTTCAGGTTGACAAATGCACTAGTAGTGCTTATAGATTTAATGAATCAGGTGTTTCATGATTACTTGGATAAGTTCGTTGTGGTTGTCATCGATGATATCTTGATATACTCTAGGAGTAAGGAAGAGCATGAAGAGCATTTGGGCATTGTATTTGAAATCTTAAGGAAGAAGAAATTGTTTGCAAAATTTTTGAAGTGTGAATTTTGGTTGGAGCATGTTACATTTTTGGGGCATACTGTGTCTGGTAAGGGGATTGAGTTGGATCCTACGAAAATCGAGGCTATCACAAATTGGCCGAGACCTAGCACTATGACAGATGAGAGAAGTTTCTTGGGTTTGGCAAGCTATTATAGGCGCTTATAGATGGTTTCTCATCCATAGATTTGCCATTGACTCAGCTGATGTGGAAGGGTGTTTAGTTCGAGTGGAATGATGATCATGAACAGAGTTTTCAAGAGTTAACGGAGAGGTTGATGCAGCTCATATACTTGTTTTACCACCAGGGAGTGGAGGATATCAAGTTTATAGTGATGCTTCTAAGAAAGGATTGAGGTGTGTTCTTATGCATCATGGGAAGATGATTTTATATGCCTCTAGGCAGCTTGAACCTTATGAGGTAAATTATCTTACCCATGACTTGGAGTTAGCGGAAGTGGTCTTTGCCTTAAATATTTGGAGGCATTATTTGTATGGGGAAACTTGTGACATCTTCACTGATCACAAGAGTCTCAAATACATTTTTACACAAAAGGAGCTAAACATGAGGCAGAGAAAGTGGCTTGAACTTATTAAAGATGATGATGCTAAAATTCAGTACCATCCAGTAAAGGCAAATGTAGTGGTAGATGCTCTTAGTAGGAAGAACTTGAGAAGTGTTGCATCTCTTATTATGTTGTATGTTAGAGAATCAACTGCAAGCCTAGCAAGTTTGAAGGTTGAATCAAATCTAGTCTCAAGGGTTAAAGAAGCTCATAAAAGTGATACATGGTTAGAAGCTATTAGATCGAATGTGACAGATGGTAAGCAAACGAAGTTTCATGTTGATGATCATGGTGTGGTATGGTTGGGTAGTAGATTGTGTGTACCTGCAGACGTAGCAATTCGTGAAGCAGTTTTGACTGAGGTTCATAGTTCTTCATTCTCTATTTATCCAGGTTCTACTAAGATGTATGGAGATTTGAAGAAGCACTTTTGGTAGAGTGGGATGAAACGGGACATAGCAGAGTTCGTGGGGAAATGTCTTACATGTCAACAAGTGAAGATTGAACACCAGAGATCTAGTGGACTGTTACAGCAGTTGGATATCCCGGTTTGGAAGTGGGAAAACATTACCATGGATTTTGTGACTGGTTTACGGAGGACCTTCAGGAAGAATGATGTTATTTGGGTGGTAGTTTATAGACTTACAAAATCAACTCATTTCTTACCTATTGGAGAGACTACTCTTATTCATGATTTGGCATAGATATTTCAACGGGATATTGTTAGACTTCATGGTGTGCCTGTATCGATAGTTTCAGACAGGGATACGAGGTTTACTTCATGTTTTTGGAAGGGATTTCAACAGGCTTAGGGTACGAGGCTTAATTATAGTACAGCTTTTCACCCACAAACTGATGGACAATCAGAGAGGACTATTCAGACGTTGGAGGATATGTTGAGGGCTTGTGTTTTGGAGTGGTCTGGTGATTGGGACAAATATTTGTACCTTGTGGAGTTTGCATACAATAATAGCTGGCAAGCGAGCATTGGCATGCTACCATTTGATGCGTTGTACAGTAGAAAATGTAGAGCACCAACTTGTAGGAATGAGGTTGGAGAGAGTGTCATTGAAGGGCCAGAGTTGGTTCGGGTAACTAACGAGAAGGTAGAGCAGACTAAAGAAAACTTAAAGGAAGCTCAATCGCGTCAAAAGAGCTATGCAGATCAAAAGAGAAAGTTTGGTGGATTTGAGCCTGGTGATCACGTGTTTTTAAAAGTGTGTTCTTGGAAGGGTGTTAAACGATTTGGTATGAACGGAAAGCTTAGTCCAAGATATGTTGGTCCTTTTGATGTTATAGAGAAAGTATGGGAAGTTGCTTATAGAGTAGCATTGCCACCACAATTATCTCATGTGCATAATGTGTTCCATGTTATTCCCTAGAACAATGTCAATATTTGTAGAAGGGGGGTTGAATACAAATATTAAAACTTTTTGCTGGTTCTAATATTCGTTCTTGAAGTTTGAGAATATAGAGATAATATGTTCTAACAATTTAAGACTGAAACGTAAATTGAACAAGGAGATTTAAAATTACTGATGGATTGGTTTTTCCATCAGTGTATATTTTTGCTCAATGTTCCTAGGTTAAAAGAAACCTAGCTGCGTTTTTACAAGATTAGAAAACAAATCAACTGTTCTTACAAATGTGCTCTCAAGCTTGAACAGTTGATTAAGAAATATTGTCTAACTTGTCTGTTTTCTAATAATGCTGCTACACTTGTTTTTATACTACAAGTGTGCTTTTACAATTCCTATACTAGGATTGTTTCTACCTACCTTCCTTTTTATTTTTGACATTTTATCAAAAAGGAGTTTGAAAGACAGCTTCTGATTGAGTCTTCACAGTCACTCTAGACTGTTTTCCATAGGTGTGCTTTTCTTCTTTGGATCTTCAACAGATATTCTTTATGTGTTGTCACTCAATTGATAATTTGCTATTAAGCATATCAATTGATCCATTCTTTAATCCATCAACTGATGTACTTCTTCGATTGATCTTTCTATCCATCGATTGATAAAAGATGGCTTATCGATTGATAGATGTTATCAATTGATATATCAATCGATGGGTCTTCACATCAGTTGATGGTCTTCAATGCTTGACTTGGCTTCTTCGATTGATCACTCATCCATTGATGCTTCAATATCAATTGATCATCCTTCACTTGTGTAATTTCCTGTCTTCACATAATTACAATTCAACAGTTTAATTTACACATCAATTGATGATCTATATCAATCGACTCTAACATCAATTGATGAACAAAATATCAATTGATTTACACCTTATAGATTGAAATAGACTAAGTACACCTATGCTACTATCCAAGTTATCAGTTGATTCACATAAACACTTCAACTGATAAATGGTTTCCTGATCAATTGATATTTATAACTTTCATATCAATTGATCAGTTACATCAAATAAAATTTCTATGATTCTAAGATTAATGTTATCATCAAATCACATGTAGATTCCTAACAATCTCCTCCTATTTGTGTCTGTGTTATTAACAGGCATAAATCTACTTGATGATAACAAAACCCTTAAAATTTACATTTAGATAAAATCAAGAAACTTAATTGGCACATTAATTTTGGAAGTACCAGATTGATAGATACCTCCTACAAGCAGCTTCAATGTCTTCATGATTTAAATTAGTTCATCTTCCTTCTTTTCTCAGCATTTTCCTTTAGTTGCCTCATGAAAGAACTTCTCAAGATTGCTTCATCCCTGTCAGTTTCTCCAAGTTGCCTCATAAGGTAATGTATTTCTTCATCTGTGATTTTGTCCAGATATTTGCAGATATCAAAGAACTTTGTATTGCCCTCTATATCTGTAAAAATCATAGCATACTTTGGCTCCAACACCACCTTTTTGACCTGTGACTTCCATAGCTTTAGAGGTGAATCAGGTTCAGCTTCTGCCTTGGATCTTCTTAACTTTGAAATTTGTTGTTGTATCTCCTGAGCAATTGTTGTGTTGAGTTTGTACTTTCTGTTGAGTAGAGGAAGAATAGTCTTTAAAACATTGTAGCTTTGTTTCATTATCACCTTCAATGAATAGATTATTTTCACTCCATTTTCATACTCCAACCTCATTGATTCTTCATGGTTAGAGGTTGTCGGGTGAGTCCTTACTCCAATTAATCCTTTTTCATTGATTACTGGTATTCCCTTCAAATCATATCCTTCAATTGTGACCTCCTGCTTGATTTATTCTTGTTGACCCTGGAGGTTTTCCTGAATCACTATTTCTTGAGTAGAACTTGACCTTTTCTTGGCCATAGTAACTTTTCTCTTTTTCCTCAGTGGTTGATCCATTAGTTGATCTTCCATATCCCATTCCATTTTCATTTGCCTTGCTATTTCCTCATTTCTTTTTCTTTCTTTTTAGCATCTGACAATCCTGATGAAATGGCTTCTTGAAGAAGCTTCTGGCCAACTGGCTCTTTTCTCTTCTTCTTTTCTTCAATCATTATGGCTTTTCCCTTTTTCTTCTCTTTAAGGGCTTCTTGATCAACTGATAAAAAGGCTTCAGCATCTGAGTTGCTTTCCTTGGCAGCCTTTAGTGCATCCTCATTTATTTTTCTTGTTTGAGCAATGAACTCATCCAAATCTCCTTTTTCTACTGCCTCTGTTACTAACTCAGTGTTTCTCCTTAGATCTTCAATTCTCTTCTTTTCTCTCTCAATCATTGATTGAGTTTCTTTCTCCCTAGAAATTCTCCTAGCTTCAAGATCATCATCAAACTTCTTGTAATCTTTCTTTTTCTGTTCTAAATCATCTTTTGGAGAATTAGATGACTTAGATTTCTTTGAAGATTGATTGTCCATGTTACTTCTGCTTTTATCTCTTCTGTGTGCAGAGCTGCCAATACCACCACTGCCTTTGCCATCACCACCATCATCATCTTTCCTCTTCTTTGTATTCTCCCCCTTTTTGTTATCATCAAATAAAGAGGGTGGTGGAAGTCTGTCAAGAATCCTTTGAAGAATGGAAGAATGTAGATTTTGACTTCTGAGGATATCATTCATTTTCTTCTCTAGAGACCCTACTCTTGTCTCCAAAGATGTAAAGTTCTTGGATTCCTTGAAAAGCTTGTCCTTGATGCTATTCATGGTGTTGAACGGTAACTTTTCATCCAATCTTCTGTCTATAGTATCCTTGGTTGTGGAGATAGAGTTCTTGATAATCTCCAGTTCCCTTCTTACTCCTGTAACTGTCATCTTGTGGATCTTCATTGTGTCCCTCATGTAGTGAGCAATTCTTCTTTGTGCAGGATCTGCAATTTCTTCTTCCACCATTGCTCTTCTGTATTGAGACATAATTTCAGTTTCAGCAGCTTCTAATGAACCATCAATAGTGCTCATTCATGGTTCCTCATCAGAATCACTCTCCAATTCTTCAGGTGTCATATAACAAGTGTCTATTGTATTGGCAATGCTTTCCTTCATATTCCTAGTCCTTTGTTCTGTATGTTCAATTCCCAAAAGTTGTTCAGCAGTCCTGTTACTTGAAGTTACCAACCCTTGATATTGAGGATCAGGATGAATGAAATTCCTTGGATCCAATTCACCAGCATCTATTTCTTCTTCAAGGTCCTTAAGAACTCCACTCCCACTAGCTTCTGCATCATAGGCTCCCCCTATCTGCTTTACTCCTTCCTCTACTTCTTCTGCCATCAGATCATTTTCCAATTCTTGTGCAAATTGAAGAATTGTTTTATCACTCTCACTCATCTCTCTATTTTGCATCAGGATCTCATCCTGGAATCTCACATCTCCCTCACTTATTTGTTGTGCACCTTCTAAGGTGGGGCCCTCAAGTGTTTCACTCTCATCCCTGGAAGAAATAGGAATGTTTTTGCTCACTTCCTCTCCTTTTGCCATGTTACAATCCTGCCTCTCACTCAACTCACTCATTCCTAAGAGTGTTTGGGCAACATCAATTGATTGATCATCAATTGATGTATTGACAATATTAGTTGAAGTGGTGTTTGGGACATCCATCGATTGATGCATACCCATCGATTGATCTTGAGTATCGATCGATGGCTTATCAGTCGATGGCTGAATATCAATTGATGAAGGAACATCAATTGATGGAGAAGAAACAGTTGAGATAATTTGTGAAGTTATGTTTGAGATGATATTGGAAATAGAATCCTGAAAATTCTGAGAAGAAGATTCAAGAGAGAGTGTTGGCTTCTCCTTGAAAAACAAAGAAGGAGAATCTGAAAATGTTCGATAATCTATCAAAACATTTTCTGAAGAAGTTTGAGATGGGGAAAGAAGAATAGAAGAGATAGGAATTGAAAGAGAATGGGGCTGCATCTCATCATTTATATGAGATGCATCAAGCAGACTTTGTGAAGGCTCCACCACAGTTTCCTGTGGTTTTGCAGTGTGTGATTCCCCAAGTGCAAAGGTGACTTTCTTTTCTCTCCTCTTATATGGGGTTATTGGTTTGGACTTTGTGTCCCCAACTTTGTTCTGTGCCCCTGGTTGTGGGCTATTTTCAATACTGTCATCCTTTTGAGAGGATGGCAATAGGAATGTGGTGTTTTCCATATTTACATCCACAATCTTTTGGGAGACTGTGGAGTGGCTTGGCTGAGGTTGCACACCCTCACTCTCCTTATCCTTCTGGGTTCTTTGATGTTCCCCAGTTCCCTCACCACCTAAATCCTCCTCTAGTCTATCTACCAAAACATTTGATTTTCTTTTCTTTGATTTTACAACAGCAGGTTTTTGGGAACCTGTTGAGGATGGTTTCTTAGATTTGGATTTAGAGATTGGTTGTGTGACTTGGGCAGGAGGGTTGGGGTCATTACTACCACCCTCCATAGTCACAGAAGGCAAAGAAGAATTAGGTTGGGAAGACTTTAAAGTAGAAACATATACATGAACAAAAGGGGGATAGATCAATTCCACATTGCTGTGAAGATTGATCCTTACCAGGTCTTTAAAGACCCTTTTGTTTTGAGTCCAGCACTCAAGGGTTTCAGTTTCCCTGCAAAACTCAATTTCTTTGACCAAGTGGTTAATTATAATCATGATAAATCTAGCATAGTATATATGATTAGATCTATCATGCTTCTTTCCTAACTTAGCAGCAATTTCAGATAACAATATAGAAGAAAAATCATGATATTCATCAAACAAAACACTATATGCTATCTGTTGCATGCTTGAAGTTATGGCATCAAAATTACTAATTTTACCACTAAAGCATTTTATTATTGCATCAAAGAAATAGGACCATTCTCTCCTAAGGTGTTTTCTAACTACTTGTCCTAAATTGATATCAGGATTTGCATAATTAACAGCCCTAAGCATGTTTCTAATATCTGATTCACTAGGCACATTATCAGTATTATTAACAGGCAAATCTAAACATTCATTTAAAATTAAAGTAGTAAGAATGTACTCTTGTCCTTTACAGTTGAACTTGATGCTCGAGAAGTCATCGGCAACTTCTGCAGAGGACCAAAATTCTTCCACCAAATTACAGATTATTGTTGGTGCTTCCTTCAATGCTTTCTGTATCTTTCCACTTCCCAGGAATTGCATCAATGGATGAAATTCCTTTGGAGCCTCTTCAACAACAGTGCAGGCCACAAAATTATTCAATTCATAGATGAACCCTGCTTGAGAGATTTTCTTGGATGAAGATGCCATTTTAGTAGAAGATTAGTAGTACAAAAGCTTTGAAGATATTAGAAGAGTTGAGTACTGAGAGACAGAGGGTTGTGATTAAGTTCGTAGAATGAGAGAGAGAGAAAGAGTTAGAGAAATTGTTAGTAAAAAAAACGTAAGTAAGAATGAATAATGTTTTAATCTCATTATTTATATTTACTAGTTTCTCCATCAATTTCTTACTCAAAATAGAACTTAATCGACCGTTAAATGAAAATGAAAGGTAAAAGTTACCTATCTTGGCAATCGAATGTTATACATACATGAATATACGTATTAATCAATTGATAAAATAAGTAATCAACGGCTACATTTTGTACAGATCGACTGATGACATGGACCAATCAAATTCCAGGTCTTCGATCGATAGCAATCTTATCCATCGATAGGTACATTTATCCATCGATAAATAAATATATCATCAATTGATATATTTATCTGTCGACAGCTTCAGATATCCATCGATAAACAAATATATCATCAATTGATATATTTATCTTGTTGGTGTAGGTGCCCTAGAGGCAATACAATGTTTATTTTGATAAACCTTTATGTCAATTGATTATTCAATAAACGTATTTATTATGACTTTAATTACTGCGATATATTTGTTAGCATAATAAATGTCCTTAGAATCATGATACACATTGTATAGTTTAGTACATGACTTGAACTTGAGATTATATAATATATCATATTCTTAAATGTCCCTAGTCGAGTATTATTATTATAGGACAATAATAATACATAAATAGACTAGTATGTTGTTTGACTGATAACCACATCTCATTGGTTATAAGTATGGGGATACTAAAGTCAATACATAGGTACATGTAGGAGTACATGATACTGGACAGACCCACAGTGAGATTCTTCATGTTTAATAAAGTCATAAGAAAGACTCACAGTGATAATGGTGTAATGATCCTTTGACTTGAGATCATTATATTTCTATACGAGGATTAATATACTTTGACTACATTAAAAGTTACCTTTGACCGGGTGATGATAAAAGTGGACATCGGGTATATCATGAGTCGTATGAGAAATATGAATGATAGATAAAGGATTTAACCCTCCTATAATTAGGAGAGATATTATTGGCCTCTTGATTGAGTGAGACTATAAAATGCATGGCCGTGCTCAAATAATGATTTATTTTCATAGTCTACTCATGGATCAAGTAAACCCGGATTAAATGTTGAAGATGATGACTAAATACATGCCTCGAGTTTAATCTATAATATATATGGTTAAAGGGATTATATTACACTGAAACATTAATCACGAAAGGTTTTATCGAATCACGATTTAATTATTATTTAATTGGGTAGCAATGATGTATTACTAGATACCGCTCATTGTTTATAATTTTATTGGAGAATAAAATTATTGCTAATTAAATAATAGTCTATAGGGTCACACACATAGAGTACTTAAAGGAATAATTAATTTAAATTATAGATTTAAATTAATTGATGATTATTTGAATTTTATTATATTAATTAGGTGAGACTTAATTAATTGAAATAATATAAATTCGAATTTGAATTCTGCCATTAATAATTAAGTGTGACTTAGTTATTAATTAAATAATAAAATTCAGTTTTATTATTTAATCCTAAACCTACATGGGTTAGGCTTTGCTGTTATGGGTTGCTATTATGGGCCTATTAACCAACCATTATAAATAGATAATATAGGGTTAATAAGGATTAGTTTTTTGAGAAAAACAAAACCCTAGCAGCAGCAAAGGCAGAGAGAAAAGGCAGAATTCGAAATCATCAAAGGAGGCTAGTACATCCATTCCGTAATCAAGATCGTGAGACATTCTTGAAGGTGCTCGTGTGGATACCATAGAGGTGTTTTCGAGAGGAAGACACAAGTCGTGAAAGCTAGGATCTCTGTTGAGTTCGTGAAAGTCAAGACCAAGTAAAGGTATGATTCCGTTTCACAATAATCAGTCCGCTTATACATGATCCTGCGTTTAGGGTTCCGAAATTTTCGTTATATTTACGTTTAATCCGCTGCATTTTATGCCTCGGAACCCAACAATGGCATCAGAGCTACGTGTATAAGGGACTGATTTGGTTACGTGTTTTATGTATTTGATGCATACATGCCTGTTTTGGTGACTGCCATGCCATGCTACTGCTTTGTCATAATCTGTTATGCCACTGCCATGCTTCTGTTATGAGACTGCCATGCCTGTTATGAGACTGCTATGCTTCTGCCATGACATGATATGTATGATTAAAAACTGTTATATGATGAGTATCTGGTTATTCGTATAATGAGTACATGGTTGATGATACTAGCATGTTAATGATTTGCCATGAATGATTTATATGCCTTATTGCGATTTGTATATTATGCATGAGGGTCAGTTTGTATAGTGATATAAACTAGTGGACAGATTGTGTTGGACATGATTTGTTAACTGAGATATGATAAGTATGTATATGATACATGCTTCTGAAACTGTATAAATTGCAGTGGGAAAAAAGGCCAACAGATATGATCTGTAGTTCAGAAATTGATGATTTCTGAATAGGACTGGTCTTCGAAAAAAAAAATTCCAAGCTCGACCCCAGTTGGGGGCTGCCGCCCCCAGACCCCACCCGGGGGCTGCCGCCCCCGAACCCCCGCCCAGGGGCTGCCGCCCCCGAACCCCCGCAATATTTTATTTTGTGTACTTGAGCATGGTGCTGGTTATGGCCCTTAGACCCCTAGATTAATGGTTTTGGTTTTGGTTTTATAAATACGACTTGCATGTCGTTTTCTTCATTCTTGTAATTGTTTAACCTCGAATGTAACTCGAGTTTTCTTATGTAAGTACATTAGTATAGGTTGTATTCAATTATTCCATGTAATGTACTTGAAGATTGAAGGATGATCCAAGAAGATGAGCAAGCACCCATGGATATAAGAAGAATGAAGACATGTAATTGTATTTATATTTCACCACCATAGATTGACTTTGATCCTTTCATTAGCTCGAAAGGATCACATAGGAAAGGGGCCATAACCAAGCACATTTACATACTGCACTTTACATATTGATGTATGAATGTATGTGTAGAGTAGAAGATGCATGCTTTAATTAGATTAATGATGTATGCATGTATTAGATACGTCACCCATGCCATGCTTGTCATGCTAAACAAGATAAAATCTGTAACGATTTAAGATTTTAAAATTAACAAACAATCATGAGATTCTTGTGTTTATGAAATATGGATTTTTAAAACACGGAATTGAATATGGATTTTGATGTCTATAATTGGGATTTTCTGACAAAAACGGATATGCGTATTCGTAAGGCTGATGGGTTTTAAGTGTGACCACTGGTATCCTCCATCTACCTGGGAAATGAACAATTTAAGATGTCAATTTGAAATATTTAGTTCAAGGAAAAATTGAGGATCTCTTCATGATGTGATCATGATCGTCGTAAATTTTCTAAACCCCTTAACAAAATATTAAGTTTTAATCGGATGCTTTCCAATGAATGAACACTCTTCGAATCCTAGATCGATTAGGGGAAAGACTGTCAGTGGCAGGGGACTCCTATCTATCGTGGTGAGATGCGACGAATATAAACGGTTATATTCGGCCGTTGTATCATTGGGTCAAACTTAACTGAGTCGTCATAATAAGGTGAAAGTAAACGGTTATATTCAACCATTATGAACTTAGCAGCATAGAGTTTGGTTAAAAATCTATTAGATAGATAAGATCAATCGTTGCTCACCAAACTATCCAAGAATTATATATGATATAATTGACAAATGTTGTCTACCTAAATAATCATTCTTAAGGACTTCCAGTGGTTGACTTGAGACATGACGAAATATGGATCTTGGCTCACTAGAAAGAATTATGGGATATACTTTCCAAATTAATAGTAAGGGCTATTGATTTGATAAAAATAGTGGGAGATATATTATGAATGTATCATAATCATTTGAACATAATAAATAACTCAGACAATCTAATGTTTATTTTGCACTTTTATCATTGTAGATACCAAATAATGACAAACAACACAAACACACTATCCGTACGATCTGTCCTTGAGAAGGATAAGCTGACAGGAGGAAACAACTTCCTAGACTGACAGAGGAATTTGAGGATTGTCCTCAGGCAGGAGCGCAAGCTTCATGTCATTGATATTCCTCCGGCAGGTCCCCTTCCTGAGGGCGCTACTGTTGAAGAACGAGCAGCCCACACAAAGGATGAGAATGATGCAACTGATGTTGCATGTCTTATGTTGGCAACTATGAGTGCTGAGCTTCAAAGACAGCATGTGCATATGGATGCATATACTATCTATGAGCACTTGCAAAGCATGTTTGCAAGCCAAACTCGTCAAGAAAGGTTCAACACGAGCAAGTCACTTTTTAATTGCAAACAAGGGGCAAGTGAACCAGTTGGCCCACATGTTCTGAAGATGATTGGTTACATTGAGTATCTTGATACTTTGGGTTTCCCGATTATTCAGGAAATTGGTATTGACCTAATCATGAATTCTTTGAACAACAAATTCACCCAGTTTATCATAAACTACAACATGAATGAATTTGACAAAACACCTACTGAATTGTTGGCTATGTTGAGAACATATGAGACCAACATGAAGACGGCTGAACCTGCTCCCATACTGATGGTGGGCAATAAAGGTAAGGCCAAAGGGAAAGGCAAGTGGAAGGGTAAGAAGAAGACAGGTTCTGATTCTACACCCAAGCCAAAGTCAGGTCCCAAACAGGCTTTAAAGCCTAAAGGTGGGGTCGCTAAGGGTGAATGTCACTACTGTAAGAAAACTGGTCACTGGAAGAGAAACTGTTCAGTTTACTTGGAGGATCTGAAGAAGAAGAGGGCTGAGCAAGCTTCTACTTCAGGTATATATGTTATAGAAGTCAATCTGTCTATTTCTACATCTTGGGTATTGGATACTGGATGTGCTTCTCACATTTGTATAAATGTGCAGGAAATGCAGAGAAGTAGGACATTGGCTAAAGGAGAAATGGACCTACGAGTTGCCAATGGAGCAAGAGTTGTTGCTTTAGCTGTAGGAACATATTATTTATCTTTGCCCTCTGGGCTAGTTTTAGAACTGGAAAATTGTTATTACGTGCCTGCGATTCGCAGAAACATTATTTATGTTTCTTGTTTGGACAAGAAAGGTTTTTCGTTTACAATAAAGAACAACAGTTGCTCTTTTGCTTTGAATGATTTAACCTATGGTGTTGCGCGTTTGTTTAATGGTTTATATGTTCTTGACTTAGATAATCCTGTCTGTAATATAGAAAACAAACGACTTAAAGTTAATGACTCAAATCAAACATACCTCTAGCATTGTCGTCTAGGCCATATAAATGAGAAACGCATATCCAAATTACATAAGGATGGATATTTGGATAAGTTTGATTTTGAATCATACCAAGAATGCGAATCTTGTTTGCTTGGTAAAATGACTAAAGCCCCTTTCACTGGTAAGGGTCAAAGGGCCACTGAACGTCTGGAGCTAATACATAGTGATGTATGCGGCCCAATGTGTGTGATGGCTAGAGGAGGCTACTACTACTTCATAACATTTACTGATGATTTCAGTAGATATGGATATGTATATCTTATGAAGAATAAATCCGATTCTTTTGAAAAGTTCAAAGAATACAAGGCTGAAGTAGAGAAGTAAATTGGCGGAGGCACAAGTATTAAAATCTTACGATCTGATCGTGGAGGAGAATACTTGAGCACAGAATTTAAAGATTATTTAAAGGAGTGTGGTATTGTATCACAACTCACTCCGCCAGGTACACCTCAATGGAATGGAGTTTCAGAGAGGAGAAATCGCACCTTGTTGGACATGGTGCGATCGATGATGAGTCATGCAGATCTTCCAATTAGTTTCTGGGGTTACGCTCTAGAAACAGCGGCTTTCACACTTAACCGTGTTCCTACTAAGAAGGTTCAAAAGACTCCATATGAGATATGGGAGAAGAAACGGTCAGGCATGAACTTTATGAAAGTTTGGGGATGCAAGGCGTTTGTGAAACGTCAAGTATCTGACAAGCTTGGACCTAAATCTGAAGAGTGCAATTTTGTGGGATACCCTAGGGAAACAAAGGCGTATTATTTTTATAGTCCTTCTGAGCAGAAGGTGTTTATTGCTCGAGACGCTGTTTTCATGGAAAGAGATTTTGTTTCCAAAAGAAACAGTGGGAGAACTATAGACCTTGATGAAGATCGAGAACCACAAAATAGCATTGAACCTGAAGTGGAACAGGAGCAGGATAATGATAATGCTCAACAAACACAGGTTGTTCGTAGAACTGGTAGAATTCGCCATGAGCCAGAGAGATATGGATTTCTCTTGACTCAATGTGGTGATTTGATGCTCATAGATGAAGATGAGCCTCTCACATACCAAGATGCTATGAACAGTCCAGACTCTAAGAGATGGCTAGAAGCCATGAAATCCGAGATGGATTCCATGTACGAAAACCGAGTATGGACTTTGGTTGATCCACCTGAAGGGGTAAAACCCATAGGGTGCAAATGGGTTTTCAAGAAGAAAACTGACATGGATGGAAATGTTCAGACCTATAAAGCAAGGCTGGTTGCAAAAGGTTTCAGACAAATTTATAGTATTGACTATGATGAGACTTTCTCACCAGTGGCTATGGTCAAGTCCATAAGGATTTTGCTTGCTATTGCAGCTGATAGAGTATATATTTATATAGATTTTATATAAATATATTCTTCATATTTATTATATTTTGCATTAATTGGATGTTTATTAATTAGATTTTAATGTTTTATTGTAGGAAGCAAGGAAATCCTAAACTTGGAAGAATTGGAGATTAAAGAGTCCAATTTGGAGCTAAATTAGAATTAAATTCGGAATTGATGGGCTGCGCACACACGGTTCACTATTTGGGCCATAACTTGAGTTCTAGAAGTCAGAATTGGGTGATTTTACAGCCCATGCGAAGATAATAGAAAAATCTATAATTCAGATGTGGCCTAATACACATATTTCAAGTGGAGCAGCCCAGAAACAGGCCTGGACAGCTGACTACGAATTTTATATTATAATTCTATCTCGTTTAGGAAAGTGAGTCTTGTTTTCTTGGAAACCATTAAAAACACTTTTATATTAGGGTTTGTAAGATAATTAGGGGCGGCCGTGTATTACCTAGAGCGAGAATCGGAGAGAAAACTTGGAGAGAGAATTTGAGCAAGGATTGAAGGGATTCACTCCAAGTTCAAGAGATTTTGTCAAGTTGTATCTTCTTAACTCTATAATCTTGTAGCCATGGTTTTCAGTATTAATATATGTTTGTTTTCTTTCTTTGCTATGAGTAACTAATTCTCTAATCTGGGGATTAGGTAGTATTCATTGGTTTGCGATGTTTGTTTAATATTGTATTGTGATTTCTCTGCTTTGCTAATCTGTCATACTGTGCTTAACACAATTATGGGAGTAGCTAACCTTTAATTGTATCTGTAGGGGTTATTAACGAATCGGGAGAGGAGTTGTAATTCTAGTTCATGATATAATAGACATAAGTCAAATATTTAATTGAGAGATTAATATGTGATTTATGAGACTGAAAATCCTTGGGTTTTGGTAGCTTATAGTTGTACCTCAATTGATCATGGGAGTGACGGTTAAGGCATAATTTTAAGTATTATATTGTATCTTGGGAAAGAACATTATAAACTTTAGAAGGATTGTTTTTAGCAGAGTAAGAGACTTGTATGTCGCAATTGATAGACATTCATCAATGCCAATGAAGAACCCTATTTCCTGGATTGCTTTTTATCATCGTTAATACATAAATTTTATTTGTTTATTAGTTTAATTTAGTTTATAAACAAAAACCAAAAATCATTCTTCTCACTTCTAGATTATAAGAGATAATATACTTGAAATTGATATTGATAACAGTCCTTCCCTGCGAACGATATCCCTCCAAAAAATTTATTGTCTAGTATTCTGGAGGGATATCGTTCGCAGGGAAGGACTGTTATCAATATCAATTTCAAGTATATTATCTCTTATAATCTAGAAGTGAGAAGAATGATTTTTGGTTTTTGTTTATAAACTAAATTAAACTAATAAACAAATAAAATTTATGTATTAACGATGATAAAAAGCAATCCAGGAAATAGGGTTCTTCATTGGCATTGATGAATGTCTATCAATTGCGACATACAAGTCTCTTACTCTGCTAAAAACAATCCTTCTAAAGTTTATAATGTTCTTTCCCAAGATACAATATAATACTTAAAATTATGCCTTAACCGTCACTCCCATGATCAATTGAGGTACAACTATAAGCTACCAAAACCCAAGGATTTTCAGTCTCATAAATCACATATTAATCTCTCAATTAAATATTTGACTTATGTCTATCATATCATGAACTAGAATTACAACTCCTCTCCCGATTCGTTAATAACCCCTACAGATACAATTAAAGGTTAGCTACTCCCATAATTGTGTTAAGCACAGTATAACAGATTAGCAAAGCAGAGAAATCACAATACAATATTAAACAAACATCGCAAACCAATGAATACTACCTAATCCCCAGATTAGAGAATTAGTTACTCATAGCAAAGAAAGAAAACAAACATATATTAATACTGAAAACCATGGCTACAAGATTATAGAGTTAAGAAGATACAACTTGACAAAATCTCTTGAACTTGGAGTGAATCCCTTCAATCCTTGCTCAAATTCTCTCTCCAAGTTTTCTCTCCGATTCTCGCTCTAGGTAATACACGGCCGCCCCTAATTATCTTACAAACCCTAATATAAAAGTGTTTTTAATGGTTTCCAAGAAAACAAGACTCACTTTCCTAAACGAGATAGAATTATAATATAAAATTCGTAGTCAGCTGTCCAGGCCTGTTTCTGGGCTGCTCCACTTGAAATATGTGTATTAGGCCACATCTGAATTATAGATTTTTCTATTATCTTCGCATGGGCTGTAAAATCACCCAATTCTGACTTCTAGAACTCAAGTTATGGCCCAAATAGTGAACCGTGTGTGCGCAGCCCATCAATTCCGAATTTAATTCTACTTTAGCTCCAAATTGGACTCTTTAATCTCCAATTCTTCCAAGTTTAGGATTTCCTTGCTTCCTACAATAAAACATTAAAATCTAATTAATAAACATCCAATTAATGCAAAATATAATAAATATGAAGAATATATTTATATAAAATCTATATAAATATATACTCTATCAAATATCCCTACACTTATCATTTACTCGTCCTCGAGTAAAACAATACTATCTAACTACTAACTAGTACCACTTCCGTAGGTGATCACGGTTGCATTTGGCATATGCAACAAGCCCTTTAAACCCCAAGGTAGCCCCAGTGGACGAGTAAGGTCTCGTGAGGGCCTATAGTGAATGTACCCACAAAATTCATCTAGCTCATATAAAGTAATATCGATGACAAATATGAATGCATGTCCTTGTGCAATGGAAGACTATACTATCTATATGAATGCATCTAAATGAATGCAACTACATGAATGAGAATGCAAAAGATCCCACATATAATAGGGTATGTCAAGTCAACAATAACCTTCAGAATATGCAACAAATTTAGACACATCAAGCTCACAACATAATATCAGCACATAGTAAATACATGTACAGAGCGTGCGTGTGTGCTTAGTTTTAAAAACATGATCTCTAAACCAAGAATATAGACAAACAAGTTTCAACATGACAATTCATGCGAGTTAATAGCTCCCAAATTGAGTACTAGAATAGATCTTAAACACTTTATTACTTAGAACTAGCCATCATTCAGGTTTAACAAGGGATTTCTATGTCTTCTTTTTCTACTACAAGGCATTCTTTTTATTGCTCAGTCTAAGGTCGGGACGCTTCTCAGGGTAAATGAGTTACGACCACCATACGACTTCACCATCTTTTTTTTTTCTTGAAGTCAAGTAATTCTCCAGTAACCAAGGGCAGTGAAAAGTCACCAAGAAAATTTTATTTCTAGTACAACTGCACTTAATACCAGCACATGTACATGGCTCGTCCCTTTCATATGACATTGCATTTGCCACCCATTGATCTCAAAGGAGTACCTGATACTTTATTTGCCCCTTTCTTTGTTAGACATTTACATCCCATGTCTCCCTTAAACTTATGTTACGTACTAAGATCAAAAGGGAATAGTCAAAATTCGAATCATCAACAAGCGGCTACCCCTCAAGATACAAGTATGTCTAAGTCTCAATTCAAAGAGCATAATAATTTCGTGTAAAGAAATATACTCTGCACTAGTGACACTACGCAAATAATATTATTAAATGATAACAAGATATAGTCAAAAATAAGTTACACATAATATCATCATAAGTTACTAACTTGGACTACTACTAATATGGGATCATGTTATGCTATGCAATGCAATAATGTTTAAAATTAAACATGAATCATAAGCATACATTTCACATTATCATCTAATTATTTAATAAGGCTAGAATTTGAAGAAAAAAATACATATATTACAATATTGAGAACATATTCCGACACTTAAATGGTTCATTGTCCGCAATGAATTATGAAAAGAAAAAAAATCTAAAAAAAATCCTAAAAAATACAAAAAACAAGATTAAAAAAAAATTAATATACAAAGAAAAGTTAGAAATACTCCCCTAATGCATTAGCAATTCCATGAAGTCCCTTGATGAGTCTTTGGCTCTGCATGAGAGTGCTAAAACAGAGCATGATCATGCTGTATCATCTACTAGAATGTGCTGATAGGAAACTGAAGCGCTGCATGAACATGCTATAAGTGGGCATGAACATGCTAAAATGACAAAACACAACCGTGAGAGTGCTGAATCCTCTGCATAAACGTGCTGCAACATCCTCTGTGTGCATGAACATGCACTGATGTTGGCATGAACATGCCAAAATTAAGAATTACCACCGAAGCATCAAAGTTGGGTCAGCATGAACGTGCGAGAAATCTGCAGGAGCATGCCAAATTGCCAAAATTATACAGTTTCTGAAAGGCAGAGTGTTTAAACTTGTAACACTATAATTTATGTAACTCAACTAAAGAAAAGATACTTAACCCGAAGACAATCAAGAACGAGAAGTCACAAAGAAATCAATACAAATGAAGACAAAGTAATTGATACAGTTCAACATGTTAAATATGATCAAACAAAGAAGAAATCATTGGAAGAAGTTCAAGTTAAAGTTGTTCATGCCCCAGTGATTTGTAACTCATAGGATCAAGATCATAACTATCAGTATCAATAAGACTAATTGATTTCAAGTGAAAAAGAAGGAAAGCTATTGTTGGAAAGCCACATTTCTAATTGAACATGGTAATCTATTCAGAAGCAAGAAACCTATCAAGACTAGTCACTTATGAACCAGACCAGTGCATCAAGTGTCAGGACATTGGTAGCAAGTTCATGTCAGTAGTAGAGTTCCAAGTTCAAGAGCTTGTTGAAGAAAATAGAAGACATGAAGAAATCACAAGTTCAAGATGTTGCATTGAAGTTTCAAGTTGAAGCCCAGAATTTCTCTAAGTACTTACAAGGGAACCTATGTAGAAATTCCTATCTAGAAATTCTGGATAAGTTTCTACTTAGAGCCAAGTAGAAATTCTGGAGTTGGAAATATTTTCTAAGTACTCAACTCAGGAAGCTATCTCGAATTTCCTATGTCGAAATTCCTAAGTCGAATTTCCTATGTAGAAATTCTGGAGGTGAAAATATTTTCTAAGTACTCAGGAAGAAGGCTATCTCGAATTTTCTATGTAGAAATTCCTAAGTAGAAATTCCTATGTAGAAATTCTACTTAGAATTCGAGATAGAGCCAAGTAGAATTTCCTATGTAGAAATTCTACATAGAGGACAGTTTCAACATGACACATGGCATCATCCTGGTGGCAGATTTCCAAGCTTTCAAGACAAGATAAGATTCACGTGGACAACAATGGGCCACTCATATCTTATCTTTTGAAGACTACAAGTCATAGATTACAAAGTAGTATAAATAGAAGTACTTGTGAAACTTATTAATTGAGAGCAATATTCGAGAGAAACACTTGTAATAAAGAGAGAGTATATTCACAGAGCTTAGTATCATTTATCACCCTCTTTACTTCTGTTGTACTATTGTAATGAATGTTGTAGCAACCCTTTCAAGTTATATATAAGACATATATTCCTTGAATCATTGTGTTCATTTATTACATAGTATTTATTGCTTCATTAATTCGAAAAGTTGTATTCACCCCCCTCTACAACACATTTGGACCTAACAATTGGTATCAGAGCTTAATGTTTGACAAACAAAACATAGATCCTTGTGTTTGGTAGAAGATTAATGAGTTTTCTCTTCCAGATCTAATTTTCGAGTTTTTCTTGAAAAGTGTGCCTTAATTTTTTTTTCGGTGAAAACTCATCCCAAAAATTATTTAAATACTCCAGGTGTGATTATTTAGCTTGGGTGGATTTTAAATAATTTTTGTGATTTAATCTGGGTATTTTGGTTTGTGGTGTTCTTCAAGTGTTCATCACTGTTCTTGGTAAAGAAGACAAAACCAACAACTTTAGATCTCCTTTTCAAAAAGGCAAAAAGTGTAAAAGGTGTTATTGGCTTTTGATTGGACAATTTACTCACAGAAAAAGAATTGTCAGAAGACTCTGTACCTTTCACGTGGGTGTTAGGTGAAGTTAGGTGAGATAAGTCATAAAAGTCAAAAAGTGTGAAAGTGACCTGCAGCAATTTTTTTCTCCAAGGCAAAAGTTCTACATAGAATATCTACTTCAGAATTTCTACTTAGAAATTTCGACTTACAGAATTTCTACTTAGAAATTTCGACTTGAGCAAATTTCTACTTGGTGAAATTTCGACTTGGCAAAAAGTTCCACATAGAAATTTCGACTTAGTCTAGTCTTGTGTACTTAGAATTTTTTTTTGACCAGTTTTTGAACTTTGATTTATTTTGAGATAATTCAATTTTCTTTTAATTACTACTCAAGTAATAAGAAAAGTTTATTATCTCTACTTTAAATCTATATTAAGATGGCACCTAAAAATCAATTCAAAATTCCAATGTTCGACCGAGATCACTATGAAGAATGGGTGTTGAGAATGAAATTATACCTTGAGTCCATTAACCCTGAATACTTGGAAGTCCTTGACAAAGGTAAATTTGTTCCAATGATGGTTGTTCCTGAGCATATGGAAGGAGATGTGGTTGTACCACAGCGGTCTGAGCCTAAAAAGGCAGCGGACTTTTCAGATGCTGATAAGGAGCAGATAGCCTTTGATACATCCGTTCGACAAACATTGGTGGAATCCCTCGATCACGAAATGTTTAATGTAGTTAAAGGACTAACTACAGCCAAGAAGATCTGGGATAAGATAGAGGTCGTCATGGAAGGTACAGCTGAGGTTAGAAGTAACAAGACACTCATACTCAAGATGGAGTATGACACTTTCAGGATAAGAAAAGGAGAAAGCATAACAGATGTCTATCTAAGATTCAGTCAGTTGGTGTTGGATTTGAATCTGAGAGGTATAACTCTCCCCATGGTTGAAGTCAACACGAGATATCTAAGGAACCAGCCAAAAAGCATTGAACATAGAGTCTACGCTGTAAGAGAAACCAGAGATTTGCATATAACTTCTCTGGAAGAGTATTATGGAATTCTAAAGACCTATGAGCTGGAGACCCTTCAAGATCAAGCATGGGACAATGATTCAAGAGGAAAAGAAGTGGCATCAGGATTGGTTGCTGATGAGGAAGAGTCTAAGAAGGCAATGGTTGCAGAAAAACCTAGATCATCACCTGCATCTCATCAAGTTGATAATGATGATGAATGCACCTCAAATAGTGATGATGACTACTTCACCCAAGAAGAGCTGGACAACATGGATGATAGTGTCGTGGCATACATGGCGAGGAAGTTCAGCAATATCAGATTCAAAAAGAGTAACCGACCACAGAGAAAATCTTCATCTTTCTATCGGGTTACAAGGGGTGGTGGTAGTTCTTCAGGTTACAAAGGAAAAGGCAAGAGTTCTAGCTACAAATCTCCTTTGGATTTCAAAATGAAGTTCAAATGCTATAACTGTGGTGAAGCTGGACATTTTGCTACGGACTGCAAGAAGCCGAAACAGACTTATCCAAAAGAAAGTTATGAAGCCCTCAAAAGCAAGTATGAAGCCCTTGTGAAGGAAAGACATGGAAAAAGAGCTTTAGTTGTAACAGAAGGTAGAGCTTGGGATGATTCAGACGAGGAAGAAGTTATTCATGCAAACTTTGCCCTCATGGCTGAGACATCAGAGGAACTAGAGGTACCAGTTCTAACCCTTAAGGAAGAAATGTCTATTGATGATTATAAGGTGCAGAACGGGGCTCTTAGCGAAGAGATCTATATGTTGTGCAAAAGCCTAAACACTTCTCAAAAGGAACAGAAAACACTTGTTGCCAAATGCAGAATGCTTGAGGCAAAAGTGGAAGAGTTAGAGGCTGTTTGCACTGTAGATACTTCCCTAAGAGACTCTATTAAATCTTTGGAACACAAGCTTAGCCTTAAAGATGAAATAGAAGCATGTCTGAGGAATAAACTAGCTGAGTTAGAAACAAAATGCGAAGCTTATAAACTAGCTGCTAGTAAGGTGAATGTTGACAGTGATACATTTAAGAAGATAACTGGAGTTGGTGTAGGTCTTGACTATTCTAACTTATCTAAGAAAGAAGGGAAAAGACCTGTAGACACTAGTTCCAGTAAGACCAAGACTGAAATACCTACTTTTCTTAAATCAGCTGTCAAACCCATCTTTAAACACTTCGTTCCTCAAGTAGAAGAAGAGACTGAATTATTAGTTAGATATGAGATAGAGATGGAAGATCAAAAGAAAGAACAACCTGTAACTCCTATTAAATCAGTTAAAATCAAATCCACTAGAGAAGAATCTAGACAAGGATTAGGAGCTAAGGCTGTTAAACAACAGAAAAAGGAAAAAGGCATAAAAGAGGTTAAGGCAGAACGTGTTAAGAAAGAATGCTATCATTGTAAATCTACTGAACATCTTTCTTACGCATGCAAATCTAACATGAATATTCCTATTACTCATGCCATGCCTGTACCACACACAATGAATAACATGCATATGAACCATGCACAATGTGGTCAACCTAATTGTATGCCATGCACTTTTAACGTCATGCAAACATTTGTAAACTTGATGAATGCAACTAGCCAATCATGTCAAAATTCTACTGCTAGTTCTAATGTCAAAAAGAAGCATGTTAGAGCTAAGACTGCCAGTCCTCCTAAAGTTAGGAGTGACAAACCTTCTCCTAAGACTAACAAAATTGTCAAGTCTGAAAGAGGAAAAGACGAAGTCGAAAGCTCGAGTAATGTTAAAGTAGGTGCATCTACTGTTGTTAAATCTGATAATTCTCGATCTTATAGAAAAGCCGGGCCCAATCAAACATGGGTTCCGAAGAACGCCTAATCAATCTGTCATTGCAGGGCATTAAGCGGAACAGAAATAAAGTTATATGGGTGCTAGACAGTGGAGCATCGAGGCATATGACAGGAAACAAGTCCCTGCTTACAGAGTTGGTTATGAAGGCTGGCCCTTATGTTACCTTTGGAGATGACAGCATTGGTGTGACAAAGGGATATGGCAAATTGAAATCTGGTAATGTCATCATTGAAGATGTTTCCTATGTTGAGGGATTAAAACACAATCTGTTGAGTATCAGTCAATTTTGTGACAAAGGATATGAAGTTATATTCAACAAGAGAGGTGTATCAATCACTCACATTAAGGAAGGTTCGTTGGCTTTGAGAGGAGTTCGAAAGGCAGATCTTTTTGTTGCTGATATGGATTCGGCAAACCAGAATGAAATGACCTGTTTCTATAGCAAAGCGTCAGATGATGAAAGCTGGCTATGGCATAAGAAGCTGTCTCACTTGAACTTCAAAACGATGAATGCTCTCGCAAGGCGAGAACTGGTGAAAGATCTACCTCAAATGGAGTTTGCTCCTAAAGGACTCTGTGAAGCCTGTGAAATGGGAAAGTCAAAGCGAGCATCGCACAAGAGTAAAGAAATTTCTAGTGTCACTGAGCCTCTGCAACTCCTTCATATGGATTTATTTGGCCCAGTGAATGTCCTATCATTGTCTAGGAAAAGATATGCTTTGGTAATCGTGGATGACTTCTCCAAGTATACATGGGTATTGTTCGTAATGACAAAAGACGAAGTGCCTTTTCAAATCATTGATCACATCACTGAGATTGAGAATGTATCAACACTCACTGTGAAGACGATAAGATCAGACAACGGCACAGAATTTAAAAATGCAATATTGAATGACTTCTGTGTTTCTAAAGGAATACGTCATCAGTACTCAGCCCCGAGAACTCCACAACAGAATGGAGTAGTTGAAAGGAAGAACAGAACATTGGTCGAAGCAGCAAGAACTTTGTTGTATGAATCGAAACTTCCTCTATACTTTTGGGCCGAGGCAGTGAGTACAGTGTGTTACACTCAGAATAGAACCTTGATCATAAAAGATAAAGAAAAGACACCATGTGAACTTATGAATAACAGAAGACCAACAATCAAGTACTTTCATGTCTTTGGAGCTAAATGCTATGTACTTATAGACAACGCAAATCTAGGCAAATTTGAAGCAAAAGCGCGTGAAGGGATATTTGTTGGTTATTCTACAAATACGGTGGCAGCTTATCGGGTATTCTTAGTGAATGAACGGAAAGTGATTGAAAGCTACAATGTCAGATTCGACGATACCAAACTCCCATCAATTTCTAAAGATAATAGTGAACCTGAGTCCCTAAAATTTCATAATCTGGACTTGGATGAAATTGAGGATGAACCTGAGTTGGTTGTTACTTCAAATATACCAAGTGATCGTGAAGCTATACCTGAGTCTAGTGGACAATCGAATTCTACGAGATCAGAAGAAACTTCTTCCGCACGTTCTGGCAACAACTCAGGGGGAGTAAATAGCAGCTCAAGAACAGGTGATCAAGACTCGAGGAGAAATGACACTAGTTCTGTAGGAGCTGGTACTAACTCAGGGGGAGTTAGTAGAAACAACACAAGTAGTCAGCACAACAATTCAGAAAGTCAAGCTGAATCATCAAGACAATTACCAAGAGAACGGGTATGGAGTAGAGACCATCCGTTTGAATTAATTATTGGTGATCCAGATGCTGGTGTGACTACTAGAAGATCTACAAGAGCTGACATGGCAAATATCTGCTTGTACTCTGGGTTCTTGTCCAAACTAGAACCTAAAGAAATAGAAGAAGCTCTTGGTGATGCTGATTGGGTGATTGCAATGCAAGATGAGCTCAACCAGTTTGAAAGACAGAAAGTTTGGAAGCTGGTACCCCGACCAAAGAACAGATCAGTAATTGGAACTAAGTGGGTATACAGAAATAAACTGGACGAAAACGGACTTGTAACACGAAACAAGGCTCGTTTGGTAGCAAAAGGTTACTCTCAACGAGAGGGAATTGATTATGATGAAACCTACGCTCCAGTTGCAAGACTTGAGGCAGTCAGGATGTTCTTGGCCTTTTCAGCACACAAGAATTTCAAGGTTTTTCAGATGGATGTGAAAAGTGCCTTCCTGAATGGAGAGCTAGAAGAAGAAGTGTATCTGGAACAGCCACCTGGCTTCATTGATCCAGAACTTGAAGATTTTGTGTTTCTTCTCTTCAAAGCTGTCTATGGCCTCAAGCAATCCCCAAGACGATGGTATGAAACCCTATCCTTGTTCTTAATTGAAAATGGTTTTATTAGGGGAGTAATTGATAAAACATTGTTCTACAAAAATGTAAAGGATGATTTGATACTTGTTCAAGTGTATGTGGACGATATTATTTTTGGGTCATCTAATGAGCGTTTGTGCGAGAAATTTGCCAAGTTAATGCAGGATAAATATGAGATGAGCATGATGGGGGAGCTGTCTTTCTTCCTTGGATTACAGATCAGTCAAAGAAAAGAAGGAATCTTTATCTGTCAATCCAAGTACATCAAAGATTTACTCAAGAAGTACAATCTTGAAGATGCATCAGCAGCTAAAACTCCCATGCCAACAGCCACGAAGCTTGATGAAGACAAATCAGGTAAACCAGTTGACATCACAAGCTATCGAGGTATGATTGGCTCACTTCTCTATTTAACTGCAAGTAGACCCGATATCATGTTCGCAACTTGTTTGTGTGCAAGGTTCCAAGTGGATCCTAGAGAGTCACATCTCATAGCTGTCAAACGAATCTTTAAGTATCTCAAGGGAACACCAAATCTAGGGATTTGGTACCCAAGAGATACAGGTCTTAATCTAATAGGCTATTCGGATTCAGACTATGCAGGTTGCAGGATCGATAGGAAAAGCACATCTGGTGCTTGTCAATTCCTAGGCAGAAGATTGGTGTCCTGGCAAAGTAAAAAGCAACATACAGTATCTACTTCTACTGCTGAAGCTGAGTACATTGCTGCTGGAAGCTGTGTAGCTCAAATACTGTGGATGAGGAACCAATTGAAAGATTATGGCATGGAACATACAAAGATTCCAATCATGTGTGACAACACTAGTGCCATTGCCATGACCAACAATCCTGTAGATCACTCAAGAACCAAGCACATAGATATCCGGTATCACTTCATCAGAGAACATGTCGAGGAGGGGACTGTGGAGTTACATTTTGTACCCACAATGCAACAAATTGCAGATATATTCACCAAGCCTCTTGATGAAGTAACATTCAATAGGTTGGTTGGTGAATTGGGGATGCTTAACACAAGTTAGTAAATCCTCCTATCTGTAAAATCCAAGTTTTTGATCATTTACATATGTTTGTTTTTCTTGTTAATTGCCTAGTTAAAAACATGTGTAAATAATCTTTAAAATTGCTCAAAATATCACTTCTGCATGCCATTTAATCATTTTGAACTTAGACTTTAAGATGTTTAATTAATGATTATTATATGGTGTATGTTGTGTTATTTTTCATAAATTCACTGTGCATTAATTGAAATTATTGATCAAAACTTTGAATTTATGCTCATTAATTGCATGAACATAGGGGGAGTTAAATTCATGGATCTCTAAATTTATCATGATTTTAAATGAATTTTTCTATGTTTTTCATGTAATTTTTATATAATTTCAAGCCTTAGAATTGTCAAGGAATGTCTCTTTTAATGGTTTTTATTAAAAAATCCTTGAATTGGTATTTATTTTAATTTGGCAAAATTTAATTATTGTTTTTCTTGGAAAATTACCAAATTTTACTCAGTACCTTCCAAAATTTCGACTTAGAGTCTATCTCGAAATTCATCTCGAAATTCGACTTGGAGTCTATCTCGAAATTCACCTCGAAATTCGACTTGAAGTTCGACTTGGAGTCTATCTCGAAATTCAACTCGAAATTCGACTTGAAGTTCGACTTAGAGTCTATCTCGAAATTCATCTCGAAATTTGACTTGAAGTTCGACTTAGGGTCTATCTCGAAATTCATCTCGAAGTTCGACTTGAAGTTCGACTTAGAGTCTATCTCGAAATTCATCTCGAAATTCGACTTGAAGTTCGACTTAGAGTCTATCTCGAAATTCATCTCGAAATTCGACTTGAAGTTCGACTTGGAGTCTATCTCGAAATTCAACTCGAAATTCGACTTGAAGTTCGACTTAGAGTCTATCTCGAAATTCATCTCGAAGTTCGACTTGAAGTTCGACTTAGAGTCTATCTCGAAATTCATCTCGAAATTCGACTTGAAGTTCGACTTAGAGTCTATCTCGAAATTCATCTAGAAATTCGACTTGAAGTTCGACTTGGAGTCTATCTCGAAACTTATCTCGAATTTCGACTTGAAGTTCGAGATGGGTCTTTCCTGAGAGGTTTACTGCTGTTTAAAATTGTTAAGTGAATTTAATTCGAGTTAGCCTCTATGTCGAAACTTATCTCGAATTTCGACTTGATGTTCGAGATAGAGTTCGACATAGAAGTTCGACTTAGAAGTTCGACATAGAGTTCGACTTAGATTACCCTATGCGTACTTAAGTTTTTTTTCATTTTCACAGGGATATTTTTGGTCATTTCACTCTATTGCCTATATATACAACATTAACCCGATTTTACTTTCACTTTTACCCTATTGTTTTAAAACCTAATTTTTACAGCAGCCCTCCCTCCCACCCACGACTGTTCATAGTTGTGGTTGAATCTCTTACATATAACGAACTACTGTCCATTTTGTTTCTTGATTTTACTATCTGCATCACGTTTAACCGTTTATATTGTGCGTAGTTTTGTGTTTAACATCGTCACTGTTCATCTTCACAGATACATACATACACACGATTTACACACACTTCTCACATAAATATTATTACTGCAGATTTTGTTTTCACAGTGGTTTGTTACTGATTCTTGTTTAATTCCGTAGTTTAATTTTCACTACAACATCACAGTTGTGTTCTCAATTAAAAGGGATTAAAACGTTTTTTTTTACAAAAACAAAAACAAATGACTCACCAATTTTCTCTTGCAAAACATAATTTTTATAATATTCCGACTGAAATTGGTGATCAACTCCCGCGTTTCAAGTTTTGGGTACGATTTCTTAATTTGTACTCCAAAGCTAGTACTGCTTTTACTGCAAAACCTACACTGGTCCATGATGCTTTGCAGCAGTTATGGACTAGTGCAGTACCTTTTGGGAGTAAATCGACCCCATACGGTTTTACTTTTACCTTGGAGGGTCAAAATTTTGAGGTTACAGAGGCTATTTTTAATACAGTTCTTGGTTTTCCAGTCAAGGATTCTTATGACCCTGAACCTACAGCGGCTGAGCGCCAGAATTTTTTTGAAGCAATTGGATGTTATCCTCCCCCTGGACGACTATCCACTTCAAATATTCAAAAACAATTTTTTCATGTGGAATGGAATTACTTTTTCGAGGCCATTACTAGATGTTTTCGGGCACGCGAAAGAGATTTTCATCAAATTTCCATTCCCATGCAAATTTTTGGTGTTTCCCTAGCCCAGGAACTAAACATTAATTATGGCAGGCTTGTTCTTTCAGAATTAGTGGCTACAATGGGATCACCTGAAACCAGAGACATTTCACACAATGATATTGTCTGCTGGTATCCTCGTTTCTTGCAAATGCTAATCAATCATCTCGTGCCTTCTAATGCTTTATCACTTAGGCAGGCATTTGTTCGAAGTCCCACCTCTGCACCTCTAGGCATGGGCACTAAGTCACTAACAACTATTGCTAACCAGGATAAACATCAGGGTAAACCTATGTCTATTCCTGAGAACATTCAAGTGTGGCTTTCTTTTGATGCAGGTGTAAGTACTTTAGCGGGGACGTCTCAACTCTCATCACATGCTCAGAATCCATCTGCCCACAATGAAGCATTTCAAGGGATTCCTGATGAGCATATTGATGACGAACAAGATGAGGGCCAATCTCTCAGTCACTTCACAGCCAGGCAAAGGGAACAGCAACCGTCTCCTAAGACAACACATGCTGCTTCTGATTCCTCTGTTGGCCAAGGTAATGAAGGAGGTCCTTTCTTAGAACCTAACACTCCTTCTTCCTCTAATTCTGATTCCGTGGCCCAAGATTCTGCTAACCCGCAGGATCTATCCCAGGGTGATAGCCATATTTCTGCGTCTGCTTCTCTAACTTCTTCACTATCACCCCTGTTAACGGGAGTCAAAAGGCCGGCACCTTTAGAATTAGGTGAGAGTACTGATGAGAGTGACCCTGAAGTGCAGCCAGTTTTAAGGAAGCGAGCCAAATTTTCACAAGCTGCTACTTCAAAAGCCCAGTCCATCCCTAGCGTGTCTATCACAACCACTCCACCTCACGAGAGTGGTTCTCCCCTTGCACAGTCAACACCTAGGATGGTTGCTGAGGATTCAGTGTCTTCTGAAGAACCTGTTCCTTCAGTTAGGCCGGAAGTTTTACGCGCTTCGAAAGTACCTTCACCGGTACGTCCTGATGCTGCAGAGAGGATCGGTTCTACTGTTGTACTTGAACACTCTGCAGCCTCTCAGCCTGAGATTCCACCTCAGGACAAAACAGGCAACATTGATCCCATAACTGTTCCTCATTTATCTTATCCAGTTTCTGCAGGTACTGCTTTGAATCTGAGTGCTATTATTGAAGACATACACGAGCGTGAGACAGGGAGTGAGTGTGAGCGTTTAGGGAGTGAGGGACCTTCATTTTTAAGGCCCGAAACTGAGCGTCAAACACAAACAGAACGATTCTTAGAGCGAGAAAACCTAAGCCAAACACCGTCCCTGGTTCTTCAAAATCTTGAAACACGTATGTCAACAGTGGAAAATCAGATACAGCAGTTTGGGCAGTCTATGGGGCAGTTAGGAATTAATGTTGGAGATCACAAGAGGGCTCTTGATGACTACGCAGCACGAATGGCAGGTCAAGCTGAAGCTTTAAAAGATATGACGAACAAAGTCAATGACCTGGGCCATGCTGGTGGTGTCTTGGGCAGCACTCTGTATGACAGAATGGGGAGTGTTGAAAGCGTTCTGCATACACTGGCAACGGAGGTCAGTCGAATGATGTATGCAGTTCGGCATTTGGTTCCCCCGGAGTGCTTTGTAGAACAATTCACACAACCTCCCCCGGCTGATGATGATGGTACAGGTGGTGCAGGTGGTGCTGGTGGACCTTCTGGTTTTGGTTCACATGCTAGTGGCTCTGGTGTACCAGGTGATGTTCAGGATAACTCACCTAAGGGGGAGAAAGGAGGTAATGAGACGACACAACAGTCACCCCGTGCTGAAGAAGAGATTGATCCAATGGTGACTGATGAGGAGGCTCAGAGGAAGCGAAAGGGTAAAGCAGTGATGGTTGAACAAGAAGAGCCATTCACTGACTTTGGTGATCGACAGGAACACGTGCAAGTTGATTCAGATTCTGATATGGAAGACGTACCTCTAGCACATGCAATTAAGAGATCTTTGGAGGAACAAGGTAGAGGTGCTGGGGCGTCTGCTGAAGAGATTCCTGTTGATGAGGAGACCCTGAAAGCTCAGCAGTTAGCTCTGGAACAAGCTCAATTTTTCAAAATGAAGATGATGCAGGATAAAGCTATTTTTCTTGAGAAGCAAGTGGAGCTCAAGGAAAAGCAGTATGATCATGAGCTTGCCAGACTAGCTGATCCTCAAGTTGATCTGGACAAAAGAAGGATTGGACAGAAATGGGACGATGCACGAAAGATACTGATGGGGTCGTGTGCACATGGAGTTCATAATAAGGAGGCAGATGACTTGTTCTTCAACTTAAACATGAAGAATCCGATGACAATGGACTATATAAATGCTTTGAAGAGAATGATTTCTAAAGTCCGTGTTGGATACAAATCGGTAGATAATGAATGGCAAGTTATTTTGTCTTTAATTGATGGAGCCCCAATGTCTTTTATGTATGTCGATGATCAGTTTATGTCGAGAAGATCTGCGTCGGAGTTGTTCTTGCTAGCAACTAAAATTCAATATTCTCAAGCTGAGGAGCTAAGCATTCTGTATAGAGATCAGTTAATGCAGTTAGCAGAGGACAAGGGACCAGAATTCTCAGCCAATCCAGACGTTGTCAGAATGGTTGTTGATGGAAAGATGAAGAGGGTTAGCTTGGAAGAAAATGACTTGATGGCTCTATCGGTGGAATCCCTTAAAGCTGTTTGCAGACAAATGATGGGTAAGGGATTCACCTCGGATATTAAAGAAAAATCAGTGGAGTTCATTGAGAAGATAATCTTCCAGAAGAGCAGTGAAATATGGAAGTGCGATGTCATTGCTCCAAATCCTCTGGATAATGTGAAGATTGAGCCAGAGCTAATGCAAAGAAAATGGGATATTCTACAAGCTGTGAAAAGCGTAGATGAAGCTCTGACTCTTCCTTCAGGACCCCTGGAACAAGGAGAGATAAGGGAGGCAGTTGGTGTTCCAGGAAAAGAAAGTGTATACTGGATTCATTCTTACACAGATGATACAGCTGATGCCTTGGTGTTCATTGATGCAGACCAGAATCAAACCTTCTTGCATATGAGTAGGAAATGGCTGCTACAGACTCAAGATGCTGCATTTCTAGACAAAGTCAGAGATGAATTCAAATTTGGAGATGTAGAGGATAGGTTTGCAGATGAAAAGCAGAGACTGTTAAAGTACTTGTCTGAGGTAGTAAAGGAGAAAAGGAGAATGGAGTCAGATGCGGCTAGTAGGCTCAATACCAACCGTGTCAAGGGCTACCCTAAAATGATATACTGTCAGTTCAAAGCTGATAAAGCTCATTGGAAGCCTCAGCTCATCATGAAAAACTTTGAGGACATTCCGAAGATCAGAACTACCCAGGAAGTTGATAAACTAAGAAGGCTTTTCAGACATCCATATCCAGAACCCAAGAATTCTCTGGAAATGGAAGCAGTAAGTTTGCTGAATGCGAGATGGGCACAACTACATGATCCAGTATACAAAAGAGAACAGCAAAGGAAAGAAAGGCGCAGAAAACAAGGAGAAGATAAGCGCAGTGCTGTTAAGGAAGTTAGGAAGGGGAAACGGAATTAGAGTTAAAGTTCAAAGGGATGTGAACTTGAAGTTGGAAAAACTTCATATCTTTTGGTTGCTCTAACTCACTTGAGGAAAATTCACCTGACCACGGTATGCGAGATAGGCTAATTCACCATACTGTAACCGTGAATCAGAGTGAATCCAATAAGGTGATATGAGTTGGACTGAAAGGTATGAAATAATCCAGGTGATAGAGATCATCTCAATGGTCTTTAATTCGAGGTTCGAATTCTCTTTCTAGCTTATGTTTATTTTCTAAAGTTCTTTGTATTGTTTTCAAGTTTTTATTCAAGTGTAAAATGTGCAAGACATTAATGTTACTTATTTTTTCTCGTCTCATTATTTAGTTGAGTTATCCTTCTTTAATTTGAATGTCATTGTGAGACAATCAAATAGGGGGAGATTGAAAGGCAGAGTGTTTAAACTTGTAACACTATAATTTATGTAACTCAACTAAAGAAAAGATACTTAACCCGAAGACAATCAAGAACGAGAAGTCACAAAGAAATCAATACAAATGAAGACAAAGTAATTGATACAATTCAACATGTTAAATATGATCAAACAAAGAAGAAATCATTGGAAGAAGTTCAAGTTAAAGTTGTTCATGCCCCAGTGATTTGTAACTCATAGGATCAAGATCATAACTATCAGTATCAATAAGACTAATTGATTTCAAGTGAAAAAGAAGGAAAGCTATTGTTGGAAAGCCACATTTCTAATTGAACATGGTAATCTATTCAGAAGCAAGAAACCTATCAAGACTAGTCACTTATGAACCAGACCAGTGCATCAAGTGTCAGGACATTGGTAGCAAGTTCATGTCAGTAGTAGAGTTCCAAGTTCAAGAGCTTGTTGAAGAAAATAGAAGACATGAAGAAATCACAAGTTCAAGATGTTGCATTGAAGTTTCAAGTTGAAGCCCAGAATTTCTCTAAGTACTTACAAGGGAACCTATGTAGAAATTCCTATCTAGAAATTCTGGATAAGTTTCTACTTAGAGCCAAGTAGAAATTCTGGAGTTGGAAATATTTTCTAAGTACTCAACTCAGGAAGCTATCTCGAATTTCCTATGTCGAAATTCCTAAGTCGAATTTCCTATGTAGAAATTCTGGAGGTGAAAATATTTTCTAAGTACTCAGGAAGAAGGCTATCTCGAATTTTCTATGTAGAAATTCTTAAGTAGAAATTCCTATGTAGAAATTCTACTTAGAATTCGAGATAGAGCCAAGTAGAATTTCCTATGTAGAAATTCTACATAGAGGACAGTTTCAACATGACACATGGCATCATCCTGGTGGCAGATTTCCAAGCTTTCAAGACAAGATAAGATTCACGTGGACAACAATGGGCCACTCATATCTTATCTTTTGAAGACTACAAGTCATAGATTACAAAGTAGTATAAATAGAAGTACTTGTGAAACTTATTAATTGAGAGCAATATTCGAGAGAAACACTTGTAATAAAGAGAGAGTATATTCACAGAGCTTAGTATCATTTATCACCCTCTTTACTTCTGTTGTACTATTGTAATGAATGTTGTAGCAACCCTTTCAAGTTATATATAAGACATATATTCCTTGAATCATTGTGTTCATTTATTACATAGTATTTATTGCTTCATTAATTCGAAAAGTTGTATTCACCCCCCCTCTACAACACATTTGGACCTAACAGTTTCATCATAAAGGTGCTGCGTGAGTGTGCTAACCCCTTGCATGAACATGCCAATCAGTCAAACTACTCTAGTGTGCCAGAGTAGTGTTGCAAAAGAAAATTCCCAAAGTAGCAGAATTTTTATAGCCTTGTGGCAGCACATACATGTCAATAGAGTCTTAAAAAAAATCATCCTTAAGTCCTGTAACAAGTAGCAAGAACATCATTGCACAAAGTGAGAGTAAAAATATAAATTATCCCCTATGCATACGCATGAAGTGCCGTTCGAAGAAGAAGTGAAGTGTGGTGACTCCATCTAACAAAAATCAAGTCCAAGTCGATGCACCACGGGGAGCATAATCCTGCCCATGGGCACACATATCTCTGCCTGGTTCTCAACAAACTAACTTCTGGAACTCCAAATCCGATCTCCACCGTTCAGAATTTAGATATTTGAGCAAGAAAGATGCTGTCCAAAATTGAGGACGATCCGACCGTTGAAACTCCGGGAAACGGAAAAACAAGACAGCTGATTCAACTAGAAAAATGTCTATGATTTTTTTACTTTAGCACCTGTGACCACCACTTAAAACAAATACATCAAGGTAACCTATGGGAATTAAAAAAAACTAATAATAGAATCTTGGGTTGCCTCCCAATAAGCGCTTCTTTAACGTCGTTAGCTCGACATATACATTCAACTAGCATAACTAATGAGGTGAGAAAGCAAATAGATGCACATACCTACGAATAAGCATTAAAATTTTGATGTGCAAACATACCTTTGATCCATAAAAATAAGAGACAATTTTTATGATTATTACCTGCTTAGGAGACTCAGAAAAATTAAAATAGTTAGAAAAGTCGTCAGAATAAGAAACGTAAGTATGACTCACAAACTCCTCCCAAATTGGATCCTTGTATTCCAAAACAAGATTTTCAAATTTATCAATCTCAATTACCTTCTCAAATATAATTGGACACTCATCAATCTCTAATTTCACATCTTCTACCAATTCATTAAGCACGTTGTTATCTTTTAAATATGGTAGAATTTCAACCTCATCCAATTTATCAATATCACGCATGGGACAATTATCAACTAAACAAGTAGGTTCATCAGACACAAAATTTTCATCAATTGCTAAATAAGAATCACACGTAGTCGGAAAATTGACACAAGGAGGAACTTGAAGACAACCGTTATGCATCACAAGTTGAGCTTCCATAATAAAACTATTTCTTTTAGCATTCTCCTCATACCAAGCTGGCGACTCTACTGCACATGGAATATTATTCTTATTAGCAATCTCAAAAGTTGGGTCATCAAAGTGTTTAAAAAGTCCCAAAGAAAACAAAGAAGGTTTAGATTGAATTAAGCTCTTATCAACACCATTGCATATATATGAATCATGATATTGATTTTCTAAGGTATATGAAAAATCTATATTATGAGGGTATGGAGCATAATATGAGTTTTCAACATAGAACGAATTCACCTGATAAGCATTAAAGTCTTGATAAGGACTGAAGTCTTGATATCGTTCTTGATCACTGAAAAAGTTCTGAGCATTATTCCAACCAAAATTGTTATCCATGTCTCCTCAACTCAAAGATCTTTAGTTGTCTACCTCAAAGTAACCTGTAGACACACAAAAAAAAAACAAAGCAAAGAAAAGAATATGTACAAAGATAAAATCTAAACTATAAGAAACAATTAACTCAAAATCAATATTGTCGCCTTCCCCGGCAGCGGCGCCAATTTGTTGTCTAGTATTTTGGAGGGATATCGTTCGCAGGGAAGGACTGTTATTAATATCAATTTCAAGTATATTATCTCTTATAATCTAGAAGTGAGAAGAATGATTTTTGGTTTTTGTTTATAAACTAAATTAAACTAATAAACAAATAAAATTTATGTATTAACGATGATAAAAAGCAATCCAGGAAATAGGGTTCTTCATTGGCATTGATGAATGTCTATCAATTGCGACATACAAGTCTCTTACTCTGCTAAAAACAATCCTTCTAAAGTTTATAATGTTCTTTCCCAAGATACAATATAATACTTAAAATTATGCCTTAACCGTCACTCCCATGATCAATTGAGGTACAACTATAAGCTACCAAAACCCAAGGATTTTCAGTCTCATAAATCACATATTAATCTCCCAATTAAATATTTGACTTATGTCTATCATATCATGAACTAGAATTACAACTCCTCTCCCGATTCGTTAATAACCCCTACAGATACAATTAAAGGTTAGCTACTCCCATAATTGTGTTAAGCACAGTATGACAGATTAGCAAAGC
Organism: Oenanthe sinensis; assembly: GCA_028671895.1. Taxonomy (NCBI): domain Eukaryota; kingdom Viridiplantae; phylum Streptophyta; class Magnoliopsida; order Apiales; family Apiaceae; genus Oenanthe; species Oenanthe sinensis. The sequence goes on from CM053814.1 coordinate 27,066,748, forward strand.
AGAGAAATCACAATACAATATTAAACAAACATCGCAAACCAATGAATACTACCTAATCCCCAGATTAGAGAATTAGTTACTCATAGCAAAGAAAGAAAACAAACATATATTAATACTGAAAACCATGGCTACAAGATTATAGAGTTAAGAAGATACAACTTGACAAAATCTCTTGAACTTGGAGTGAATCCCTTCAATCATTGCTCAAATTCTCTCTCCAAGTTTTCTCTCCGATTCTCGCTCTAGGTAATACACGGCCGCCCCTAATTATCTTACAAACCCTAATATAAAAGTGTTTTTAATGGTTTCCAAGAAAACAAGACTCACTTTCCTAAACGAGATAGAATTATAATACAAAATTCGTAGTCAGCTGTCCAGGACTGTTTCTGGGCTGCTCCACTTGAAATATGTGTATTGGGCCACATCTGAATTATAGATTTTTCTATTATCTTCGCATGGGCTGTAAAATCACACAATTCTGACTTCTAGAACTCAAGTTATGGCCCAAATAGTGAACCGTGTGTGCGCAACCCATCAATTCCGAATTTAATTCTAATTTAGCTCCAAATTGGACTCTTTAATCTCCAATTCTTCCAAGTTTAGGATTTCCTTACTTCCTACAATAAAACATTAAAATCTAATTAATAAACATCCAATTAATGCAAAATATAATAAATATGAAGAATATATTTATATAAAATCTATATAAATATATACTCTATCAGCAGCATTCCATGATTATGAAATCTGGCAAATGGATGTCAAAACAGCCTTCCTTAACGGAATCCTTGAAGAGGATGTGGATGTGTACATGACACAACCTGAAGGTTTTGTCGATCCAAGGAATGTTGAAAGGCTGTATGTATAGACCTATATGCAACATAGGGTTATAACTCAACACAAGAACATGACGTGTAAATAATATGAAGTTATCACCGGAATCAGGAAGACATGAAGACTTGGTAAAGACAAAGGATAAAGAAGAAATCTACAGACTTGAAGCATTAGCTCACTGGAAGAAGTTCATTAATATGTTCATGCCTCAGTGAAGAATAAAGGTTGAAGTATTCAAGGATGTGGAAGCAGTGAAGCAGTTGTCAAAGTACCAGAAAGATTCTAGTGATCCAAATCTGCAAGTTAGTCAAGCAATGAATTGCAGAGCACAAGTACAGGAATCGATAAGATAGAATATACGGCAAATACAAAGAATCAAAATATTAGATGGAATCTTGGAGTCTATTATAGATTGCTGGAGGAAGTTCATTCATATGTTCAGACTTCAGTGAAGGATAAAGTTCGAAGATGTTCAGGGTTTCAGATATGTTTATGGTTCAGCATAAGTGCCAGAGGATTCCAATGTACTTACAATCAAAGCACTTCTAATCAACAAGGAACAAAGTCAATTGTATTGTAAAGAAGATGTGAAGATCAAGATCGTGTTAGTCGTTTGTGAACCAGACCAGTTGCACCAAACGTCAACACAAAAGAGATTGAGAATTGCATCTATGAATCAGAAGAATTGATTGTATGATTAAATTAGTAACAAATGAAGTGGTATATGATAAAGCTCAGAATAAATCAAGTTCGAATAATCAAGGAAGTATTTATTAGACTTGGTTGCAGTGGAAGAAAATATATTAAGGGCTTATCAGGTTCGAATTTGGCTAAGTAAAGAAGACTACAGAAGCTGTATCCAGAAGTCAACTTGGTCAAGCTATTTTGTCTCATTCACCAATGGTTAACAAGTATTTTTGTCTTATTCACCTATGGTTATTAACCATCGGGTGAGTTAAACAAATGAACAAGAAATGGTGAATATTCAAAGTATTCTTTTTGTCCTATTAGCCGATAGTTACTAACTATCGGAAAAGAAACAAAAGTCAGCTAGCCACTTCCCGATAGTTACAAAAGCTTGGAATAATTCCGATGGTTACTAAGTTTGAAGTAATTGATTTTATTTCAAGAATTCTTTTAATCCTCCGATACTTATTCTACAGACTCATCGAGGGTTAAACAATTAATCAGTAAATGTTCCCGATACTTACGAAGAAAAAGAAGCGAAGCTGCAACTAGTTTACTTGGCACAAAATGGGCCACGTATCTTAGTTGAAAAAGTCTACACATAAGCTGAAGCAGAGCCATTCATTTGGATCAGTCTTCAACAACACAGCAAAAATAACCAGAGAGAGAGAAGACGAATCCGGAGAGGAGAAACACTCAGAAAATCTATACCTCCTCACCGGAGATGTATTAGTGGCCGGTCCCTTAACGGAAAATGTTCAGAGCCACTATATATCACTCTCTACGGTCTTAGTTTCCTTTGTACTGATCTAGAAATATTTGTATAGGAAATTGAGAGTTATATTTTTGTTAAGCAGCGAAGAACTTGTTCTTCGGACCGGATTTGTTGGCCGGGTGTAGCAACCTCAGGGTTTATATTTATCAAATGATATATTCCCCGAATCTTGTGTTGTTTATTTTACCGCTGATTTTCTAGAACCGAAATGATTAATCCTAAACACAGAAAATTAGTAAGCAGCTCCGTAAACACTATTCACCTCAAGAACACGAGCCCACTAACCGAACTCTAAATTATTTATCCGCAAAAGATTCGAAAGAATTTTTTTAATTTAGTGAGTATCGTATTCAACCCCCCTTCTACGATACTTCCGGGGCCTAACAATTGGTATCAGAGCAGACTGATTGATATACAAATCAGGATCCGTAGCCCAGTGAAGCTCACCGTGCCGAAGCTGTCTAGACTCAAAAGGAGGCCTTGTTAAATAAGTTTAATTATAAACTTTTAATAAGTTTATTTTATAAACTTTTATAAAATTTGTTTTATAAACTTTTATTAGTTTATATTATAAATTTTAATTAGTTTATTTTATAAACTTAATATTAAATTTATTTTATAAACTTTTATAAAATTTGTTTTATAAACTATTATTAGTTTATGTTATAAATTTTAATTAGTTTATTTTGTAAAGTTAATATTAAATTTATTTTATAAACTTTTATAAAATTTGTTTTATAAACTTTTAGTTTATATTATAAATTTTAATTAGTTTATTTTATAAACTTAGTATTATATTTATTTTATAAACTTTTATAAAATTTGTGTTATAAACTTTTATTAGTTTATATTATAAATTTTAATTAGTTTGTTTTATAAACTTAATATTAAAGTTATTTTATAAACTTTTATAAAATTTGTTTTATAAACTTTTATTAGTTTATATTATAAATTTTAATTAGTTTATTTTATAAACTTAATATTAAATTTATTTTATAAACTTTTATAAAATTTGTTTTATAAACTTTTATTAGTTTATGTAATAAATTTTAATTAGTTTATTTTATAAATCTAATAAAGTTTAAGATTTAAATTTATTAAACAAAAAAACAAAAAAAAAATGAAAATGATTTGGTGGCCAATTTTTGAATTACTCGACCATGCAATTGAAGTACATGTGCATGGCATTTCTTGTGTAATCATTAAATGGTGGTCAACTTTAGCAGCCTGGTTGCGGAAGTCACGCGCGGGAAACTGTCCGATAGTTACTAACTATCGATACGTCCCCGATAGTTACTAACTATCGGAGCCGCATTCTGATATTTTTTATTTTTGATTTATTATGTTTTTAAAATTTTAAAATTCTTAACTTTAAATTTTTCTTAAATATTAATTTACGATTTATTTAATTTTTAAGAAAATTTGAAATTCTTGAAAATTAAATTTTTCTGTAAATATTTATTTTTGATTAATTTATTTTTTAAGAAAATTAAAATTTTTGGAAATTTAATTTTTTCTTAAATATTAAATTAAGGGTGTCGAAGCTACTTGGACGTCGCAGAGTGTTCATTTTTGAATTGCGTCTCAGAAAAAGATATTTGCCCCTGGTGTAATTTTTGTTTCCGGAATAAAAATTGACCAGTGTTTATTAAACTCTGAAACATGATCATATAGTATTTTTACTGTGTAATCATGTCTTAGGTATTAATATTGGCGAAGTTTCTTTTTGAGGAAAAATGTGACTCATTAGTGTTACTCTTGGACATAAGCGCCTCAGATACTATTTTGGCCTACTTAACGTTTTGAACCTTTAATATCTATTTTAGATTTATTTATTTTTCCAGAAAATTTAATATTCTTGTTAATTAAATTTTTCTTAAATATTAATTTACAATATTTTAATTTTTAAGAAAATTCAAAATTCTTGAAAATTAAGTTCTGTAAATTTTTATTTGTGTTTAATTTATTTTCTAAGAAAATTAAAAATTCTGTAAATTTAAATTTTTCTTAAGTACTTATTCGAGGATGCTCAGAAGTTAGTAGTTAAAGTTTTTTACGGGTTATTGAAGACAATGAAGATCGACTGAAGATTATCCAAAGAAGTTGATTCTGGTTATGAAAAGATTATTTGGGTACAGTTTTTAGTTGGTTTGAGTTGAATTTTGAAGATGAAAAATCTTAGGGGTTTAAGTAGTGTGAAGGAGAACAAACTGGACATCCTAGCATCTCAGTACAGAAGACGTAAAGATTATTCTACAAGGAGATTACAGGAAGTTCGTGCTTACACTGCAGATCATCTGGAACATAGGGTTACAGCCATAGGGAATCTAAGGGTACAACCACATTATCTTTAGAAGATCTATATGTTGTGCTGAAGGCCTATGAACTAGAACAAGAGCTGAAGAAGATAATATTTGGTAAAGCAGAAGTTGTTAGCATATCCACTGTATTTGTGACCCAGGAACCAAATTTGATTGAAGTCAAGGTTGAGAACCTCTGAACAGAAGTGAATTGATCCTAGAAGCTGAATTGAAGATGTTGAAGCTCGAGGTAGTGGTCAAGGTATTTTATGTAAATTTGACACTTTGGAATAACTTGAGAACTGGACTGCAAGTCAAGCCTGCAGGGCAAACAGGAAGTTCAGTGACATCAGATTCAGACGGAATCCCAATTCTAAATCTAAGGTCCTTACCTATAGATTCCATTAAGGAGATTTTCAAGATCAGTTCAAGAGGTGGTTGTAAGACAGGGATGGTTGATTATAAAAGACAAGATCAGGGGTTTGCTACACAGTTTGAAGAAGCCTGTACAAGCAAAAGATGACAGACACTATGTTGGGTTGTAGCAGGAATCTCAAACATTAGTGAGGATGCAGCAAGCGAAAGCATTTGTTGATGAAGTTAAATGCAAGGCTGATTCTATCAGTGACAGTGATGAACCAAATGAATATCTGGCATCAATGACCAACACTAGAGATGAATCACTAAGCACTTCACAGGTACACTTACTAACTAGTATATCTTTATCTAATTCATAATTGTATGATTATTATGTTTTGAAATGTATTAGGCTCGTGTCAGTATGTTAGCATCTTAGAACTTAAATGCTTAATTGATTGCTAAGAATAAGATTTCATGCTTAGTTATATGAGTTTAGTGAGTACATTTCATACTTGATTTTCTATGCAGTAAAATGAATATCAAGAATTAGATAGTTGCTAGACTGTTAAATGTATCCCTAAAACATTTGTTTGAAACTTGATTTAAATCTTCTGTGATTTAATACCTCTGCTAATGTTGTGAAAATTGCTAAATAAACAAACATGTCATAGATCAGATATTTTATATTTGTTCTTATTGTGATAAATGACTTGATAAGTATAAGTGGAATTTGATATTGCTTATAATGTTTTATTCAAATATTCTGCATATTCTTAAATTGTTTATGTGCTTATTTTCACATGATTTGCTTGCACTCACATAGTTGCACTTAAATGTCATATTAGATCATGTATTGCTTGTTAGGGATAAGATGGTAGAATTATCTAAGTTGTCAGTAAAATTTGTACATTCAAGGTTTAATCTAAAACTGAGTTAGGTAATTAGAGATAGTTTAAAATGTTAGACAACGACAGAAATGGACTAGACAGAATTAGTAATTAATTTGTTAGTTCTTCTATCCATGTGCTTTTATGCATATTGAAGCTGTTGTTATCTCTGATAATATCTCTAACCCATCTGGACTCAATTGAAATTGAGTACCAAGAAGCTTAATCATTTGTGAGTGCAGAGTATGTAACAAAAGACATAGATTAAAGCTCTGACATCACAGTTGGTTGAGTAGGCCTCCCCGATGGTAACCTTTGGAGATGACAGCAAATGATGTACAAGGGATATGGCTATCATGATTTAAGAACTGTTATCACTGGAAGCATCTTTCTTGTTGAAGGACTTAAGCACTATCTACAGGGCACTAGGGAATTCTTTGTCAAGGGTTTTCTAGAAAAGCATTGAAAAGGAAAAGTGTTTGATCTCAAACAAGAAGGTTGGCAGCTCACTCAACTGAGAGTGAGGAAATTTGTTCATAGCTGACATGGAATTTGTATGCAAATGTGAAGCGAACTTTTCAGTAAAGCTTCATCAGTAAAGAGTTAGCTATGGCAAAAGAAGCTCTCACACTTGTTGATCAAGACAATGGATTCTACGATAAAGATGAAATTGATGAGAGGACTGCTTCATATGGAATTCTATCCAGAAGGACATTTTGAAGTATGTCATATAGGGAAGTCAATGAAAACATCACACTGAAGCAAATTATTTCATGAAGAAATATGCTTAGTGATAGTTGATGACAACCCTAATTATAAATTGGTGATGTTCGTGCATTCAACAGACAAAATGTCACAGATGGTGATTGATCACATCAGAAAGATCAGTTAGAAGTAAAGTAAGCTGTGAGAACTTTGAAGTCAGATAATGGAACTGAGTTTCGCGAATGAAGTTCTAAGTGAAGTCTGCACTTTAAGGGGATTATGAAGCTGAAGCAATTAATACAGCATGCTGCTTTATTCAACAAGATCATGAAAAGACATCATATGAGTTAATGGCCAACCAGAAGCAAACACTGAAACTCTTTCGTGTGTTTGGAGGAAATTGATATTTACTGAAGATTTATATGAGTATCTTGACAAGAAGTTAAGACACAAAGAACAATTTTCCTCGGCTACTCATTAATGATGTAAAACCAGAAGGTGATTAAAAGTTTGAATGTATCGACCTACTACACCAAGCTCCTAAGCATTCAAATGAAAGACTATTCTGAATTTTTGAAGTTTGACATTCTGTCAGAGTCAAATTCAGATACTGATGATGAAACTGAGGTTGCAGAAGGAAACAATGATAATGTTGGTGATTCAGATCCTAGCAGTGGAAATGGTAGTAAATCTACACAACTCGTGGACTTTAACAGAATCCACTGAAAAAGGTGAAGGATCTTCAACACATCCTAACAGCAACTTAGGGGGAGCAAAATAAAAGAAGGATCTACTAGTCGTACTCAACACAATGAAGATCAATGGAATACATCAAGAACATATCTGCCGAGACAAAGGGTTTGAAGTCAAAGTCATTCCTGGAGTCTAGTTCTTAGTGATCCGGATTATTGAGTAAAGGCTAGAAGTGCTAATCAAAATGAACATATATTTTTCGGGACCCAACAATCAATAATTGGTATCCCAAAGAATAGTGAAGATGCACTGATTGATCCAGATTGGGTGATTGCAAATGCAAGATGATCTCAATCACTTCGAAGGCAGAAATTATTGAAGCTAGAACCCAGACCACTAAAGTCGAAGCTGAAATTGGTACAGTAAGGGTTCACAAAGACTGGATGATTATTGGCATTGTTATGAGGGACAAAGCCAAACTGGTTGCTACAGGTTAATATCAAGTAGAAGGTGTCGACGATGATGGAAACAGAATTTTTGGGACTTTCAAGATCTAACAGCAAGCACCAGTGACGAGACTTGATTCTTTTTGGGCCTAACAAGATAAGGGCCTAACAATAGGATATTCCTAGCACATGTTGAGCATTCAAGCATGAATATTTATCAGATGAATGTGAACAAGTGCACTCCTGAAGGACGAGTTAGAAGAAGAAGTTGATGTACAACATTTCCTGGACTTTGAAGTTGCAGATCATTAGAATTTGTATATCATTCTCTTCACAAGCTCTCTATGAATGGAGATAGGGATTGAAGCAAATCGTCAAAGGACATGGTATGACACTCTAACTACTAATTACTTGAAAATGATTTTTATTAGTGTTGTTATACATACATCTCTCTAGAATACAAGGCACACACATAATGTAATATTAGTGCTAGTATACCATGATTATATTATATGTAGGTCTACTAACAAAAATTTGGCAAGAGATATGTGCTAAGTTAATGCAGAGTAGGTAAGATGAGCATGTTGGAAGAGTTGCAGTTCTTTTTGAATTATAAGTAATTCGAAAGAATGATGGCAATTAAAGTAAGTCAAGGATCTTTTGAAGATGCACAATTTGGAAGATTCTAGACCTGCCGAGACTTCTTTCTAACAAACCACTAAGCTTGATCAGGGCAAATCAGGTATATGAACTGAAGTGACAAGCTATAGAGGTAATCAGCTCATTACTTATTCAAGTGCATAAAGACCATATATTTTATTCTTGATATGCCTATGTGCAAGTTTCCAAGTGGATACTAGAGAATCTTATCTTATAGCTAAGTTATGAATTGTTAGATATCTTAGGGGATTACCAATTCTTGGAATCTGGGACCCTAAAGATACTAGGTTTAACCTAATTGGCTATATAGATATAGATATGCAGGTTGTAAGAAAGACAGGGAAGTCATTCCTAGAAGCTGTCATTATTTCCAGCAACTCTGTTGATCTCTTCACACCACTTAAGGAACAAGCTCATGGACACCAGGTATCATTTCTTTTGAGATTGTCCTTAGTAGAATAAATTACAGATATTTATTAAACAACTTGATGAATTCATTTTATCTAAGTTGGTTAGTAAACTTGGGATATTATTTATTTGCATATATGTTGGAAATCCCATCTGCAATGAATTCTTAAATGAGTTCACAAGTATTAAATTTCCATATTTAAAGGACTTGTGAATTTATTTTAAATCTAGTACCTCATGCTTATTGCTACTAGTTTAATTATCATGTTTACAATGCAATATACATAAGTAGTAGTTAAATTATTTAGCATAAGTTAGAAGCATAATTATTTGCATGTTAAATATTTGATGAGTATTAGTCAAGATATCTTGCTTAATTGCTCTGATATTTTGCTCTGATATTCTTAAATATTTTGTTACAAATAATTGTGATACTTTTGATATTAGTGACAGTATTTAGAATTTCTGTTCTAAGTAATTAATGCATATTTCAAAACTCACTAATATTGGAAGACGAAGTATTTTCTAAGTTATGTGTATAAAATTTTCAATATTTTATATACTTAGAAAATATTTCTAAATTTGTTTTTGTTGCGAGAAGTTGCAATTAGGATCACAAGTATTAAATGTCTATATTTAAAGGACTTGTGAATTTCTATTCAACTAATTCTCGAGCTTACATATATCAATAATAATTGTTATGAGTATAATTGTAATATGCTAGAGTGACAATTATTAGATATAGTGTAGGAAGTTAGATGCTAATATTCAATCTTATGAATATTTTAGTATTTAGCGAAATTATTTTATCTTATTAAAATTATGGATTGAAGCAATTCAATGATTATCAGTTTCATAATTTTGATTTGATAAAATATAAGAAGCACAATTTCTTGCATCTTGAAATTATTGATAAATATCGAATAATTGGTATCAGCGTGCAATTAATTGTGATATTTTTAATATTAGTAATAACACAAGTTGCTTATCTGAAATCACTAATAATAAAAATATATTACAATGTTTATTGTTCTATTGAATGATTGCCATGTTTAGTTAATATATATGCATGTGAATGGCAATTGCTTAGTATAACATAAATATTTAATTTATTTTGGTTGATTTAAATCATGATGATATAAAACAATTCAGTGAAATATCTGTTCCATGATTTAAGTAAATTAAAATAAATTCGAAGCATAATTATTCGTAGTATAAATATTCTCTTTTATTACTTTGTGATAATTGAATAATATTTTATTACAAAATAATTGTGATATATTGATATTAATGGATTTGCTTAGTCTTTACTCTAAGTAAATATTGGTTTTTGAAAAAGCCGTTAGTATTAGTATATTTAGTTTTCTTTCTTTAACTGATTTATAATCCTGAATGTATTTAAAAGAAATTTTTGTCTATTTCTTTTTCAAAATGTCTTATTCAAAGATACATTCACTTTTTATCAGTTTTAGATAAGAAAACTTCAAAATTCTTTTTCAAAACTTCTCTTTTGAAAATCTTTTGATTTACAGCTCTACTTTGATTTCTAAATCTTAGGGTGTGAATCAAACTTTTCTTGAGGATAATCTTTCTTTAAATCTCAAAACATTTTATCCTCTCCCAAAAGCTAGTTTTAATAGTTTTATCTTTAAAAGCTTTTTCTCTCTTTTGAAAAATTGCTTTAACTTCGAGGTACCAATCACTTGTAAAATGATTTGTTTTTAAACACTTGTTTTAATGTATGTTTCACATTGATTCATGGTACCTAAACAATGATTGTTGCTTTGAAGGCCTAGTGCTGTATAGTTAAGCATCCATCCAACCCCAATTGTCATGTTTTTATTTTAAGTCGGGGATACTATCAAGTGGACGAAAATGATGTAAATCATAATTGCATTATGAGTCGGAAAATCATAGCCTCCATCTGATAAGGATGTTTTGCAAAACTATTTTCAAAACATACAGTGCTTAGGTTTAATGGAAAAGAGTCATTTTTATTAAGATTTAATTTGGTAGAAGAGTTGAATTTCTTCTTTGGTGTAAATTCCCGCGTTTTATTATGGGAAGTTTGCCTTATAAGAAATTCATAAGGGATAGAATTTTTCTCTGATACACTTTCTCGCGTTTTATTATGGGATAAGTATCTTAAAGAAAATTTCTATTGATATCATGTTCTTAAATGATAAATCTTTAGAACCGACAAAACTCTTTTACTAAAAGTGCTTTAATGCAATCGTTTACCATTCCTTCTTATATTTTTCCTTCTCCTTGAGATGAAAAATATGTTTTGGAATGTTAAAGTGATTATTTCGTTTTATCTTATTTAATTGATTTTATCCGTTTAGCCCCCAGTGGCTATAGAAGCTGGCTAAGAGGTTGAAAACCCATCAATCTCTTACCCAGGCCATAATACCAAACACTAATTCATCCACTTCCATATATTAACCCTTGGAGATATAAGGAACAAATGTTAGTTAGAGGTTGATAAGGGAGAAACTGCACTTGATGCAGCAAATAAGGATGAAGTCGGAAGTGCACCCACAGCTCTACTTCCAGAGAAGAAAAGTAGTATACTAACTGAGGTAACTATAAGCTCATCTGTATCTTCTCAAAAAGATGCAGAGCTGAAAAGGCAATAAAACTGTCTCTGGAATCATTCTCTCAACAGGGTGAGTCCATTGAAATTCGCTCGTAAGCCAGAGCATCTTGTAATGAGTCAAGCACACCACTAGCGCTCACGCTGATGGTAAGCCTAAACAGATAAATTCTAGGAACACATTGCAAGACGTGCACAGTGAGAGGTATATGCATGTTAACAAATTACCCGTCATTGGGTTACGAGGGAAACGTAGACTCTAAATTGCCATTCATTACATTGTCTACTACGTCGACCCTCCTGGAAGGAACATTTCCAGATCCTGAAAAGGAATGTCCACCTCCCGTTTACGGAGAAGGTGTGAGGCAACTCCTTGATAGAACAAGGCAGGATTCCCTAAAAGATTTTAAAATCTTGGGATAACCCATCTCAAAGAGGTGAGGCTCCACTAGACAGTGATTTAGCAATAGCTATTGAGTCTGGTGCTGAGACAGTGCTTATGCATGATAGATCAAGAACACCTCAACGAGGCAATTCTCCACTTGATAGTGATTCAGTTTATTCTGATGAATTAGGTGATGAGAATATAAATGAATTGACGGATTTCACTTGCAGGTACAGAAGGCTATATTTGGAATGCAAAGTGAAAGTGAGATAGAGAAACACTTAAGTGAAAGTGAGGGAGAGATACACTTGAGTGAGAGATAGGGAGAGAAAGAGTGAAACACTTAAAATGCTCGATACTAAAGTGTAAACACCAACAGAACGTAGTAGAAGTGAGGAAACCATAAGCCAAACACTTACCCTTGCTACGTGCTACTTCTGGAAGAAAAGTTACTATATTTTTCCCGATCAACGATAGACGAGAACCTTCTTTGGAAGACAAACCATTCAAAAGTGGGCCATTGGAGGATTCCTCAACTAAGGGGGAGAATTTATAGGGAGAAAAAGGAGAAGTTAATCAAGTCTTATCTTCGTACTTTGGAAAAGTTAATATCCTAAAGGGGTTCGTATCCTGGATCATTAAGGGAAGTTCCTGGATCCTTAAGAGGAAAAAGGGTTCGCATTCTTGGGAGAAGTTAATATCCATAGGGGGAGATTTGAGACGAGAAAAAGAAAATCTTATCTTCTGATCCTGAGGGGAAACAACAGAAATATGGGAGAATCAAGAAGCTGTATTCTATACTTGAAAGGAGTTGTCAGAAGAGGATTCCTAATCCAAGTGGAAAGAACAGAGGACTATTCCATTGATTTTCTAAAGGGAGAAGAAGAATAAGAAGGAGAATCACATTCTCAGGGGGAGAACATTATTTGAGCAATGTTCTATATTTTATTGAAGATGTTCCCAGGAATTTTGATTCTTATGAAGCTCAGTTTATGATAAGTTCTTTATAGGTCAAGCAATGAAGGATTTTGAAGCAGAGAAAAGCTCAAACACAGAGGAATGAAGATGATATCTATTGAAGATGCGTTCAGTGCTAAAGGAACACTCATTTTCTATTTCTCTTTACTTTATAGAAATCTGGAAATGTATTATATGATCCAGAACCCAAGTAGTATTATTTACAAGTCTAGAGCATTAATATTTTCTTGTAGTTAGTTGAGTTATCCTCTAGGGATTTGCTTGTTAATCTCTACCAAACAAATAGGGGGAGATTGAAAGGCTGTATGTATAGACCTATATGCAACATAGGGTTATAACTCAACACAAGAACATGACGTGTAAATAATATGAAGTTATCACCGGAATCAGGAAGACATGAAGACTTGGTAAAGACAAAGGATAAAGAAGAAATCTACAGACTTGAAGCATTAGCTCACTGGAAGAAGTTCATTAATATGTTCATGCCTCAGTGAAGAATAAAGGTTGAAGTATTCAAGGATGTGGAAGCAGTGAAGCAGTTGTCAAAGTACCAGAAAGATTCTAGTGATCCAAATCTGCAAGTTAGTCAAGCAATGAATTGCAGAGCACAAGTACAGGAATCGATAAGATAGAATATACGGCAAATACAAAGAATCAAAATATTAGATGGAATCTTGGAGTCTATTATAGATTGCTGGAGGAAGTTCATTCATATGTTCAGACTTCAGTGAAGGATAAAGTTCGAAGATGTTCAGGGTTTCAGATATGTTTATGGTTCAGCATAAGTGCCAGAGGATTCCAATGTACTTACAATCAAAGCACTTCTAATCAACAAGGAACAAAGTCAATTGTATTGTAAAGAAGATGTGAAGATCAAGATCGTGTTAGTCGTTTGTGAACCAGACCAGTTGCACCAAACGTCAGCACAAAAGAGATTGAGAATTGCATCTATGAATCAGAAGAATTGACTGTATGATTAAATTAGTAACAAATGAAGTGGTATATGATAAAGCTCAGAATAAATCAAGTTCGAATAATCAAGGAAATATTTATTAGACTTGGTTGCAGTGGAAGAAAATATATTAAGGGCTTATCAGGTTCGAATTTGGCTAAGTAAAGAAGACTACAGAAGCTGTATCCAGAAGTCAACTTGGTCAAGCTATTTTGTCTCATTCACCAATGGTTAACAAGTATTTTTGTCTTATTCACCTATGGTTATTAACCATCGGGTGAGTTAAACAAATGAACAAGAAATGGTGAATATTCAAAGTATTCTTTTTGTCCTATTAGCCGATAGTTACTAACTATCGGAAAAGAAACAAAAGTCAGCTAGCCACTTCCCGATAGTTACAAAAGCTTGGAATAATTCCGATGGTTACTAAGTTTGAAGTAATTGATTTTATTTCAAGAATTCTTTTAATCCTCCGATACTTATTCTACAGACTCATCGAGGGTTAAACAATTAATCAGTAAATGTTCCCGATACTTACGAAGAAAAAGAAGCGAAGCTGCAACTAGTTTACTTGGCACAAAATGGGCCACGTATCTTAGTTGAAAAAGTCTACACATAAGCTGAAGCAGAGCCATTCATTTGGATCAGTCTTCAACAACACAGCAAAAATAACCAGAGAGAGAGAAGACGAAGCCGGAGAGGAGAAACACTCAGAAAATCTATACCTCCTCACCGGAGATGTATTAGTGGCCGGTCCCTTAACGGAAAATGTTCAGAGCCACTATATATCACTCTCTACGGTCTTAGTTTCCTTTGTACTGATCTAGAAATATTTGTATAGGAAATTGAGAGTTATATTTTTGTTAAGCAGCGAAGAACTTGTTCTTCGGACCGGATTTATTGGCCGGGTGTAGCAACCTCAGGGTTTATATTTATCAAATGATATATTCCCCGAATCTTGTGTTGTTTATTTTACCGCTGATTTTCTAGAACCGAAATGATTAATCCTAAACACAGAAAATTAGTAAGCAGCTCCGTAAACACTATTCACCTCAAGAACACGAGCCCACTAACCGAACTCTAAATTATTTATCCGCAAAAGATTCGAAAGAATTTTTTTAATTTAGTGAGTATCGTATTCAACCCCCCTTCTACGATACTTCCGGGGCCTAACAAATGTTAGCAAGGTATGTAAATTACGTCGATCCATTTATGGATTGAAGCAAGCCTCTAGGAGATGGAATATCCGTTTTGATGAAACAGTCAAAGAGCATGGCTTTGTTCAAAACGAAGATGAACCTTGTGTTTACAAGAAGGTTAGTGGGAGCCATGTGGCATTCATAGTACTGTATGTTGATGACATACTACTAATGGAGAATGACATACCTTCTCTCAAGGCTGTTAAGATTTGGATAGGGAGCAACTTTTCTATGAAAGACTTAGGTGAAGCATCCTACATTCTAGGAATGAGGATCTATAGGGATAGATCTAGAAGGATGATCATTCTAAGTCAGAGTACATACATCGATAAGGTTTTGCATCGTTTTGGTATGCAAAATGAAAAAAAGGGATATGTCCCCATGTCTCAAGGGATAACGATCTCTAAAGATCAGTGTCCGAAATCATTGGATGACAAGGACCGCATGAGTAAGGTTCCATATGCCTCAGCAATTGGATCCATCATGTATGCGATGGTATGTACTCGCCCGGATGTTTCGTATGCTTTAAGCATGACGAGCAGATACCAATCTAATCCAGGTGAAGGTCACTGGACGGCTGTCAAGAATATTCTAAAGTACTTGAAAAGGACTAAAGATTCATTCTTGGTGTATGGAGGAGAGGAGAAACTGGTTGTAAAGGGTTACACCGATGCAAGTTTCCAAACAGACAGGGATGATACTGTATCACAGTCTGGTTTTGTGTTTTGTCTAAATGGAGGTGCTGTAAGTTGGAAGAGTTCAAAACAAGAAACAGTAGCTGATTCTACAATGGAGGCTGAGTACATTGCAGCTTGTGAAGCGGCTAAGGTGTTGGGTTCCGAGGCATAAAACGCAGCGGATAAACGTAAATATAACGAAAATTTTCGGAACCCAAACGCAGGATCATGTATAAGAATTGACGGATTATGGTGATAAACGAATCATACCTATTAAGATCTTGAATGTAACGAACTCAACGGAGATCCTTGCTATCACGATTTGTGTCTTCCTCTCGAAAGCACCTCTATGGTATCCACACGAGCACCTTCAAGAGCGTCTCACGATCTTGATTACGGGATGGATGTACTAGCCTCCTTTGATGATTTCGAATGACTGTCTTTGCTGCCTCACTTGCTCTGCCTCTAGGGTTTTATCATATAACCTATCATTATCTATTTATAATGACTAGTTAAACGGGCCTAAGCAGTAAAACCTAACCCATGTAGGTATATGATTAAATAATAAAACATGTTTCTATTATTTAATTAATAATTAAGTCATACTTAATTATTATGGGCAGAAATCCTCTTCAACTTCGAATTTATATTATTTCAATTAATTAAGTCTCACTTAATTAATATAATAAAATTCAAACAATCATCAATTAATTTAAATCTATAATTTAAATTAACTATTCCTCTAGATGCTCTATGTGTGTGACCCTATAGGCTATTATCCAAACCGCCTCCTTAGCCGCTTCACAAGCTGCAATGTACTCAGCCTCCATTGTAGAATCAGCTACTGTTTCTTGTTTTGAACTCTTCCAACTTACAGCACCTCCGTTTAGACAAAACACAAAACCAGACTGTGATACAATATCATCCCTGTCTGTTTGGAAACTTGCATCGGTGTAACCTTTTACAACCAGTTTTTCCTCTCCTCCATACACCAAGAATGAATCTTTAGTCCTTTTCAAGTACTTTAGAATATTCTTGACAGCCGTCCAGTGACCTTCACCTGGATTAGATTGGTATCTGCTCGTCATGCTTAAAGCATACGAAACATCTGGGCGAGTACATACCATTGCATACATGATAGATCCAATTGCTGAGGCATATGGAACCTTACTCATGCGGTCCTTGTCATCCAATGATTTCGGACACTGATCTTTAGAGATCGTTATCCCATGAGACACGGGGACATATCCCCTTTTTGCATTTTGCATACCAAAACGATGCAAAACCTTATCGATGTATGTACTCTGACTTAGACCGATCATCCTTCTAGATCTATCCCTATAGATCCTCATTCCTAGAATGTAGGATGCATCTCCTAAGTCTTTCATAGAGAAGTTGCTCCCTAACCAAATCTTAACAGCCTTGAGAGAAGGTATGTCATTCCCCATTAGTAGTATGTCATCAACATATAGTACTATGAATGCCACATGGCTCCCACTAACCTTCTTGTAAACACAAGGTTCATCTTCATTTTGAACAAAGCCATACTCCTTGACTGTTTCATCAAAACGGATATTCCATCTCCTAGAGGCTTGCTTCAATCCATAAATGGATCGACGTAATTTACATACCTTGCTAACATTCCTTGGATCGACAAAACCTTCAGGTTGTGTCATGTACACATCCTCATCTAGGGTTCCATTAAGGAAAGCTATTTTGACATCCATTTGCCAGATTTCATAATCATGGAATGCTGCAATAGCAAGCAGAATCCTTATGGACTTGACCATAGCCACTGGTGAGAAAGTTTCATCATAGTCTATACCATGAATTTGTCTTAAACCTTTTGCAACCAGCCTTGCTTTATAGGTCTGAACATTTCCATCCATGTCAGTTTTCTTCTTGAAAACCCACTTGCACCCTATGGGTTTCACCCCTTCAGGTGGATCAACCAAAGTCCATACTTGGTTTTCATACATGGAATCCATCTCGAATTTCGTGGCTTCTAGCCATCTCTTAGAGTCTGGACTGATCATAGCATCTTGGTATGTGAGAGGCTCACCTTCATCTATGAGCATCAAATCACCACATTGAGTCAAGAGAAATCCATATCTCTCTGGCTCATGCCGAATTCTACCAGTTCTACGAACAACCTGTGTTTGTTGAGCATTGTAATTATCCTGCTCTTGTTCCATTTCAGGTTCAATGCTATTTTGTGGTTCTCGATCTTCATCGAGATCTATAGTTCTCCCACTGTTTCTTTTGGAAACAAAATCTCTTTCCATGAAAATAGCATCTCGAGCAATAAACACTTTCTGCTCGGAAGGACTATAAAAATAATACGCCTTTGTTTCTTTAGGGTATCCCACAAAATTGCACTCTTCAGATTTAGGTCCAAGCTTGTCAGATACTTGACGTTTCACAAACGCCTTGCATCCCCAAACTTTCATAAAGCTCATGCCTGACCGTTTCTCCTCCCATATCTCATATGGAGTCTTTTGAACCTTCTTAGTAGGAACACGGTTAAGTGTAAAAGCCGCTGTTTCTAGAGCGTAACCCCAGAAACTAATTGGAAGATCTGCATGACTCATCATCGATCGCACCATGTCCAACAAGGTGCGATTTCTCCTCTCTGAAACTCCATTCCATTGAGGTGTACCTGGTGGAGTGAGTTGTGATACAATATCACACTCCTTTAAATAATCTTTAAATTCTGTGCTCAAGTATTCTCCTCCACGATCAGATCGTAAGACTTTAATACTTGCGCCTCCGCTAATTTGCTTCTCTACTTCAGCCTTGTATTCTTTGAACTTTTCAAAAGAATCATATTTATTCTTCATAAGATATACATATCCATATCTACTGAAATCATCAGTAAATGTTATGAAGTAGTAGTAGCCTCCTCTCGCCATTACACGCATTGGGCCACATACATCACTATATATTAGCTCAAGTCGTTCAGTGGCCCTTTTACCCTTACCAGTGAAAGGGGCTTTAGTCATTTTACCAAGCAAACAAGATTCGCATTCATGGTATGATTCAAAATCAAACTTATCCAAGTATCCATCCTTATGTAATTTGGATATGCGTTTCTCGTTTATATGGCCTAGACGACAATGCCAGAGGTATGTTTGATTTGAGTCATTAACTTTAAGTCGTTTGTTTTCTATATTACAGACAGGAGTATCTAAGTCAAGAACATATAAACCATTAAACAAACGCGCAACACCATAGGTTAAATCATTCAAAACAAAAGAGCAACTGTTGTTCCTTATAGTAAACGAAAAACCTTTCTTGTCCAAACAAGAAACAGAAATAATGTTTCTGCGAATCGCAGGCACGTAATAACAATTTTCCAGTTCTAAAACAAGCCCAGAGGGCAAAGATAAATAATAAGTTCCTACAGCTAAAGCAGCAACTCTTGCTCCATTGCCAACTCGTAGGTCCATTTCTCCTTTAGTCAATGTCCTACTTCTCTGCATTTCCTGCACATTTATACAAATGTGAGCAGCACATCCAGTATCCAATACCCAAGATGTAGAAATAGACAGATTGACTTCTATAACATATATACCTGAATCAGAAGCTTGCTCAGCCCTCTTCTTCTTCAGATCCTCCAAGTAAACTGAACAGTTTCTCTTCTAGTGACCAGTTTTCTTACAGTAGTGACATTCACCTTTAGCGACCCCACATTTAGGCTTTAAAGCCTGTTTAGGACCTGACTTTGGCTTGGGTGTAGAATCAGATCCTGTCTTCTTCTTACCCTTCCACTTGCCTTTCCCTTTTGCCTTACCTTTATTGCCCACCATCAGTATGGGAGCAGGTTCAGCCGTCTTCATGTTGGTCTCATATGTTCTCAACATAGCCAACAATTCAGTAGGTGTTTTGTCAAACTCATTCATATTGTAGTTTATAACAAATTGAGTGAATTTGTTGTTCAAAGAATTCATGATTAGGTCAATACCAATTTCCTGAATTAACGGGAAACCCAAAGTTTCAAGGTACTCAATGTAACCAATCATCTTCAGAACATGTGGGCCAACTGGTTCACTTGCCCCTTGTTTGCAATTAAAGAGTGACTTACTCGTGTTGAACCTTTCTTGACAAGTTTGGCTTGCAAACATGCTTTGCAAGTGCTCATTGATAGTATATGCATCCATATGCACATGCTGTCTCTGGAGCTCAGCACTCTTGGTTGCCAACATAAGACATGCAACATCAGTTGCATCATTCTCATCCTTTGTGTGGGCCGCTTGTTCCTCAACAGTGGCGCCCTCAGGAAGGGGACCTGCCGGAGGAATATCAATGACATGAAGCTTGCGCTCCTGTCTGAGGACAATCCTTAAATTCCTCTGCCAGTCTAGGAAGTTGTTTCCTCCTGTCAGCTTATCCTTCTCAAGGACTGATCGTACGGATAGTGTGTTTGTGTTGTTTGTCATTTCTTGGTATCTACAATGATTAAAAGCACAAAATAAACATTAGATTGTCTGAGTTATTTATTATGTTCAAATGATTATGATATATTCATAATATATCTCCCACTATTTTTATCAAATTAATAGCCCTTACTATTAATTTGGAAAGTATATCCCATAATTCTTTCTAGTGAGCCAAGATCCATATTTCGTCATGTCCAAAGACAACCACTGGAAGTCCTTAAAATGATTATTTAGGTAGACAACAGTTGTCAATTATATCATATATAATTCTTAGATAGTTTGGTGAACAACGATTGATCTTATCTATCTAATAGACTTTTAACCAAACTCTATGCTTCTAAGTTCATAATGGTTGAATATAACCGTTTATTTTCACCTTATCATGACGACTTAGTTAAGTTAGACCCAATGATACAACGGCCGAATATAACCGTTTATATTCGTCGCATCTCACCACGATAGATAGGAGTCCCCTGCCACTGACAGTCTTTCCCCTAACCGATCTAGGATTCGATGAGTGTTCATTCATTGGAAAGCATCCGATTAAAACTTAATATTTTGTTAAGGGTTTTAGAAAATTTACGACGATCATGATCACATCATGAAGAGATCCTCAATTTTTCCTTGAACCAAATACTTCAAATTGTCATCTTAAATTGTTCATTTCCCAAGTAGAAGGAGGATACCAGTGGTCACACTTAAAACCCATCAGCCTTACGAATACGCATATCCACTTTTGTCAGAAAATCCCAATTATAGATATCAAAAATTCATATTCAATTCCGTGTTTTAAAAATCCATATTTTATAAACACAAGAATCTCATGATCGTTTGTTGATTTTAAAATCTTAAATCGTTACAGATTTTATCTTGTTTAGCATGACAATCATGGCATGGATGACGTATCTAATACATACATGCATGATTAATCTAATTAAAGCATGCATCATTCATACATCAATATGTAAAGTGCAGTATGTAAACGTGCTTGGTTATGGCCCCTTTCCTATGTGATCCTTTCGAGCTAATGAAAGGATCAAAGTCAGTCTATGGTGGTGGTAATACATAAATACAATTACATGTCTTCATTCTTCTTGTATCCACTGGTGCCTTCTCCTCTTCCTGCATCATTCTTCAGTCTTCAAGAACATTACAAGAAAACCTAATCTAATATACTTACATAAGAAGACTCGAGTTACATTCGAGGTTAAACGATTACAAGAACGAAGAAAACGACATGCAAGTCGTATTTATAAAACCAAAACCAAAACCATTAATCTAGGGGTCTGAAGGCCATAACCAGCACCATGCTCACATAACAATTACTGACAACTCAGAATACTTAATCATATCATCATACATCACATATGCCATGATCACAAAATTTCATAAAATTTAAAATCATGATTTATAAATAGAAAATCGCATTTTTGAGGCCCTTAACGATCTCAAATGGCCAAAAAACACCATAGGTCACGGCAAAAGGGTGATTTTTGCTCGTGGCGATTTTCCCTTTCCAGAAAGAGTAAATTCGACCCATTCTGACTCCGTCGAAAAACACTATTCACTGCAGAATCACTATTCACAGCAAACTTACATCTTTATGCAGTTTTGTTTTAAACGCTTCAGAACGTTTCCGATGACCTTCGTATGACTGTATCTCGTATCATATACATACAGTGCATTACACACATCATGCCATAACAGTTTATGACATTGCAGCAACATGGCAGTAGCAAGGGCAGTAGCAAACAGGGATGGCATAATCATGGCAGTAGCAAAACAGGCACTTATGCATCATATACATAAAACACATAACCAAATCAGTCCCTTATACACGTAGCTCTGATGCCATTGTTGGGTTCCGAGGCATAAAACGCAGCGGATAAACGTAAATATAACGAAAATTTTCGGAACCCAAACGCAGGATCATGTATAAGAATTGACGGATTATGGTGATAAACGAATCATACCTATTAAGATCTTGAATGTAACGAACTCAACGGAGATCCTTGCTATCACGATTTGTGTCTTCCTCTCGAAAGCACCTCTATGGTATCCACACGAGCACCTTCAAGAGCGTCTCACGATCTTGATTACGGGATGGATGTACTAGCCTCCTTTGATGATTTCGAATGACTGTCTTTGCTGCCTCACTTGCTCTGCCTCTAGGGTTTTATCATATAACCTATCATTATCTATTTATAATGACTAGTTAAACGGGCCTAAGCAGTAAAACCTAACCCATGTAGGTATAGGATTAAATAATAAAACATGTTTATATTATTTAATTAAAAATTAAGTCATACTTAATTATTATGGGCAGAAATCCTCTTCAACTTCGAATTTATATTATTTCAATTAATTAAGTCTCACTTAATTAATATAATAAAATTCAAACAATCATCAATTAATTTAAATCTATAATTTAAATTAACTATTCCTCTAGATGCTCTATATGTGTGACCCTATAGGCTATTATTTAATTAGCAATAATTTTATTCTCCAATAAAATTATAAACAATGAGCGGTATCTAGTAATACATCATTGCTACCCAATTAAACAATAATTAAATCGTGATTTGATAAAAAAAACCTTTCATGATTAATGTTTCCGTGTAATATAATCCCTTTAACCAAATATATTATATATTAAACTCGAGGCATGTGTTTAGTCATCCTCTTCAACATTTAATCCGGGTTTACTTGATCCATGAGTAGACTATGAAAAACAAATCATTATTTGAGCACGGCCATGCATTTTATAGTCTCACTCAATCAAGAGGCCAATAATATCTCTCCTAATTATAGGAGGGTTAAATCCTTTATCTATCATTCATATTTCTCATACGACTCATGATATACCCGATGTCCACTTTTATCATCACCCGGTCAAAGGTAACTTTTAATGTAGTCAGAGTATATTAATCCTCGTATAGAAATATAATGATCTCAAGTCAGAGGATCATTACACCATTATCACTGTGAGTCTTTCTTATGACTTTATTAAACATGAAGAATCTCACTGTGGGTCTGTCCAGTACCATGTACTCCTACATGTACCTATGCATTGACTTTAGTATCCCCATACTTATAACCAATGAGATATGGTTATCTGTCAAACAACATACTAGTCTATTTATGTATTATTATTGTCCTATAATAATAATACTCGACTAGGGACATTTAAGAATATGATATATTATATAATCTCAAATTCAAGTCATGTACTTAAACTATATAACGTGTATCATGATTCTAAGGACATTTATTATGCTAACAAATATATCGCAGTAATTAAAGTCATAATAAATACGTTTATTGAATAATCATATGACATAAAGGTTTATTTAAAGAAACATTGTATTGCCTCTAGGGCACCTACACTAACATAAGGAAGCTGTTTGGATTCGAAAATTCATTACTGATTTGGGAGTGGTTCCATCGATCGCAGATCCCATTGATCTATACTGCGATAATAATGTAGCCATTGCACAGGCTAAAGAACCTAGAGCTCACTCCCGAACCAAACACATACTCAGGAGATATCACCTCATTCGAGAGATTAATGAAAGGGGTGACATACACATATGTAAAGTGCACACAAATGATAACATTGCAGACCCACTGACCAAAGGCTTGTCGCAGAAGAAGCACGACGGTCACACTAGTTCCATGGTTATTAGATACATGGGTGATTGGCTCTAGTGCAAGTGGGAGATTGTTGGTGTAGGTGCCCTAGAGGCAATACAATGTTTATTTTGATAAACCTTTATGTCAATTGATTATTCAATAAACGTATTTATTATGACTTTAATTACTGCGATATATTTGTTAGCATAATAAATGTCCTTAGAATCATGATACACATTGTATAGTTTAGTACATGACTTGAACTTGAGATTATATAATATATCATATTCTTAAATGTCCCTAGTCGAGTATTATTATTATAGGACTATAATAATACATAAATAGACTAGTATGTTGTTTGACTGATAACCACATCTCATTGGTTATAAGTATGGGGATACTAAAGTCAATACATAGGTACATGTAGGAGTACATGATACTGGACAGACCCACAGTGAGATTCTTCATGTTTAATAAAGTCATAAGAAAGACTCACAGTGATAATGGTGTAATGATCCTTTGACTTGAGATCATTATATTTCTATACGAGGATTAATATACTTTGACTACATTAAAAGTTACCTTTGACCGGGTGATGATAAAAGTGGACATCGGGTATATCATGAGTCGTATGAGAAATATGAATGATAGATAAAGGATTTAACCCTCCTATAATTAGGAGAGATATTATTGGCCTCTTGATTGAGTGAGACTATAAAATGCATGGCCGTGCTCAAATAATGATTTGTTTTCATAGTCTACTCATGGATCAAGTAAACCCGAATTAAATGTTGAAGATGATGACTAAATACATGCCTCGAGTTTAATCTATAATATATATGGTTAAAGGGATTATATTACACTGAAACATTAATCACGAAAGGTTTTATCGAATCACGATTTAATTATTATTTAATTGGGTAGCAATGATGTATTACTAGATACCGCTCATTGTTTATAATTTTATTGGAGAATAAAATTATTGCTAATTAAATAATAGCCTATAGGGTCACACACATAGAGTACTTAAAGGAATAATTAATTTAAATTATAGATTTAAATTAATTGATGATTATTTGAATTTTATTATATTAATTAAGTGAGACTTAATTAATTGAAATAATATAAATTCGAATTTGAATTCTGCCATTAATAATTAAGTGTGACTTAGTTATTAATTAAATAATAAAATTCAGTTTTATTATTTAATCCTAAACCTACATGGGTTAGGCTTTGCTGTTATGGGTTGCTATTATGGGCCTATTAACCAACCATTATAAATAGATAATGTAGGGTTAATAAGGATTAGTTTTTTGAGAAAAACAAAACCCTAGCAGCAGCAAAGGCAGAGAGAAAAGGCAGAATTCGAAATCATCAAAGGAGGCTAGTACATCCATTCCGTAATCAAGATCGTGAGACGTTCTTGAAGGTGCTCGTGTGGATACCATAGAGGTGTTTTCGAGAGGAAGACACAAGTCGTGAAAGCTAGGATCTCCGTTGAGTTCGTGAAAGTCAAGACCAAGTAAAGGTATGATTCCGTTTCACAATAATCAGTCCGCTTATACATGATCCTGCGTTTAGGGTTCCGAAATTTTCGTTATATTTACGTTTAATCCGCTGCGTTTTATGCCTCGGAACCCAACATATCTGTCGACAGCTTCAGATATCCATCGATATGTAAAAATGTTTATCAGTTGATTATTGAAGAATCAATAATTTAATATAATCAATGGCTAAAATTAATATTAATACATAACTTGTCAGACATTTAAAGGATTAAATATAATTAAGCATACCTAAATCACAGACCAATCTATTGAAAGTAGATTCATCTAGTGGTTTAGTAAAAATGTCTGCAAGTTGTCTTTCACTAGGGACAAAATGTAATTCAACTGTACCATTCATTACATGTTCCCTAATGAAGTGATACCTTATGTCAATATGCTTGGTTATGAAATGTTGCACAAGATTTTCTGTTATAGCAATGGCACTTGTATTGTCACAGAAAATAGGAATTTTGTTCAAGTTGAACCCATAGTCAAGTAGTTGATTCCTCATCCATAAAATTTGTGCACAGCAACTTCCAGCTGCAATGTACTCAGCCTCTACAGTAGATGTAGAAATCGAATTCTGCTTTTTGCTAAACCATGACACAAGCTTATTTCCTAGAAATTGACAGGAGCCTGTTGTACTTTTTCTG
This sequence comes from Oenanthe sinensis, assembly GCA_028671895.1. Classification (NCBI taxonomy): domain Eukaryota; kingdom Viridiplantae; phylum Streptophyta; class Magnoliopsida; order Apiales; family Apiaceae; genus Oenanthe; species Oenanthe sinensis. The sequence goes on from CM053814.1 coordinate 27,092,562, forward strand.
TCAATTCTGCAACCTGCATAGTCTGCATCTGAATAGCCAATTAGTTCAAATCCAGAATCTCTAGGATACCAAATTCCAAGATTTGGAGTTCCTTTGAGATATCTGAATATTCTTTTTATTGCAATCAAATGAGATTCTCTAGGATCAGCTTGAAACCTAGCACAAAGACATGTAGCAAACATTATATCTAGCCTACTTGCAGTTAAATAAAGTAATGAGCCAACCATGCCTCTATAACTTGAAATGTCCACTATTGCTTCCTTAGTGTTTAATTCAATTTTAGTTACAGTGGCCATGGGAGTTTTTGCAGAGGAACATTCATTTAAATCAAATCTCTTTAATAAATCAGAAATATATTTGGTTTGATTTATGAAAATACCATCTTTAACTTGTTTGATTTGCAAGCCAAGAAAGTAGGTTAGTTCTCCCATCATGCTCATTTCATATTTACTCTGCATCAACTTAGCAAACTTTTTACAAAGTTTTTCATTAGTTGAGCCAAAGATAATATCATCTGCATAGATTTGAACAAGAATCATAGAGCCATTTACATTTCTATGAAAGAGAGTTTTATCAACAGTACCTCTAATGAAGTAATTCTCAATCAGGAATTTAGATAGAGTGTCATACCAGGCTCTAGGTGCTTGTTTTAATCCATAAAGTGCCTTGAGAAGATAGTATACAAATCCGGGGTGAACAGGATCAATAAAACCAGGAGGTTGTTCTACATATACTTCTTCTTCTAGTTCTCCATTGAGAAAAGCACTTTTTACATCCATCTGATATACTTTGAAATTTGCATGAGCAGCAAATGCTAAAAAGATTCTGATTGCTTCCAACCTTGCAACTGGTGCAAATGTTTCATCAAAATCTATGTCTTCTTCTTGTGAATTGCCCTTTGCCACTAATCTTGCCTTATTTCTTGTCACTGTACCAGATTCATCCATTTTGTTTCTGAATACCCATTTTGTACCAATGATAGTCTTGTTCTTTGGTTTGGGCATCAGCTTCCACACTTTGTTTCTTTCAAACTGATTCAACTCTTCTTGTATAGCATTTATCCAATCAGGATCATTCAAGGCTTCTTCAATCCTTTTTGGTTCTTTTTGTGACAGAAAGCTACTATACAAGCATTCATTTTGAGTTGCACTTCTAGTTTTGACACCATCATTTGCATTTCCAATAATTAGTTCAAAGGGATGACTTTTTGTCCATTTCCTTTGAGATGGTAAGATTGTCCTTGAAGATGATGTTTCATGATCATTGGAAGTGTTATGATCATTGTGAAGTGATTGACTATTTGAGAACCCTCCCCCTGTGATGGACACTCTATTTGAAGATTGTTGAGCAGAGTTGTTATCCATCGAATGATTATCAATTGATGTATTATCAGTCGATTGATGATTGTCAACTGATAAGTTATCTATTGAAGCAATGACATCAATTGATAGGAGGATTCTAGGAACTTGTATACTTGTAATTTCCTCATCATCATCACTATCTTCAATATTACTTGAGGATTCATTTTCAAAATGCAATAGATCATGAAATCCTTCATCAAACAACCCTTGAATTTTCTTGTCATCAAAGACTACATGCATAGATTCCATAATAATGTGTAATCTAAGATTGTAGACTATGTATGCTTTGGTTGTTATTCCATATCCAACAAATATAGCTTCATCAGCTTTGGCTTCAAATTTTCCTAGATTTTCACCTTGATTTCTCAGTACAAAACATTTGCAGCCAAAGACATGAAGAAAGTTAACTGTTGGCTTCTTGTCTTTCTTCATCAATTGATATGGTGTTTTGCCTTGAAGTTTATTGACCATGGAAATATTTTGAGTGTAACAAGCAGTATTAATTGCTTTTGCCCAGAAGTATGTAGGAAGTTTTGCTTCTTCTAACATAGTTCTAGCAGCTTCAATCAAGGTCCTGTTTTTCCTTTCAACTACTCCATTTTGCTGTGGAGTCCTTGGAGCAGAGAAAAGATGAGTGATACCTTTTTCTTCACAAAATTCTCTCATGGTTGAATTCTTGAATTCATTTCCATTATCACTTCTAAATTTCTTGACCTTCCATTCAGTGCCATTTTCAACATTCTTCACATGATTGATAATTAATTTGTTTGCCTCATCCTTAGAGAATAAGAAATATACCCATGAAAATCTTGTGAAGTCATCCACAATTACTAAGGCATATTTCTTTTTGGCAATTGACATGATGTTGACTGGACCAAATAAATCCATGTGTAATAATTCCAGAGGCTTATCAATTGATGATTCAGACTTTGACTTGAATGATGCTTTTATTTGTTTTCCTTTTTGACAGGCATCACACAGTCCATCCTTGGTGAATTCCATCTGTGGAATGCCTCTAACCAGATTCTTTCTAACCAATAAATTCATGGCTTTGAAATTCAAATGGGCTAGTTTCTTGTGCCACAACCAACTTTCATCTGTATTGGCTTTGCTAAGTAGGCATGTCATTGAATTTGCTTTTACAGAGAGAAAATCAGCCACATAGACATTTCCTTTTCTTTCTCCAGTTAAGAGAATTTCACCAGATTCTTTGTTGGCTATGATGCATGATCCAGTTGTAAACCACACACCATTACCATTATCACACAGTTGACTTATACTGAGCAGATTGTGCTTCAATCCATCAACTAGTGCTACAGATTCAATGATAACATTTTCTTTTACAATTGAGCCATATCCCAGAGTAAAACCTTTGCTGTTATCTCCAAAAGTAACTCCTGGGCCAGCCTTTTCCACAAACTTTGTGAGCAGGGACAAATCTCCAGTCATGTGCCTTGAACATCCATTATCCAAATAACAGAGATTTTTCTTCCTGTTTCCCTGCACACACATAAAACAATCAAGTTACTTTTGGTACCCAAGTAGCCTTGGGTCCTCTTTTATTAGTTGCAACTTGAGCCCCTGTTGTCAACTTCGGTTCCTTTTGTTTTAGTGGGTTAAAATCCACTTTAACTTTGGAAGTCGACTTTTGGGGCTTTGACACCTTGGAACTCATGGCAGAATTTCTATGAATTTCATCATTTACATTAGGCATGTTCCATGGCATTCCAGGCATGTTCATATTAGGATATGCAAAGAAGGGATTATACATGTATGGAACTTGTGCATAAGACATATGAACATTAGGTGCAACCAAATTAGAAGACATGGCATTCATGAGCATAGGATTGGTAAACATGGCATTTGCAGTCATGACATGTATATTTAAATCATTTGAAGATATAGATTTCTTTTCAATTTTGCATTGCATGGACAAATGATTTACACTACCACATTTAGCACAGACTTTTCTAGGTGCATACATATCAGGAGTGTAGTTGTTGTGCTTATTTATGCCTACTTTACCATTCCTATTCTTTTTCCTTTTCTCAGACTTAGATTGAGTAATTTCCACAGGTGCTATCTTTTCTAATTTTTCTTTTAATTGTTTCTTGGATAAGCTACCTATGTTGATCTTCTCAGTCTCAGCCTCAACTTGATTTTTGGTTTCCTTAACAAACTTAATAAAAGTGCTAAATTTGTTCTTCTTATTAGCCATTGATGATTTACTTGTCGATGGATGCTTATCAATTGATTCAGCATCAATCGATTGATAATCCTTATCAGTTGATGAAGGATTAGCAGTCGATTGATCTTTATCCATTGAAGTATCAGCCAATGGCTTGCCTATTGATTTGGGGAGTTCTCCTAGAGTATCTACACCCTGAACATCAATAATTTGTTTGGCAGTTTTAGCAGACCTATTCCATTTGCTAATGGTTTCAATTTCTTCAGCCAATTATTCTTTCAACAATTCTTCTCTTTTCAAACTGTTTACTAGTTCATTCCTAGCATCCTTTCTTTCCTTCTTAAATCTTTCTAAACAGACAAGTTCATTTTCAAGAAAAACATTCCTCTCAGTTAAGGCATCAATGGAGCTCTTTAACTTGAGATTTTCTTTGTTTAGAGATTTTAGAATGACATGCAAATTGTACAATTCATTGGACATTTCATTAATAGTACTATTGCATTCATCAGCTGAAAGCTCAGAAAAGTTTGTAGCTAATACCTGATTGGATGCTGAACTAGCTTCTTCATCCTCATGGTTGGCCATTAGAGCTAGATTGATATATTCTTCAGAATCACTGTCCTCAGCAGCCCAGTCCTTCTCTTCAGTGACAAAAGCCTTTTCTTTCTGTTTTAAAAGGTCAAAGTATTTCTTTTTATAATCAATACCCTCATATGTCTTTGCCTTTTCTTGCTTTGGCTTCCTGCACTCACTTGAGAAATGACCAGCCAATCCACAGTTAAAACATCTGAATTTAGATCTATCAACCAAATTTTTATTTTGATTGTTGTTTCTAAACTGGGATCCATGCCTTTGAGCATTTGGATTCCTTTTGAATTTTAGCTTTGAAAACTTCCTTGACAAAAATGCAAGGTGCTCATCAATCTCATCCAAATCATCCTGTGAGCATGTTTCATTTTCCTCACATTTGGTCTTTCCTTTTCCCTTGGATGATTCTTCATCAGCATCATTAGCCACCATCATGACTTCTTCTGAACAACCAGTATTTTTCTTTTCTTTCTTGTCTTCATTCCCATTGACCATCAAAGCCACAGTTTTCTCCTTTCTTTGATTCTTCTCAATCTCTTCATCTTGTTGAATCTCCGGTTCATATGTTTTGAGAATACCATATAATTTCTCTAGAGTATAATCTTTGAAGTCTTGAGATTGTCTAATGGAGACAGTCATTGCATTCCATTCCTTTGGAAGAGATCTTAGAAATTTGAGATTTGTATCTTCTGTTGCATAAACCCTACCATATAGCTTTAGACCATTCAATAACTTTTGGAATCTGCTATAGGTATCATTGATGGCTTCACCACTCTTAAAATGAAATGATTCATATTTTTGAATTAAGAGTTGCATCTTGTTTTTCCTAACTTATTCAGTTCCTTCATACAGAGTTTGAAGAGTGTCCCACACTTCTTTTGATGAAGTACAGTTTATCACATTATCAAACATATCTTTATCTAGACCATTAAACAGAATGTTCATGGTCTTTTTGTCTTTTAGTACTTCTTTTTCATCCTCTTCTGTGAATTCAGAAATAAGTTTTGGAATATGTCTATCAACTGTAGGAGTTCCATCTGGGTTTACTCCTGTAACTAGCTTCATGGGAATGTGAGGACCTTTCTCTATGCAGTGAACATAAGAAGGATCTAGAGAAAGAAGATGCAGATGCATTTTTACCTTCCATGGAAAGTATTCATCCTTTTCTAACATTGGAATCTTTACACCTGAATCTTTTTGGCCCATATTGACTGTTCTTGATCTTTAAACTTTCTGTATGTTGAAAGCCTGCTCTGATACCAATTGTTATTCCCTAGAACAATGTCAATATTTATAGAAGGGGGGTTGAATACAAATATTAAAACTTTTTGCTGGTTCTAATATTCGTTCTTGAAGTTTGAGAATATAGAGAGAATATGTTCTAACAATTTAAGACTGAAACGTAAATTGAACAAGGAGATTTAAAATTACTGATGGATTGGTTTTTCCATCAGTGTATATTTTTGCTCAATGTTCCTAAGTTAAAAGAAACCTAGCTGCGTTTTTACAAGATTGGAAAACAAATCAACTGTTCTTACAAATGTGCTCTCAAGCTTGAACAGTTGATTAAGAAATATTGTCTAACTTGTCTGTTTTCTAATAATGCTGCTACAATTGTTTTTATACTACAAGTGTGCTTTTACAATTCCTATACTAGGATTGTTTCTACCTACCTTCCTTTTTCTTTTTGACATTTTATCAAAAAGGAGTTTGAAAGACAGCTTCTGATTGAGTCTTCACAGTCACTCTAGACTGTTTTCCATAGGTGTGCTTTTCTTCTTTGGATCTTCAACAGATATTCTTTATGTGTTGTCACTCAATTGATAATTTGCTATTAAGCATATCAATTGATCCATTCTTTAATCCATCAACTGATGTACTTCTTCGATTGATCTTTCTATCCATCGATTGATAAAAGATGGCTTATCGATTGATAGATGTTATCAATTGATATATCAATCGATGGGTCTTCACATCAGTTGATGGTCTTCAATGCTTGACTTGGCTTCTTCGATTGATCACTCATCCATTGATGCTTCAATATCAATTGATCATCCTTCACTTGTGTAATTTCCTGTCTTCACATAATTACAATTCAACAGTTTAATTTACACATCAATTGATGATCTATATCAATCGACTCTAACATCAATTGATGAACAAAATATCAATTGATTTACACCTTATAGATTGAAATAGACTAAGTACACCTATGCTACTATCCAAGTTATCAGTTGATTTACATAAACACTTCAACTGATAAATGGTTTCCTGATCAATTGATATTTATAACTTTCATATCAATTGATCAGTTACATCAAATAAAATTTCTATGATTCTAAGATTAATGTTATCATCAAATCACATGTAGATTCCTAACAATCTCCTCCTATTTGTGTCTGTGTTATTAACAAGCATAAATCTACTTGATGATAACAAAACCCTTAAAATTTACATTTAGATAAAATCAAGAAACTTAATTGGCACATTAATTTTGGAAGTACCAGATTGATAGATACCTCCTACAAGCAGCTTCAATGTCTTCATGATTTAAATTAGTTCATCTTCCTTCTTTTCTCAGCATTTTCCTTTAGTTGCCTCATGAAAGAACTTCTCAAGATTGCTTCATCCCTGTCAGTTTCTCCAAGTTGCCTCATAAGGTAATGTATTTCTTCATCTGTGATTTTGTCCAGATATTTGCAGATATCAAAGAACTTTGTATTGCCCTCTATATCTGTAAAAATCATAGCATACTTTGGCTCCAACACCACCTTTTTGACCTGTGACTTCCATAGCTTTAGAGGTGAATCAGGTTCAGCTTCTGCCTTGGATCTTCTTAACTTTGAAATTTGTTGTTGTATCTCCTGAGCAATTGTTGTGTTGAGTTTGTACTTTCTGTTGAGTAGAGGAAGAATAGTCTTTAAAACATTGTAGCTTTGTTTCATTATCACCTTCAATGAATAGATTATTTTCACTCCATTTTCATACTCCAACCTCATTGATTCTTCATGGTTAGAGGTTGTCGGGTGAGTCCTTACTCCAATTAATCCTTTTTCATTGATTACTGGTATTCCCTTCAAATCATATCCTTCAATTGTGACCTCCTGCTTGATTTATTCTTGTTGACCCTGGAGGTTTTCCTGAATCACTATTTCTTGAGTAGAACTTGACCTTTTCTTGGCCATAGTAACTTTTCTCTTTTTCCTCAGTGGTTGATCCATTAGTTGATCTTCCATATCCCATTCCATTTTCATTTGCCTTGCTATTTCCTCATTTTCTTTTTCTTTCTTTTTAGCATCTGACAATCCTGATGAAATGGCTTCTTGAAGAAGCTTCTGGCCAACTGGCTCTTTTCTCTTCTTCTTTTCTTCAATCATTATGGCTTTTCCCTTTTTCTTCTCTTTAAGGGCTTCTTGATCAACTGATAAAAAGGCTTCAGCATCTGAGTTGCTTTCCTTGGCAGCCTTTAGTGCATCCTCATTTATTTTTCTTGTTTGAGCAATGAACTCATCCAAATCTCCTTTTTCTACTGCCTCTGTTACTAACTCAGTGTTTCTCCTTAGATCTTCAATTCTTTTCTTTTCTCTCTCAATCATTGATTGAGTTTCTTTCTCCCTAGAAATTCTCCTAGCTTCAAGATCATCATCAAACTTCTTGTAATCTTTCTTTTTCTGTTCTAAATCATCTTTTGGAGAATTAGATGACTTAGATTTCTTTGAAGATTGATTGTCCATGTTACTTCTGCTTTTATCTCTTCTGTGTGCAGAGCTGCCAATACCACCACTGTCTTTGCCATCACCACCATCATCATCTTTCCTCTTCTTTGTATTCTCCCCCTTTTTGTTATCATCAAATAAAGAGGGTGGTGGAAGTCTGTCAAGAATCCTTTGAAGAATGGAAGAATGTAGATTTTGACTTCTGAGGATATCATCCATTTTCTTCTCTAGAGACCCTACTCTTGTCTCCAAAGATGTAAAGTTCTTGGATTCCTTGAAAAGCTTGTCCTTGATGCTATTCATGGTGTTGAACGGTAACTTTTCATCCAATCTTCTGTCTATAGTATCCTTGGTTGTGGAGATAGAGTTCTTGATAATCTCCAGTTCCCTTCTTACTCCTGTAACTGTCATCTTGTGGATCTTCATTGTGTCCCTCATGTAGTGAGCAATTCTTCTTTGTGCAGGATCTGCAATTTCTTCTTCCACCATTGCTCTTCTGTATTGAGACATAATTTCAGTTTCAGCAGCTTCTAATGAACCATCAATAGTGCTCATCCATGGTTCCTCATCAGAATCACTCTCCAATTCTTCAGGTGCCATATAACAAGTGTCTATTGTATTGGCAATGCTTTCCTTCATATTCCTAGTCCTTTGTTCTGTATGTTCAATTCCCAAAAGTTGTTCAGCAGTCCTGTTACTTGAAGTTACCAACCCTTGATATTGAGGATCAGGATGAATGAAATTCCTTGGATCCAATTCACCAGCATCTATTTCTTCTTCAAGGTCCTTAAGAACTCCACTCCCACTAGCTTCTGCATCATAGGCTCCCCCTATCTGCTTTACTCCTTCCTCTACTTCTTCTGCCATCAGATCATTTTCCAATTCTTGTGCAAATTGAAGAATTGTTTTATCACTCTCACTCATCTCTCTATTTTGCATCAGGATCTCATCCTGGAATCTCACATCTCCCTCACTTATTTGTTGTGCACCTTCTAAGGTGGGGCCCTCAAGTGTTTCACTCTCATCCCTGGAAGAAATAGGAATGTTTTTGCTCACTTCCTCTCCTTTTGCCATGTTACAATCCTGCCTCTCACTCAACTCACTCATTCCTAAGAGTGTTTGGGCAACATCAATTGATTGATCATCAATTGATGTATTGACAATATTAGTTGAAGTGGTGTTTGGGACATCCATCGATTGATGCATACCCATCGATTGATCTTGAGTATCGATCGATGGCTTATCAGTCGATGGCTGAATATCAATTGATGAAGGAACATCAATTGATGGAGAAGAAACAGTTGAGATAATTTGTGAAGTTATGTTTGAGATGATATTGGAAATAGAATCCTGAAAATTCTGAGAAGAAGATTCAGGAGAGAGTGTTGGCTTCTCCTTGAAAAACAAAGAAGGAGAATCTGAAAATGTTCGATAATCTATCAAAACATTTTCTGAAGAAGTTTGAGATAGGGAAAGAAGAATAGAAGAGATAGGAATTGAAAGAGAATGGGGCTGCATCTCATCATTTATATGAGATGCATCAAGCAGACTTTGTGAAGGCTCCACCACAGTTTCCTGTGGTTTTGCAGTGTGTGATTCCCCAAGTGCAAAGGTGACTTTCTTTTCTCTCCTCTTATATGGGGTTATTGGTTTGGACTTTGTGTCCCCAACTTTGTTCTGTGCCCCTGGTTGTGGGCTATTTTCAATACTGTCATCCTTTTGAGAGGATGGCAATAGGAATGTGGTGTTTTCCATATTTACATCCACAATCTTTTGGGAGACTGTGGAGTGGCTTGGCTGAGGTTGCACACCCTCACTCTCCTTATCCTTCTGGGTTCTTTGATGTTCCCCAGTTCCCTCACCACCTAAATCCTCCTCTAGTCTATCTACCAAAACATTTGATTTTCTTTTCTTTGATTTTACAACAGCAGGTTTTTGGGAACCTGTTGAGGATGGTTTCTTAGATTTGGATTTAGAGATTGGTTGTGTGACTTGGGCAGGAGGGTTGGGGTCATTACTACCACCCTCCATAGTCACAGAAGGCAAAGAAGAATTAGGTTGGGAAGACTTTAAAGTAGAAACATATACATGAACAAAAGGGGGATAGATCAATTCCACATTGCTGTGAAGATTGATCCTTACCAGGTCTTTAAAGACCCTTTTGTTTTGAGTCCAGCACTCAAGGGTTTCAGTTTCCCTGCAAAACTCAATTTCTTTGACCAAGTGGTTAATTATAATCATGATAAATCTAGCATAGTATATATGATTAGATCTATCATGCTTCTTTCCTAACTTAGCAGCAATTTCAGATAACAATATAGAAGAAAAATCATGATATTCATCAAACAAAACACTATATGCTATCTGTTGCATGCTTGAAGTTATGGCATCAAAATTACTAATTTTACCACTAAAGCATTTTATTATTGCATCAAAGAAATAGGACCATTCTCTCCTAAGGTGTTTTCTAACTACTTGTCCTAAATTGATATCAGGATTTGCATAATTAACAGCCCTAAGCATGTTTCTAATATCTGATTCACTAGGCACATTATCAGTATTATTAACAGGCAAATCTAAACATTCATTTAAAATTAAAGTAGTAAGAATGTACTCTTGTCCTTTACAGTTGAACTTGATGCTCGAGAAGTCATCGGCAACTTCTGCAGAGGACCAAAATTCTTCCACCAAATTACAGATTATTGTTGGTGCTTCCTTCAATGCTTTCTGTATCTTTCCACTTCCCAGGAATTGCATCAATGGATGAAATTCCTTTGGAGCCTCTTCAACAACAGTGCAGGCCACAAAATTATTCAATTCATAGATGAACCCTGCTTGAGAGATTTTCTTGGATGAAGATGCCATTTTAGTAGAAGATTAGTAGTACAAAAGCTTTGAAGATATTAGAAGAGTTGAGTACTGAGAGACAGAGGGTTGTGATTAAGTTCGTAGAATGAGAGAGAGAGAAAGAGTTAGAGAAATTGTTAGTAAAAAAAACGTAAGTAAGAATGAATAATGTTTTAATCTCATTATTTATATTTACTAGTTTCTCCATCAATTTCTTACTCAAAATAGAACTTAATCGACCGTTAAATGAAAATGAAAGGTAAAAGTTACCTATCTTGGCAATCGAATGTTATACATACATGAATATACGTATTAATCAATTGATAAAATAAGTAATCAACGGCTACATTTTGTACAGATCGACTGATGACATGGACCAATCAAATTCCAGGTCTTCGATCGATAGCAATCTTATCCATCGATAGGTACATTTATCCATCGATAAATAAATATATCATCAATTGATATATTTATCTGTCGACAGCTTCAGATATCCATCGATAAACAAATATATCATCAATTGATATATTTATCTTGTTGGTGTAGGTGCCCTAGAGGCAATACAATGTTTATTTTGATAAACCTTTATGTCAATTGATTATTCAATAAACGTATTTATTATGACTTTAATTACTGCGATATATTTGTTAGCATAATAAATGTCCTTAGAATCATGATACACATTGTATAGTTTAGTACATGACTTGAACTTGAGATTATATAATATATCATATTCTTAAATGTCCCTAGTCGAGTATTATTATTATAGGACAATAATAATACATAAATAGACTAGTATGTTGTTTGACTGATAACCACATCTCATTGGTTATAAGTATGGGGATACTAAAGTCAATACATAGGTACATGTAGGAGTACATGATACTGGACAGACCCACAGTGAGATTCTTCATGTTTAATAAAGTCATAAGAAAGACTCACAGTGATAATGGTGTAATGATCCTTTGACTTGAGATCATTATATTTCTATACGAGGATTAATATACTTTGACTACATTAAAAGTTACCTTTGACCGGGTGATGATAAAAGTGGACATCGGGTATATCATGAGTCGTATGAGAAATATGAATGATAGATAAAGGATTTAACCCTCCTATAATTAGGAGAGATATTATTGGCCTCTTGATTGAGTGAGACTATAAAATGCATGGCCGTGCTCAAATAATGATTTATTTTCATAGTCTACTCATGGATCAAGTAAACCCGGATTAAATGTTGAAGATGATGACTAAATACATGCCTCGAGTTTAATCTATAATATATATGGTTAAAGGGATTATATTACACTGAAACATTAATCACGAAAGGTTTTATCGAATCACGATTTAATTATTATTTAATTGGGTAGCAATGATGTATTACTAGATACCGCTCATTGTTTATAATTTTATTGGAGAATAAAATTATTGCTAATTAAATAATAGCCTATAGGGTCACACACATAGAGTACTTAAAGGAATAATTAATTTAAATTATAGATTTAAATTAATTGATGATTATTTGAATTTTATTATATTAATTAAGTGAGACTTAATTAATTGAAATAATATAAATTCGAATTTGAATTCTGCCATTAATAATTAAGTGTGACTTAGTTATTAATTAAATAATAAAATTCAGTTTTATTATTTAATCCTAAACCTACATGGGTTAGGCTTTGCTGTTATGGGTTGCTATTATGGGCCTATTAACCAACCATTATAAATAGATAATATAGGGTTAATAAGGATTAGTTTTTTGAGAAAAACAAAACCCTAGCAGCAGCAAAGGCAGAGAGAAAAGGCAGAATTCGAAATCATCAAAGGAGGCTAGTACATCCATTCCGTAATCAAGATCGTGAGACATTCTTGAAGGTGCTCGTGTGGATACCATAGAGGTGTTTTCGAGAGGAAGACACAAGTCGTGAAAGCTAGGATCTCTGTTGAGTTCGTGAAAGTCAAGACCAAGTAAAGGTATGATTCCGTTTCACAATAATCAGTCCGCTTATACATGATCCTGCGTTTAGGGTTCCGAAATTTTCGTTATATTTACGTTTAATCCGCTGCATTTTATGCCTCGGAACCCAACAATGGCATCAGAGCTACGTGTATAAGGGACTGATTTGGTTACGTGTTTTATGTATTTGATGCATACATGCCTGTTTTGGTGACTGCCATGCCATGCTACTGCTTTGTCATAATCTGTTATGCCACTGCCATGCTTCTGTTATGAGACTGCCATGCCTGTTATGAGACTGCTATGCTTCTGCCATGACATGATATGTATGATTAAAAACTGTTATATGATGAGTATCTGGTTATTCGTATAATGAGTACATGGTTGATGATACTAGCATGTTAATGATTTGCCATGAATGATTTATATACCTTATTGCGATTTGTATATTATGCATGAGGGTCAGTTTGTATAGTGATATAAACTAGTGGACAGATTGTGTTGGACATGATTTGTTAACTGAGATATGATAAGTATGTATATGATACATGCTTCTGAAACTGTATAAATTGCAGTGGGAAAAAAGGCCAACAGATATGATCTGTAGTTCAGAAATTGATGATTTCTGAATAGGACTGGTCTTCGAAAAAAAAAAATTCCAAGCTCGACCCCAGTTGGGGGCTGCCGCCCCCAGACCCCGCCCGGGGGCTGCCGCCCCCGAACCCCCGCCCAGGGGCTGCCGCCCCCGAACCCCCGCAATATTTTATTTTGTGTACTTGAGCATGGTGCTGGTTATGGCCCTTAGACCCCTAGATTAATGGTTTTGGTTTTGGTTTTATAAATACGACTTGCATGTCGTTTTCTTCATTCTTGTAATTGTTTAACCTCGAATGTAACTCGAGTTTTCTTATGTAAGTACATTAGTATAGGTTGTATTCAATTATTCCATGTAATGTACTTGAAGATTGAAGGATGATCCAAGAAGATGAGCAAGCACCCATGGATACAAGAAGAATGAAGACATGTAATTGTATTTATATTTCACCACCATAGATTGACTTTGATCCTTTCATTAGCTCGAAAGGATCACATAGGAAAGGGGCCATAACCAAGCACGTTTACATACTGCACTTTACATATTGATGTATGAATGTATGTGTAGAGTAGAAGATGCATGCTTTAATTAGATTAATGATGTATGCATGTATTAGATACGTCACCCATGCCATGCTTGTCATGCTAAACAAGATAAAATCTGTAACGATTTAAGATTTTAAAATTAACAAACGATCATGAGATTCTTGTGTTTATGAAATATGGATTTTTAAAACACGGAATTGAATATGGATTTTGATGTCTATAATTGGGATTTTCTGACAAAAACGGATATGCGTATTCGTAAGGCTGATGGGTTTTAAGTGTGACCACTGGTATCCTCCATCTACCTGGGAAATGAACAATTTAAGATGTCAATTTGAAATATTTAGTTCAAGGAAAAATTGAAGATCTCTTCATGATGTGATCATGATCGTCGTAAATTTTCTAAACCCCTTAACAAAATATTAAGTTTTAATCGGATGCTTTCCAATGAATGAACACTCATCGAATCCTAGATCGATTAGGGGAAAGACTGTCAGTGGCAGGGGACTCCTATCTATCGTGGTGAGATGCGACGAATATAAACGGTTATATTCGGCCGTTGTATCATTGGGTCAAACTTAACTGAGTCGTCATAATAAGGTGAAAGTAAACGGTTATATTCAACCATTATGAACTTAGAAGCATAGAGTTTGGTTAAAAATCTATTAGATAGATAAGATCAATCGTTGCTCACCAAACTATCCAAGAATTATATATGATATAATTGACAAATGTTGTCTACCTAAATAATCATTCTTAAGGACTTCCAGTGGTTGACTTGAGACATGACGAAATATGGATCTTGGCTCACTAGAAAGAATTATGGGATATACTTTCCAAATTAATAGTAAGGGCTATTGATTTGATAAAAATAGTGGGAGATATATTATGAATGTATCATAATCATTTGAACATAATAAATAACTCAGACAATCTAATGTTTATTTTGCACTTTTATCATTGTAGATACCAAATAATGACAAACAACACAAACACACTATCCGTACGATCTATCCTTGAGAAGGATAAGCTGACAGGAGGAAACAACTTCCTAGACTGGCAGAGGAATTTGAGGATTGTCCTCAGGCAGGAGCGCAAGCTTCATGTCATTGATATTCCTCCGGCAGGTCCCCTTCCTGAGGGCGCTACTGTTGAAGAACGAGCAGCCCACACAAAGGATGAGAATGATGCAACTGATGTTGCATGTCTTATGTTGGCAACTATGAGTGCTGAGCTTCAAAGACAGCATGTGCATATGGATGCATATACTATCTATGAGCACTTGCAAAGCATGTTTGCAAGCCAAACTCGTCAAGAAAGGTTCAACACGAGCAAGTCACTTTTTAATTGCAAACAAGGGGCAAGTGAACCAGTTGGCCCACATGTTCTGAAGATGATTGGTTACATTGAGTATCTTGATACTTTGGGTTTCCCGATTATTCAGGAAATTGGTATTGACCTAATCATGAATTCTTTGAACAACAAATTCACCCAGTTTATCATAAACTACAACATGAATGAATTTGACAAAACACCTACTGAATTGTTGGCTATGTTGAGAACATATGAGACCAACATGAAGACGGCTGAACCTGCTCCCATACTGATGGTGGGCAATAAAGGTAAGGCCAAAGGGAAAGGCAAGTGGAAGGGTAAGAAGAAGACAGGTTCTGATTCTACACCCAAGCCAAAGTCAGGTCCCAAACAGGCTTTAAAGCCTAAAGGTGGGGTCGCTAAGGGTGAATGTCACTACTGTAAGAAAACTGGTCACTGGAAGAGAAACTGTTCAGTTTACTTGGAGGATCTGAAGAAGAAGAGGGCTGAGCAAGCTTCTACTTCAGGTATATATGTTATAGAAGTCAATCTGTCTATTTCTACATCTTGGGTATTGGATACTGGATGTGCTTCTCACATTTGTAAAAATGTGCAGGAAATGCAGAGAAGTAGGACATTGGCTAAAGGAGAAATGGACCTACGAGTTGCCAATGGAGCAAGAGTTGTTGCTTTAGCTGTAGGAACATATTATTTATCTTTGCCCTCTGGGCTAGTTTTAGAACTGGAAAATTGTTATTACGTGCCTGCGATTCGCAGAAACATTATTTATGTTTCTTGTTTGGACAAGAAAGGTTTTTCGTTTACAATAAAGAACAACAGTTGCTCTTTTGCTTTGAATGATTTAACCTATGGTGTTGCGCGTTTGTTTAATGGTTTATATGTTCTTGACTTAGATAATCCTGTCTGTAATATAGAAAACAAACGACTTAAAGTTAATGACTCAAATCAAACATACCTCTAGCATTGTCGTCTAGGCCATATAAATGAGAAACGCATATCCAAATTACATAAGGATGGATATTTGGATAAGTTTGATTTTGAATCATACCAAGAATGCGAATCTTGTTTGCTTGGTAAAATGACTAAAGCCCCTTTCACTGGTAAGGGTCAAAGGGCCACTGAACGTCTGGAGCTAATACATAGTGATGTATGCAGCCCAATGTGTGTGATGGCTAGAGGAGGCTACTACTACTTCATAACATTTACTGATGATTTCAGTAGATATGGATATGTATATCTTATGAAGAATAAATCCGATTCTTTTGAAAAGTTCAAAGAATACAAGGCTGAAGTAGAGAAGTAAATTGGCGGAGGCACAAGTATTTAAATCTTACGATCTGATCGTGGAGGAGAATACTTGAGCACAGAATTTAAAGATTATTTAAAGGAGTGTGGTATTGTATCACAACTCACTCCGCCAGGTACACCTCAATGGAATGGAGTTTCAGAGAGGAGAAATCGCACCTTGTTGGACATGGTGCGATCGATGATGAGTCATGCAGATCTTCCAATTAGTTTCTGGGGTTACGCTCTAGAAACAGCGGCTTTCACACTTAACCGTGTTCCTACTAAGAAGGTTCAAAAGACTCCATATGAGATATGGGAGAAGAAACGGTCAGGCATGAACTTTATGAAAGTTTGGGGATGCAAGGCGTTTGTGAAACGTCAAGTATCTGACAAGCTTGGACCTAAATCTGAAGAGTGCAATTTTGTGGGATACCCTAGGGAAACAAAGGCGTATTATTTTTATAGTCCTTCTGAGCAGAAGGTGTTTATTGCTCGAGACGCTGTTTTCATCGAAAGAGATTTTGTTTCCAAAAGAAACAGTGGGAGAACTATAGACCTTGATGAAGATCGAGAACCACAAAATAGCATTGAACCTGAAGTGGAACAGGAGCAGGATAATGATAATGCTCAACAAACACAGGTTGTTCGTAGAACTGGTAGAATTCGCCATGAGCCAGAGAGATATGGATTTCTCTTGACTCAATGTGGTGATTTGATGCTCATAGATGAAGATGAGCCTCTCACATACCAAGATGCTATGAACAGTCCAGACTCTAAGAGATGGCTAGAAGCCATGAAATCCGAGATGGATTCCATGTACGAAAACCGAGTATGGACTTTGGTTGATCCACCTGAAGGGGTAAAACCCATAGGGTGCAAATGGGTTTTCAAGAAGAAAACTGACATGGATGGAAATGTTCAGACCTATAAAGCAAGGCTGGTTGCAAAAGGTTTCAGACAAATTTATAGTATTGACTATGATGAGACTTTCTCACCAGTGGCTATGGTCAAGTCCATAAGGATTTTGCTTGCTATTGCAGCTGATAGAGTATATATTTATATAGATTTTATATAAATATATTCTTCATATTTATTATATTTTGCATTAATTGGATGTTTATTAATTAGATTTTAATGTTTTATTGTAGGAAGCAAGGAAATCCTAAACTTGGAAGAATTGGAGATTAAAGAGTCCAATTTGGAGCTAAATTAGAATTAAATTCGGAATTGATGGGCTGCGCACACACGGTTCACTATTTGGGCCATAACTTGAGTTCTAGAAGTCAGAATTGGGTGATTTTACAGCCCATGCGAAGATAATAGAAAAATCTATAATTCAGATGTGGCCTAATACACATATTTCAAGTGGAGCAGCCCAGAAACAGGCCTGGACAGCTGACTACGAATTTTATATTATAATTCTATCTCGTTTAGGAAAGTGAGTCTTGTTTTCTTGGAAACCATTAAAAACACTTTTATATTAGGGTTTGTAAGATAATTAGGGGCGGCCGTGTATTACCTAGAGCGAGAATCGGAGAGAAAACTTGGAGAGAGAATTTGAGCAAGGATTGAAGGGATTCACTCCAAGTTCAAGAGATTTTGTCAAGTTGTATCTTCTTAACTCTATAATCTTGTAGCCATGGTTTTCAGTATTAATATATGTTTGTTTTCTTTCTTTGCTATGAGTAACTAATTCTCTAATTTGGGGATTAGGTAGTATTCATTGGTTTGCGATGTTTGTTTAATATTGTATTGTGATTTCTCTGCTTTGCTAATCTGTCATACTGTGCTTAACACAATTATGGGAGTAGCTAACCTTTAATTGTATCTGTAGGGGTTATTAACGAATCGGGAGAGGAGTTGTAATTCTAGTTCATGATATGATAGACATAAGTCAAATATTTAATTGAGAGATTAATATGTGATTTATGAGACTGAAAATCCTTGGGTTTTGGTAGCTTATAGTTGTACCTCAATTGATCATGGGAGTGACGGTTAAGGCATAATTTTAAGTATTATATTGTATCTTGGGAAAGAACATTATAAACTTTAGAAGGATTGTTTTTAGCAGAGTAAGAGACTTGTATGTCGCAATTGATAGACATTCATCAATGCCAATGAAGAACCCTATTTCCTGGATTGCTTTTTATCATCGTTAATACATAAATTTTATTTGTTTATTAGTTTAATTTAGTTTATAAACAAAAACCAAAAATCATTCTTCTCACTTCTAGATTATAAGAGATAATATACTTGAAATTGATATTGATAACAGTCCTTCCCTGCGAACGATATCCCTCCAAAAAATTTGTTGTCTAGTATTCTGGAGGGATATCGTTCGCAGGGAAGGACTGTTATCAATATCAATTTCAAGTATATTATCTCTTATAATCTAGAAGTGAGAAGAATGATTTTTGGTTTTTGTTTATAAACTAAATTAAACTAATAAACAAATAAAATTTATGTATTAACGATGATAAAAAGCAATCCAGGAAATAGGGTTCTTCATTGGCATTGATGAATGTCTATCAATTGCGACATACAAGTCTCTTACTCTGCTAAAAACAATCCTTCTAAAGTTTATAATGTTCTTTCCCAAGATACAATATAATACTTAAAATTATGCCTTAACCGTCACTCCCATGATCAATTGAGGTACAACTATAAGCTACCAAAACCCAAGGATTTTCAGTCTCATAAATCACATATTAATCTCTCAATTAAATATTTGACTTATGTCTATCATATCATGAACTAGAATTACAACTCCTCTCCCGATTCGTTAATAACCCCTACAGATACAATTAAAGGTTAGCTACTCCCATAATTGTGTTAAGCACAGTATAACAGATTAGCAAAGCAGAGAAATCACAATACAATATTAAACAAACATCGCAAACCAATGAATACTACCTAATCCCCAGATTAGAGAATTAGTTACTCATAGCAAAGAAAGAAAACAAACATATATTAATACTGAAAACCATGGCTACAAGATTATAGAGTTAAGAAGATACAACTTGACAAAATCTCTTGAACTTGGAGTGAATCCCTTCAATCCTTGCTCAAATTCTCTCTCCAAGTTTTCTCTCCGATTCTCGCTCTAGGTAATACACGGCCGCCCCTAATTATCTTACAAACCCTAATATAAAAGTGTTTTTAATGGTTTCCAAGAAAACAAGACTCACTTTCCTAAACGAGATAGAATTATAATATAAAATTCGTAGTCAGCTGTCCAGGCCTGTTTCTGGGCTGCTCTACTTGAAATATGTGTATTAGGCCACATCTGAATTATAGATTTTTCTATTATCTTCGCATGGGCTGTAAAATCACCCAATTCTGACTTCTAGAACTCAAGTTATGACCCAAATAGTGAACCGTGTGTGCGCAGCCCATCAATTCCGAATTTAATTCTACTTTAGCTCCAAATTGGACTCTTTAATCTCCAATTCTTCCAAGTTTAGGATTTCCTTGCTTCCTACAATAAAACATTAAAATCTAATTAATAAACATCCAATTAATGCAAAATATAATAAATATGAAGAATATATTTATATAAAATCTATATAAATATATACTCTATCAAATATCCCTACACTTATCATTTACTCGTCCTCGAGTAAAACAATACTATCTAACTACTAACTAGTACCACTTCCGTAGGTGATCACGGTTGCATTTGGCATATGCAACAAGCCCTTTAAACCCCAAGGTAGCCCCAGTGGACGAGTAAGGTCTCGTGAGGGCCTATAGTGAATGTACCCACAAAATTCATCTAGCTCATATAAAGTAATATCGATGACAAATATGAATGCATGTCCTTGTGCAATGGAAGACTATACTATCTATATGAATGCATCTAAATGAATGCAACTACATGAATGAGAATGCAAAAGATCTCACATATAATAGGGTATGTCAAGTCAACAATAACCTTCAGAATATGCAACAAATTTAGACACATCAAGCTCACAACATAATATCAGCACATAGTAAATACATGTACAGAGCGTGCGTGTGTGCTTAGTTTTAAAAACATGATCTCTAAACCAAGAATATAGACAAACAAGTTTCAACATGACAATTCATGCGAGTTAATAGCTCCCAAATTGAGTACTAGAATAGATCTTAAACACTTTATTACTTAGAACTAGCCATCATTCAGGTTTAACAAGGGATTTCTATGTCTTCTTTTTCTACTACAAGGCATTCTTTTTATTGCTCAGTCTAAGGTCGGGACGCTTCTCAGGGTAAATGAGTTACGACCACCATACGACTTCACCATCTTTTTTTTTCTTGAAGTCAAGTAATTCTCCAGTAACCAAGGGCAGTGAAAAGTCACCAAGAAAATTTTATTTCTAGTACAACTGCACTTAATACCAGCACATGTACATGGCTCGTCCCTTTCATATGACATTGCATTTGCCACCCATTGATCTCAAAGGAGTACCTGATACTTTATTTGCCCCTTTCTTTGTTAGACATTTACATCCCATGTCTCCCTTAAACTTATGTTACGTACTAAGATCAAAAGGGAATAGTCAAAATTCGAATCATCAACAAGCGGCTACCCCTCAAGATACAAGTATGTCTAAGTCTCAATTCAAAGAGCATAATAATTTCGTGTAAAGAAATATACTCTGCACTAGTGACACTACGCAAATAATATTATTAAATGATAACAAGATATAGTCAAAAATAAGTTACACATAATATCATCATAAGTTACTAACTTGGACTACTACTAATATGGGATCATTGTTGGTCCCTGATATTGTAGAAGGGGGGTTGAATACAATATCTGAAAATTATCGCGAAATAATTTGAATTAAAAATATTATTTTAATTACTCGCGAAATATTAATTGGAATGAAATACTGTTCAAGTGAAAGATATTATTTTAACTTGATTAGTATTACAAAATTAATATTTAGAAAACTGTTATATAATTGATAAAAAGTCTAGAACGAATTCGACATGAAGTGTTCGTGTTTAACAATTATATTCCAAACTCAGCACAGAAATCTGTGAATATTACAATGCAGACAAATTACTGAATTTGAACTGTTTTTCTAACTCTTAACAAGTTGAACAACTGAAAAAGTGAAGGCTGATTCTCATATTTATAGAGGATGAAAAAGGCTGCTATGACCTTTTTCAGTATGACTTAATTTCAAGAAAATAAGTCTGTATGACTTATTTTAACACTTGTATGACTTATAAAAGCTGGGCATGACTTTTTTTCACTCGGTATGACTTACAGAAATTCGGTATGACTTATTTTATTAATTAAAAAAATCGGTATGACTTTTTTAATTAAATAAAAAATCAATCCACTTGCTCCAGCATGACCTTTTGAACTAAGAAAATTCGGTATGACTTATTCTTAAGTCATATTCGAATTTTCCTAATTAATATAAATCAGAATGACTTATATTAAAAAGAAAATTCTCGGTATGACTTATTAAATCAAAGCTCGGTATGACTTTTGATTTTCTCAGTATGACATTTAAATTCTCGGTATGACTTCTTCAACCAACTGCCAATTCATTTCTCTTTCTCTTGAATGGACACATGGCATGCTCTGATTGGCTCCTTTAGAAATAAAGCTCCTGCCATTTCAATTTGCAATTCAAAGGGGCTTATTTCGTCCTGTAGTGACTGGCTCCGTAGAAATGCTTTTCGACCCGCACAGCTTATAATCTTTGATTAATAAATAATAAATTTAATTCATAAATTATAAAAATAAATATCTAATATTATTTAGATATTTATAAATATAATTTACTAAATAAATAAAATATTTATTAATTAAATAAATCCTTACGCTCTAAGCTGCGGTCTTCTGATGGTCTGGAACCAAACTCCTTTTGACTTGGAAATGATAAATCAATTCCAACCGGGGTTCCACCTTTACGAATATATGACTCTGCATTTCTTCCGTGTCAATACTTTTTCCGTCTTGTCTTAAAGTCAGTACTGTCAGGCCTGTTTAGCTGTTTCTGCATCCCTTGAGCTTCCAGCTTCTTTCTTCTGTCATTCTAAAATAATTCTAAATTAATTAATCCTTTAATTAATTTAAGAAATAAATTAATTCTGAGTGAATTAATTTACTAATTAAATTAACTAATTAATTTAATTAATTAACAGAGAATTAAATTAAAGGCTTGACTATTGTTGATGTAGATAAAACTCTTCTGTTCTTCAACAATAACCTTTTTTTTTAACCACTTAAACTTTTTGATGACGAATCTTCACTGACACTGTTGACACCCTGTGCACTGGTCTGGTTCACGGATGACTAACTACAATGTTGATTCTCATTTCTTCTGTAGTGGTCTTTGTGTCTTGTCTTGCTTTTAGCTTTGTCTTCACTATTTCTTTTCTTGGAATCTCTTTGTAGTAGGCACTTGAAATCTTTTGTATCTTCTGAACTCTTCTGAAATACTACTCCTTTATTTTTCGCCGACGCTTGAACATATTAATGAACTTCTTCCGGTGTAGAGTAGCAGCTTCATTAGAATACTTCTGATATTAGGATTCTTTGTGTCTAGTTGACTGTCTTCATCTTGATTCCTTCCTCAGTATTTATTACTTACTTGAGTTGAGTTGTCATCTACTTATTACAAATAGGCCTTGACATATGCCTTTCAATCTCCCCCTATTTGTTGTTAAGCATTTAACATACAAATTCTTAGAGGATAACTCAACTAACAACTAAGAAAATAATATGACATTTAAGAACTGTAAGTAAATAAATTGTTCTCTGGATCATATAATACATTTCCAGATTTCTTGAGTAACTGAAATGAAAGATGTTTGTTCCTCTAGCACTGAACATATTATACATGTAGTATTATCTTCATTTCTCAGACTCATCACTACTCCCCCTTAGGATGTCAGAGATGAAGTCTTGTTCTCTTCTTACCATATAACCTCTTCTTCAACTTCTGTCTTTACTTCTCTTCCAAGGTGAATTCATTCTCCCCTTACTTGAATTTTCCAACCAATTTAATAGAGGTAACAACAGACATGGCATACATACAGCATTAAACCATCGCAAATATAAAAAATGCAAACTATGACATGTTATGCATTTTAGAAAATCCGGTTAATTCCTATATACAAGAATTTTCTAAAATCAAATGGATCCAATCCAAGCATGTTGTTATTTCCCCTTTGGATCTTGTTCAACAATTCTCCCCTTTGGATCTACTCCCCCTTAGTTGAACACTTTGGAGTAATCCTCTTAATAATTCTCATTCTCCATTCTCCTAATAATTCTCCCCCTTAGTTGAGTAATCCTCTTATTCATTTAAAAGTCCTTTTCTGGAGAAATTTCCACCTGGTTGAGTAACATTTGAAATCTGTAACAGGGAATTGGGAAAGGGATTCGGTAAGTGTGCTAGTGTGTGATTTTACTTTGTGTTCCTCACAAGTGTTTCGCTCATATACTCTCTAAGTGTTTCACTCATAGAATATATATTTTCACTCTTCCTTACTTGTGTTTCACTCTTTTCTCACATCACTATATCTCTCTCAGTACGGATGACTCAGTCTTTTGTACCTGCAAGAAAGATCACCATAGCCCCTTCAAGAAAGGTCACTGGTGGTGCAATGGGGTTTCGTAAATCCCCGTCCTCAATTGAATCTATTAAAATAGTTTAATTTGAAAACTGAATTGCTTCAGGAATAGATTCAATGAGTTGCTGATCATCTAAGATGATCTATTCCATTAGGAATCCAGATATGTTCCATCTGGGGAGGGAGACAAGGATCTAAAATGTAGCACATGATCCAAGTTTCCTCCTGACGCCTGTGAAGGCATGTTGATTCAGTCAGAATCATCAATTATTCTTCCTTCCTTGATATGGAAGTTTAGAAAAAATTGCTTCCGTCAATTCATCCTTCCTGTGACATTTCAACTGCTCCCTCTTGGTCCCTTTTGGTCCCAAGTATGTCCTTAATTTGTTGGTCCAAAATGCCAATTGAATTGGTCCATTGTTGGTCCCTAAAAATAAGACAATATTTGTGGTTTCTTGAAAAATGTCAGATGAAATTAACTCTTTGCTGATAGCCTTGGCTGACAGGCTGAATTCAATAGACTCACTCTGTTGAGAGAATGAACCTAGTAACAGTTTTGCCTTTTCCAAGTCTATATCCTTTTGAGAGAACACAGATGAGCTAACAGTTGTCTCAGTTTATTTATATGAAACACCTTTCTGGAGACAGAGCTGTTGGTTCACTTACATTACCAACCTTATCAAATGCACTCAAGGCATTGACTCCCTCATTTTGAACAAATAGGTATTCTGTTTAATGGTTAGAGAGATGGATGTGATAGTGTTTGTGTGTTTGGTTCTAAGATCTTGGTTAGAGATTGATGCCAATGATTAGGATCTCACTTTTAGAAACTATTGGATGATCAAGCTCATAGATCTTTCCTACTTCTCAAAAGAGACTTGAGAATAATCAGCTTATATTTATATAGAAATAAACATAAAAATAATCAAAATAAGGATGCCAAAGTTGAAAAACAAATAAAACTATACATACATATATACTAAACAATTGTTGATACCAATTGTTGGAAATAATAAACATAATATAAAATATATTTACAGTAAAGATGCCAATGAAATAACAACTGTACAAAAAAAGGAAAATCTTTTTGAGTTTTCTTTTTCAATTTGTTTGTTTGTTTTTGAAATATTTTAAGGAATATATACAGTGTATTTACAATGCTTGAAAATAAATATGCAATTTAAAACATCATGCAATAATTAGTTCATGTTTAACATCCCAAACTCACTAACCAACTTAGAGAAAGTGGATTCATCAAGTGGTTTCGTGAAGATGTCAGCAATTTGATCTTCTGTGGGTACAAAATGTAACACCACAGTTCCGTTCATGACATGCTCTCGGATAAAATGATACCTTATGTCTATGTGCTTGGTCCTTGAATGTTGTACAGGATTATTGGAAATAGCTATGGCACTTGTGTTGTCGCAAAGTATTGGAATTTTAGATAGCGCAAGTCCATAATCATTCAGCTGATTCCTTATCCACAAGATTTGTGCACAACAACTACCTGCCGCAATATATTCTGCTTCGGCTGTCGAGGTAGATACTGAGTGCTGTTTCTTACTGTACCAGGAAATCAACCGTCGTCCTAGAAACTGACAACTTCCAGATGTACTTTTCCTGTCCATCCTGCATCCTGCATAATCTGAATCTGTATAGCCTATTAGTTCAAAACCTGTACCTTTAGGGTACCAAATTCCAAGATTCGGTGTACCCTTCAGATATCTAAATATTCTTTTAACAGCTATAAGATGAGATTCTCTAGGATCAGATTGAAACCTTGCACATAAGCATGTTGCAAACATTATATCGGGTCTACTAGCAGTTAGATATAATAAAGAGCCTATCATACCTCTATAGCTTGTGATGTCAACTTTCTTACCAGTTTCATCTTTGTCAAGCTTGGTGGCTGTTGGCATAGGGGTTTTTGCCGATGTAGAATCTTCTAGATTGTATTTCCTTAGAAGATCCCTTATGTACTTTGATTGGCAAATAAAAATCCCATCTTCCATCTGCTTCACTTGCAGACCAAGGAAGAATGACAGCTCACCCATCATGCTCATTTCATACCTACTTTGCATTAACTTAGCAAATCTCTTGCACAAGTTTTCGTTAGTAGAACCAAATATAATATCGTCAACATAAACTTGGACAAATATCATATCTTTATCATATAATTTGTAAAAGAGAGTTTTATCTATGACACCTCTATTAAAACCGTTTTCAAGTAAAAACTGAGAGAGAGTGTCATACCATGTCCTCGGTGCTTGCTTGAGTCCATAGAGGGCTTTGAATAAGAAATATACAAAATCAGCAAACTCTGGATTTTCAAAGCCAGGAGGCTGTTCCACATATACTTCCTCTTCTAACTTTCCATTCAGAAATGCACTCTTCACATCCATTTGATAGACTTTAAAATTGGAATGTGCTGCGAATGCCAGAAATATCCTGATGGCTTCAAGTCTTGCAACTGGTGCGTAGGTCTTGTCATAATCAATTCCCTCTTCCTGGGAGTAACCCTTTGCAACCAGTCTGGCCTTGTTCCTTGTAACAATGCCATCACCGTCTAACTTGTTCCTGTATACCCATTTCGTGCCAATAACATATCTATCTTTAGGCCTGGGTACCAGTGTCCATACTTCTTGCCTTTCAAACTGATTGAGTTCTTCTTGCATGGCAAGAACCCAATCTGGATCGGTTAGAGCATCTTCAATTTTCTTTGGTTCTTCTTGAGATAGAAAAACCGAAAATAAACATTCATTTGAAGTTGCACTTCTGGTTCTAACACCAACATCTGGATCACCTATGATCAATTCAAAGGGATGATCTTTGCTCCATATCCTTTCCCTTGGTAGGTTTGATCTTGATGATTCGCCTCTATATTCATTGTGATGTTGTGTTGTGCCAGTTG
Organism: Oenanthe sinensis; assembly: GCA_028671895.1. Lineage (NCBI taxonomy): Eukaryota > Viridiplantae > Streptophyta > Magnoliopsida > Apiales > Apiaceae > Oenanthe > Oenanthe sinensis. The sequence goes on from CM053814.1 coordinate 27,119,476, forward strand.
ATCCTTTATCTCCCCCTGAGTTGCTGCCTGGATGACTTGTTGATCCACCACTGGTATTAGTAGTATCTCCAGTGTTTCCATTGTTTCCACCACTATTACCTGGATCATTACCATCATTATTGTCATCATTTCCTGCTGCAACCTCAGGTTCTTCTTCGTCATCAGAATGTGAGTCAGGATAATTGTCGAATTTTAATGACTCAGAAGAATCTTCAGTTTGGATACTTGGGAGTTTAGTGTCGTCAAATGATACATTGACACTTTCTTTTACTTGGTGCTGATCAATTATGTACACCCTATATGCTCTTTTTGAGTAGCCGACAAAAATTGCTTCATGTGCCTTGGCCTCGAATTTGCCACGATGTTCATCTCCATCTTTTAGCACAAAACATTTGGCTCCAAATACATGAAAGTATTTGAGTGTTGGTTTCTTGCCAGCCATTAATTCGTAGGGTGTCTTCATATGATCCTTGTTGATTAAGGTTCGATTCTGGGTATAACAAGCTGTGTTCACTGCTTCAGCCCAGAAGTAGATAGGCAACCTTGATTCACTTAACATTGTTCTTGCGGCTTCAATCAAGGTTCGATTCTTCCTTTCTACTACTCCATTCTGTTGCGGAGTTCTTGGCGCTGAGAATTGTCTTGTTATCCCTTTGTCTGAGCAGAAGCTATTCAGAATTTCATTCTTGAATTCTGTTCCATTATCTGATCTGATTGCCCGGACAGGTAGCTTTGAATCTAACTCAATCAACTTTACATGATCAATCACCAACTGTGGAGTTTCATCCTTAGAGTTCAAGAATAAAACCCACGTGTACTTTGTGAAGTCATCTATAATCACTAAGGCATATTTCTTCCTTGACATAGACATGATATTGACTGGACCAAATAAATCCATATGAAGCAGCTGCAGTGGTTCAGTAATATTTGTAGTGTCTGTGCCTCTGTGAGTTGCTTTCTTTGACTTCCCTTTCTGACATGCCTCACACAATCCTTCTTGTGTAAATTCCATCGGAGGCAGTCCTCTCACCAAATCCCTCTTGACTAAAGAGTTCATTGTTTTGAAGTTGAGATGTGAGAGTTTCTTGTGCCATAGCCAACTTTCTTCTGTTGAAGCTTTTGAATAATAACAGTTTGCTTCAGCTTCAGGTCCTGAGTTGAAATCAGCTACGTACAAGTTTCCTTTCCTTACTCCACGCAAGGCTAGTCTGTCTTCTTTAGAATGAGCTATTAAGCACTTCTCCTTGATAAAGTTTACTTTGTAACCTCTATCACAGAATTGACTGACGCTGAGTAGATTGTGCTTAAGTCCTTCTACCAAAGAGACGTTTTCAATGATAACATTTCCAGTATCTAACTTGCCATATCCCGTAGTCATTCCTTTGCTGTTATCTCCAAAGGTGACGATCGGGCCAGCTCTTTCAACCACGTCTGATAGCAGGGCTCTATCTCCGGTCATATGCCTTGACGATCCACTGTCTAGGATCCATACAACCCGGTTTACCTGTTTAACTCCCTGCACATATCAAACGGATTAGATCGACTTCGGAGCCCAAAATTGATTGGGCCCGGCATACTTAAAGAATTGACCTTTGTCAGCTTTGACAACAGATCCTTTTCGAACAACAGCCGCATCCTCCTTGACTGTACTTACTTTCCTATAAATAGTCTTAACAACTTTTTGTTTAGACTTAGGAATATATTTTTCCTTCTTGACAGGTGAAGGAATAGCAGTCTTGGATTTTGCAAATTTATTATTGATGTGTTGTCTCGGTGTCATGTTCTTTTTATTAGCAGTCATGCGTTTGAAATAAGCAGTCATAGCATTAAAAGCACATAACATACAATTTAACATACCACAAGGTTTATGGCATACATCAATAGCAGGCATGTTATTCACAGTAGTAGGCATTTTAATAGTTTCTACTTTAACTTTTTCATCAGATTTAAAGTTTTCAGTAGAATGACATCTATTGTTACTATCCCTACTTCGAACAAAATTATTGTTAGGTCTGTTCATTTTATTCTTTAAGTTTTTAGCACCTATACCAGGTTTGTGGAAATCAGAAGTTCCCACAACTTTCACTGGTGTCTTGGGTGTAACTTTCTCTTCTTGGACATTTACTCCTTTTATGTCCCTTGCTTGTTCTCCTCTTTTCTTCTCTTCCTCTTCATCCTCTAACTGCATCTCATAAGCGATCAGTATAGAGCTCTCGAGGATGGGTTCAGCTACAGGTGTAATGAAAAGAGGTTTGCGTGCGTCTTTAACAACATGAGGAATACCCCTTTCTTCAGCGCTTTGCTTGAACGGGGTAATGTTGCTTGGCTTTCCTACAGATTTATTGTACTCGAAACCTATTCCAACTTTTCGGTTTATTTCCTGTTGGTCAACTAGGTTCTTTACAATATAAGAGGAATTTTTATAAGCTAGACACCTTTGCTTTTCTTCTTCAATTTTATTCCTTAAAAAAGCTTCAATCTGAACATAGCAGTTGACTCTATTAACTTGAAATGCAACATCTTCAGTTAATTTATCATTAATAAGTTTCAGCTTTTTCAGTTCATAATTCTCTTCTGATAAAACTTTGTTTTCGAGAATTAAGACTTTTATTCGATCTCTAGCATCAGTTAAATTCTCACCTATCAATTTAAACATTTTAGGACAGCTAGGGTTTACCTCAATTCCTTGTCGAGGTGGAGATTGTGATCCTTCAGAAGAAGAGGCCATTAGAGCAAGATTTCCCATTTGATCTTCTTCATCATTGTCGGAATCATCCCAGCTTTTTCCTGCTGCTAAGTATGATTTTCCCTGATGCTTCTTCAGTAGAGCGTCATATTTCTGTTTGAGCTCGTCATATGAATCCTTCTTTCTTTCCTGCCTGGGCTTTCTACAATCAGTAGCAAAGTGTCCCATTTCATTGCAGTTGAAGCAACGGATCTTGCTTCTGTCTACCATCCCTGTCTTGTATCCACCTCTTGTATTGGATGAGCTAGAAGAACCACTTGTCTGAAATCTATTTGCCATAGGCTTGAATTTGAAACTAGGATTCCTCCTGAATCTTGTATTTCCAAATTTTCTAGCAATCAGAGCCAGAGATTCATCCTCAAGTTGATCGAGTTCTTCCATTGAGTAGAATTCACTATCAGCTGAATTCATTAGAGTTGCACCAACTTCTGCAACAATACCCTGATCAATGATGTTGACTGAAGAAGATTCAGTCTTAGCTTTTCTGTATTCTGGTTCTTCTGCTACAAGAGCTGTAGACTTGCTAACCACCTTGCCTGTACCATATATTTCTTTCTGTTGAATCTGCTCTAGCTCATAGGTCTTCAGTACGCCATAAAGTCTTTCCAATGAAATTTCATTCATGTCCCTTGACTCCCTGATGGCAGTAATCCTATGCTCCAAGTGTACTGGCATTGTCAGCAAAAACTTCCTACTGATCTCTTTGTTCGTATAGTGTTTGCCATTGAGATTTAGATCATTTATCAGTTTGTTGTATCTCTCAAAAACCTCAGAGATACCTTCTCCAGGATTTGATCTAAAATGCTCATATTGAGACGTTAAGATTTCCAATATATTCTCCCTTACTTCTTCTGTTCCTTCATTTAGTATCTCTATCGTTTCCCAGATGTGTTTAGAATTTTTGCAATTAACAACATGATTGTACATTCCGGGATCAAGAGATTCTACTAAAATTAACTGCAGGCTGGTGTCCAAAGAATCCAGTTCCTTTTCTGTTTCAGTGTACTCCTTAATATCTTTATCATATTGCCTGTGTGGAATGAGTACACCATCTTCCATATGCTCAGGAACGATTACTATAGGAGCAACAACACCAGTCTTCAAAATATCCTTGTACTTAGGGTTTGCAGCTCGAAGAAACAAGGTCATCTTCCTCTTCCAAAGATTATAATTTTCTTTATCAAATTGTGGAATTTTAATGCTACTAACTCTTTGAGTACTCATCTTTAAATAAGATTAAAAATTAATTGTTTCAAAAAATATTTTAATTTTTGACTTAAAATAATTTTTGATCAAAAATAATTTTTCGGAAAAAAAATTATTTCGAATAAAAAATTATTTCGAATTTAAAATAATTTTTGAGATCTGAATGAGTTCGCGGAATTTGATTTGGATCTGATATGAAAATATATCAACCGGCTCTGATACCAATTGTTGGTCCCTGATATTGTAGAAGGGGGGTTGAATACAATATCTGAAAATTATCGCGAAATAATTTGAATTAAAAATATTATTTTAATTACTCGCGAAATATTAATTGGAATGAAATACTGTTCAAGTGAAAGATATTATTTTAACTTGATTAGTATTACAAAATTAATATTTAGAAAACTGTTATATAATTGATAAAAAGTCTAGAACGAATTCGACATGAAGTGTTCGTGTTTAACAATTATATTCCAAACTCAGCACAGAAATCTGTGAATATTACAATGCAGACAAATTACTGAATTTGAACTGTTTTTCTAACTCTTAACAAGTTGAACAACTGAAAAAGTGAAGGCTGATTCTCATATTTATAGAGGATGAAAAAGGCTGCTATGACCTTTTTCAGTATGACTTAATTTCAAGAAAATAAGTCTGTATGACTTATTTTAACACTTGTATGACTTATAAAAGCTGGGCATGACTTTTTTTCACTCGGTATGACTTACAGAAATTCGGTATGACTTATTTTATTAATTAAAAAAATCGGTATGACTTTTTTAATTAAATAAAAAATCAATCCACTTGCTCCAGCATGACCTTTTGAACTAAGAAAATTCGGTATGACTTATTCTTAAGTCATATTCGAATTTTCCTAATTAATATAAATCAGAATGACTTATATTAAAAAGAAAATTCTCGGTATGACTTATTAAATCAAAGCTCGGTATGACTTTTGATTTTCTCAGTATGACATTTAAATTCTCGGTATGACTTCTTCAACCAACTGCCAATTCATTTCTCTTTCTCTTGAATGGACACATGGCATGCTCTGATTGGCTCCTTTAGAAATAAAGCTCCTGCCATTTCAATTTGCAATTCAAAGGGGCTTATTTCGTCCTGTAGTGACTGGCTCCGTAGAAATGCTTTTCGACCCGCACAGCTTATAATCTTTGATTAATAAATAATAAATTTAATTCATAAATTATAAAAATAAATATCTAATATTATTTAGATATTTATAAATATAATTTACTAAATAAATAAAATATTTATTAATTAAATAAATCCTTACGCTCTAAGCTGCGGTCTTCTGATGGTCTGGAACCAAACTCCTTTTGACTTGGAAATGATAAATCAATTCCAACCGGGGTTCCACCTTTACGAATATATGACTCTGCATTTCTTCCGTGTCAATACTTTTTCCGTCTTGTCTTAAAGTCAGTACTGTCAGGCCTGTTTAGCTGTTTCTGCATCCCTTGAGCTTCCAGCTTCTTTCTTCTATCATTCTAAAATAATTCTAAATTAATTAATCCTTTAATTAATTTAAGAAATAAATTAATTCTGAGTGAATTAATTTACTAATTAAATTAACTAATTAATTTAATTAATTAACAGAGAATTAAATTAAAGGCTTGACTATTGTTGATGTAGATAAAACTCTTCTGTTCTTCAACAATAACCTTTTTTTTTAACCACTTAAACTTTTTGATGACGAATCTTCACTGACACTGTTGACACCCTGTGCACTGGTCTGGTTCACGGATGACTAACTACAATGTTGATTCTCATTTCTTCTGTAGTGGTCTTTGTGTCTTGTCTTGCTTTTAGCTTTGTCTTCACTATTTCTTTTCTTGGAATCTCTTTGTAGTAGGCACTTGAAATCTTTTGTATCTTCTGAACTCTTCTGAAATACTACTCCTTTATTTTTCGCCGACGCTTGAACATATTAATGAACTTCTTCCGGTGTAGAGTAGCAGCTTCATTAGAATACTTCTGATATTAGGATTCTTTGTGTCTAGTTGACTGTCTTCATCTTGATTCCTTCCTCAGTATTTATTACTTACTTGAGTTGAGTTGTCATCTACTTATTACAAATAGGCCTTGACATATGCCTTTCAATCATGTTATGCTATGCAATGCAATAATGTTTAAAATTAAACATGAATCATAAGCATACATTTCACATTATCATCTAATTATTTAATAAGGCTAGAATTTGAAGAAAAAAAATACATATATTACAATATTGAGAACATATTCCGACACTTAAATGGTTCATTGTCCGCAATGAATTATGAAAAGAAAAAAAATCTAAAAAAAATCCTAAAAAATACAAAAAACAAGATTAAAAAAAAATTAATATACAAAGAAAAGTTAGAAATACTCCCCTAATGCATTAGCAATTCCATGAAGTCCCTTGATGAGTCTTTGGCTCTGCATGAGAGTGCTAAAACAGAGCATGATCATGCTGTATCATCTACTAGAATGTGCTGATAGGAAACTGAAGCGCTGCATGAACATGCTATAAGTGGGCATGAACATGCTAAAATGACAAAACACAACCGTGAGAGTGCTGAATCCTCTGCATAAACGTGCTGCAACATCCTCTGTGTGCATGAACATGCACTGATGTTGGCATGAACATGCCAAAATTAAGAATTACCACCGAAGCATCAAAGTTGGGTCAGCATGAACGTGCGAGAAATCTGCAGGAGCATGCCAAATTGCCAAAATTATACAGTTTCATCATAAAGGTGCTGCGTGAGTGTGCTAACCCCTTGCATGAACATGCCAATCAGTCAAACTACTCTAGTGTGCCAGAGTAGTGTTGCAAAAGAAAATTCCCAAAGTAGCAGAATTTTTATAGCCTTGTGGCAGCACATACATGTCAATAGAGTCTTAAAAAAAATCATCCTTAAGTCCTGTAACAAGTAGCAAGAACATCATTGCACAAAGTGAGAGTAAAAATATAAATTATCCCCTATGCATACGCATGAAGTGCCGTTCGAAGAAGAAGTGAAGTGTGGTGACTCCATCTAACAAAAATCAAGTCCAAGTCGATGCACCACGGGGAGCATAATCCTGCCCATGGGCACACATATCTCTGCCTGGTTCTCAACAAACTAACTTCTGGAACTCCAAATCCGATCTCCACCGTTCAGAATTTAGATATTTGAGCAAGAAAGATGCTGTCCAGAATTGAGGACGATCCGACCGTTGAAACTCCGGGAAACGGAAAAACAAGACAGCTGATTCAACTAGAAAAATGTCTATGATTTTTTTACTTTAGCACCTGTGACCACCACTTAAAACAAATACATCAAGGTAACCTATGGGAATTAAAAAAAACTAATAATAGAATCTTGGGTTGCCTCCCAATAAGCGCTTCTTTAACGTCGTTAGCTCGACATATACATTCAACTAGCATAACTAATGAGGTGAGAAAGCAAATAGATGCACATACCTACGAATAAGCATTAAAATTTTGATGTGCAAACATACCTTTGATCCATAAAAATAAGAGACAATTTTTATGATTATTACCTGCTTAGGAGACTCAGAAAAATTAAAATAGTTAGAAAAGTCGTCAGAATAAGAAACGTAAGTATGACTCACAAACTCCTCCCAAATTGGATCCTTGTATTCCAAAACAAGATTTTCAAATTTATCAATCTCAATTACCTTCTCAAATATAATTGGACACTCATCAATCTCTAATTTCACATCTTCTACCAATTCATTAAGCACGTTGTTATCTTTTAAATATGGTAGAATTTCAACCTCATCCAATTTATCAATATCACGCATGGGACAATTATCAACTAAACAAGTAGGTTCATCAGACACAAAATTTTCATCAATTGCTAAATAAGAATCACACGTAGTCGGAAAATTGACACAAGGAGGAACTTGAAGACAACCGTTATGCATCACAAGTTGAGCTTCCATAATAAAACTATTTCTTTTAGCATTCTCCTCATACCAAGCTGGCGACTCTACTGCACATGGAATATTATTCTTATTAGCAATCTCAAAAGTTGGGTCATCAAAGTGTTTAAAAAGTCCCAAAGAAAACAAAGAAGGTTTAGATTGAATTAAGCTCTTATCAACACCATTGCATATATATGAATCATGATATTGATTTTCTAAGGTATATTAAAAATCTATATTATGAGGGTATGGAGCATAATATGAGTTTTCAGCATAGAACGAATTCACCTGATAAGCATTAAAGTCTTGATAAGGACTGAAGTCTTGATATCGTTCTTGATCACTGAAAAAGTTCTGAGCATTATTCCAACCAAAATTGTTATCCATGTCTCCTCAACTCAAAGATCTTTAGTTGTCTACCTCAAAGTAACCTGTAGACACACAAAAAAAAAACAAAGCAAAGAAAAGAATATGTACAAAGATAAAATCTAAACTATAAGAAACAATTAACTCAAAATCAATATTGTCGCCTTCCCCGGCAGCGGCGCCAATTTGTTGTCTAGTATTTTGGAGGGATATCGTTCGCAGGGAAGGACTGTTATTAATATCAATTTCAAGTATATTATCTCTTATAATCTAGAAGTGAGAAGAATGATTTTTGGTTTTTGTTTATAAACTAAATTAAACTAATAAACAAATAAAATTTATGTATTAACGATGATAAAAAGCAATCCAGGAAATAGGGTTCTTCATTGGCATTGATGAATGTCTATCAATTGCGACATACAAGTCTCTTACTCTGCTAAAAACAATCCTTCTAAAGTTTATAATGTTCTTTCCCAAGATACAATATAATACTTAAAATTATGCCTTAACCGTCACTCCCATGATCAATTGAGGTACAACTATAAGCTACCAAAACCCAAGGATTTTCAGTCTCATAAATCACATATTAATCTCCCAATTAAATATTTGACTTATGTCTATCATATCATGAACTAGAATTACAACTCCTCTCCCGATTCGTTAATAACCCCTACAGATACAATTAAAGGTTAGCTACTCCCATAATTGTGTTAAGCACAGTATGACAGATTAGCAAAGCAGAGAAATCACAATACAATATTAAACAAACATCGCAAACCAATGAATACTACCTAATCCCCAGATTAGAGAATTAGTTACTCATAGCAAAGAAAGAAAACAAACATATATTAATACTGAAAACCATGGCTACAAGATTATAGAGTTAAGAAGATACAACTTGACAAAATCTCTTGAACTTGGAGTGAATCCCTTCAATCATTGCTCAAATTCTCTCTCCAAGTTTTCTCTCCGATTCTCGCTCTAGGTAATACACGGCCGCCCCTAATTATCTTACAAACCCTAATATAAAAGTGTTTTTAATGGTTTCCAAGAAAACAAGACTCACTTTCCTAAACGAGATAGAATTATAATACAAAATTCGTAGTCAGCTGTCCAGGACTGTTTCTGGGCTGCTCCACTTGAAATATGTGTATTGGGCCACATCTGAATTATAGATTTTTCTATTATCTTCGCATGGGCTGTAAAATCACACAATTCTGACTTCTAGAACTCAAGTTATGGCCCAAATAGTGAACCGTGTGTGCGCAACCCATCAATTCCGAATTTAATTCTAATTTAGCTCCAAATTGGACTCTTTAATCTCCAATTCTTCCAAGTTTAGGATTTCCTTACTTCCTACAATAAAACATTAAAATCTAATTAATAAACATCCAATTAATGCAAAATATAATAAATATGAAGAATATATTTATATAAAATCTATATAAATATATACTCTATCAGCAGCATTCCATGATTATGAAATCTGGCAAATGGATGTCAAAACAGCCTTCCTTAACGGAATCCTTGAAGAGGATGTGGATGTGTACATGACACAACCTGAAGGTTTTGTCGATCCAAGGAATGTTAGCAAGGTATGTAAATTACGTCGATCCATTTATGGATTGAAGCAAGCCTCTAGGAGATGGAATATCCGTTTTGATGAAACAGTCAAAGAGTATGGCTTTGTTCAAAACGAAGATGAACCTTGTGTTTACAAGAAGGTTAGTGGGAGCCATGTGGCATTCATAGTACTGTATGTTGATGACATACTACTAATGGAGAATGACATACCTTCTCTCAAGGCTGTTAAGATTTGGATAGGGAGCAACTTTTCTATGAAAGACTTAGGTGAAGCATCCTACATTCTAGGAATGAGGATCTATAGGGATAGATCTAGAAGGATGATCATTCTAAGTCAGAGTACATACATCGATAAGGTTTTGCATCGTTTTGGTATGCAAAATGAAAAAAAGGGATATGTCCCCATGTCTCAAGGGATAACGATCTCTAAAGATCAGTGTCCGAAATCATTGGATGACAAGGACCGCATGAGTAAGGTTCCATATGCCTCAGCAATTGGATCCATCATGTATGCGATGGTATGTACTCGCCCGGATGTTTCGTATGCTTTAAGCATGACGAGCAGATACCAATCTAATCCAGGTGAAGGTCACTGGACGGCTGTCAAGAATATTCTAAAGTACTTGAAAAGGACTAAAGATTCATTCTTGGTGTATGGAGGAGAGGAGAAACTGGTTGTAAAGGGTTACACCGATGCAAGTTTCCAAACAGACAGGGATGATACTGTATCACAGTCTGGTTTTGTGTTTTGTCTAAATGGAGGTGCTGTAAGTTGGAAGAGTTCAAAACAAGAAACAGTAGCTGATTCTACAATGGAGGCTGAGTACATTGCAGCTTGTGAAGCGGCTAAGGTGTTGGGTTCCGAGGCATAAAACGCAGCGGATAAACGTAAATATAACGAAAATTTTCGGAACCCAAACGCAGGATCATGTATAAGAATTGACGGATTATGGTGATAAACGAATCATACCTATTAAGATCTTGAATGTAACGAACTCAACGGAGATCCTTGCTATCACGATTTGTGTCTTCCTCTCGAAAGCACCTCTATGGTATCCACACGAGCACCTTCAAGAGCGTCTCACGATCTTGATTACGGGATGGATGTACTAGCCTCCTTTGATGATTTCGAATGACTGTCTTTGCTGCCTCACTTGCTCTGCCTCTAGGGTTTTATCATATAACCTATCATTATCTATTTATAATGACTAGTTAAACGGGCCTAAGCAGTAAAACCTAACCCATGTAGGTATAGGATTAAATAATAAAACATGTTTCTATTATTTAATTAATAATTAAGTCATACTTAATTATTATGGGCAGAAATCCTCTTCAACTTCGAATTTATATTATTTCAATTAATTAAGTCTCACTTAATTAATATAATAAAATTCAAACAATCATCAATTAATTTAAATCTATAATTTAAATTAACTATTCCTCTAGATGCTCTATGTGTGTGACCCTATAGGCTATTATCCAAACCGCCTCCTTAGCCGCTTCACAAGCTGCAATGTACTCAGCCTCCATTGTAGAATCAGCTACTGTTTCTTGTTTTGAACTCTTCCAACTTACAGCACCTCCGTTTAGACAAAACACAAAACCAGACTGTGATACAATATCATCCCTGTCTGTTTGGAAACTTGCATCGGTGTAACCTTTTACAACCAGTTTTTCCTCTCCTCCATACACCAAGAATGAATCTTTAGTCCTTTTCAAGTACTTTAGAATATTCTTGACAGCCGTCCAGTGACCTTCACCTGGATTAGATTGGTATCTGCTCGTCATGCTTAAAGCATACGAAACATCTGGGCGAGTACATACCATTGCATACATGATAGATCCAATTGCTGAGGCATATGGAACCTTACTCATGCGGTCCTTGTCATCCAATGATTTCGGACACTGATCTTTAGAGATCGTTATCCCATGAGACACGGGGACATATCCCCTTTTTGCATTTTGCATACCAAAACGATGCAAAACCTTATCGATGTATGTACTCTGACTTAGACCGATCATCCTTCTAGATCTATCCCTATAGATCCTCATTCCTAGAATGTAGGATGCATCTCCTAAGTCTTTCATAGAGAAGTTGCTCCCTAACCAAATCTTAACAGCCTTGAGAGAAGGTATGTCATTCCCCATTAGTAGTATGTCATCAACATATAGTACTATGAATGCCACATGGCTCCCACTAACCTTCTTGTAAACACAAGGTTCATCTTCATTTTGAACAAAGCCATACTCCTTGACTGTTTCATCAAAACGGATATTCCATCTCCTAGAGGCTTGCTTCAATCCATAAATGGATCGACGTAATTTACATACCTTGCTAACATTCCTTGGATCGACAAAACCTTCAGGTTGTGTCATGTACACATCCTCATCTAGGGTTCCATTAAGGAAAGCTATTTTGACATCCATTTGCCAGATTTCATAATCATGGAATGCTGCAATAGCAAGCAGAATCCTTATGGACTTGACCATAGCCACTGGTGAGAAAGTTTCATCATAGTCTATACCATGAATTTGTCTTAAACCTTTTGCAACCAGCCTTGCTTTATAGGTCTGAACATTTCCATCCATGTCAGTTTTCTTCTTGAAAACCCACTTGCACCCTATGGGTTTCACCCCTTCAGGTGGATCAACCAAAGTCCATACTTGGTTTTCATACATGGAATCCATCTCGAATTTCGTGGCTTCTAGCCATCTCTTAGAGTCTGGACTGATCATAGCATCTTGGTATGTGAGAGGCTCACCTTCATCTATGAGCATCAAATCACCACATTGAGTCAAGAGAAATCCATATCTCTCTGGCTCATGCCGAATTCTACCAGTTCTACGAACAACCTGTGTTTGTTGAGCATTGTAATTATCCTGCTCTTGTTCCATTTCAGGTTCAATGCTATTTTGTGGTTCTCGATCTTCATCGAGATCTATAGTTCTCCCACTGTTTCTTTTGGAAACAAAATCTCTTTCCATGAAAATAGCATCTCGAGCAATAAACACTTTCTGCTCGGAAGGACTATAAAAATAATACGCCTTTGTTTCTTTAGGGTATCCCACAAAATTGCACTCTTCAGATTTAGGTCCAAGCTTGTTAGATACTTGACGTTTCACAAACGCCTTGCATCCCCAAACTTTCATAAAGCTCATGCCTGACCGTTTCTCCTCCCATATCTCATATGGAGTCTTTTGAACCTTCTTAGTAGGAACACGGTTAAGTGTAAAAGCCGCTGTTTCTAGAGCGTAACCCCAGAAACTAATTGGAAGATCTGCATGACTCATCATCGATCGCACCATGTCCAACAAGGTGCGATTTCTCCTCTCTGAAACTCCATTCCATTGAGGTGTACCTGGTGGAGTGAGTTGTGATACAATATCACACTCCTTTAAATAATCTTTAAATTCTGTGCTCAAGTATTCTCCTCCACGATCAGATCGTAAGACTTTAATACTTGCGCCTCCGCTAATTTGCTTCTCTACTTCAGCCTTGTATTCTTTGAACTTTTCAAAAGAATCATATTTATTCTTCATAAGATATACATATCCATATCTACTGAAATCATCAGTAAATGTTATGAAGTAGTAGTAGCCTCCTCTCGCCATTACACGCATTGGGCCACATACATCACTATATATTAGCTCAAGTCGTTCAGTGGCCCTTTTACCCTTACCAGTGAAAGGGGCTTTAGTCATTTTACCAAGCAAACAAGATTCGCATTCATGGTATGATTCAAAATCAAACTTATCCAAGTATCCATCCTTATGTAATTTGGATATGCGTTTCTCGTTTATATGGCCTAGACGACAATGCCAGAGGTATGTTTGATTTGAGTCATTAACTTTAAGTCGTTTGTTTTCTATATTACAGACAGGAGTATCTAAGTCAAGAACATATAAACCATTAAACAAACGCGCAACACCATAGGTTAAATCATTCAAAACAAAAGAGCAACTGTTGTTCCTTATAGTAAACGAAAAACCTTTCTTGTCCAAACAAGAAACAGAAATAATGTTTCTGCGAATCGCAGGCACGTAATAACAATTTTCCAGTTCTAAAACAAGCCCAGAGGGCAAAGATAAATAATAAGTTCCTACAGCTAAAGCAGCAACTCTTGCTCCATTGCCAACTCGTAGGTCCATTTCTCCTTTAGTCAATGTCCTACTTCTCTGCATTTCCTGCACATTTATACAAATGTGAGCAGCACATCCAGTATCCAATACCCAAGATGTAGAAATAGACAGATTGACTTCTATAACATATATACCTGAATCAGAAGCTTGCTCAGCCCTCTTCTTCTTCAGATCCTCCAAGTAAACTGAACAGTTTCTCTTCTAGTGACCAGTTTTCTTACAGTAGTGACATTCACCTTTAGCGACCCCACATTTAGGCTTTAAAGCCTGTTTAGGACCTGACTTTGGCTTGGGTGTAGAATCAGATCCTGTCTTCTTCTTACCCTTCCACTTGCCTTTCCCTTTTGCCTTACCTTTATTGCCCACCATCAGTATGGGAGCAGGTTCAGCCGTCTTCATGTTGGTCTCATATGTTCTCAACATAGCCAACAATTCAGTAGGTGTTTTGTCAAACTCATTCATATTGTAGTTTATAACAAATTGAGTGAATTTGTTGTTCAAAGAATTCATGATTAGGTCAATACCAATTTCCTGAATTAACGGGAAACCCAAAGTTTCAAGGTACTCAATGTAACCAATCATCTTCAGAACATGTGGGCCAACTGGTTCACTTGCCCCTTGTTTGCAATTAAAGAGTGACTTACTCGTGTTGAACCTTTCTTGACAAGTTTGGCTTGCAAACATGCTTTGCAAGTGCTCATTGATAGTATATGCATCCATATGCACATGCTGTCTCTGGAGCTCAGCACTCTTGGTTGCCAACATAAGACATGCAACATCAGTTGCATCATTCTCATCCTTTGTGTGGGCCGCTTGTTCCTCAACAGTGGCGCCCTCAGGAAGGGGACCTGCCGGAGGAATATCAATGACATGAAGCTTGCGCTCCTGTCTGAGGACAATCCTTAAATTCCTCTGCCAGTCTAGGAAGTTGTTTCCTCCTGTCAGCTTATCCTTCTCAAGGACTGATCGTACGGATAGTGTGTTTGTGTTGTTTGTCATTTCTTGGTATCTACAATGATTAAAAGCACAAAATAAACATTAGATTGTCTGAGTTATTTATTATGTTCAAATGATTATGATATATTCATAATATATCTCCCACTATTTTTATCAAATTAATAGCCCTTACTATTAATTTGGAAAGTATATCCCATAATCCTTTCTAGTGAACCAAGATCCATATTTCGTCATGTCTAAAGTCAACCACTGGAAGTCCTTAAAAATGATTATTTAGGTAGACAACAGTTGTCAATTATATCATATATAATTCTTGGATAGTTTGGTGAACAACGATTGATCTTATCTATCTAATAGACTTTTATCCAAACTCCATGCTTCTAAGTTCATAATAGTTGAATATAACCGTTTATTTTCACCTTATCATGACGACTTAGTTAAGTTAGACCCAATGATACAACGGCCGAATATAACCGTTTATATTCGTCGCATCTCACCACGATAGATAGGAGTCCCCTGCCACTGACAGTCTTTCCCCTAACCGATCTAGGATTCGATGAGTGTTCATTCATTGGAAAGCATCCGATTAAAACTTAATATTTTGTTAAGGGTTTTAGAAAATTTACGACGATCATGATCACATCATGAAGAGATCCTCAATTTTTCCTTGAACCAAATACTTCAAATTGTCATCTTAAATTGTTCATTTCCCAAGTAGATGGAGGATACCAGTGGTCACACTTAAAACCCATCAGCCTTACGAATACGCATATCCACTTTTGTCAGAAAATCCCAATTATAGATATCAAAAATTCATATTCAATTCCGTGTTTTAAAAATCCATATTTTATAAACACAAGAATCTCATGATCGTTTGTTGATTTTAAAATCTTAAATCGTTACAGATTTTATCTTGTTTAGCATGACAATCATGGCATGGATGACGTATCTAATACATACATGCATGATTAATCTAATTAAAGCATGCATCATTCATACATCAATATGTAAAGTGCAGTATGTAAACGTGCTTGGTTATGGCCCCTTTCCTATGTGATCCTTTCGAGCTAATGAAAGGATCAAAGTCAGTCTATGGTGGTGGTAATACATAAATACAATTACATGTCTTCATTCTTCTTGTATCCACTGGTGCCTTCTCCTCTTCCTGCATCATTCTTCAGTCTTCAAGAACATTACAAGAAAACCTAATCTAATATACTTACATAAGAAGACTCGAGTTACATTCGATGTTAAACGATTACAAGAACGAAGAAAACGACATGCAAGTCGTATTTATAAAACCAAAACCAAAACCATTAATCTAGGGGTCTGAAGGCCATAACCAGCACCATGCTCACATAACAATTACTGACAACTCAGAATACTTAATCATATCATCATACATCACATATGCCATGATCACAAAATTTCATAAAATTTAAAATCATGATTTATAAATAGAAAATCGCATTTTTGAGGCCCTTAACGATCTCAAATGGCCAAAAAACACCATAGGTCACGGCAAAAGGGTGATTTTTGCTCGTGGCGATTTTCCCTTTCCAGAAAGAGTAAATTCGACCCATTCTGACTCCGTCGAAAAACACTATTCACTGCAGAATCACTATTCACAGCAAACCTACATCTTTATGCAGTTTTGTTTTAAACGCTTCAGAACGTTTCCGATGACCTTCGTATGACTGTATCTCGTATCATATACATACAGTGCATTACACACATCATGCCATAACAGTTTATGACATTGCAGCAACATGGCAGTAGCAAGGGCAGTAGCAAACAGGCATGGCATAATCATGGCAGTAGCAAAACAGGCACTTATGCATCATATACATAAAACACATAACCAAATCAGTCCCTTATACACGTAGCTCTGATGCCATTGTTGGGTTCCGAGGCATAAAACGCAGCGGATAAACGTAAATATAACGAAAATTTTCGGAACCCAAACGCAGGATCATGTATAAGAATTGACGGATTATGGTGATAAACGAATCATACCTATTAAGATCTTGAATGTAACGAACTCAACGGAGATCCTTGCTATCACGATTTGTGTCTTCCTCTCGAAAGCACCTCTATGGTATCCACACGAGCACCTTCAAGAGCGTCTCACGATCTTGATTACGGGATGGATGTACTAGCCTCCTTTGATGATTTCGAATGACTGTCTTTGCTGCCTCACTTGCTCTGCCTCTAGGGTTTTATCATATAACCTATCATTATCTATTTATAATGACTAGTTAAACGGGCCTAAGCAGTAAAACCTAACCCATGTAGGTATAGGATTAAATAATAAAACATGTTTCTATTATTTAATTAATAATTAAGTCATACTTAATTATTATGGGCAGAAATCCTCTTCAACTTCGAATTTATATTATTTCAATTAATTAAGTCTCACTTAATTAATATAATAAAATTCAAACAATCATCAATTAATTTAAATCTATAATTTAAATTAACTATTCCTCTAGATGCTCTATATGTGTGACCCTATAGGCTATTATTTAATTAGCAATAATTTTATTCTCCAATAAAATTATAAACAATGAGCGGTATCTAGTAATACATCATTGCTACCCAATTAAACAATAATTAAATCGTGATTTGATAAAAAAACCTTTCATGATTAATGTTTCCGTGTAATATAATCCCTTTAACCAAATATATTATATATTAAACTCGAGGCATGTGTTTAGTCATCCTCTTCAACATTTAATCCGGGTTTACTTGATCCATGAGTAGACTATGAAAAACAAATCATTATTTGAGCACGGCCATGCATTTTATAGTCTCACTCAATCAAGAGGCCAATAATATCTCTCCTAATTATAGGAGGGTTAAATCCTTTATCTATCATTCATATTTCTCATACGACTCATGATATACCCGATGTCCACTTTTATCATCACCCGGTCAAAGGTAACTTTTAATGTAGTCAGAGTATATTAATCCTCGTATAGAAATATAATGATCTCAAGTCAGAGGATCATTACACCATTATCACTGTGAGTCTTTCTTATGACTTTATTAAACATGAAGAATCTCACTGTGGGTCTGTCCAGTACCATGTACTCCTACATGTACCTATGCATTGACTTTAGTATCCCCATACTTATAACCAATGAGATATGGTTATCTGTCAAACAACATACTAGTCTATTTATGTATTATTATTGTCCTATAATAATAATACTCGACTAGGGACATTTAAGAATATGATATATTATATAATCTCAAATTCAAGTCATGTACTTAAACTATATAACGTGTATCATGATTCTAAGGACATTTATTATGCTAACAAATATATCGCAGTAATTAAAGTCATAATAAATACGTTTATTGAATAATCATATGACATAAAGGTTTATTTAAAGAAACATTGTATTGCCTCTAGGGCACCTACACTAACATAAGGAAGCTGTTTGGATTCGAAAATTCATTACTGATTTGGGAGTGGTTCCATCGATCGCAGATCCCATTGATCTATACTGCGATAATAATGTAGCCATTGCACAGGCTAAAGAACCTAGAGCTCACTCCCGAACCAAACACATACTCAGGAGATATCACCTCATTCGAGAGATTAATGAAAGGGGTGACATACACATATGTAAAGTGCACACAAATGATAACATTGCAGACCCACTGACCAAAGGCTTGTCGCAGAAGAAGCACGACGGTCACACTAGTTCCATGGTTATTAGATACATGGGTGATTGGCTCTAGTGCAAGTGGGAGATTGTTGGTGTAGGTGCCCTAGAGGCAATACAATGTTTATTTTGATAAACCTTTATGTCAATTGATTATTCAATAAACGTATTTATTATGACTTTAATTACTGCGATATATTTGTTAGCATAATAAATGTCCTTAGAATCATGATACACATTGTATAGTTTAGTACATGACTTGAACTTGAGATTATATAATATATCATATTCTTAAATGTCCCTAGTCGAGTATTATTATTATAGGACTATAATAATACATAAATAGACTAGTATGTTGTTTGACTGATAACCACATCTCATTGGTTATAAGTATGGGGATACTAAAGTCAATACATAGGTACATGTAGGAGTACATGATACTGGACAGACCCACAGTGAGATTCTTCATGTTTAATAAAGTCATAAGAAAGACTCACAGTGATAATGGTGTAATGATCCTTTGACTTGAGATCATTATATTTCTATACGAGGATTAATATACTTTGACTACATTAAAAGTTACCTTTGACCGGGTGATGATAAAAGTGGACATCGGGTATATCATGAGTCGTATGAGAAATATGAATGATAGATAAAGGATTTAACCCTCCTATAATTAGGAGAGATATTATTGGCCTCTTGATTGAGTGAGACTATAAAATGCATGGCCGTGCTCAAATAATGATTTGTTTTCATAGTCTACTCATGGATCAAGTAAACCCGAATTAAATGTTGAAGATGATGACTAAATACATGCCTCGAGTTTAATCTATAATATATATGGTTAAAGGGATTATATTACACTGAAACATTAATCACGAAAGGTTTTATCGAATCACGATTTAATTATTATTTAATTGGGTAGCAATGATGTATTACTAGATACCGCTCATTGTTTATAATTTTATTGGAGAATAAAATTATTGCTAATTAAATAATAGCCTATAGGGTCACACACATAGAGTACTTAAAGGAATAATTAATTTAAATTATAGATTTAAATTAATTGATGATTATTTGAATTTTATTATATTAATTAAGTGAGACTTAATTAATTGAAATAATATAAATTCGAATTTGAATTCTGCCATTAATAATTAAATGTGACTTAGTTATTAATTAAATAATAAAATTCAGTTTTATTATTTAATCATAAACCTACATGGGTTAGGCTTTGCTGTTATGAGTTGCTATTATGGGCCTATTAACCAACCATTATAAATAGATAATGTAGGGTTAATAAGGATTAGTTTTTTGAGAAAAACAAAACCCTAGCAGCAGCAAAGGCAGAGAGAAAAGGCAGAATTCGAAATCATCAAAGGAGGCTAGTACATCCATTCCGTAATCAAGATCGTGAGACGTTCTTGAAGGTGCTCGTGTGGATACCATAGAGGTGTTTTCGAGAGGAAGACACAAGTCGTGAAAGCTAGGATCTCCGTTGAGTTCGTGAAAGTCAAGACCAAGTAAAGGTATGATTCCGTTTCACAATAATCAGTCCGCTTATACATGATCCTGCGTTTAGGGTTCCGAAATTTTCGTTATATTTACGTTTAATCCGCTGCGTTTTATGCCTCGGAACCCAACATATCTGTCGACAGCTTCAGATATCCATCGATATGTAAAAATGTTTATCAGTTGATTATTGAAGAATCAATAATTTAATATAATCAATGGCTAAAATTAATATTAATACATAACTTGTCAGACATTTAAAGGATTAAATATAATTAAGCATACCTAAATCACAGACCAATCTATTGAAAGTAGATTCATCTAGTGGTTTAGTAAAAATGTCTGCAAGTTGTCTTTCACTAGGGACAAAATGTAATTCAACTGTACCATTCATTACATGTTCCCTAATGAAGTGATACCTTATGTCAATATGCTTGGTTATGAAATGTTGCACAAGATTTTCTGTTATAGCAATGGCACTTGTATTGTCACAGAAAATAGGAATTTTGTTCAAGTTGAACCCATAGTCAAGTAGTTGATTCCTCATCCATAAAATTTGTGCACAGCAACTTCCAGCTGCAATGTACTCAGCCTCTACAGTAGATGTAGAAATTGAATTCTGCTTTTTGCTAAACCATGACACAAGCTTATTTCCTAGAAATTGACAGGAGCCTGTTGTACTTTTTCTGTCAATTCTGCAACCTGCATAGTCTGCATCTGAATAGCCAATTAGTTCAAATCCAGAATCTCTAGGATACCAAATTCCAAGATTTGGAGTTCCTTTGAGATATCTGAATATTCTTTTTATTGCAATCAAATGAGATTCTCTAGGATCAGCTTGAAACCTAGCACAAAGACATGTAGCAAACATTATATCTAGCCTACTTGCAGTTAAATAAAGTAATGAGCCAACCATGCCTCTATAACTTGAAATGTCCACTATTGCTTCCTTAGTGTTTAATTCAATTTTAGTTACAGTGGCCATGGGAGTTTTTGCAGAGGAACATTCATTTAAATCAAATCTCTTTAATAAATCAGAAATATATTTGGTTTGATTTATGAAAATACCATCTTTAACTTGTTTGATTTGCAAGCCAAGAAAGTAGGTTAGTTCTCCCATCATGCTCATTTCATATTTACTCTGCATCAACTTAGCAAACTTTTTACAAAGTTTTTCATTAGTTGAGCCAAAGATAATATCATCTGCATAGATTTGAACAAGAATCATAGAGCCATTTACATTTCTATGAAAGAGAGTTTTATCAACAGTACCTCTAATGAAGTAATTCTCAATCAGGAATTTAGATAGAGTGTCATACCAGGCTCTAGGTGCTTGTTTTAATCCATAAAGTGCCTTGAGAAGATAGTATACAAATCCGGGGTGAACAGGATCAATAAAACCAGGAGGTTGTTCTACATATACTTCTTCTTCTAGTTCTCCATTGAGAAAAGCACTTTTTACATCCATCTGATATACTTTGAAATTTGCATGAGCAGCAAATGCTAAAAAGATTCTGATTGCTTCCAACCTTGCAACTGGTGCAAATGTTTCATCAAAATCTATGTCTTCTTCTTGTGAATTGCCCTTTGCCACTAATCTTGCCTTATTTCTTGTCACTGTACCAGATTCATCCATTTTGTTTCTGAATACCCATTTTGTACCAATGATAGTCTTGTTCTTTGGTTTGGGCATCAGCTTCCACACTTTGTTTCTTTCAAACTGATTCAACTCTTCTTGTATAGCATTTATCCAATCAGGATCATTCAAGGCTTCTTCAATCCTTTTTGGTTCTTTTTGTGACAGAAAGCTACTATACAAGCATTCATTTTGAGTTGCACTTCTAGTTTTGACACCATCATTTGCATTTCCAATAATTAGTTCAAAGGGATGACTTTTTGTCCATTTCCTTTGAGATGGTAAGATTGTCCTTGAAGATGATGTTTCATGATCATTGGAAGTGTTATGATCATTGTGAAGTGATTGACTATTTGAGAACCCTCCCCCTGTGATGGACACTCTATTTGAAGATTGTTGAGCAGAGTTGTTATCCATCGAATGATTATCAATTGATGTATTATCAGTCGATTGATGATTGTCAACTGATAAGTTATCTATTGAAGCAATGACATCAATTGATGGGAGGATTCTAGGAACTTGTATACTTGTAATTTCCTCATCATCATCACTATCTTCAATATTACTTGAGGATTCATTTTCAAAATGCAATAGATCATGAAATCCTTCATCAAACAACCCTTGAATTTTCTTGTCATCAAAGACTACATGCATAGATTCCATAATAATGTGTAATCTAAGATTGTAGACTCTGTATGCTTTGGTTGTTATTCCATATCCAACAAATATAGCTTCATCAGCTTTGGCTTCAAATTTTCCTAGATTTTCACCTTGATTTCTCAGTACAAAACATTTGCAGCCAAAGACATGAAGAAAGTTAACTGTTGGCTTCTTGTCTTTCTTCATCAATTGATATGGTGTTTTGCCTTGAAGTTTATTGACCATGGAAATATTTTGAGTGTAACAAGCAGTATTAATTGCTTTTGCCCAGAAGTATGTAGGAAGTTTTGCTTCTTCTAACATAGTTCTAGCAGCTTCAATCAAGGTCCTGTTTTTCCTTTCAACTACTCCATTTTGCTGTGGAGTCCTTGGAGCAGAGAAAAGATGAGTGATACCTTTTTCTTCACAAAATTCTCTCATGGTTGAATTCTTGAATTCATTTCCATTATCACTTCTAAATTTCTTGACCTTCCATTCAGTGCCATTTTCAACATTCTTCACATGATTGATAATTAATTTGTTTGCCTCATCCTTAGAGAATAAGAAATATACCCATGAAAATCTTGTGAAGTCATCCACAATTACTAAGGCATATTTCTTTTTGGCAATTGACATGATGTTGACTGGACCAAATAAATCCATGTGTAATAATTCCAGAGGCTTATCAATTGATGATTCAGACTTTGACTTGAATGATGCTTTTATTTGTTTTCCTTTTTGACAGGCATCACACAGTCCATCCTTGGTGAATTCCATCTGTGGAATGCCTCTAACCAGATTCTTTCTAACCAATAAATTCATGGCTTTGAAATTCAAATGGGCTAGTTTCTTGTGCCACAACCAACTTTCATCTGTATTGGCTTTGCTAAGTAGGCATGTCATTGAATTTGCTTTTACAGAGAGAAAATCAGCCACATAGACATTTCCTTTTCTTTCTCCAGTTAAGAGAATTTCACCAGATTCTTTGTTGGCTATGATGCATGATCCAGTTGTAAACCACACACCATTACCATTATCACACAGTTGACTTATACTGAGCAGATTGTGCTTCAATCCATCAACTAGTGCTACAGATTCAATGATAACATTTTCTTTTACAATTGAGCCATATCCCAGAGTAAAACCTTTGCTGTTATCTCCAAAAGTAACTCCTGGGCCAGCCTTTTCCACAAACTTTGTGAGCAGGGACAAATCTCCAGTCATGTGCCTTGAACATCCATTATCCAAATAACAGAGATTTTTCTTCCTGTTTCCCTGCACACACATAAAACAATCAAGTTACTTTTGGTACCCAAGTAGCCTTGGGTCCTCTTTTATTAGTTGCAACTTGAGCCCCTGTTGTCAACTTCGGTTCCTTTTGTTTTAGTGGGTTTAAATCCACTTTAACTTTGGAAGTCGACTTTTGGGGCTTTGACACCTTGGAACTCATGGCAGAATTTCTATGAATTTCATCATTTACATTAGGCATGTTCCATGGCATTCCAGGCATGTTCATATTAGGATATGCAAAGAAGGGATTATACATGTATGGAACTTGTGCATAAGACATATGAACATTAGGTGCAACCAAATTAGAAGACATGGCATTCATGAGCATAGGATTGGTAAACATGGCATTTGCAGTCATGACATGTATATTTAAATCATTTGAAGATATAGATTTCTTTTCAATTTTGCATTGCATGGACAAATGATTTACACTACCACATTTAGCACAGACTTTTCTAGGTGCATACATATCAGGAGTGTAGTTGTTGTGCTTATTTATGCCTACTTTACCATTCCTATTCTTTTTCCTTTTCTCAGACTTAGATTGAGTAATTTCCACAGGTGCTATCTTTTCTAATTTTTCTTTTAATTGTTTCTTGGATAAGCTACCTATGTTGATCTTCTCAGTCTCAGCCTCAACTTGATTTTTGGTTTCCTTAACAAACTTAATAAAAGTGCTAAATTTGTTCTTCTTATTAGCCATTGATGATTTACTTGTCGATGGATGCTTATCAATTGATTCAGCATCAATCGATTGATAATCCTTATCAGTTGATGAAGGATTAGCAGTCGATTGATCTTTATCCATTGAAGTATCAGCCAATGGCTTGCCTATTGATTTGGGGAGTTCTCCTAGAGTATCTACACCCTGAACATCAATAATTTGTTTGGCAGTTTTAGCAGACCTATTCCATTTGCTAATGGTTTCAATTTCTTCAGCCAATTGTTCTTTCAACAATTCTTCTCTTTTCAAACTGTTTACTAGTTCATTCCTAGCATCCTTTCTTTCCTTCTTAAATCTTTCTAAACAGACAAGTTCATTTTCAAGAAAAACATTCCTCTCAGTTAAGGCATCAATGGAGCTCTTTAACTTGAGATTTTCTTTGTTTAGAGATTTTAGAATGACATGCAAATTGTACAATTCATTGGACATTTCATTAATAGTACTATTGCATTCATCAGCTGAAAGCTCAGAAAAGTTTGTAGCTAATACATGATTGGATGCTGAACTAGCTTCTTCATCCTCATGGTTGGCCATTAGAGCTAGATTGATATATTCTTCAGAATCACTGTCCTCAGCAGCCCAGTCCTTCTCTTCAGTGACAAAAGCCTTTTCTTTCTGTTTTAAAAGGTCAAAGTATTTCTTTTTATAATCAATACCCTCATATGTCTTTGCCTTTTCTTGTTTTGGCTTCCTGCACTCACTTGAGAAATGACCAGCCAATCCACAGTTAAAACATCTGAATTTAGATCTATCAACCAAATTTTTATTTTGATTGTTGTTTCTAAACTGGGATCCAGGCCTTTGAGCATTTGGATTCCTTTTGAATTTTAGCTTTGAAAACTTCCTTGACAAAAATGCAAGGTGCTCATCAATCTCATCCAAATCATCCTGTGAGCATGTTTCATTTTCCTCACATTTGGTCTTTCCTTTTCCCTTGGATGATTCTTCATCAGCAACATTAGCCACCATCATGACTTCTTCTGAACAACCAGTATTTTTCTTTTCTTTCTTGTCTTCATTCCCATTGACCATCAAAGCCACAGTTTTCTCCTTTCTTTGATTCTTCTCAATCTCTTCATCTTGTTGAATCTCCGGTTCATATGTTTTGAGAATACCATATAATTTCTCTAGAGTATAATCTTTGAAGTCTTGAGATTGTCTAATGGAGACAGTCATTGCATTCCATTCCTTTGGAAGAGATCTTAGAAATTTGAGATTTGTATCTTCTGTTGCATAAACCCTACCATATAGCTTTAGACCATTCAATAACTTTTGGAATCTGCTATAGGTATCATTGATGGCTTCACCACTCTTAAAATGAAATGATTCATATTTTTGAATTAAGAGTTGCATCTTGTTTTTCCTAACTTATTCAGTTCCTTCATACATAGTTTGAAGAGTGTCCCACACTTCTTTTGATGAAGTACAGTTTATCACATTATCAAACATATCTTTATCTAGACCATTAAACAGAATGTTCATGGTCTTTTTGTCTTTTAGTACTTCTTTTTCATCCTCTTCTGTGAATTCAGAAATAAGTTTTGGAATATGTCTATCAACTGTAGGAGTTCCATCTGGGTTTACTCCTGTAACTAGCTTCATGGGAATGTGAGGACCTTTCTCTATGCAGTGAACATAAGAAGGATCTAGAGAAAGAAGATGCAGATGCATTTTTACCTTCCATGGAAAGTATTCATCCTTTTCTAACATTGGAATCTTTACACCTGAATCTTTTTGGCCCATATTGACTGTTCTTGATCTTTAAACTTTCTGTATGTTGAAAGCCTGCTCTGATACCAATTGTTATTCCCTAGAACAATGTCAATATTTGTAGAAGGGGGGTTGAATACAAATATTAAAACTTTTTGCTGGTTCTAATATTCGTTCTTGAAGTTTGAGAATATAGAGAGAATATGTTCTAACAATTTAAGACTGAAACGTAAATTGAACAAGGAGATTTAAAATTACTGATGGATTGGTTTTTCCATCAGTGTATATTTTTGCTCAATGTTCCTAGGTTAAAAGAAACCTAGCTGCGTTTTTACAAGATTGGAAAACAAATCAACTGTTCTTACAAATGTGCTCTCAAGCTTGAACAGTTGATTAAGAAATATTGTCTAACTTGTCTGTTTTCTAATAATGCTGCTACAATTGTTTTTATACTACAAGTGTGCTTTTACAATTCCTATACTAGGATTGTTTCTACCTACCTTCCTTTTTCTTTTTGACATTTTATCAAAAAGGAGTTTGAAAGACAGCTTCTGATTGAGTCTTCACAGTCACTCTAGACTGTTTTCCATAGGTGTGCTTTTCTTCTTTGGATCTTCAACAAATATTCTTTCTGTGTTGTCACACTCAATTGATAATTTGTTATTAAACATATCAATTGATCCATTCTTTAATCCATCAACTGATGTACTTCTTCGATTGATCTTTCTATCCATCGATTGATAAAAGATGGCTTATCGATTGATAGATGTTATCAATTGATATATCAATCGATGGGTCTTCACATCAGTTGATGGTCTTCAATGCTTGACTTGGCTTCTTCGATTGATCACTCATCCATCGATGCTTCAATATCAATTGATCATCCTTCACTTGTGTAATTTCCTGTCTTCACATAATTACAATTCAACAGTTTAATTTACACATCAATTGATGATCTATATCAATCGACTCTAACATCAATTGATGAACAAAATATCAATTGATTTACACCTTATAGATTGAAATAGACTAAGTACACCTATGCTACTATCCAAGTTATCAGTTGATTCACATAAACACTTCAACTGATAAATGGTTTCCTGATCAATTGATATTTATAACTTTCATATCAATTGATCAGTTACATCAAATAAAATTTCTATGATTCTAAGATTAATGTTATCATCAAATCACATGTAGATTCCTAACATTCCATGTGTCTGTTCTGAGGGGCTACAAGTATCATTCGTTGCACGTAGTTCAATATTCATTACATAAGATTAGAGAAGATCTTTCTTGTGAGGAGGAGACTGAAACTATCTTAGTTTGAGAGGAACGAATTATGAGGAAGAAAACTATTCCATTTGTTAAAGTTTTGTGGAAGAACCATTTTGAGAGAGAGGCTACTTGGGAGTTAGAAGAATCTATCCGTGAGAAATATCCGCATTTATTTGATTCAGGTACGAGTTTTAGTTTCGTTAGATTCCGGGGACGGAATCCTTTTTAAGGGGGTATATATGTAATATTCGTATTTTTTTATTTAAATAATTGAGTTAATAATTAGAATTAGTAATATTAGTTTTAATAATAATATTAATTTATATTAAATTACATTAGAAATAGAATTTGTAATTTTAAATAGTAATTGGATTAGAAAAAGGTCTATAATTATAAAAACCATATATATAGCATTCATTCATATTATTTTAGCATCTATATTTTATAACCCTAAAAGCAAGATGTGAGAGAGTCATCGTAGGAAGCCGCTGCGAACGTGAAGAAACAGGCGATTAGATCTTACTAATACTGTAAGCGCAAATAGATTACATATATATTTATTCTAGCTATCATGTTTATTTACCCACCTTGCATAGTATAGCCTTTGTTTTAATTTTGGTTCACCTATTATATTGGGGGGTTATGCTTATATTTGTATAATTAGAATAATATATAACGATTTTTGTGGTAAGGCTTACTGGTCATGAATTCATATCATGAATATTGATTTAAATATGTTTTTATGTCTTCGGCCAACCAGGTCACCATTTATATAAATTTCCGAGTGGTTTCTAGTGTCTAAGTCTAGTTCTGTGAATTATGTACTATTATAATATCGACTTATATTTGATTAAGGATTAGTTGTATCATATAAATATATTAATTATAAATTATATTTTGTAAATAGATCGAGAACCGGGTATTTTGCGGGTTATTTACAGATATCGTTAGTATTTGTGATCGCTATTTTCGAGGTACGGATTTCGTCCCCTTTCTCTTCAACGCTACTCTTTTTAGGATTAATTATATTTAATTCGTTCCGTTCGTAAATCTGTTCCTTCCATTATTATTCGTTTTAACTGTTTTGATTCTCTGAAAGTTATTTTAAAGTATGATTCCAAATATTTAAATATTTATCTCTGCGATTTTCGAAAATTGTGTATGTTACATATCTGCGTAGAATATTTGAAATATCTGTTCAGGTGATTTTAAAATTGTGAAAATTATTTTATTTGAACCCTTAGAGTGATATTAGGGTATACCGATTTAACCAGCTGTAGGGGTACTACAGCCATGTCATTGCGGCACCAGTGGCATGACACTTCCATGGCAGTGTGATTAGTCACGACGTATCCTTCTGATAGCTCAGGGGGCGAGCTTTGCGCATTTTGATATTTGTTTGAGGATACGTGGGTGCACCCAGAGTCTGATTTGATTTGTGATTTGATATTTGACGGTGACGTTGTATATGCCGTACACGTTGTCCGGTTTGTTGCACACATTAGGTACCCTATGATGTGTGTATCTGTTATCTATTCTGTATCGGTATGAAATGTCCTAACCCCTCTTTGCTTCAGCCTTGTTTTTAAAAATTAATATTTATTTATTAATGTCAAATTATATATATCCTGCTTCTTGTTTTATAAAACTGTATTCCAATCTGTACTGGGCATTTGGCTCATGCCGTATTCTTTCTTCTGGCAGGTACTTAGGGGGATCTTGGGCTGTGTGATGGAGAGCTACCCTTACTTCATTTATTAGGATTTTTGAACTTCTCAGATTATTTTAGTCATTTTCATTATTAGAGATTTTGGATTTATTCACATTTATTATTTTGAATTATTTTGGAGGTTTTAATATTAATTTGAGAGACATTGTTGGACCTATTTATTTATTACAAGGTGGATTTTAGTACTTTGTATACAAGTTTGTGGTTTGGAAGTAACCCCTCATCGCATTTTGGGAAGGGGGTGTTACAATAAAATAGGAACAAACTTATCCAAGTACAACTGGTGTTGACTTGGTAAACTAGTAGTCCTACATAAAATAGAAAATTAAATTGAAATAATAACTTGAACTAATTATTTTTAATAACATAAAGAGTAAGTTTAGGATACCTGCTTGTTTCCTCTAAGACAATTTTTTTGTCCTACTTTACTATGCGATCAAAACATATAAAGATGATATATAAAAAATGGAGAAATGTATGTAGATTCTTATTATATGCAATATGCATTGTGGGTCTAGATAAGAAAAGTTATTTTATATTATAAAATTATGTTTTTCTATTTATACTATATTACATTATTATAATCAAACTTCATATTTTTTGTAATCAGTTTGGTTGACATTAACTTTTAATTATTCTATTTTTTTTTATTTACCTAATCTAAATTATAGCCTAAATTATAAATATTTATATTAAGAATCTTATTTAGAATATAATTTTTATGTAATATAGTTGTATTCAATACAATTTACTTAAACATTTCAATTTCATCACCATCTAAATTTTTTTATTCATTTAAATTTACAATACATTGATTAAATAATAAATATCATGAATATTATAATATTATCAACCATTTATCTACAAATTTTATTAGAATATTTTATAAAATTTTACTAAACCTTAAAATATTATATAATTTTAGTAAATATAACATATTTAATAATAATAAATATTTTTATGGTTTTATTATTAATATATATTAATATTTAAATCCAAAACACATTTATAAATCAAACATTCAAACCTTTTCCTCTTTAATAACAAGGATTATTTACTTATAACCATCAAAATTTTTAGGAAATTACATTTCAGCCCCCGAAGTATAAAAATGTACATTTACACCCTTAAAGTATGTCAATTGTACATATTGACCCTTGATATTTTTTGTCGGAATATTTCTTTTCTATTTTACCCTTAACTTTATTGTATATGGACTTTGAAAACATCTTTATTTACTTTTGAATGTTGTCAATGATGCTTTTGAGTATTTTATTATGATGTATTTCATCATTTTGTACATGATTAAGAAATATTTAAGCTTGAAGTTCGTTGAATTTTATGAGTTGGTTGAACTTAATATTCATTGAAATTTACACTTTCTTTACTGATTTTATTGCTAGATTATTAATGATTAACCTGCACATTCTTCCTAATTAAAATATCAACTTAAGAATGTAAGTTTACCGTTTAATTTCCCTTAAGAGCTTCACATAATTATACATCATATTAATAGCTGAAAATGGATCGTTTGTGCAGATGACAAGAGGGTCAGAGGGATCAGGGTCTACTAAGTGGATCAACAAAAAATAAATTGTGTTTGTTAATCTGCTAAGGTTGTCAAAGGAAACCATTATAGCACAACATAAAGAAAAAAAAGTTGGGTGAATATTTACTGAAAATTTAGAAAACAAACGGAAGTGAAATACACTATGAGACAACTGAAAAATAATCGGGATGCACTACAAGTTGATTATCAGATTTTTAAGAAATTAAAGTTCGGATACATTGGGTTGGGATGGAACAAGACCACCAAAAAATTGAGGCGCCTGATGCATGGTAAAATGAGCAAATTGTGGTATAATTCACTCAAAATTATCTTGTATTTTGTTAGTACCCTGCATTTTGTAAGTAATTTATACCCTGCTCATTGATCATTTACTACAAATAGATATGTTGAGGTCAGTTGGTGTTTAATTTCTAGACTAGGGCAGTTGTCTCCTTGAAAATAGATTGATATGGATTATGTTTAAAATGTGGCATTTGTGATATAATCTTTTTGTTTAATTTATTTGAGTGGCAGGTTTTATGTACAGATGCTGCATATATTTTGATGTACTATTGTCATACTTTAATTCGCATGAGAGCTATTTTAATCAATAAAATTTTGAACAAAAATGAAACTCGTTGTTATCAAGATTTTTGATAAATGAATGTATATTTATATCTTTATGTCAAATATTAGTTGAACACTATGGAATAGTAATCATGCGAGAGATGTCTGAATACGAGTAGGTCAGTATGTTTATAATGACCGTTTCACATGAACTAGAAATCGTTTAATGCAAGAAATGTTCAATCACTCTTGTGAAACAATTAGTCAACAGATTCAATTTTGGAGACCGTGTATAGAACGACAAACGATATCATAACACTACATGCAAATTATAATACTGGAGCATGATATCATACACCTTAAAATAGTCAATATCATCCGTATTTTATGGTAAATGTATGTATATTTGGATTACACTATTAAGAGTTCTTATAAATATTTTTATAATATTAATTGCACGATGCTATTGGAGCTATTGATGATACTCTTATTAAATGTCAAATACCAGAAACATTTAGTACTCCATATTTTGTTCGAAAAGGATAATATGTCAATGTATCAGATAGATTCGTAAATCGATATCATTCTTGTTATAATAGCAATACGCAATTACATTTAAAAGTCCAACCCTATTTCCAAACTATTAAAAAAACTTACATTCTAGGAAATTCTATTTCCGGACTAATAATGAGGGCGGAGAATCTCAAAGAGATGTTAACGACATTATGTGCATTACAATGCGAGATGCTATGGCTGCTGACATTTATAATATAATGTAAATTTTTTAATTTTTTAATTGTCTTATATGTTTGTACTAAATTTTAAATTAAAATTTGTATGTTTAGTTTTGAATTTTTCAGTTAGAAATATATTTATCAACCAAAACTTTTTAAAAAAATATGATAACTTATAACTTATAAGTGATAAATAATCAAATACTTTATTGAATTTATAAGTAAAACTATTAAACACGTAATCATTTAAAACAAGTTTTTAATTATCACTTATATGTCACTTATCACATTTAAATTAAACAGTAACTTATTTAAAGATTATTCAAACAGGACCAAAATCTTTGAGGCCTTCACCATTTTTCCTGAGGAACATAAACAAAGTTTCTTTTTGGAAGAGTGAGATTTTCTTGGCCTTGAAGTTATCAGAAACCGTGACTATCCACGTTCTGATTTTGTAATCTTTATGTGAAGTTAATAGCACATTGTCGTCATCTAGTATAGCTCTGACGCTCCCGAAACTTGCCTTAAGATAGCCTCTTTCAAAGCAATCTGGTTGGCGTCATGCTCGAATTCAACTACTATTAGAGCCCATAAAACGGTGTCATTTATGGTTGCAACGGCGTGGACAATGCCATCAAGGCGGTGAAGGGAGGCGATGCAGTGGAAAAGAAGAGGCGGTGAAGGGCTTTGAAGAGGAGAGAGTGTCCATGGAGAATCATGTTGTGTTTGGTTGGGGAGATTGGAATGGAATGAAATGAGATTTGAACTAATATTGTGTGAATATTCAAAAATTTCATTATTTCCCAAATTTCATTCCTATTAACCTAGAATCAAATCTAAACCCTCCATTTTGAGATAAAAAAAACTCCATTCTCCTTCTTACTCATTTTCTTGCCAATTCTCATCATAATCATAGAATTTTTTCATTCAATAATCTTTTTTCAAATTTATCATTCTACCTCAATCATTTTCTTCACTTTTTACTCATTTCATTCCATTCCATTTCAATCTCTCCAACCAAACACAACATTAGGGTTTGGAGGTGGCATAATCAAATACATTGTGTTTTGGTGTGATGGAGAAACAATGAAAGTTGGACTGTGATGGTGAAAGGCATAGGTGTACTAACTTGTAACACTTAATTACTATGTAACTCAACTAGGTAAAAGATAAAACAACAGCAAAACAAAGGAAACTGAAGAAGCACATGGAATCAATCAACTGAAGAAATGGTAATGATACTTGGTAACTACAAGTAATTAATTTGGTTAATCAAGAATGCCTAAGTGAGAAGAAGTTCAATCTCAGTATTGCTCATGCCCTAACTTATCTAATGGAGAATCAAATTAATGTCAAAGAAGTATCAAGAAGACCAAAGTGATTTCATGTAATGTATCTCAACAACTGGATAATGTAAAGGTTAATCAACAAATGAGAACTGACATTCAGAAGCAAGAACTCCTACAAGACTAGTCACTTATGAACCAGACCATTGCATCAAGTGTCAGGACATTGGAGGCAAGTTCATGTCAGTAATAGAAGATCTCATTTGAATTGAGTGAGGAAAAGAAATTGAAGAAGCTAGGGAAACTTGCTCATAAAGGTTAATCCACAATTAGTCACTAAAGAAAGTCAACATTGGATGAGTGCATATTTGTTAAGGCAAATGTCGATCCACAGCAGATCGAGATGCGGATCGAGATTGATAATTGAAGAAAAACATTGCAAGGCAAATCTCGATCCACGGCAGATCGAGATTCTCACAGATCGAGATCGAGATTTTCACAGATCGAGATCGAGATCGAGATTGTCGACCAAGATCGAGATCGAGATGGGTCCAGGCCGAGATCGAGATGCGGGTCGATATGTAGCATTTAATGTTCAAGGGACAAGTGGCTTATTGTGAACGGTTGATCCAGAGTGGTTGGGAAAGTACTTTTTGTTGTCGAGTCCTGATTGGGCCACGTACACAAAAAGGACAAGATCAAGACTACACGACATTATAAAAGCAGCACTTTGTTTTCATTTATATTTGATTTTTATCCATCTCTGTATTTCTACGATATTTTTCAAGAGAGAGCATTTATTGTAAAACAATAGTGAGAGAGAGGATCAGTTGAATCAAGCTTTAATTGCTGTATTTATTGTTCAACTGATCATGATGCTTTTATGAATGTTGTAGAAAATCCCTCAATGAATATAAAGATATATTCTTGAAATTCTGTGTCATCATTTATTACCTGCATATTTGTATATTCTCTCATTACTTTTAAACAGTTATATTCACCCCCCCTCTACAACACTTTGGACCTAACAGATGGAGATTATCAAGACTGTGAGAGAATTGATACTGATGACGGAGATGAATTTGTGGTTGTGATGACTTTCCATCTTCATGAAAGTAGTTGAGAAGAGATCTTTTGATTTTATGTTCCATTCTCAGAGAAAACCGATTACGGAATCCAATTGTTGAGTTATGTGATAGTGTTATTAAATATCAGGGGAGTGTGTGTAGACATGACAAATCGGATAATCGTATCGATTTCGGATCGGATTGATTTCAGATCGTATCAACTTTTGGTTATGATATATTTTTTGTACTTTTCGGATCGGATCGGATCTGATTCGGATCAGATCAAATTTGGATTAAAATTGGTTGATTTTTAGATTAAAATTAGATGAAGTTCGGTTCGGATTAAATTCGGTTCAGATCATTTCGAAATGAAAAAATATAGTTCAGATTAATTTTGGATTAGTTTTTAATTATAGTAAAACTAAAAAAAAGTCATTCAATAAGTTTGTTGAAATAATAACTTATTCATTATCTTTCTAATTTGTGTAATTATAAAAAATCATCTTATTATTAAATATATTAGTTATAATATAAAATAGCATAAGTTTTTAAAATTTTGATCGTACAACCATGCATTTTAATTTTTTGATATAAAATTATTTTAAATATGAATTATGCTTAATAATAAATTAATTTAGTGAATAAAAAGAGAGTTAATATATATACTATAAACTATGACCATTAAAATATAACTATTTGATTAAAATATAATTCATCTCTTTTCTAATTTAATATAATTTGTATTTATATCGAATATGATCTCGTATTTCGAGTCATATTCAGTTTAGATAATTGTATAATCGGTTTTAATCGATTCCAATTTATTATCGGATCTAATATTTCGGATTATTTTCGGTTAAATTTTCGGTTCGGATTAAATCAGTTTTCGGATATAAAATTGGATTATGTAATTCGGATATAAAATCGAATTCGGTTCCATGAATTCCGGTTTGATTCTTCGGATTCAGATCCATTTTACTAGGTTTAAGTGTGTGTATGTGTGTTTATGCACCCCTATATTTATGTAGTCAGGGGAAGCATCCACAACCCAGGACAATCCAGTTATCATGTTCATATATAGATTAACGTTCAAATAAGAATCACTTTAACACATAAAATAATACATAACGAATGATTGTAACGAATTTGCACATTAAAATGGTTTTTCAAGTATGATATAACTGGTAACTTGTTTTTATCCCAAGGCACAAATTTTAATATAACTCCAACTTTGCAAGTCCGGGGCAAAAATTTAAATGTCTTAAATGGTGCACTACTTGTGCAGTGTCTTAAAAGTATTATATATACATACATATACCAGGAATAAAACTAAACCACACGTTTGGAAAGATACTATGAGATACAAGCATACCATTAAAGCTCGCTTTAATGAGAAAGAACAGATTGAAATTTAAACAGTTTCACGATTCACACATTTGTTTCTCTTGGTTAGCTAGAATTACACAAAACATGAAAAATAATAATCAGGGAAAGCAAGCGAATGTTTGAGGCATCATTGCCTTGAGCGAAGTTCCAAACTACTTGACATGTTTACAATGTATACTAACATGATATCAATACATTGGAACGAAGCTAAGATCCCGTAATAAACCCTGGTCTGACATATAACATATGCTTCATGGTGGTTGTAAAGTTTCCTATGTGTTACTAATTCTTGGCATTAAGCAGCAACTAAGACAAAGCATCAACTCTTTCCCAATTTCTTGGATTATCTCATACAATTTGACATTACCCTGCTTTATATGGCTCATTTGGAGTTTGCAGATGTAAATTTTTTCTGAGAAAGTCGGACAACTTGATAGTGGCAGCACACCCTCGATCTAGGCAGTGAAAATAATCATCCACTGATTGGAGAGAGATGAAAAAACAAAGTAAGAACACCACTAATCAATACACTATTAGTTTATTACATTTACAAACTCAATACATTATTCATATTATCATATATAGATTTCGAAAGAGTACATGAGATGTGAAAACAAATCCCCCCTTCTTAATGTATTATTGGCGTTAATATGGTTGTTTGGGTATAAATATGTGAATATGCATAAGATAATCAATTAGAAGTAAACTCTGATTGAGTATTCTCTGACAGAGTAAACTCTGACTGACTAAACTCTGATGACGTCAGCAATGTAAACTCTATTCTTTATCCTCTGACAAGTTTGTTTCCTAACAAATTATCAGTCTAATTAAATATTTAAATCATATAAAATAATTAATTTATAATTTATTAATTTCGTCCGTACTTAAATGAGTTATAAGCTAGTAATGACAAATAAGTAGCTAATATTATGATAATATAATAGTTTTATAAAATTAATTAAGAGTAATGCTAAAACTACAAAATTATTTCCCAAATTTAGGTCTCAAATGACCGACAATAATGATGTATTGTTTTAATTGGTGAGATTTATTTAAATGCAGAAAGTTCATTATTATTAGTTAAGTTAAAATCAATCTCAACATAACACATGATATTTTTGAGAAATATTTTGGGAATAAATTTGAGACGGATAGTATTACTTATTAATTAATAATCACAAAATATTTAATATATGTGTATATATAAAAAATAAAGAGAATAAGAAATCTGAAATACTCCGCACATCACAAGAAACCTTTCGAATGATATTGAATAAAGTAATTTTATATCATAAAAATTAATGATATTTGCCTTTTACCTACCAAAATAAATTATTTATATGAACACAATCATTTTATTCACAAAAATTATATGGAATAGAATCTCAAATTTCTTATCCTAAAAAAGAAAAGAAAATATAATTATATGAAATAATTTTGATATTAAAAATCATACTATCCTCAGGGATGACATTCGGGTCGGATAGGCTCGGATATGACAATATCCATATTCATACCCGAAAATCCGATCCTTACCCGAATCCGATCCATACCCGAAAAATACCCGAAAATTAATATCCATATCTAATCCAACGGATATCCGAATCCAACGGATACCCGAAATCCGAAAATGTTTGGATTGGATTTGGATAATATCCAAAACCCGAAAATAAAATCCAATTATAAAATAGTTTTAAAAATAGTATTTTTTTTAAAAAGAATTGTTGATATTAAAATTATTATAATAACTTTATTATATTAGCTAACTTTTAATAATCTATAATTATTATAAACTTTTATTTTTTATGATAAAAGTTTTTAGTAATTTCAATTAAATATTATTATTTTTCATAAAATATTTTATTTAATTTTTAAAATAAAATCAATTCATTGTAAATTTAAAAAAAAATATTTTATATTTTATGAACTTAGTCCGACTAATTTAGTCAATAACCCTAATTCCACTTCTACTTTTGTTATTAATAATTTACTAACAAATAATACATACTCCATATAAAGTATATATTATAAATTTATAATGTATAATATACAAGATACAACATATGATATACAATATATGAAATATAAAATATAATAAATATAATTCGGTTTTTTTTCGGGTTTCGGGTTTGTCTCGGGTTTGGATCGGGTTTCGGATTTCGGGTCGGGTTTCGGCTCGGTATACATGAAATCCATATCCATATCCAAAAACTTTCGGGTTTAAAATTTAAATCCATATCCAAATACAAAAAATCGGGTTCGATAAATCAAAAAAATCGGATTTCATATCGATTATCCGTCGGGTCGAATAGTTTTGCCATCTTTAACTATCCTCACTTCCCAAATCTTAAAAAGACAACAGAGGGTTAGGGTTTTTGAAGTCCAATTTCTCTTCTCCAGACAACACTATGATGTACGGCGATCCTCAGCAGCAGCAGCAGCAACAGCACGCGCCGCCGCCTCCGCCGCCGCAGCAACACCAATTTCATCCGCAGCAACACATCGGAGAGTTCCCGCGGGGCCCACCGCAGCAACAGCATCCACCGCAGATGATGATGCGACAACCCTCCGCTTCGTCGACGACTCTCGGTGGTGGCAATGCGCAGGACTATCATCATCAGAATCAGAATCAGAATCAGCCTCCTCCGCACTCCAATTATGATGGTATATTAACTTTATGGAGTTCAAATTCGGGGTTTACGTCGTGTTTTTTGGTTTAATTTCATTTAAAACTTTGATTTTTGGTTCATTTTTCTTGAAGATATATTAAAAAAAAGAGTCTAATAATGAATGTACGTAATTCGAGCTTAAGTTAGTTGATGTATTCGAAATTGCAGAATGCCTTTATAAGAAAATAAATTCACGTTTTTTAGTGCAAAGCTTTTAGCCTGGATACACGGTTACGTCTTTATGTTATATATATATATATATATATATATATATATATATATATATATATATATATATATATATATATATATATATATATATATATATATATTGAACAGTTATTCATATGTGTTATCTGTACCAGTGAGAGATTAGGTTTCACATCTTTTGTGATAAACACGTTATGATTATTTTTATCTGTATCGTGAAAATATTAAGCTGCTTGTCCCAGTTTACACACTTGACACACATTTCTTCTGTGAATGAATATAACACTTTTGTTTCTATGACTAGTGTGTCGAGTATTTCAACACCACTTATGCACCCTACAATTACCTTTTTGTATAATATCTTCATTGTTTTCTCCTGACCGACCTCACAAGCACGGATGACCAGCAATTTATAGGCCATTAAGCAGTTAATATATATTCGAGTAGCAGAGTGTAAAGTTTGTACCCTCTATATTTGCATATACTTGCACTGATCCATATTACATGCCCACTCTGCTTTTGTCATCTATCCAAATAAATTACCCCTTTGAGATGTGTATTTTTCCTTATCCTTTGTTCTGGATACGGTGATAAACCAGCTTTTTCTTGTGCTGATGATTTGGTTCTAATGCATGTTGCAGCTCATGCAGACAGTTTTGCTACAAAGAGAATGAGAAAGATTGGCCAAAGGAGAGCCGTTGATTATACAAGCACTGTTGTGCGGTATATGCAGGTAATATGCTCCACACAATTCTTATTTTCATTTATTTTAAGCACCTCTGCATTTCCTGCGAATTTAGACTTCATCAGCTTGCCAGAAGTTTTAAGCCATTGCCTGATAGAGAATGTTAATATATCTGTCTCAGCTAGATTTGTCCTAGCTATATGATTATCATCTAGGCAGAGCTTTGTAGCAACTCTCAAGTCTTATAACATTTTGACTTGGTACATGAACCTGATGAAAGAGTTATGTAAATCTCTTTTAGAGCCCAGAAACATTGTGTTGCCATTTTGGGACTCGGGAGAAATATCTATTAGGAAAGGCATAGAGTTTTACTTTATTCTATGAGAATAGGGTGGTTGACTGTTTGTCAGTTGTGCTGACCTTTTAGAGAAATTGTTTTTACATTTGTTGATATGTATGCACGTAATGACACAAACAATGAGGTAATTTTTTTCCTTTCATTTGTGTTTTTCTCCAGATTCAGGCTAGAGAAGTATCTTTTTGATGTATATCTTTTTAGGTTCTTCCTATCAAAAGGTCGCATAGGGATATGAATACATGATAGTGACCATGTCTGCAACTTCTTCACATTTGAAGTTTTGTTTTAAATTAAAAATGCGATAATATTAGAGCTGTGCATGCACCATAATGCCTAACAATGTCATTGGTTCCAGAAGTTTAAAGCTGTAATAATTATATGTTTCCGACAGATTATGTATTCTTTTCAACAATAGTGGACCTTAATTTTTCAACTAGGCTTCTGTAAGCTGTATTACATCTTAGAGGAATCATTTTAATAATTATTTTCTCTCCAAGTCTTCCATTGTAAGAAACTTATTGGGTTGCTTATTTACTTGACCAATGTGGTGTTTTTATTCTAGATATACATGATTAAATGATTAAAGAATATGCATCAGCTAAATAATTAGGATTACCATTTGTTGATTGATCACTTTACTTTGAGAGGTGATTAAGCAAGGCTACTAAAGGGTTAGCAATAGAAATAAGTTGTGGCTGCAAAAATATGATATTTGGACTTATTTCAATTTTTGAACAAATATGTATGTCCATGTATGGGGATGCTCTTCTACATGGTATTAATATATACTACATTAGCTAATGCTATATCTATGTTAATCAAAAGATAATATTTATATTTGATGTAAATTGTTGTAACATATTTATGATATATTTTATGCCTTTAAGCTATCAATAAATCTTGGCGTACGTCATTAAATACTACAAACACGTTAGCATTATATTAAAACAAATAGATGACTTATTTTCTTGGTATCTTATTATTATTTATCGATTTACTGATCTTTCATTTCTTATTTAAATGATATATTTGTTTTCACTTCTCTCTGAACGTAGTTCCAAACTAAATTAACAAGTCAGTATCAATATATATGTATTGCTGTATGATGTAATTAATAATACATTATAAAGTAACAAAGTAAAAATAAGGAGTGATTTTTTAAAATTTTGATTCATTAAGGAAATTAATGATAAAAGATGAAAAACATTCTGAGAATTTATTGAATATTCTGATGCTATAAATATAGCATATATTTGTTGGTATATAATGTTTTATTAATAATTTCTTATTGTAATATTTGTTATCAATAAATTAATAAATCATATGAAGTAATATAAAGACTAAAACATTTATTTGAATGAAGTATGAGACTAATAAAGAATCTAAATAATTAGAGAAAGACATCATAATTTATATAGCAGTTTTAATTGTTAAACACTTAAAAATTTAAAAATAAAGTAGTAATAAAAGGAAACTCAAAAACTACTTTTATTAAAATATTATAGAAACTGTATTCTAGTCTAAATTCATTTTAGTTATGAAACCCAGCAAAATATTAATAAGATCCAATGAAACTGCTCAATGATAATAATATATGTGTTAGAAACAGAAATAAAATAAATGATCAGAACAATTTTTTTTTATAAAATGAATTGGTTAGGTATTCCTAAAAGTACGGTAGTGTTGTAATAGTGTTTAACGATGCATGCTAAGATTTATTCTTAAGGTATAGTGAGTAACTGAGTATGATATATTATATATCATTAAAATATTTACAATTTTTCTGAAATAAAATTGCTTAATATTCTTTTCAAATTAGTTATATAGACTCATTAATATACATACAATTATAATAATGTAAAATAAGATGTTTAAAATGAAAATATTAAAAGATAATATTACATTTAAATTTTAGCTTAAAATATTTTCTGTTAATAATTCACATTAAGTAGAATATTGTTTATATATTTTAAAGGTTGTTACTTTATATATTATATTTTAAGTGCTTAATATGTGATTATGGGAATGAGAGGGATCATAATAACATCATTTTTAATTTAGTGAAAAAGTGTAAGAAGTTGTTAGTAAACAATTGTTTATTTTTTATTATAAGAAGTTGTGGATAATTTAAATGATGAAATAATTGAAATGAGGAAGTGTGAGAGTTAGTGGAATAGATGCACAGCCAAGTCACTTTATGTAAAAGGAGTTGTCCAAGTATTGCGTTGTTTCAATTTAATATTGGAAATTGGTAAAAACCTTATTTCTGTGGACCAATTTCATTGGCTTTTAATCACGCTATACTAAATATCTGAGTGAAACATCTAAGTTGTGTGCACAATTTTTGGCCCTTAATTGTTCTTGCTGAGACCTGAAGTGATCAATAGCTTTAAGCAGACATCTACCTCATAAAATGGTATGCCTCACTAGATCCTTGAGAAATATAACTATCCGAGTCGGTAGATCCTCCTGGAACCTAATAAAGCTTTTCATCACCTGAACCATTACAATTGCATCATTGCTTTCTGCTGTACCATCATAAAAGTCAATAGTTTCTTGCATCTGGTTGCCTATATACTAGCCAGGGAAGGGTGGTGAGCAAGTTGTACGCATGGATCTACTATCTACAATCACAACAATGTTCTTGATAACATTCTTTGTGACAGGTGCAAGTTAATATGATCTGATACTAAATGTAGTTTATGGTAGGTGCAATCTAATGTAATTCGGTACTTCTGCTGTTCCTTTGCTCACACGTTTGTACCAAGTATCTGGTGTAATATTTAGCAAGATGTTCTTTACTGATTCTGTATTTGATTTAACTGTTTAAGAATCAGTCATCTGCTTATTTCAATACCTTCCTGTATATGGAAATTTAAAGGTCTGTTTATATATATGGTTCTGCAGACTCGTATGTGGCAGCGGGATTCAAGGGATAGAACAGTATTACAACCAACTCCAGCTGCAGCAATCGATGTCAGTTAATATTTAGCATTTCTCTTAGTGTAGAATTATCTTGCTAAGATCCTTAACTATGTTTTCTTTTATATCTTTGTTCT
The DNA here is from genome assembly GCA_028671895.1 of Oenanthe sinensis. NCBI lineage: Eukaryota > Viridiplantae > Streptophyta > Magnoliopsida > Apiales > Apiaceae > Oenanthe > Oenanthe sinensis. Next base: position 27,162,170 of record CM053814.1, read on the forward strand.
TTGGGGGTTGATATATTGAAAAAGAGAACCAAAATTGGAATTGTTTTGCACAATGTTTTTTGTTTTATTGGCTTCAATATTTCCCATTTATGTTTTATGCAGATGTTGCCATCCGTTGCCTATTCAGATAATCCATCCACAAGCTTCGCTGCGAAGTTTGTTCACACGTCTTTGAACAAAAATCGATGTTCAATCAATCGTGTAGTGGTAAGCTAGATGGAAAATATTCTTATTTCTGTTTCTGATTATTAGCCTTGTGTATCTATCAGTCCTCATGATCAGCCTGCCTTGCTTTGTATACAAATGTATTAGAAGGTGCATCGTACCCTGCTTGTGCATAAAATTCCGGCCTGGTTTGACTAATTTAAAAATGAGATTTACAATTATTCTTTTGATACCAACATATTTAAAATCTTAAATTTTTTAGTAGATAAGATGCATTATGTACTAATTAACCTTTTAGCTATGCTTACATAAATGTAGACTAAGGTCCATTGCAAAAATGGTCAATTTAAGTTATTTAACCATGAGATGCAGTGTTAATTCATGGTTAAATTTTTGATGCGAAAGTTTACTGTATGTTTACTGTGTGAGCTGATGAGTTCCTTATCTCTGAAGGGTTGCTATAAAGTATAAACATCTGAAATCATGATTGCAAAGTCAAATATTAACAGTTAACTCAAAATAAACTCTGTCCAGCTTCATCTTATAAAGCAAAATGTGGTATGCCTGTCAAAGTCAAGATAATTGCCCTCCGGTTGCTAGTCCTTATATATTGCAGTGCTTGTTATCATGCAAAACTGTTAGTAACAGAACATTTTAATTTTTAATAGAGTAAATAGATTTTAAGAAGTTCACTAGAGATGGAATTGAGACTGATAAAATGTAAGTGGGAAATAAGATGGTATCAGTGATATTATTATGCATGAATTATCATATGAAAATCTATGCGTACATTACAAGTCTCACCTAACAGAAAAGGCACTGCTCAGCTGTTGCAGGTCCATTATTATATAGCATAGAGCTAATCACAACATACTAAATGAATTCAGCTGCAATAATTAGCTTTAATGCTAACGACTTAGGCATGTGCTTTTGTAGCACTGCTTATTTGTAATGAATTTTTATATTTAAAACTATAGTTAGTTAAAAGATTGCTGAATGTTTGTCAAAGTGTGTTAAGGATGTTTAATTCATAATTGTTGTAACTTCATTGTTAGACCTTTGGTACTCTATCTGTCTTTTTGGTTGTAGCTTTTATGTTTTTTTTTGTTTTCTGATTATTTGAATATGATTTCTAGGAAATGTTAGTTAACAATATAGATTTCATTAATCTCATTTGTTTATATTTAGCAAAATATGTATCAGAAAGAAAAAGTTATACGATATATAAGAATGATGAATATTGTACTAGTTTCAGTTGGATTATAAAGTAATTTTTTAAAACATTTTAGTTATCTATTAAGATTACTAAATATTATGAATTAAAATCTGTAAACATAATAAGTCTTTGTACTCTAGTATGTCTTGGGATCTGTGACCCGGGCATTTATAGGTGATATGTTAGAGAGTTATCTTGAATTACTGTTATATACATCTTTACTTCTGCCTATATCTCCTGACAATTATCTTTGGTTAAAGTGGACTCCCACCGGAAGACGGCTAATAACAGGCTCTCAAAGTGGAGAGTTCACTCTGTGGAACGGGCAGTCGTTCAATTTTGAAATGATTTTGCAGGTATTAGATTTTTATTCTTCCTAACATTCACTATTAAGAGACTCCAAGTGGATTTATGTTGCTATTTACGCACAGGCTCATGATCAAGCTATCAGGTCTATGGTGTGGAGCTATAATGACAACTGGATGGTCACTGGTGATGATGGAGGCTCAATAAAGTAGATATTTTAATCAAGACATTAAATTGATCATATTATCTTTTACATACATAACTTTTATTTCTGAAAAATCTGACTTGCATTTGTTGGGATTTGGTAGATATTGGCAAAACAACATGAATAATGTGAAGGCTAATAAGTCTGCTCATAAAGAATCTGTACGTGACTTAAGGTAATACTAGTTTGTGTTAAGGTGAATCAGTAATTCCTATGTTTTATCTCTTTGTAAAATCTATTTTCATGAATGTGTTGTAGCACTTGGTTTCCTTGGCCCTCAGCAGTCAGCACCATCTGGTGAAACTGTCTGTGGGTGGGTGGGGGAATAATTTATAATTTTTATTGTAGAATTACATTGGAATAAGAGTTTTTCATACATACATTGGGGTTTAACATTTCCACCTTATTTCAGCTTCTGTAGAACAGATTTGAAGTTCTGTTCTTGCTCTGATGACACTACAGTTAAAGTATGGGATTTCGCTCGATGTCAGGAAGAGCGGTCTTTATCTGGTAATGTGCTCCAAGTCGTCACTCTTTGAACAGTAAAAACAATATTATTCCCTCATCAGAGAATATAATATTTTTTAATGGACTTCTAAAAGGAGCATGTATACATCATTATTTGCAATTACACTTGATACCTCTAAAAATGTGCTGGTTTTTCTCGTCTCTAACACAAATTAAAATAAAAGAAACACACTTAAGCCCATGTGCGTTCCTATTCTCCATTTTCCATTATATTCTCTTTAATGTTTAAATGAGCCCATCGAGACCCCTGAACTGGTGAACATGTAGAGAACTTCCTCTGATAAGAAAATCTTTAGTTTTGTCTATATGGAACCTACTTCTCTAGAGTCTAGACCATATTGAGTTTATTCAAGATATATATAATTTTGAGGATTTTTGAATGTACCATGATTAGTATCCATAAGAATTTAAATTAAGTGAGCTCCTTGTTTTTGGAAAAGTAAATGTCTTTGGATATGTATGGGGAAATATTTTTGAAAAGGATATAAGCTGTCACCTCTTAGTTGCTGTTGGCAACAGTAATTGGTTTCTGTCTGGGTTGCACATATAGTTTGCTGCTAAAAAATTTAATAAAATAGGGTGTGTAGAGGTTTTGGCTCTTTTAGATCTAATAGCAGAAGTCTATAATTCAAACAGGCGGATCCTTGCTGAAATGGTATTAGAGTTTAGAAGACAAGAGTTGTTGGGATTAAATGCAACATTTGAAGCTACTAGAAAACCAATTTTAAAGTCCTTCCTAGAAATTCATATCATCAGGGTCCTCGTTTCTCCTACAAGAAACTGTCCTAGAAGGCAGTCGAAGTATGCAAGCATTGTTATTTCTTATCTGTTTGTATGTGAGTAACAAATATAGTATGATAGCTATCTTCATGTTCCACAAGTAATCTGCCATCCTTTACATTGCTGTTGGTGTGTGTAATGGGGATTACTTATTGGGATTTTTAAAGAATAGTAGTAGAATACACTCATAGTCATTAGTTCATTTGGTCTAGAATATTATCGTATTAAATTTGTACCTTGTATTAATCAACTTGATCTGTGTGTGTCTGTCTACTGTCTATGTATAGCGAGATACAGAGAATTACATTATACTGTGTTGCATTGTAATTAAGAAGGCCTGACACTTTTAGTTGTAATATAAATAATTGAAGCATGTTTACTATGTCTTATGTAGAACTACATTATAATTTGTTTTGAAACTGTTGTAAGTTGTCACTAATTCTCAACTATATTGTCATATTGAATTTTCTCTGACATAACCTAAGGGTCTTTCTTTGTGTGGGTTAAACTCAGGCAGGCCATGGTTGGGATGTGAAGAGTGTTGACTGGCATCCTACCAAGTCTTTACTAGTTTCAGGTTTGTTTGATGGACTTTTTCTTAAATGTCATTTGTCATGGCACTATGGCAGTCCTTGCAGCTTATATGTATTTGTTTTTTATTAGGAGGAAAAGATAACCTTGTGAAACTCTGGGATGCAAAATCAGGAAAAGAGCTAAGCTCATTGTTAGTACTAATATTCTATGTCCATTTTTTTTCAGGTTTTAAAAATAATTTATTATGTTTAAATTTCAGCATCTCAAGAATGATTGATTTTTCTTTTCTCTTTGTTTTTTTTTGCAGCCATGGACACAAAAACACTGTTCTTTGCGTGAAGTGGAATCAAAATGGTAACTGGGTGCTCACTGCTTCTAAGGATCAGATCATCAAGGTGAGAGTTTTTTTTTCTTTCTCTTTCCTAGTTATTGTTTAAGTTGGAATTCTGTTTAAGCATCTCATCTAACATTTAAGTTTAAATAAATACATTTTTCAGCTTTATGACATACGGGCTATGAAAGAACTCGAGTCTTTCCGTGGCCATCAAAAGGATGTTACTGGTTAGTGCAGCTTTCTTTAATTTATGGGTGATGAGGCATAATGTGTAAAAACTAGATCAACTATAATTCAAAGTTTGTGAAAATGTAATAGTTGTACTTGGTATAGTATCTGTACACAGCCTTTTGAAATCTGCCTACCTACCTGGCTTTAAATTCCTTTCTTGGTTGATGTTAGTAGTATGGTTTGTTTATATATCATGTTATTACACATACTCAGCATTAACACAACACACATAGACAAACATAAACAATTCTTGATAACGGAGCAGCATATGAAGAAAAATGGAGAAGTTAGTGCAATGGTTGGAGGAGTTTAAAAATGGGGTCGTCCGCTACATTTTTCCTTGAAACAGGTGAAATCAGGGTCGTCCACTATATTTTTCCTTAAAATAGGTGAAATAGGGCCTGACTTTAATGAGGTCTGCCTTACCGGAGCCTTAGCTGGTGAGGCACATGCCTGTTCTAAGTTTTTTTGTGCAGGCGAGGTGAGGTTAGTGCGCTTCGCTGTGCCTCTGGCCTTGTTGGGCTAATTACAACGCTGCTCTCATTCTCATGATCCTCCAATTTGCAGTAGCAAAGGAAAGTAATAGGGTGATATGGAAAGTTAAAAACTTTCCTGAGTGTCATATCCAACTCGAAGGTATCTTAGAATCATGACCCAATTATCACTGCCCAGAATACGTCCACTTTTCCAGATCCATCTCTTGAAATAAAATATTTAACAGACTACTTTTGCCCAATATTAATTTCAGTGTAGCCTCCACTGTTATCAAGTCGACGACTAGTCGGCCAGTCGACATACTGAAGAAATTCGTTGCCCGACTTGTTCACTTTGGCGACCATGGGTAACCTGGAACCCGACCCGAAATCTGGCCCAAAACCAGCCCAATACCGACCCAAACCCTAAAAAAGAGGGTTTACTAGTTAAAAAAACCTACCATTCTATAAATTAAAACGAAAAAAGCCATGGGACGAAAGAGAGGCGATTCTGACTCTCCTCTGACGCTTAGTTATTCCGGTGAAAGAATGCCGGGAACGGTAGCTGAAGAACGACGACTATATATATATATGTCGTTTGTGTATCTGTGTTTATATATATGTGCACCGGGTCTTCATCTTCCTTTCTCTCTCGTCATCTCCAATTTCTTCCTTCATCTCTCTCGTATTCTACTGTGACGTGTGTGTATCTGTGTCTATATATATGTGTGTGGACCGGGTGTTTTTATGTTTCTTCTGTAGATCTGTTATTATATATACAAAAATACACATTTTTTTGTTTCTTTTATTTAGTTTTAGTTTAATTCTTTTATTACTTTATTATATATATATGTATGTAATAAGTGAATTAATTTTTACTTTTTAAAAATTAATATTTTTATGTTATTATATATATACAAAAAAACATTTTTTTATTTCTTTTAATTAATTTTAATTTTATTCTATTAAGTTTTAATTTTAAATTTCTGTTTCTTTTTCAAACATTCTTTGAAGTTTTAATTTTATATTTGTTAACATTTAAAGCTTTAGTTTGTTATACTAGTTTGTTGAACTACATTGACATTTAACAAATTTTAGTCATTAATTATGTTTTTATTTACTTAAACATGCTTGACTTTTGATATTTGAACTTATTATCAATTACTTTGATTTAAACTAAGAAATTTTTGTGTTTATATGTATATTATATATTTGAACTTATTATCAATTACTTTGATTTAAACTAAGAAATTTTTGTGTTTATATGTATATTATATATATATATATTAAATTTAGTAAATATATATATTTGACCGACTTGTCAACCTTTTACAACTAGTCGGGCGACTTGTCGACTAGTCGATTCCAAGGTACCCATGCGCCAAGGCTCAACTTACCGACTTAATAACCTTGGTAGCCTCCAATCTTTCAGAAATATACAAACCAGCCTCTTAACTTTATGGAATATACGTAACTGTTGCAGTAGAGTCTGAAATACAAGAATCCCAACACTTTCGTAAATGTTGTGTTAACCTACCGTTGTAGTACCATTTTTACCTGATGTCATACTCGTACAAGAGAGATGCCAGGAAATTCCAGGAGAGATATTGAGCTCTGACTAATGGCATGACTGATGCGGAGAGATTTTGTGACGTTTTACTATAGAAGCACTCACATAATTAAATTATATTCACTTCATCCTCCGTGGTATATACTTGTACATATAATGGAAAAACATTGCACTAATAAAATTTTGACTACTCTGCCTGGCTAGCAGACTTCGGTTTAGTTTATGTAAAGATTCTAAACTGCAAATTTCAAAGCTAGACGAATAAGTTGCCTAATTGAAAGCCATGTCTACTAGCCAACTCGAGGCTGCAAGGTAAGGCCTAAGGCCAACATTGGTTTTATCCAGCCCTATGTGTGGACTAGTAGAGCACATATGCATTTTATGATATTCGAATACTGCAGAAACCTGAAAAGTGATCATTGGTTATAGGAGCAAATGTATGACTTTGATGGTATGCTGGTCGTCGTGTCGTTACTGTAATGTGTTATTATATGATGTTCACGATTGTCATCAATGTTTACACTAACTAGCTTGATCGCTATTTCTTTCATGCATGCTAATTTATATGTTGCTGAATTTTCGGAATACTTACTTTGTATTAACTTCTTTAATGTGCCAGCATTGGCATGGCATCCATTCCATGAAGAATATTTTGTTAGTGGGAGTTTTGACGGATCAATTTTTCATTGGCTAGTCGGGTACAATACTCGCACCAACTTTTTTTTTCTTCCTAGGTCTTTTTTTCTGCTACTTGAATCATAATATTCTATGTATATTGCTCATTTTTCGGTGTTGGTGTATTTAACAGGGATGGAAATCGGGTCGGATCGGGTTTGCAAAATCCAAATCCAAACCCGAACCCGAAAAAAACCAAAATTTAAAACCCGAATCCGATCCGACAGATTTCGGATTTACCCGAAACCCGAAATTCAAACCCGAAAACCCGAAAATTTAAACCCGAAACCCGAAATTCAAACCCGAAAATCCAAAAACCCGAACCCGAAATCGAAATCCGAAAATTAAGTAAAAAATATTTTTTTACTAAATAATGTATAATATATATATATATATATAATATTACATAAATTTATATTATATTATATATATACTTATAAAATAATATATATATATTTATAAACAATTCATATATTATATATATTATAATAATATATATTATTTATATTATTAATATATATTATTAATATATATTATTTATATTATAAAATAATATATATATATATATATAGTATATTATTCGAGTTTTTTCGGGTTCGGATCGGATTTTGGATATCGGATAAGATTTCGGATCGGTATACCTCAAATCCAAATCCAAAAATTTTCGGGTCTAAAAATTAAATCCAAAACATCGGGTTCGGTAAATCCAAAATTTCGGGTTTCAGATCGGGTATCTGTCGGATCGGATTCTTTTGCCATCCCTAGTATTTAAGGTGTTGAAAACATTATTGACTACGTTTAAGTTCTCATAGTTTTTGTTGTTTACCAGTCACGTCAGTTGGTTTATGGTAATCAATATAGTCTGTATGATATTTCCAGTTTTATTTGAAATATGTAGTAATAAAGAGTAGAATGGTCATAAAGTAGGCTAGTAATATATTACCATTATACTTGGTGACTATGTCATGAGATTAAAAGGAGTCCAGTCTTTTTGTTAAAGCTGGTTTAGCTTTGGATAAAAATATAATAGATCTGGAGCAGATGTCAAAAATATACAGCAGGATATGGCCCTTAATTGACTCCTATAAAAAGAATTTGCAGTTGATGCGCGGATATAATGTATGGACCCTTGAATCTCTTTTAATGGCTGTTGAGAGTATGCGAATCCTCTCGGAGATTTTAAAAAGAAATCGTTGAGTTTTATAGTAGATGGTGCAAATGCTTGCACCTACTTTTCTCACAAGTACTTTATTTCTGACCATATTCCTAGGATCACTTTCTTATGCTATCTGGCCGTATTCTTGTTTGTAGGATCACCTTTTTATATGCTGGACTTGGTTTATGTGATTCTATCACTTTCTGACCCTTATGTTTTGGATTACTTTCGGAAATGCTTGACTTGAGTATTTGGTTTATGATTTTCAAATGCTATGTCTGTTCCTAGGATCACTTTTTAATATATGTTTTACTTGTATATCTTTCTGGCCCTCTTCTAGTCTTGTTTCTAGGGTTAGTTTTTTATATATGCTTTGCTTGCCTATCTGTCAGAGCCTCTTGTTCCTAGTATTGCTTGCTTATCAGCTTGAGTTTTTTCTTATATTTTTCTCTTTAGTGCCTACTTCTTGGTTCTAAGATCACTCTTTTATATGAATTATACTGTAATTATTATAGCCGCAAGTATTTTGACTGTATGTTGGTAGATTTGATTTTAATAGATTAGTGTTAATTTTAACTGATTCTTATTCTCTACAAGTGGTGACTGAATTTTTTTCCCCAAAAGATTTGTATGAATTGGTTAACAACTCGAACCAAATATAAGATTATATATATATTTTTTACTTCTAACCATAGATTTCTTAGTTATATAAATTGATTTTTCGTATTAAATATGATAATCTATTAAAAAAAGAAATATAAGATGGTATCAAGTTGACATGCGCTATTACCTTTTACAATAGATTTTCTTAGCCCCTGCTCTTCCAGGACACATTGTAGTCCTGTATAATTAGCTGAGTCTCTCCTAGCTATCTGTTTACATGAATCCTGTAGAAACATCTATGACCTTGTCCCCCTGATAGTTCTGGATTTGATTAAATTTTTAATTCAGCTATTATAATATCTGGCTCCAAGTGTAGGTCAGTCACTCCTTACATTGAAAATTTGATGCAGGCACGATACTCCTCAGGTTGAAATTTTCAATGCACATGATAATAGTGTTTGGGACCTTGCATGGCATCCTATTGGATATATATTATGCAGGTATAGTAATAGTTTCTTCTTTTTATGCATTGTCAGATACCTTTCTCTTTTTGGAGAGAGATATTTGTGGCTTATTTATGTTAAATTTGATTCATCTGCAAGTGTTCATTGTCATGGGGAAATTTTTGAATCAGAAAATACTAATACACATATTTGTATGGCAGATTATTTTAGATAATCTTTAAAAAGAAGTTAGGTATAGATGGTGCAAGCTGTGTTAGGGAAGATAATCCAAAAGCTTAGAATTTAATTGTCTAATAAGTTTTAGTAGGACAACTCCTATTATATCTCGGTTCTGTAGTTATTTGATATTTTAAGGTAACTCTCAAATACTCAGTCAATAAAAACTACCAATAACTGCAGTCACCTGCACTTCACACAGGACAAACTCTAGCTTTTAATTTTCATTTTCCCAAAGAACGTTTAGAAAATTTTCATTTTGGTTTTAAAAGGGTTACACAAAAGGTATACCCAGTAAAACTCACAATTAACCCAATTTTAAAGATGGGCAAGTAAGAATGTGGTCTTCATCACTTGATAATATCAAGATTGTAGTATGCGAAGATATAACTTTCTTTCTCATGAAGAGACCTCAGGTGTAATATAGTTTTATTTCATAATTAACATTAATGGAAACAAGTAATCTACATTTAACTTACTCTGCCTTTTTGGTATCATTGTGATATATATATTTATGTTCATATATAAATACATTTTGCAGCGGTAGCAATGATCACACAACGAAGTTCTGGTGTAGAAATAGGCCTGGGGATCCTGCTCGAGACAAATTTAACATGGGGCAACACCAAGGTACAATGCACATGCCTACATAATGTACTTTAATACTGGTAGAGATTTAGATTGAACTCAGTTTATATATCTTTGTTAGTACAGGTGGTTTATTAAATGTTTTGATCTTTACAGGTTATGGGGAGCATAATTCTGCACTTGCCAATCGCATGGCTGGTAATTTCCCTGGATCTGAGCCGCCCACAGCTCCGGGATCATTTGGTGGTGGATTGACCCGGAATGAGGGAACTATTCCAGGAATTGGAATTGCAATGCCTCTATCCATACCATCACTTGATTCATCAGCTCAAGGAGAGCAGAAGCCACCTATATCAGCTTCAATCCCATCAGGAGCTCCTCCTCTCCCACCTGGTCCCCATCCATCTCTTTGCAGCCAATCAACAACAGTCTTATCAGCAAAATGCTCAACTGCTCCAACATCACCAGTTGCACCAACAGCAAATGACGTCTTTACCTCTTGCCCCTCCTAACATGCCACAGCTACAACATCCATCCCATTTACCTATGTTACAACATCCTCAATTACCTCGCCCTCCATCTCAGCTACCTTCCCATAATATGCCATCAATGCCTATGCGTCCAATGGTACTTGGTCACATTCCTTCAGCTCTTCTATCGTAACCTGCTGCTATTTTTCTGTTTACTGAATTGTTTTATCTTAGGAAAATCAGGAAGGGTTAATTATTATATATTTATGATGACATGTCGTGGTGCGGGTATAATAATATATCTATCGTTTATTGTCTGTTAAATTATAATGTAATATGATCATCTTCATCATCATTATTATCAATCTAAACCAGGGTTCTGAACTTCTGCATATGCTGTTTGTATAGTTGTAAACTTACGGTGGGGGATTAGCAGTGCCTTCTATGCTGTTGATATAGTAGGAAAACTGTTTGGATTGACATTTGTTATTATTCCAGGGAATGCAAAATACAATGAATCAGATGGGTCCTCCAATGCCGCAGAACCATTATATGAACATGAATCATTTGCATTCTGGATCACCTGGAGGTCCACCTCCCGGAGGAATCCCCAACGGGATGCAAAATATGCAGGGCTCTTCAAATGCAAGTGGTAACCAAATGTATCCACAAGGAGGTTCATTTAATCGGCCTCAAGCTCCACAGATGCCACCTATGCCAGGGCTTAACCCATTACAGGTTTTTTGTTGTTAAAGTCTACTCAACAGTGCTAGTGCATGTTCAATACTACATATTATAGTGATATTACAGTTGATGCCCTCGATTATCTGTGAAGTTAATTTCTACTGCAATTCTGGTTTTAACTCTTTGTGCTTATTCTTTCCTAGGTTTCCTTGTGTTGATAAGTACATACATAGTACTTATCAAGAGTTTACACATTATTGAAATTGTGGCCTTTAGTTATAGATACGAGTCTAGAAGTGTAGTAAGCCTTATCAAATCTTCAACATGATAGAAATAAACACCTAATTTCATGAGTAGTAGAATTGGAGATAGAGAAATCGAGATTCATGGAGAAATCAATGAGATGGGGATGTAGGGTAGATTAAATATAAAACCAATCACATTAATAATTGTTTTGATAACTATTTGTCCGTTAAAAGTTTTCTTATTGCCTTTTGGTTTTTTATGTAGTCTGGGAATCAAAATATTAACGCGATGGGAGCATTGCCACCGAATTTTGGCATGGCTTCTGGAATGCATCCTCCACTGCCTCCTGGTCCTCCCCCACATGGCCAACAACCTCAGTAGACAGTTGCTTTTATGAAAGTCCTGTAATATTAGAAAGGCTTGTTTCCTGGGATTGATGGAAAATTGGTTGAGCTGCTACTGGGTCATTCCTTGTGCAAGTGATTTTAGAAATCTGCTACTTGTTCATTCGTTACTTGTGAAAGTGATTTTAGAAATTTAGTTGTATATTTTTGTTGTACAAAACTATGTTTCACACGAACTTTCATTTGCCTTGAGCTTTTATGATTGAAATTCATGTAGGGTGAATTGACTTCATTCAACTCAGTAGTTGGTTAAATTTTAGTACCCTTTAAACCTGATTAAGTTTTAATATTGCAAGATTTATTTAAAAAAAATAGCCGGTTGGTATTATTAAATTACGACACTCATTGTTGACTTAACGGGTCGGCTTTAAAGTTTGGTAGTTAATAAATATTCTGAATCTGTTATGTTGACTACAAAACATTGCTTTAAATATTCTGAATGTTTGCCGTCCTTGCAGGATTTTTTGTGTCTGATTTTACATTATGCCGTGTTCAATTTCTTGCCTTCTGATTTTACATTATGCTGAGTTCAAGTTTATTGTTTTATTTTCTTTAAAAAGAAAATTTGATGTGTTATTATCATGTATTGATATTTTGAGCTCTTGTTTTTTTGGTGAAAAATATTATCTGCTAATTGTTCCAGGGTTTGGTACATTTTTAGCACAATATTAGAACATGGTAATACATGTATACCTAAAAGTTATGTAACATAGTACTCTAGAATTACCAGATTAAATATAAACTGCTGAGATTTAAAAAGAAATTGCGACGGGTCAAACTTAATAATGGTTAGTTAAAAAAAAGAATAAATTATTAATGTTATATATATTGATTGTCAAAACCGCCTTTAAAATTTAATATTATATATGACTTCCTGGAAAGCAACAAAGGCGGTCATATCATCCTATAAATAGACCCTTGTACATAGACATGTAGAAAGTAATTATCATTACAAGGATATTATCTATTGCTATAAAGATGGATTTGTCATCAATTATTACTATAAAGAGAGTCATGCCATCAATTATTATTCAAAAGTTTAATGGACGGTTAAACTTTTGTACTAAACTATTTCAAAAATTCAATGATCGGTTATGCCATCGTAAATTTTGTAATAAATTATATTATATATATTATTATATATGTTTTGTTAATTGTTTAAATATTAATGTGTTATATTATATCATGTTTTAAATATTTATTTGAATGACAAACCTTGCAAAATTTGAGTTTGGTGCACTTGACGTTTCTGAGAATAATTATTTGTCATGGTTGCTTGATGTAAAATTACATCTTAGTCCAAACGGGTTAAAAGATACTATTGAGCCTGAAAACCCCCCAACTATCGAACAAAATGCAAAAGTTATTATATTTCTTAGGCATAGTATTCACGAAGTTTTAAAATCAAAATATTTAATAATTAAAAATCCGCTCACTCTTTGGAATAATCTCAAAGATAGATTTGATTATCAAAAAGTTGTTTATTTAACAAAATTACTGATGCTGAGATGATTGAAAAGACTCTCTCGTCCTCTCACCACAACACTATGATACTATTGTAGCAGTATATAGAACACAATTTTCAGAAATATAGTGAATTGGTAGCTCTCTTTCAGATGAAAAAGAATTATGAGTTGCTAAAAAATCATCAAACATGTCCTATAGGCTCTGCCCAGTTACCTGAAGTACATAACACGTCATTTCAGAAGAATGAACTTGGGAAAGGGCATAAAGGATGACGATGTTATGGACGAAACCGTGGAGGAGGAAGTTTCCGTGATCGGTATCGAAATCAATATAATTTTGGTCACTTGAAGTGGCAGTGTGATGGTTACAACTACTCTGGCAATTTGAAGTGACAACCTGAAATGCCAAATAAAAAGAATGTATCATAAGAAGGAGATGCTAGAGATGTTTGTCATAGATGTGGGGCTGAAGGACATTGGGTTCTTACTTGTCAAATGCCAAAACATCTTGTTGACTTGTATCAATCATCTAAAAGCCTAAAGGAAAAATGGTGGAGATCAACTTTGCTAATTATTGAAGGGTTTCGAGGCACAAACGCAGCGGAATAAACGTGAAAATAAATACAAAAACGAAACTCAAATGCAGGATCCATGCGAAACATGATATTTAATTCGGAGATTAGTTGTTTACCTTAAACGAAGCTTTAATAATGGATGGATAATAGAGGTCCAAGCTTGAATCACCATATATCCATGAGAGAAGAAGATCACAAAACCTTCGATCACCACGTATCCCGTATATACGATTTACGTCTCTATCGGTATCCACACGAACGCTTTGTATCAACACTAAGGAGGGAGATACTACCCACCAAGAACATATTTCTCTCTATCTCTCTCTTTCTCTCAAACGGCTAGGGATTTTCACAAAAATGTGTGTATCTATATTAAATCAGTCCATAAAGAGATTATATAGAGAGATGAATAAGTTTTCTAATTATAATATAATTATAAATAATACTAATCCAAAATTCCAAATAATTTAATTAAGTCTCACTTAATTAATTAATTACTAATTTTGAAATTAATTTAAGTAATTCATTTATTCTATTTATATAATTAATTAAGTTGTACTTAATTAATATCATAAATAAAATAAATTACTTATTTAATTTAAATTCATAATTTAAATTATTTCTCCTTCAAGCATTCTTTGTGTGTGACCCTATAGGTTATTATTATGTTGGCAATTATTTTAATATTTAATTAAAATTGTAAACAATGAACGACATCTAGTAATACATCATTGCTACCCAAGTAATAATAATAAAATCAGTGATTTGATTAACCCTTTCGTGAATAATGTTCCATGTAATATAATCTATTTAATCTTGATATTATAGATTAAACTCAAGGCATGTTTCGTGTCATCCTCTTCATAATTTAATCTTTATTTTCTTGATCGATGAGTAGACTATTAAAATCAAATCAACATTTGAGCACGACCGTGTATTTCATAGTCTCACTCAAACAAGAGGCCAATAATATCATACCTAAAATTAGGAGGATTAAATCCCATTTAGATCTGTTAGGAATTTAGAGACCCAGAAGTTACAGGGGGGGGGTGAATGTATACTTCAAAATTTTGGTCGAAGCTTGAAGAACTGATGGAATTACGATAGTGTTTATCAAGACATATAACAGTAAATAATATAGACACAGATGTAACTTTCAATCTAATTTGTATTAGAATGAACTTTGCTACAATCTGAAATTCAGTTTGAATTTCAGCTTCTTGTTCTGGGATTCTTACAATTGTAAAAATGCTCAAGACACTATCAAATGTGGTTGTACATAAAGTATATAGACAACATGTCCTGTGCACATACTCACATGAGACAGTTTTAGCTAAAACTAGAAATAGACAAAGACTGCTTTACATTTGACTAATGACTATTTCTAGCTAACACTGCTGTGACAGTCTGCTCCATCCTGCCTTATCTCTTCTGTCACTTTTCTTGACTTATCTTCCCAGCTGCATTGTAGACTTGTCTCTATCTGTGCAGGTTTAACTTATCCTGCATAAACAGAGCTGCAACATTATCTGTCTTGTTCTGCAATTCTTCCTTGAAACTAGCTTCTTTTGCAGTCGAGTACTCTTCTTGAAATTGATTCGATAAGTCAAGGAGATTGACTTCTCGAACAGCTGTGACTTCTCGATTGGTCCTGAATACTTGATTTCTCGAATGACTAGACTTCTCGATCGCATACTCAGCTTGATAACTTCTCGATCAGACTAGACTTCTCGAATACATGCTTGATATTGACTTCTCGAATGACTCAGCCTTATTACTTCTCGAATGCTTCATTTGCTAGCTTCTCGAATTGTTTGTTTTCACTTCTCGATTGACTCATAATTTACACTTCTCGATTGGCTTCAATACTTGACTTGTCGAATGACTGACTTCTCGATCGAGTACTGAGCAGATAAAAGTTTTGAGACTTCTCGAAATGTTTCCATAGTTCTGACTTCTCGAATAGATGACTTCTCGACCAAGTAATTTGCCTTAGTAGAATTCTCAGATAACTTGTCTTATTTCTTCACAGTCTTCTTTGTCTGGTTGCATGATTCAACTTAAATCTTCTAACTGACTTTATTTACAATTTGAAGGTAAACAGAGAAAACTTCTATTTGCAAATTACACATGAATAACTAAGTCACTAGTCTATTACAGAAGTACAAACTGAGTTACAGCAAGACAGATAATTAAATGGGCTAGGCTTGATTTAAGTCCAACAAGATCATTCATATTTCTCACACGATTCATAATATACCCAATGTCCACTTTTATCATCACCCGGTCAAAGATAACCTTTAATGTAATCAAAGTATATTAATTCTCGTATAGAAATATAATGATTTTAAGTCAAATGATCATTACACCATTGTCACATTGAGAATTACTTATGATACTTATTAACATGTAGAATCTCACGACAGGTCATTCTAGTGCCATGCATTGAGACATGTACTTATGTTCTTGACTTTAGTATCACAATACCTATGACCAATGAGATGTGGTCATCTGTCAACAAACATACTAGTCTTCGTGCATTATTATTGTCCTTGAATAATAATACTCGACTAGAGAATTTTCGGAATAAGATATTATTCATATAATCTCATTTTTAAGTCACATACTTAAAGATATATAATACGTATCAAAATTCCAAGGACATTTATTATGCTTTCAATTTAGTACACAGTAAATCAAATATAATAAATAAATAATAATCAATAAAACATAATCCTTAATAATAAAATATTTTCCTTAAAATATAAAAATAATTATCTTTAGGGCATAATTACTAACAATCTCTCACTTGCACTAGAGCCAATTACCCAAGTATCCAATACTCATGGAGCTAGTGTGACTTTTGTGCTTCTGCTACGATAAATCCTTAGTCAGTGGGTCTGCAATATTATTATTAGTATGCACTTTACATATATGTATATGTTAGGAATTATGAGTTTTGATGATAACAAATTACTTAGAATTTCAATAGGGATTTAAAATTCATTGTAACTGGTCGATGGATATGTGACTTATAAATACCCATTGACTAGGAAACCAATTATCAGTTGAAGCTTGTTTATCAACTGATAAACTGGATTATAACATTTGATTCATGTTTCATTATCAATTGATTGTATTGCCTCAATGGATGCTATGAAGTAGTCTATTGATGTTATTGACTTCAATTTATAGCTTCTCAACTGATGTGAAGAATGGCTGATCAATTGTAAATATTCTAAGTCAGAATTCTCACAAGTGAAGTGATCAACTGATATTGGAGTCGATGGATGAAGACACTACTCAACGGATAAAATCTATCAACTGATACAAGTCATCAACTGATAAAGGCAATCAACGGATAAGGGATCATCAATGGATAGGGAGTCGATGGATAACTCAAATAGCCATCGATTCAATAACTGATCAATGGATATCTTATCCATCGATGGATGGGCAAAGGAGAATCAACTGATATGCTTAACAACATTTATCAGTTGATTAAGGTTTCCCAATTTAGTTAAAGACAAGGAGAAAGGAAACTGTGCAGAAACTGAATCATTGGAAGACAATCCTGTCAGGACTGTGAAGACTTTCAAGGCAACACAGTCTTCAAGGAATGCATCAAGACAAAGATACTTTCAGGACTAGACAGGTCCAAAGAAGACTGTTCAAGTAACTAATTTCTATTTTCATGTAAACATTATAAGTTGTAATTTTATAATGTTATCTATCGATAGGAATTAGAAGTGAAGAAAACCACTATATAGTGGTTAGTAGTTCATTGTAGCAAAGTGTGTAGAAAGAAGAAACACAGTGAAAAGATTGTAAGCTCTACTATGCAGAAACACTTTGTAAACAGCTTGATATTTTTACCCAGATTAATTGAAAGCAAAAACATACTAGTGGAAAACCAATCCACTAGTAATTTTTAATATTGTTTGTTCTGTTTTCAATACTTTAATTTCTACATTCTTAGTTCAATCAATTATATATATATATACACTCAAACACTATAGTTGAACAAACTTAAATCCGCAAGAATTTAAATAATTCTTAAGTTTGTATTCAACCCCCCCTTCTCCAAACTTAGTGTACTTAAGGGCAAATAACAATTGGTATCAAAGCCTGCTTTCAACATACAAAAAATTAAGATCTAAAAGTACATCAAGTATGGGTCAAAAAGACACAGGAGTAAAGATTCCAGTTCTGGAGAAAGATGAGTATTTTCCCTGGAAAGTGAAAATGCACTTGCATCTGCTGTCCATTGATCTTTCTTATGTTCATTGCATAGAGAAGGGTCCACATGTGCCTATGAAGATAGTTACAAGTGTAAATGCAGATGGTACTCAGGCACCAGACAAACTCATTCCAAAACCTATAAGTGAATACATAGATGAGGATGAGAAGGAAGTACATAAGGATAAAAAGGCTATAAATATTTTATTCAATGGTCTTGACAATGATATATTCGACAATGTTATCAACTATACAACATCCAAGGAAGTCTGGGACACTCTTCAACCTCTATGTGAAGGCACTGAACAAGTTAGAAAGAACAAGATGCAACTCTTGATTCAAAAATATGAAGCCTTTCACTTTAAGAGTGGTGAAGCAATCAATGACACATATAGCAGGTTTCAAAAGCTGTTGAATGAGCTAAAGCTATATGGAAGAGTGTATGCTGTTGAAGATACCAACCTCAAGTTCTTGAGGTCCTTACCCAAGGAATGGAAACCAATGACTGTTTCTATAAGACAATCTCCTGACTTTAAAGAATATACTCTTGACAAGCTGTATGGCATCTTGAAAACCTATGAGTTGGAACTACAGCAAGATGAAGAAATTGAGAAAAGTTAGAAGAGAGAAAAGTCCATTGCTTTGGTGGTCAAGGATAAGCAAGTTGCAGAATCAGGTGAAGATGTTGCTGTCAAAGAAGGGAAGAAAGAAGGTAATTGCAATTGGGCAAGTGGTGTTAGACATGATGAATCTTCAACTGGGAAAGGAAAAGAAACAGTTGAGGATGATGAGTCATACACTAAGGATGAAATGGACGAAATAGATGAGCATTTGGCTTTTCTATCTAGAAAATTTTCAAAACTTAAATTCAAGAGGAATCCAATGCAAAGGCCTGGATCTCACTTCAAGAGAGACAATCAACAATGCAAAAATCTTGTTGACAGGACTCAATTCAAATGTTTCAACTGTGGATTGGCTGGTCATTTTTCTAATGAATGCAGAAAGCCAAAAATGGAAAAGAAGTCAAAGTCTAGTGATGGTATTGACTATAAGAAGAAGTATTTTGACTTGCTTAGACAAAGAGAGAAGGCTTTTGTGACAGTGGAAAAAGACTGGGCTGCTGAGGAAGATTCTGAAGAAGAAAAATACATCAACCTTGCACTAATGGCCAACCATGATGATCAGGAAGCTAGTTCTTTTAGCAATCAGGTAATTTCCACAAACCTATCTGAGTTATCCAAAGATGAATGCAATATTACCATCACTGAAATGTCAAATGAATTGTATAATTTGCATGTCACTCTTAAGTCCTTAAACAAAGAGAACACTAGGCTCAAAATCACCTTAGAGACTCTCACTGAAAGAAACAACTATCTAGAGAGTGAGCTAGTGCAAATGGATAGACTCAAGGTAGAAAACAAAAATGCTAGAAAAGAACTAGTTGAGTGTAAAAAGGACATAGAGAATTTGAAGGAAAAATTAGAAGAAGAACTAAGAACCATTGACCGGTGGAACAGGTCTAGTAAAGCCAGTAAGAAGATGAATGACATTCATGGAATAAACTCTTTCACCATGTTGTCTGAAACTCTTGAGAGAATAGCCATTGATGAAAATCAATCCTTGGAAAAGAAGCAATCGATTGCTAATTCTGAATCAACTGATAAGAATTATCTATCGATTGATAATGTCAATTCAACGGATAATCATCCATCGATTGATAACATTATTCCAACGGATAATTATCCATCGATTGAGGAATCATCAACTGCTAAGAAGTGTGTTTTAAAAACCAAGCTTAACAAACCTGTTAAATTTGTCAAAGAAAGTAGCTCCTCTAAATCTGAAGTCAAAGGTGAAAAGGCTAATATAGGATTCTTATCTAAAGAACAATTGAAAGAAAAATTAGAAAAGATAGAACCTAATATTAAGTCAAATGAGAAGTATAAGAAAAACAGAAATGGTAAAGTAGGCATAAACAAGCACAATAGCTACACACCTGACAAGTATGCTCCTAGGAAGATATGTTCTAAGTGTGGTAGCAAAAATCACTTATCTGTGCAATGCAAGATCAATATGCCTGCAGCCACCAATGTGCCTGGTATACCTAACATGCATTCTAATTCTGTTTTTCCTCATTTAGTTGATTCTCATGCTATTCATGCTCAATATACATCAATGCCTTATGTGTTTAATCCATATCTTGCATTTTCCAACATGAATATGCCTGCTATGCCATGGAATATACTTAACAATTTTCATGCTCCAAATTTCTCCAATTTTGCAAGCATGAATATTCCAAATATTAGCACTGAGAGTTCTGAGGTAAGGAAACCAACACCTAAGGTTGAAATGGAAATAAAACCATATAAACCAAAGGTACAAAAATTGGAAACCAAGCCAAAGATAGAAACTAATAAGAAAGGACCCAAGGCAACTTGGGTACCAAAATCAACTTGATTGTTTTTGACTGTGTGCAGGGAAAAAGAAGAAATCTTTGGTACTTGGACAGTGGGTGTTCAAGAACATGACTGGAGATAAATCCATGCTCACAAAGTTTGAGGAGAAAGCTGGCCCTGGAGTAACTTTTGGAGATGACAGCAAAGGGTACACCATGAGATATGGCCTGATTTCAAAAGAGAATGTCATCATTGAACCTGTTACATTAGTTGATGGCTTAAGACATAATTTGTTAAGCATAGGTCAACTATGTGACAATGGAAATAAAGTTTGTTTCACAACTGAAGCATGCATAATTTCCAACAAGGTAGATGGAAGCCTGGTTATGACTGGGAATAGAAAAGGAAATGTGTACATAGCTGACATCAATTCAACAAATGCAGATTCAATGACTTGTCTTCTCTCTAAGGCAAGTACAAATGAAAGTTGGCTATGGCATAGGAAATTAGCTCATTTAAATTTCAAGGCCATGAATCAGTTGCTCAAGAAAAATCAAGTGAGAGGCTTATCACAAATGGAATTTGTCAAGGATGGACTTTGTGATGCCTGTCAGAAAGGGAAACAAAAGAAGGCATCATTCAAGTCAAAACTGGAATCATCAATTGAGAAGCCACTTGAGTTATTACACATGAATTTGTTTGGTCTTGTAAATATCATGTCCATTTCACAGAAGAAATACGCTCTAGTCATTGTGAATGACTTTTCAAGGTTCTCATTGACTTATTTTCTGCATTCAAAGGATGAAGCTAGTCATCTCATCATCAAGCACATAAGAGAAGTTGAGAAAAGTCTTGGATTGAATGTAAAGAAAATAAGAAGTGACAATGGAACAGAATTTAAAAATTCCACAATGAAGGAGTTCTGTGAATCTAAACGAATCATACACACCTTCTCTGCACCAAGAACACCTCAACAAAATGGGTTAGTTGAAAAGAAGAACAAGACATTGATTGAAGCAGCTAGAACTATGTTGGAAGATGCTAAATTACCAACATACTTCTGGGCTGAGGCCATTAACACAACATGTTACACTCAAAACATCTCCATAGTAAATCAAGCTCAAGGAAAGACCCCTTATCAATTGATCAAGAAAGACAAAAAGCCAAAGGTGGGATTTCTTCATGTCTTTGGTTGCAAATGCTATGTGCTAAGAAATCAAGGTGAAAACCTAGGAAAATTTGAAGCCAAGGCTGATGAAGCCATATTTGTTGGGTATGCACTATCAAGCATAACCTATAGAGTCTATAATCTTAGACTACACATTGTTATGGAATATGTACATGTAGTTTTTGATGATAAGAAGATTCAAGGGCTGTTTGATGAAGGAAATCATGACACACTGCATTTTGAGAATGAATCAAATGATGTAGATAATGATGAAGAAGCAGAAATTTTAAAATCACAAGTACTCAGAAACCCAATATCAGTTGATGTCTCTGCATCAATGGATAATTTATCAGTTGACAGAATTTCATCAACTGATAATGCATCAATTGATAATCCTTCAATGAATAATCAACACTCTACATCTAGGGTATCCAATTCAGGGGGAGGGTTTCAGAATCAGTCCACAAATTCAAATCAATTTGAGTACAATACTAATGATAATGAAGCTTCATCATCAAGACAAAATTTGCCTCCTCAAAGAAAATGGACAAAAAGCCATCCATTTGAACTAATCATTGGAAATGCAGAAGATGGTGTCAAGACAAGGAGTGCTACTCAAAATGAGTGTCTGTATAGCAGCTTCCTATCTCAAGAAGAACCTAAAAGAGTTGAAGATGCTCTCTTGGATCCTGATTGAGTTTTAGCTATGCAAGAAGTGTTAGTGTAGGTGCCCTAGAGGCAATACAATGTTTCTTTTAAATAAACCTTTATGTCATATGATTATTCAATAAACGTATTTATTATGACTTTAATTACTGCGATATATTTGTTAGCATAATAAATGTCCTTAGAATCATGATACACGTTATATAGTTTAAGTACATGACTTGAATTTGAGATTATATAATATATCATATTCTTAAATGTCCCTAGTCGAGTATTATTATTATAGGACAATAATAATACATAAATAGACTAGTATGTTGTTTGACAGATAACCATATCTCATTGGTTATAAGTATGGGGATACTAAAGTCAATGCATAGGTACATGTAGGAGTACATGGTACTGGACAGACCCACAGTGAGATTCTTCATGTTTAATAAAGTCATAAGAAAGACTCACAGTGATAATGGTGTAATGATCCTCTGACTTGAGATCATTATATTTCTATACGAGGATTAATATACTCTGACTACATTAAAAGTTACCTTTGACCGGGTGATGATAAAAGTGGACATCGGGTATATCATGAGTCGTATGAGAAATATGAATGATAGATAAAGGATTTAACCCTCCTATAATTAGGAGATATATTATTGGCCTCTTGATTGAGTGAGACTATAAAATGCATGGCCGTGCTCAAATAATGATTTGTTTTTCATAGTCTACTCATGGATCAAGTAAACCCGGATTAAATGTTGAAGAGGATGACTAAACACATGCCTCGAGTTTAATCTATAATATATTTGGTTAAAGGGATTATATTACACGGAAACATTAATCATGAAAGGTTTTTTATCAAATCACGATTTAATTATTGTTTAATTGGGTAGCAATGATGTATTACTAGATACCGCTCATTGTTTATAATTTTATTGGAGAATAAAATTATTGCTAATTAAATAATAGCCTATAGGGTCACACACATAGAGCATCTAGAGGAATAGTTAATTTAAATTATAGATTTAAATTAATTGATGATTGTTTAAATTTTATTATATTAATTAAGTGAGACTTAATTAATTGAAATAATATAAATTCGAAGTTGAAGAGGATTTCTGCCCATAATAATTAAGTATGACTTAATTATTAATTAAATAATAGAAACATATTTTATTATTTAATCCTATACCTACATGGGTTAGGTTTTACTGCTTAGGCCCGTTTAACTAGTCATTATAAATAGATAATGATAGGTTAAAAGAGCCACACGTTTTTATATGATAAAACCCTAGAGGCAGAGCAAGTGAGGCAGCAAAGACAGTCATTCGAAATCATCAAAGGAGGCTAGTACATCCATCCCGTAATCAAGATCGTGAGACGCTCTTGAAGGTGCTCGTGTGGATACCATAGAGGTGCTTTCGAGAGGAAGACACAAATCGTGATAGCAAGGATCTCCGTTGAGTTCGTTACATTCAAGATCTTAATAGGTATGATTCGTTTATCACCATAATCCGTCAATTCTTATACATGATCCTGCGTTTGGGTTCCGAAAATTTTCGTTATATTTACGTTTATCCGCTGCGTTTTATGCCTCGGAACCCAACAATGGCATCAGAGCTACGTGTATAAGGGACTGATTTGGTTACGTGTTTTATGTATATGATGCATAAGTGCCTGTTTTGCTACTGCCATGATTATGCCATGCTACTGCCATGATTATGCCATGCCTGTTTGCTACTACCCTTGCTACTGCCATGTTGCTGCAATGTCATAAACTGTTATGGCATGATGTGTGTAATGCACTGTATGTATATGATACGAGATACAGTCATACGAAGGTCATCGAAAACGTTCTGAAGCGTTTAAAACAAAACTGCATAAAGATGTAGGTTTGCTGTGAATAGTGATTCTGCAGTGAATAGTGTTTTTCGACGGAGTCAGAATGGGTCGAATTTACTCTTTCTGGAAAGGGAAAATCGCCACGAGCAAAAATCACCGCTTTGCAGTGACCTATGGTGTTTTTTGGCCATTTGAGATCGTTAAGGGCCTCAAAAATGCGATTTTCTGTTTATAAATCATGATTTTAAATTTTATGAAATTTTGTGATCATGGCATATGTGATGTATGATGATATGATTAAGTATTCTGAGTTGTCAGTAATTGTTATGTGAGCATGGTGCTGGTTATGGCCTTCAGACCCCTAGATTAATGGTTTTGGTTTTGGTTTTATAAATACGACTTGCATGTCGTTTTCTTCGTTCTTGTAATCGTTTAACCTCGAATGTAACTCGAGTCTTCTTATGTAAGTATATTAGATTAGGTTTTCTTGTAATGTTCTTGAAGACTGAAGAATGATGCAGGAAGAGGAGAAGGCACCGGTGGATACAAGAAGAATGAAGACATGTAATTGTATTTATGTATTACCACCACCATAGACTGACTTTGATCCTTTCATTAGCTCGAAAGGATCACATAGGAAAGGGGCCATAACCAAGCACGTTTACATACTGCACTTTACATATTGATGTATGAATGATGCATGCTTTAATTAGATTAATCATGTATGTATGTATTAGATACGTCATCCATGCCATGATTGTCATGCTAAACAAGATAAAATCTGTAACGATTTAAGATTTTAAAATCAACAAACGATCATGAGATTCTTGTGTTTATAAAATATGGATTTTTAAAACACGGAATTGAATATGAATTTTTGATATCTATAATTGGGATTTTCTGACAAAAGCGGATATGCGTATTCGTAAGGCTGATGGGTTTTAAGTGTGACCACTGGTATCCTCCATCTACCTGGGAAATGAACAATTTAAGATGACAATTTGAAGTATTTGGTTCAAGGAAAAATTGAGGATCTCTTCATGATGTGATCATGATCGTCGTAAATTTTCTAAAACCCTTAACAAAATATTAAGTTTTAATCGGATGCTTTCCAATGAATGAACACTCATCGAATCCTAGATCGGTTAGGGGAAAGACTGTCAGTGGCAGGGGACTCCTATCTATCATGGTGAGATGCGACGAATATAAACGGTTATATTCGGCCGTTGTATCATTGGGTCTAACTTAACTAAGTCGTCATGATAAGGTGAAAATAAACGGTTATATTCAATTATTATGAACTTAGAAGCATGGAGTTTGGATAAAAGTCTATTAGATAGATAAGATCAATCGTTGTTCACCAAACTATCCAAGAATTATATATGATATAATTGACAACTGTTGTCTACCTAAATAATCATTTTTAAGGACTTCCAGTGGTTGACTTTAGACATGACGAAATATGGATCTTGGCTCACTAGAAAGGATTATGGGATATACTTTCCAAATTAATAGTAAGGGCTATTAATTTGATAAAAATAGTGGGAGATATATTATGAATATATCATAATCATTTGAACATAATAAATAACTCAGACAATCTAATGTTTATTTTGTGCTTTTAATCATTGTAGATACCAAGAAATGACAAACAACACAAACACACTATCCGTACGATCAGTCCTTGAGAAGGATAAGCTGACAGGAGGAAACAACTTCCTAGACTGGCAGAGAAATTTAAGGATTGTCCTCAGACAGGAGCGCAAGCTTCATGTCATTGATATTCCTCCGGCAGGTCCCCTTCCTGAGGGCGCCACTGTTGAGGAACAAGCGGCCCACACAAAGGATGAGAATGATGCAACTGATGTTGCATGTCTTATGTTGGCAACCATGAGTGCTGAGCTCCAGAGACAGCATGTGCATATGGATGCATATACTATCAATGAGCACTTGCAAAGCATGTTTGCAAGCCAAACTCGTCAAGAAAGGTTCAACACGAGTAAGTCACTCTTTAATTGCAAACAAGAGGCAAGTGAACCAGTTGGCCCACATGTTCTGAAGATGATTGGTTACATTGAGTACCTTGAAACTTTGGGTTTCCCGTTAATTCAGGAAATTGGTATTGACCTAATCATGAATTCTTTGAACAACAAATTCACTCAATTTGTTATAAACTACAATATGAATGAGTTTGACAAAACACCTACTGAATTGTTGGCTATGTTGAGAACATATGAGACCAACATGAAGACGGCTGAACCTGCTCCTATACTGATGGTGGGCAATAAAGGTAAGGCAAAAGGGAAAGGCAAGTGGAAGGGTAAGAAGAAGACAGGATCTGATTCTACACCCAAGCCAAAGTCAGGTCCTAAACAGGCTTTAAAGCCTAAAGGTGGGGTCGCTAAAGGTGAATGTCACTACTGTAAGAAAACTGGTCACTGGAAGAGAAACTATTCAGTTTACTTGGAGGATCTGAAGAAGAAGAGGGCTGAGCAAGCTTCTGATTCAGGTATATATGTTATAGAAGTCAATCTGTCTATTTCTACATCTTGGGTATTGGATACTGGATGTGCTGCTCACATTTGTATAAATGTGCAGGAAATGCAGAGAAGTAGGACATTGGCTAAAGGAGAAATGGACCTACGAGTTGGCAATGGAGCAAGAGTTGCTGCTTTAGCTGTAGGAACTTATTATTTATCTTTGCCCTCTGGGCTTGTTTTAGAACTGGAAAATTGTTATTACGTGCCTACGATTCGCAGAAACATTATTTCTGTTTCTTGTTTGGACAAGAAAGGTTTTTCGTTTACTATAAGGAACAACAGTTGCTCTTTTGTTTTGAATGATTTAACCTATGGTGTTGCGCGTTTGTTTAATGGTTTATATGTTCTTGACTTAGATACTCCTGTCTGTAATATAGAAAACAAACGACTTAAAGTTAATGACTCAAATCAAACATACCTCTGGCATTGTCGTCTAGGCCATATAAACGAGAAACGCATATCCAAATTACATAAGGATGGATACTTGGATAAGTTTGATTTTGAATCATACCAAGAATGCGAATCTTGTTTGCTTGGTAAAATGACTAAAGCCCCTTTCACTGGTAAGGGTAAAAGGGCCACTGAACGACTTGAGCTAATACATAGTGATGTATGTGGCCCAATGCGTGTAATGGCGAGATGAGGCTACTACTACTTCATAACATTTACTGATGATTTCAGTAGATATGGATATGTATATCTTATGAAGAATAAATCTGATTCTTTTGAAAAGTTCAAAGAATACAAGGCTGAAGTAGAGAAACAAATTGGCGGAGGCGCAAGTATTAAAGTCTTACGATCTGATCGTGGAGGAGAATACTTGAGCACAGAATTTAAAGATTATTTAAAGGAGTGTGGTATTATATCACAACTCACTCCACCAGGTACACCTCAATGGAATGGAGTTTCAGAGAGGAGAAATCGCACCTTGTTGGACATGGTGCGATCGATGATGAGTCATGCAGATCTTCCAATTAGTTTCTGGGGTTACGCTCTGGAAACAGCGGCTTTTACACTTAACCGCGTTCCTACTAAGAAGGTTCAAAAGACTCCATATGAGATATGGGAGGAGAAACGGTCAGGCATGAGCTTTATGAAAGTTTGGGGATGCAAGGCGTTTGTGAAACGTCAAGTATCTGACAAGCTTGGACCTAAATCTGAAGAGTGCAATTTTGTGGGATACCCTAAAGAAACAAAGGCGTATTATTTTTATAGTCCTTCCGAGCAGAAAGTGTTTATTGCTCGAGATGCTGTTTTCATGGAAAGAGATTTTGTTTCCAAAAGAAACAGTGGGAGAACTATAGATCTCGATGAAGATCGAGAACCACAAAATAGCATTGAACCTGAAATGGAACAAGAGCAGGATAATGACAATGCTCAACAAACACAGGTTGTTCGTAGAACTGGTAGAATTCGGCATGAGCCAGAGAGATATGGATTTCTCTTGACTCAATGTGGTGATTTGATGCTCATAGATGAAGATGAGCCTCTCACATACCAAGATGCTATGATCAGTCCAGACTCTAAGAGATGGCTAGAAGCCACGAAATCCGAGATGGATTCCATGTATGAAAACCAAGTATGGACTTTGGTTGATCCACCTGAAGGGGTGAAACCCATAGGGTGCAAGTGGGTTTTCAAGAAGAAAACTGACATGGATGGAAATGTTCAGACCTATAAAGCAAGGCTGGTTGCAAAAGGTTTCAGACAAATTCATGGTATAGACTATGATGAAACTTTCTCACCAGTGGCTATGGTCAAGTCCATAAGGATTTTGCTTGCTATTGCAGCATTCCATGATTATGAAATCTGGCAAATGGATGTCAAAACAGCTTTCCTTAATGGAACCCTTGATGAGGATGTGTACATGACACAACCTGAAGGTTTTGTCGATCCAAGGAATGTTAGCAAGGTATGTAAATTACGTCGATCCATTTATGGATTGAAGCAAGCCTCTAGGAGATGGAATATCCGTTTTGATGAAACAGTCAAGGAGTATGGCTTTGTTCAAAATGAAGATGAACCTTGTGTTTACAAGAAGGTTAGTGGGAGCCATGTGGCATTCATAGTACTATATGTTGATGACATACTACTAATGGGGAATGACATACCTTCTCTCAAGGCTGTTAAGATTTGGTTAGGGAGCAACTTCTCTATGAAAGACTTAGGAGATGCATCCTACATTCTAGGAATGAGGATCTATAGGGATAGATCTAGAAGGATGATCGGTCTAAGTCAGAGTACATACATCGATAAGGTTTTGCATCGTTTTGGTATGCAAAATGCAAAAGGGGATATGTCCCCGTGTCTCATGGGATAACGATCTCTAAAGATCAGTGTCCGAAATCATTGGATGACAAGGACCGCATGAGTAAGGTTCCATATGCCTCAGCAATTGGATCTATCATGTATGCAATGGTATGTACTCGCCCAGATGTTTCGTATGCTTTAAGCATGACGAGCAGATACCAATCTAATCCAGGTGAAGGTTACTGGACGGCTGTCAAGAATATTCTAAAGTACTTGAAAAGGACTAAAGATTCATTCTTGGTGTATGGAGGAGAGGAAAAACTGGTTGTAAAAGGTTACACCGATGCAAGTTTCCAAACAGACAGGGATGATACTGTATCACAGTCTGGTTTTGTGTTTTGTCTAAACGGAGGTGCTGTAAGTTGGAAGAGTTCAAAACAAGAAACAGTAGCTGATTCTACAATGGAGGCTGAGTACATTGCAGCTTGTGAAGCGGCTAAGGAGGCGGTTTGGATTCGAAAATTCATTACTGATTTGGGAGTGGTTCCATCGATTGCAGATCCCATTGATCTATACTGCGATAATAATGGAGCCATAGCACAGGCTAAAGAACCTAGAGCTCACTCCCGAACCAAACATATACTCAGAAGATATCACCTCATTCGAGAGATTAACGAAAGGGGTGACATACACATATGTAAAGTACACACAAATGATAACATTGCAGACCCACTGACCAAAGGCTTGTCGCAGAAGAAGCACGACGGTCACACTAGTTCCATGGGTATTAGATACATGGGTGATTGGCTCTAGTGCAAGTGGGAGATTGTTAGTGTAGGTGCCCTAGAGGCAATACAATGTTTCTTTTAAATAAACCTTTATGTCATATGATTATTCAATAAACGTATTTATTATGACTTTAATTACTGCGATATATTTGTTAGCATAATAAATGTCCTTAGAATCATGATACACGTTATATAGTTTAAGTACATGACTTGAATTTGAGATTATATAATATATCATATTCTTAAATGTCCCTAGTCGAGTATTATTATTATAGGACAATAATAATACATAAATAGACTAGTATGTTGTTTGACAGATAACCATATCTCATTGGTTATAAGTATGGGGATACTAAAGTCAATGCATAGGTACATGTAGGAGTACATGGTACTGGACAGACCCACAGTGAGATTCTTCATGTTTAATAAAGTCATAAGAAAGACTCACAGTGATAATGGTGTAATGATCCTCTGACTTGAGATCATTATATTTCTATACGAGGATTAATATACTCTGACTACATTAAAAGTTACCTTTGACCGGGTGATGATAAAAGTGGACATCGGGTATATCATGAGTCGTATGAGAAATATGAATGATAGATAAAGGATTTAACCCTCCTATAATTAGGAGAGATATTATTGGCCTCTTGATTGAGTGAGACTATAAAATGCATGGCCGTGCTCAAATAATGATTTGTTTTTCATAGTCTACTCATGGATCAAGTAAACCCGGATTAAATGTTGAAGAGGATGACTAAACACATGCCTCGAGTTTAATCTATAATATATTTGGTTAAATGGATTATATTACACGGAAACATTAATCATGAAAGGTTTTTTTTATCAAATCACGATTTAATTATTGTTTAATTGGGTAGCAATGATGTATTACTAGATACCGCTCATTGTTTATAATTTTATTGGAGAATAAAATTATTGCTAATTAAATAATAGCCTATAGGGTCACACACATAGAGCATCTAGAGGAATAGTTAATTTAAATTATAGATTTAAATTAATTGATGATTGTTTAAATTTTATTATATTAATTAAGTGAGACTTAATTAATTGAAATAATATAAATTCGAAGTTGAAGAGGATTTCTGCCCATAATAATTAAGTATGACTTAATTATTAATTAAATAATAGAAACATGTTTTATTATTTAATCCTATACCTACATGGGTTAGGTTTTACTGCTTAGGCCCGTTTAACTAGTCATTATAAATAGATAATAATAGGTTAAAAGAGCCACACATTTTTATATGATAAAACCCTAGAGGCAGAGCAAGTGAGGCAGCAAAGACAGTCATTCGAAATCATCAAAGGAGGCTAGTACATCCATCCCGTAATCAAGATCGTGAGACGCTCTTGAAGGTGCTCGTGTGGATACCATAGAGGAGTTTTCGAGAGGAAGACACAAATCGTGATAGCAAGGATCTCCGTTGAGTTCGTTACATTCAAGATCTTAATAGGTATGATTCGTTTATCACCATAATCCGTCAATTCTTATACATGATCCTGCGTTTGGGTTCCGAAAATTTTCGTTATATTTACGTTTATCCGCTGCGTTTTATGCCTCGGAACCCAACAAGAAGAACTCAATCAATTTGAAAGAAATAAAGTGTAGAAGCTGGTGCCCAAACCAACAGATAGATCAGTAATTGGTACAAAATGGGTATTCAGAAACAAAATGGATGAAACTGGTACAGTGACTAGAAACAAAGCAAGGCTTGTGACAAAGGGATACTCACAGGAAGAAAGAATTGATTTTGATGAAACATTTGCACCAGTTGCAAGGTTAGAAGCAATCAGAATCTTTCTAGCTTATGTTGCACATGCTAATTTCAAAGTCTACCAGATGGATGTGAAGAGTGCATTTTTGAATGGAATATTAGAAGAGGAAGTCTATGTGGAACAACCTCCTGGCTTTGAAGATCCAAATTTCCCTGACTTTGTTTACTATCTACTCAAAGCACTCTATGGCTTGAAGCAAGCACCAAGGGCCTGGTATGACACTTTATCTCAGTTCCTCATTGAGAATCACTTTACAAGAGGTACTGTTGATAAAACTTTATTCAGTAGAAATGTCAATGGCTTTATTATTTTTGTACTAGTATATGTGGTTGACATTATTTTTGGCTCAACTAATGATGGACTTTGCAAAAAGTTTGCCAAATTAATGCAGAGTAAATATGAAATGAGCATGATGGGAGAGCTTACCTACTTTCTTGGTTTGCAAGTCAAACAAGTTAAGGATGGTATTTTTATAAATCAAACAAAGTACATTCATGATTTATTAAAGAAATTTGACTTAAGTGAATGTTCTTCTGCAAAAACTTCCATGGATACTGCCACCAAACTTGAATTAAACACTAAGGAAGCTAAGGTGGATATTTCAAGTTATAGAGGCATGGTAGGCTCACTTTTATACTTAACTGCTAGTAGGCCAGACATAATGTTCTCTACATGCTTGTGTGCTAGATTTCAGGCTGATCCTAGAGAATATCATTTAGTGGCTATTAAAAGAATTTTCAGATATCTCAAGGGTACATAAAATTTAGGTATTTGGTATCCTAGATATTCTGGTTTTAATCTAATAGGCTACTCAGATGCAGATTATGCAGGTTGCAAAATAGACAGGAAAAGTACTACAGGCACCTGTCAATTTCTAGGAAACAAACTTGTGTCATGGTTTAGCAAAAAGCAACACTCAGTATCAACTTCAACTGCAGAAGCTGAGTACATTGCTGCTGAAAGTTGCTGTGCACAAATATTATGGATGAAAAATCAACTGTTTGACTATGGGTTCAACTTGAACAAGATTCCTATTTTCTGTGATAATACAAGTGCCATTGCAATAACAGAAAATCCTGTGCAACATTCCAGAACCAAACACATTGACATAATGTATCATTTCATTAGGGAACATGTAATGAATGGTACAATTGAATTACATTTTGTCCCTAGTGAACAACAACTTGCAGACATTTTTACCAAACCTCTAGATGAATCTACTTTTAATAGATTAGTCTGTGAGTTAGGTATTCTTAATTTTACTCAATCTTGAAATGTATGCCAAGTTTTGTTTTCTTTCTTTGTTGTAGCCATTGTTCACAATTATCTGTTGAAACCAAGTGATCAATTGATAACTGTGTTAATTGTCAATGGATATTTAGCAACTATCGATGGATATATATATATATATATATATTTGATCAACATATAAAATATATTACTATCGATGGATATTTATCTGTCGACAGATAATTACCTCAGTAATTGTTTATCGATTGATAAATTCTCTCTTATTTGGTCAGTAGATAAATTTTATTCCTATCAATGGATATTTATCTATCGACAGATAATTACCCTGGTAGTTATGTTGGGATTCGGGCACACACGCAGCGGAAAAACGCGAAAAATAAATACAAAAAATGAATCCCAAACGCAGGATCCGTGTATAATAAGCGGATGATTATGGAGAATCAGATGTGTACCTTATTAAAACTTTCCTTATGATGATTATAGAGGTCCAGAAGCGATGAATTATAGCATCCCTTCGTGAAGATCTGCTCTTTATCGGTATCCGCACGAACGTCGTATCGTCTAACGATCACCGGAGTTAGGTACTAGCCTGTTTCTGCTTCTTTGTCTCTCTCTTTCTCTAACCTCTCAAATAATGTAGAGTTGCTAGGGTTTTATCAAAACGAAATTATAAAACTGTTAACCCTAAACTATACATCTTTATGAATATATATAGGGAAGAGAGGGGCTTGGGCCAAAATCCTAATCTGATTAGACCTTTTAAAATCCATTCAGATTTTGGATTTATATTATTAATAAATTTGAATTCTAATATGTATATAATTAATCAAGTTCCACTTAATTAATTAATTAAATAAATTCGAATTAATAATAATAACAGTATTTAAATTCATAATTTAAATAACACTCCGTTTAAACGTTCTTTGTGTGTGACCCTATAGGTTATTATTACGTTGGCAATAATTTTATTTTCTAATAATAAAATTATAAACAATGAGCGGCATCTAGTAATACATCATTGCTACCCAAGTAATAATAATAATTGGTGATTCAATTAAACCTTTCGTGAGTAATGTACAATGTAATATAATCCATTTAACCTTATATTATAGATCAAACTCGAGGCATGTAATGTGGCATCCTTTTCAACGTTTAATCCGGGTTTCCTTGATCAATGAGTAGACTATTAATCAAATCAACGTTTGAGCATGGCCATGCATTTTATAGTCTCACTCAATCAAGAGGCGGATAATATCGCTCCTAATATAGGAGGGTTAAATCCTATATCTATCATTCATATTTCTCATACGATTCATAGCATACCCAATGTCCACCTTTATCGTTACCCGATTAAAGATAACTTTGAGTGTAATCAAAGTATATTAATTCTTGTATAGAAATATAATGATTTCAAGTCTAAGGATCATTACATCATTATCACAGTAAGAGTTTCTTATGACACTTATCAACATGTAGATTCTCACAACGGGTCTGTCCAGTGCCATGCATTGAGACATGCACTTATGTTCTTGACTTTAGTATCACCATACCTATGACTAATGAGATGTGGTCATCAGTCAATAAACATGCTAGTCTTATTGCATTATTATTGTCCTTAAATAATAATACTCGACTAGGGACTTTTAGGAATAAACTACTATTCATATAATCTCATTTTTAAGTCACATACTTAAAGATATATATTACCTATTAATATTCCAAGGACATTTATTATTCTTTCAATTTATGACGCAGTAAATAAAGACATAATAAATATTAATTAAATAATCACATAAAACATAATCCTTAATTGTTTTCAATAAAACATTAAAAGTATTGTCTCTAGGACACCAATACTAACAATCTCCCACTTTTACTAGAGCCAATCTCTCATGTATCTAATACCCATGGAACTAGTATGACCTTCGAGCTTCTACTGCGACAAAGCCTTGGTCAGTGGATCTGCAATATTCTCATTTGTATGCACTTTACATATATGTATATCCCCTCGATTATTAATCTCTCGAAGAAGATGATATCGTTTGAGTATATGCTTTGTTCGGGAATGAGACCTTGGTTCCTTAGCCTGTGAAATGGCTCCGTTATTATCGCAGTATAAATCTATCGGATCTGCGACCGAAGGAACCACACCAAGTCCTGAAATAAAATTCCGAATCCAAACAGCCTCCTTGGCTGCTTCACAGGCAGCAATATACTCAGCCTCCATTATAGAATCGGCAACCGTCTCTTGCTTTGAACTTTTCCAGCTTACAGCACCTCCATTTAGACAAAATACAAAACCAGACTGAGAGATCGAATCATCCTGGTCTGTTTGGAAACTAGCATCGGTGCAACCTTTTACAACTAGTTGTTCCGCTCCTCCATATACCAAGAATTGATCTTTAGTCCTTTTCAAGTACTTAAGAATATTCTTGACTGCGGTCCAGTGACCTTCACCTGGATTAGACTGGTATTTACTCGTCATGCTCAAAGTATACGAGACATCATGACGAGTACATATCATTGCATACATTATAGAACCAATTGCCGACGCATATGGAACTTTACTCATACGGTCCTTATCATCCAATAACTTAGGACTGTTTTCTTTAGAGATCGATATCCCATGAGACATAGGGACAAATACCCTTTTAGAATTTTGCATCCCAAATCGATGCAAAACTTTATCAATGTATGTAATTTTACTTAGGCCAATCATTCTTCTTGATCTATCTTTATAGATCCTGATACCTAATATATAGGTCGCATCGCCTAAGTCTTTCATTGAGAAATTTTTACTCAACCAAGTCTTAACAGCCTGTAAAGAAGGAATGTCATTCCCTATTATTAATATGTCATCAACATATAGTACTAGGAATGCCACATTGCTCCCATTAACCTTCTTATAAACACATGGTTCATCTTCATTTTGAATAAACCCAAACTCTTTGATGGTTTCATCAAAACAAATGTTCCATCTCCTCGAGGCTTGTTTCAATCCATAAATGGATCGACGCAACTTACATATCTTTCCAGCATGCTTTGGATCAACAAAACCCTCAGGCTGTGTCATGTACACATCCACATCTTCTTCAAGGCTCCCATTTAAGAAAGCGGTTTTGACATCCATCTGCCAGATTTCATAATCATAGTAAGCAGCTATAGCAAGCAAAATCCTGATGGACTTGACCATAGCCACTGGTGAAAAAGTCTCATCATAGTCAATACCATGAATTTTCTTGAAACCTTTTACCACCAATCGTGCCTTATAGGTCTGTAAATTACCATCCATGTCGGTCTTTTTCTTGAAAACCCACTTGCACCCTATAGGTTTTACCCATTCAAGTGGATCAACCAAAGTCCATACTTGATTAGTATACATGGATTCCATCTCAGATTTCATGGCATCCAGCCATCTCTTGGATTCTGGAGTGTTCATAGCGTCTTGGTAGGTGAGAGGCTCATCTTCGTCGATAAGCATCACATCACCATCTTGAGTTAAGAGAAATCCATAATATCTCTCAGGCTCATGACGAATCCTACTAGACCTACGAACAACCTGTGTTTCTTGAGCAGTGTTGTGTTCTTGTACATCATGCTCAAGTTCCTCCATTGGTTCAATATTATCTTGTGGGCCTCGAACTTCATCGAGATCTATTTTCCTCCCACTATTTTTCTTCGAAAGCATTTCTCTTTCAAGAAAAACTGCAGTTCGAGCAACAAACACTTTGTTCTCGGAAGGATTATAGAATGAATAACCCTTTGTTTCAATTGGGTATCCCACAAAGTTACATTTGTCTGATTTAGGTCCTAGCTTGTCAGAAGTTAAACGTTTCACAAACGCTTCACATCCCCATATTTTCATAAATGACATGCTATGACGTTTCTCAATCCATATCTAATATGGAGTCTTCTGAACCGTTTTAGTAGGAACTCGGTTAAGTGTATAAGCAGCCGTCTCCAGGGCGTAGCCCCAGAAACTAATTGGAAGATCTGCATGACTCATCATCGATCGCACCATGTCCAACAAGGTGCGATTTCTCATCTCAGAAACTCCATTCCATTGTGGTGTTCCGGGAGGAGTGAGTTGTGATACAATACCACAGTCTTTTAAGAAACTCTTAAATTCATGGCTTAAGTATTCTCCCCCACGATCAGATCGTAGAGTCTTAATACTTCTACTAGTCTGCTTTTCTACTTCAGCTTTGTATTCTTTGAACTTTTCGAAAGAATCGGATTTGTTCTTCATAAGATACACATATCCATATCTACTGCAATCATCAGTAAACGTGATAAAGTAGTAAAAGCCACCTGTTGCCAGAGTATGCATAGGATCACATACATCACTATGTATTAGTTCTAATCGTTCAGTGGCCCTTTCACCTTGTTTAGTAAAAGGAGCTTTAGTCATTTTTCCAATGAGACAGGGTTCACATGCTTCGTATGATTCAAAATCAAACTTATCCAAGTATCCATCTTGATGTAACTTGGAAATGCGCTTCTCATTTATATGGCCTAAACGACAGTGCCAAAGGTATGTTTGATTTGAGTCATTAGT
This sequence comes from Oenanthe sinensis, assembly GCA_028671895.1. NCBI lineage: Eukaryota > Viridiplantae > Streptophyta > Magnoliopsida > Apiales > Apiaceae > Oenanthe > Oenanthe sinensis. Next base: position 27,199,554 of record CM053814.1, read on the forward strand.
CTTAAGTCGTTTGTTATTCATATTATAGATATGGGTGTCTAATTCAAGAACATATAAACTGTTAAACAAACGTGCAACCCCATAGGTAACATTATTCAAAGAAAAGGAACAACAATTGTTCTGAATTGAAAAAGCAAAACCTTTCTTGTCCAAACAAGAAATCGAAATAATGTTTCTGCAAATTGCAAGCACGTAAAAACAATTCTCAAGTTCTAAAATAAGCCCGGTGGGCAACGATAAACGATAAGTCCCTACAGCCAAAGCAACAACCTTTTCTCCATTGCCAACTCGTAGGTCGACCTCTCCCTTAGCCAAAGTCCTACTCCTTTCTAGTTCCTGCACATTTATACAAATGTGAGAAGCACATCCAGTATCCAATATCCATGATGTAGAAGTGGACAGATTGACTTCTATAACATAAATACCTGAATCAGAAGCTTAACCAACCTTCTTATTCTTCAGATCCTCCAAATAAGCATGACAGTTTCTCTTTCAATGACCTGGTTTACCACAGTAGTGGCAATCACCCTTTGCAACAGCACCCTTAGGCTTTAAAGCCTGTTTGGGATTAGCCTTTGGCTTGGGAGCAGAATCAGATCCAATCTTCTTCTTTCCCTTCCATTTACCTTTCCCTTTAGCCTTACCTTTCTTGTTCACCATCAATATGGGAGCAGGTTCGGCCTTTTTCATGTTGGTTTCAGTAGTTCGCAACATAGCCAACAATTCAGTAGGTGTTTTGTCTATCTCATTCATATTGTAGTTCATAACAAAATGAGTGTAGTTTCTGTTCAAAGATTGTAAGATTAAGTCAATCTGAGCTTCCGGACCAATCGGGAAACCCAAAGTATCAAGATACTCAATATAACCTATCATCTTCAGAACATGTGGTTGTACAGGTTCACACTCTCCCTGCTTGCAAGCCTACAGTGCTTTGCTCGTGTCGAACCTTTCTTGACGAGCCTGTCCTTCAAACATCCTTTGAAGGTGTTCAATCATCTCATAAGCATCCATATGCTCATGTTGTTTTTGAAGCTCAGCACTCATGGTTTCTAGCATGAGACATGCCACATCAGTCGCATCATCAATATGCTTATGATAAGCATTTTGTTGAGCGCGAGTTGCATTCTCAGCAGGAGGAGCAGGAGAAGGAATTTCAATGACGTGGAGCTTACGCTCTTACCTGATGACAATCCTCAAATTCCTATACCAATCTAGGAAGTTAGTTCCTGTCAGCTTGTCCTTCTCAAGGGTTGCTCGTACGAAGAAAGTATTTGTATTGTTTACCATTTAAATATCTACAATGTTAAAATGCATAAATTTAGTTATTCTGCAGAATTTAATTATGTTCAAGTGTTTATCATATATATATTCATAATATATATCTCCCACTATTTTATTCAAATAAATAGCCCTAACTATTAATTCGGAAAGCATTTCATCAAATCTTTCTAGTGAGCCAAGATCCATATTTCATCCATGTTTCAAGATAGCGTTGGCTAATACACCCAAAACACGACTATTTAGGTAGACAACATTTGTCAATTATATGAAATATAACTCTTGGATAGTTTGGTGGAACAACCCTTTGTACACATTTATCCAATAAATCTCACCAAACCCTATGCCTCTAAACCCACAATCCTATTGTGATGATTTAGTTAAGTTAGACCCAACGTTTAATAAACAAAGTACAATTACTTATCACATTTTCCCATGATTGATAAGAGCACTTTACTTTGGAAAACCCACTCCTTCTCAATCTAGATCTTAATGTGTATAAACATTGGAAGGCATCTATATTAACTTAATATTTATTTAGGGATTTATTATTTAACGATCATGATCCCATCATAAAGAGATTCTCAATTTTTCCTTGATTAAATAATCCATTTCAATATTCATCAATGGTTTGATTTCCAGATCGTCGGAGAAGTCACAAGCGGTCTCACTTAAAACCCAACTTTCTTATAGATTAAATTAATAATCCGTTGTTGACAAAATCTCCCCATATCAGAAAAATGAAAATTCATATTCAATACCCTGTTTCATAAACACAAGAATCTCATGATCGTTTGTTCAATTTTAAAATCTTTAGTCGTTACAGATTTTATCTTGTTTAAACAAGCATGGCATGGGTGTCGTATCTAATACACACATACATGATTAATCTAATTAAAGCATGCATCATTAACTATTCTACACTAACATTCATACATCAATATGTAAAGTGCAGTATGTAAACGTGCTTGGTTATGACCCTTTTCCTATGTGATCCTTTCGAGCTAATGAAAGGATCAAAGTCAATCTATGGTGGTAAAATATAAATACAATTACATGTCTTCATTCTTCTTGTATCCATGGGTGCTTGCTCCTCTTCTTGGATCATCCTTCAATCTTCAAGTACATTACATGGAATAATTGAATAAAATCTATACTAATGTACTTACATAAGAAAACTCGAGTTACATTCGAGGTTAAACAATTACAAGAATGAAGAAAATGACATGCAAGTCGTATTTATAAAACCAAAACCATTAATCTAGGGGTCTTAAGTCCATAACCAGCACCATGCTCAAGTACACAAAGAGAACACGAAAAATTTTGCGGGGGTCCGGAGCGGTAGCCCCGGGCGGGGTCCAGGGGCAGCAGCCCCAGGGCGGGGTTCGGGACGGCAGCCCCGGGAGGAGTCCGGGGGCGGCAGTCCCCGACTAGGGTCGAGTCCTATTCAGAAATCATCAATTTCCGAACTACAAATCATATCTGTTGGTCTTTTCCCTACTGCATCTTATACAGTTTCAGAAGCATGTATCATATACATACTGATCATATCCCAGTTAACAGATCATGTCCAACATAATCTATGCACCAGTTTATATCACTATACAAACTGACCCTCATGCATAATATACAAATCGCAATAAGGCATATAATTCAGTCATGACAAATCATTAACATGCTAGTATCATCATCTATGTACTCATCATATGAATAACCAGATACACATTATGTAACAGTTTTAATCATACATGAACATGACAACATGCATATTAAATCTCATACATAGGCAGTATCAATATACATATATGGCAGATCATATACATACTAGAATATATCGTAAAACTGTTAAACACGTAACCAAATCATCCTATTATACACGTAGCTCTGATTCCATTGTTGGGATTCGGGCACACACGCAGCGGAAAAACGTGAAAAATAAATATAAAAAATGAATCCCAAACGCAGGATCTGTGTATAATAAGCGGATGATTATGGAGAATCAGATGTGTAACTTATTAAAGCTTTCCTTATGATGATTATAGAGGTCCAGAAGCGATGAATCACAACAGCCCTTCATGAAGATCTGCTCTCTATCGGTATCCACACGAATGTCGTATCGTCTAACGATCACCGGAGTTAGGTACTAGCCTGTTTCTGCCTCTTTGTCTCTCTCTTTCTCTAGCCTCTCAAATAACGTAGAGTTGCTAGGGTTTTATCAAAATGAAATTATAAAACTGTTAACCCTAAACTATACATCTTTATGTATATATATAGGGAAGAGAGGGACTTGTGCCAAAATCCTAATCTGATTAGACCTTTTAAAACCCATTCAGATTTTGGATTTATATTATTAATAAATTTGAATTCTAATATGTATATAATTAATCAAGTCCCACTTAATTAATTAAATAAATAAATTTGAATTAATAATAATAATAGTATTTAAATTCATAATTTAAATAACACTCCGTTTAAACGTTCTTTGTGTGTGACCCTATATGTTATTATTACGTTGACAATAATTTTATTTTCTAATAATAAAATTATAAACAATGAGCGGCATCTAGTAATACATCATTGCTACCCAAGTAATAATAATAATTGGTGATTCAATTAAACCTTTCGTGAGTAATGTACAATGTAATATAATCCCTTTAACCTTATATTATAGATCAAACTCGAGGCATGTAATGTGTCATCCTCTTCAACGTTTAATCCGGGTTTCCTTGATCAATGAGTAGACTATTAATCAAATCAACATTTGAGCATGGCCATGCATTTTATAGTCTCACTCAATCAAGATGCCAATAATATCGCTCCTAAAATAGGAGGGTTAAATCCTTTATCTATCATTCATATTTCTCATACGATTCATAGCATACCCAATGTCCACCTTTGTCATTATCCGGGTAAAGATAACTTTGAGTGTAATCAAAGTATATTAATTCTCGTATAGAAATATAATGATTTCAAGTCTAAGGATCATTACATCATTATCACTATAAGAATTTCTTATGACACTTATCAACATGTAGATTCTCACAGCGGGTCTGTCCAGTGCCATGCATTGAGACATGCACTTATGTTCTTGACTTTAGTATCATCATACCTATGACCAATGAGATGTTGTCATCAGTCAACAAACATGCTAGTTTTATTACATTATTATTGTCCTTAAATAATAATACTCGACTAGGGACTTTTAGGAATAAAATACTATTTATATAATCTCATTTTTAAGTCACATACTTAAAGATATATATTACGTATTAATATTCCAAAGACATTTATTATTCTTTCAATTTACGACGCAGTAAATAAAGACATAATTAATATTAATTAAATAATCACATAAAACATAATCCTTAATTATTTTCAATAAAATATTAAAAGTATTGTCTCTAGGACACCAATACTAACAAGTTATTTATCGATCGATAAATGATTAATTCTCTATTTTATCCATCGATGGTAATAGAATTTCTACAGTTTTATTCATCCGTTGATTAAATTATAGCCGTTGATTAATTACCTTATTTGTCAATAGATGAACATACCCATCGATTGTCATTTACAGTAATTAACTTTAACTTCTGTTTCCTCACAACGGCTATATCCTAAATTAAAACTGTCTATTCAATTCTTCTTAATCACAGAAAATATAAATAGCAACAATAATTTCTATTTCACTCTTACTTGCTATTTTATTTTCTATCTCTAATTGCTGTATCTCTGTTTCTTTCTCTTAAGAACTCTCAAGTCGAATTCACTCACCCGTTTTCAAGTTCTTTTTAATCTCTCAAGAATCAGTGATGGCACCTCAAAAGAAGATTGTTTCCTCAACTGGGTTCATTTATGAACAAAACAACTTCGCAGCATGTCTAACTGTGGATGATGCTCCCGTAGATTTTCATCTGTTGATGAGATTTCTAGGAGACTGCAAAGTGTCAAAAGCTCTCAGTGAAGCACCAACAATAATATGTTCATTTGGTGAAGAGCTATGGAACACTGCAGAAGTTTCACAGGATGAGAAGGTAATTTCATATACTTGCAAAGGTAATCCATACACCATTACAAGTACAACTTTGACTGAATGTTTAGAACTACCTGAAAATAACTGTGATAAGTCACCCAATGAAGAAGACATTAGGGACATGTTAGAATCTGTTAATTATGCTAATGCTGAAACTGGATTAGGTGAGGTTGTTAGGAAAAATCTTAGAAAGGAATGGAGTTATTTCTTTGATGCTATTTTTAAAGTATTTTCTGGTAAAATAAGTAATTTTGATGCAATTACCACAAGTATGCAAGAAATTGCTTATTCTATCCTATTTGATAAGTACTTTAATCTTAGCACATTACTCCTAAATGAATTAACTGCTAAGTTAGGAAATAAGGCATCTAGGAAAAATAACATCTATTTTGCTAGATTATTTATGCTATTGATTAATGCCTCTATTGGAGATTATGAGATTAATGCAGAAATGGAAACTTTGGAGGCCTGGACACAGAACAAAAGGGTCTTCAAGGACTTGGTAAGAATCAACTTACACCCTAGGTTGTGCCTCACCTATCCTTCTTTTATATAGGTATATCTCAAGAAACTCAATTTCTCTTTTACCTCTTCTGGCATCTCAATTCCTTTGCTTTCTGCAACAATGGAGAGAGATGGAAATGCCCCCATCCCTCTTACCCAAGTTGTCCAACCTTCCAAACACAAATCTAAGCAAACCACCTCAGTAGTTTCTCAAAAGACTACTGTTGTAAAAACTAAGAAAAGAAAAACAACTGAGGGGAGTGTGGAGGTGGTTGATAAGGGTAAGGGAACTGGCCAACATCAAGAAATTCAGAAGAATAAGGAAGGAGAGGTTGAGAGTGTCCAGCTAGCCACCAGCCCAATCTCTCAACAGATTGAGGCTGTTATAAATGAATTAAACACATCCTTAGTTGCACCTTCTCAACAAGGTGTAACTACTGAACAAAGGTCTCAACCAGGACCATCAGATGGGGATAAGGGTCACAAAACTCTACAGCCATACAAAAAGAGAAAGAAGGATAAAAATATTGCACATGAAACACACACACCTGCAAAGCCAAATGCAATTTTGGTGGAGCCTTCAGTTTCTTCTTTTGATGTGTCTTAGAATTTTCCTGAGACACAGCCCCACTCTCTATCTATTTCTTCTCTCAATCCCCCTCAAAATCTATTTCTTCAGAAGCATTGTTGATTGACAACTTCAATGTTTCAAATTCACCCTCTTTGCAACTCAGGGTGGAGCCAACACTCTCACCTGTATCACCAAATAAGGGTAATACCTTGGTTGATCAGGTACCTACTGAAACTTCTCCTAAGTCAATGGATATTATTCCATCAACTGATAAATTCCAACATCCATTGACTAGTTCACTTTCATCAATGGATATCCTTACATCCATCGACGAGCTCCCATCAACAGATATTCATCCATCGATGGATATTTCTTATCCATCGATTGACACCTTAATTCCAATTCATGAATCATCCAATGAAACACTTCAAGTGGCCAATACTCTACTAGGATTGAGTGGAGTGGGTGAGGTGTGTGAGATGCAAGGTTTGCATACCTTGGAAAAAGGAGAGTGTGTGAATGAGGGGCCCTCAAATTCTTCTGAGGTGGCAAAAGGAGAGGGTGTGAGCAAAGAGAGTTCCACCTTAGCAAGTGATGCAAAAGGAGAGGAAAGCAAGGGAGAGGTGAGAATCCAGGATGAGATCCTGATGCAAAAACAGAGAGAAGAGAGTGAGAGAGAAGAATAAAGAGAAATCAATTTTACCATCTCTTGAAGCATCAACTTCTAAAACTGAGCAGGTTGCAGCAGAACTCACCCAGGAGTTGGGGTTGGAGTCAGGGGGAGATGGAGGAATTGGAGTCCCTGTAGGAGTTACAGATGCCCACATGGAAATGGATGCTGAGATTGAAGTCAATCTTGATGCTTCAACCTTTCACCATGAAGATCCACACTATCAAGAACTAGCAGCAACCACTAATCAAGTAGCTGAACAAATGTTAGGATTGGTGCAGACAGAAGACCAATTCAGAAGTGGAAAGAAGTATCTAGCTAGTCAACCTGATGATGTCTCCTACATGAATCCTGAAGATTTTGAAGATAGTTCTGATGATGAACTTCTGGACCCTGATGTGGCCAGTGATGAAACAAGTTTGGCTGATACTAAGAAGGTAATTATTTCTCACTACAGGAGATCCATGGCTGAAGTGAATATAGAGGATTCTTTGCACAGAAGAATTCTCAATTTTTACAGGGACAACTTGAAAATTCAGAAAATGCATGTCACAGGATCTAAGTATGAATTAAAGAAGATCAGGAAGGCCATTGATAGTTCAAGGATGCACTTTGACACCACAATTGACTCCAGACTCAGCCTTACAATGTTAACCAGAATTAAGCAAAGGCTAGAGACTGAGTTTACAGCCAAAGACAAGGTAGTGGCATTGGAGAAAAGGGTGACTACTATGGAAGCTAACATGGAGCGCATCATGAAGAATCAAGAAACTCAAATCAAGCTCCTGAGCAGATTCTTGGAAACCCTATCATTACTCAGTCATTAGAGCAAGAGCCAGTTGCTGATAACAAAAAGGGGGAGAAGCATGAGGAGTTAAGGAGAAAAGAAGTTGAAGCTGTAATCAAGAATACAAAGGAAGTCATACAAAGGAATGATCCAAAGCAGGAATTGGCTCAAAATATTGTAAGGTAATTTGATTCAATTGCCAACAAAAACAAGGAGATTGATGCACAAGATCCAATTGCCCTATTACCAGAAATTCTTGAAGTAGTAAAGAAAGGAGAAATAAGGATAGATGAAAGTAGCTCACAACCTGGTGATAGAAAAGGAAAGGGAAAGTTGATTGAAGATGGCAAGAAGAAAGAGAAATCTGTCACAAGTGGAGGTGAGAAACTATTGGACAAAGCAATAGTGGTTGGTGTGAAAGAAAGGGAGCAACAAGAAAAGTCAAAAGAAGAACTAGCTATTCAACTACAAAGGAAGTTTGATGAGGAGGATAGGCTAATAAGAGAAGCCAGATGAAGAGAAGGTGAAAGGAGGCCAAGAATGAAACAAAGAGCAAACAAGCCTGTAGATGAACCAAAAACTTCTGGAGTTAAGAGAAAACTTGTGGTTGAGGAAAAGGAGGTTAAGGAGGAGAAGCCAAAAGAGGTGAAGCTTGAAAGTCAAGCTTCTGGGAGTGGTTAAGCCAAAGAAATAGAAGTGTTCAAACTCAAATCTGAGAACTTTGTGCCAATCAAGAGTGAAGGAATGATTGCAGTAAAAGGTCAAAGGAAGAGGGATGTTGATCTTCTTCACATTGAGTATGAAGATGGATCACATTCAACTTTCACATTCAATTAAGTCTTGGATCAAGGATATGGCATCTTAAGGAAGATCTACACCATGCTCAACAGAAAGTATTATTTAACTGAAGAGCTAGGGAAATCCATTCTTGAGAAGATGAAGAAGATAAGGGAGACACATATTCAAGAAGAAAGGGATGACAGAATCAAAATTTAGAACCCTGAAGGAAGGAAGGTACTTCATGAACCATTCTACATGATGATCTACAAGGACAGGGAAGGCAGAGAAAATGCATTGATATTTGTCAAGAAATTGACAAACTGCCCAATCTGGAAATGAACCATATTGCAAGCCAAATGAATTACAGGGTTGAGGATGAAAAGATTCTAAAGGGATCCTTATATAGAAAAATGAAGGAAAATGAAGACAAAATGAATGAGTCAAGGGGGAAAAGAAGAAGAAGGTAAAAGACTCAGACTCAACATCAAATTGTCAGAATTTATCTCTTACTGGTATTTGATCACTCTGTCTCAAATTTATTTTTGTCAATATTGTAATTCTTGCTAGAATGAAAATGTTTAGGATTTTTGTTATCATCAACAGAAAATTTATGCATATTTCACATATTCATAAATAGGGGGAGATTGTTAGGAATTATGAGTTTTGATGATAACAAATTACTTAGAATTTCAATAGGGATTTAAAATTCATTGTAACGGGTCGATGGATATGTGACTTATAAATATTCATTGACTAGGAAACTAGTTATCAGTTGAAGCTTTTTTATCAACTGATAAACTGGATTGTAACATTTGATTCATGTTTCATTATCAATTAATTGTATTGCCTCAATGGATGCTATGAAGTAGTCGACTGATGTTATTGACTTCAATTTATAGCTTCTCAACTGATGTGAAGAATGGCTGATCAATTGTAAATATTCTAAGTCAGAATTCTCACAAGTGAAGTGGTCAACTTGTAACGATCGAGGTAATTAAATCTATTTGAATAATATGAGGTATATGATTTACATGTTTTAATGTGTTAAGATATGATATGTGGTCATTTTATATGTCTAGTTGACTGCCTGTTTGACTGTATTATGCTTAAGTGATTTAATTGAGTGTGTAATTGATTTTTATGCTTAATTGAGTAACTGTTTGATTTTTATAAAATTATTGGTGTGTCCAATAATTATGAAATTTTATATGTAGCTTCTATGTGATTTTAGAGACTTTCTAAAAATGGTGATGTATTTAATTCTAGTCTCAGTGATTTTATATAAATCTTTCATTCCTGTTTTATTCTAGAGATATTACTCTTCTAAATTCCACATTTAATTATTGGAATGTCCAAAAATCATGAAACCTGTTCCAAAATGATCCTTAAATATTTTGAGACTTGTGAAAAATAGAAGTTTATTTTATTCGAGCCCAAATGTATTTTTAAAGATTTTCTTACTCTTATTTTCTATTTCTGTGCTAAAACTTCAAAGATTTTTAATTAAATATTTACTCATCAGAAAAATATTTTAAAAATATGGGTGAGCATATAAATTCATGATCTTTATTTTAAAAATATAAAACTCATTTTTGTACCCATTTATACCCAAAATTCGATTTATTAATTGATTTAAATACAGAAAACAGCAATTATGAAATTACTGTTTTACCCCTGCTTTTTCTATAACCTGCAACACCCACTTCTTTTCCTCCTTGCTCGGCATTTCTCTTCCCAGGTCCATTTTCCCCTCTCTTTGCTGCGATTTCATCTTGTTCTTCATGATAGCATAGCAAATGTGTTGGTCTTGGTTTGTATACTAGCAAAATGAGTAGTTTTGCAATTAAATTATATATTTAAGCTTTGTTTATGTATATATATATCTTGCCGTGTGTGTATCTATGTGGTCACCGGATTATGCTTGCATGCAAGGCTTTCTAGCATCATAGCTGCGGTTGTATTGATCATATGTGGCATACCTTGAAAATTTGAGGCAGTTCGAGTTCAAAGGACTCGATAACGAGCCTTGAATCATCGACTGCCGTCGCCGGCGATGAGCCCCGGCGAGCCGGCGACTTAACTAGCTTCATTTCGCCTTGGTTTCTACTGTTCTTAGTTGGGTTAACTAGTTCAAGCATTAATCTATGTGGTTTTGTTGTTGCATGTTGATTTCTATAATTTTCCGATCATGGCCTTGCATTTTTCCGGCTGCCACTTCTTAATTTCTGTTCGGGAAATGGGCATAAGTTGTGATTAATAACAATTCTATAATTGTGCAGCGTGGGTTGTAGTTTAATTGATTTGCATATCGACTGATAGTTCATTTTTCCATTTTTCCGAGTAGCTTGGTAATGTTCCGGCCATAACTTGATTTTTGCCGACTTGAATGCTATGATCTTTGGTCGAAAATTGTTAAACGTGACTTGAAAATGTGGAGTATAGTTTCATTTTGATGTAGTAGCCATGTTCGAGTTTTCATTACATTGCCAATTTACTTGAACTATTAATTGATAATCGAGACTTTACTCGTAGCCAATTCTATGAAATTTTCGTGTATAATATGCTATTGCAATTTGCAATTTTCGAATAGATGCAAGGGAAGGAGTGAATTTCGAATATATCATATTCAAATTGTAATGTGTTGTGAATAATTGTGTTCGAATAGAGCTAGTATGTAGATTTTTGCCACATTAATGATAAATGCCATGTCTAATTGAGACTTAATTCCTTTGTTACTTAAACATTCGAATGCATATGTGTATTTGTAAGAGTGATGTGAATTTATAGCTAGGAGCTATAAAGGCATTACTAATAAGGGTTATAATTTAAGTGATTAATGATGTTAATTGTATAAGGGTATAGACATTGCTTTTTATGGCATAGATTTGAAATAACATGTGATTGGCCGTATATATATGTTTGAATGATTGTTTGGGTCGGTTGTATTCCGACAGGCAGCTTCCAATTACAGAGGAGGTGCTGCCAAAATTTTCTAAAACTAAAACGACTTTGTAAAATATTATTGGCACATCACTTTTGTATAGGATAGGCTGTCAGTCAGGAATGCTGTAAATCAATAGATGTGTCTATGTGCTACTTGTCTGCTAGTATAAAAGCGATTGAATATTGGAGTATGTATACTATATTATACTTGTGTTAAGGGCTTGCATTAACGAAAGGGTAGAATAGTTAGACGTTAATGAGAACGTCGAGAGTTTATAAGATACTGAAATAGTACTATTTATGTGTAGCTACGAAGGATATTGAGGTGAAGGACAAGGGAAAAGCTAAAGTAGAGAGTTAGTGTCTGGTGTAGGCGATCTACCTGTTCCACAGCTGTAGCATTCCTTGTTTGAGGCAAGTAACTACTGTCTAACCTCTTTCAACTTAAACACTGTTTTGTAAACTGCTTTATGACCCTGCAATTGTATTATCTTATCTCAACTGTATTACCTTGTTTCAACTGTTTTAAACTATATCATGTTCTACTTTAATTGCTTTATTTAAACTGCAACCTTATATCAGATTCAATTGCACTTTAAACTTTTCAATCCCTGAACTGTTATCGACAACTTATAAACTAGTTTTACAAATTTTAAACCAGTGATCTTGAGCTGTGATTTATGCTACCACCACTTCTTAACAATAATTGCTTAAACCTAAACCTTAAAAGAACCCTGTTATTTAGGCCTAACTACTGTTCTGATTAAATGTTTTACAACTGTTTTCAAAAACAACTGTTATACTTATGGATTGACCCTGCACCTTGACTTCATAACTTTAACTTGTTTTAGATTTCCAGTTCATGATTTCAGCTTACCCTATTACAACAGAAACTTGTTTGAGACTTATCTTGGAATAAACTTTACCTCTGTCTAATGATCTTTAAAAAGAGATTTAAATATGAAATCCGACTTTTAAGAAGTCTTTTTCATCAAATGATTTGGTAACTTTAAAAAGAAAGGTTTTGGTTATTATAGGAATTCCGATCAAAATGGTTTCTGCGGATTCCTATAGGTTGGAGGCGTAAGAGGCCGAGTGACGCCGGTCCAGCACTTTTTATGTGTAGACTATAATGAGATAGTCAATGGCTATAATGAGATAGCCCAAGGCCAATGGCAATAAGTGCCTTTATGAGTACTCCTTATGTCCAGAGGGACTTTAGTCCGTTATGGGGACTTTACGTGGCTGATCACCCGTATTGTCTGGCGTTGTGAGAAAACTTCAACCAAAATGATTGTTTTAAACCGTAAAGGTCCTAATGAGAGGACAGTTTTATAAATGATTTGAAAAGCAAGGTCCTAATGAGAGGACAGTTTTATAAAAATGTTTTGAAAGAATCAGTCCTAATGAAAGGACAGTTTTATACAAATGGACTTTGAAATGATTAGTAATGAATAATGAAATGCCTTGTTATAACCTGTCATACAGCTTCAATTATCAGACATATCTTGGGTTGACCTTGTTTCAATTGTTATACATTATTTTCCTGTTATCCATCTAACCCTGCAGATTACTCTTATACTTCCACCTGGTTGTTACTTCCAGTTTCTTGTTTACTCTGTACCAGTTATTGAAATTGTTTAACCCTGCCAGTGGTTTTATAAAAGAAAGTTTTACGAGTAATGAATTCCCTGACTAGAATTTTAATTACAACTTTGGGACAATGAGGTCCAGCAGTGATTTTAAAGCATGGTTTTGAGAAAGAACTTTTTAAATTATATGTATAAGCCTGTAGAACTGTTTTTAACCAGTATGGTTACTTGCTGAGCTTTTGTAGCTCATTCTTTTATTTTCTAACATCTACAGCTTTTGAGAATCATGGTCCGTATTAAGCAGACTGCTCGGAAGAACATGTCTTACATGAACTTTGCTAGGCTGGCTGAGAGGGAACAGGTAGGATCGAGGCAGAGTTGGAAGGAAAAGACTTTGTTTAGTATTGTATTTTATTAGTAGATCGTGAGATGTTTCAGGAGTTGTAATATTATTTCGTTGATGTAAATTTAAATATAAATGAATGTAGTTGTGTGCTTGTTTCATACCATTACCTTGAAAGGTCCAGGCGAGTAGTCGGGGTCATATTTATGCGTATTTTCTATTACTGTTATTTAGGATGCATGCATATAGAGTGTCAGTGACGCCCCGATCTAGACCCCGGGTCGGGAGGGCGCCACAGGTTGGTATCAGAGCTAAGGTTTTGGTCATTGAAACAAGCCAGGATTAAGTTAAACAAGTAGATCACTTAATAACAGAAGAGAGAGTAATGGTAAGATAGGATTAGATATCGAAAAGTAGTATAGATGTTAGGATTTTAACTGTAGATTTAAGGTGATTTTATCCCTTTTGCTTTACATATTATATTATTGCAGGCTCGTGGTATTGTTTCACAACCACCACCCTCTCCTAATTCCTCTGATTCTTCTTCTTCGGATTCTGACGATGATGTTATAGTCATATCCAGTTCTGAGAGCGAGGAGGAGTTGATTCCTGAGCCCCTTGCTCAGCCTGACCTACCCTCAGGGAGTGCTTGTGCCCCTATTCGCCGTAGAGTTTATAGGCCAGCTATTACCCGAGGCCAGCTGAGAGTTCCCGAGCATCCTGTCGAGTGGTGGGAGGATCGCATTAGAGCTGTTGAGGAGGAGGGACGTAGGCAGATTGCGGCTAGGGCATTTCCAGACGATGTGGCGGAGCGGGCAGGAGAGTTAACCCGTGTGCTTAGTAGACTGCTGATTGGACTCAGGGCAGCCAGAGACAGGGATCACAGGGGTGATTAGATGTCAGGATGTTTGAGTGTTAGAAGGGACATTTGTTAGAGCCCTCTAGCACACTTGCCTAGATGTTATTTCTGTTTTCTTCCCAGTACTTTTATTTCGTGTTTGTATTTTGACTATCTTGCACCTTGGTACTTTCTGTATCTATGCATGTTTGCTTTTCAGTTCAGTATCTTCCGATATATCTGTCATTTACTTTTTCGCACATTTGACCATAAACTGTTCCTTTCCTTTACCAGTACCTTATTTATACCGGTTGTGCTAACCTGTTTTCAATAGAACCTTTATTTATCCTTGTGGTACAGGCAACTTATGTAGTAATGATGCTACATGATTGATTTTTTTTATAAAGTTTTAATGCTCAAATGGTTTTAAAAGTATTTGAACTGTTTACAATATGGTGTAGTGTATTGCTTAATAAGTTGCTTGTGTCCCTATAGTAAATGCCGCCAAGAAAGAGAAACACCTCAAATTCATCTCAGAACCAAAATACTCAAGATCAAAATCCCATGGACCCTACAGTTGCCCAACTCATTCAGCTGCTACAACAGCAGACAGCTCTTTTAACTCAGCAACAGCAAAGGCCTTCTGCACCCCCAGCAGTTACTTTTAAATCTTTTCAAGCCGTGAAACCACCTGAATTTAAAGGATCCACAAACCCAGTAGAAGCCCAGACTTGGCTTAAGGAAATGGAAAAAGCTTTTCAGTTAGTAGACGTAGATGAAGATAAGAAGACTGAGTATGCTAGTTACTTTCTTAAAGCTGAAGCCGGTTACTGGTGGGAGTCTACGAAGATGCTTCAGGGTGAAGGTGTGATTTCTTGGGATCGGTTTACAGAATTGTTTTTAGAAAAGTACTTTCCTAGTTTCATGAAGGACCAGATGGAAATTAAATTTCTAGAACTGAAGCAAGGAGGTATGAGTGTAGCAGAGTACGAGGCCAAGTTTTCTGAGATGGCCAGGTTTGTGCCAGAATTTGTTAACACTGATGTCAAGAAGGCCAAGAGGTTTCAGCAAGGCCTAAGGCCATGGATTAGAAGTAGGGTAGCAGTTTTTGAGTTGCAAAGCTTCACTGCAATAGTTCAAAAAGCAATGATCGTGGAAGGAGAAAGTGACATGTCCCAGAAAGAGAAGGATAACAGAAAAAGAAAGTTTGGTGCTAGGGAAGACAGTCAGGGACAAGGTAATTTCAGAAACAATTTCATAGAAGGCCAGAAGGTCAGAGAAGTGATTCCCAGCAGATCAAGAATGATAATGATGGAAGAGGAAGACAAAACAATAAAGCTCAAGGTTTCAACCAGCCGAAGGCCATCAGACAGTTTGTTCCTGAATGCAAAATTTGTGGAAGGAAGCACTCTGGAGTTTGTAATAAGCCCAATATCACCTGCTTCAAATGCAACAGGAAAGGACATTATGCAGCAGAATGCAACAGTCAGAGTCAGAATCAAAATCAAAAGTCAGGGATCAAATGCTATAAGTGTGGCAAGCTAGGTCACATGGCAAGGGAATGCAAGGAACCTACACAGCCTACCAATGTTCTCCGAATAGCTGGAACTCCGTCTCAATCTTCAGCACATCAATCTAGAGCCAGAACCTTTAACATGACTCAGAAAGAAGCTATTCAGGACGTGGATGTGATATCAGGTACACTTCCTGTTAACTCAGTGCAAGCTAGTGTATTGATTGATTCAGGAGCTACCAAGTCTTTTGTATCTCAAGATTTTCTTGGTAAATTGCAATGTGAAATCCGACCTTTGGAGCAAGTTTTAGTTATAGAAGTAGCTAACCAGGCAACGATTCCAGTAAGCCAAGTTTGTCCTAGTTGTGACATTGTAATAGGCAGTTATCATTTTCTTGCTAACTTGATACCTTTTAAGTTAGGTGAATTCGATGTAATTCTAGGGATGGATTGGTTGTCAGAATACAAGGCTCAAATAGATTGTAGGAATAAGAAGTTAAAGTTGAAAACCCTAGAAGGAGAAGAAGTTGAATTTCGAGGTACCCGACAAGTCAAGAAGTTTTTGAATATTGCTCAGGCAAAGAGATTCCTGCGTCAAGGATGTGAAGCTTACCTAGCCTATGTTGTAGACACTGAGAAGAAGTCGGTTCAGTTAGAAGATGTTCCTATCATCAACGAATTTCCCGACGTATTTCCAGAAGAATTACCAGGCTTACCTTCCGATAGGGAAATAGAATTCTCCATTGATTTAGCTCCAGGCACTGAGCCAGTTTCCAAAGCCCCGTATAGAATGGCGCCAGTTGAGATGAAAGAATTGGCGAGTCAAATACAAGATCTCTTGGATAAAGGAATTATAAGGCCTAGTGTGTCCCCTTGGGGAGCACCAGTTCTGTTTGTTAAGAAGAAGGATGGAAGCATGAGGTTGTGCATAGATTACCGAGAATTAAATAAGCTAACCATCAAGAACAAGTACCCGTTGCCGAGGATCGATGATCTTTTTGACCAGCTGAAAGGAGCCGAATGGTTCTCAAAAATTGATTTAAGGTCCGAATACCATCAACTCAAGATCAAACCTGAAGATGTATCTAAAACAGCATTCAGAACAAGGTACGGACACTATGAATTTTTAGTCATGGCTTTTGGATTGACAAATGCCCCAGCAGCGTTTATGGATCTGATGAACAGAGTCTTTAAGAAATATTTAGACAAGTTTGTGATTGTTTTCATCGACGACATCCTGATATATTCCAAGTCAGAAGAAGAACATGCAGATCATTTGAGAATTGCTCTAGAGACCTTAAGAAAGGAAAAGTTGTATGCGAAGTTTTCAAAATGTGAATTTTGGTTGAAGGAGGTACAATTTTTAGGTCATGTTGTTAGCAGAGAAGGCATCAAAGTTGATCCGGCAAAGATAGAAGCAGTGATGAAATGGGAAAGGCCACGGACTCCAACAGAAGTCAGAAGTTTTCTGGGTTTAGCAGGGTACTATCGTAGATTTGTTCAAGATTTTTCAAAGATAGCTACCCCTATGACCAAATTGACAAGGAAGAATGAAAAGTTTGTATGGAATGAGAAGTGTGAAGAAAGTTTTGAAGAGTTAAAGCGAAGACTAGTGTCTGCCCCAGTATTGGTGTTACCAGACGATCAAGGAAATTTTGTCATCTACAGTGACGCTTCACTAAAAGGCTTGGGTTGTGTTCTGATGCAACATGGGAAAGTTATTGCATATGCTTCCAGGCAGTTAAGACCTCATGAATTGAAATATCCTACACATGATCTGGAATTAGCTGCCATTGTATTTGCACTGAAGATTTGGAGGCACTATTTGTACGGAGAAAAGTGTGAGATTTTTACTGACCATAAGAGTTTGAAGTATATCTTTACTCAGAAAGAATTGAATATGAGACAGAGAAGATGGTTGGAATTAATCAAAGACTATGACTGCACGATCAACTACCATCCAGGCAAGGCGAATGTTGTAGCAGATGCTTTAAGTAGAAAAGAAAGATTGAATATAATGGTTTCGTCAGAAGAATTGATCAAAGAGTTTGAGAAATTGGAAGTAGAGGTATGTGATTCGGATTCAGTGGAAGAAATGGTGTATACAATGACTTTTCAGCCAGAATTGTTAGAAAAGATCAAGAGATGTCAAGAACAGATGATGAGTCAAGACAGAACCAAGTTGACTGGAGAAGAGTTAAAAAGTCAGAAGGACAGTAAAGGAATCTTTAGGTTTTCCTCACGAATTTGGATCCCCAATGTTCAAGAGCTCAAGAATGAAATTTTGCATGATGCACATAGTTCAAGATACTCTATTCATCCAGGAAGCACAAAGATGTATAAAGACTTGAAGGAAAATTTTTGGTGGCCCAACATGAAAAGAAATGTAGCAGAGTGGATCAGTAAATGTTATACATGCCAGAGAGTCAAAGCTGAACACCAGAGGCCCAGTGGATTGTTGCAACCACTAGAGATTCCAGAATGGAAATGGGAGAATCTTGCTATGGATTTTGTAGTAGGTCTACCAAGGACTAAAGCTAATCATGATGCTATTTGGGTAATAATAGACAGATTGACCAAGTCAGCGCACTTTCTACCGATCAACGAAAGATTTTCACTGGACAAGTTGGTTCATTTGTATCTGAAAGAGATTGTGATGCGACATGGTGTTCCTGTATCAATAGTGTCTGACAGAGACCCGAGATTCAATTCAAGATTTTAGAAGAAGTTTCAAGAATGTTTGGGAACAAAGCTGAATATGAGTACTGCATATCATCCTCAGACAGATGGCCAGAGTGAAAGGACAATCCAAACCATTGAAGATATGTTAAGAGTTTGTGCCTTAGATTTTGAAGGAAGTTGGGACGAGCATCTACCGTTGGTGGAGTTTTCATATAATAACAGTTATCATGCTAGTATTGGGATGCCCCCGTATGAAGCTTTGTATGGAAGAAAATGCAGATCACCAGTGTGTTGGGATGAAGTTGGTGAGCGTAAGATTTTAGGTCCAGAGCCTGTGCAACAAACTAAAGAAAAGATTGAGTTGATTCAGAAAAGATTGTTAGCTGCTCAAGATAGACAAAAGAAGTATGCTGACCAGTCAAGGAAAGATATGAATTTTGAAGAAGGTGACCAAGTGTTGTTAAAGATTTCTCCGTGGAAAGGTGTGAGTAGATTTGGCAAGAGAGGAAAGCTTAATCCCAGATATATAGGACCTTTTGAAGTTTTGAAGCAAGTTGGGAAAGTTGCATATGAATTGGCTCTACCACCACAGATGCAGCACATTCACAATGTTTTTCACGTGTCTATGCTTCGAAAGTATAATCCTGATATGAGCCATGTGATAGAATATGAACCCTTGGAGATTCAACCTGACTTGTCCTATGTAGAACAGCCTGTAGAGATTCAGGATCGTAAGGATAAAGTTTTAAGGAATAAGTCTGTTAGGCTTGTAAAAGTTTTGTGGAGAAACCCTCGAGTTGAGGAATCCACCTGGGAACTTGAGAGTGAAATGCTCGAGAAGTATCCCTATTTGTTTACTTAGGCTGATTCTGAGGACAGAATCTTTTTAAGGGGGGGAGAATGTAACGATCGAGGTAATTAAATCTATTTGAATAATATGAGGTATATGATTTACATGTTTTAATGTGTTAAGATATGATATGTGGTCATTTTATATGTCTAGTTGACTGCCTATTTAACTGTATTATGCTTAAGTGATTTAATTGAGTGTGTAATTGATTTTTATGCTTAATTGAGTAACTGTTTGATTTTTATAAAATTATTGGTGTGTCCAATAATTATGAAATTTTATATGTAGCTTCTATGTGATTTTAGAGACTTTCTAAAAATTGTGATGTATTTAATTCTAGTCTCAGTGATTTTATATAAATCTTTCATTCCTGTTTTATTCTAGAGATATTACTCTTCTAAATTCCATATTTAATTATTGGAATGTCCAAAAATCATGAAACCTGTTCCAAAATGATCCTTAAATATTTTGAGACTTGTGAAAAATAGAAGTTTATTTTATTCGAGCCCAAATGTATTTTAAAGATTTTCTTACTCTTATTTTCTATTTCTGTGCTAAAACTTCAAAGATTTTTAATTAAATATTTACTCATCAGAAAAATATTTTAAAAATATGGGTGAGCATATAAATTCATGATCTTTATTTTAAAAATATAAAACTCATTTTTGTACCCATTTATACCCAAAATTCGATTTATTAATTGATTTAAATACAGAAAACAGCAATTATGAAATTACTGTTTTACCCCTGCTTTTTCTATAACCTGCAACACCCACTTCTTTTCCTCCTTGCTCGGCATTTCTCTTCCCAGGTCCATTTTCCCCTCTCTTTGCTGCGATTTCATCTTGTTCTTCATGATAGCATATCAAATGTGTTGGTCTTGGTTTGTATACTAGCAAAATGAGTAGTTTTGCAATTAAATTATATATTTAAGCTTTGTTTATGTATATATATATCTTGCCGTGTGTGTATCTATGTGGTCACCGGATTATGCTTGCATGCAAGGCTTTCTAGCATCATAGCTGCGGTTGTATTGATCATATGTGGCATACCTTGAAAATTTGAGGCAGTTCGAGTTCAAAGGACTCGATAACGAGCCTTGAATCATCGACTGCCGTCGCCGGCGATGAGCCCCGGCGAGCCGGCGACTTAACTAGCTTCATTTCGCCTTGGTTTCTACTGTTCTTAGTTGGGTTAACTAGTTCAAGCATTAATCTATGTGGTTTTGTTGTTGCATGTTGATTTCTATAATTTTCCGATCATGGCCTTGCATTTTTCCGGCTGCCACTTCTTAATTTCTGTTCGGGAAATGGGCATAAGTTGTGATTAATAACAATTCTATAATTGTGCAGCGTGGGTTGTAGTTTAATTGATTTGCATATCGACTGATAGTTCATTTTTCCATTTTTCCGAGTAGCTTGGTAATGTTCCGGCCATAACTTGATTTTTGCCGACTTGAATGCTATGATCTTTGGTCGAAAATTGTTAAACGTGACTTGAAAATGTGGAGTATAGTTTCATTTTGATGTAGTAGCCATGTTCGAGTTTTCATTACATTGCCAATTTACTTGAACTATTAATTGATAATCGAGACTTTACTCGTAGCCAATTCTATGAAATTTTCGTGTATAATATGCTATTGCAATTTGCAATTTTCGAATAGATGCAAGGGAAGGAGTGAATTTCGAATATATCATATTCAAATTGTAATGTGTTGTGAATAATTGTGTTCGAATAGAGCTAGTATGTAGATTTTTGCCACATTAATGATAAATGCCATGTCTAATTGAGACTTAATTCCTTTGTTACTTAAACATTCGAATGCATATGTGTATTTGTAAGAGTGATGTGAATTTATAGCTAGGAGCTATAAAGGCATTACTAATAAGGGTTATAATTTAAGTGATTAATGATGTTAATTGTATAAGGGTATAGACATTGCTTTTTATGGCATAGATTTGAAATAACATGTGATTGGCCGTATATATATGTTTGAATGATTGTTTGGGTCGGTTGTATTCCGACAGGCAGCTTCCAATTACAGAGGAGGTGCTGCCAAAATTTTCTAAAACTAAAACGACTTTGTAAAATATTATTGGCACATCACTTTTGTATAGGATAGGCTGTCAGTCAGGAATGCTGTAAATCAATAGATGTGTCTATGTGCTACTTGTCTGCTAGTATAAAAGCGATTGAATATTGGAGTATGTATACTATATTATACTTGTGTTAAGGGCTTGCATTAACGAAAGGGTAGAATAGTTAGACGTTAATGAGAACGTCGAGAGTTTATAAGATACTGAAATAGTACTATTTATGTGTAGCTACGAAGGATATTGAGGTGAAGGACAAGGGAAAAGCTAAAGTAGAGAGTTAGTGTCTGGTGTAGGCGATCTACCTGTTCCACAGCTGTAGCATTCCTTGTTTGAGGCAAGTAACTACTGTCTAACCTCTTTCAACTTAAACACTGTTTTGTAAACTGCTTTATGACCCTGCAATTGTATTATCTTATCTCAACTGTATTACCTTGTTTCAACTGTTTTAAACTATATCATGTTCTACTTTAATTGCTTTATTTAAACTGCAACCTTATATCAGATTCAATTGCACTTTAAACTTTTCAATCCCTGAACTGTTATCGACAACTTATAAACTAGTTTTACAAATTTTAAACCAGTGATCTTGAGCTGTGATTTATGCTACCACCACTTCTTAACAATAATTGCTTAAACCTAAACCTTAAAAGAACCCTGTTATTTAGGCCTAACTACTGTTCTGATTAAATGTTTTACAACTGTTTTCAAAAACAACTGTTATACTTATGGATTGACCCTGCACCTTGACTTCATAACTTTAACTTGTTTTAGATTTCCAGTTCATGATTTCAGCTTACCCTATTACAACAGAAACTTGTTTGAGACTTATCTTGGAATAAACTTTACCTCTGTCTAATGATCTTTAAAAAGAGATTTAAATATGAAATCCGACTTTTAAGAAGTCTTTTTCATCAAATGATTTGGTAACTTTAAAAAGAAAGGTTTTGGTTATTATAGGAATTCCGATCAAAATGGTTTCTGCGGATTCCTATAGGTTGGAGGCGTAAGAGGCCGAGTGACGCCGGTCCAGCACTTTTTATGTGTAGACTATAATGAGATAGTCAATGGCTATAATGAGATAGCCCAAGGCCAATGGCAATAAGTGCCTTTATGAGTACTCCTTATGTCCAGAGGGACTTTAGTCCGTTATGGGGACTTTACGTGGCTGATCACCCGTATTGTCTGGCGTTGTGAGAAAACTTCAACCAAAATGATTGTTTTAAACCGTAAAGGTCCTAATGAGAGGACAGTTTTATAAATGATTTGAAAAGCAAGGTCCTAATGAGAGGACAGTTTTATAAAAATGTTTTGAAAGAATCAGTCCTAATGAAAGGACAGTTTTATACAAATGGACTTTGAAATGATTAGTAATGAATAATGAAATGCCTTGTTATAACCTGTCATACAGCTTCAATTATCAGACATATCTTGGGTTGACCTTGTTTCAATTGTTATACATTATTTTCCTGTTATCCATCTAACCCTGCAGATTACTCTTATACTTCCACCTGGTTGTTACTTCCAGTTTCTTGTTTACTCTGTACCAGTTATTGAAATTGTTTAACCCTGCCAGTGGTTTTATAAAAGAAAGTTTTACGAGTAATGAATTCCCTGACTAGAATTTTAATTACAACTTTGGGACAATGAGGTCCAGCAGTGATTTTAAAGCATGGTTTTGAGAAAGAACTTTTTAAATTATATGTATAAGCCTGTAGAACTGTTTTTAACCAGTATGGTTACTTGCTGAGCTTTTGTAGCTCATTCTTTTATTTTCTAACATCTACAGCTTTTGAGAATCATGGTCCGTATTAAGCAGACTGCTCGGAAGAACATGTCTTACATGAACTTTGCTAGGTTGGCTGAGAGGGAACAGGTAGGATCGAGGCAGAGTTGGAAGGAAAAGACTTTGTTTAGTATTGTATTTTATTAGTAGATCGTGAGATGTTTCAGGAGTTGTAATATTATTTCGTTGATGTAAATTTAAATATAAATGAATGTAGTTGTGTGCTTGTTTCATACCATTACCTTGAAAGGTCCAGGCGAGTAGTCGGGGTCATATTTATGCGTATTTTCTATTACTGTTATTTAGGATGCATGCATATAGAGTGTCAGTGACGCCCCGATCTAGACCCCGGGTCGGGAGGGCGCCACACAACTGATATTGGAGTCAATGGATGAAGACATTACTCAACGGATAAAAGCTATCAACTGATACAAGTCATCAACTAATAAAGGCAATCAACGGATAAGGGATCATCAATGGATAGACAGTCGATGGATAACTCAAATAGCCATCGATTCAATAACTAAGCAATGGATATCTTATCCATCGATGGATGAGCAAAGGAGAATCAACTGATATGCTTAACAACATTTATCAGTTGATTAAGGTTTCCCAATTTAGTTAAAGACAAGGAGAAAGGAAACTGTGCAGAAACTGAATCATTGGAAGACAATTCTGTCAGGACTGTGAAGACTTTCAAGGCAACACAGTCTTCAAGGAATGCATCAAGACAAAGATACTTTCAGGACTAGACAGGTCCAAAGAAGACTGTTCAAGTAGCTAATTTCTATTTTCATGTAAACATTGTAAGTTGTAATTTTATAATGTTATCTGTCGATAGGAATTAGAAGTGAAGAAACCACTATATAGTGGTTAGTAGTTCATTGTAGCAAAGTGTGTAGAAAGAAGAAACACAGTGAAAAGATTGTAAGCTCTACTGTGCAGAAACACTTTGTAAGCAACATGGTATTTTTACCAAGATTAATTGAAAGCAAAAAGATACTAGTGGAAAACCAATCCACTAGTAATTTTTAATATTGTTTGTTCTGTTTTCAATACTTTAATTTCTGCATTCTTAGTTCAATCAATTATATATATATATACACTCAAACACTCTAGTTGAACAAACTTAAATCCGCAAGAATTTAAATAATTCTTAAGTTTGTATTCGACACCCCCTTCTCCAAACTTAGTGTACTTAAGGGCAAATAACAATATATCTCCTTGATCATTAATCTTATTAATTAGGTGATATCTCCTAAGTACATGCCCAAACAGCCTCCTTGACTGCTTCACAAGTATCAATATACACAATCTCTATTGTAGAATCAACAACTGTCTCTGCTATGAACCATCCCAGCATACAACATCTCAATTTAAATAGATAAAACACAAAGTCAAACAGAAACACTAAATGATCATTGTCTGTCTAGAAACTAGCATCGGTGTAACCTTTTACAATCAGCTTATCTTCTCCTTTATATACCAAGAATTGATCTTTAGTCATCTTCAAGTACTTAAGAATATTCTTGACTGCCATCCAGTGACCTTCACCTAGATCAGACTGGTATCTACTCGTCATGCTTAAAGCATACGAGACATCAAGATGAGTACATATCATTCCATACATTATATGTTATTCCTAAGAACAATGTCAATATTTGGAGAAGGGGGGGGGGTTGAATACAAATATTAAAACTTTTTGAGACTTTTAATATTTATTCTTGATGTTTGAAGAATTGACAGAATATGTTTGAACAAACAACTGAAAATTAAAATGAACAAAGAGAGATTTAAAAATTACTGATGGATTGGTTTTTCCATCAGTTATATATTTTTGCTCAATGTTCCTAGGTTAAAGATAACCTAGCTTCTTTTTACAAAGTTAGAAAGAATCAAATGATCTTACAATTTTGCTCTTAAGCTCGAACAGTTGATATGAGAAATATTGTCTAACTTTTTTTTCTTTTTTCTAACAATGTTACTACACTTGTTTATATACTACAAGTGTATTTTACAATTCCTATTCTAGGATTGTTTCTATCAGTCTCTCTTTTTCCTTTTTCCTTTTTAGGAAATCAGACTTGAAAGACAAATACTGATTGAGTCTTCATAGCCACCCTAGGCTGTCTTCCATAGGTGTGCTCTTGTTCTCTGGATTTACAACTGATAAACTTTCTGTGTTGTCACAATCAATTGATAATTTGCTGTT
Source organism: Oenanthe sinensis (assembly GCA_028671895.1). Lineage (NCBI taxonomy): Eukaryota > Viridiplantae > Streptophyta > Magnoliopsida > Apiales > Apiaceae > Oenanthe > Oenanthe sinensis. The sequence continues at coordinate 27,225,029 of CM053814.1, forward strand.
AAGCATATCAATTGATTCATCCTTTAATCCATCAACTGATGCTCTTCTTTGATTGATCTTTACATCCATCGATTGATAAATGATATCAATCGATGTATATCAATCGATGGGTCTTCACATCAGTTGATCGTCTTCAATTCCTGACTTGGCTTCTTTAATTGATCTCTCATCCATTGATGCTTCAATATCAATTGATCATCCTTCACTTGTGCAATTTCCTGTCTTCAGATAATTACAATTTGACAATTTAATTTATACATCAATTGATGATCTATATCAATCGACTCTAACATCAATTGATAAGAATAATATCAATTGATTTACACCTTATTGATTGCAATAGATTAAGTACACCTATGCTACAGTCCAAATTATCAGTTGACTCATATAAACATTTCAACTGATAAATGGTTTCTTGATCAATTGATATTTATAAATTTCATATCAATTGATCAGTTACATAAAATAAAATTTCTATGATTCTAAGATTAATGTTATCATCAAATTACATGTAGATTCCTAACAATCTCCCCCTATTTGTATCTGTGATATGAACATGCATAAATCTACTTGATGATAACAAAACCCATAATAACTAACATTCAAATTGAATCAAGAAATTTAATTAGCACATTAATTTTGAAAATACTAGATTGATAGATAACTCCTGCAAATAGCTTTAATGTCTTCATGATTTAATTAGCTCATCTTCCTTCTCTTCTCAACATTCTCCTTTAGCTGCCTCATGAAAGAACTCCTCAAAATTGCTTCATCCCTGTCAGTTTCTCCAAGCTGCCTCATAAGGTAATGAATTTCTTCATCTGTGATTTTGTCCAGATATTTGCAGATATCAAAGAACTTTGTGATGCCCTCCACATCTGTAAAAATCATAGCATACTTTGGCTCCAACACCACCTTTTTGACCTGTGACTTCGATAGCTTTAGGGGTGAATCAGGTTCAGCTTCTGCCTTGGATCTCCTTAATCTTGAAATTTGCTGTTGAATCTCTTGAGCAATTTTTGTGTTGAGTTTGTACTTTCTGTTGAGTAGAGGAAGGATGGACTTTAAAACATTGTAACTCTGCTTCATTATCACTTTCATGGAATAGGTGATCTTCACTCCATTTTCATACTCCAATATCATAGATTCCTCTTGGTTAGAAGTAGCAGGATGAGTCCTTACTCCAATTAGTCCTTTTTCATTAATTAATGGTATTCCCTTCATATCATAACCTTCAATTGTCACCTCCTCCCTTATTTCTTCTTGTTGACCCTGAAGGTTTTCCTGAACCACTATTTCTTGAGTAGAACTTGACCTCTTCTTGGCCATAACTATTTTTCTCTTTTTTCCCAATGGTTGCTCCATTGATTGATCTTCCATATTCCATTCTATTTCCATTTGCCTTGCTATTTCCTCATTTTCCTTTTCTCTTCTTGCAGCATCTGACTATCCTGTAGAAATAGCTCCATGAAGAAGCTTCTGGCCAACTGCCTCTTTCTTTTTCTTCTCTTCTTCAATCATTATGGCTTTACCCTTTTTCTTCTCTTCAAGGGCTTCAAGATCAATTGATAGAAAGGCTTCAGCATTTGAGTTTCTTTCTTTGGTAGCCTTTTGTGCATCTTCATTTATTTTTCTTGTTTGAGCAATGAACTCATTCAAGTCTCCTTTTTCTGCAGCCTTTGTCACCAAGTCAGTGCTTCTCCTCAAATCTTCAATCCTTTTCCTTTCTCTCTCAATCAATGATTGAGTTTCTCTATCCCTAAAAATCCTTCTAGCTTCTAGATCAGTTTCAAATTTCTTGAATTCTTCCTTTTTCTATTCTAAGTCATCTTTGGGAGAATTAGATGATTTAGATCTTTTTGAAGACTGATTATCCCTGTTACTTCTGTATTTGAATCTTTTTGTTGCAGAACCGCCAATGCCACTTGTCTTGTCCATACCAGATCCACCTACACCACCACTACCACTGCCTTTGTGCCTTTGTTATCATCAATTGGAGGAGGTGGTGGCATTCTGTCAAGAAATTTCTGAAGAATAGATGCATGAAGACTTTGACCTGCAATAATAGCATCCATTTTCTTTTCTAGAGAGCCCCCTCTAGTTTCCAACGCTGCAAAGTTCTTTGATTCCTTGAAGAACTTGTCTTTGATGTGATTCATGGTGTTGAATGGTAGCTTTTCATCCAATCTCCTGTCCAAAGCATCCTTGTTGGCGGAGATAGAGTTCTTGATAATCTCCAGTTCCCTCTTAACTCCTGTTACTATCATCTTTTAAATCTTCAATGATTCTCTCATATAGTGAGCAATTCTCCTTTGAGTAGAATCTTCAATTTCTCCTTCCAACATTGCCCTTCTATATTGAGAGAGAATTTCAGTCTCAGCAGCTTCTAAGGAACCATCAATTATGCTCATCCATGGCTCCTCATCAGAATCTTCTTCTAGTTCTTCAGGTGCCATATAACATATATCTGTTGTATTGGCAATACTTTCCTTCAGATTCCTTGTCCTTTGTTCTGTATGATCAATTCCCAAGAGTTGTTCTGCATCCCTATTACTTGAAGTAGCCAACCCCTGATATTGTGGATTAGGATGGATGAAGTTCTGTGGATCCAAATCACCAGCATCAACCTCCTCTTCAATGTCCTTAGCAACTTCACTCCCACTAGCTTCTGCATTTGGTATTCCTCCTAACTTATTGACTCCCACTTCTTCTGTCATCAATTCACTTTCCAATTTCTATGCAAATAGAAGAATTGTTTTATCTATCTCACTCATCTCTCTATTTTGCATCAGGATCTCATCCTGGAATCTCACTTCTGCCTCACTCATTTTCTGTGCACCTTCTAAGGTGGGGCCCTCAAGTGTTTCACTCTCATTCCTGGAAGAATTAGGAATATACTTACTCACTCCCTCTCCTTTTGCCAGGCTGCAATCCTGCCTCTCACTCAACTCACTCATTCTTAAGAGTGTTTGTGCAACATCAATTGATTGAGCATCAATTGATGTAAAGATATTAATAGTTGAGGTGTTTGGGATATCCATCGATTGATGCATACCCATCGATTGATCTTGAGTATCGATCGATGGCTTATCAGTCGATGGTTGAATATCAATTGATGAAGAAACATCAATTGATGGAGTAGAAACTGTTGAGGAAATTATTTGAGAAGATATATTTTTTAATAACATGAGAAATGGAATCCTGAATATCCTGTGAAGAAGATTCAAGAGAGAGTGTTAGCTTCTCCTTGAAGAATAAAGAAGGAAAATCTGAAAATGTTTGATAATCTATCAAAACATTTTTTGAAGAAATTTGTTGGGATGGAGAAGTAAGAATGGAAGGTATTGGAATTGAGAGAGAATGTGGCTGCATCTCATCATTTATATGAGACACATCAATCTGACTTTGAGAAGGCTCCACCACAGTTTCCTGTGATTTTGCAATGTTTGATTCCCCATGTGCAAAGGTGACTTTCTTTTTTCTCCTTTCATATGGTGTTACTGTTTTGGCTTGTGTGTCCCCAATTTGGTTCTGTGCCCCTGATTGTGGGCTATTTTCAATATTGTCATCCTTTTGAGAGGATGGCAATAGGGATGTGGTATTTTTCATATTAACATCCACAGTCTTTTGGGAGACTGTGGCTTGGCTTAGCTGAGGTTGTACACCCTCACTCTCCTTATTCTTATGGGTTCTTTGATGTTCCCCAGTTCCCTCACCACCTACATCTCCTTCTAGTCTATCTACCAAAACATTTGATTTCCTTTTCTTTGTTTTTACAACAGCAGGTTTTTGAGAACCTGTTGAGGTTGGTTTCTTAGATTTGGATTTTGAGATTAGTTGTGTGGCTTGGGTAGGAGGGTTGGGGTCATTACTACTACCCTCCATAGTCACAGAAGGCAAATAAGATTGGGGATTGAAGGAAGTTAAAGTAGAGATAAATACCGGAACAAAAGGAGGATAGATCAATTCCACATTGCTGTGAAGATTGATCCTTACCAAGTCCTTAAAGACCCTTTTGTTTTGAGTCCAGCAATCCAAAACTTCTGTACTCCTGTCAATCTCAATATTCTTGACAAAGTAGTTAATAACAATCATAATAAATCTAGCATAATAAATATGATTAGATCTATTTATTTTATTTCCCAATTTAGCAGACATTTCATTGAGTAACAGGCTGCCTAAATTATGATATCTATCATATAAAATGTTATACCCTACTTGTTGCATACTTGTTGTTATTGCATCAAAATTACTAACCTTACCAGAAAACATTTTATAATTGCATCAAAGAAATATGGCCACTCTTTTCTTAGATCCTTTCTAACTATACTTCCTAGACTAGCATCAAGAGCATTGTAATTGATTTCTCTAAGCATGCTTCTAATTTCTATGTCAGTGGGTGAATTTTCTGTATTATTTGCAGGAAGATTTAAACACTCACCCAAAACTATAGTGGTTAGAATATAACTTTGTCCTTTACAATCAAAGAAGATTGAAGAGAAATCATCTGCTACCTTTGCAGTAGACCAGAACTCTTCAACTAGAATGCACACTATTTTTGGTGCTTCTGTGAAGGCCTTTGATATCCTTGAACTTCTTAGGAATTCCATTAGAGGATGGAATTCTGTTGGGGCTTCCTCCACCATAGTGCAAGCAACAAAGTTGTTGAGTTCGTAGTAGAATCCAGATTGTGAGACTTTCTTTGATGATGCCATAAATGTATTTGAAAATGAGATGAGAATTAACTGGCAAACTTGTTAGTAATTATACAGAAACAACAATTAGAAAGTAGCAATTAGGGTTATCAATAGGAGATAGATACAGAGAGAGAGTTCAGAGATTGAGAAAGAGAAAGAGAGAAAGAGAACTTGTTAGTAAAAATTGCAAGTAAGAATGAATAGATGTTTTAATCTCACTATTTATATTTACTGATTATTCAATCAATTTCTTACTCAAAATAGAACTTAATCGACCGTTAAAAAAAATGAAAGGTAAAAGTTATCAATTTTGGCAATCGACTGTTATACATGCACGAATGTATGTATTAATCAATTGATAAAATTAGTAATCAACGGCTAGATTTTTATACAGATCGATTGATGACATGGATCTCTTTATATTCCAGGTCATCAACTGGTAAATCTTTTTTATCGACAGGTACACTTATCCATCGATAAATAAATATATCATCAATTGATATATTTATCTGTCGATAGCTACACATATCCATCGATAAGTAAATACATCATCAATTGATATATTTATCTTTTGATAGGTACTGTAATAACCCGGATTTTTGGACGCATTTTTTTATTTTTATTTATAGACGATACTGATGAATAGTGATTCTACGGATTATGAAAAACATTTTAGCCCACACTAAGTAAGTGTTGGAATATTAGAAATCCGGAGATGTCATATTGTTGTAAGAAGAAAATGAGTGTATGTAAAAGCCATCGGAATCCGAAGATTTTCGCTTTTACTAATTGTTTCGTAATTTAAGAGGTATCGAGGAATAAGATAAGTTATGACCAAGAGGATTATAATTTAGAAAGTTCATTATTATAATTGAATTAGAGTATTTGCAATATTAAGGATTTACGTTACGGAATTTCTACGACGAAAAGATTTCGGAAATTAATTGAACTTACGTTGAGGATTAATGGTTAAGTGTTGGATGATAAGTGACTAAAGACAAGTCCCATGCAATAACCATGCAACCGAATTGGTTAGAAATAAACCAAACCAAGTGATCAAGCAACTAGCCAAGTTAAGGAAACATAGTTCCATGAATTAAGGGTCAAATTGTCAAGCCATACCTTGGTTACTATTTGATGTACTTGACATACATCAAGGCCATATCTCTTGATAGATATCAGCCATATACACATTATTCAAACAAAAATATCAGCCAACACAAAAAGGGGAAAAGCAAAAAGCTCCCCCCCCCTTGTTATTCATTTCACCATTCTGCTGAGCATGTCAGGGCAGAAGATTCAACAATTTATTTCTTTAACTTCTGGAATTTAAAAATCCCAAGAACAATCCCAGGCCTTCTATACAACCTAGGGTAGGTACGTATTTAATTTCATAATTTTTGGAGGTGTTTTGGTTTGGTAAAGAAAATGTAGAAAATGAGGGTGAATAGTATCTCCGAAAATTTACTAACTTGTTCTTGATTTTCTCTTGCAAGTTTAAGGATGATAAGCATAGATCAAGGCTCCCTTAAGACTTACAAGCTCTTATTAGTGTGTTTAAATATCCAAGGAAGGTATAAACTCTATCCACCCTTTGATTTACTTTGAGTTAAAAGCTTGAGTTGAGTTATGTTTGAGCATATGTGGTTTAAGGAGTTTGGATGTAAATGGTTGAATATTGTTGGATGATTTTGTGAAGTGGTGTTGGTCAAAAATTTTGAAATGAGTAGTTGAATGATATGACCATATTAGTATGTTGATGATTTATCTTGGTTGTGAATGGATTCACATTGGTTGAATCCGGAAAACGTTAAGTTTATAGCCGTCGTAATGCCCGTTTGATTTAGGGACTGTTTTGAACAAGTCTTACGATCTGTTAATAAAATATTTATGGACACCACTGACCATGGATGTGTATACCTTATTTCATAGTTTTTTTTGACACTTGAATCATGTCGATACGATTTACGGTTTAGGAGATAAGTTCGTTTTAGTAAAAGTCGCGCAAGGAGACCAAACTGCTGCCTTGTACTCACTTTGATGCTATAAACGAACTAGTTAAGGGTGGACTAAAATTATGAAATTTGGATGACATATACCTTGGACAGTTAGTAAGATCACCAAAAAGGTTTTGTATTAAAAAGTTAATTTTTCGATTTTATAAAAATATCGGAACCAAAGTTGCACGATGACACTATTCACGTATTGGAGGTAAAGGATTAGATTAAAATCCGTTGACGAAATGGTTTGCGAACGGTTAAGATAGACCCGAGGAGGTGAATGCTGGGTAAGACAAGTGTTAAGTAAAAGGGACTAAGAACTAATTTGAGGTTGTCATAATTGGAATCGATATATGATTATACTTAATTGTAATATAAGTAGTTGATGGGATTATGAGTACTAATCAGGATTATAATATCTATGGATAGAAAATTGGGAGCGAGTGGGACTCTGAGAACGTATCTTGGACTTCAGGCAAGTTTTCTAACCTACGTTTTTACATATCAAAATATATGTATTACTACGTATGCATGTTTTTAAACACCTGTACTTAATGTACTACTGTTTTGTCGAAAGACTGTTGTTGTTGTGATATAACTGTATATTGAAAAGTACGAATTGTTTTATGTATTATTAAAGCTTTCGTAAATGTTTCGGTTATATGCTATAAGAAATATAGATATAAGCCGGTGAAGGTAAAAGGCTCTAAGTGTATAGCGAGTTATGTATTTTCGAACGTAGATCGGGAGTCGAAAGGTTATGTTAAGTACTGTCGTAATCCGGAAGAAGCCGGAGACAGATTATTTTGAAATAACAATATAAATATTTCAATATTTATATTTTGATATTCTTTTGATAAAGGAATTAAATAGAGTTAATAAATATTATTTGAATATTTATTAAATTAATGAATATTATTCTGAATATTCATTTAAAAAGGAGTTTATTAATTGTTTCTTAATTAATAAATATTAGTTGAATATTTATTAAATATTCTAAATTGATTTAAAAATTAGTGAAGGTCTTTAATAATTATTTAAAATATTTTCTGACCTTCAGAAAATTTATTTAAATATAGTGAGGGTTCCCTAATATCTATTTATATTCTGTTTTATTCTTCTAATAAAAATGAAATATTTTCAGACTTATCAAAAATAGGGAACTCAGTCTAGGGAGTAAAATGTGATTTACTTTCTCAAAAGCGGTTATGTTTTGACACCACTGACCTACTGTAGTAGGGTTTTCAACTTATCAAAATCGTAAGAGGTTTTCCGACTAACTCCCGGGTCGTGGTTTTAAATGATTTCAATCCTTGATAAAGGACATCAGTTGACGGTGGTCAACACACCTTTGTGGTGAGATTATTGCCTCGATTATTTTGGCAATATCTATTCAGAGTTTTGTGAATCTATTAACAAATATGATATACTTGGGGAACTAGGATTAATTCTTGTTCCAGGTTATAGATTATTCCAGTGGACTAGGAGATATAAGTGTAAGAGGCTGTGTGTGGCACAGTCCATCAAAGTGTAAGAGGCTTGTGTGTGGCACAGTCCATCATAGCGTAAGAGGCCGTGTGAGGCACGGTCCAGCACTTTCGCCCGTATGCGGTCTAGGGTGATTACCAAGGTCGGAGGTATTTCTGTCGGCTCCCCCTTCTACATGTAGAGAAACAACAAGAGCTGCCGTAGGTTGCGACTGATCATCGTGTATGTGCGGTAGCAGCGTGATGAAAGGCCCTAGATACAGTCTCATCCTCCAATTGGAATTGTGCTGAAACATCGTAATGAAAGCCTATAAGCTGATTTACCGAGGGTGTTGTCAGTGGTTGATATGTTGAGATCTTCGTACTCATTCAAGCTACTTTGACAAAAAGTTTATCTTGCAAACTCGTAGAGTATGTAAAGTGTGCATAATATTGCAGTTTTAAACGATGTTTAAAAAGAGTATATTTACAGTTATATATGTTCTTGCTGAGCTATATTGCTCACTCTTGATTTCTTTATATATATCACAACACAACAAGTCAGTTGAGATGTTTTGACGAAAAGTTATTTTGAAAACTTAAGCGGGTATATGAGGTATACCGAACAGTTTATAAATCCTCAAAATGTTTTACTGGATTTAAACCTTACAAGTGGTATGGTTCAAAGTGATTTGATTTGCTTATGTTGAGAAGCAACTATTATTACAGTATCTTGAATTGTGTACTCATTATATTATAGGAGTTTAGCAAAGCTATAGTTGAAGCTATTTTGCTAAGTTACAGATATATATTATTTCAAAACTGTGAACTTAAATAGTTCATTGGGTTCTATTTCAAAATCTTCAGAGGAAGTATGAAAGAGTGGTAACACTATATTTAATAGTGTCTTATTTTATATAATGAACTAAATTGTTCGAATTATATTCTTCTAAACTTCATGTTAGGTATAAATACTTGTAACAGAAAACTCTGACTATATGTATCGTCGAGAGATACTTTTCTATACTTACTCTAGACCGGTAAACTATGTTATACTATTGAGATAGTAATGATTATCATGTTCTTGGATGAGAGTCACATAAATAATTGGGTGGATAATTTGTTGAGCATTCTTTCACTCATTCTTGCTTTATATTAAATTTTTCAGAGAAAGTGATAATGCATCTGATTGGCTCTATACTTCGAGGAAAGGAAGTAAGAGATTCACCTTTGAGGTAGTTCAGTTCAGAATGATTCCGCAGGAGTAAGTTGATTAGGTTTTAGTATTGATCTAGTTATTAATGTTACTTCATGTAGGGGTTATCATTGATAGCTTGAGATCCTGGTTAAGTACATTTGGTTTGTAATAACTAATGATACTTGTTGTGTATCGTTTCTAAGATTATAACTTGTGTGTGTGTGAGAGAGGGGTCTATGATGTGTGTTTGTTGGAGTATTGAGTTATTGCAGGTTGTAAATGATTGGATGGTGACGTGGCGACTCAAATCCATTACCCCGGATTTGGGGGCGTTACAGAAATGGTATCAGAGCATGAGTTATAGTACTTAGATACGAGAGTGTTATGAGTTATTAGTATATAAGAGGATAATGTGAGAACTCATGTAGAGTTCGTAATTGGACTACCGGATGTAGTACCAATGAATGAGTTAAGAAAAGGTCATCTACTTGGAGTTAGTAGTGAGGAGATTTATGAATGACATTTGGGATATAGATTTTGGACGGAAATTGGCAAGACTGTTCCGGAAGAGGCAATGATATATTTTGTACAAAGATGATAAGTATAAAGATTTCGAGAGTTGACGATGTGTGGTATTGATACGATATAGAGTCACAAAGAGGAGTTAAGACGCATATTTGTTGTATCTTCTAAGTATGTTAATTATTTTTGGATCAAAGTGGGCCCTTAGTGTAGTGACCCATATATTCAGGATATTGTGGTCAGAATGAAAAGTATGAACGACCCAGTGTGTAGGTGTTGTTACAAATCTCCTTCTGGTAGTGGTGAGACTACTGCTAGAAGGGGGTACCGAGCTTTCACTGAGAATTTAATTGTTTAATTGAGATAAATGGTTCAGGGAAAGAGGTCCCGTAATACAACTATAGATCCTTAGGTGTGAATTGATTGAGACTACATAATGGATAGCATGTCTCGTCCTTTTGGTAATAAACCATATGTCATGTAGACCATGAGTTTTAAAAAGTGACAGTCGGAAGGACCAGACGATAGATGTATGAAAATGAAATTGGTACAAGTGGTGAGGAATCTACCCTTAGCTAACAACCTGATAGGTAATATTGATCCGGCATATCTCACATGTTGTGTTTGATAGCCTGTTGATAATTATGATAGTCCTGATGATATGAACAGTGATATGGGTATATTTAATGAGCGTCAACCTACTTTGGCACCTACATGTTGTTTCACCCTCAGAAAGTATCACCCATAAGTTCAATTCATCAAAGACCTGTGATTGAGGGGGGTATCCAGGAAGGATATAACCCAGAGTTGATTCTAAACTAGAGCCGGTGGAATAATCAATGTGTATAGTCAAGCCTAGAAATTATTGTTTTCATGAGAGTAAGTATGAACTTTTTAAGTGAATCTATTTGTTACAAGGACTAAGTTGTGTATCTTGTAAATACTTCTCTAAATTATTTGGGAAGTTAGATGAAGTTGGAATTTAAGACTAGGACGAAAGAGCCTAAGTATGGAATATTATGAATTAAAGTTTACCATAGATGTTGAGTGGTTGTCTCGTATGCTGTGACCAAATAAAATTGTCGTGATGGATATAAATTATTAAGTGGAGATGATTTAGGAAATTGTTATAAAAACAAAAGTGGAAGCATTAGGAGTGGTGATTCGAGAATGTTAAACTGAGGCATGAAGAGTAATATTGAACGGATATTTACTAGTGCCATTCAATGGAGATTTGTTTTCTTTTGAGAAAAGAGAAGAGATGTAGTGTCGAGAGAAAAATATCATTTGTATAAGGATGTTCAAACTAATGATAGAGATAAAGTGGTGAAAGTTAAGATTACACGATAATGACGAAGTTGTGTTAAAGGACATAGAGATAAATTGAGGTATTTTGGTTACGATGGAAGTAAAAGGTCTATTACACGTTGGAGGATAGGTTGTTAGGCAACCGTGATTGGTTCCATAGAGGAAATACATGGAAAACAAAAAGTTTATGTAGTAGTTAATGGGTTGAGGATGTAATTATTAGCGACCTTATGAGGTACTACCTAATAGAATTATATAATTCAACATCGATCTAGCAGGAATAACACCAGCATCAGAGGCATTTAGAAGTTTGCATCTACCAAGATAAAAATGATTAACTACTAAATTATAAGGAGTATTAGAGAAAGGCATGATGAGATTGAAAGTGTCACCGTGAGGTGCACCGTGTTTGATTGTTAAAGAAAAGGATAATGGCATGAGTCAGTGTATTGATTGCCAAAATTGATTAAAATTAAGATTACAATTAGGAGCGAATATCATAACCATGGATAGAGATTATCTGACCCTTTAGAATCATAATTTACCCTTCGAGGATAGATTTGAGGATCAGATATCATGAAATAGAGATGGACCTAGATGATTTGCCAAAAGGTGCATTCGACAAGAGTTACGAACATTAAGAGTTTTGGGATGTCAATTGGATTAATGAATACACCTATAACTTTTATGGATTTAATCAATAGAATTTTAAGAAATGATTGGACCGATGGCCAAGGTTTGTATAAATGATATTTTGATCTACCAAAAGATGAAGAGAGAGAATGAAGAGCAAGTGTAAGTAGACTTAGAAAGAGAAAACAGATTGTATGCCATTCTCTCTACAGTGTGAGTTTTGGTTGAGTAAAGTTAAATTTTGGGAAATTAATGAGTGCAAAAAAAAGATGTGCTGACGTATTGAAATTGTTGGGTCCCGGAAGTATCGTAGAAGGGGGGTTGAATGCGATACTGACAACAATTTAAAATTCTTTTCAGAATTTGCGGAATTAAATTATTGCTAAAGCTGAGGGTTAGAGTATTTGTAGTGTTTGGGAGGCTGACTTACTAGCTTTCTATTTTCACGATTAAACATTTAAGATATAGAAAATTAGCAAGTAAGTAAACAAGATTCAAGTTAAATATGTATATTAAAACTTGAAAGGGTGTTACAATATCCGGTAGAATAAACTTTAATTCCTAGAACAAATTTGACATGAATTGTTCTACTTTAGGAATTAAAATCAAACCAGCACAGAAAGTCTGTGAATATTACAATGCAGACAAATTCTGAATTTGAACTGATTTTTTCTACTTCGAAAAATGAAGCCCCCGGCCTCATATTTATAGAGGAGGAAAGCCAGCATGACTCTTTCAATATGACTCTTTTTCTCATCAAATTAAGCCTTGTATGACTCTTCAGAAAGCTGGGCATGACTTATTTCTGTCGGTATGACTCTTCAAAATTCGGTATGACTTATCTTAAAGTCATATTCGATTTTTCTTTTAATTAAATAAATCGGTATGACTTATTTAATAAAGAAAACAATTCGGTATGACTTGTCATATAATAAATCAAAGCTCGGTATGACTCTTTTAGAATCCGGTATGACTCATCAGAAATTCGGTATGACTTATTTTGATCGACCTCGGTATGACTTAATTTAATTTAAATAAATCGGTATGACTTATTTTAATTAAATTAAATCAGCTCGGTATGACTTTCCAGAATCAATTCTCTCGGTATGACTCTTTAATTCATTTCTCGGTATGACACTTCAACACCTGCCTTTTTCATTTCTTTCCACTTTGAATGGACACTTGGCAAGCCTTGATTGGTCACTTTAAAAACCTCCTGCCAATTTCAATTTGCAAAAGCAAAGGGCTTATTTCGTCTTTTAGTGATGAGCTCCGTAGAAATGTTTTTCGACCCGCACAGCTTATAATCTTTGATTAATAAATAATAAATTTAATTCAGAAATTATAAAAATAAATATCTAATATTATTTAGATATTTATAAATATAATTTACTAAATAAATAAAATATTTATTAATTAAATAAATCCTTACGCTCTAAGCTGCGGTCTCTTGATCGTCTGGAACCGAACTCCTTTTGACTTGGAAATGATAAATCAATTCCAACCGGGGTTCCACTTTTAAGAATATATGATTCTGCATTTCTTCCGTGTCAATACTTTTTCCGTCTTGTCTTAAAGTCTGTACCGTCAGGCCTGTTTAGCTGTATCTACAGTTGCAATTAGAAGTACCTCTGTTCCTGAAATAATTTGACTCTTTAAACTAGCCAATACTTCTTTTCACCACTGCATGTACCCAGTCAAATATTCAACCTTGGATTCTGACTCTTGTACACTGCAATACAAACAAACCTGTATCCCTTTGAGCTTCCAGCTTCTGTCTTCTATCATTCTTTTTAACCACTTGAACTTGTTGATGACGAATCTTCACTGACATTGTTGACACCCTGTGCACTGGTCTGGTTCACGGATGACTAACTACAATGTTGATTCTCATTTCTGCTGTAGTGGTCTTTGTGTCTTCTCTTGTCCTGTCATGGCTTCTTTTGTTCTTCCTCTATATTCAATATTTATTATTTACTTCGCTTTCTTATCTGAGTTGAGTTGTCATCTACTTATTACAAATAGGACTAGTAATATGACTTTCAATCTCCCCCTATTTGTTGTTAAACATTTAACACACAAATTCCTAGAGGATAACTCAACTAACAACTAAGAAAATAATACGACATTTAAGAACTGTAAATAATAAATTGTTTTCTGGATCATATAATACATTTCCAGATTTCAATTATGAAAGATAAATATAAGATAGATGTTCCTCTAGACTGAACACATTTAACAAAGTTCTATCTTGACTTACCTATCATTACCAGTTTCAGAAGTATCAACTTCACCTTCTTCTAGAGATCAGGTGTCATTGGTAGATCCTCAGTTGCTGGTTTCTCTGGATCAGATTCTGCATTTCCAGATTTCTTGAGAAACTGAAATGAAAGATGTTTGTTCCTCTAGCACTGAACATATTGTACAAGTAGTATTATCTTCATTTCTCAGACTCATCACTACTCCCCCTTAGGATGGCAGGGATGAAGTCTTGTTCTCTTCTTATTACCACTTCTCCTCTATTTCTCCAACTTCTGTCTTCACTTCTCTCCCAAGGTGAATTCATTCTCCCCTTATGTGAATTATCCAACCAATTTAATAGAGGTAACAACAGACATGGCATACATACAGCATTAAACCATCGCAGATATAAAAAATGCAAACTATGACATGTTATGCATTTTAGAAAATCCAGTTAATCCTATATACAAGAATTTTCTAAAATCAAATGGATCCAATCCAAGCATGTTGTTATATACCCCCTTTTCAACAATGGAGTAATCCTCTTCTAGTAAAAGTCTTTGTTAAACAATTCTCCCATTTGGATCTTGTTCAACACTTTTCCCTTTTTGGATCTACTTCTCCCTTTTTGGATCTTGTTCAACAGTTCGAACTGTTCAACACTTCTCCCCCTTAGTTGAGTAATCCTCTTCAGAATCCTTAATAATAGAAGAAATTTCATCCCCCTTAGTTGAGTAACATTATAAATCTGTAACAGATAATTGGGAATGGGATTTGGTAATTGTGCTAGTGTGTGATTTTCTTTTGTGTTTCTGACAAGTGTTTCGCTCATATACTCTCTAAGTGTTTCACTCATAGAATATATATTTTCACTCTTTCTCACTTGTGTTTCACTCTTTCCTCACAACACTATTTCTCTCTCTCAGTACGGATGACACAATCGTTTGTACCTACAAGAAAGATCACCATAGCCCCTTCAAGAGAGGTCACTGGTGGTGCAATGGGGTTTCGTAAATCCCCGTCCTCAATTGAATCTATAAAAACATTTGACTTTAAAAACTGAATTGCTTCAGGAATAGATTCAGTGAGTTGTTGATCATCTAAGATGATCTATTCCGTTAGGAATCCAGATATGTTCCATCTGGGGAGGTAGACAAGGATCTATAATTTAGCAAATGATCCAAGTTTCCTCCTGACGCCTGTGAAGGCATGTTGATTCAGTTAGAATCAGCAATCATTCTTCCTTCCTTGATATGGAAGTTTAGAATAATTGTTTCCGTCAATTCATCCTTAGTGTGTGACAATCTTTACAGTGCATTTGAATATTTACATTTATGGTTTGCAGTGTTTGAGAGTGTCCAGATGAAGTTAACTCTTTACAAATGGCCTTGGCTGACAGGCCGAATTCAATAGACTCACTCTGTTGAGAGAATGAACCTAGTAACAGTTTTGCCATTTACAAATCTATACCCTTTTGGGAGGATATAAATTAGTTAGCAGTTGCCTTGGTTTCAATTACATATTCTAACTAGAGGCAGAGCTGCTGGAACACTCATAGATACTTCTCTTTTCTAGTGCACTAGAGGCACTTACTCTCTCACCCTCTTTAGTTGATAAACTTTTCTTTTTTCAGGGGTTTAGTAGATGAAGTTGTATCTGTTTGAGTGTTTGTGATTCTATGATCTGTGTTAGAGATTGTATGTTTTCAATCCCTTGATCTTGTCCTATAGCCACTGAGGGCTCAATTTATCAATTGTATATATTTTTATATCAATTGATTAGATAATATATCAAGATCGAGATTACCTGCTTTTACCTCGAGTCGATTGCTCTTGTTCGGCAGAACACAGATATGCTTTTATTATTAGTGATTTTCAGATAAACAATGTATATATATTATCACTAACAACAAAAATCATAATTAATTGCAATGAAACAATAACAAACTATCAAAATATGATAATTAATAATAATTTCAAAAAGACAAGTAATTATGCTCCTAATATCTCATCGTATTAAAACTATGAAACTAATAAACATTTAATTGTTTCAATTCATAATTTTAATAAGATAAAATACTCTTGCTAAATACTAAATAATCATAGGAATGAAAATTAGCATTTAACTTCATACATTATATCTAATAATTGTTACTCAAGCATATGACAATTATACTCATAACAATTATCAGTGATATATGTAAGTTCGAGAAAGTGGATGTAAAGAAATTCACAAGTCCTTTAAATATTGATATTTAATACTTATGATTCTTAGAACAATTTCTCGTAGACAAAAATAAATTTGAAAAATAACATGAAATAATAAAAAAAACTATAAAGTAAAAATATGCCAATTTTATAGGAAAAATAAATATGCCAATCGTTGATACCAATTGTAAAAATCCTGATACCAATTGTTGGAAAAAAATATATTATTATAGCGCATGATACGAAATTTTCTTTAAGATACATGTCCCTTAATAAAACGCGGGAAAGTTATATCTGAGAAGAAAGTTTCTATCACTTATGAATTTTCTATAAGACAAATTTCCCGTAATAAAAAGCGAGAATTTGTATCAAAGAAGAAATTCAATTCTAAAAAAAAATATATATTAACAGTATGAATGCCAATTAAATAAAACTGTACAAAACTAAAAATGTTGCATGTACCTCTCACTGTGCACGCCTTGCAATGTGTTCCTAGAATTTATCTATTTAGGCTTACCATCAGCGTGAGTGCCGGTGGTGTGCTTGACTCATTACAAAGTGCTCTAGCTGACGAGCGAATTTCAATGGATTCATCCTGTAGAGAGAATGATTCCAGAGACAGTTTTATTGCCTTTTCAGCTCTGCATCCTTTTGAGAAGATGCAGATGAGCTTACAGTTACCTCAGTTATATATTCCTTTTCCTCTCTGGAGGTAGAGCTGTGGGTGCACTTTCGACATCATCCTTATTTGCTGCATCGAGTGCAGTTTCTCCCTTATCAACCTCTAACTTACACGAGTTCCTTATATCTCCAGGGGTTAATATATGGAAGTGGATGAATTGGTGTTTGGTACTATGGCCTGGGTAAGAGATTGATGGGTTTTCAACCTCTTGGCCAGTTTCAAAAGCCACTAAGGGCTAACTGGAAAGAACCAATCGAGATAAAAAGATAATCACCTTAACATTCCAAAACATATTTTTCATCCCAAAGAGAAGGAAAAATATAATAAGAAATGGTAATAGATTGCATTAAAGCACTTTCAATAAAAGAGTTTTATTGGTTCTAAAGATTTATCATTTAAGAGCATGATATAAAATTTTCTTTAAGATACATATCCCATAATAAAACGCGGGAAAGTTGTATCATAGAAGAAAGTTTTTATCCTTTATGAATTTCCTATAAGGCAAACTTCCCATTATAAAACGCGAGAATTTATACCAAAGAAGAAATTCAACTCTCTTACCAAATCATATCTCGTTAAAATGACTCTTTTCCTTTATACCTTAATACTGTACTATTTGAAAATAGTTTTGCAAACCATCCTTATCAGATAGAGGACTATGATTTTCCGACTCATAAAGCAATTATGATATTCATCATTTTCGTCCACCTGATATTCACCCTAACTTAAAATAAAAAATTCCATGACAATAGGGGTGGATGTATTCTTAGCAATACAGTACAAGGCCTTCAAAGCAACAACCACTGTTTAGGTACTTTGAATCAATGTGCAACAAACATTGAAACAAGTGTTTAAAAACAAATCATTTTACAAATGGTTGATACCTCGAAGTAAAAACAATTTTGGAAATATTTCTAAGTATATAAAATATTGAGAATTTTATATACACATAACTTAGAAAATACTTCCGTTTTTCAATATTAGTGTTTTTGAAATATGCATTGATTATTTAGATCAGTAATTCTAAATAATGTCACTAATATTAAAAGTGTCACAATTATTTGTAACAAAACATTTAAAAATATCAGAGAAAAATATCAAAACAATTAAGTAAGATATCATTAACTGATACTCATTAAATATTTATCATACAAACAATTATGCTGCATATTATTTTAATTCATTTAAATCATGAGACTGATCTGACATCGAATTGTCTGACATCATAATTTAAATCAATTAAGATAATATTCAAACTTATGCTAGAACACCTAATTACCACATATGCATATAACATTATAAACATGATAATTAAAGTAGTAGCACTAAGTACGAGGTTCTGGATTTCAAATAAATTCACAAATCCTTTAAATATGGAAAATGTAAAACTTGTGAACTCATTTAAGAATTCCTTACAGATGAGATTTCCAACAAATATGCACATACATAATATCTCAACTTTACTAACCAACTTAGACAAAATGAATTTATCAAGCTGTTTAGCAAATATCTGCAAGTTATTCTACTAAGGACTACTCTCGATATAAATGATACCTGGTGTCCATGCGCTTGTTCCGTGAGTAGTGAAGAGATTATCCAGCAGAGTTGATGGAGTTTGACAGCTTCTGGTAATTACCTCCCTGTCTTTCTTATAACCTGCATTATCTATATCTATATAGCCAATTAGGTTAAACCTAATATCTTTAGGGTACCTTATTCTTAGAATTGGTAATCCCTTAAGATATCTAACAATTCATATCTTAGCTATAAGATTAGATTCTCTAGTATCCACGTGGAAACTTACACATAGGCATATTGAGAATAAAATATATGGTCTTTATGCATAGTAGACCCACATATAATATAATCATGGTATACTTGCACTAAACATTATGTGTGTGTGCCTTGTATAGAGAGATATGTGTATAACGACTCTAATATAAAATCATTTTCAAGTAATTAGCAGTTAGAGTGTCATACCATGTCCTTGACCATTGCTTGATATCTTACCTTCGTCATAGAGAGCTTTGTGAAGAGAATGATATACAAATTCCAGTGGATATGAAACTTCAAAGTCCAAGATTTATTGTACATCAACATGTTCAGCCCTAATAGTATCAAGTCTCGTCTCTGGTGCTTTAGTTAGATCTTGAAAGTCC
Organism: Oenanthe sinensis; assembly: GCA_028671895.1. NCBI lineage: Eukaryota > Viridiplantae > Streptophyta > Magnoliopsida > Apiales > Apiaceae > Oenanthe > Oenanthe sinensis. The sequence goes on from CM053814.1 coordinate 27,244,142, forward strand.
CGAAGATTCTGTTTCCATCATCGTCGATACCTTCTGTAGCAACCAGTTTGGCTTTGTCCCTCATAACAATGCCAAAAATCATCCAGTCTCTGAAAACCCTTACAGTACCAATTACAACTTTGTCTTGTGGCCTGGGTTCCAGATTCAGTAGATTCTGCCTTCGAACTGATTGAGATCATCTTGCATTGCAATGACTCAATCTGGATCAATCAGTGCTTCTTCAATCTTCTTTAGGATTCCAACTGTTTAACAATTGTTCTTTCCCGAAGAGTAACTATTTACTTTGCATAGCACTTCTAGTCTTTACTCTATTATCCAAATCACTAAGAATTAGACTCCAGGAATGACTTTGACTTCAAACCCGTTGTCTCGGCAGATATGTTCTTAATGTATACCTTTGATCTTCATTGTGTTAAGTACGACTAGTAGATCCTTCTTTTATTTACTCCCCCTGAGTTGCTGCTAGGATGTGTTGAAGATCCTTTACCTTGTTTAGTGGATTCTGTTAAAGTCCATGAGTTGTGTAGATTCACTACCATTTCCACTACTAGGATCTGAATCATCATCATTAACATTGATTCCTTCTGCAACCTCAGTTTCATCATCAATAACTGAATATGACTCTGACTAGATGTCAAGCTTCACAGATTCAGAATAGACTTTTATTTTAATGCTCGGGAGCTTGGTGTAATAGGACGACACATTCAGACTTTCAATCACCTTCTGGTTTTACATCACATCTTACTTTGAAAGCTTTTGACTTCAATGAGTAGCCGAGGAAAATTGTTCCATGAGCCTTAATTTCAAACTTATCAAGATGCTTATATAAATCTTCAATAAATATCAATTTCCTCCAAACACACGAAAGAGCTTCAGTGTTTGCTTCTGGTTGGCCATTGACTCATATGATGTCTTTTCATAATCTTGTTGAATGAAGAAGCATGATATGTTAATCGCTTCAACTTGAAAGTACTTTGCTTCCAACTTGATCTTCTTGATGTGATCAATCACCATATGTGATATATTATCTGTTGAATGCATGAACATCACCAATTCACTCTCAGTTGAGTGATCTTCCATCTTTCTTGCTTGAAATCAAACACTTTTCTATTTCAATGCTTTTTTTTAGAAAACCTTTGACAAAGAATTCTCTAGTGCCCTATAGATAGTGCTTAGTGCTTAAGTCCGTCGACAAGAAAGATGCTTCCACTGATGACAGTTCTTAAATCATGATAGCCATATCCCTTGTACATCCTTTGCTGTCATCTCCAAAGGTTACCATCGGGGAGGCCTTCTCAACCAACTGTAATAGTAGAGCTTCAATGCTAGTGATATGCCTCGAACAATAAATGTCACGAAATCACATAACTTTTGACTTTTGTTTCATACTCTGCAATCACAAATGATTAAGCTTTTTGGTACTCAACTTCAATTGAGTCCAGATGGGTTAGAGATATTACTTTCAACAGTGGTAACAACAGTTTCAACCTTAACATGCACAAACTTATCTTTGACTGATCACTTCTCATTCACAGCAGCCTTGACAAGGTAGTCTTAAGGCTATGAGATTAGTGATTCCAACCTATCTTAAGGTGGACTAGCAGTCTTTACCCTATTGTGATTATTATTGATGCTTTGCCTAAGATTATGCAAGTCCTAAGATATGCATTTTTAGATTTAAACGAACAAGCATGAAAATAAGAACACATGGTAAACATTCAGCTTCAATGCATTATAGATAAGAATTATGCAATTCAGGCATGTTATGCATATTAGAAAATTCAGTACTATCTACTTTAACCATTTTACACAAATGTAACAGGTGTTCAGCAGATTTACAGATATTCAATAATTTTCTAAAAGCACATGGAATAGAAGAACTAACAATTTAATTACTAATTCTGTCTAATCCATTTATGTTGTTGTCTAACATTTTAATTATCTCTAATTACCTAAGTCAGTTTTAGATTAAGCCTCGAATCTATAAATTTTACTGACTACTTAGATAATTCTACCATCTTTTATTCTTCTACTTCTAAACAAGCAATACATGAAGTGATTTGACATTTAAGTACAACTATGTGAGTGTGAGCAATTTATATGAAAATACGCACCTGCTTTTAACTCAACACAGTCTCTGTCATCATTTGTTTGTTCAGGCTTCTTGAATATTGTAGCACAGCCCTGATCTTGTCTTGCTACTTTTAACCTCATATGTTTCTTCAGTTGTGACCTCTAACGATTCTTAAATCCGTTTTGTATAAGTACAAAAACTAGAATGATCATTAGAGTCAGAAAAAAAATCTTCAGAGTTCCCCACTAATAAATCTATCCTATCTTTACATTTGAGCAGTTTGTGGAACTATAACATTAACAGTCGTATCATCCACAATAAAATCCAAATGCTCCGGAATAAACCTACTAATACGAAATGACCACTTTTCTCGAAATCGGGTCATATGCTCTGCGAATTAATTCTGAGCCAAAACGAAGAATTTTCCAACTACAAACCCTTTTGGAAAAATGGACCAAGTTTTAATATCTTTAGATTATAAATTAAATCTATATAAATTTAACTAATAAAGTTACTTAAATTAAATTTATAAAATAAATTCATTTAAATTAAGTTTATAAAATAAACCTTTTTCAAGTTTAAATAATAAACTCATTTAAATTAAATTCACAAAATAAATTTATTTTAAATAACATTTATAAAATAAATTTATCTAAATTTAAATTTATAAAATAAAATTATCTAAACAAATTTAAATTATAAAAGTAAGTCTATTTAAATTTAAAGAATAAATTTATTTAAATTAAAATTTATAAAGTAAACTTATTTAAATTAAGTTTATAAAACAAACTTTTTCAAGTTTAAATAATAAACTCATTTAAATTAAATTCACAAAATAAATTTATTTTAAATAACATTTATAAAATAAATTTATCTAAATTTAAATTTATAAAATAAAATTATCTAAACAAATTTAAATTATAAAAGGAAATCTATTTAAATTTAAAGAATAAATTTATTTAAATTAAAATTTATAAAGTAAACTTATTTAAATTAAGTTTATAAAAGAAACTTTTTCAAGTTTAAATAATAAACTCATTTAAATTAAATTCACAAAATAAATTTATTTTAAATAACATTTATAAAATAAATGTATCTAAATTTAAATTTATAAAATAAATCTATTTAACAAGGCCTCTAAACATTCAGAGTTCAAACAGCTTCGGTACCCTGAGTTTCACTGGACTGCGGATCTTGATTTGTATATCAATCAGCTTGCTCTGATACCAATTGTTGGGTCCCGGAAGTATCGTAGAAGGGGGGTTGAATGCGATACTGACAACAATTTAAAATTCTTTTCAGAATTTGCGGAATTAAATTATTGCTAAAGCTGAGGGTTAGAGTATTTGTAGTGTTTGGGAGGCTGACTTACTAGCTTTCTATTTTCACGATTAAACATTTAAGATATAGAAAATTAGCAAGTAAGTAAACAAGATTCAAGTTAAATATGTATATTAAAACTTGAAAGGGTGTTACAATATCCGGTAGAATAAACTTTAATTCCTAGAACAAATTTGACATGAATTGTTCTACTTTAGGAATTAAAATCAAACCAGCACAGAAAGTCTGTGAATATTACAATGCAGACAAATTCTGAATTTGAACTGATTTTTTCTACTTCGAAAAATGAAGCCCCCGGCCTCATATTTATAGAGGAGGAAAGCCAGCATGACTCTTTCAATATGACTCTTTTTCTCATCAAATTAAGCCTTGTATGACTCTTCAGAAAGCTGGGCATGACTTATTTCTGTCGGTATGACTCTTCAAAATTCGGTATGACTTATCTTAAAGTCATATTCGATTTTTCTTTTAATTAAATAAATCGGTATGACTTATTTAATAAAGAAAACAATTCGGTATGACTTGTCATATAATAAATCAAAGCTCGGTATGACTCTTTTAGAATCCGGTATGACTCATCAGAAATTCGGTATGACTTATTTTGATCGACCTCGGTATGACTTAATTTAATTTAAATAAATCGGTATGACTTATTTTAATTAAATTAAATCAGCTCGGTATGACTTTCCAGAATCAATTCTCTCGGTATGACTCTTTAATTCATTTCTCGGTATGACACTTCAACACCTGCCTTTTTCATTTCTTACCACTTTGAATGGACACTTGGCAAGCCTTGATTGGTCACTTTAAAAACCTCCTGCCAATTTCAATTTGCAAGAGCAAAGGGCTTATTTCGTCTTTTAGTGATGAGCTCCGTAGAAATGTTTTTCGACCCGCACAGCTTATAATCTTTGATTAATAAATAATAAATTTAATTCAGAAATTATAAAAATAAATATCTAATATTATTTAGATATTTATAAATATAATTTACTAAATAAATAAAATATTTATTAATTAAATAAATCCTTACGCTCTAAGCTGCGGTCTCTTGATCGTCTGGAACCGAACTCCTTTTGACTTGGAAATGATAAATCAATTCCAACCGGGGTTCCACTTTTAAGAATATATGATTCTGCATTTCTTCCGTGTCAATACTTTTTCCGTCTTGTCTTAAAGTCTGTACCGTCAGGCCTGTTTAGCTGTATCTACAGTTGCAATTAGAAGTACCTCTGTTCCTGAAATAATTTGACTCTTTAAACTAGCCAATACTTCTTTTCACCACTGCATGTACCCAGTCAAATATTCAACCTTGGATTCTGACTCTTGTACACTGCAATACAAACAAACCTGTATCCCTTTGAGCTTCCAGCTTCTGTCTTCTATCATTCTTTTTAACCACTTGAACTTGTTGATGACGAATCTTCACTGACATTGTTGACACCCTGTGCACTGGTCTGGTTCACGGATGACTAACTACAATGTTGATTCTCATTTCTGCTGTAGTGGTCTTTGTGTCTTCTCTTGTCCTGTCATGGCTTCTTTTGTTCTTCCTCTATATTCAATATTTATTATTTACTTCGCTTTCTTATCTGAGTTGAGTTGTCATCTACTTATTACAAATAGGACTAGTAATATGAATTTCAGAAATTGTTGAGAATTGGGTAAGACACGATGTACTAAAGGAGGTGAGAACTTGTGGACTACAGGACCTTATAAATGTTCGTTAAAGTATCTGATTCATGATCGCAACCGATAGCTATAGTATTTGTACATGAGATATAAAAGCATTATATTGTGCAGATGAGATTTTAAGAATTATGAGGAACATGAGTGTCATAGAAATAATGAAGCTGAAGGTCTAGAATTGTGATGGTGAGTTTGAGACCTTGTAAAAAAATTGATTCGTAGAAAAGTACAGACTTGTTTTTATTGAAAGTGAGTTTATTTATCTTTGAATCACTTTGATCATTCTGTTGCAAGGATATTCGACAAAAGGATCTCTAATTAAAATCTCGTGTAAAGTTAGTTCATCATAAAAGGTTTATACCTTGAGTATCGAAAGGAGTTGAGAAAGATCACTTACTACGAATATGATTTTCATACGAGAATAGTTCTCATTCAGAAAATAGCCACGCCACCTTATGAAATTGGTACAGAAGAAAAATGTCGATCTCCCTCATATTAGGACTAAGTCAAAGAATGAGGAAGTGTTTAGATATTGAGGAGGAACCTAAAGGTACACTAATCAAATCAGAAAAGAAAGAAAGCATGGAGTGGGAGACTTCACCTTTCTAGAAACGTTATCATAGAAAGTGGTAATGAGATTTGGCAAATGAGAGAAGTTAATCTCGAGGGTATTAAAGCTGGTAGTTTCTGAAGCATGATAGGAAAATGCATATACGTTGGGGTTATTTCACAATATTTATAATATGAAAACTTGTGTGCCCTACGCCTATATCACGAAAGATCAATGTGGATGCTAGGCACGTGTAGAATAAGAAATTATAGAGATGTGAACGAAATGTGTTTTACGACCGGTAAAGATCAATTACCGAAAAGAGAAAGTGTGGAGAAGTAAAACCATGGCACCAGAAAGGGTGTATGGGTGAATCAAAAAGGGTGAAGAGACAACCCTTAGTGACTTTTGTTTAGATTCCGAGGACGGAATCCTTTTAAGGAGGGTAGACTGTAATAACCCGGATTTTTGGACGCATTTTTTTTATATTTATAGACGATACTGATGAATAGTGATTCTACGGATTATGAAAAACATTTTAGCCCACACTAAGTAAGTGTTTAAATATTAGAAATCCGGAGATGTCATATTGTTGTAAGAAGAAAATGAGTGTATGTAAAAGCCGTCGGAATCCGAAGATTTTCGCTTTTACTAATTGTTTCGTAATTTAAGAGGTATCGAGGAATAAGATAAGTTATGACCAAGAGGATTATAATTTAGAAAGTTCATTATTATAATTGAATTAGAGTATTTGCAATATTAAGGATTTACGTTACGGAATTTCTACGACGAAAAGATTTCGGAAATTAATCGAACTTACGTTGAGGATTAATGGTTAAGTGTTGGATGATAAGTGACTAAAGACAAGTCCCATGCAATAACCATGCAACCGAATTGGTTAGAAATAAACCAAACCAAGTGATCAAGCAACTAGCCAAGTTAAGGAAACATAGTTCCATGAATTAAGGGTCAAGTTGTCAAGCCATACCTTAGTTACTATTTGATGTACTTGACATCCATCAAGGCCATATCTCTTGATAGATATCAGCCATATACACATTATTCAAACACAAATATCTGCCAACACAAAAAAGGGAAAAGAAAAAAGCTCTCTCCCCCTTGTTCTTCATTTCACCATTCTGCTGAGCAAGTCAGGGCAGAAGATTCAACAATTTATTTCTTTAACTTCTCAACACTTAAAAATCCCAGGCCTTCTATACATCCTAGGATAGGTACGTATTTAATTTCATAATTTTTGGAGGTGTTTTGGTTGGGTAAATAAAATGTAGAAAATGAGGGTGAATAGTATCTCCGAAAATTTACTAACTTGTTCTTGATTTTCTCTTGCAAGTTTAAGAATGATAAGCATAGATCAAGGCTCCCTTAAGACTTACAAGTTCTTATTAGTGTGTTTTAGTATCCAAGGAAGGTATAAACTCTATCCACCCTTTGATTTACTTTGAGTTAAAAGCTTGAGTTGAGTTATGTTTGAGCATATGTGGTTTAAGGAGTTTGGATGTAAATGGTTGAATGTTGTTGGATGATTTTGTGAAGTGGTGTTGGTCAAAAAGTTATGAAATGAGTAGTTGAATGATAAGATCATATTAGTATGTTGATGATTGATCTTGGTTGTGAATGGATTCACATTGGTTGAATCCGGAAAACGTTAAGTTTATAGCCGTCGTAATGCTCGTTTGATTTAGGGACTTGTTGGGTCTCGGAAGTATCGTAGAAGGGGGGTTGAATGCAATACTGACAACAATTTAAAATTCTTTTCAGAATTTTTGGAATTAAATTATTACTTTAGCTGAGGGTTCGGGTCCTTGTAGTATTTGGGAGGCTGACTTACTAACTTTCTATTTTTATGATATAACAATTAAGATATAGAAATTAGCAAGTAAGTAAACAAGATTCAAGTTAAATATGTATATTAAACTTGAATGGGTGTTACAACATCCGGTAGAATAAACATTTAATTCCTAGAACAAATTTGACATGAATTGTTCTACTTAGGAATTAAAACCAAACCAGCACAGAAAGTCTGTGAATATGACGTTGCAGACAAATTGCTGAATTTGAATGTTTTTCTACTACGAAAAATGAAGCCCCCGGCCTCATATTTATAGAGGTGGAAAGCCCGCATGACTTATCCCAATATGACCTTTTTCAATTAAAATTAACCCTTGTATGACTTATAAAAAGGCTGGGCAAGACTTGTTTCCTTCGGTATGACTTAGTCAAAATTCGGTATGACTTATTGTAAGTCATGCTGGATTTTCTTTTAAATTAAATAAATCAGAATGAATTAATTAATTAAAATTAAAATCAGCATGACTCAATAAAGAAATCCTTCGGTATGACTCATTAGATTGAAGCTCGGTATGACTTGGAATTGGGCTTCGGTATGACTCTTGTTAATTTCTCTCGGTATGACACTTTGAATTCAACAGCTTTTTCTTTTCTTTCCACTTGATTGACAAGTGTCAGCCTCTGATTGGTTGAAGAAATATCTTGCCAAATTCAAATTGAAAAGGGGCTTATTTCGTCCTGTAGTGAATAAGCTCCGTAGAAATGTTTTTCGACCCGCACAGCTTATAATCTTTGATTAATAAATAATAAATTTAATTCAGATATTATAAAAATAAATATCTAATATTATTTAGATATTTATAAATATAATTTACAAAATAAATAAAATATTTATTAATTAAATAAATCCTTACGCTCTAAGCTGCGGTCTCCTGATCTTCTGGAACCGAACTCCTTTTGACTTGGAAATGATAAATCAATTCCAACCGGGGGACCTTTAAGAATATGACTTTGCATTTCTTCCGTGTCAATACTTTTTCCGTCTTGTCTTAAAGTCTGTACCGTCAGGCGTGTTTAGCTGTATCTACAGTTGCAATTAGAAGTACCTCTGTTCCTCAAATAATTTGACTCTTTAAACTAGCCAATACTTCTTTTCACCACTGCATGTACCCAGTCAAATATTCAATCTTTGATTCTGACTCTTGTACACTGCATTCCAAACAAACCTGTATCCCTTTGAGCTTCCAGCTTCTGTCTTCTATCATTCTTTTTAACCACTTGAACTTGTTGATGACGAATCTTCACTGACATTGTTGACACCCTGTGCACTGGTCTGGTTCACGGATGACTAACTACAATGTTGATTCTCATTTCTGTTGTAGTGGTTTTTGTGTCTTGTCATGTCCTGTCATGGCTTCTTTTGTTCTTCCTCTATATTCAATATTTATTATTTACTTCGCTTTCTTATCTGAGTTGAGTTGTCATCTATTTATTACAAATAGGACTAGTAATATGACTTTCAATCTCCCCCTATTTGTTGTTAAACATTTAACACACAAATTCCTAGAGGATAACTCAACTAACAACTAAGAAAATAAATACAACATTTAAGAACTGTAAATAATAAATTGTTTTCTGGATCATATAATACATTTCCAGATTTCAATTAAGAAAGATAAAAATAAGATAGATGTTCCTCTAGACTGAACATATTTAACAAAGTTCTATCTTAACTTACCTATCATTACCAGCTTCAGAAGTATCAACTTCACCTTCTTATAGTGTTTAACTTTTGAGATCAGGTGTCATTGGTAGATCTTCAATGGCTGGTTTCTCTAGATCAGATTCTGCATTTCCAGATTTCTTGAGAAACTGAAATGAAAGATGTTTGTTCCTCTAGCACTGAACATATTATACAAGTAGTATTATCTTCATTTCTCAGACTCATCACTACTCCCCATTAGGATGGCAGGGATGAAGTCTTGTTCTCATCTTACCATCTATCCTCTATTTCTCCAACTTCTGTCTTCACTTCTCTCCCAAGGTGAATTCATTCTCCCCTTACTTGAATTATCCAACCAATTTAATAGAGGTAACAACAGACATGGCAAACATACAACATTAAACCATCGCAAATATAAAAAATGCAAACTATGACATGTTATGCATTTTAGAAAATCCAGTTAATCCTATATACAAGAATTTTCTAAAATCAAATGGATCCAATCCAAGCATGTTGTTATATACCCCCTTTTCAACAATGGAGTAATCCTCTTCTAGTAAAAGTCTTTGTTAAACAATTCTCCCATTTGGATCTTGTTCAACACTTTTCCCTTTTTGGATCTACTTCTCCCTTTTTGGATCTTGTTCAACAGTTCGAACTGTTCAACACTTCTCCCCCTTAGTTGAGTAATCCTCTTCAGAATCCTTATTAATAGAAGAAATTTCATCCCCCTTAGTTGAGTAACATTATAAATCTGTAACAGATAATTGGGAATGGGATTTGGTAATTGTGTTAGTGTGTGATTTTACTTTGTGTTTGTCACAAGTGTTTCGCTCATATACTCCCTAAGTATTTCACTCATAGAATATATATTTTCACTCTTTCTCACTTGTGTTTCACTCTTTCCTCACAACACTGTTTCTCTCTCTCAGTACGGATGACACAATCGTTTGTACCTGCAAGAAAGATCACCATAGCCCCTTCAAGAGAGGTCACTGGTGGTGCAATGGGGTTTCGTAAATCCCCGTCCTCAATTGAATCCATTAAAATATTTGACTTTGAAAACTGAATTGCTTCAGGAATAGATTCAATGAGTTGCTGATCATCTAAGATGATATGTTCCGTTAGGAATCCAGATATGTTCCATCCGGGGAGTGAGACAAGGATCTATAATGTAGCAAATGATCCAAGTTTCCTCCTGACGCCTGTGAAGGCATGTTGATTTAGTCAGAATCATCAATCATCCTTCCTTCCTTGATATGGAAGTTTAGAATAATTGCTTCCGTCAATTCATCCTTAGTGTGTGACAATCCTTACAGTGCATTTGAATATATACATTTATGGTCGGCAGTGTTTGAATGTGTCCAGATGAAGTTGACTCTTTACAAATGGCCTTGGCTGACATGCCGAATTCAATAGACTCACTCTGTTGAGAGAATGAACCTAGTAACAGTTTTGCCATTTGAAAATCTATACCCTTTTGAGAGAATATAAATTAGTTAGCAGTTGCCTTGGTTTCAATTTCATATTCTAACTAGATGCAGAGCTGCTGGAACACTCATAGATACTTCTCTTTTCTAGTGCACTAGAGGCACTTACTCTCTCACCCTCTTTTGTTGATAAAACTTTTCTTTTCAGGGGTTTAGTAGATGAAGTTGTATCTGTTTGAGTGTTTGTGGTTCTATGATCTGTGTTAGAGATTGTAGGTTTTCAATCCCTTGATCTTGTCCTATAGCCACTGAGGGCTCAATATATCAATTGTATATATTTTTATATCAATTGATTAGATAATATATCAAGATCGAGATTACCTGCTTTACCTCGAGTCGATTACTCTTGTTCGGCAGGACACAAATATGCTTTTATTATTAGTGACTTTCAGATAAACAATATATATATTATCACTAACAACAAAAATCATAACTAATTGCAATGAAATAATAACAAACTATCAAAATATGATAATTAATAATAATTTCAAAAAGCAAGTAATTATTCTTTTAATATCTCATCGTATTAAAACTATGAAGCTAATAAACATTTAATTGCTTCAATTCATAATTTTAATAAGATAAAATAATCTTGCTAAATACTAAATAATCATAGGAATGAAAATTAGCATTTAACTTCATACATTATATCAGAGATATATGTAAGCTCGAGAAAGTAGATGTAAAGAAATTCACAAGTCCTTTAAATATTGACATTTAATACTTATGATTCTTAGAACAATTTCTCGTAGACAAAAATAAATAAAATAAAAATAAAATGAAATAAACTATAAAATAAAAAATATGCCAATTTAATAGAAAAAAATAAACACAAAATAAAAACAAACTTACACACATATAACGAAATTTTCTTTAAGATACATATCCCTTCATAAAATGCGGGAAAAATTGCATCTGAGAAGAAAGTTTCTATCACTTATGAATTTCCTATAAGACAAATTTCCCATTATAAAACACGAGAATTTATACCAAAGAAGAAATTCAACTCTCTTACCAAATTATATCTCGTTAGAATGACTCTTTTCCTTTATACCTTAATACTGTATGATTTGAAAACAGTTTTGCAAACCATCCTTATCAGATAGAGGACTATGATTTTCCGACTCATAATGCAATTATGATATTCATCATTTTCGTCCACCTGATAATATCCCTAACTTAAAATAGAAAATTTCATTACAATAGGGGTGGATGTATTCTTAGCAATACAGTATAAGGCCTTCAAAGCAACAACCACTGTTTAGGTACTTTGAATCAATGTGCAACAAACATTGAAACAAGTGTTTGAAAACAAATCATTTTACAAATGGTTGATACCTAGAAGTAAAACCAATTTTGGAAATATTTCTAAGTATATAAAATATTGAGAATTTTATATACGCATAACTTAGAAAATACTTCCGTTGTTCAATATTAGTGTTTTTGAAATATGCATTGATTATTTAGATCAGTAATTCTAAATAATGTCACTAATATTAAAAGTGTCACAATTATTTATAACAAAACATTCAAAAACATCAGAGAAAAATATCAAAACAATTAAGTAAGATATCATTAACTGATACTCATTAAATATTTATCATACAAACAATTATGCTGCATATTATTTTAATTCATTTAAATCATGAGACTGATCTGACATCGAATTGTCTAACATCATAATTTAAATCAATTAAGATAATATTCAAACTTATGCTAGAACACCTAATTACCACATATGCATATAACATTGTAAACATGATAATTAAAGTAGTAGCACTAAGTACGAGGTTCTGGATTTCAAATAAATTCACAAGTCCTTTAAATATGGAAAATGTAAAACTTGTGAACTCATTTAAGAATTCCTTACAGATGAGATTTCCAACAAATATGCACATACATAATATCCCAACTTCACTAACCAACTTAGACAAAATGAATTCATCAAGTTGTTTAGCAAATATCTGCAAGTTATTCTACTAAGGACTACTCTCGATATAAATGATACCTAGTGTCCATGCGCTTGTTCCGTGAGTGGTGAAGAGGTTATCCAGCAGAGTTGATGGAGTTTGACAGCTTCTGGTAATTACCTCCCTGTTTTTCTTATAACCTGCATTATCTATATCTATATAGCCAATTAGGTTAAACCTGGTATCTTTAGGGTACCTGATTCTTAGAATTGGTAATCCCTTAAGATATCTAACAATTCATATCTTAGCTATAAGATTAGATTCTCTAGTATCCACGTGGAAACTTACACATAGGCATATTGAGAATAAAATATATGGTATTTATGCACAGTAGACCCACATATAATATAACCATGGTATACTTGCACTAAACATTATGTGTGTGTGCCTTGTATTCTAGAGAGATATGTGTATAACGACTCTAATATAAAATCATATTCAAGTAATTAGCAGTTAGAGTGTCATACCGTGTCCTTGACGATTGCTTGATCTCTTACCTCCTTCATAGAAAGCTTTGTGAAGAGAATGATATACAAATTCTAGTGGATATGAAACTTCAAAGTCCAGGAGTTGTTGTACATCAACTTGTTCAGCCCTAATAGTATCAAGTCTCGTCTCTGGTGCTTTAGTTAGATCTTGAAAGTCCCGAAGATTCTGTTTCCATCATCGTCGATACCTTCTGTAGCAACCAGTTTGGCTTTGTTCCTCATAACAATGCCAAAAATCATCCAGTCTCTGAAAACCCTTACAGTACCAATTACAACTTTGTCTTGTGGTCTGGGTTCCAGATTCAGTAGATTCTGCCTTCGAACTGATTGAGATCATCTTGCATTGCAATCACTCAATCTGGATCAATCAGTGCTTCTTCAATCTTCTTTAGGATTCCAACTGTTTAACAATTGTTCTTTCCCGAAGAGTAACCATTTACTTTACATATCACTTCTAGTCTTTACTCTAGTATCCGGATCACTAAGAACTAAACTCCAGGAATGACTTTGACTCCAAACCCTTTGTCTCGACAGATATGTTCTTAATGTATTCCTTTGATCTTCATTGTATTGAGTACGACTAGTAGATCCTTCTTTTATTTGCTCCCCCTGAGTTGCTGCTAGGATGTGTTGAAGATCCTTCACCTTGTTGAGTGGATTCTGTTAAAGTCCATGAGTTGTGTAGATTCACTACCATTTCCACTGCTAGGATCTGAATCATCATTATTAACATTGATTCCTTCTGCAACCTCAGTTTCATCATCAATATCTGAATATGACTCTGACTAGATGTCAAGCTTCACAGATTCAGAATAGACTTTTATTTTAATGCTCGGGAGATTCTTGAATAGTGTAACACAGCCCTGATCTTGCCTTACTACTTTTAGCCTCAAATGTTTCTTCAGTTGTGACCTCTAACGATTCTTAAATCCGTTTTGTATAAGTACAAAAACTAGAATGATCATTAGAGTCAGAAAAAAAAAATCTTCAGAGTTCCCCACTAATAAATCTATCATATCTTTACATTTGAGCAGTTTGTGGAACTATAACATGAACAATCGTATCATCCACAATAAAATCCAAATGCTCCGGAATAAACCTACTAATACGAAATGACCACTTTCCTCGAAACTGGGTCATACGCTCTGGGAATTAATTCTGAGCCAAAACGAAGAATTTTCCAAATACAACCCCTTTTTGAAAAATGGACCAAGTTTTAATATCTTTAGATTACAAATTAAATCTATATAAATTTAACTAATAAAGTTACTTAAATTAAATTTATAAAATAAATTCATTTAAATTAAGTTTATAAAATAAACCTTTTTCAAGTTTAAATAATAAACTAATTTAAATTAAATTCACAAAATAAATTTATTTTAAATAACATTTATAAAATAAATTTATCTAAATTTAAATTTATAAAATATAATTATCTAAACAAATTTAAATTATAAAAGGAAATCTATTTAAATTTAAAGAATAAATTTATTTAAATTAAAATTTATAAAGTAAACTTATTTAAATTAAGTTTATAAAAGAAACTTTTTCAAGTTTAAATAATAAACTCATTTAAATTAAATTCACGAAATAAATTTATTTTAAATAACATTTATAAAATAAATTTATCTAAATTTAAATTTATAAAATAAAATTATCTAAATACATTTAAATTATAAAAGTAAGTCTATTTAAATTTAAAGAATAAATTTATTTAAATTAAAATTTATAAAGTAAACTTATTTAAATTAAGTTTATAAAAGAAACTTTTTCAAGTTTAAATAATAAATCCATTTAAATTAAATTCATAAAATAAATTTATTTTAAATAACATTTAAAAAATAAATTTATCTAAATTTAAATTTAAAAACTAAATTTATTTAACAAAGCCTCTAGACATTCAGAGTTCAAAACAGCTTCGGTACCCTGAACTTCACTTGTAATAAACCGATAATTTTAATAATATTTTAGTCCCGATTAGTTACGTTTAACGAGTGCGACGAATATATTATAAAATGTGATTATATTAATTATGTGTTCTAGTTGACCAAGTCAACTATGTTTAACTGTTAGAAAGTCAATTATATGTTTACATGTGTATCTGTGAAACGACGTGCATAGATTAAATACTTAATTGAGTAACTGTTTGATTTTTATAAAATTATTGGTGTGTCCAATAATTATGAAATATTGTATGTAGCTTCTATGTGATTTTAAAGATTTTCTAAAAATAGTGGTGTTATTTAATTAAGTCTCAATATTTTTATATGATTTTCTCAATCCTATTTTATTCTAAAAATATTTCTCTTCTAAATTCCATATTTAATTATTGGAATGTCCAAAAATCATGAAATCTTTCCCAAAACGCTCCTTGGATATTCAGAAAGTTTTTAAAAATAAAATTTTATTTTATTTGAGCCCAACAATATTTTTAATTATTTTCCTACTCTTATTTTCTGTTTTTGTGCTGAAACTTCAAAGATTTTTAATTAATTATCCGCTCATCAGAAATATATTTTAAAAATATGGGCGAGCTTATAAAATCATGTTCTTTATTTTAAAAATATAAAATTTATTTTTGTACCCATTTTCCTATCAAATACGAAATTTTAATTGTTTTAATTCAGAAAACAGTAATTGTGAAAAGACCACTTTGCCCTTGTCTTTATAAACCAAACCCAGCCCAATTTCTTCTCATTTCGTGCTCTGTATCTCAGTTTGTAGGTCAATTGTTTTCTCTCCAGGTGATTTCTTCATGTCCTCTTGATTTTCATGTCAAACTACTAGTAATTACTTCGAGTTTTGAGAGTAATCAAGTCCTAGATGTGTATACAATTCGTTTTTGTTGCTTGCATGTATATATGTATGTATTACCATGTGTATATATAAGCCGTATATATGTGTGTAGGCTAGAGTTGCATGCAAGGGCCAAACTCGCATAAATTCATTATATGATGTTGGGGTTGTGTTTGATAAGTGAAAAACAAGGATAACTGCAGCTTTGATATTGAGAATCCGATGATCGGATTTTCCACCGGAGCTTGGCCGCCGGCAATGACGTTTTCCGAGCCGGCAGGTCAACGGCAATGATGACAATGAGCCGGAATTACTATTTCCCTTCATGTTATGCTAGTAAATCTTAGTGCATGTGCAAGTTTCGATTTTTCCGATTAAAACTAGCATTTTCCGATTTGTTCATTGCTTGGCATAGTTCCACGAAGTCTCATCTTGCTTGTTAACAATGCTAGTAGCTGCTATACATTTGAATCATGGTGAATAGGGGTTGCATGTTAATTTTTGGTTTGATTTCCACATATTCGACTTGTAAGCTTTGTTTAGCTTCGGTGGTATTTGATTAATTGTAATCAAGTTAGCTTGATGATATTGTTAACTGCAATAGGTCTTGATTTCTAGTAATTGATGCTTATCGACTATGTTTCTGTGTTGTAGTGCAATTTTCCGGCCAATCTTGCTAATTGCCGATTAATAGCAAATATATATGCGTAATTGTAAATATTAAATTCGGTTATGAGATTTGATTAAATCATGGTAATTGTTAATTGAGTTAATTGTAGAATATTAGTCGATTATTACTTGTTTCCAAGCTATTAATCTAAATTTCGAATATATATTTATATGCATGTTTAGTTCGTATATGAGTTGGTACACGTGTATGAGTTTAAAATTTGATATAGGTGAGACTAAACATGAGTTTGTGATAATTGCTATGTCCTACTAGCTAACTAAGTTATATGTATAAATTTTGGATAACATTCGGATTATTATATATCCTTATATTTGAATTCTATAATTATGCATATATTTTATTTTATGATCAAAACTTATTAATATATGGATCTTGGTTCAATTTAATGTTAATGACTATATGTAATAGTAAATAGCAAGTGAGTTGAAGTTAATTGTTAAATTGTTTCGAGTTATTTGAATACTATATGAGTTGTTTTGGCAAGCATTGGTTTTAATTGGGTCGGTTGTATTCCGACGGATAGCTCGATATACAAAGGAGATGCTGCCAAATTTTTTCCAAAACTAACGATCTTTAAAAGGTTAACGGCACATCATCCTTGTACAGATAGCTATTGGTTGAGAATAGTATAGTATTGTGTGATTGAATAGTATTTGATGATGTGGCTTATTGTGATTGGTTTTTATTATTAAATCTTGTGTTATAATTATTTGAGAGGTTTAAGTAAAGAATTTGCTTACGTGTTTAAAACGGAAGTTATTATAAATAATTTTCCAAAATTACTGGTATAATTAGATTTCTAAACCGAGCTTTATATTAATTTATTAGTATGAATTGATAATAAAATTACGTGCATTGAGTGCTAAGTGATTACGTGCTTATGTGACTATGAGTATATTATTATTAAATTATTCGTCAAATAAGAGAGTGACTTATACGTATAATTTATGATTAGGAATGAGTAAAACGAGTGGACCAGGACCTGGTTATTAGGACGCACAAAGATTATTTCGAGAGTTAGTCAGACAGCCCTTCAGATTAAGGCAAGTGTTCCTTTTCCCTCTTGATATCCTGTTATCATTCCAGTTCCATATTATATCCAATTCTATATAATACCTATGCTGAACCCTGATTTTGAATACAGTTTTATACCATGATTTTACGAACAATAATTATGATGAAATTGTTTTACAAGTATTCTGAAAAATCTTTTCATATCCTTATTCAGTTCAAGTTTATTTACTGTATCAATTATATCGTAAAGATTGAGATTTTGCTGAAACTGAATATTATATTACGATTTGAAAGTTATGGGATTATTAAAAATGTTTTAGACCGAGACGCCGGTCTGTGAAGTAATATAGCTCAATGCTAACGGCCAAAGCGTGCCAAGGATATCCGCAATTGTTTGAAAGGTGGAGTCACTCTGCGTGGTGGCCTGGAGTTAATGCGTTGGCTGATCACCTAGCTTAACTCGTAGCGTCAAATTAAATCCCAATTATACGAATACTATTGTTCCGAAACAGTTCTAAAAGTTATTGATTTCAAAAGCAAGTGGAAAAATAAGATTTACCAGTATTACAATAGTACCTTCTATTTTTAGTAACCTTTTGGAAATGCACTTACAGTTTCAAAATGTACGTTCCCTGAATTTACTTTAAAAAGGAAACTGTTTTAAAATACCGTTAGCTTTTATGAACCAGAAACAGTACTATCTTCCTTATTATCATTTTGAACCTTCTCAGATAGCATATTACGATTATTGTTTACACTTGCTGAGCAATTTAGCTCACTCCTTGCTTCCTAACCCTTTCAGCAGCTGTAGAAGATGGTACGTACTTACAGAACCACCCGTAAGGTTACAGGAGGTACATGTAGAGCATATAGAGACCGTATGCAGGTGTGTTGAGATCCAGTTGGATCAGTAAGTTGTAATAAGTTTAGAACTTAGACTTTTTGATTTGGACTTGTAATATTTAATTAGTATGTTGTTTTCATACTTGAACCTGATGGCGATCTAGGATTGTGTTTGGGTGGCAGGGTTATATATATATAATCACTGCTATTATCTGTTTAATATTGTTAATTAATCAGTAATTGGTGTAGTAATTTTGGGGGTGCTACAGGTTGGTATCAGAGCCACAGGTTTGAGTCACTGAAACAATATAGGATTAAGTGTTAAGATCAGTATTAAGTAATAAGTAGACTTTCAGGATTAAGTACTAGAAATTCCCTAACTTAGCAAATCTTAACCAAGGTATAAGTAGTAATAGGAGTACAAGTTTGCACCCTAACCTACTAATAATAAGTATATATATATTCTTTTAATTCTTTTCAGCGCCGAGCCCAGAACCCTCCCATTCCCACTCCTTCTTCGAGTTCAGACTCAGAGATGAGTCACTTTCTAGCATCGTGGAATGCTAGGGAGGCGGATGAGCAGGAGATAGATACTCCAGATGAGATGAGGTCCCCATCCCCCGAGCCATTTCCAGAGTCTTCAGATGCAATGCTAGGATTAGGGATAACAGGTGTACAGGCCCGACACGGATCCTCTAGTCGTGTTGCTTCCTCCTCCACTCTATTAGGGACAGGCTCGTCGACTGACACAGTCCCCTTCAGCGTCTACTCACAGCTACGACAGGACTATGATAACTTGGCTGTTGCCAACGACCAGCTGGAGTCATTGTTGAGCATCTACTACAGAGACTTCCCTTCTCTCAGGCCAGATTCGACTACCAGACTCCGAGCATTGGTGGAGATGGCCACGGTTCAGATGGAGCAGCTACCCCCACCTACTAGAGTGAGATATTGAGAGGGACGGATGATCTGCGAGATGATCATCAACCAGATCTGAGACATCATCGACCAAGAGAGGAATCGTGGTTAGGGATGACTGCAGTATGGGGCAGGATCTAGTTTAGTAGTTACTTCTGTTATTTTCCGCATTTGGTGTTGTATTATGGATATTGTTGGGTCTCCGATGTGAACCCATGGATCTTGTGACTTATTGGCACTATGGTGTCAGTTTATTTATTTTATATTTCCGTTTTATGCCATCTAATTCATAGTTGCGTATTTTGATGTTCGATAGTAGTTAACTTCTTTAAAACCACACAGCATGTGATCGATAATTCAGAACTTGATTTCCGTATACTTTATCTCACCATGTCATATACTATGCGAACTGTTTTATACGTTAGTCTAAATTTTCGTATCTACCTACAGTAAGATGCCACCAAAGAGACGTTCCCGAGGGACACCCTCACAAACAACTTCAAATTCTAATAACCCCAACCAAGATGAGAATGAAGCTCAGAACCCTCAAGTAAATCAAGATGTAAATCAGAATAACCCTGAGAACCTTAATGTAAATCAAGATAACCACAACATGGCCCAGTTAATAGAACTTCTGCGCCAACAAACAACAGCTCTAACCCAACAACAGCAAATGCTTCAACAGCAATTGCAACAACAACAAAACCAACAACAAGACCAGCCACGTTGACAGGCTACAGTGGCATTCAAGACTTTTCAATCAGTAAAGCCTCCAGAATTCCAGGGATCACCTGATCCAATTGAAGCTCAGAAATGGTTGAAGGAGATAGAAAAAGCATTTGAATTGGTTAAGGTGGAAGGAGAACAGAAGACAACCTTTGCAAGTTACCTTCTGAAAGGTGATGCAAACTATTGGTGGGAGTCAGTTAAAGCGTTGGAGACAGCAAAAATGATATCTTGGGATAGATTTAAGGAATTGTTTTTGGAACAGTACTTTCCCCGATACATGCAAGCTCAGATGGAGCTGAAGTTCTTTGAGCTAAAACAGAACAACATGAGTGTGTCGGAATACATGAAGAAATTCACTGAGTTGTCAAGATTTGTCCCTGAATATGTGAACACTGAAGAAAAGAAGGCCAGGAGATTTCAACAGGGATTGTAATCATGGATTAGGGCGAAATTGGCAATTTTAGAATTGAAGACGTATGCGGAGATGGTACAGAAGGCATTGATTGCCGAAACAGAAAGTGAACAGGGTCAAAGGGAGAAGAATGAGCAGAAAAGAAAGTTTGGACAAAGAGATGATGGGACAAGTCAAAGTGAGCCCGTCAGCAAGTTTGTAAAGAAGTCAGGATTTCCGCCGAGAAGTGGAAGCGGGTCTTTTCGAAGGAATGACAGTAGTAAGGGAAACAAATTTCAGGGGCCACAGAGAACCCAATCAGCAACAAATCAGGAGTGCAGAATCTGCAAGAAAAGGCATGTTGGAGCGTGCAATAAGGCAGATATTGTTTGTTTTAAATGTAACACAAAGGGACATTATGCAAGTGAATGCCGGGTAGTGAGTCCAAGCCCGAAGGCCAACTCAAATGTAACATGTTTTAAATGCGGGAAGCCAGGGCACATATCTCGAGAATGTAGGTCCCAAGTACAAAGCAATAGAATGATGAGATTATCAGCCACTCCAATGCAGTATCAAGTCCAGCCAGCTCCTTCAGCCTCAAGCTATGCTTCAGTTACTTCAATGACCGGACAAAGATATTTGGGTTATCAACCTTCTCAATCTTCAGAACAAGTGAGGAATCTCAACATGAATATGAAAGATGCTGTCCAGAGTTCGGATGTGGTAGCAGGTACGCTTCTTGTAAATTCTGCTATCGCAAAAGTGTTAATTGATACTGGTGCCACTAGATCTTTTATATCTAGAGATTTTGTGAATAAGTCAAACTGTGAGGCTGTAAATTTGGAGAGTGCGTTAAACATAGTGTTAGCTAATCAGGAGCAAGTGAGAGTAAGCCAAGTCTGTCCCCAGTGTGAAGTTAGCATAGAAGGGTATAGTTTTCCGATATCGCTATTACCTTTTCAGCTAGGAGATTTTGACGTAATTTTAGGAATGGACTGGTTAACTAAGCATAACGCTCAGATTAACTGCAAAGATAAGAAGGTGGTACTCAGGACGACGAAAGGAAAGAAGGTGATCTTCAAAGGACAAAGGCAAGAAAAGTTATTTTTGACAATAATACAAGCAAGAAGAATGATGAAGCACGGATGTGAAACATATCTCGCGTATGTTGTAGACAGGAGTAAGGAGATACCAGATTTGGAAGAGATCCCAATAGTAAATGAGTTTCCTGATGTGTTTCCAGACGAATTACCAGGTTTACCCCCAGATAGGCAAATCGAGTTTTCCATTGATTTAGCCCCAGGTACGGAACCGGTATCCAAAGCCCCTTACCGTATGGCCTCGGCAGAAATGAAGGATTTATCCAGTCAATTACAAGATCTGTTGGACAAGGGAGTCATAAGGCCCAGTTTTTCTCCGTGGGGAGCTCCAGTTCTATTCGTGAAGAAGAAAGACGGAAGCATGAGACTGTGTATTGATTACAGGGAGTTAAATAAGTTAACCATCAAAAATAGGTACCCATTACCTAGGATTGATGACCTTTTTGATCAACTGAAAGGAGCAACTAGTTTCTCAAAAATTGACTTAAGATCAGGATACCACCAACTGAAGATAAAGCCAGAAGATGTGCCAAAGACAGCTTTTCGAACCAGGTATGGACATTATAAATTTTTAGTGATGGCTTTTGGATTGACGAACGCGCCCACAGCTTTTATGGATTTGATGAATCGAGTATTTAAGAAGTACTTGGATAAATTCGTGATAGTCTTCATCGACGATATACTGATATATTCTAAGACAGAGGAAGAGCATAAACAGCATTTGAGGTTAGCCTTAGAAATCCTGAGGAAAGAAAAGTTGTATGCGAAATTTTCCAAGTGCGAGTTTTGGCTTAAGGAAGTGCAGTTTCTCGGACATATAGTCAGCTGTGATGGAATAAAAGTAGATCCCGCTAAGATTGAAGCTGTGATGAATTGGGAAAGACCAAAGACTCCGACGGAGGTCAGAAGTTTCTTGGGATTAGCAGGATACTACCGGAGATTCGTGCAAATTTTTTCCAGAATTGCGGTACCTCTGACCAAGTTGACAAGGAAGAATGAGAATTTTGAATGGAATGATAAGTGCGAAGCAAGCTTTCAAGAGTTAAGGCAAAGATTGGTAACGGCTCCAGTATTGGTTTTGCCAGACGATAAAGGAGAATTTGTGATATTCAGCGATGCGTCTCTTAAAGGATTAGGCTGCGTTTTAATGCAACATGATAAAGTAATAGCTTACGCTTCAAGGCAACTCAAGCCTCACGAGCAAAGATATCCTACGCATGATTTGGAACTAGCAGCGATCGTGTTTGCACTCAAGATTTGGAGACATTACCTTTATGGAGAAAAGTGTGAGATTTACACCGACCACAAGAGTCTGAAGTATATTTTCACGCAGAAAGAGTTGAACATGAGGCAAAGAAGATGGTTGGAGCTAATAAAGGATTATGACTGTTCAATAAATTATCACCCGGGAAAGGCGAATGTGGTCGCGGATGCTTTAAGTCGAAAAGAACGGTTGAATATGTTGACAATGACTAGGGAGTTGTTCGAAGACTTTGAGAAATTAGGGATAGAAGTACGGCAGCCGGAAACAGTGGATGATATGATTTTCACCATGACATTTCAGCCGGAATTACTTAAAAATATTCGGAAGCGTCAAGACGAAATAATGAGCCAAGGGATGAACGAACTGACAGGCGAAGAAATTTGTACACAGAAAGATGAACAAGGAATTCTGAGATTTAATGCGAAAATGTGGATTCCCGACGTGTTAAAGTTGAAGAACGAGATACTACAAGAGGCACACAATTCAAGACATTCGATTCATCCAGGAAGTACAAAGATGTATCAGGATTTAAAAAGAAACTTTTGGTGGCCAAACATGAAAAGAGAAATAGCAGACTGGGTAACCAAATGTTACACGTGTCAAAGGATCAAAGTAGAACATCAAAGGCCTGGTGGATTATTGCAACTGTTAGATATTCCAGAATGGAAATGGGAGCACATTGCGATGGATTTTGTTGTAGGACTTCCCAGGACCAAGTCAAATCACGACGCCATTTTGGTCATTGTTGATCGACTAACCAAGTCAGCACATTTTCTACCAATGAACGAGAGATATTCTTTGGACAAGATGGTACACATGTATCTAGACGAAATTGTGAGCAAACACGGAGTTCCTGTATCCATTGTGTCAGATAGGGATCCTCGATTCAATTCAAGATTTTGGAGGCAGTTTCAGGAATGCTTAGGAACACAATTGTGAATGAGTACAGCCTATCACCCACAGTCAGACGGACAAAGTGAAAGAACTATCCAGACGATCGAGGACATGCTTCGAGCTTGTGCATTGGACTTTAAAGGAAGTTGGGATGAAAATTTGAGATTAGTTGAGTTCTCTTATAATAACAGTTATCATGCCAGCATAGGGATGCCCCCGTTTGAAGCCCTGTATGGACGGAAGTGCAGATCCCCCATCTGTTGGGAGGAAGTTGGAGATCGCAAGCTCATTGGCCCAGAATTGATTCAGCAAACCGATGGAGTCGTGAGAATAATCCGGAAGAGAATGGAAACTACACAAGATAGACAGAAAAAGTATGCAGATCCTAATAGAAGAAAATTGGAATTCACTGAAGGAGAAAGCGTGCTGTTGAAGATATCGCCCTGGAAAGGAATAGTTAGATTCGGCAAGAAAGGAAAGCTCAGTCCCCGATACATAGGACCTTTTGAGGTTTTAAGACGAGTATGAAAGGTCGCTTATGAACTAGCGTTGCCTCCAAGCATGCAAAGCGTACACAATGTTTTCCATGTGTCTTTACTTAAGAGATTTATTCCAGATTCTGCTTGTGTAATAGAATATGATCCAGTAGATGTTCAGCCTGATTTGTCTTTTGTAGAACATCTAGTTAAGATAGTTGACCGCAAGGAGAAGATTCTTAGGAATAAGACAGTTGTAACAGTTAAAGTGTTATGGAGGAACCCCAAGGTTGAAGAATTCACCTGGGAGTTAGAAAGTGAGATGAAAGAGAATTACCCTCAGTTGTTTTCTTAGACTGATTCTGAGGACAGAATCCTTTTAAGGAGGGTAGATTTTAATAAACCGATAATTTTAATAATATTTTTGTCCCGATTAGTTACGTTTAACGAATGCGACGATTATATTATAAAATGTGATTATATTAATTATGTGTTCTAGTTGACCAAGTCAACTATGTTTAACTGTTAGAAAGTCAATTATATGTTTACATGTATATCTGTGAAACTACGTGCATAGATTAAATGCTTAATTGAGTAACTGTTTGATTTTTATAAAATTATTGGTGTGTCCGTTAATTATGAAATGTTATATGTAGCTTCTATGTGATTTTAAAGACTTTCTAAAAATAGTGGTGTTATTTAATTCAGTCTCAATATTTTTATATGATTTTCTCAATCCTATTTTATCCTAAAAATATTTCTCTTCTAAATTCCATATTTAATTATTGGAATGTCCAAAAATCATGAAATCTTTCCCAAAACGCTCCTTGGATATTCAGAAAGTTTTTAAAAATAAAATTTTATTTTATTCAAGCCCAACAATATTTTTAATGATTTTCCTACTCTTATTTTCTGTTTTTGTGCTGAAACTTCAAAGATTTTTAATTAATTATCCGCTCATCAGAAATATATTTTAAAAATATGGGCGAGCTTCTAAAATCGTGTTCTTTATTTTAAAAATATAAAATTTATTTTTGTACCCATTTTCCTATCAAATACGAAATTTTAATTGTTTTAATTCAGAAAATAGCAATTGTGAAAAGACCACTTTGCCCTTGTCTTTATAAACCAAACCCAGCCCAATTTCTTCTCATTTCGTGCTCTGTATCTCAGTTTGTAGGTCAGTTGTTTTCTCTCCAGGCGATTTCTTCATGTCCTCTTGATTTTCATGTCAAACTACTAGTAATTACTTCGAGTTTTGAGAGTAATCAAGTCCTAGATGTGTATACAATTCGTTTTTGTTGCTTGCATGTATATATGTATGTATTACTGTGTGTATATATAAGCCGTATATATGTGTGTAGGCTAGAGTTGCATGCAAGGGCCAAACTCGCATAAATTCATTATATGATGTTGGGGTTGTGTTTGATAAGTGAAAAACAAGGATAACTGCAACTTTGATATTGAGAATCCGATGATCGGATTTTCCACCGGAGCTTGGCCGCCGGCAATGACGTTTTCCGAGCCGGCAGGTCAACGGCAATGATGACAATGAGCCGGAATTACTATTTCCCTTCATGTTATGCTAGTAAATCTTAGTGCATGTGCAAGTTTCGATTTTTCCGATTAAAACTAGCATTTTCCGATTTGTTCATTGCTTGGCATAATTCCACGAAGTCTCATCTTGCTTGTTAACAATGCTAGTAGCTGCTATACATTTGAATCATGGTGAATAGGGGTTGCATGTTAATTTTTGGTTTGATTTCCACATATTCGACTTGTAAGCTTTGTTTGGCTTCGGTGGTATTTGATTAATTGTAATCAAGTTAGCTTGATGATATTGTTAACTGCAATAGGTCTTGATTTCTAGTAATTGATGCTTATCGACTATGTTTCTGTGTTGTAGTGCAATTTTCCGGCCAATCTTGCTAATTGCCGATTAATAGCAAATATATATGCGTAATTGTAAATATTAAACTCGGTTATGAGATTTGATTAAATCATGCTAATTGTTAATTGAGTTAATTGTAGAATATTAGTCGATTATTACTTGTTTCCAAGCTATTAACCTAAATTTCGAATATATATTTATATGCATGTTTAGTTCGTATATGAGTTGGTACACGTGTATGAGTTTAAAATTTGATATAGGTGAGACTAAACATGAGTTTGTGATAATTGCTATGTCCTACTAGCTAACTAAGTTATATGTATAAATTTTGGATAACATTCGGATTATTATATATCCTTATATTTAAATTCTATAATTATGCATATATTTTATTTTATGATCAAAACTTATTAATATATGGATCTTGGTTCAATTTAATGTTAATGACTATATGTAATAGTAAATAGCAAGTGAGTTGAAGTTAATTGTTAAATTGTTTCGAGTTATTTGAATACTATATGAGTTGTTTTGGCAAGCATTGGTATTAATTGGGTCGGTTGTATTCCGACGGATAGCTCGATATACAAAGGAGATGCTGCCAAATTTTTTCCAAAACTAACGATCTTTAAAAGGTTAACGGCACATCATCCTTGTACAGATAGCTATTGGTTGAGAATAGTATAGTATTGTGTGATTGAATAGTATTTGATGATGTGGCTTATTGTGATTGGTTTTTATTATTAAATCTTGTGTTATAATTATTTGAGAGGTTTAAGTAAAGAATTTTCTTACGTGTTTAAAACGAAAGTTATTATAAATAATTTTCCGAAATTACTGGTATAATTAGATTTCTAATCCGAGCTTTATATTAATTTATTAGTATGAATTGATAATAAAATTACGTGCATTGAGTGCTAAGTGATTACGTGCTTATGTGACTATGAGTATATTATTATTAAATTATTCGTCGAATAAGAGAGTGACTTATACGTATAATTTATGATTAGGAACGAGTAAAACGAGTGGACCAGGACCTGGTTGTTAGGACGCACAAAGATTATTTCGAGAGTTAGTCAGACAGCCCTTCAGATTAAGGCAAGTGTTCCTTTTCCCTCTTGATATCCTGTTATCATTCCAGTTCCATATTATATCCAATTCTATATAATACCTACGCTGAACCCTGATTTTGAATACAGTTTTATACCATGATTTTACGAACAATAATTATGATGAAATTGTTTTACAAGTATTCTGAAAAATCTTTTCATATCCTTATTCAGTTCAAGTTTATTTACTGTATCAATTATATCGTAAAGATTGAGATTTTGCTGAAACTGAATATTATATTACGATTTGAAAGTTATGGGATTATTAAAAATGTTTTAGACCGAGACGCCGGTCTGTGAAGTAATATAGCTCAATGCCAACGGCCAAAGCGTGCCAAGGATATCCGTAATTGTTTGAAAGGTGGAGTCACTCTGCGTGGTGGCCCGGAGTTAATGCGTTGGCTGATCACCTAGCTTAACTCGTAGCGTCAAATTAAATCCCAATTATACGAATACTATTGTTGCGAAACAGTTCTAAAAGTTATTGATTTCAAAAGCAAGTGGAAAAATAAGATTTACCAGTATTACAATAGTACCTTCTATTTTTAGTAACCTTTTGGAAATGCACTTACAGTTTCAAAATGTACGTTCTCTGAATTTACTTTAAAAAGGAAACTGTTTTAAAATACCGTTAGCTTTTATGAACCAGAAACAGTACTATCTTCCTTATTATCATTTTGAACCTTCTCAGATAGCATATTACGATTATTGTTTACACTTGCTGAGCAATTTAGCTCACTCCTTGCTTCCTAACCCTTTCAGCAGCTGTAGAATATGGTACGTACTTACAGAACCACCCGTAAGGTTACAGGAGGTACAGATAGAGCATATAGAGACCGTATGCAGGTGTGTTGAGATCCAGTTGGATCAGTAAATTGTAATAAGTTTAGAACTTAGACTTTTTGATTTGGACTTGTAATATTTAATTAGTATGTTGTTTTCATACATGAACCTGATGGCGATCTAGGATTGTGTTTGGGTGGCAGGGTTATATATATATAATCACTGCTATTATCTGTTTAATATTGTTAATTAATCAGTAATTGGTGTAATAATTTTGGGGGTGCTACATCGCTGGACTGCGGATCTTGATTTGTATATCAATCAACTTGCTCTGATACCAATTGTTGGGTCCCGAAAGTATCGTAGAAGGGGGGTTGAATGCGATACTGACAACAATTTAAAATTCTTCTCAGAATTTGCGGAATTAAATTATTGCTTTAGGTGAGGGTTCGGGTCCTTGTAGTGTTTGGGAGGCTGACTTACTAACTTTCTATTTTTATGATATAACAATTAAGATATAGAAATGAGCAAGTAAGTAAACAAGATTCAAGTTAAATATGTATATTAAACTTGAATGGGTGTTACAACATCCGGTAGAATAAACATTTAATTCCTAGAACAAATTTGACATGCATTGTTCTACTTAGGAATTAAAACCAAACCAGCACAGAAAGTCTGTGAATATGACGTTGGAGACAAATTGCTGAATTTGACTGTTTTTCTACTACGAAAAATGAAGCCCCCGGCCTCATATTTATAGAGGTGGAAAGCCAGCATGACTTATCCCAATACGACATTTTTCAATTAAAATTAACCCTTGTATGACTCATAAAAAGGCTGGGCAAGACTTGTTTCCTTCAGTATGACTCAGTCAAAATTCGATATGACTTATTATAAGTCATGCTGGATTTTCTTTTAAATTAAATAAATCAGAATGACTTAATTAATTAAAATTAAAATCAGCATGACTCAATAAAGAAATCCTTCGGTATGACTCATTAGATTGAAGCTCGGTATGACTTGGAATTGGGCTTCGGTATGACTCTTGTTAATTTCTCTCGGTATGACACTTTGAATTCAACAGCTTTTTCTTTTCTTTCCACTTGATTGACAAGTGTCAGCCTCTGATTGGTTGAAGAAATATCCTGCCAAATTCAAATTGAAAAGGGGCTTATTTCGTCCTGTAGTGAACAAGCTCCGTAGAAATGTTTTTCGACCCGCACAGCTTATAATCTTTGATTAATAAATAATAAATTTAATTCAGAAATTATAAAAATAAATATCTAATATTATTTAGATATTTATAAATATAATTTACAAAATAAATAAAATATTTATTAATTAAATAAATCCTTACGCTCTAAGCTGCGGTCTCCTGATCTTCTGGAACCGAACTCCTTTTGACTTGGAAATGATAAATCAATTCCAACCGGGGTTCCACCTTTAAGAATATGACTTTGCATTTCTTCCGTGTCAATACTTTTTCCGTCTTGTCTTAAAGTTTGTACCGTTAGGCATGTTTAGCTGTATCTACAGTTGCAATTAGAAGTACCTCTGTTCCTCAAATAATTTGACTCTTTAAACTAGCCAATACTTCTTTTCACCACTGCATGTACCCAGTCAAATATTCAATCTTTGATTCTGACTCTTGTACACTGCATTTCAAATAAACATGTATCCCTTTGAGCTTCCAGCTTCTGTCATTCTAAAATAATTCTAAATTAATTAATCCTTTAATTAATTTAAGAAATAAATTAATTCTGAGTGAATTAATTTACTAATTAAATTAACTAATTAATTTAATTAATTAATAGAGAATTAAATTAAAGGCTTGACTATTGTTGATGTAGATAAGACTCTTCTGTTCTTCAACAATAACCTTTTTAACCACTTGAACTTTTTGATGACGAATCTTCACTGACATTGTTGACACCCTGTGCACTGGTCTGGTTCACGGATGACTAACTACAATGTTGATTCTCATTTCTGCTGTAGTGATTTTTGTGTCTTGTAATGTCCTGTCATGACTTCTTTTGTTCTTCCTCTATATTCAATATTTATTATTTACTTCGCTTTCTTATCTGAGTTGAGTTGTCATCTATTTATTACAAATAAGACTAGTAATATGACTTTCAGGACTGTTTTGAACAAGACTTACGATCTGTTAATAAAATATTTATGGACACCACTGACCATGGATGAGTAGACCTTATTTCATAGTTTGTTTTGACACTTGAATCATGTCGATACGATTTACGGTTTAGGAGATAAGTTCGTGTTAGTAAAGGTCGCGCAAGGAGACCAAACTGCTGCCTTGTACTCACTTTGATGCTATAAACGAACTAGTTAAGGGTGGACTAAAATTATGAAATTTGGATGATATATACCTTGGACGGTTAGTAAGATCACCAAAAAGGTTTTGTATTAAAAAGTTATTTTTTTGATTTTATAAAAATATCGGAACCAAAGTTGCACGATGACACTATTCACATAAGAGCCAAAATTTTGATGGATTATATTCTAGACATTCTCTAGATCGTGCACGCGAAAACGGTGCATCATTTGAGTTAGCGGTTAATAAGTTATGTGCATTTTAGTGAAAGCGGTGCAAATAGCAAAACCTCGTAGTTGACTCGATTTCTAAAATGTTTTTCGCTCAGTTAAACTCAAGTGTTTTAAATCAAAATATTTTTGATAAATATTAAAAATATTCAAGAAGCTCCTTGAGGTAGTTTCATATTTAATTATGAATTTTCTGATTTACTAAAAATGTTAGAGTGCGAGTTGCGTAATAGTAATTCGCAGGAAAGTCAACTATAGAGACACGGTTTTGACGAGCCGTTTTGGCTAAGATAAAAGGATAATTTCGAGTCGGTTAAAACCCGAAAGATTTTGAGGAATAACATGACTACGTATTGGAGTAAAGGATTAGATTAAAATCCGTTGATGAAATGGTTTGCGAACGGTTAAGATAGACCCGAGGAGGTGAATGCTAGGTAAGACAAGTGTTAAGTAAAAGGGACTAAGAACTAATTTGAGGTTGTCATAATTGGAATCGATATATGATTATACTTAACTGTAATATAAGTAGTTGATGGGATTATGAGTACTAATCAGGATTATAATATCTATGGATAGAAAATTCGGAGCGAGTGGGACTCTGAGAACGTATCTTGGACTTCAGGCAAGTTTTCTAACCTACGTTTTTACATATCAAAATATATGTATTACTACGTATGCATGTTTTTAAACACCTGTACTTAATGTACTACTGTTTTGTCGAAAGACTGTTGTTGTTGTGATATAACTGTATATTGAAAAGTACGAATTGTTTTATGTATTATTAAAGCTTTCGTAAATATTTCGGTTATATGCTATAAGAAATATAGATATAAGCCGGTGAAGGTAAAAGGCTCTAAGTGTATAGCGAGTTATGTATTTTCAAACGTAGACCGGGAGTCGGAAGCTTATGTTAAGTACTGTCGTAATCCGAAAGAAGCCGGAGATAGATTATTTTGAAATGACGATATAAATATTTCGATATTTATATTTTGATATTCTTTCGATAAAGGAATTAAATAGAGTTGATAAATATTATTTGAGTATTTATTAAATTAATGAATATTATTCTGAATATTCATTTAAAAAGGAGTTTATTAATTGTTTCTTAATTAATAAATATTAGTTGAATATTTATTAAATATTCTAGATTGATTTAAAAATTAGTGAAGGTCTTTAATAATTATTTAAAATATTTTCTGACCTTCAGAAAATTTATTTAAATATAGTGAGGGTTCCCTAATATCTATTTATATTCTGTTTTATTCTTCTAATAAGAATGAAATATTTTCAGACTTATCAAAAATAGAGAACTCAGTCTAGGGAGTAAAATGTGATTTACTTTCTCAAAAGCGGTTATGTTTTGACATCACTGACCTACTGTAGTAGGGTTTTCAACTTGTCAAAATCGTAAGAGGTTTTCCGACTAACTCCCGGGTCGTGGTTTTAAATGATTTCAATCCTTGATAAAGGACATCAGTTGACGGTGGTCAACACACCTTTGTGGTGAGATTATTGCATCGATTATTTTGGCAATATCTATTCAGAGTTTTGTGAATCTATTAATAAGTATGATATACTTGGGGAACTAGGATTAATTCTTGTTCCAGGTTATAGATTATTCCAGTGGACTAGGAGATATAAGTGTAAGAGGCTGTGTGTGGCACAGTCCATCAAAGTGTAAGAGGCTTGTGTGCGGCACAGTCCATCATAGCGTAAGAGGCCGTGTGAGGCATGGTCCAGTACTTTGGCCCGTATGCGGTCTAGGGTGATTACCAAGGTCGGAGGTATTTCCGTCGGCTCCCCCTTCTACATGTAGAGAAACAACAAGAGCTGCCGTAGGTTGCGACTGATCATCGTGTATGTGCGGTAGCAGCGTGATGAAAGGCTCCAGATACAGTCACATCCTCAAATTGGAATTGTGCTGAAACATCGTAATGAAAGCCTATGAGCTGATTTACCGAGGGTGTTGTCAGTGGTTGATATGTTGAGATCTTCGTACTCATTCAAGCTACTTTGACAAAAAGTTTATCTTGCAAACTCGTAGAGTATGTAAAGTGTGCATAATATTGCAGTTTTAAACGATGTTTAAAAAGAGTATATTTACAGTTATATATGTTCTTGCTGAGCTATATTGCTCACTCTTGATTTCTTTATATATATAACAACACAACAGGTCAGTTGAGATGTTTTGACGAAAAGTTATTTTGAAAACTTAAGCAGGTATATGAGGTATACCGAACAGTTTATAAATCCTCAAAATGTTTTACTGGATTTAAACCTTACAAGTGGTATGGTTCAAAGTGATTTAATTTGCTTATGTTGAGAAGCAACTATTATTACAGTATCTTGAACTGTGTACTCATTATATTATGGGAGTTTAGCAAAGCTATAGTTGAAGCTATTTTGCTAAGATACAGATATATATTATTTCAAAACTGTGAACTTAAATAGTTCATTGGGTTCTATTTCAAAAGCTTCAGAGGAAGTATGAAAGAGTGGTAACACTATATTTATTAGTGTCTTATTTTATATAATGAACTAAATTGTTCGAATTATATTCTTCTAAACTTCATGTTAGGTATAAATACTTGTAACAGAAAACTCTGACTATATGTATCGTCGAGAGATACTTTTCTATACTTACCCTAGACCGGTAAACTATGTTATACTATTGAGATAGTAGTGATTATCATGTTCTTGGATGAGAGTCACATGGATAATTGGGTGGATAATTTGCTGAGCATTCTTTAGCTCATTCTTGCTTTATATTAAATTTTTCAGAGAAAGTGATAATGCATCTGATTGGCTCCATACTTCGAGGAAAGGAAGTAAGAGATTCACCTTTGAGGTAGTTCAGTTCAGAATGATTCCGCAGGAGTAAGTTGATTAGGTTTTAGTATTGATCTAGTTATTAATGTTACTTCATGTAGGGGTTATCATTGATAGCTTGAGATCCTGGTTAAGTACATTTGGTTTGTAATAACTAATGATACTTGTTGTGTATCGTTTCTAAGACTATAACATATGTGTGTGTGAGAGAGGGGTCTATGATGTGTGTTTGTTGGAGTATTGAGTTATTGCAGGTTATAAATGATTAGATGGTGACGTGACGACTCAAATCCATGACCCCGGATTTGGGGGCGTTACAGCTATAAATATCCATTGATAAGAACAATGTTTATCAATTGATTAATGAAGAATCAATAGACTAACATAGTCAATGGTTAAAATTTATATATATACATATATATAACTTATCAGACATTTAAATCATTAACTATAATTAAGCATACTTAAATCACAGACCAATCTATTGAAGGTAGATTCATCTAGTGGTTTGGTAAAGATGTCTGCAAGTTGTCTTTCACTAGGGACAAAATGTAATTCAACTGTACCATTCATTACATGTTCCCTAATGAAGTGATACCTTATGTCAATGTGATTGGTTCTGGAATGTTGTACAGGATTTTCTGTTATAACAATGGCACTTGTATTATCATAGAAAATAGGAATCTTGTTCATGTTAAACCCATAGTCAAGTAGTTGATTCCTCATCCATAATATTCATGCACAGCAACTTCCAGCTACAATGTATTTAGCCTCTGCAGTAGATGTAGACACTGAATTCTGCTTTTTACTGAACCATGATACAAGTTTGTTTCATAGAAATTGCCAGGAGCCTGTTGTACTTTTTCTGTCAATTCTGCAACCTGCATAGTCTGCATCTGAATAACCAATTAGATTAAATCCAGAATCTCTGGGATACCAAATTCCAAGATTTGGAGTTCCCTTGAGATATCTGAATATTTTTTTATGTCAATCAAATGAGATTCTCTAGGATCAGCCTGAAATCTAGCACACAAACATGTAGCAAACATTATGTCTGGCCTACTTGCAGTTAAGTAAAGTAATGAGCCAACCATGCCTCTATAACTTGAAATGTCTACCATAGCTTCTTTAGTATTCAGTTCAAGTTTAGTTACACTGGCCATGTGATCTTTTGCAGAAGAACATTCACTTAAATCAAATCTCTTTAATAAATCAGAAATATATTTGATTTGATTTATGGAAATGCCATTTTTGACTTGTTTGACTTGCAAGCCTAGAAAGTAGGTAAGTTCTCCCATCATGCTCATTTCATATTTACTTTGCATCAACTTAGCAAACTTTTGACAAAGTTTTTCATTAGTCGAGCCAAAAATAATGTCATCTACATAGATTTGAACAAGAATCATAGAGCCACTAACATTTCTATGAAAGAGAGTTTTGTCAACAGTACCTCTAGTGAAGTAATTCTCAATCAAGAATTTAAATAGAGTTTCATACCAGGCCCTAGGTGCTTGTTTTAATCCATAAAGTTCCTTCAGAAAATAGTACACAAATCCAGGATAAACAGGATCAATAAAACCAGGAGGTTGTTCTACATATACTTCTTCTTCTAGTTCTCCATTAAGAAAGGCACTTTTTACATCCATTTGATACGCCTTGAAATTTGCATGAGCAGCATATGCTAGAAAGATTCTGATTGCTTCCAACCTTGCAACTGGTGCAAATGTTTCATCAAAATCTATGCCTTCTTGTGAATAGCCTTTCGCCACTAATCTTGCTTTATTTCTTGTCACTGTACCAGATTCATCCATTTTGTTTCTGAATACCCATTTTGTGCCAATGACAGACTTGTTCTTTGGTTTGGGCACCAGCTTCCATACCTTGTTCCTTTCAAACTTATTCAACTCTTCTTGCATAGCAATTATCCAATCAGGGTCATTCAAGGCTTCTTCAATCCTTTTTGGTTCTTCTTGAGACAGGAAGCTACTATACAAGCATTCATTTTGAGTTGCTTTTCTAGTTTTGACACCATCATTTGCGTCTCCAATAATTAATTCAAAGGGATGGCTTCTTGTCCATTTCCTTTGAGATGGTAAATTTGTCCTTGAAGATGATGTTTCATGATCATTGAAGGTGTTTTGAACATTGTGATGTGATTGACTATTTGAGAACCCTCCCCCTGAGATGGACACTCCACTTGAAGATTGTTGAGCAGAGTTGATATCCATCGAATGATTATCAATTAATGTATTATCAGTCGATTGAAGATTGTCAACTGATAAGTTATCCGTTGATGTATTGACATCAATTGATGAGAGAATTCTAGGTGCTTGATTTCTTGAAATTTCCACATCATCATCACTATCCTCAATATTGCTTGTTGATTCATTTTCAAAATGCAACAGATCATGAAATCCTTCATCAAACAACCCTTGAATTTTCTTGTCATCAAAGACTACATGAATAGATTCCATAACAATGTGTAATCTAAGATTATAGACTCTGTATGCTTTGGTTGTTATTCTATATCCA
Organism: Oenanthe sinensis; assembly: GCA_028671895.1. Classification (NCBI taxonomy): domain Eukaryota; kingdom Viridiplantae; phylum Streptophyta; class Magnoliopsida; order Apiales; family Apiaceae; genus Oenanthe; species Oenanthe sinensis. The sequence continues at coordinate 27,280,095 of CM053814.1, forward strand.
ACAAATATAGTTTCATCAGCCTTGGCTTCAAATTTTCCTAAATTTTCACTTGATTTCTCAGTACAAAACATTTACAGCCAAATACATGAAGAAAGTTAATTGTTGGCTTCTTGTCTCTCTTCATCAACTAATATAGAGTTTTTCCTTGAATTTGATTAACCATGGAAATATTCTGAATGTAGCAAGCAGTATTAATTGCTTCTGCCCAGAAGTATGTAGGTAGTTTTGCTTCTTCCAACATAGTTCTAGCAGCTTCAATCAAGGTCCTATTTTTCCTTTCAACTACTCCATTTTGTTTTGGAGTTCTTGGTGCAGAGAAATGATGAGTGATAACTTTTTCTTCACAGAATTCCTTCATTGTGGCATTCTTGAATTCAGTACCATTATCACTTCTAATTTTCTTGAACTTCCATTCAGTTCAATTTTCAACATTCTTCACATGATTGATAATTAATTTACTTGCCTCATCCTTAGAGTGTAAGAAGTATACCCATGAAAATCTTGTAAAGTCATCCACAATAACTAAGGCATATTTCTTTTTGGCAATTGACATGATGTTGACTAGACCAAATAAATCCATGTGCAATAACTCCAAAGTCTTATCAATTGAAGATTCAGACTTTGACTTAAATGATGCTTTTCTTTGTTTTCCCTTTTGACAGGCATCACACAGTCCATCATTGGTGAATTCCATCTGTGGAATGCCTCTAACCATATTCTTTCTCACCAATAGATTCATGGCTTTGAAATTTAAATGGGCTAATTTCTTGTGCCAAATCCAACTTTCATCTGAATTTGCTTTGCTTAGTAGGCATGTCATTGAATTTGCCTTTACAGAGTGAAAATCAGCCACATAGACATTTCTTTTTCTATCTCCAATTAAGAGAATTTCACCAGATTCCTTATTGGCTACGATGCATGATCCAGTTGTAAACCACACACCATTACCATTATCACACAGTTGACTAATACTGAGCAAGTTGTGCTTCAATCCATCAACTAGTGCTATAGGTTCAATGATAATATTGTCTTTTACAATTGAGCCATATCCCAGGGTGAAACCTTTGATGTTATCTCCAAAAGTAACTCATGGGCCAGCCTTTTCCACAAACTTTGTGAGCAGGGAAAAGTCTCTAGTCATATGCCTTGAGCATCCACTATCCAAATACCAGAGATTTTTCTTCCTGTTTCCCTGCACACACATAAAACAATCAAGTTGTTTTTGGTACCCAAGTTGCCTTGGGTCCTTTTTCATTAGTTGTAGCATGAGCCTTTGTTTCCAATTTTGGTTCCTTTTGTTTTGGTGAATTTAAATCCACTTTCACTTTGGGAGTTGGCTTTTGGGGCTTAAACTCCTTGGAACTCATGGCAGAATTTCCATGCATTTCATTATCTACATTAGGCATGTTCCATGGCATACCAGACATGTTCATATTTGCATATGCAAAGAAGGGATTATACATGTATGGAACTTGTGCATAGGGCATATGAACATTTAGTGCAACTAAATTAGAAGACATGACATTCATGAGTATAGGATTGGTAAAGATGGCATTAGCAGTCATAGCATTTACATTTAAATCATTTGAATATATAGGTTTCTTTTCATTTTTGCATTGCATAGACAAACGATTTACACTGCCACATTTAGCACATACCTTTCTGGGAGCATACATGTCAGGAGTGTAGTTGTTGTGCTTATTAATGCCTACTTTACCATTCCTATTCTTTTTCTTTTTTTCAGACTTAGGTTGAGTAGTTTCCACATGTGCTATATTTTCTAATTTCTCTTTTAATTGTTTCTTGGATAAGCTACCTATGTTAATCTTCTCAGCTTCAGTCTCAACTTGATTTTTGATTTCCTTAACAAACTTGATAGGAGTGTTAAATTTGTTCTTTTTATTAGCCATTGATGATTTACTTGTAGATGGATGCTTATCAGTTGATTCAGCATCAATCGATTGATAATCCTTATCAGTTGATAAATGATTAGCAGTCAATTGATCTTTATCCATTGAAGTATCAGTCAATGACCTGCCTATTAATTTGGGGAGTTCTCCTAGAGTATCTACACCTTGAACATCAATAATTTGTTTGGCAGTTTTAGCAGACCTATTACATTTGTTAATGGTTTCAATTTCTTCAGCCAATTGTTCTTTTAACAATTCTTCCCTTTTCAAACTGTTTACTAGTTCATCTCTAGCATCCTTACTCTCCTACTTAAATCTATCTAAACAAACAAGTTCATTTTCAAGAAAAATATTCCTCTCAGTTAAGACATCAATGGTGTTATTTAACTTGAGATTTTCCTTGTTTAGAGATTTTAGAGTGACATGCAAATTGTATAATTCATTGGACATTTCATTAATAGTACTATTGCATTCATCAGTTGTAAGCTCAAAAAAGTTTGTAGCTAGTACCTGATTTGATGATGAACTAGCTTCTTCATCTTCATGTTTGGCCATTAGTGCTAGATTGACGAATTCTTCTGAATCACTATCCTCAGCGGCCCAGTCCTTCTCTTCAGTGACAAAAGCCTTTTCTTTCTATTTCAAAAGGTCAAAGTATTTCTTTTTATAATCAATACCATCATAAGACTTTGCCTTTTCTTGTTTTGGCTTCCTGCACTCATTTGAGAAATGACCAGCCAAACCACAATTAAAACATTTGAATTTTGATCTATCAACCAAATTTTTGTTTTGTTTGTTACTTCTAAACTGGGATCCAGGCCTTTGAGCATTTGGATTCCTCTTGAACTTTAGCTTTGAAAACATCCTTGACAGATATGCAAGGTGTTCATCAATCTCATCCAAATCATCCTGAGAGCATGTTTCATTTTCTTCACACTTGCCTTTTCCTATTTTGAATGATTCTTCAACAGCATCACCAGCCATCATGACAGACTCTTCTTCACAGCCACTTTCCTTCTTTTCTTCATTTCCTTTGACCATCAAAGCCACAGTTTTCTCCTTTCTTTGATTCTTCTCAATCTCTTCATCTTGTTAGATTTCCAACTCATATGTCTTGAGAATACCATAAAGTTTCTCAAGAGTATAATCCTTGAAGTCCTGAGATTGTCTAATAGAAATAGTCATTGGTTTCCATTCTTTTAGAAGAGATCTAAGAAATTTTAGATATGTATCCTCAGTTGCATAAACCCTACCATATAGCTTCAGTCCATTTAATAACTTCTGAAATCTGCTATAAGTGTCATTGATAGATTCTCCACTCTTGAAATGAAATGATTCATACTTTTGAATCAAAAGTTGCATCTTATTTTTCCTTACTTGTTCAGTTCCTTTACATAGAGTTTGAGGAGTGTCTCATACTTCTTTTGATGAAGTACAGTTTATCACATTATCAAACATATCATTATCTAGACCATTAAATAGAATGTTCATGGCCTTCTTATCTTTGAGAACTACTTTTTCATCCTCTTCTGTGAACTCAGAGATGAGTTTAGGAATATGTTTGTCAAGTGCAGGAGTTCCATCAGGGTCCACACATGTGACTAACTTCATGGGAATATGAGGACCTTTCTCTATGCAGTGAACATAGGAAGGGTCGAGAGAAAGAAGATGCAGATGCATTTTTACCTTCTATGGAAAGTATTCATCCTTTTCTAATACTGGAATCTTCACACTTGAATCTTTTTGGTCCATATTGACTGTTCTTGATCTTTAAACTTTCTGTATGTTGAAAGCCTACTCTGATACCAATTGTTATTCCTAAGAACAATGTCAATGTTTGGAGAAGGGGGGGTTGAATACAAATATTAAAATTTTTGAGACTTTTAATATTTGTTCTTGATGTTTGAAGGATTGACATAATATGTTTGAACAAACATCTGAAAATTAAAATGAACAAATAGAGATTTAAAAATTACTAATGGATTAGTTTTTCCATCAGTTATATATTTTTGCTCAATATTCCTAGGTTAAAGATAACCTAACTTCTTTTTACAAAGTTAGAAAGAATCAACTGATCATAAAATTTTGCTCTTAAGCTCGAACAGTTGATATGAGAAATATTGTCTAACTTCTCTTTTTTTCTAACAAAGCTACTACACTTGTTTATATACTACAAGTGTATTTTATAATTCCTATTCTAGGATTGTTTCTATTTGTCTCTCTTTTTCCTTTTTCCTTTTTAGGAAAAAAGACTTGAAAGACAGTTACTGATTGAGTCTCCACAGCCACCCTGGGTTGTCTTCTATAGGTGTGCTTTTGTTATCTGGATTTACAATTGATAGACTTTCTATGTTATCACAATCAATTGATAATTTGCAGTTAAGCATATCAATTGATTCATCCTTTAATCCATCAACTGATGTTCTTCTTCGATTGATCTTTACATCCATCGATTCATAAGGAATGACTTATCGATTGATGAATGATATCAATCGATGTATATCAATCGATGGGTCTTCACATCAGTTGATGGTCTTCAATTTCTGACTTGGCTTCTTTAATTGATCTCTCATCCATTAAGGCTTCAATATCAATTGATCATCCTTCACTTGTGCAATTTTCTGTCTTCAAATAATTATAATTTGACAGTTTAATTTACACATCAATTGATAATCTATATCAATCGACTCTAACATCAATTGATAAGAATAATATCAATTGATTTACACCTTATCGATTGAAATAGATTAAGTACACCTATGCTACAGTCCAAATTATCAGTTGACTCATATAAACATTTCAACTGATAAATGGTTTCCTGATCAATTGATATTTATAAATTTCATATCAATTGATCAGTTACATAAAACAAAATTTTTATGATTCTAAGATTAATGTTATCATCAAATTACATGTAGATTCCTAACATTATAGAACCAATTGCCGATGCATATCAAACTTTACTCATACGGTCCTTATCATCCAATGATTTATGACTGTTTTCTTTCGAGATCGATATCCCATGAGACATTGTGACACATCCTCTTTTAGTCTCGTGTATTCCAAATCAATGCAAAACTTTGTCAATGTATATACTCTGACTTAGGCTGGTCAATCTCCTTGATCTATCTCTATAGATCCTGATCCCTAATATATAGGTCGCATCGCCTAAGTCTTTCATTGAGAAATTATTTCTCAGCCAAGTCTTTACAGTCTGTAGAGAAGGAATGACATTCCCTATTAGTAATATATCATCAACATATAATACTAGGAATGCCACATGGCTCCCACTAACCTTCTTGTAAACATGTGGTTCATCTTCATTTTGAATAAACCCAAAATATTTGACAGTTTCATCAAAATGAATGTTACATATCTTCGAGGCTTGTCTTAATCCATAACTAGATCGACGCAACTTATATACCTTTCCAGCATCCTTTTGATCAACAAAACCCTCAGGCTGCGTCATATCCACATCTTCTTCAAGGCTCCCATTTAAGAAAGCGGTTTTGACATCCATTTACCAGATTTCATAGTCATTGTAAGCAACTATAGCAAGCAAAATCATGATGGACTTGACCATATCCACTGGTGAAAAGGTCTCATCAAAGTCAATACCATGAATTTGCTTGAAATCTTTTGTCACCAATCGTGCCTTATAGATCTGTACATTACCATCCATGTCGGCCTTTTTCTTGAAAACCCACTTGCACCCTATAGGTTTTGCCCCTTCAGATGGATCAACCAAAGTCCACACTTGATTAGTATATATGGATTTCATATCAGATTTCATGACATCCAGCCATCTCTTAGAATCTGGAGTGTTCATAGCGTCTTGGTAGTTGAGAGGCTAATCTTCGTCTACAAGCATCACATCACCATCTTGAGTCAAAAGAAATCCATAATATCTCTCAGCACATGGTGAATCCTACTAGACCTACAAATAACCAGAGTTTTTTGAGCAATATTGTTTTCTTGTACATTCTGCCACTGTCTTTCTTAGAAAACATTTCTCTTACAATGAACACTGCAGTTCGAGCAACAAACACTTTGTTCTCAGAAGGATTATGGAAAGAATAACCCTTTGTTTCAATTGGGTATCCCACAAAGTTACATTTGTCGGATTTACGTCCTAGCTTATTAGAAGTTAGACGTTTCACAAACGCCTCACATCCCCAAATTTTCATAAATGACATGCTATGACATTTCTCAGTCCATATTTCATATGGAGTCTTCTGAAACGTTTTAGTAGGAACTCGGTTAAATGTATAAACAACTGTCTCCAGGGCATAGCCCCAAAAACTAATTGGAAGATTCTTTTGAAAGTGTTTGACCTAAAACCAATCATGTATGATGAGTTAGGAAAAACTTTATGCTACTCTTATTTGATTTCATTTGATAATAATAAAATATTTATGTTACGGGCTTAATCTATTTGAAGTGTATTAAATAAGATGTTCCATAGTTTAGAGCAAAGCTTCTAGAATTATAATGAGATCTAGAAGATAATAGCTTTAGACTTAAACAGTTCCTGATCATAGGATAACTAATTGGAAATTGGTAAATCCGTAAAGATCAGTACATATTATGCTAGCTCTCTTAGGAGGATGTCTGTTCTCGTAGACATTTGTGTGGTGACACTATATCTAGTATGTAGGTGCTTATTAAGGAATAAGTTCACTGAACATGACTCGATAAGTAGAACAACTAATGGAGTTTACTCACCTGTCGATAATTGTTTATTAAGTAAATAGTTGTACAAGTATCCTTAGACTTGAGATCGTTAGAGTAATCTCGTACACAATGATTTATGCTTTGGTTTAGTCCTTAGTCTCTAGGACATTCATTAGGTCCATTCTGGGCATAGTGATTTGTGTATGGAGATAGTTAACGGATCAATAAAGGATCTGCCCCTTCCAGTAAAGGAAGTGAATATCCTATGTTATTCTTAGATATGCAAGTTCAGGAATCTCTGGCCAGAGTGAATGAAATTAGAAAGAGTTTCTAATTTGCATTAAAAGGAACTTTGCATTATGAATAAGAAATCATATGATTAAATTAGATAGGCTTGACACGAGTTTCATGCCTTGTATTTAATCGGGATATTGAAGGGTAGAAGAAATTAATTATACGGTAACTAATTACTGACAGGTTCTAAATATTCTAAGCAATGATTTCGTATTATCTGGATAGTCGCGATATGTTGAGTAGCATCACTCATGATGTAGAATAAATATAATTAATCAGATTAATTATATTTAATGAATTAATAGAATTCATATAAATAATAAATAAAATGTTTATTATTATTTATTTCTACTACCGGCTTAATATTGAACCTAAAGAGTCACACCATAAAAGAGATTAAATTATAGATGAAAGAATAATTAATAATAGCTAGTCATTATTTATTTATGAAATAAATAATTACTTAGCAAATTTTATAAATTAATTAAATGAGATTTAATTGATTATAAATTATTTATGATAAGATCTTAATATTATTAATTAAATATTAATTAAAGTAATTAAATATGAAGAGAGAATAATTTTCTAAAAGAGTTTAGAAAAAGGAATTAATGATTAAAATAGTTTTAATCATTAACTAATTAATTAATAAGATTAATTAATTAAAAAGGGAATTAATAGTAAGATATTTATAGAAAATATCTCAGCTGAGATATTTGCCTATAAATATATGATTATAAACCATAATTAAAAAAAACCTAATATTTGTGAGAAATATTTTAAAAGGGAGGCAACCCTAATTTCCTCTCTAGCCTCCTTCTTCATCTTTTAGTTTGATTCTGGGTGGATATCTTTAGATCACTCCACACTTGATGGGTGATTGCAAGGATTGAAGAACAAGACCTTCTCTAGCTGTTGCCGGAAAGCAAATAAATAGTTATTCAATAAAATAGTTTATAAAATAGTTTTGTATCTATATGTATGTATACATAGGAATATATGCAAATAAATGTTATTCAATTCTTCCGCTGGTGCATAAATTCCTACAATGGTATCAGATCTTAGGTTGTATGCATATAGATTCGTGGTCAAGTTTCAGAATTTTATGAGCATGTATGTATTTATTATGATTTATACAAGCAATATCATATTTTAATTATGATTAATATGATATTGTTCGTCAAAATTGTTTTGTTAATTTTCCTGGGTTATATAAGTGTTGTAGATCGTCCAGTTCATTTTTCATAATTTTCCGATGCGTAGAATATTTATTTTCAATTTTGAAAGCAATAATAATGATTTAATTATGATTAATTCATTACTGTTCCTCAAAATTTATTTTATATTTTTCATGTGTTCTACAAGTGTTGTAGATCGTCCAGGTATTTTTAGAATATTTTTCTGAATAATATATTATTTATTATAGATTTTTAAAGTTGTTTTTAATTAATTCGTAATTAAATAATAATATCTGGAAAAAAAAGGTGTAACGCATTCGGCGCATGCATTACAATCTAAAAAAGGATTTTTGGCTTGTAACGCATACCCGAGATGCGTGACAGGGTGTCTTGCACGCGCCTGACGCGCGCATGCGCATGGGGATGCGTCAGAAATTTCTCGGGACGCGTGCGGGCGCGTGGGAGCTCAGAATGAGGCGTGTAATATACCGTTGGATTCGTTTTTCCGAGACGGTTCTAATGGTATATTACAATAATTTTTCTGAAATTGTTTTAGACTGTTTAGAGCTTCCAAAAGTGTTTTAAAGTAAGTTTTAACTGTTTTAAGTTGCTTTTAAATACACCATGTTATACATATGGATGTATAATGCTTATATGTTGTAATATATGATTTAACATGCCTACCTTATGTTTATTCGTGATTATATATATGTGATATATGCTTGAATTATCATGAGATGATAGATTTAGGTGAACTTAATTAACACAAGGCGTATGTTAGACAATCTAGAATAGTGAAATTGTTTCGTGACCTTAATTTACATATTATGAATACAATCATGAGATTTTTATGTTTATGAAACACGTGATTGAATATGAATTTTCAACTTAAGTGAAAGGATGATTCTGTCAAACAACAGATTTTCTATCTATAAGAAAGGGGGTTATTAAGAGACGCCTCTTGACAATGCTCCACCCCTGGCCTGGGATGACTCCAAGTATCAATAGTTGATTTGAAATATTTAATCCAATCTTAAAGAATCTCTTTATAATATGATTATGATTGTAACATAATATAATCCCCTAAAATATAAAGAATATCAAGTAGTAATTGGCCATAAAACACAAAGGGCTTGTATTGGTCATAGCCTTCCAACATAATAGAAAGTATTTCTTGTTTTTGAAACTCTGTCGTTTCGTGCTACAGCCGAGGGCGTTGTTTCCGAAAGAAGAGATACTTGTCTATAACATGAGATGTGTATGATGAATTGGAATCTTATGGTCGTTACGTGCTACAGCCGTGGGATATTTGAAACTAGTTTAATTATACGAGATGTTGGGATTGACTTGACTTAGAATATTGAGTTTGTCGTGCCACAGCCGTGACTCAAGTATTCAAGAGGCTAAAATAAGATTAGGGAATAACATGAGATGTAGCTGACAAGAGTTGTCTACCTATTGAACGTTACATGGCGTTTCGTGCTACAGCCGAGGTTGTGTGATGGAATGTAGGATCCCTATCCCACTAGCATTATGAATGCTTAATTTCAATAAGGGATATAAAAATTAGATAGAATAGTGGGAGGCACTTATGAATAAAGACCCGATTCATATGGTGTTTTAGATAATGAAATAAAGTATTTTCTTAATGTTTTTATGTGTTTATTATTTGCAGATTTACTATATATATAATGTCTTCTGCACTATCACTCCGTTGCATGCTCGATGCACACAAATTAACTGGTCCCAACTATGCTGATTGGCTTCGAAACCTGAGAATTGTTCTCAGGATTGAGAAGAAGGAATATGTACTAGACTCACCTAAACCTGCTAAACCTGCTCAGGATGCACATAATGATGAACATATTGTGTATTGTAATTGGATAGATGATGCAAGAGTTGCACGGTGTGTTATGCTGGGATCCATGAATGATGAGCTCTAAAAGTAACACGAGCATATGGATGCTCACTCTATCCTTATACATCTATAAGATTTGTACGATGTGGCAGGAAGGACAGCTTGATATGAGATATCGAAGGAGCTGTTCCGTTGTAGGATGACTGCGGGATCATCTATGAATGTTCATGTGCTCAAGATGATCAATTTGATTGAGCGTCTTGGAAAACTTGGATTTGTCATGGATGGGGAGATGAGTCAAGATCTGGTCTTGCAATCACTTCCAGATTCATTCTCGCAGTTCATTGTGAACTTTCACATGAACAAGTTGGATGTCAGCTTGCCTGAACTCCATAACATGCTGAAAACTGCTGAGTCGAATTTTCCCACAAAGAAGAGTTCTGTTCTTCTAATTGGTGAAGGCTCTAACCCTAAGAAGAGGAAGATGAGCCCTCCTAAGAAGAAGAAGATGGTAGGTGAGAAAAGGCCAGTTCCGCCAAAAGCTGAAGATCCCAAAAGCAAAGCTGTTTGCTTTCACTGTAACAAAGTGGGGCACTGGAAGAAAAACTGTTAGGTCCAAATATGTTGTAGAGGGGGGGTGAATACAACTTTTTACGATTTAAGGAATATGAGAAGCAATGAGAAGCAATAAATATTATGTAATAAATCAACACAGAATTTCAAGAATATATCGTTATATTCATTGAAGGATTTGCTACAACATTCATTACAATAGTACAACAGAAGTAAAGAGAGAGGAGTAAATGATACTAAGCTCTGTGAATATACTCCCTCTCTATTACAAGTGTTTTTCTCAATATTGCTTTACATTGCGTTCAATGCTCTCTCTTGAAATGTTACACAAGTACTTCTATTTATACTACTTTGTAATCTATGACTTGTAGACTTGATCTTGTCCTTTTTGTGTACGTGGCCCAATCAGGACTCGTTAACAAAAAGTACTTTCCCAACCACTCTGGATCAACCGTTCACAATAAGCCACTTGTCCCTTGAACATTAAATGCTACATATCGACCTGTATCTCGATCTCGGCCTGGACCCATCTCGATCTCGATCTGTGTAAATCTCGATCTCGATCTATGAAAATCTCGATCTCGATCTATGAGAATCTCGATCTCGATTTGTGAGAATCTCGATCTCGATCTCGATCTCGATCTCGATCTGCCGTGGATCGACATTTGCCTTGCAATGTTTTACCTTTAATAATCAATCTCGATTCGCATCTCGATCTGCTGTGGATCGACATTTGCCTTGGCAAATATGCACTCATCGAATGTTGACTTTCTTTAGTGACTAATTGTGGATTAACCTTTATGAGCAAGTTTCCCTAGCTTCTTCAATATTCTTCAACAAGCTCTTGAACATGGATCTCTACTACTGACATAAACTTGCTATCAATGTCCTGACACTTGATGCAACGGTCTGGTTCATAAGTGGCTAGTCTTGATAGGGTTCTTGCTTCTGAATAGATTACCATGTTCAATTGGTAATGTGGCTTCCCAATAAGTGGTTCGAACATTAACTGTTAATAAACAATGTAACTTCACTAAAATCTTTTCTGGTACTTCGACAACGTCTTCATTACTACTACAATCTTGAATACTTCATTCCCTATTCTTCACTGATTGTCAGTGAGTATAACTTCAAGACTGTAGCTGTCTTCTTTAACCTCTGTCTTTACCATGTCTTCAATTCTTCTAGATTCCTATGCTTCAAACACTGTCTATCTTCAATCAATGTTGTTACACTAAAATCTTTTAGTGGCACTGCTATACTGAATCTTCAACACTTCTGAAACCCTGAAAGTCTTTAAACATTATTCTTCACTGAGGCATGAACATATAAATGAACTTCTTTCAGTGACCTGTAGTAGACTTCAAAACTTCTTCTAATGTCTTGATTCACTGTATTTGCCTTGTCTTCATGTCTTGCTGATTTCTGTGTAATCGTAGTATTATTTACTTGTCCTGTTCTAGTGTTGAGTTATCACGATTACTATTTATACAGCTTCATCATTTCCAACAATCTCCCCCTATTTGATTGTTAAACTTTAGCAAACAAATCACCTAGGGAGGATAACTCAACTAACAACTAGAAAAAGTAATCGTCCGAGACTTGTAAATAATGCTACTGGATTTTCCGGATTAGATAATGCATTTCCAGATTTCTTGTTTAACTGAAATGAAAGATGTTCGTTCTTCTGACATTAAATTGATATTCAAGTTGTATCATCTTCATTTCTGTCTGTTTGAGCTCTCTCTGCTTCAAAATCCTTCATAGTTTGAACTTAAAGAACTTATCATGAACAGAGCTTCATAAGAATCATTATTCCTGGGAACATCTTCAATAGAACACAGAACATAGCTCATACTGTTCTCCCCCTAAGAATGTGATTCTCCTTCTTATTCTTCTTCTCCCTTTAGAAAATCCATGGAATAGTCAATTCATTTCTGTTCTTTCCCACTTGCATTAGGAATCTTCTTCTGACAACTCCTTTCAAGTCTAGGATACAGTTTCTTGATTCTCCCATCTTCTGTTGTTTACCCTCAGGATCCGAAGATAAGATTTTCTTTTTCCAGTCTAAAATCTCCCCCTAAGGATACGAACCCCCTTTCTTCAAGGATCTTCCCTTAGAATCCTCCAATGGCCTCTTCCCTTAGAATCATGCGACTCCTTTAGGATATTAGCTTTTCCGAAGGTTATGAAGATAAGACTTTATTAACTTCTCCTTTTTCTTGTTATAACTATAACTTCTCCCTGTTTATAAACTTGTTATAACTATAACTTTTTCTTACTATAACTTCTCCCCCTTAGTTAAGGAATCCTCCAAAGGCCCACTTTTGAAGATACCAATTGTTAATACCAATTGTTAGGTCCTCTTTTAGATGGTTTGTCTCCCAAAGAAGGTTCTCGTCTGTCGTTGATCGGGAAAAAAATAGTAACTTTTCTTCCAGAAGTAGCAAGTAGCAAGGGTAAGTGTTTGGCTTATGGTTTCCTCACTTCTACTACGTTCTGTCGGTGTTTACACTTTAGCATAGAGCATTTTAAGTGTTTCTCTCTTTCTCTCCTTATCTCTCACTCAAGTGTATCTCTCCCTCACTTTCACTTAAGTGTTTCTCTCTCTCACTTTCACTCTGCATTCCAAATGTAGCCTTCTGTACCTGCAAGTGAAATCCGTCAATCCATACATATTCCCAACACCTGATTCATCAGAATGAACTGAATCAATATCAAGTGGAGAATTTGCCTCGTAGAGGTGTTCTTGATCTATCATGCATAAGCACTGTCTCACACCAGACTCAATAGCAATTGCTAAATCACTGTCTAGTAGAGCCTCACCTCTTTGAGATGGGTTATCCCAAGATTTTAAAATCTTTTTGGGAATCCTGCCTTGTTCTATCAAGGAGTTGCCTCACACCTTCTCCGTAAACGGGAGGTGGACATTCCTTTTCAGGATCTGGAAATGTTCCTTCCAGGAGGGGCGACGTAGTAGACAATGTAATGAATGGCAAATTAGAGTCTACGTTTCCCTCGTAACCCAATGACGGGTGTTTTGTTAACATGCCTATACCTCACACTGTGCACGTCTTGCAATGTGTCCCTAAAATATATCTGTTTAGGCTTACCATCAGCGTGAATGCCAGTGGTGTGCTTGACTCATTACAAGATGCTCTGGCTGACGAGCGAATTTCAATGGACTCACCCTGTTGAGAGAATGATTCCAGAGACAGTTTTATTGCCTTTTCAGCTCTGCATTTTTGTGAGAAAATACAGATGAGCTTACAGATACCTCAGTTTATATACTTCTTTACTTCGCTGGAGGTAGAGCTGTGGGTGCACTTCCGACTTCATCCTTATTTCTCCCTTATCAACCTCTAACAAACATATGTTCCTTATAACTCCAAGGGTTAATATATGGAAGTGGATGAAATGAGTGTTTGGTATTAAGGCCTGGGTTAGAGATTGATGGGTTTTCAACCTCCTAGCCAGCTTCTGTAGCCACTGGGGGCTAAACGGATAGAATCAATAAATGAGATAAAGAAATAATCACCTTAACATTCCAAAACATATTTTTCAACTCAAGGAGAAAGAAAAATATAATAAGGAATGGTAATGGATTGCATTAAAGCACTTTAATAAAAGAGTTTTGTCAGATAAAAAAAAAATTATCATTTAAGAGCATGACACCAATAGAAATTTCTTTCAGACGCTTATCCCATAATAAAACGCGGGAGTATCAGAGAAAAAGTTTCTATCTCTTATGAATTTCTTATAAGGCAAACTTCCCATAATAAAACGCGGGAATTTACACCAAAGAAGAAATTCAACTCTTCTACCAAATTATATCTCAATAAAATGATTTTTTTCCATTAAACCTAAGCACTGCATGTTTTGAAAACATTTTTGCAAATCATCCATATCAGATAGAAGACAATGATTTTCTGATTCATAATTCAATTATGATTTACATCATTTTCTTATGCCTGATAATATCCCCGACTTTAAAGAAAAACATGACAATTGGGGTTGAATGTATGCTTAACAATACAGTACAAGGCCTTCAAAGCAACAATCACTGTTTTGGTACTATGAATCAATGTGAAACATACATTGAAACAAGTATTTGAAAACAAATCATTTTACAAGTGATTGGTACCTCGAAGTTAAAACACATTTTCAAAAGAGAGAAAAAGCTTTTAAAGATAAAACATTTAAAACAAGCTTTTGGGAGGGAATAAAGTTTCGATAGAATAGAAAGATTATCCTTAAGAAAAGTTTTTCAAAAGAGAAGTTTTGAAAAAGAATTCTTAAGTTTTCTTAACTTAAACTGATAGACAAATGAATGTATCTTTGCATAAAATATTTTGAAAAAGAAATAGACAAAAATTTCTTTTAAATACATTCAGGATTGTAAACCAGTCAAAGAAAGAAAACTAAATATATTGATACCAATTGTTTCTAAAAATAAAAACTAAGTAAATCCATTAGTATCAATATATCACAATTATTTTGTAATAAAATATTATTCTATTATCACAAAGTAATAAAAGAAAATATTTATACTACTAATAATTATGCTTCGAATTTATTTTCATTTATTTAAATCATGGAACAGATATTTCATTGAATTGTTTTATATCATCATGATTTAAATAAACCAAAATAAATTAAATACTTATGCTGTACTAAGCAATTGCCAATCACATCCATTTATAAAAACTATACATGGCAATTATTCAGTAGAACAATAAGCATATCACAATTAATTGCACGCTGATACCAATTATTCGATATTTATCAATAATTTCAAGATGCAAGAAATTGTGCTTCTGTTATTTTATCAAATTAAAATTATGAAACTAATAACCATTGAATTGCTTCAATCCATAATTTCAATAAGATAAAATAAATTCGCTAAATACTAAAATATTCATTAGATTGAATATTAGCATTTAACTTCCTACGCCATATCTAATAATTGTCAATTTGCACATTGTAAGCGTACTCATAACAATTACTAATTGATATACGTAAGCTCGAGGTTATAGTTGAAAAGAAATTCACAAGTCCTTTAAATAGGGAAAAAGTAATAGTTGTGATTCTTTTTACAACCCCTCGCAATAAAATCAATTTTAGAAATATTTTCTAAGTATATAAAACATTGAGAATTTTATACACGTAACTTGGAAAATACTTCATCTTCCAATATTAGTGAGTTTTGAAATATGCATTAATTATTTAGAACAGAAATTCTAAATACCGTCATTAATATCAAAAGCATCACAATTACTCGTAATAAAATATTTTAAGACTCTTAGAGCAAAATATCAAAGCAATTAGGCAAGATATCATTGACTAATTCTTATCTAATATTTAATATACAAATAATTATGCTTCTAATTTATTTTAATTTACTTAAATCATGGAACAGATATTTCACTGAATGGTTTTATATATCATCATGATTTAAACAAATTAAAATAAATTAAATGCTTATGCTAAATAATTTAACTATCACTTATGCATAATACATTGCAAGCAAGATAATTAAACTAATAGCAAAAAGCATGAGGTACTGGATTTCAAATAAATTCACAAGTCTTTGAATATTGAAAATTTAATACTTGTGAACTTATTTAAGAATTCCTTGCATATGGGATTTCCAACAAATATGCATATAAGTAACATCCCAAATTTACTAACCAACTTAGATAAAATAAATTCACCAAGTTATTTAGCAAACATCGGCAAGTTATTCGACTAAGGACAATTCTCAAAAGAAATGATACCTGATGTCCATTAGCTTGTTCCTTCAGTGGTGTGAAGAGTTCAACAGAGTTGCTGGAAATTGACAGCTTCTAGGAATGACTTCCCTGTCTTTCGTACAACCTGCATTATCTATATCTATATAGCCAATTAGGTTAAACCTATTATCTTAAGGGTCCCAGATTCCAAGAATTGGTGATCCCCTAAGATGTCTAACAATTCATAACTTAGCTATAAGATAAGATTCTCTAATTTCCACTTGGAAACTTGCACATAGGCATATCGAGAATAAAATATATGGTCTTTGTGCACTTGAATAAGTAATGAGCTTATCATACCTCTATAGCTTGTCACTTCAGTTCATATACCTGATTTGCCCTGATCAAGCTTAGTGGTCTGTTGGAAAGTAGTCTTGGCAGGTCTAGAATCTTCCAAATTGCGCATCTTCAAAAGATCCTTGACTTCCTTTAATTGCCATCATTCTTTCGAATTAATTATAATCCAGAAAGAATTGAAACTCTTCCAACATGCTCATTTTGTACCTACTCTGCATTAACTTAGCAAAAATATATCTTGCCAAATTTTCGTTAGTAGACCCACATATAATATACTCATGGTATACTTAGCACATATATAACATTGTGTGTGCCTTGCATTCTGGAGAGATATGTGTGTATAACTTACTCTACTGTAAAATCATATTAAAGTAATTAACAGTCAGAGTGTCATACCATGTCCTTGACGTTTTGCTTGAATCCCTATCTCCGTCATAGAAGAGCTTGCGAAGAGAATGATATACAAATTCCAATGGATCTGCAACTTCAAAGTCCAGGAAATGATGTACATCAACTTCAACTTCTAGCTCACCATTCAGGAGTGCACTTGTTCACATTCATCTGATAGATCTTCATGCTTGAATGCTCCACATGTGATAGGTCCTAATCGTTGAGTCCCTGAAAATTGTTAGGTCCCCATTGATGAGTCCCAAAGGATCAAGTCTCGTCACTGGTGCTTACTGCTTGATCTTGAAAGTCCCGAAGATTCTGTTTCCATCATCGTCGATACCTTCTACTTTAAAGTCCTGTAGCAACCAGTTTGGCTTTGCCCCTCATAATAATGCCAATAGTCATCCAGACGGAAACTGCATTACCTTCAACACCCAAATATTTTCTTGTAGATATTGGTCTTGGCAGCAGCTTCATTAAACTCAGCACTCTAGAAATCAGTAGTCCTGACACTAGCAGAGTAGAACCTTCAAAAACTCCGAACTACCCTTCAGCTTCTGTATCAATACCAAGTCTTCATATGGATTGATTCCTTGTGCTAAGTGTATCTGCCTCTGGTTCAATTGAGTTAGTTCCTTGATTCGAACCCTACTCAATCTTGATTAGTTAGTGCATCTTCAATCTTCATTGAATTCACTCAGAAAAACCAATGAAATATTCTTATACATGCACGGCACTACCAATCACTACTCTACTACCCAGATTCATCAAGAACTGACTCTAGGAAATGTTGTTACACAAAACCCTTTGTCATGACAGATGTGTCCTTAATGTTTCCTTAGATATTCAATGGGTAGAGTAGTCTTCTTCAAATATGATTGAGATCATCTTGCATTATCTTTAAATTGACAATTTCCTTTCTAATATGCAATCACTCAATCTGGATCACTCAGTGTTCCTAAGAATCTCAACTCTTACTCAATGAGCACTGCTAGCCTTTGAACATCAAACACGACTAGTTGATCCAACTTACTGATGCTCCCCCTGTGATGCTGCTTGCAGCTTTTCTTCATCTGGTGTCATCTGATCTTGAGCCCTAAACAGGATGTCAACCTTTAGAAATTCAGAGCTAAAATCAAACGAATGCTAGGGAGCTTGATGATGTTGTTCACTGCATCTAGATCATCTTAAATCAATCACAGACTCTGTGTAAGCTCTTAACTCCAAATAAGATAGCCTTCCATCACACCATGTGACTTTAGGTATGATTAATCTTACTTGATGTCTTCTCTTTACATTTGTTGATTAGACTTGCTGTGTCAACTGATTCAGCCGTAGTGAATAGGAAACCTTAACTCTATCCATTATCCTTGTAATTTCACTCAAGGTCTGGATTTCCCTATTAACTCCTCCATTTGGTCATGAAGTCCGGAGACTGAACTTTACTCTAGAATACTCCTTTCAGTGCAGACATAACATAGAACTTCGTTCGTCAACAAATTCCATTACCTGCCCTCAAAGTGTTCTTACAACAATCTGCCTAATCCTTTGAATGTGATTAATTACTGAGATGCTTCATCTATCGAATGCATGAACAAACACCAAAACTAAACAGGGTAGCCTTTGACTTGACTTCCCTTCAACTGACATACTTCACTAATGTCCTTCTTAAAAGAATTTCATTAGAAGTAGTCCTTTCTCACCAACTTCATCTTTACCGTCGAATCCGTTATCTTGATAAACCAAGTATTAGTTGATAAACCAAGTGTGAGAGCATCATTTGTTGTTACAGCTAACTCCATTCTGATAAAGCTTTACTGAAAAGTTCACTTCATCTTTACATCCAAATTTCATGTCAGCTACGAACAAACTTCCTCAACCGCAGCTGAGTGAGCATCCAACCTTCTTGTTTGAGATCAAACACTTCTCCAGAAAACCTTTGACAAAGAATTCCCTAGTGCCCTTTAGAAAGTGCTTAAGTCCTTCCACAAGAAAGATGCTTCCACTGATGACAGTTCTTAACTCATGATAGCCATATCCCTTGTACATCCTTTGCTGTCATCTCCAAAGGTTACCGTCGGGGAGGCCTTCTCAACCAGTTGTGATAGAAGAGCTTTAATCTTAATCATATGCCTCGAACAATAAATGTTACGAAGTCACATAATTTTTCGCTTTCATAACATACTCTGCGATCACAAAAGATTAAGCTTCTTGGTACTCAACTTCAATTGAGTCCAGATGGGTTAGAGATATTTTCAGAGGTAACAACAGCTTCAACCTTAATATGCACAAGCTAATCTTTGACTGATCACTTCTCATATACTGCAGCCTTGACAAAGTAGTCTTTAGGCTATGAGACTAGTGATTTCAACCTAACTTAAGGTGAACTAGCAGTCTTTACCCTATTGTGACTCTTATACATGCTTTGTCTAAGATTATGCAAGTCCTAAGATATGCATTTTCAAATTTAACTAAACAAGCATGGAAATAAGAACACATGGTAAATATTCAGCTTCACTGCATAAAAGCACATGGATAGAAGAACTAACAAATTAATTACTAATTCTGTCTAATCCGTTCTGTCGTTGTCTAACGTTTTTAACTATCTCTAATTACCTAAGTCAGTTTTAGATTAAGCTTCGAATCTACATGACTTACTGACTTTGAGATAATTCTACCATCTTTTATCCAATTATCCCTAACAAGCAATAAATGAACTGATATAGCATTTAAGTACAATTATGTGAGTAAAAGCAAATCATATGAAAATAAGCACATAAACAATTAACAAGTCATTTGCTATTAAGAACAAATAAAATCTGATCTATGACCTGTTTGTCTATTAGCAATTTTCACAACATTAGCAGAGGTATTAAATCATATCAGATTTAACTCAAGTTTCAGCAAATGTTTGGGAATACACTTAACCGTCTAGAACACCCTATCTAATTCTAGATATTCATTTTACTGCATATAAAATCAAGTATAAAATGTACTAATTAAACTCATGAATCCTAGCATGCAATCTTATTCTTAGCAATCAATTGAGCATTTAAGACCTAAGATGCTAACATGCTATCATGAATATAATACATTTCAAAACTTAATAAACATGCAGTTCTGAATTAGATAAACGTATACTAGTTAGAATGTATACCTGTGAAGTGCTTATTGATTCATCTTCAGTGTTGGTCATTGATGCCAGATATCCATTTGGTGCATCACTGTTAGAATCATCCTTGCATTTAACTTCACCAACAAATGCTCTCCCTTGCTGCATCCTCACTAATGTTTGAGATTCATACTTCAACCCAACATAGTGTCTTCATCTTTTGCTTGCTCCTTTTCTGATCTTGTAGGTGTTATACTTCATCTTGAGTAAAAGTGTTTTGTTCTGACCTCAGCTGTACCTTCCATGACGACCTCTATTTCTAGGTTTGTTGAACGAACGTATCGAAAGCTATTTTCTCCTTATTAGCAACTGAAAAGTCCATTCCCTTTTTAGGCTCAGACCGATGTGGTACAATCATATCTCCTTCCATATGCTCAGGAACAACAACCATCGGAACAAATTCATTCTCAAAACCCATACTTCATTGTGATCTTGGTCGAACACTGGAATCTTGAATTGATTTTAAGGTGCCATCTTAATATAGATTTAGTGTAGAGATAATAAACTTTTCTTATTACTTGAGTAGTAATTAAAAGAAAATTGAATTATCTCCAAATAAATCAAAGTTCCAAAACTGGTCACCAAAAATAATTCTAAGTACCCGACACTAGGCTATGTAGAAAATCTATGTCGATCTCGATGTCAGTCTTGACCTACATCTTGATGTCGATCTCGATGTCGACAGATCGAGATTTACCTTAGCATATTTTAAGCCATTTTCGCAAGTCGATCTCGATCTCGATCTACAAAACTTTTGCCTGCGTCAAAATTTCACCAAGTCGAAATTCTCAAAGTAGATATTCTCAAGTCGAACTTTTGTCCTTGGTCGAAATTTGCTGCCTGTCACTTTCACACTTTTTGACTTTTGTGTCTTTTCTCACCTAACTCACCAAACAACCACGTGCTAGGTACAGAGTCTTCTGATAATTACTTTTTGTGCAGTGAGTTTGTCCAATCAAAAGCCAATAACACCCTTTTCACTTTATGTCTTTAGAAAAGGTAATCAAAAAGTTGCTGGGTTTATCTTCTTTACAAGAACAGCGATGAACACGTGAAGAACACCACAAACCAAAGTACCCAGTTTAATTCACAACAATTATCTAAAATACACCCAAGCTAAATAATTACACCTGGAGTATTTAAATAATTTTAGGACGAGTTTTCATTGTTTAATTAATTTAAGTACACTTTTCAAGAAAATCTTAAAAAGTAGATCTGGACTTGAAAACTCCCTAATCTTCTACCAAACACAAGGATCTATGTTTTGTATGTCAAACATTAAGCTTTGATACCAATTGTTAGGTCCAAATATGTTGTAGAGGGGAGGTGAATACAACTTTTTACGATTTAAGGAATATGAGAAGCAATGAGAAGCAATAAATATTATGTAATAAATCAACACAGAATTTCAAGAATATATCGTTATATTCATTGAAGGATTTGCTACAACATTCATTACAATAGTACAACAGAAGTAAAGAGAGAGGAGTAAATGATACTAAGCTCTGTGAATATACTCCCTCTCTATTACAAGTGTTTTTCTCAATATTGCTTTACATTGCGTTCAATGCTCTCTCTTGAAATGTTACACAAGTACTTCTATTTATACTACTTTGTAATCTATGACTTGTAGACTTGATCTTGTCCTTTTTGTGTATGTGGCCCAATCAGGACTCGTTAACAAAAAGTACTTTCCCAACCACTCTGGATCAACCGTTCACAATAAGCCACTTGTCCCTTGAACATTAAATGCTACATATCGACCTGCATCTCGATCTCGGCCTGGACCCATCTCGATCTCGATATGTGTAAATCTCGATCTCGATCTATGAAAATCTCGATCTCGATCTATGAGAATCTCGATCTCGATCTGTGAGAATCTCGATCTCGATCTCGTTCTCGATCTGCCGTGGATCGACATTTGCCTTGCAATGTTTTACCTTTAATAATCAATCTCGATCCGCATCTCGATCTGCTGTGGATCGACATTTGCCTTGGCAAATATGCACTCAACGAATGTTGACTTTCTTTAGTGACTAATTGTGGATTAACCTTTATGAGCAAGTTTCCCTAGCTTCTTCAATATTCTTCAACAAGCTCTTGAACATGGATCTCTACTACTGACATAAACTTGCTATCAATGTCCTGACACTTGATGCAACGGTCTGGTTCATAAGTGACTAGTCTTGATAGGGTTCTTGCTTCTGAATAGATTACCATGTTCAATTGGTAATGTGGCTTCCCAATAAGTGGTTCGAACATTAACTGTTAATAAACAATGTAACTTCACTAGAATCTTTTCTGGTACTTCGACAACGTCTTCATTACTACTACAATCTTGAATACTTCATTCCCTATTCTTCACTGATTGTCAGTGAGTATAACTTCAAGACTGTAGCTGTCTTCTTTAACCTCTGTCTTTACCATGTCTTCAATTCTTCTAGATTCCTATGCTTCAAACACTGTCTATCTTCAATCAATGTTGTTACACTAAAATCTTTTAGTGGCACTGCTATACTGAATCTTCAACACTTCTGAAACCCTGAAAGTCTTTAAACATTATTCTTCACTGAGGCATGAACATATAAATGAACTTCTTTCAGTGACCTGTAGTAGACTTCAAAACTTCTTCTAATGTCTTGATTCACTGTATTTGCCTTGTCTTCATGTCTTGCTGATTTCTGTGTAATCGTAGTATTATTTACTTGTCCTGTTCTAGTGTTGAGTTATCACGATTACTATTTATACAGCTTCGTCATTTCCAACAAAAACTGTAAGGCTTACCTTGCAGAATTGAAGAAGAATAAGGGTGATGAGACTACCGCTTCTGCTTTAGGTATGTTCATGATCGAACTAAATATGTCACTTAATCAAACTTCTACTTGGGTATTAGATACCGCCTGTGGTTCATCACTGACACTCACGTTGATGGTAAGCCTAAATAGATAAATTCTAGGAACACATTGCAAGGCGTGCACAGTGAGAGGTACAAGCAACATTTTTAGTTTTGTACAGTTTTATTTAATTGGCATATTTATTTTTTTTCTATAAAATTGGCATATTTATTTATTTATTTATTTTTGGCATATTTTTACTTTATAGTTATTTTTATTTCATTTTATTTTATAATTTTATTTATTTTTGTCTACGAGAAATTGTTCTAAGAATCATAAGTATTAAATGTCAATATTTAAAGGACTTGTGAATTTCTTTACATATACTTTCTCGAGCATACATATATCTCTGATATAATGTATGAAGTTAAATGCTAATTTTCATTCCTATGATTATTTAGTATTTAGCAAGAATATTTTATCTTATTAAAATTATGAATTGAAGCAATTCATCGTTTATTAGTTTCATAGGTTTAATACGATGAGATATTAGGAGCATAATTACTTGCTTTGTGAAATTATTATTAATTATCATATTTTGATAATTTGTTATTGTTTCATTGCAATTAATTATGATTTTTGTTGTTAGTGATAATATATATATTGTTTATCTGAAAATCACTAATAATAAAAACATATATGTGTCCTGCCGAACAAGAGCAATCGACTCGAGGTAAAAGCAGGTAATCTCGATCTTGATATATTGTTTAATCAATTGATATAAATATATATACAATTGTTATATTGAGCCCTCAGTGGCTATAGGACAAGATCAAGGGATTGAAAACATACAATCTCTAACACAGATCATAGAATCACAAACACTCAAACAGATACAACTTCATCTACTAAATCCCTGAAAAGAAAAGTTTTATCAACAAAAGAGGGTGAGAGAGTAAGTACCTCTAGTGCACTAGAAAAGAGAAGTATCTATGAGTGTTCCAGCAGCTCTGCCTCTAGTTAGAATATGAAATTGAAACCAAGGCAACTGCTAACTAATTTATATCCTCTCAAAAGGGTATAGATTTGCAAATGACAAAACTGTTACTAGGTTCATTCTCTCAACAGAGTGAGTCTATTGAATTCGGCCTGTCAGCCAAGGCCATTTGTAAAGAGTCAACTTCATCTGGACACATTCAAACACTGCAGACCATAAATGTATATTTTCAAATGCACTGTAAGGATTGTCACACACTAAGGATGAATTGACGGAAGCAATTATTCTAAACTTCCATATCAAGGAAGGAAGGATGATTGATGATTCTGACTGAATCAACATGCCTTCACAGGCGTCAGGAGGAAACTTGGATCATTTGCTACATTATAGATCCTTGTCTTACTCCCCAGATGGAACATATCTGGATTCCTAACGGAACAGATCATCTTAGATGATCAGCAACTCATTGAATCTATTCCTGAAGCAATTCAGTTTTCAAATTCAAATATTTTAATGGATTCAATTGAGGACGGGGATTTACGAAACCCCATTGCACCACCAGTGACCTCTCTTGAAGGGGCTATGGTGATCTTTCTTGCAGGTACAGAAGACTGTGTCATTCGTACTGAGAGAGAAATAGTGTTGTGAGGAAAGAGTGAAACACAAGTGAGAAAGAGTGAAAATATATATTCTATGAGTGAAACACTTAGAGAGTATATGAGCGAAACACTTGTCAGAAACACAAAGGAAAATCACACACTAGCACAATTACCAAATCCCATTCCCATTTCCCTGTTACAGATTTCTAATGTTACTCAACTAAGGGGGATGAAATTTCTTCTATTAAGGATTCTGAAGAGGATTACTCAACTAAGGGGGAGAAGTGTTGAACAGTTCGAACTGTTGAACAAGATCCAAAAAGGGAGAAGTAGATCCAAAAAGGGAAAAGTGTTGAACAAGATCCAAATGGGAGAATTGTTTAACAAAGACTTTTACTAGAAAAGGATTACTCCATTGTTGAAAAGGGGGTATAACACAACATGCTTGGATTGGATCCATTTGATTTTAGAAAATTCGTGTATATAGGATTAACTGGATTTTCTAAAATGCATAACATGTCATAGTTTACATTTTTTATATCTGCGATGGTTTAATGCTGTATGTATGCCATGTCTGTTGTTACCTCTATTAAATTGGTTGGATAATTCAAGTAAGGGGAGAATGAATTCACCTTGGAAGAGAAGTGAAGACAGAAGTTGGAGAAATAGAGGATAGATGGTAAGAAGAGAACAAGACTTCATCCCTGCCATCCTAAGGGGGAGTAGTGATGAGTCTGAGAAATGAAGATAATACTACTTGCATAATATGTTCAGTGTTATAGGAACAAACATCTTTCATTTCAGTTTCTCAAGAAATCTGGAAATGCAGAATCTGATCCAGAGAAACCAGTCACTGAAGATCTACCAATGACACCTGATTACAAAAGTTAAACTCTAGAAGAAGGTGAAATTGATACTTCTGAAGCTGGTAATGATAGGTAAGTCAAGATAGAACTTTGTTAAATGTGTTCAGTCTAGAGGAACATCTATCTTATATTTATCTTTCATAATTGAAATCTGGAAATGTATTATATGATCCAGAAAACAATTTATTATTTACAGTTCTTAAATGTCGTTTTATTTTCTTAGTTGTTAGTTGAGTTATCCTCTAGGAATTTGTGTGTTAAATGTTTAACAACAAATAGGGGGAGATTGAAAGTCATATTACTAGTCCTATTTGTAATAAGTAGATGACAACTCAACTCAGGTAAGAAAGTGAAGTAAATAATAAATATTGAATATAGAGGAAGAATAAAAAGAAGCTAAGACAAGACATGACAAGACACAAAGATCACTACAGAAGAAATGAGAATCAACATTGTAGTTAGTCATCCGTGAACCAGACCAGTGCACAGGGTGTCAACAATGTCAGTGAAGATTCTTCATCAAAAAGTTCAAGTGGTTAAAAAGAATGACAGAAGACAGAAGCTGGAAGCTCAAAGGGATACAGGTTTGTTTGGAATACAGTGTACAAGAGTCAGAATCTAAGATTGAATATTTGACTGGGTACATGCAGTGGTGAAAAGAAGTATTGGCTAGTTTAAAGAGTCAAATTATTTAAGGAATAGAGGTACTTCTAATTGCAACTGTAGATACATCCAAACATGCCTGACAGTACTGACTTGAAGAAAAGATGGAAAAAGAAATGACACGGAAGAAATGCAGAGTCATATATTCTTGAAGGTGGAACCCCGGTTGGAATTAATTTATCATTTTCAAGTCAAAAGGAGTTCGGTTCCAGACATTCAAGAGACCGCAGCTTAGAGCGTAAGGATTTATTTAATTAATAAATATTTTATTTATTTAGTAAATTATATTTATAAATATCTAAATAATATTAGATATTTATTTTTAAAATTTCTGAATTAAATTTATTATTTATTAATCAAAGATTATAAGCTGTGCGGGTCGAAAAGCATTTCTACGGAGCCTATCCACTAAAAGACGAAATAGGCCCCTTTCTCTTTACAATTGAAATGGCAGATGATATTTTTAGAAGGAACCAATCAAAGGCTGACACTTGTCCAAACAAGTGGAAAAGAATTGAATTGGCAGGTGAATTGAAAGTCATACCGAAAGAAATGGAAATGTCATACCGAGAGAATAGAAATGTCATACCGAGTAAAAAGAAATGTCATACCGAATTCTTTTATCAAAAGGTCATACTGAGATTTTTGTTATTTAACTAAAAAGTCATACCGATTTTTTAATTAATAAACAAAAAGGTCATACCGAATTTCTGTTGAACAAAAGGTTATACCGAATTTCTGAAAGTCATACCGACAGAAATAAGTCATGCCCAGCTTTCTGAAGAGTCATACAAGGCTTAATTTGATGTTAAAAAGGTCATATCAGCTTTTCAACCTCTATAAATATGAGGCTTGAGCTTCATAATTCAGTAGTAGAAAAATCAGTTCAAATTCAGAAATTTGTCTGCATTGTAATATTCACAGACTTTCTGTGCTGGTTTGATTTTAATTCCTTAAGTAGAACAATTCATGTCAAATTTGTTCTAGGAATTAAAGTTTATTCTACCGGATATTGTAATACCCATTCAAGTTTTAATATACATATTTAACTTGAATCTTGTTTACTTACTTGCTAATTTCTATATCTTAATTGTTATATCATAAAAATAGAAAGCTAGTAAGTCAGCCTCCCAAACACTACAAAGACTCTAACCCTCAGCTAAAGCAATAATTTAATTCCGCAAATTCTGAAAAGAATTTTAAATTGTTGTCAATATCGCATTC
This sequence comes from Oenanthe sinensis, assembly GCA_028671895.1. NCBI lineage: Eukaryota > Viridiplantae > Streptophyta > Magnoliopsida > Apiales > Apiaceae > Oenanthe > Oenanthe sinensis. The sequence goes on from CM053814.1 coordinate 27,307,416, forward strand.
AACCCCCCTTCTACGATACTTCCGGGACCCAACACTAATGAATAATAGAAGACCAACAATCAAATACTTTCATGTCTTTGGAGCTAAATGCTACGTACTTATAGACGATGAGAATTTAGGCAAGTTTAAAGCTAAAACACGTGAAGGGATATTTGTGGGTTATTTTACAGATGTGGTTGCAGCTTATCGGGTATTCTTAGTGAATGATCGGAAAGTGATTGAAAGCTACAATGTCAGATTCGACGATACTAAACTCCCATCAATTTCTAAAGATATTAGTGAACCTAAGTCCCTAATGTTTCAAAATCTGGACTTAAATGAAATTGAAGATGAACCTGAGTTGGTTGTTACTTCAAATATGCCAAGTGTTCGAGAAGAAACACCTGAGTCTAATGCAAGATCAGAAGAAACTTCCTCAGCACAGTCCGGCTACAACTCAGGGGGAGTAAATAGCAGCTCAAGGACAAGTGTTCAAGGCTCAAGAAGAGATGACACTAGTTCTGTAGGAGCTGTCACTAACTCAGGGGGAGTTAGTGGAAATAACACAAGTAGTCAACACAACAATTCAGAATTTCAAGATGAATCATCAAGATAATTTCCAAGAGAACGGGTATGGAATAGAGACCATCCGTTTGAATTAATTATTGGTGATCCAGATGCTGGTGTGTCTACTAGAGGATCTGCAAGAGCTGACATAGCTAATATTTGCTTATATTCTGGGTTCTTATCCAAGCTTGAACCTAAAGAAATAGAAGAAGCTCTTGGTGATGCTGATTGGGTAATTGCAATGCAAGAAGAGCTCAATCAGTTTGAAAGGCAGAAAGTTTGGAAGCTGGTACCCCGACCGAAGAACAGATCAGTAATTGGAACTAAGTGGGTATTCAGAAATAAACTGGATGAAGACGGACTTATAACACGAAACAAGGCTCGTTTGGTAGCGAAGGGTTATTCTCAAAAAGAAGGTATTGATTATGATGAGACCTACGCTCCAGTTGCACGACTTGAAGCAGTCAGGATGTTCTTGGCCTTTGCAGCACACAAGAACTTCAAGGTTTTTCAGATGGATGTGAAAAGTGCCTTCCTGAATGGAGAACTAGAAGAAGAAGTATTTCTGGAACAGCCACCTGGCTTTGTTGATCCAGAACTTGTAGATTTTGTGTACTTTCTCTTCAAAGCTGTCTATGGCCTCAAACAATCCCCAAGACGATGGTATGAAACCCTATCCTTGTTCTTAATTGCAAGTGGTTTTACTAGGGGAGTAATTGATAAAACATTGTTCTACAAAAATGTAAAAGGTGAATTAATACTTGTTCAAGTCTATGTGGACGATATTATTTTTGGGTCATCTAATGAGCGCTTGTGCGAGAAATTTGCCAAGTTAATGCATGATAAGTATGAGATGGGCATGATGGGAGAGCTGTCCTTCTTCCTTGGATTACAGATTAGTCAAAGAAAAGATGGAATCTTTATCTGTCAGTCCAAGTACATCAAAGATTTACTCAAAAAGTATAATCTAAAAGATGCATCAACAGCTAAAACTCCTATGGCAACAGCCACGAAACTTGATGAAGACAAATCAGGTAAACCGGTTGATATCACAAGTTATCGAGGTATGATTGGATCACTACTCTATTTAACTGCAAGTAGACCCGATATCATGTTCGCAACTTGTTTATGTGCAAGGTTCCAAGTGGATCCTAGAGAATCACATCTCATAGCCGTCAAACGAATCTTTAGGTATCTCAAGGGCACATCAAATCTAGGGATTTGGTACCGAAGAGATACAGGTTTTAATCTTATTGGCTATTCGGATTCAGACTATGCAGGTTGCAGGATTGATAGGAAAAGCACATCTGGTGCATGTCAATTTATTGGCAGAAGATTGGTGTCCTGGCAAAGTAAAAAGCAGCACACAATATCTACTTCTACTGCTGAAGCTGAGTACATTGCTTCTGGAAGCTGTGTAGCTCAAATACTGTGGATGAGGAACCAATTGAAAGATTATGGCATGAAACACAAAAAGATTCCAATCATGTGTGACAACACAAGTGCCATTGCCATGACCAACAATCCTGTAGACCACTCAAGAACCAAGCATATAGATATCAGATATCATTTCATTAGAGAACATGTCGAGGAGGGGACTGTGTTGCTACATTTTGTGCCCACAATGCAACAAATTGCAGATATATTCACTAAACCTCTTGATGAAGTAACATTCAATAGGTTGGTTGGTGAATTGGGAATGCTTAACACAAGTTAGTGATTTTTCCTATCTGCAAAATTCCAGTTTTAATAATGTTCATATGTTTTTAGTCCTGATAATTGCTTCTTTTGTACATGCATGGTTGAAAATATATGTAAATAATCTCTACAATTGCTAAAAATATCACTTCTGTATGCTAAATTAATCATTAAGGGCTTAGACTTTAATATGATTAATTAATGAGTATTTTAGGATACATATTGTGTTATTCTTACATAAATTCATTGTGCTTTCTATGTAATTATTGATTAAATCTTTGAATTTATGTTAGTTAGATTGCATGATCACAGGGGGAGTTAAATTCATAATTTTCTTGATTTTTCATATTTACTTGTGTTTTTCATGTATTCATTATCCATTTAGAGGCCTTAGAATTGTCAAGGAATGGTTTTTAATTATTTATTTTGCTAAAACTCCTTGAATTGATATTTAGATTAATTTGACAAAATTTATTTGTTATTTCGATTACAAATATTGCCAAAGTATTCTAACTATCTTCAAAATTCACAAATTTTGAAAATTCTAAGTCTGGGAAGAATACTCTAGTTACTGTCTAATTAGAAATTCATCTCGAAATTCGACTTGAAACTCGAGTTACAGTTCCTAGTATGCCTGCTTAAAATTCCAAGTCTGGGATATCATCCGAGTTCATCTATCTCGAATATTCGACTTGATGTTCGAGATAGACCCTATCTCGAACACTATCTCGAATATTCGACTTGATGTTCGAGATAGACCCTATCTCGAACACTATCTCGAATATTCGACTTGATGTTCGAGATAGACCTATCTCGAATATTCGACTTAATATTCGAATTAGACCTAAAATTCAATTTTCTCTCAAACCTTATTCTTGGAATTTCGAGTTGGGACTCCCAGGTGGGTTTTAATGCTGTTTTTAATAGTTCAAGTGATTAACTGTTCGAGTTAGTGTCATCTCGAACATTATCTCGAATATTCGACTTAATGTTCGAGATAGACCCTATCTCGAACACTATCTCGAATATTCGACTTGATGTTCGAGATAGTGTTCGACTTGATGTTCCCCTGTATGTGTTGGTCCCTGATATTGTAGAAGGGGGGGGGTTGAATACAATATCTATTAATTATCGCGGAATATTGTATTTAAAAATTATTATTTTAAATTCACACAAAATATTAATTGAAATGAAATACTGTTCAAGTAGAAGATATAATTTTAACTTGAAAAGTATTACAAAATTAATTAGTAGAAAGTTTATATAACTGTTTAAAAGCTTAGAACGATTTTGACATGAATTGTTCGAGTTTAACAATTATATTCCAAACTAAGCACAGAAATCTGTGAATATTACAATGCATACAAATTTCTGAATTTGAATGTTTGAACGACAATGAAAAATGAAGACAATCACCTCATATTTATAGAGGTGAAAAGCCAGTATGACTTATCCCATTATGACCTTTTAACTAATTGAATTAACACTTGTATGACTCATAAAAAGGCTGGGCATGACTTAAAATGGTCGGTATGACTCATAGAAATTCGGTATGACTCATGTTTAAGTCATATTTGAATTTTCTTTAATTAAAATAAATCATAATGACTTATATTAAATCAAAGAAAACTCGGTATGACTTATGTTTAAGTCATATTTGAATTTTCTTTAATTAAAATAAATCATAATGACTTATATTAAATCAAAGAAAACTCGGTATGACTTATATCACAGGAGCTCGGTATGACTCATACTCAAGAGCTCGGCATGACTTATTTTTATAAGTCATTTGATAAACAATTAATTCGGTATGACTTAACCAATTAACTCAGCATGACTTGCATTCTTTTGCTCGGTATGACTTGATTTATAAGTCATTTTTGAATCAAATCTCTTTAGAAAATTAATTCTTCTTTAATTTAATTAATTAATTTATGAATTAATTTAATTCAGACTTGAATTAATTTAATTAAATAAATTAAATAATTAATCTTAATTTTAATTTGAGAATTAAAATACTATTAGGACTTGTTTAACTCTGTAGTCTTTTGCAGTCTTTTGTCATTCTCCGTCTTCTGTCATGGAACCACTTTCAGCTCAATGTTAAATATTTATTAATTAAAGTTGACACACAAATGTACTGTCTGGTTCATTTGTGTCATACTTTAATAAATATTCTTCATTTCTTTTAACTTTAAACTAGTGGCCTTGTGTCTTTGCTTGGCTTTCCTATCTTCTTTTTCTGTTCTTTTTCTTCTGGAATCTTCGTGTAGTAATCACTTAAAATCTTCTAAATCTTCTGAATTCTTTTGAAATTACTACTTGATTATTATCCACTGACGCTTGAACATATTAATGAACTTCTTCAGTGTTGAGTACTAGGATCAACTGAGTGCTTCTGATTTAGTTGATTTTCTGTGACTAGTTGACTGTCTTCGTCTTGATTCCTGTTTGATATTTATTATTTACCACTGTTTCTAGATTGAGTTGAGTTGTCGTCTAATTATTACAAATAGGCTTAGTCATATGCCTTTCAATCTCCCCCTATTTGTTTGTTAAACATTTAACACACAAATTCCTAGAGGATAACTCAACTAACAACTAAAAAAGTAAGTACGACATGTAAGCGCTTGTAAATAATAAATAAAAGTTCTGGTTTTATATTTAACAATTTTCCAGATTCATACATAAAAGATAAGTACAAGATAGTTGTTCCTCTATTATTGAACAAATATAACATGGTTTCTATCTTGGCCTATCTAAGACTTTAGTCTTCAGTGGTATCCAATTCACCTTCTTCTAGATTAGAACTCTTGTGCACAGGTGTTCTGGGTACCTCTTCAGTTTCAGTCGGAGTTGCGGTTGACTCTCCATACAATCTTCTCTATTGAGCCTTTGCTAGCTGAAACATGACTTCTTCTTCAATAGGATCTACTGTTTCTTTTTGTACATCATAAGGCTGTGTGGAATCTATCTTTGGCATTTGCCTGATATAGGATTTGATGTTTCTGGATAAACAGTAGTTCCTTATTTTCTGTGCAGCATCTAGCTTGGCTTGTGACCTGAATCCTTTTGATCTCAGCATCCTTTCAACTTGAATCATATACCTCACTGTATAGCCTTTCAATGACTCCTCGTCTAGCTTCATGATTTGATACAACTTGTTTGAGAAAAACCTCACTTCATGAGGATCATATAAGATCTGAGGACTAGCTGCTGTTGCTATGTCTCTGAGTCTGTCCCTGAGAAGTTCATTTTCTTCTGAGCTTCTCTTAACTTTGTTTAGCAGAACCCAGATTACTGATAATGATCTCTTTCGGAAGAATTCTAGAGATACTCTGATTGTTCCATTCCTGTGAGTGTAGACCAGTATTTGCCAGTCTTCAAGAATGTGATCCACTAAGATAGTGATATAGTCAACTTCTTCCTTCAATGCCTTCATGAAGTTATCCAGATTTTTATTTGAATCTTCAAGACCCTTGATAACTGAAAGCATTTGTCTGTCTTCAAAGGGACCTTGTTAAATTTTCTCTAGAACTTTCCTTGCTGCATCCCATCTGTCCCCTATCTTCATCTCTATATCTTCCTTCTTCTTCTTTACTGCTAAGGCCCAAAGCTTCTGTTTTTCTAAGCTTGCCTCTCTTTCAGCTTGGGTTCTTTCCTTGACTAGAGCTTTTAAATTTAAAGTTTTGGCATGGCTTGCCTTGATGTCTTCCTTCAGCTTCCTCATTGCCTCTTCATAGGCAGGATCAAGTTCCTTTTCTTTTGGAAATAGAAAATCATCTTCAAAGACAGCTTCATCTTCAGCTCTACAGTAGTCAGGATTGAAACCTTGATTTTCAGCAATTACATCCTCAATGAATTGCTCTTGTTGATAGTACTGTTCCTCTGGAAAATTCGATAGAAATTGATCTTCCTCATAAAATTTACTAATTATTTTAGTAGATACGGATATATGTATCTTTTGAAGAACTAATCCGAATCATTTGAAAAGTTCAAAGACTATAAAGATGAAGTAGAAAATATCAAAGAAAAGTTTTTTGATAGGAGAGATCACACCTTGTTGGACATGGTGCGATCAATGTTGAGTCAATGAATCTTCCAATTAGTTTCTGGGGTTGCACCCTGGAAACGGCTCCACATACACTTAACTGTGTTCCTACTAAATTGGTTCAAAAGACTCCTTATGAGATATGGACTGAGCAACGTCACAGCATGTCATTTATAAAATTTTGGGGATGTGAAGTGTTTGTGAAACGTCTAATCTCTGACAGGCTAGGACCAAAATCAGATAAATGTAATTTTGTGGAATACCCAACTGAAACAAGGGGTTATTCTTTCTATAATCCTTCTGAGAACAAAGTGTTTGTTGCTCGAACTGCTGAGAGACAGTGGGAGGATAATAGATCTCAATGAAGTTTGAGACCCACATGATAACGTTGAACCAGTGGAGGAACCTGAGTAGAATGTACAAGAAAAATAATACTGCTCAAGAAACACAGGTGTTCGTAGGTTTAGTAGGATTCGCCATGAGCCCGAGAGATAATATGAATTTCTCTTGACTCAAGATGGTGATGTGATGCTTGTGGATGAAGATGAGCCTCTCACCTACCTAGATACTATAAACACTCCAGATTTTAAGAGATGGCTGGATGCCATTAAATCTGAGATGGAATCCATGTATACTAATCAAGTATGGACTTTGGTTGATCCACCTGAAGGGGTAAAACCTATAGGGTGCAAGTGGGTTTTCAAGAAGAAGACCGACATGGATGCTAATGTACAGACCTATAAGGCACGATTGGTGGCAAAAGGTTTCAAGAAAATTCATGGTATTGACTATGATGAGACCTTTTCGCCAGTTGTTATGGTCATGTCCATCAGGATTTTGCTTGCTATAGCTGCTTACTATGACTATGAAATCTGGCAAATGGATGTCAAAACCGCTTTCTTAAATGAGAGCCTTGAAGAAGATATGGATGTGTACATGACACACCCTAAGGGTTTTGTTGATCTAAAGGATGCTGGAAATGTATGTAAGTTGCGTCGATCCATTTATGGATTAAAGCAGGCCTCGAGGAGATGGAACATTTGTTTTCATGAAACAGTCAAAAAGAGTTTGACTTTATTCAGAATGAAGATGAAACTTGTGTTTACAAGAAGTTTAATGGGAGCCATGTGGCATTCCTAGTATTATATGTTGATGATATATTACTAATAGGGAATGACATTCCTTCTCTACAGACTGTGAAGACTTGGTTGTGAAATAATTTCTCAATGAAAGACTTAGGCGATGTGACATATATATTAGGGATCGAGATCTATAGAGATAGATCAAGGTGATTGATCGGCCTAATTTAGAGTACATACATTGACAAAGTTTTGCATCGATTTCAAATGCAAAGAGACTAAAATGGATATGTCCTAATGTCTCATGGGATAGTGATCTCAAAATAAAATTTGTCCTAAATCATTGGATGATAAGGACTGCATGAGTAAAATTCCATATGCGTCAGCAATTGGTTTTATAATGTATGCAATGATATGTACTTGTCCTGATGTCTCGTATGCTTTAACCATGATGAGTAGATACCGATCTAATCCAGGTGAAGGTCACTGGACGACAGTCAAGAATATTCTTAAGTACTTAAAGAGGACTAAAGATTCATTCTTTTTATATGGAGGAGATGTGAAGCTAGTTGTAAGAGGTTTCAGTGATACTGGTTTCTAGACAGATAACGATAATTTAATGTTTTTGTCTGTCTTTGTGTTTTATCTAATTTTATTGAGATGTTGTATGCTGGAATGGTTCACAGCAGAGACAATAGTTGATTCTACAATAGAGCCTGAGTATATTGTGAAGGGTTTCGTGACACAAACGCAGCGGAATAAACGTGAAAAATAAATCAAAATAGCGAAACCCTCCGCAGGATCCATGCGAAAACAAAAGATTTAATTCGGAGATAAAGAATAAATACCTTTAGAAGCTTTAACAGTTCATTAATGGAATATTAATGGAGGTCCAAAGCTTGTTTAATCACCACGTATCCCGCTCTCGCGATCTACGCTCTACGGTATCCACACGAACACTTTTCATGAAGGATTGATGTGTACTAGCACCCGAAAACTTCTTCTCTCTCTATCTTCCTCCTCTCTCAGAGCGGCTAGGGTTTTTGTAAAATCTCTCTCTTATTAAATCAGCCCATAAAGAGATTATATAGAGAGAGGAATAAGTTTTCTAATTATAATCCAATTATAATTAATACTAATCCAAAATTCTAAATTATTTAATTAAGTCTCACTTAATTAATTAATTATTAATTTTGGAATTAGTTTAAGTAATTCATTTATTCTATTTATATAATTAATTAAGTCATACTTAATTAATATCATAAATAAAATAAATTACTTATTTAATTTAAATTCATAATTTAAATTATTTCTCCTTCAAGCGTTCTTTGTGTGTGACCCTGTAGGTTATTATTACGTTGGCAACAATTTTAATATCTAATTAAAATTGTAAACAATGAGCGGCATCTAGTAATACATCATTGCTACCCAAGTAATAATAATAAATCGGTGATTCGATTAAGCCTTTCGTGAATAATGTTCCATGTAATATAATCCCTTTAATCTTGATATTATAGATTAAACTCAAGGCATGTCTCGTGTCATCCTCTTCATAATTTAATCTTTATTTTCTTGATCGATGAGTAGACTATTAAAATCAAATCAACATTTGAGCACGGCCGTGCATTTCATAGTCTCACTCAAACAAGAGGCCAATAATATCACTCCTAAAATTAGGAGGATTAAATCCCATCTAGATCATTCATATTTCTCATACGATTCATAATATACCCAATGTCCACTTTTATCATCACCCGGTCAAAGGTAACTTTTAATGTAATCAAAGTATATTAATTCTCGTATAGAAATATAATGATTTCAGGTCTAAGGATCATTACACCATTATCACAGTGAGAATTACTTATGACGCTTACTTAACATGTAGAATCTCACGGCGGGTCATTTCAGTGACATGCATTGATACATGCACTTATGTTCTTGACTTTAGTATCCCCATACCTATGACCAATGAGATGTGGTCATCTGTCAAGAAACATACTAGTCTTTGTGCATTATTATTGTCCTTAAATAATAATACTCGACTATGGAATTTTAGGAATAAGATACTATTCATATAATCTCATTTTTAAGTCACATACTTAAAGATATATAATACGTATCAAAATTCCAAGGACATTTATTATGCTTTCAATTTATTACGCAGTAAATAAAACATAATAAATAAATAATAATCAATAAAACATAATCCTTAATAATAAATATTTTCCTTAAAATATAAAAAGTATTGTCTCTAGAGCACAATTACTAACAATCTCCCACTTGCACTAGAGCCAATTACCCAAGTATCCAATACTCATGGAACTAGTGTGACTTTCGTGCTTTTGCTGCGACAAAGCCTTAGTCAGTGTGTCTGCAATATTATTATTAGTATACACTTTACATATATGTATATCTCCTTGATCATTAATCTCTCTCCTTGGCTGCTTCACAAGCATCAATATACTCAGGTTCTATTGTAAAATCAACAATTGTCTTTGCTGTGAACCATTCCAGCAATAAAACACAAAGCCAGACAGAAACATTAAATTATCGTTATCTGTCTAGAAACCAGTATCACTGAAACCTCTTACAACTAGCTTCACATCTCCTCCATATAACAAGAATGAATCTTTAGTCCTCTTTAAGTACTTAAGAATATTCTTGACTGTCGTCCAGTGACATTCACTTGGATTAGATCGGTATCTACTCATCATGGTTAAAGCATACGAGACATCAGGACAAGTACATATCATTGCATACATTATAAAACCAACTGCTGACGCATATGGAATTTTACTCATGCAGTCCCTATCATCCAATGATTTAGGACAAATTTTATTTTGAGATCACTATCCCATGAGACATTGGGACATATCCATTTTAGTCTCTTTGCATTTGAAATCGATGCAAAACTTTGTCAATGTATGTACTCTAAATTAGGCCGATCAATCACCTTGATCTATCTCTATAGATCTCGATCCCTAATATATATGTCACATTGCCTAAGTCTTTCATTGAGAAATTATTTCTCAACCAAGTCTTCACAGTCTGTAGAGAAGGAATGTCATTCCCTATTAGTAATATATCATCAACATATAATACTAGGAATGCCACATGGCTCCCACTAAACTTCTTGTAAACACAAGTTTCATCTTCATTCTGAATAAAGTCAAACTCTTTTTGACTGTTTCATGAAAACAAATGTTCCATCTCCTCGAGGCCTGCTTTAATCCATAAATGGATCGACGCAACTTACATACATTTCCAGCATCCTTTAGATCAACAAAACCCTTAGGGTGTGTCATGTACACATCCATATCTTCTTCAAGGCTCTCATTTAAGAAAGCGGTTTTGACATCCATTTGCCAGATTTCATAGTCATAGTAAGCAGCTATAGCAAGCAAAATCCTGATGGACATGACCATAACAACTGGCGAAAAGGTCTCATCATAGTCAATACCATGAATTTTCTTGAAACCTTTTGCCACCAATCGTGCCTTATAGGTCTGTACATTAGCATCCATGTCGGTCTTCTTCTTGAAAACCCACTTGCACCCTATAGGTTTTACCCCTTCAGGTGGATCAACCAAAGTCCATACTTGATTAGTATACATGGATTCCATCTCAGATTTAATGGCATCCAGCCATCTCTTAGAATCTGGAGTGTTTATAGTATCTAGGTAGGTGAGAGGCTCATCTTCATCCACAAGCATCACATCACCATCTTGAGTCAAGAGAAATACATATTATCTCTCGGGCTCATGGCGAATCCTACTAAACCTACGAACACCTGTGTTTCTTGAGCAATATTATTTTTCTTGTACATTCTACTCAGGTTCCTCCACTGGTTCAACGTTATCATGTGGGTCTCAAACTTCATTGAGATCTATTATCCCCCCACTGTCTCTCAGCAGTTCGAGCAACAAACACTTTGTTCTCGGAAGGATTATAGAAAGAATAACCCCTTGTTTCAGTTGGGTATTCCACAAAATTACATTTATCTGATTTTGGTCCTAGCTTGTCAGAGATTAGACGTTTCACAAACGCTTCACATCCCTAAAATTTTATAAATGACATGTTGTGACGTTGCTTAGTCCATATCTCATAAGGAGTCTTTTGAACCAATTTAGTAGGAACACAGTTAAGTGTATGTGGAGCCGTTTCCAGGGTGCAACCCCAAAAACTAATTGGAAGATTCATTGACACAACATTGATCGCACCATGTCCAACAAGGTGTGATCTCTCCTATCAAAAAACTTTTCTTTGATATTTTCTACTTCATCTTTATAGTCTTTGAACTTTTCAAATGATTCGGATTAGTTCTTCAAAAGATACATATATCCGTATCTACTAAAATAATTAGTAAATTTTATGAAGTTAATAAAATCTACCTTTTGTCATCGTACACATATGACCACATACATCACTATGTATAAGTCATACCCATTCAATGATCCCTTCACCATGTCCGGTAAAAGGAGCTTTAGTCATTTTATCAAATAAACCAAGAACCGTATCCTTTGTTATGATTCATAATCAAACTTATCCATGAATGCATCCTTATGTATTCTGGAAATGCGTTTCTCATTAATATGGCCTCAGCGACAGTGCCAAAGGTAATATTTGATTTGAGTCACTTTAGAACATATAAATTGTTAATTAGTTGTGCAACATTATAAGGCTCATCATCAAAATAGAATAAACAACTATTGTTATTTAATTAAAATGAAAAAGCCTTTCTTGTCCAAACAAGAAACTGAAATAATGTCCCTGCCAATTGCAAGCACGTTATAACAATTATCAAGTTCTAAATTTTCCTTATAGGCCAAAAATTAAGTAACGAGTTCCTCGAACCAGAGCAACTATCTTTACTCCAATTCCAACCCGATACCTTAAGCTTGACCCTTATTGATCATCATCTTCCGATCTTCCAATTAAGCATGACAGTTTAATTTCCAGTCTCCCATCTTTCCACAGAAGTGATAATCGTCTTCTTTATCAACACCTCATTCAGACTTTAGAGTCTGCTTTAGGGATTGGACTTTGGTTTGACAACGGAACAAGATCAAATCTTCTCCTTGCCTTTCTATTTTCCTTTCCCTTTTACATTCCCTATGTTTACCATCAATATAGTAGTAGTTCATGCATTTATCATATTACTTTCAGCAGTTCTCAACATGCTTAGCAACTCAATGGGTGTTTTACCAATCTTATTCACTTTATTGTTCATAACAAAATAAGAATAATATTTGTCCAAAGATTGTAAGATCAAATCTTACTGTCTCCAGACCAATCTGGAAACTCAAAATATCAATGGTATTCATTATACCCTATAATCTTTAGAACATGTGGTGTAATCGGGTCTCACTCTCCCTACTAGTAAGTGTATAATGCCCTTTCAAATATATCTTGTGCTCAATCGTTTCATAAGCATCTATATGCTTGTATTGCTTCTTAAGCTCAGCACATATATTTGCGAGCATGAGACATGAAACATCAGTCGCAACATCAATTTGCTTCCAATAAGCACTATGATTTGCTCATGTTACATTCTCAACTTTAAGAGCAGGGGAAGAGATTTGACTAATATCGTGGTGCCTGAGGACAATCCTCAAGCTCCTATGTCAGTCAAGGAAATATATTCTCGTCAACTTGTCCTTCTCAAGAACTGATCGCATAGAGAAGTTGTTTGTGTTTATCATTTGATATCTACAATATTAAAGTGCATAAAATAAACTAGGTTGCAAATTTAATATTAATTATGTTTAAGTGATTATGGTATATCATCATATACCTCCCACTATTTTTATCAAACTAATAGCCCTTACTATTAATTTGGAAAGTATATCCCATAATTCTTTCTAGTGAGCCAAGATCCATATTTCGTCATGTCCTAAGTCAACCACTGGAAGTCCTTAAAAAATGATTATTTAGGTAGACAACAGTTGTCAATTATATCATATATAATTCTTGGATAGTTTGGTGAACAACGATTGATCTTATCTATCTAATAGACTTTTAACCAAACTCTATGCTTCTAAGTTCATAATAGTTGGATGTAACCGTTTATTTTCACTTATTATGACGACTCAGTTAAGTTAGACCCAATGATACAACGGCCGAATATAACCGTTTATATTCGTTGCATCTCACCACGATAGATAGGAGTCCCCTGCCACTGACAGTCCTTCCCCTTATCGATCTAGGATTCGATGAGTGTTCATTCATTGGAAAGCATCTGAGTAAAACTTAATATTTTGTTAAGGGGTTTTAGAAAATTTATAACGATCATGATCACATCATAAAGAGATCCTCAATTTTTCCTTGAACCAAATATTTCAAATCGACATCTTAAATTGTTCATTTCCCAGGTAGATGGAGGATACCAATGGTCACACTTAAAACCCATCAGCCTTACGAATACGCATATCCGCTTTTGTCAGAAAATCCCAATTATAAATATCAAAAATCCATATTTAATTCCGTGTTTTAAAAATCCATATTTCATAAACACAAGAATCTCATGATCGTTTGTTAATTTTAAAATCTTGAATCGTTACAGATTTTATCTTGTTTAAGCAAACATGGCATGGGTGTCGTATCTAATACATACATGATTAATCAATATTAAGCATGCATCTCAATTATATCTACGCATACATACCAATACATGCAATCATATACATATATGTAATGTGCGTAAATTAAACGTGTTTGGTTATGGCCCCATCCTATATGATATTTCCAAGCTAATGGAAATATCAAGGTCAGTCTATGGTGGTTTTAAAAATACTATCTATTACATGTCTTTTTTTCTTCATTGCTCCATCATCCCCTTTTGGATCGCCTCCTTACTTGCAAGTCTTCATTGATAATTACATTGAATAATAAAAATAAAACTATTCTAATGAAATTACAAGAAGAACTCGAGTTACATTCGAGATAATTAAATTACAATGAATAAACGACATGCAAGTCGTATTTAGAAACCAAAACCATAAATCAAAACCACTATCCTATGGGTATTTAGGCCATAACCATCCACCATGCTATCATATAACACATATAATATATCTCATATTATATAATCATATCATATAATCATATATAACAAATTTCGAAATTTCAGAAAATTAAAAACAGATTTCTGAAGACAATAAATCGCTATTTCGAGGCCCTTAACGACGTCAAACGCCTTACAGACCCGTCGATGATAGCAAAGATATCAGTTTTGTTCATTGGCCCGATTCCAGTCAGAAAACACATATCGTTTATAAAAATCGGGTACAGCAGTCAGATTTCTCCAAATCTGACGGTGTTTCAGAAATCGTATCATATACAATTCTCATAATAAAAACAAGCATATATCATATATACATATACAGAGATACATACAATCATCATATGATTATACATTACATGAATATCATATATTCATAATATATACATACATATACTCAAAATTTTAGAAAATCAAATAATTTTCAGAAAATCATAAATCACCGTTTTGGAGGCTGTAACGACATCTAATGGCTTACAGACGCAGAGCTGACTATGTCATTATTGCTCAGTGACCCGATTACAGTCAGAAAACACATATCGTTTGCGAAAATCGGACAACGGACACAGATTTCAGAAAATCAACGGCAGCCGTTTCAGAATTCGTATCGAATACGATTCCCATAATAAGAACAAACATGTATCATATACATACATCAACACACATAATCATCACATGATTATATATCATATAAATATCATATATTCATAATATATATAAACATATACATATTGTATCAATATAAAATCATGATAGATCGCATACATGCTTATATATCAAAAACTGTTAAACACATAACCGAATTAAAACGTTTCGCAAGTAGCTCTGATGCCATTGAAGGGTTTCGTGACACAAACGCAGCGGAATAAACGTGAAAAATAAATCAAAATAGCGAAACCCTCCGCAGGATCCATGCGAAAACAAAAGATTTAATTCGGAGATAAAGAATAAATACCTTTAGAAGCTTTAACAGTTCATTAATGGAATATTAATGGAGGTCCAAAGCTTGTTTAATCACCACGTATCCCGCTCTCGCGATCTACGCTCTACGGTATCCACACGAACACTTTTCATGAAGGATTGATGTGTACTAGTACCCGAAAATTTCTTCTCTCTCTATCTTCCTCCTCTCTCAGAGCGGCTAGGGTTTTTGTAAAATCTTTCTCTTATTAAATCAGCCTATAAAGAGATTATATAGAGAGAGGAATAAGTTTTCTAATTATAATCCAATTATAATTAATACTAATCCAAAATTCTAAATTATTTAATTAAGTCTCACTTAATTAATTAATTATTAATTTTGGAATTAGTTTAAGTAATTCATTTATTCTATTTATATAATTAATTAAGTCATACTTAATTAATATCATAAATAAAATAAATTACTTATTTAATTTAAATTCATAATTTAAATTATTTCTCCTTCAAGCGTTCTTTGTGTGTGACCCTGTAGGTTATTATTACGTTGGCAACAATTTTAATATCTAATTAAAATTGTAAACAATGAGCGGCATCTAGTAATACATCATTGCTACCCAAGTAATAATAATAAATTGGTGATTCGATTAAGCCTTTCGTGAATAATGTTCCATGTAATATAATCCCTTTAATCTTGATATTATAGATTAAACTCAAGGCATGTCTCGTGTCATCCTCTTCATAATTTAATCTTTATTTTCTTGATCGATGAGTAGACTATTAAAATCAAATCAACATTTGAGCACGGCCGTGCATTTCATAGTCTCACTCAAACAAGAGGCCAATAATATCACTCCTAAAATTAGGAGGATTAAATCCCATCTAGATCATTCATATTTCTCATACGATTCATAATATACCCAATGTCCACTTTTATCATCACCCGGTCAAAGGTAACTTTTAATGTAATCAAAGTATATTAATTCTCGTATAGAAATATAATGATTTCAGGTCTAAGGATCATTACACCATTATCACAGTGAGAATTACTTATGACACTTACTTAACAAGTAGAATCTCACGGCGGGTCATTCCAGTGCCATGCATTGATACATGCACTTATGTTCTTGACTTTAGTATCCCCATACCTATGACCAATGAGATGTGGTCATCTGTTAAGAAACATACTAGTCTTTGTGCATTATTATTGTCCTTAAATAATAATACTCGACTAGGGAATTTTAGGAATAAGATACTATTCATATAATCTCATTTTTAAGTCACATACTTAAAGATATATAATACGTATCAAAATTCCAAGGACATTTATTATGCTTTCAATTTATTACGCAGTAAATAAAACATAATAAATAAATAATAATCAATAAAACATAATCCTTAATAATAAATATTTTCCTTAAAATATAAAAAGTATTGTCTCTAGAGCACAATTACTAACATATTGATGCTTGCGAAGCAGCCAAGGAGGTTGTTTGGGCATGTACTTAGGAGATATCACCTAATTAATGAGATTAATGATCAAGGAGATATACATATATGTAAAGTGCATACTAATAATAATATTGCAGATCCACTGACTAAGGCTTTGTCGCAGCAGAAGCATGAAAGTCACACTAGTTTCATGAGTATTGGATACTTGGGTAATTGGCTCTAGTGCAAGTGGGAGATTGTTAGTAATTGTGCTCTAGAGACAATACTTTTTATATTTTAAGGAAAATATTTATTATTAAGGATTATGTTTTATTGATTATTATTTATTTATTATGTTTTGTTTACTGCGTAATAAATTGAAAGCATAGTAAATGTCCTTGGAATTTTGATATGTATTCTATATCTTTAAGTATGTTACTTAAAAATGAGATTATATGAATAGTATCTTATTCCTAAAATTCCCTAGTCGAGTATTATTATTTAAGGACAATAATAATGCACAAAGACTAGTATGTTTCTTGACAGATGACCACATCTCATTGGTCATAAGTATGGGGATACTAAAGTCAAGAACATAAGTGCATGTCTCAATGCATGGCACTGGAATGACCCGCTGTGAGATTCTACATGTTAAGTAAGTGTCATAAGTAATTCTCACTGTGATAATGGTGTAATGATCCTTAGACCTGAAATCATTATATTTCTATACGAGAATTAATATACTTTGATTACATTAAAAGTTACCTTTGACCGGATGATGATAAAAGTGGACATTGGGTATATTATGAATCGTATGAGAAATATGAATGATCTAGATGGGATTTAATCCTCCTAATTTTAGGAGTGATATTATTGGCCTCTTGTTTGAGTGAGACTATGAAATGCACGGCCGTGCTCAAATGTTGATTTGATTTTAATAGTCTACTCATCGATCAAGAAAATAAAGATTAAATTATGAAGAGGATGACACGAGACATGCCTTGAGTTTAATCTATAATATCAAGATTAAAGGGATTATATTACATGGAACATTATTCACGAAAGGCTTAATCGAATCACCGATTTATTATTATTACTTGGGTAGCAATGATGTATTACTAGATGCCGCTCATTGTTTACAATTTTAATTAGATATTAAAATTGTTGCCAACGTAATAATAACCTACAGGGTCACACACAAAGAACGCTTGAAGGGGAAATAATTTAAATTATGAATTTAAATTAAATAAGTAATTATTTTATTTATGATATTAATTAAGTATGACTTAATTAATTATATAAATAGAATAAATGAATTACTTAAACTAATTCCAAAATTAATAATTAATTAATTAAGTGAGACTTAATTAAATAATTTAGAATTTTGGATTAGTATTAATTATAATTGGAATATAATTAGAAAACTTATTCCTCTCTCTATATATAATCTCTTTATGGGCTGATTTAATAAAATAGAGATTTTACAAAAACCCTAGCCGCTCTGAGAGAGGAGGAAGATAGAGAGAGAAGAAGTTTTCGGGTGCTAGTACACATCAATCCTTCATGAAAAGTGTTCGTGTGGATACCGTAGAGCGTAGATCGCGAGAGCGGGATACGTGATGATTAAACAAGCTTTGGACCTCCATTAATCTTCCATTAATGAACTGTTAAAGCTTCTAAAGGTATTTATTCTTTATCTCCGAATTAAATCTTTTGTTTTCGCATGGATCCTGCGGAGGGTTTCGCTATTTTGATTTATTTTTCGCGTTTATTCCGCTGCGTTTGTGTCACGAAACCCTACACATACTTCCTGTCTCTCAAATTGATTAAGTTCTTCTTGCATGGCAAGAACCCAATCTGGATCAGTTAGTGCATCTTCAATTTTCTTTGGTTCTTCTTGAGATAGAAAAACTGAAAACAAACATTCATTTGAAGTTGCATTCCTGGTTCTTACTCCAACATCTGGATCACCTATAATCAATTCAAAAGGATGATCTCTGCTCCATATCCTTTCCCTAGGAAGGTATGATCTTTATGATTCGCCTCGAAATTCATTGTGATGTTGTGTTCTGCCAGTTGATCCTTCATCTCCCCCTGAGTTGCTGCCAGGATGACTTGTTGATCCACCACTGATATTAGTAGTATCTCCAATGTTACCATTGTTTCCACCACTGTTACCTGGATCATCATTATTATTGTCATCATCATCTCCTTTTGCAACCTCAGGTTCTTCTTCGTCATCAGAATGTGAGTCTGGATAATTGTCGAATTTTAATGACTCAGAAGAATCTTCAGTTTGGATACTTGGGAGTTTAGTGTCATCAAAAGTTATATTGACACTTTCCTTCACTTGGTGCTGATCAATTATGTATACCCTATATGCTCTTCTTGAATACCCGACAAAAATAGCTTCATGTGCCTTGGCCTCAAACTTGCCACGAAGTTCATCTCCATCCTTTAACACAAAGCATTTAGCTCCAAATACATGAAAGTACTTGAGAGTTGGTTTCTTGCCAGCCATTAATTCATAGGGAGTTTTCATATGATCTTTGTTGATCAGAGTTCGATTCTGAGTGTAACAAGCTGTATTCACTGCTTCAGCCCAGAAGTAGATAGGTAGCCTTGATTCACTTAGCATTGTTCTTGCAGCTTTAATCAGGGTTCTATTTTTCCTTTCTACAACTCCATTTTGTTGCGGAGTCCTTGGTGCTGAATATTGCCTTGTTATCCCCTTGTCTGAGCAGAAGTTATTCAGAACTTCATTTTTGAATTCTGTTCCATTATCTGATCTGATTGCCCGGACAGGTAACTTTGAATCTAACTCAATCAGTTTTATATGATCAATCACCAAATGTGGAGTTTCATCCTTAGAGTTCAAGAATAAAACCCATGTATATTTTGTGAAGTCATCTACAATCACTAAGGCGTATCTTTTTCTGGACATAGACGGAATATTGACTGGACCAAATAAATCCATATGTAGCAGTTGCAGTGGTTCAGTGATATTTGTAGTGTCTGTTCCTTTGTGATTTGCTTTCTTTGACTTCCCTTTCTGACATGCCTCACACAAGCCTTCTTGTGTAAATTCCATCGGAGGCAGTCCTCTCACTAAATCCCTCTTGACTAAAGAGTTCATTGTTTTGAAGTTTAGATGTGAGAGTTTCTTGTGCCATAGCCAGCTTTCTTCTAATGAAGCCTTTGAATAGAAACAGTTTGCTTCATCTTCACTTCCTGAGTTGAGATCGGCTACGTACAAGTTTCCTTTCCTTACTCCATGCAAGGCTAGTTTGTCATCTTTAGAATGAGCTATTAAGCATTTCTCCTTGATAAAGTTTACTTTGTACCCTTTATCACAAAATTGACTGACGCTGAGTAGATTGTGCTTAAGTCCTTCCACTAAAGAGACGTTTTCAATGATAACATTTCCAGTATTTAACTTGCCATATCCCGTAGTCATTCCTTTGCTGTTATCTCCAAAGGTGACGATTGGGCCAGCTCTTTCAACCACGTTTGATAGCAGGGCTCTATCTCCGGTCATATGCCTTGAAGATCCGCTGTCCAGGATCCATACAACTCGGTTTACCTGTTTAACTCCCTGCACATACCAAACGGATTAATTCGTCTTCGGAACCCAAAATTGATTGGGCCCGGCATACTTAAAGAATTGACCTTTGTCAGCTTTGACAACAGACCCTTTTCGAATAACATCATTATCTTCCTTGACTTTTCCTACCTTCCTATAAACCGTCTTATCAACTTTCTGTTTAGACTTAGGAATATATGATTCCTTTTTCTCAGGTGAAGGAGTTGCAGTCTTGGATTTAGCAAATTTACTATTGATGTGCTGTCTAGGTGTCATGTTACCTTTCTTAGTTATCATGCGTTTAAAGTAAGCAGTCATAGCATTAAAAGCACATAGCATACAATTTAAAACACCACAAGGTTTATGGAAAGCATCAATAGTAAGCATGTTATTCAGTATAGTGGGTGGCTTAACAGTTTGTGTCTTAACAGTTTCTACCTCAACTTTTTCAGCAAATTTAAAGTTTTCAGTAGAATGAAATCTGTTGTTACTGTTCTTACTATTCACAAAGGAATTGGGTCTGTTTGGTTTATTCTTCAAGTCTTTAACACCTATACCAGGATTGGGGAAAGCAGAGGTTCCCACATCTTTCACTGATGTCTTGGGTGCAGTCACTTTTTGTTGGACATTAACTCCTTTTATGTCCTTAGCAAGTTCCTCTCTTTTCTTTTCTTCCTCGAGATCCTCTACTTCATTTCATATTGAATAAGTATAGAGCTTTCCAGGATAGGTTCTGCTATAGGGGTTATGAAAAGAGGTTTAGGTGTGTCCTTAACAACATGTGGGATACCCCTTTCTTCAGCACTTTTTCTGAAAGGGGTTATGTTGCTCGCCTTTCCTACAGATTGATTGTATTCATAGCCTATTCCAACTTTACATTTTATTTCTTGTTGGTCAACTAGGTCTTTTACAATATAAGAGGAATGTTTATAGGCAAGACACTTTTTATGTTCCCCTACAATCTGATTTCTGAGATAGGCCTCAACCTTGACATAACAACTGACTCTATTAACCTGAAAAGCTAGGTCCTCGGTCAGTTTTATATTTCTGGTTTTTAACAATTTTAAACTATCATTCTCATCAGTTAATTCTTTAATTTTGAGACGAAGTTTGTTAACCCTATCTCTGGTGTCGTCCAATTCTTTTCCTAACAGTTTAAACATTTTAGGGCATGAGGGATCTACCTCTTTTCCTTCTGACCGAGGTGGAGATACTGATCCATCTGATGAAGCCATAAGAGCAAGATTTCCTAGCTCTTCTTCCTCATCATTGTCTGAGTCATCCCAACTCTTGCCCTCTGT
The DNA here is from genome assembly GCA_028671895.1 of Oenanthe sinensis. Classification (NCBI taxonomy): domain Eukaryota; kingdom Viridiplantae; phylum Streptophyta; class Magnoliopsida; order Apiales; family Apiaceae; genus Oenanthe; species Oenanthe sinensis. Next base: position 27,329,083 of record CM053814.1, read on the forward strand.
TAGATAGGACTTCCCTTGATGCTTTTTCACTAAAGCATCATATTTCTCTTTCAACTCTTGATAAGAGTCTCTCTTCTGTCCTTGCTTCGGCTTCTTGCATTCAGTTGCAAAATGACCAAGCTCATTGCAGTTGAAGCAACGGATCTTGCTTCTGTCAACCAAGCCTGTCTTGTAGCCGTTTCTTGATACAGCTATTGAAGAACTCCTTTTTGAAACCTTCCAAAGGTAGGTTTAGATTTAAATGAGGAGTTTCTTCTGAATCTCATGTTTCCAAACTTCCTGGCAAACATAGCTAGAGATTCATCTTCCAGCTGATCCAGTTCTTCTAGAGAATAGAATTCACCATTTTCCTGGTTTTCTAGAGTATGACCATATTCTGGAACAACATACTCCTCTGAACTTTTTGAAGGTACAACAGCCTTCACTTCCTCTTTCTCTGGTGCTTCTACTATCAGTGCTTTAGAAGAACTCGAAACTTTGCCTCTGCCATACATCTCTCTTGTCTGAATCTGCTCCAATTCATATGTCTTCAGAACTCCGTAAAGTCTTTCTAGGGATATCTCCTTCATGTCCCTAGACTCTCAGATGGCCGCGATCCTGTGCTCCAGATGCTCTGGCAAGGTTAATAGAAACTTCCTGTTGACCTCCTGGTTTAAGTAATATTTCTCGTTGAGGTTGAGCTCGTTTATAAGTTTGTTCAATCTCTGAAACACCTCAGAGATACCCTCACCAGGGTTGGATCTAAACTGCTCGTACTGGGAGGTCAATATCTCCAGTCTATTCTCTTTGACTTCTTCAGTCCCTTCATTTATAACCTCTATAGTATCCCAGATTTGCTTGGAGGTCTTGCAGTTGACCACATGATTATACATGACATAGTCTAGGGATTCTATCAGAATAAGCTTGAGGTTATTGTCCAAGGATACAGCTTCCTTTTCTTCCTCGTTGTAGTCTGCCGGACTTTTTGGAATCTGTCTATGAGGAATTACGACCCCATCTACCTCGTGTTCGAGAACAACTGTTATTGGAGGTTCAATACCTTTTTCTAAGATCAAGGCATATTTGGGATTGGCAATCCCAATGAATAACTGCATCTTGTGCTTCCATAGGTTATAATGATCTTTGTCGAATGATGGAATTTTGATGCTCGTTACCTTTTGTGTACTCATCTTTAAATAAGATTAAAAGTTAAGTGTTTCAAAAAATATTTTAATTTTTGACTGAAAATAATTTTTGATTAAAAATAATTTTTTTGAGACCTGTATGAGTCGCGGAATATTTGGTTTGGATATGATATTTAATATATCAACCAGCTTTGATACCAATTGTTGGTCCCTAATATTGTAGAAGGGGGGGTTGAATACAATATCTATTAATTATCGCGGAATATTGTATTTAAAAATTATTATTTTAAATTCACACAAAATATTAATTGAAATGAAATACTGTTCAAGTAGAAGATATAATTTTAACTTGAAAAGTATTACAAAATTAATTAGTAGAAAGTTTATATAACTGTTTAAAAGCTTAGAACGATTTTGACATGAATTGTTCGAGTTCAACAATTATATTCCAAACTAAGCACAGAAATCTGTGAATATTACAATGCATACAAATTTCTGAATTTGAATGTTTGAACGACAATGAAAAATGAAGACAATCACCTCATATTTATAGAGGTGAAAAGCCAGTATGACTTATCCCATTATGACCTTTTAACTAATTGAATTAACACTTGTATGACTCATAAAAAGGTTGGGCATGACTTAAAATGGTCGGTATGACTCATAGAAATTCGGTATGACTCATGTTTAAGTCATATTTGAATTTTCTTTAATTAAAATAAATCATAATGACTTATATTAAATCAAAGAAAACTCGGTATGACTTATGTTTAAGTCATATTTGAATTTTCTTTAATTAAAATAAATCATAATGACTTATATCACAGGAGCTCGGTATGACTCATACTCAAGAGCTCGGCATGACTTATTTTTATAAGTCATTTGATAAACAATTAATTCGGTATGACTTAACCAATTAACTCAGCATGACTTGCATTCTTTTGCTTGGTATGACTTGATTTATAAGTCATTTTTGAATCAAATCTCTTTAGAAAATTAATTCTTCTTTAATTTAATTAAATAATTTATGAATTAATTTAATTCAGACTTGAATTAATTTAATTAAATAAATTAAATAATTAATCTTAATTTTAATTTGAGAATTAAAATACTATTAGGACTTGTTTAACTCTGTAGTCTTTTGCAGTCTTTTGTCATTCTCCGTCTTCTGTCATGGAACCACTTTCAGCTCAATGTTAAATATTGAAACTGAAATCAAGCAGTTCGGGCAGTTGATGGGGCAGTTGGGGCTCAATGTTGGTGACAATCAACGAGCTCTTGATGACTACGCAGCACGGATGGCCAGTCAAGCAACAGCCTTGGATGAGTTGACAAATAAGGTGAATGACTTGGGCCATGCTGGTGGTATCTTGGGCAGCACTCTGAATGAGAGAATGAGAGCAGTGGAGAGCATAATGCATACCATGGCGACAGAGATCAGCAGGATGATGTATGCCGTTAGAAGCTTTGTTCCCCCCGAGTGCTTTGACGAACAATTTAATCAGCCTCCCCCTGGTACTGATGGTACTGGTGGTGCTGGAGGTGCTGGTGGAGCTGGACCTTCGGGTTCTGGTTTTGGTGGTTCTCATGCAACTGCTGGATCCGGCGAGAAAGGTGGGGTTGGGAATAACTCACCTAAGGGGGAGAGTGGTAAGGAGACGAGACAGCAGTCGGTAATAATTGAAGAAATTGAAGAACAAACTGCTGATGTTGTCAAAGAAAATGGGCCAGTGAATGAAGAAGAGGCTCAAAGAAAGAGGAAAGGTAAGGCAGTGGTGGCTGAACAAGAAGAGCCATTCATTGACTTGAGTCGTCATCAGGAAGAGGCACATGAAGTACTTGATTCAGATTCTGATATGGAGGATGTTCCGTTAGCACATGCTATTAGAAGATCTTTGAAGGAACAAGGTGGAGGTGCTGGAATGTCTTCCGGACAGCCTGAAGAAATACCTGTGGATAAGGAAACTCTAGAAGCCCAACAGTTGGCCTTGGAACAAGCTCAGTTCTATAAAATGAAGATGATGCAGGATGAGGCTGTTTTCCTTGAAAAGAAAGCGGAGCTTAAGGAGAAACAGTATGATCATGAGCTTGCAAGGTTAGCTGATCCTCAAGTAGATCTGGACAAGAGAAGGATCGGACATAAATGGGATGATGCAAGGAAGATTCTATCGGGAGTTTGTACAAAAGGAACTCATAACAAAGAGGCGGAAGACTTGTTCTACAACTTGAACTTGCAGAATCCACTGATTGTTGACTACATAAATGCTTTGAAAAGGTTAATCTCAAAAGTCAGAGTTGGATATAATGCAATGGTTAAGGAATGGCAGGTCATCTTGTCTTTAGTCGAAGGAGTCCCGACATCTTTCTTGTATGTGGATGATCAATTCATTTCGAGAAGATCTGCGTCAGAGTTGTTCTTGCTAGCAACAAAAATTCAATATTCTCAAGCTGAGGAGCTTAGCATTCTGTATAGGGATCAGTTAATGCAGCTAGCAGAGGACAAGGGACCAGAATTCTCAGTGAATCCTGATATTGTTCGAATGGTTGTTGATGGAAAGATGAAGAGGGTGAGCTTAGAGGAAGATGACCTAATGGATCTATTAGTAGAATCCCTAAAGGCGGTATGCAGGCAAATGATGAGTAAGGGATTCACTTCTGACATTAAGGAGAAGTCAGTGGAGTTCATTGAGAGGGTCATATTCAAAATGAGCAATGAAATCTGGAAGTGTGACATTATTGCTCCAAACCCTCTAGACAATGTAAAGATTGAGCCGGAGCTAATTGAAAGAAAGTGGAATATTCTACAAGCTGTTAAAAATGTAGATGAAGCTCTGACTCTTCCTTCTAGATCACTGGAACAAGGAGAAATAAGGGAGGCAGTCGGTGTTCCAGGGAGAGATAGTGTGTACTAGATACACTCATATGACGATGACACAGCTGATGCTTTAGCATTCATAGACGCAGACCAAAATCAAACATTGCTGCACATGAGTAGGAAATGGCTGTTGCAGACTCAAGATGCCGCTTTTCTGGAGAGAGTTTTAGAAGTATTCAAATGGGGCGAAGTGGAGAATGAGAATGTAGATGAGAAGTAGAGACTCCTGAAGTACTTATCTGAATTAGTGGTGGAAAAGAAGCGAATGGAGCAAGATGCGGCTAGTGTCCACAATACTAACCGTGTTAAGGGCTACCCTAAAATGATCTATTGTCAGTTTAAGGCTGATAAGTCTCATTGGAAGTCACAGCTCATAATGAAAAATTTTGAGGACATTCCAAAGATCAGAACTACTCAGGAGGTGGACAAACTCAGAAGGCTTTTCAGGCATCCTTATCCAGAGCCCAGGAATCCTCTAGAAATGGAAGCGGTAAGTCTGTTGAATGCAAGGTGGAAGCAGCTTCATGATCCAGTTTACAAGAAAGAACAGCAATAGAAGGAAAGGCGCAGAAGGTTGAAGGAGGAGAAGCGCCAAGCTAAAGAAGTTAGGAAGAAGAGACGGAATTAGAATTAATGGTCAGAGTGGTGTGAACTTGAAGTTGGAAAAACTTCATATCTTTTTGGTTGCTTTAACTCACTTGAGGAAAATTCACCTGATCACGGTATGCGAGATAGGCTAACTTACCATACTGTAACCGTGAATCAGAGTGGATCCAATAAGGTGATATAAGTTTGACTGAAAAGTATGAAATAATCCAGGTGATAGGAATCACTCAAATGATCTTTAATTCGAAGTTCGAATTTTCTGTCTAGCTTAAGTTTTATTTATTCTAGTTCTTTGAATTGTTTTCAAGTTTATTTCAGTTGTAATTCAAACAAGACAGTAATGTTATTTATCTTTTTCTCGTCTCATTGTTTAGTTGAGTTATCCCTTTGTTAATTTGAATGTCATTGTTAGACTATCAAATAGGGGGAGATTGAAAGGCAGAGTGTCTAAACTTGTAACACTATAACTTATGTAACTCAACTAAAAGAAAAGATACTTAACCAGAAGACAATCAAGAACATAAAGTCACAAAGAGATCAATGTTAACTATGAAGCCAAGGTAATTGATACAATTCAATTTGTTAACTATGATCAAACAAAGAAGAAATCATTGAAAGAAGTTCAAGACAAAGTTGTTCATGCCTCAGTGGTTTGTAACTTACAGATTCAAGATCATAACTATCAGTATCAATAGGACAAATTGATTTCAAGTGAACAAGAAGGAAAGCAATGATTGGAAAGCCACATTACTAATTGAAAATGGTAATCTATTCAAGAAGCAGAGACACTATCAAGACTAGTCACTTATGAATCAGACCATTGCATCAAGTGTCAGGACGTTGATAGTATGTTTGTGTCAGTAATAGAGATCCAAGTTTAAAGAGCTTGTTGAAGAATTTGGAAAACATAAAGAAATCACAAGTTCAAAATGCTGTATTGAAGTTTCAAGTTGAAGCCCGAAAATTTTCTAAGTACAAGATATTCGAGATGGCCAAGTAGAATATTCCTATGTAGAATATTCGACTTAAATGTTCGAGATGGCCAAGTAGAATATTCCTATGTAGAATATTCGACTTAAATGTTTAAGATGGCCAAGTAGAACATTCCTATGTAGAATATTCGAGATAAATATTCGAGATGGCCAAGTAGAAGTTCTCAAGTAGATGTTCTACATGAAGGGCAGTTTCAACATGACACATGGCATCATCTAATTGGCAGATTTCCAAGCTTTCAAGATTAGATAAGATTTATGTGGACATCATTGGGCCACGTATATCTTAATCTTTGAAGACTACAAGACATAGATTACAAGTAGTATAAATAGAAGTACTTGTGTATTTTTTTAAAAGAGCAATATTTTCAAGATAAACACTTGTATAAGAGAGAGAGAGTATTCACAGAGCTTAGTATCATTTACTACCCTCTTTACTTCTAGTGTACTTTGTAAAGAATGTTGTAGCAACCCTTTCAAGTTATATATAAGACATATATTCCTTGAATCATTGTGTTCATTTATTACATAGTATTTATTACTTCATTAATTCGAAAAGTTGTATTCACCCCCCCCCCCTCTACAACACATTTGGACCTAACAAAGTGCCTTCTTGAATGGAAATTAGACGAAGAAGTCTATGTGGAACAACCACTAGGATTTATTGACCCAAATTTTTCTGACCATGTTTACAAGATAGATAAGGCACTTTATGGATTGAAGCAAGCACCTAGAGTATGGTATGAAATACTATCAAAATTTCTCCTTGAAAATGATTTCATAAGAGGTACCATTGACAAAACTCTCTTCATTAGAAAGTATAAAGGTGATATACTACTTGTCCAAATTTATGTTGATGATATTATTTTTTGTTTTACTAATGAAAAACTCTGTGAAAAGTTTAGCAAACCAATGTAGTATAAATATGAAATGAGCATGATGTGAGAATTGAACTTCTTTCTGGGGCTTAAGTTAAACAGACCAATGATGGAATTTTTATTAGTCAATCAAAGTATGTTAAAGAACTATTGAAGAAGTTTAATTTACAAGAATGTGCAACTGCCAAAACTCCCATGTCAACTGCCACTAAGCTATAATCTGACCCAAAGGGTAAGAAAATTGACAACACCAACTATAGAGGTATGATTGGCTTATTACTATACTTAACTGCTAGTAGACAAGATATAATGTTTGTAACATGCTTTTGTGCTAGATTTCAAGATGACCCTAGAGAATCACATTTAATTGTTGTGAAAAGAATTTTCAAATATCTCAAGGGTGTACAAGCTCTAAGACTTTGGTATTCTAGAGAGTTGATTTTTCTCTAATTGGTTACTCAGACTCTGATTATGCAGGATGCACAGTCGACAGGAAAAGTACAATAGGAGAATGTCAATTTCTTGGTAACAGATTAATTTCTTGGTTTAGTAAGAAACAACAAACTGTATCAACATCAACAGCTGAGGCTAAATACATTGCAGTTGGAAGTTATTGTGCTCAAATTCTGTGGATGAGGAATTAATTACTTGATTATGGACTAAATTCTCAAATATACCTATGTATTATGATAATACTAGTGCTATTAAAATTACAGATAATCCAGTCCAACATTCCAAAACAAAACACATTGATGTCAGATATCATTTTATTAGAGACCATGTTGAGAATGGTATTGTTGAAGTTCATTATGTTTCAACTGATAAACAGATTGCAGACATTTAAACAAAACCACTTGAAAAGTCTACCTTTCTCAAACTGGTAGGTGAATTAGGTATGTTAAATATGTAAGTGCATAATCATTACGAACAACGACGTATGTACTTTAACTATAGTCCATGATTTTCCCACACTGTAGTTCCTTATTGAAAATTTCTTGGAGTATGCTACTATGACAAAGTCTACAAACTAGACCCTGAAGGTTCTATAGACTCTAAGACCCTACTTACTCTAATAATGCTGTTACACTTGTAGTCTCATGTGTATTGTATGTTTTATAATAAAATATAAATCTCGCATACAATTTATTCACTTGTTTATTGTAATTAATTTTTAAGGAAAAAAATACTCTTAGAGCTTATTTATGAACCCTAACTAATTTTCTTCAAGAAATTTCTTATAGTTTAACTCTGTAAGTCAAATGGCTACTAAATCTACTGTCATGAGGGGAAACAAGGCTAATTCATTTACATTTGGTGACTTCGAGTTCATGACCACCAATCATGTGGCAGCCCTAGGAGACAAGAATGGTGTATACGCTGACTACTACTCTATGATGGATTTCTTGGAGCAAAGTGAGCTCAGCTACATGTTGAAGGCATCCTCAGTCATTCACACGGATGTTGTCTCCCATGTTTAGAGTTCTCCAAAGGTTGTTGATCCTACTCAAGATAAACCAGGTAAAATCATGTTCGCATTAGGTTATACAACATTTGATGTTACTGCTGATATGATAAACTCTATGTTCAAATTGCCTATTAAACATCCTTTTGATGATACAGTTGATGACTCTGAAATCAAAAGCATATTTAAATCACTATGTTATACTGCTAGCTTATATAACATGACTAAGTTAACCAAGCCTTATTTGAGAAAGGAATTGTCAATCTTCTTTGATCAAATTGTTAAGTGCTTTACTGGTAAGTGTAGTGGTTTTGATGCACTCACTTCTATCGCTTATCAAGTTGGCCACAATCTCTTGTTTGACAAAGTGATCAATATTGGTGATATGTTGCTCACTCAAATGGGAGCTAAATTGAAAATTGTGCAAGAGGAAAGGAAAAAAGTCTATTATCATAGATTTCTCATGCTTCTTGTTAGGAATATATTCATTTGATGATGTACAAAATACTAGAACAGAGTCTAACATAGTTTATCTATAACAAGTCTGTCTAGTCTCTGAACTTTTCTATAATACGGATCTAGATAGTTAACATTTATTTATAGATGTCAGTTATACTTAAAAGATTTTCAGAAAAAATTAAAACTAGTGTCTGGATGCAAATCAAAGTGTGGAAGTCAATCGGGGTCTATAGACTATCAACGTCTATAGTCTATCAGAGATTGAAGATCATTAGAGTCTGAAGTTTTTCAGAGTCTATAAAGCTAAATTTGGAAGGTGACCACAGTAAAGGGAAGTCTTCGAAGATAAAGGCAATTATATTGCAGATATACTATGGGAAGGAAAGAGAATTTCATAAGGAAAGTGTCAACTAATATTTAGGAATTCTATTCCTTTTTTAATTATATTTTTTATTATTAGTTGATAGAAAACTCTCTATATAAACACTCTATGTAACCTAATTTATTTGTCAAAATTTTTGAGAGCATGGAGATAGAGAGAGTTGTTGTGAAAACACAGAGAAGCTGCTAGGGTTTGTGTACACCTTAGGAGAGTTTGTATTCATACATAAATAATACAAACAGTATTCATTTATATCTTTGTGTTTGATCTTTGTTAATCACTCGAAGTTATTATCTTTTAAGTTTAATTTTAAAACAGGCAAAAAATAGTACACAAGTATTTAACCTCCCATTCTACTTGTATAATTGGGAAAACAATTGGTATCAGAGCCTAACATTTAAAATTGATCAAAGATGTCTGGAAACAAAGATGATAATTCTAAGATTCCTATTCTTAAAAGAAATGAATACACCCACTGGAAGGTTAAGATGTTGTACCATCCGGAAGCTACAGACCCTGACTATTTTCATATGAATGGACCCTATGTGCTCTCAAGGCTTGTACCTCAAACCATTGAAGAAGAAAAAATTATTGAAGAGCACTTTGTCAACAAACCAAAGGCTGAGTGGTCAAAGGAGGACAAGGAGAATGTCCTTAAGGAGGAAAAAGTCAAAACATTCTCTTTAACAGTTTGGACTCTGTTCTTACAAACCGTGTCATATTATGCAAAAATGCTAAGGAGATGTGGACAAAACTTGAAGTGCACTGTGAAGGGACTAAATATGTCAAGAAGAATGCAAGGTCTCTGCTAATTCAGGAGTATGAGTATTTTGAGGCAAAATCTGGGAAATCTATTACTGAGATGTATGCTAGGTTCACAAAACTTCTGAATGAGATGGTTATACTTGGTAAGATTTATTATTCTGAAGATACAAACACCAAGTTTCTGAGATCCATTCCTGAAGAGTGGGACAATAAAACAATAACCATAAAAGAAGTAAGTGATTTAGATGAAATCTCTCTGGAAGAGTTGTATGGTAGACTCAAAACATATGATCTAGAAATGCAACATAGAAAGAACAAGAAGTCTGTGAAGGCAAAATATGTAGAACTCTTAATGGAGTCTGAGAAAGAACAACAGGAAGAACCTATAGAAGCAAGAATCAAGGATTCAAGGAAGAAGGGTAAAACTGTTGTTGAATTAGAGTCTATTGACACAGACTCTGATTATGATGATGAGATTGATCTGAGTCAAATGATGGATATGTTTGCTAAGAATTTCAAAAGAATGAAATTCAACAAAAGCCTTGGAAAATTTAGCAAGAGGCCGACATTCAAAATGGAGGATGAAAAAGCTGAGAAAAGTAAGAGCACCATAATCAAGCTTGACAAGGAAAAAGTCAAGTGCTTCAACTGTGGAATATTGGGGAATTTTACTAGTGAGTGTAGAAATGCTAAAAATCAAGGCAATGGTAAGGCACTCATCTCAACAGGAAAGGACTGGGCAGATTCAAGCTCAGAGCATGAAATTAATTATGAAAATCTAGCATTGATGGCTGTCTCCTCAGAAAAATCAGAATCTCCTAAAGAACCTTCATCACCTAAAACTCAGGTATCAATCTTTTCTCCTGAATCTTTACTCAATTTAGACTCTGATGGTATAAAAATTGTATAAAGTGAGATTAAAAATATAATGACAAACTATAGGTCTCTCACTAATGATAATGACATGTTAATAGAAGAAAATTTAACCTTGATAAGTAGGAATAACCATTTAGAGTCTGAGTTAGTGTTTATGGAAGAATACAAAAAAGATTTCGAGAGATGCAGGCACAACTACACTGAATTCTTAAAAACCTATGTCTTTGTTAAGAAAGAACTAAAGGAAGAAAGGCTTAAGTTCAAAGTGTGGACAGACTCTGGTAGAAAAGTTCAGGAAATTCTTAACAGTCAAAATATGTGTCAAACTACTGGTCTAGGCTATGACAAGAGTCAAGGAAAAAGACGTATTGATGAGATGGATAACAATGAAGAAGCTAGCTAAGTTAATAAGACTAAGGACAAGAGTACATTCACTCTTGTTAAGTTTGTGTCTTCTGAAGGAAAGACTATTTTACCTCAAGAAACCATAAACTGTTAGGAATTATGAGTTTTGATGATAACAAGTTACTTAGAATTACAATAGGGATTTCAAAATTCATTATAACTATTCGATGGATATGTTACTTATAAATATCCATTGACTAGGAAACCAGTTATCAATTGAAGTCTGTTTATCAACTAATAAATTGGATTGTAACATTTGATTCATGTTGTATTATCAATTGATTGTATTGGCTCGATGGATGCTGTGAAGTAGTCGATTGATGTTATTGACTTCAATTTATAGCTTCTCAATTGATGTGAAGAATGGCTAATTAATTGTAAATATTCTAAGTCAGAATTTTCACAAGTGAAGTGATCAACTGACTCGATGGATGAAGATACTACTCAATGGATAAAAGTACTCAACGGATAAAAACCATCAACTGATAAAGGCAGTCAACGGATAAAGGAGCATCAATGAATAGGGAGTCGATGGATAACTCAATTAGCCATCGATACATTAATTAATCAATGGATATCCTATCCATCGATGGATAAGCAAAGAAGAATCAACTGATAAGCTTAACAACATTTATCAGTTGATTATGGTTTCCCAATTTAGTTAAAGACAAAATGAATAGAAATTGTGCAGAAACTGAATCAATGAAAAACAGTCATGTCAGGATTGTAAAGACTTTCATGGCAACACAGTCTTCAAGGAATGCATCAAGACAAATATAGTTTAATGACTAGACATAGTCTAATGAAGACTGTGAAAGTAGCTAATTTCTATTTTAATATAAACATTGTAAAATGTATTTTATAATGTTATCTGTCAATAGGAAATAGAATGAGAAGAAAACTACTATATAGTAGTTAGTAGTCCATTGTAGCAAAGTGTGAACAAAAAAAGTGTGAGAAAAATTATAAGCATAGTTGTGCAGAAAAACACTTTGTAAGCAACTTGGTATTTCTACCAAGATTATTTGAAAGAAAAAACTTACTAGTGAAAAAACCAATCCACTAGTAATTTTTAATATTGTTTGTCTTGTTTTCAATATTTTTATTATCTACATTCTTAGTTCAATCAGCACTTTTTAATATTCACTCGAACACTTTTATTGAACAAACTTAAATCCACAAGAATTGAAGATAGTTCTTAAGTATTTATTCAACCCCCCTTCTCCAAACTTATTGTACTTAAGGGCAAATAACACAAACTCATTTGTCAATGATCCCCTAGTTGTTGACAAAAAAGACAGATGAATCAAGAGTAAATAAACCTAAGAAAACCATTAACATTGGGTATTCGTCTAAGTCTAAGTTAAAGGAAAAGCTAGAGAACTTATCAGAGTCTACAAAGACTAGGAGAAATAGGAATGGTAAGGAATGCATTAATAAGGCCAATAGTTACCAAAAGGATCCTAATGCTCCTAGAAAGAAGTGTTATAGATGTGGAAACCACAACCATTTAGCTATAGACTATAAAACAAAGATTGAAAAGAAATCATAGTCTATTCCTTCTCAGACTCTGAAAAGTCACTACATTCCACAAAAGCCTTGTTATCACTATAGTAGCATATTTCATTCAATTTATATGTGTAGGGACTATCATGATTTGTATTACAATTTTTATGAGCTAAAATCTTCAATTGATAAAAGTTGGTATGACACTGTCAAGACTCCATCAGAGTCTAAGGCAACAAATGAAATAGTAAAACAAAAGTGAAGAATATTAAGCTTGTTTCACCTAAAGTGAGTAAGAAAGGATCCAAAATTGTTTAAGTCCTCAAAACATCTAACTAGTTGCTTTATGTATACAGGGAACCAGGGTAAAGAAAGTAATCCTAATCCTGGACAGTGGATGTTCAGGACATATGACTGGAAAGAAATCCCTATTACAGACCTTGTAGAGATGGCTGGCCCAGAAGTATCCTTTGGAGATGGTAACAAAGGACAAATACTAGGATATGGCAAGATTGTACTTGGAAATGTCATCATTGATGAAGTAGCTCTAGTTGATGGCTTGAAACACAACTTGATCAATATAAGTCAACTTGAGGATAAAGGTTATCATACTAGCTTTGACAACAAAGACTGTGTTGTGACTCATAGAAAAATAGGCATTTTGATTTTTAAAGGGCACATATATGGTAACATATATAAAGCTAGCTTGGAGGATTGCAATCACAAGGAAGTCACATGTTAATATAGCAAGGCCTCAACTGAAGAACGCTGGAAATGACATAAGAAACTGTCACACATCAACTTCAAAACACTTCACAAGTTGGTGAAACAGAGTCTTGTAAAAGGATTAGCACAAGTTGACTTTGTGCAGGATGGACTTTGTGACGCATGTCAACTTGGAAAGTAAAGGAAAACATCATTCAAGAGCAAGACAATAAACACCATTTCTAAACCATTTTATCTATTACATTTTGATTTATTTGGTCTAGCAAATGTGATGTCAATTAATAAAAAGAAATATGTGCTAGTCATTATAGATGATTTTATAAGATACATATGGGTTTTCTTTTTGCACTCAAAAGATGAAGCTCCACAACACATAATAGACCATATCACTTTTATGGAAACAAAATCAAAGAAGACAATTAGAGTTCTAAGGAGTGACAATGGTACTGAATTCAATCATGGAGGAATACTGTGCATCAAAGGGAATTACTCAATAATTTTTTGCATGAGGAACATCTCAACAAAATGGAGTTGTGTAGATAAAGAATAGAACACTCATAGAAACTGCCAGGACAATGTTGGCAGAGTCTAAATTGCTAGTATATTTTTGGGCTGAGGCAGCCAGTACATCATGTTTCACTCAAAAATGTACATTAATTAATATACATGGAAAGACTCCCTATGAAATGGTGAAGAATAAGAAGCCAAGTGTGAAACACTTTCACATATTTGGATGCAAATACTTTGTACTGAAAGTACACCACGAAAATCTAAGCAAATTTGAAGCCAAGGCTGATGAAGCTATCTTCCTTGGATATGCACCAAATACAAAGGCATTCAGAGTCTTTAATCTCAGAACTAGAATTGTTATGGAATCTATTCATGTTGCATTTGATGACAAAAAGATTACAGGATTACAGAATGAGTCAGAGTCTATAATATTGGAATTTAAAAATCTTAAAAGTTCTGAGATAGAAGAAGATGATGAGAATGAAGAGTCTCAAACTACTCCTGAAACAACACAGGAACCTGCACACTCTTAGAGGGAGCCATGAAATTCAACTCCAATCAACTGAGAGTCTAACAGTTCAGGGTCTACCTAGATAGAGTCTAGACAGACACAATCAAGTTCTTCAAAGTCTAACTTATCAGGGTCTGGATCAGGCAACTCTGAATCCTTTTTAGAGTCAAGAAATTAAGGGGCAACCTCTTCATTTGAATTTCACTCACATACAGGAAATGCCAATATTTTAGGGGGAGCTTCAAGTTCAAGAACCAATCTTTCACTAGCTAGAAAATGGCCAAGGGATTATACTCTTAATTTGATAATTGGTGATCCTGAGAGTGGTGTACAAACCAGGATAGCTACTCAAAATGAATGTCTTTATAGCTATTTTCTCTCAAAGAATGAACCCAAGAAAATTGAGGAAGCTTTGCAAGATCTTGATTGGGTTATTAGAATGCAAGAAGAATTGAATGAATTTGAGAGAAACAAAGTGCGGAAACTTGTACCAAGATCTAGAGATAGATCAATTGTTGGTACAAAATGGATGTTTAGAAACAAACTTGATGAGAATGGAACTGTGATTAGAAATAAAGCAATTCTAGTTGCAAAAGGATACTCTCAGGAGGAAGGAATTGACTATGATGAAGCTTTTGCACCAGTAGCAAAATTGGAAGCTATCAGAATGTTTCTTGCATTTGCAGCTTATTTAAAATTCAAGGTGTATCAGATTGATGTGCTTGAATGAAAAATTGGAAGAAGTCTATGTGGAGCAACCACCAGGATTTGTTGATCCAAAATTTCCTGATCATGTTTACAGGTTAGACAAGGCACTATATGGATTGAAGCAAGCACCTGGTGCATGTTATGAAACTTTATCAAAATTTCTTCTTGAAAATGGATTCATTAGAGGTACCATTGATAAAACTCAATTTATAAGAAAACATAAAGGTGATATTTTGCTTGTCCAAATTTATGTTGATGATATTATATTTGGTTCTACTAATGAAAAACTTTGTGAAAAGTTTATTAAATTAATGCAGTCAAATTACGAAATGAGTATATGGGAGAGTTAAACTTCTTTTTGGAACTTCATATCAAACAGACTGATGATAAAATTTTCATCAATCAATCAAAGTATGTGAAAGAACTATTAAAGAAGTTTGATATGAAAGATTATGCAACTGTCAAAACTCACATGTCAACAATCACTAAGCTAGGCTCTGACCCAAAGGGTAAGAAAGTTGACAATACTAGCTATAGAGGTATGATTGACTTATTATTATATTTAACTGCTAGTAGACCAGATATGATGTTTACAACATGCCTGTATTCTAGATTTCAGGATGACCCTAGAGAATCACATTTGATAGGTGTGAAAAAAAATTCAGATATCTCAAGGGTGAATAAACGCTTGGACTTTGGTGTCCTAGAGAGTCTGATTTTTCACTAATTAGTTATTCAGACTCTGACTATGCAGGATGCAAAGTGGACAGGAAAAACACAGCAGGACAATGCCAATTTCTTGGTTTAGCAAGAAACAACAGACTGTATCAACCTCAACAACTGAGGTTGAATATATAGCAGCTGGAAGTTGTTGTGCTCAAATTATGTGGATGAGAAATTAGTTACTTGATTATAGACTAATATTCTCAAATATTCCTATGTATTGTGATAATACTAGTGCTATCAAAATTGCAGAGAATTCTGTTCAACATTCTAGTTGATGTTAGGTATTATTTTATTAGAGAACATGTTGAAAATGGTACTGTTGAATTTCATTATGTTCTAACTGACAGACAGATTGCAGACATTTTAAAAAAATCACTTGATGAGTCTACCTTTCTCAAACTGGTAGGTCAGTTAGGTATGTTAAATATATAAGTGATCAATCATAACCAGGAAGCAATGTATGTACTTTAATTATAGTCCCAGATTTAACAAACTATAATTTGTTATTGCAAAATTTTAGAGGTACTCTCTCTTGACAAAGTCTAACTTCTAGACTCTGAAGGGTCTATAGACTCTGAAACACTATAGACTCTGATGGTTTAGACACCTAGAATCTGAAACGGTTAGAATTCGCGCCGACGGACTTTGATTATTTTTGAACCATTCAAATGACTGGAAATAGGGGGTAACAGTTACTTTTTACTGGATACGGGCTGTAGACTCGTGTGTATTGTATGCCAGTTTTACAAAATAGAAAATTTACATACATTTTACTCGCTTATTGCAATTTATTTTCTAAGGAAAAAATATTCTCAGAGCTTTTTCAAGAACCATAATATTTTTCTTCAAGAATTTTCATCTTCTTCACTTAAACAACTTCAATGGCTGCTCAATCAACTATCATGAGAGGACCCAAGACAATTGCATTCACTTTTGGGGATTTTGAATTCATGACCATGAATCATGTTGCAGCACTTGAAGATAAGAAAGGGGTAGACGTTGATTACTACCTAGTGATGAATTTCTTAGAGCAAAGTGAGCTCAACTATATCCTCAAAACATCTCATGTCATTCACATGGATGCTATTTCACAAGCATGGAACTCTGCAAAGGTAGTTGATCATTCTCATGATCAATCAGTAAAATTATGTTCACCTTTGGCTCCACTACTTTTGATGTAACTACTGATGTGATTAACTCTGTGTTTAAGCTGTCTGTTAAACAACCTTTTGATGAAACTGTTGATGATTCTGAAATCAAAATCATGCTTAAGTCATTAGGTTATACTGCTAGTTTAGATAACATGAGTAAGTTAATAAGGCCCTATTTGAACTTTTGAAATATTAATGAATTGGTGAAAAAAGATCTAGTAAGAGGTCTTTCAAAAGTTCAATTTCATCCTGATGGACTCTATGATTCATGTCAAAAGACCAAACAAAAGAAGACATCATTCAAGAGAAAAACTAAAAATTCTATTGATCAATATTTTCATATATTGCATCTTGATTTATTTGGTCTCGTAAACATTATGTCCATTGGAAAGAAGAAATATACTTTGGTGATACTGGATGATTATACAAGATTTACATGGGTGTACTTTTTGCATAAAAAGGATGAAACAACTGAGATTATTTTTTATCATATCACAATGATTGAGAATGGATCACCACACAAGGTAAAAAATTTAAAGACTGATAATGGAACAGAGTTTAAGAATTCTGAAATGGAAGAATTCTGTTTAACAAAAGGAATCATTCAACAATTTTCAGCACCTGGAACACCTCAACAAAATGGTGTAGTTGAAAGAAAGAACAGGACTCTCATTGAAGCTGTCAGAACAATGCTAGAAGGAGCAAAGTTACCAACTTATTTTTGGACAAAAGCTGTGAATACTGCATTACTTAGAATTGCACTTTGAAAAATAAACATGGAATGACTCCATATGAAGCAATTGTTAGTATTGGTTTCCTAGAGACAATACTTTTAATGTTTTATTGAAAACAATTAAGAATTATGTTATGTAATTATTTAATTAACATTTATTATGTCTTTATTTACTGCATCATAAATTGAAAGAATAATAAATGTCGTTGGAATATTAATATGTAATATATATCTTTAAGTATGTGACTTAAAAATGAGATTATATGAATAATATTTTATTCCTAAAATTTCCTAGTCAAGTATTATTATTTAAAGACAATAATAATGCAATAAGACTAGTACGTTTGTTGACAGATGACCACATCTCATTTATCATAGATATGGTGATACTAAAGTCAAGAACATAAGTGTATGTATCAATACATGACACTGTAAAGACCCGCCGTGAGATTTTACATGTTAATAAGTGTCATAAGAAATCTCACAGTGATAATGATGTAATGATCCTCTGACTTGAAATCATTATATTTCTATACGAGAATTAATATACTTTGATTATACTCAAAGTTACCTTTAACCGGGTAATGATAAAGGTGGACATTGGGTATGCTATGAATCGTATGAGGAATATGAATGATAGATATATGATTTAACCCTCCAATTCTAGGAGTGATATTATTGGA
The DNA here is from genome assembly GCA_028671895.1 of Oenanthe sinensis. Classification (NCBI taxonomy): domain Eukaryota; kingdom Viridiplantae; phylum Streptophyta; class Magnoliopsida; order Apiales; family Apiaceae; genus Oenanthe; species Oenanthe sinensis. Next base: position 27,347,161 of record CM053814.1, read on the forward strand.
CTTTTGATTGAGTGAGACTATGAAATACATGACCATGCTCAAATATTGATTTGTTTAAATAGTTTACTTATTGATCATAGAAACCAAGATTAAACGTTGAAGAGGATGACACTATACATGCCTCCAGTTTGATCTATAATATAAGGTTAAATGGATTATATTACATGCACATTATTCACGAAAAGTATAATTGAATCATCAATTATTGTTATTACTTGGGTAGCAATGATGTATTACTAGATGCTGTTCATTGTTTATAATTTTATTATTGGATATTATGAGGGTTTAATCATCAAATTTTGTTTTTAGAGAAAAACCCTAGCTGCCCAACATCAAGGGAGGCTAGAGAGAGAGACAGAGAGAGAGAGGTGAGCAATTCGGCTAGTACCGACTCTTGTGATCATAGGACGATCGGGCGTTCGTGTGGACTTCTTTGGAGAGTAGATCTTTGCAACAAAGGGCTGTTGTGATTCATCCTTTCTGGACCTTCATTAAACAGTGTTAGTCCCAAATATCGTAGAAGGGGGGTTGAATACGATATTGTCCAATTTTAATTTAATTCGCGGAATGGTTCTTTATGGACTTTATACAGTTCAAACAGTTATATAATCAAACAGGTGATAAGCAATAACACAACAGTTTGGGGAATATATCTTTTGATTTATATAAACCCTGAGGTGCTCCACAAATCTAATCCTTAGATTAGTTACAGTGATCCACTAGTACAGTTACAGTTACAGTTACAAGCTTTAATAAGAACAATCAAAGTAACAACAGCTGGGTACAAACTTAATGGCTTCTGTGTTTACTTCTCTTGAATGCTCTATGTGTTTCTCTCTTCAATGCTCTCTGTATTTCTCTATCTGTAAACTGAATGAATGAATACCAAAGACGATGCTTTGTTTCCTTTTTGTGTAGACTTTATCAACTAAGGATACGTGGCTCATTTAGGACCAAGTAAACTCGTTGCTTCTTCACTTCTTTTTATCCTTAAGTATCGTGAACAATTTACTGAGTAATTGTTTAACCCTCGATGAGTCTGTAGAATAAGTATCGGAGGATTAAAACAATTCCTGAAATAAACTCAATTATACCAAGCTTTAGTAACCATCGGGAAGTGGGGTCCTTTGCTTTTGCATGACCCGATAATTAACATGTATCGGTGAATAAAACTCTCCACCATGCTTGCTAACTATCGATGATGTGGCACTTATTTTTTCCTTTTCCGATAGTTAATAACTATCGGCTAATAGGACAAAATAGGTCCTTGAATATTCACCATTTCTTTTATTTCACCCGATGGTTGTTAACCATCTGTGAATAAGACAAAATTGCTTGATTAACCATTGGTGAAAAGACGAAACAACTTGACTAGGTTGACTTCTGGATACAGTTTCTGTAGTCTTCTTTCCTTAGCCAATTTCGAATCTTTTAAGCCTTTAATATATTTTCTTCCACTGCAACCAAGTCTAATAAATATTTCCTTGATTATTCGAACATGATTTATTCTGAGCTTCATCATATACCACTTCACTTGTTACCCATTTCTGTAAATAGTCAATTCTTTTCATCCATAGATGCAATTTTCAATCTCTTTTGTGCTGACGTTTGGTGCAACTGGTCTGGTTCACAAATGACTAACACGATCTTGATCTTCACATCTTCTTTATAATACAATTGACTTTGTTCCTTGTTGATTAGAAGTTCTTATAAACTTCACTGGAATCTTATATTTTCTCTGTAGTAAAACCTTCTTCATCTTCAGAACCTTTGAACCACTTCAACTTTATTCTTCACTGAGGCTTGAACATGTTAATGAACTTCTTTCAGTGATCTTCAATGTCTTCAAAGCTTTCTCTAATAATTTGGTCTTTTGTAATCAACTAATAAATGATTCGCAGTCGATTCCATGCTTCATTTTAATATAAGTTACCGACTTGTTGTGTTGAGTTAGTTACCTCGATTACATGTTACTTTAACGTTACATTTTGCTTTACAATCTCCCCCTATTTGATTGTTAGAGTTCGACAAGCAAATCCCTTAAGAGGATAACTCAACTAACTTACAAGAAAAAGTAAATAGAAGACGGTAATCTAATATTAAATACATTTTGGATCACATAATACATTTCCAGATTTCAAAAACAATTACAATGTAGAATGAATGTTCCTCTAGCCTGAACTGATATACATTAAGTCATTCTCATTCTCACTGTACAAGACTTGCAAGCTGGTCATTCACTAGATCCAGCGCTTCTTCTTCTAGCATATTTCTTGGCTTGGGATCTGACAAAGCTTCCTGAAGTGTTTGCAAGACAGCTACTTTCCTGATCTGCTTAACCTGTTCGAATGTAAATTCAAGAATTTTCGTCTTTCCTTTAACACTCAACCTTTTTGGAACTGCTTTAACCCGATCAGTGTTGTAACATGATTCTGCTCCCAACTTCTCCATGTAAAGCTTAGAGATTTCTGCCAATGCTGATTTGTCTTTATGGTTCGTCGAAGTCTTGATTTGATCAAGTATAAAACCCAGTTCCTTAGAAGTCATGTAAGACATCGTGTGGATATCAACTATTTCAATTTTTCCTTTGGGGTTCTTGTACCTGATTGCTGGAGGATCCTTTAACACCATTGTCTCTATCTCCCTGATTACATCAAAATCTGGAAAGATAATTGGAAAATCTGGCTTCTTTGTATACTCGAACACTTTCCCTGGATGGTTAAATCTGAATTCACTCATTGCCTTGACTTTTTCAAAGTCCCAATCTCCTTCTTCTTTTGTATACATTGGCAATTTTGGTTGAGATCCATTTGAAGGATCTATTCTTTTGACCTTGGAAATATCTACAGATTGATTTGATAAGACATTAAGTCTATAAGCATAGATGCGCTCTGCAGCTTTCCACTTTTCTTCTGTTCTAAGTCCTTCACTCCTAAGAAGCCCTTCAACATATTTCAGACGCTTCAGAAGATATAGACTCAGTCTTTCATCACTCAAACACAGTGTCTGAACTAACTTGTCTTTGTAGAATATCACTGTATAAGGAGTTGTGTGAACTTCAACTTCTGCTTTGCTCATTTGATCTTCAATCATATCAGTAAGAAGTTCATTCACATGAGATCTCTTATCCACCCTAATCTTTATGACATATAATTCCGTGAGAGACCTCAACTTGATAAAATTAGAAGAAATGGTCTTAGTAGTCGAATTATTGAATTGAATCTGAATCCGCCATCCATTTATGTTAGAGGTGATGAATATCAATTTAATTGTTTGTCTCAATGCATGAAAGAACTGGTTTATTGATGGATGACTCTTGTGAGCTTCTTGCAATGCTTCCAGAACTTTTTGATCTTCATTTTGAATTATTCCAAACTCTAGTTTCTGTAAAAGACTCCTAGCCTTATCCCATGCACTTCCTTCTCTTGATAACACCCACGGTCTTTGTCTCCTTACAATATAGTGGTTGTAGTGTTCTTTTCTGACTTTCTCTTGAGACATTCGTGCAATTTCACATGCCCTTATCCTGGATTGATTTGCATCTAGCAAACCAAACGTTTCCACAAGGTTAGTTTTAGTGAACTGATAAGCGGCACCATTTACAAATTCATCAAACAAATCATCTTCATGAGCTATAGGAGCTGTATGAGAAGGTTCCCATATTTCTCCTTCTTCAAGTGTGAGCCTTACCTCCAGTGGTATATCTTGCTCCCCCTGAGATGTATAAATGTTTGCTTCTTTTTCTTCCTCTACCAACTTGCCTTTCCCTTTGTCTTTACTCCCCATGACAGCACCAGATTCTTTTTTTTGCTCTCGTACTATCTTCTCCCCCTTAGTTGTGTTATCCTCCGAAGCAGGGATTTGAGTATTTTGAGATTGATGCTTTTCAAACAAATCTGTAACAAACTTCTTCATTTCAGTCTTGAAAATACGGAAATCCTGCAACATGTTGTATTGAACAGATTTTATTTCCATAACGTTGCTGTGAAATTCAGACTTCATTTCGGTGACAGTAGTCTCCAGGTTATAAACCCTTTGACTTAGAGATTGTGTATGCAGTGTGAGGGTATCTATTTGGTTGGTAGGTGTCTCACTAACAGGTTCTGTAGGTGTTTGTCTCTCAATTCTCTCGCTCGGTCTTAGGGGTGTGGGTGAATTATGATCGCTCAAGCGCTGTGTTGGTGATTCACTCACTCTCCTTGACTCCAGCAAGTCTTCTGTACCTGCAGTTAAAATCTTAAATGGCTCATCCGAAGAACTATTGCCAAGTAGTTGCTTCTCCTTTCCACTTATAGTGGTGGAGACCTCCTTATTAGGAGCTAGGAATGTTCCTCCTGGGGGGCTTATCACATTGGATCCTGTAACGTTTAGCAATGTAGGACCCGTGACTCCCGCAATAGCCTGTGAAGGCATGACCTGTACATGATCTACCTGCATAGGTTCTGCTACAGTAGTAGCAACATCCGTCAATTCCTCCTGTGTGTGTGCTCCTTTCAGTGCAACATTTAACTTAGTTGGAGGCTCAATTATTCACACTCTTTCAGATGCCCCGGCTGACGGGCGAATTTCAATAGGTTCACCATGTTGATAGAATATCCCCAGAGACTGTGTATTTGCCTTTTTCAGCTCTATGTCCTTTTGAGAGGGCATAGATGGGCTAACAGATACCTCAGGTTCTTCTAATCTCCTTCTAGTCAGAGGTAGAGCTGTTGGGGTTCCCTCACCTGCCTTATATAGTGCTTCTAAGGCACTATCTCCCTCACTCACGATTTTGCGTTTCAAGGGTAGAAGGGAAGATAACGGTAAGGATTGAGTAGTGTTTGGTTCTGAGGCAGGGGTTAGAATCTGTTGGGTTGCAGATTCATTGCCTTTTCCTAATGCCACAGAGGGCTCAACAGTAAGTTCCATTTCACTATCTTCATACAAATTGTGCAGATTAGTAAACAGTGAAGATATAGATTCAGTAGGACTACCTGACTTACTACCTGTTAGAGAGATGAGATGATATGAATCTTGAGTATTAGCATTCCCAAGTGAATCTCCTCCAGATGTAAGTTGTACCTCTTCGGTCACCTGAACATTTTCTTCTTGTGATAACTCCATTTCAGGGGTAGGCACTTGATCATCTTCTTGATCTTGTTCAGGGATATGTATATCTTCTTGTGGTCCAAGTGGGACTTCTCTGTCCATATCAATAACACACCTCCTCATAAATTCTGTCATTAGTGCTGTTGAGTTGTTGTGATAGTCATTGTTGTTCTGCAAAGTTGTGGCAATCTTGTTCTTTTACTTCACAGGAAAAGAAGTAAGACTACTATAATAGCGTAGCTTTTCCTCATTAGTAGATACATCATTAATAACAAGTTGTAAGAACCTTGGAAAGAAACACTCCACATTGCGAAGTTGGAGGTTTCTGTTATCCGGAAGTCCCATTACGCTTAAAATTTTATGCATTAACAAATGACCATAGTTTAACCTAAGATTATTAGCAACACCATATCCGATAGCTTGATAAAAATAAGGAATACCATGGGTGCTCGTCTTCTTAAAGTAAAAACACTGAATAATGGTATGGAAAAAGAAATTCCATGCTTTAGGAAAATGTTGTGTATACATTTCACCCAAATCACGAACTTCAAAATTGAAGTAGTTGGCAAAAGTACAGAAATCAGCTAATTGTTCGGGTGTAGGATCTTGAACAAAATTATCTTGTGGGAATCGAAGAATACGATTCAAATCATGTTCAGTAACCCTAATTTCCCGATTGCCTAAGTGAAAAGTAAAAGCCAACACTTCACCAACAGAGGAGTCAGTAGCAGAGCAGTAACAGTCTCGCAACATATTATGATTTAATAGAACGTCTGTCACTAAAGAATATCTGATCCTGGAATATTCGAGTAATATTCGTGCCCAAGCCCGATAATCAGTAGGTAGGGTCTGAATATTATATTCGGCAACTAAATTCATACGAGTGATACTAAAAATTCCAGCCATTTTTAACAAGTAAAAATTACCAAAATTTTTAAACTTTTCCAAAACAAAAACGAACTTAGTTTATTCGATTACGAACCAAAAACACCCAATAATTCAAACTTTTCCAAAAATTCTAAAAATAATATATGATAAACTAGGAAAGATTTGAAATAGACCAGTAATTTTATTATGATTTTTAGACTTCTAGTTAACCCAAGAAAAATTCCCAAAGTTCGAAAGACTCGAAAATTTTCCGAAACAAAACTAAGCAATATTAGTATGAAAATTAAGCTGATTAACAGATCTACACATTCACGGTTTCAGAATTGCAAGATATGGCCTAGAACAGTAGATAATGGAAGAAAAAAAACGATTTTACTCCGATGTATGTTAACAGTCGATGTGTATATATGTGTGTGTGATGGCTGCTAAGTATCGGAAAAGGAAAAGAAAAAAAATTATATATATAGATAGTATATAGTGGATAGAGAGAGAAACTATTAAATAATGAAGACATCCACAACCCGATGGTTAGCAACTATCGGGACATGCAAAACAAAAAAAAACAGTTAAATAGATATATTAGCAACTATCGGGACATGCAAAGAAAATTGAAATCCGATAGTTAATAAGTATCGATGCATGCAAAGAGATTTATATATATAAATAATTAAAGTTAACCATCGGGACATGCATTTAATTAGAATAAAATACACTTCCGATAGTTAACAACTATCGATACATGTAAGTTAAATTTAATTAGAAAATCATTAATAATTGAGATACTGATGATTTAAAAATTACAATAAAACTTGCATTAACAAATAATTTAATACATATAAAAATATAAATTTGAATTGTCATAAACTTAATTAAATAGAGATTTCTTGAATTAAAAAGTTAATATTCCTAAAATAGAATTATTAAAATTTTAATTTAGAAATAACTAAAAATTAAAGATAATTCAATTTGAATTACACAAGCATACAATAATAACATACATATTAATATATAATACACAGGTGGTTGATTGGAGATTTTGAAAACAAAAAAAATTGTTCCATACTCTGTTGAAGTTGTAATTTCTAAAATTTTAAAACCAACCCAATCACAATTCAAATAATAATAACATACATATTAAGTATCATTTAATCAGATATGCATATTAATACTGAGAATTGTAATTGATACACATGTTTTGTGAGAATGAATACAACAGATAATCAAGTCAGTACCATCAGATTCTCACAAAAAGTTCACAACTTGTCTGATATAGAATCTTTCAATCTGATTTCATGAATTGAAATCCACCAATTAATTCTAAACCACAGACTGTTATGCTTCTTGTTAACTACAGTCAATGATGTAGCAGTTAACTACTTATGCTATATTGATTAATTACCACTAAGCATAACTGGTATACTTATGATAATTAATATTGATATTCATAAGCCCGAGATCAATAGTTGGACTGGAGATCACAAGTCCTTTGTATACAAATTCAATAACTTGTGAATCCATACAACTCCTCGCAAATAAAAATTAATTTAAATTTAACATCCTTAATTCACTAACCAACCTAGAAAAAGTAGATTCGTCTAGTGGTTTGGTGAAGATGTCTGTAAGTTGTTGTTCTGTGGGTACAAAATGCAACTCCACAATTCCATTCATGACATGCTCTCGTATAAAGTGATACCTGATATCAATATGCTTTGTCCGTGTATGCTGAACCGGATTGTTGGTTATAGCTATGGCACTTGTGTTGTTGCAAAATATCAGAATCTTGTTCAACATAAAGCCATAGTCCTGAAGTTGGTTTCTCATCCATAGGATCTGAGCACAACAGCTACCAGCTGCGATATATTCTGCCTCTGCTGTTGAGGTAGACACTGAGTGCTGCTTCTTGCTATACCATGATACCAATCTTCTTCCCAAGAATTGACAGCTTCCAGAAGTACTCTTCCTGTCAATCTTACAACCTACAAAATCCGAGTCTGTATAGCCGATTAGGTCAAAACCGGTACCTTTAGGATACCAAATTCCCAAATTTGGAGTACCCTTCAAGTATCTAAAAATTCTTTTGACAGCTATAAAGTTAGACTCTTTTGGGTTAGCTTGGAACCGTGCACATAAGCAAGTTGAAAACATAATATCTGGCCTTCTTGCAGTTAAGTAGAGTAGAGTGTTGGGTTCCGAGGCATAAAACGCAGCGGATAAACGTAAATATAACGAAAATTTTTGGAACCCAAACGCAGGATCATGTATAAGAATTGTCGGATTATGGTGATAATCGAATCATACCTATTAAGATTTTGAATGCCACGAACTCAACGGAGATCCTTGCTATCACGATTTGTGTCTTGCTCTCGAAAGCACCTCTATGGTATCCACACGAGCACCTTCAAGAACGTCTCACGATCTTGAACACGGAACGGAAGTACTAGCCTCCTTTGATAGGTTTCGAATTCTCTCTGCCTCTTCCTATGCTGCCTCTTCTGCTAGGGTTTTTACAAAACGTGCAAGCCATTTAACCTATCATTATCTATTTATAATGATTGGTTAATGGGCCTTTTTTAGCAAAAACCTAACCCATGTAGGCATAGGATTAAATAATAAAACATGCTTCTATTATTTAATTAATAATTAAGTCACACTTAATTATTATTGGCAGAAATATAATTCTTCAAATTCGAATTTATTTCAATTAATTAAGTCTCACTTAATTAATATAATAAATTCGAATTAATCATCAATTAATTTAAATCTATAATTTAAATTAACTATTCCTCTAGGTGCTCTATGTGTGTGACCATATAGGCTATTATTTAATTAGCAATAATTTTATTCTCCAATAAAATTATAAACAATGAGCGGTATCTAGTAATACATCATTGCTACCTAATTAAACAATAATTAAATCGTGATTCGATAAAACCTTTCGTGATTAATGTTTCCGTGTAATATAATCCCTTTAACCATATATATTATAGATTAAACTCGAGGCATGTATTTAGTCATCCTCTTCAACATTTAATCCGGGTTTACTTGATCCATGAGTAGACTATGAAAAACAAATCATTATTTGAGCACGGCCATGCATTTTATAGTCTCACTCAATCAAGAGGCCAATAATATCTCTCCTAATTATAGGAGGGTTAAATCCTTTATCTATCATTCATATTTCTCATACGACTCATGATATACCCGATGTCCACTTTTATCATCACCCGGTCAAAGGTAACTTTTAATGTAGTCAAAGTATATCAATCCTCGTATAGAAATATAATGATCTCAAGTCAGAGGATCATTACACCATTATCACTGTGAGTCTTTCTTATGACTTAATTAAACATGAAGAATCTCACTGTGGGTCTGTCCAGTACCCTGTACCCCTACATGTACCTATGTATTGACTTTAGTATCCCCATACTTATAACCAATGAGATGTGGTTATCTGTCAAACAACATACTAGTCTATTTATGTATTATTATTGTCCTATCATAATAATACTCGACTAGGGAACCTTTAAGAATATGATATATTATATAATCTCAAGTTCAAGTCATGTACTTAAACTATATAACGAGTATCATGATTCTAAGGACATTTATTATGCTAACAAATATATCGCAGTAATTAAAGTCATAAAAAATACGTTTATTGAATAATCAAATGACATAAATGTTTATTAAAAGGAAAAATTGTATTGCCTCTAGGGCACCTACACTAACAATCTCCCACTTGCACTAGAGCCAATCACCCATGTATCTAATACCCATGGAACTAGTGTGACCGTCGTGCTTCTGCTGCGACAAGCCTTTGGTCAGTGGGTCTGCAATGTTATCATTTGTGTGCACTTTACATATGTGTATGTCACCCCTCTCATTAATCTCTCGAATGAGGTGATATCTCCTGAGTATATGTTTGGTTCGGGAGTGAGCTCTAGGTTCTTTAGCTTGTGCAATGGCTCCATTATTATCGCAGTATAGATCAATGGGATCTGCGATTGATGGAACCACTCCCAATTCAGTAATGAATTTTCGAATCCAAACTGCTTCCTTAGCCGCTTCACAAGCTGCAATGTACTCAGCCTCCATTGTAGAATCAGCTACTGTTTCTTGTTTTGAACACTTCTAACTTACAGCACCTCCGTTTAGACAAAACACAAAACCAGACTGTGATACAGTATCATCCCTGTCTGTTTGGAAACTTGCATCGGTGTAACCTTTTACTACTAGTTTCTCCTCTCCTCCATACACCAAGAATGAATCTTTAGTCCTTTTCAAGTACTTTAGAATATTCTTGACAGCCGTCCAGTGACCTTCACCTGGATTAGATTGGTATCTGCTCGTCATGCTTAAAGCATACGAAACATCTGGGCGAGTACATACCATCGCATACATGATGGATCCAATTGCTGAGGCATATGGAACCTTACTCATGCGGTCCTTGTCATCCAATGATTTCGGACACTGATCTTTAGAGATCGTTATCCCTTGAGATACGGGGACATATCCCCTTTTTGCATTTTGCATACCAAAACGGTGCAAAACCTTATCGATGTATGTACTCTGACTTAGACCGATCATCCTTCTAGATCTATCCCTATAGATCCTCATTCCTAGAATGTAGGATGCATCTCCTAAGTCTTTCATAGAGAAATTACTCCCTAACCAAATCTTAACAGCCTTGAGAGAAGGTATGTCATTCCCCATTAGTAGTATGTCATCAACATATAGTACTATGAATGCCACATGGCTCCCACTAACCTTCTTGTAAACACAAGGTTCATCCTCATTTTGAACAAATCCATACTCTTTGATAGTTTCATCAAAACGGATGTTCCATCTCCTAGAGGCTTGCTTTAATCCATAAATGGATCGACGTAATTTACATATCTTGCTAACATTCCCTGGACTGACAAAACCTTCAGGTTGTGTCATGTACACATCCACATCTTCTTCAAGGCTTCCATTAAGGAAGGCTGTTTTGACATCCATTTACCAGATTTCATAATCATGGAATGCTGCAATAGCAAGCAAAATCCTTATGGATTTGACCATAGCCACTGGTGAGAAGGTTTCATCATAGTCAATACCATGAATTTGCTTGAAACCTTTTGCAACTAGCCTTGCTTTATAGGTCTGAACATTTCCATCCATGTCAGTTTTCTTCTTGAAAACCCATTTGCACCCTATGGGTTTTACCCCTTCAGGTGGATCAACCAAAGTCCATACTTGGTTTTCATACATGGATTCCATCTCGGATTTCATGGCTTCTAGCCATCTCTTAGATTCTGGACTGCTCATAGCATCTTGGTATGTGAGAGGCTCATCTTCATCTATGAGCATCAAATCACCACATTGAGTTAAAAGAAATCCATATCTCTCTGGCTCATGGCGAATTCTACCAGTTCTACGAACAACCTGTGTTTGTTGAGCGTTATTATTATCCTGCTCTTGTTCCACTTCAGGTTCAATGCTATTTTGTGGTTCTCGATCTTCATCGAGGTCTATAGTTCTCCCACTGTTTCTTTTGGAAACAAAATCCCTTTCCATGAAGACAGCATCTCGAGCAATAAACACTTTTTGCTCAGAAGGACTATAGAAATAATACGCCTTTGTTTCTTTAGGGTATCCCACAAAATTGCACTCTTCAGATTTAGGTCCAAGCTTGTCAGATACTTGACGTTTCACAAACGCCTTGCATCCCCAAACTTTCATAAAGCTCATGCTTGACCGTTTCTCCTCCCATATTTCATATGGAGTCTTTTGAACCTTCTTAGTAGGAACACGGTTAAGTGTGAAAGCCGCTGTTTCTAGAGCGTAACCCCAAAAACTAATTGGAAGATCTGCATGACTCATCATTGATCGCACCATGTCCAACAAGGTGCGATTTCTCCTCTCTGAAACTCCATTCCATTGAGGTGTACCTGGCGGAGTGAATTGTGATACAATACCACACTCCTTTAAATAATCTTTAAATTCAGTGCTCAAGTATTCTCCTCCACGATCAGATCGTAAGATTTTAATACTTGCACCTCCGCCAATTTGCTTCTCTACTTCAGCCTTGTATTCTTTGAACTTTTCAAAAGAATCGGATTTATTCTTCATAAGATATACATATCCATATCTACTGAAATCATCAGTAAATGTTATGAAGTAGTAGTAGCCTCCTCTAGCCATCACACGCATTGGGCCACATACATCACTATGTATTAGCTCCAGACGCTCAGTGGCCCTTTGACCCTTACCAGTGAAAGGAGCTTTAGTCATTTTACCAAGCAAACAAGATTCGCATTCTTGGTATGATTCAAAATCAAACTTATCCAAATATCCATCCCTATGTAATTTGGATATGCGTTTCTCATTTATATGGCCTAGACGACAATGCCAGAGGTATGTTTGATTTGAGTCATTAACTTTAAGTCGTTTGTTGTCTATATTACAGACAGGATTATCTAAGTCAAGAACATATAAACCATTAAACAAACGCGCAACACCATAGGTTAAATCATTCAAAGCAAAAGAGCAACTGTTGTCCTTTATTGTAAACGAAAAACCTTTCTTGTCCAAACAAGAAACAGAAATAATGTTTCTGCGAATCGCAGGCACGTAATAACAATTATCCAGTTCTAAAACTAGCCCAGAGGGCAAAGATAAATAATATGTTCCTACAGCTAAAGCAGCAACTCTTGCTCCGTTGCCAACTCGTAGGTCCATTTCTCCTTTAGCCAATGTCCTACTTCTCTGCATTTCCTGCACATTTATACAAATGTGAGAAGCACATCCGGTATCCAATACCCAAGATGTAGAAATAGACAGATTGACTTCTATAACATATATACCTGAATTAGAAGCTTGCTCAGCCCTCTTCTTCTTCAGATCCTCCAAGTAAACTGAACAGTTTCTCTTCCAGTGACAAGTTTTCTTACAGTAGTGACATTCACCCTTAGCGACCCCACCTTTAGGCTTTAAAGCCTGTTTAGGACCTGACTTTGGCTTGGGTGTAGAATCAGAACCTGTCTTCTTCTTACCCTTCCACTTGCCTTTCCCTTTGGCCTTACCTTTATTGCCTACCATCAGTATGGGAGCAGGTTCAGCCGTCTTCATGTTGGTCTCATATGTTCTCAACATAGCCAACAATTCAGTAGGTGTTTTGTCAAACTCATTCATATTGTAGTTCATAACAAACTGAGTGAATTTGTTGTTCAAAGAATTCAAGATTAGGTCAATACCAGTTTCCGGACCAATCGGGAAACCCAAAGTATCAAGATACTCAATGTAACCAATCATCTTCAGAACATGTGGGCCAACTGGTTCATTTGCCCCTTGTTTGCAGTTAAAGAGTGACTTGCTCGTGTTGAACCTTTCTTGACGAGTTTGGCTTGCAAACATGCTTTGCAAGTGCTCATTGATCGTATATGCATCCATATGCACATGCTGTCTTTGAAGCTCAGCACTCATAGTTGCTAACATAAGACACGCAACATCAGTTGCATCATTCTCATCCTTTGTGTGGGCCGCTCGTTCCTCAACAGTAGCGCCCTCAGGAAGGGGACCTGCCGGAGGAATATCAATGACATGAAGCTTGCGCTCCTGCCTGAGGACAATCCTCAAATTCCTCTGCCAGTCTAGGAAGTTGTTTCCTCCTGTCAGCTTATCCTTCTCAAGGACAGATCGTACGGATAGTGTGTTTGTGTTGTTTGTCATTACTTGGTATCTACAATGATAAAAGCACAAAATTAAACATTAGATTGTCTGAGTTATTTATTATGTTCAAATGATTATGATACATTCATAATATATCTCCCACTATTTTTATCAAATCAATAGCCCTTACTATTAATTTGGAAAGTATATCCCATAATCCTTTCTAGTGAGCCAAGTTCCATATTTCGTCATGTCTCAAGTCAACCACTGGAAGTCCTTAAGAATGATTATTTAGGTAGACAACATTTGTCAATTATATCATATATAATTCTTGGATAGTTTGGTGAGCAACGATTGATCTTATCTATCTAATAGATTTTTAACCAAACTCTATGCTTCTAAGTTCATAATGGTTGAATATAACCGTTTACTTTCACCTTATTATGACGACTCAGTTAAGTTTGACCCAATGATACAACGGCCGAATATAACCGTTTATATTCGTCGCATCTCACCACGATAGACAGGAGTCCCCTGCCACTGACAGTCTTTCCCCTAATCGATCTAGGATTCGATGAGTGTTCATTCATTGGAAAGCATCTGATTAAAACTTAATATTTTGTTAAGGGGTTTAGAAAATTTTACGACGATCATGATCACATCATGAAGAGATCCTCAATTTTTCCTTGAACCAAATATTTCAAATTGACATATTAAATTGTTCATTTCCCAGGTAGATGGAGGATACCAGTGGTCACACTTAAAACCCATCAGCCTTACGAATACGCATATCCGTTTTTGTCAGAAAATCCCAATTATAGATATCAAAATCCATATTCAATTCCGTGTTTTAAAAATCCATATTTCATAAACACAAGAATCTCATGATCGTTTGTTAATTTTAAAATCTTAAATCGTTACAGATTTTATCTTGTTTAGCATGACAATCATGGCATGGATGACGTATCTAATACATACATACATGATTAATCTAATTAAAGCATGCATCTTCTACTATACACATACATTCATACATCATTATGTAAAGTGCGGTATGTAAACGTGTTTGGTTATGGCCCCTTTCCTATGTGATCCTTTCGAGCTAATGAAAGGATCAAGGTCAGTCTATGGTGGTGGAAAAATATAAATACAGTTGCTTGTCTTGATCTTCTTGCATCCATGGCTGCCTTCTTAGCTCTTGCATCCATGGCTGCCTTCTTAGCTTCTTGCATCCAGTTGCTTGCCTTCAGTCTTCAATTACATTACAAGAAAACATTGAATTCAACCTAAGCTAATGTACTTACATAAGAAAAGCTCGAGTTACATTCGAGGTTCAACAATTACAAGAATGAAGAAAAAAACGACATGCAAGTCGTATTTATAAAACCAAAACCAAAACCATTACTCTAGGGTCTAGAAGGCCATAACCAGCACCATGCTCACATAACAGTTACTGGAATCCCAGAATGCATAATCATATCATCATGCATCAAATATATCATGATCAACAATTTTCGAAAAATCAAAACTATGATCAGAAAACAGAAAACTGCGTTTTTGAGGCCCTTAACGATGTCAAATGGCCAAAAAACACCATAGGTCACGGCAAAGCGGTGATTTTTGCTCGTGGCGATTTTCCCTTTCCAGAAAGGGTAAATTCGACCCATTCTGACTCCGTCAAAAAACACTATTCACTGCAGAATCACTATTCACAGCAAACCTACATCTTTATGCAGTTTTGTTTTAAACGCTTCAGAACGTTTCCGATGACCTTCGTATGACTGTATCTCGTATCATATACATACAGTGCATCATACACATCATGCCATAACAGATTATAACATTGCAGAGGCATGGCAGTAGCAAGGGCAGTAGCAAACAGGCATGGCATAATCATGGCAGTAGCATGGCATAATCATGGCAGTAGCAAAACAGGCACTTATGCATCATATACATAAAACACGTAACCAAATCAGTCCCTTATACACGTAGCTCTGATGCCATTGTTGGGTTCCGAGGCATAAAACGCAGCGGATAAACGTAAATATAACGAAAATTTTTGCAACCCAAACGCAGGATCATGTATAAGAATTGACGGATTATGGTGATAATCGAATCATACCTATTAAAATTTTGAATGCCACGAACTCAACGGAGATCCTTGCTATCACGATTTGTGTCTTCCTCTCGAAAGCACCTCTATGGTATCCACACGAGCACCTTCAAGAACGTCTCACGATCTTGAACACGGAACGGAAGTACTAGCCTCCTTTGATAGGTTTCGAATTCTCTCTGCCTCTTCCTATGCTGCCTCTTCTGCTAGGGTTTTTACAAAACGTGCAAGCCATTTAACCTATCATTATCTATTTATAATGATTGGTTAATGGGCCTTTTTTAGCAAAAACCTAACCCATGTAGGCATAGGATTAAATAATAAAACATGCTTCTATTATTTAATTAATAATTAAGTCACACTTAATTATTATTGGCAGAAATATAATTCTTCAAATTCGAATTTATTTCAATTAATTAAGTCTCACTTAATTAATATAATAAATTCGAATTAATCATCAATTAATTTAAATCTATAATTTAAATTAACTATTCCTCTAGGTGCTCTATGTGTGTGACCCTATAGGCTATTATTTAATTAGCAATAATTTTATTCTCCAATAAAATTATAAACAATGAGCGGTATCTAGTAATACATCATTGCTACCTAATTAAACAATAATTAAATCGTGATTCGATAAAACCTTTCGTGATTAATGTTTCCGTGTAATATAATCCCTTTAACCATATATATTATAGATTAAACTCGAGGCATGTATTTAGTCATCCTCTTCAACATTTAATCCGGGTTTACTTGATCCATGAGTAGACTATGAAAAACAAATCATTATTTGAGCATGGCCATGCATTTTATAGTCTCACTCAATCAAGAGGCCAATAATATCTCTCCTAATTATAGGAGGGTTAAATCCTTTATCTATCATTCATATTTCTCATACGACTCATGATATACCCGATGTCCACTTTTATCATCACCCGGTCAAAGGTAACTTTTAATGTAGTCAAAGTATATCAATCCTCGTATAGAAATATAATGATCTCAAGTCAGAGGATCATTACACCATTATCACTGTGAGTCTTTCTTATGACTTAATTAAACATGAAGAATCTCACTGTGGGTCTGTCCAGTACCATGTACCCCTACATGTACCTATGTATTGACTTTAGTATCCCCATACTTATAACCAATGAGATGTGGTTATCTGTCAAACAACATACTAGTCTATTTATGTATTATTATTGTCCTATCATAATAATACTCGACTAGGGAACCTTTAAGAATATGATATATTATATAATCTCAAGTTCAAGTCATGTACTTAAACTATATAACGAGTATCATGATTCTAAGGACATTTATTATGCTAACAAATATATCGCAGTAATTAAAGTCATAAAAAATACGTTTATTGAATAATCAAATGACATAAATGTTTATTAAAAGGAAAAATTGTATTGCCTCTAGGGCACCTACACTAACATAGAGATCCAATCATACCTCTATAGCTTGTGATGTCGACAGATTTACCTGATTTGTCCTCATCAAGCTTTGTGGTAGTTGGCATTAGTGTTAGGAATTATGAGTTTTGATGATAACAAATTACTTAGAATTTCAATAGGGACTTAAAATTACTTTGTAACTGGTCGATGGATATGACTTATAAATATCCATTGACTAGGAAACCAGTTATCAGTTGAAGCTTGTTGATCAACTGATAAACTAGATTGTAGCATTGATTTATGTTTCACTATCAATTGATTGTATTGCCTCGATGTATGCTATGAAGTAGTCGTCTGATGTTATTGACTTCAATTTCTAGCTTCTCAACAGATGTGAAGAATGGCTGATCAATTGTGAATATTCTAAGTTGGAATTCTCACAAGTGAAGTGATCAACTGATGTTGAAGTCGATGGATGAAGACACTACTCAACGGATGAAAGCTATCAACAGATACAAGTCATCAATGGATAAAGACAGTCAACGGATAAGGAACCATCAATGGATAGGGAGTCGATGGATAACTCAATTATCCATCGACACATCAATTGATCAACAGATATCCTATCCATCGATGGATAAGCAAAGGAGAATCAAATGATAAGCGTAACAGCATTTATCGGTTGATTAAGGTTTCCCAATTTAGTTAAAGACAAGAAGTATGGGAACTGTGCAGAAACTGAATCAATGGAAGACAGTCCTGTCAGGATTTTGAAAACTTTCAAGGCAACACAGTATTCAAGGAATGTATCAAGACAAAGATACTTCCAAGGCTAGTCAGTTCAAAAAGAAGACTGTGCAAGTAGCTAGTTTCTATTTTCATGTAAACAATATAAGTTGTAATTTTATATTGCTATATGTCGATAGAAATTAGGTGTGAAAAAAAACTTCTATATAGTTGTTAGAAGTACACAGTAGCAAAGTGTGTAGAAAACATCAAGAACTCAAAAAGCATAGTAAAAATAGGCAGTATCTTGTAGTGCTTTTCTGAGTTCAAAAACTCACTTTGTAAGCAGCTTGGTATTCGTACTAAGATCAATTGAAAGAAAAAACATACTAGTGGAAAACCAATCCACTAGTAATTTTTAACATTGTTGTGTTTTGTTTTCAATATTTTTCTTGTCAAGTTCTTAGTTACATCAGTTCTCTTTATACACAAAAACACTGTCCTTGAACAAACTTTATTCCGCAAGAATTAACCTTAATTCTTAAGTTTGTATCCAACCCCCCCTTCTCCAAACTTAGTGTACTTAATGGCAGATAACAATTAGTATCAGTGCAAGCTTTCAACATACAGAAAGTTAAGATCTAAAAGTACATCAAGTATGGGTCAAAAAGACACAGGAGTTAAGATTCCAGTTCTAGAGAAAGATTAGTATTTTCCCTGGAAAGTGAAAATGCACTTGCATCTGCTATCCATTGATCCTTCCTATGTTCACTGCATAGAGAAAGGTCCACATGTGCCTATGAAAATAGTTACAAGTGTAAATGCAGATGGTACTCAGGCACTAGACAAACTCATTCCTAAACCAGTGAGTGAATATACAGATGAAGATGAGAAGGAAGTACACAAGGATAAAAAGGCTATGAACATTTTATTTAATGGTCTTGACAAGGATATGTTTGATAATGTTATCAACTACATAACCTTCCACACACAAGTCTAAACAAACCACCTTAGTAGTTTCTCAAAAGACTACTGTTGTAAAAACTAAGAAAAGAAAAACCACTGAGGGGAGTGTGAAGGTGGATGATAAGGGTGAGGGAACTGGCCAACATCAAGAAAGCCAGAAGGATAAGGAGAGTGAGATTGAGAGGAACTAGCCAGCCACCAACCCAATCTCCCAACAGATTGAGGCTGTAGTAAAGGACTTAAACACATCCCTAGTTGCATCTTCTCAAAAAGGTGTAACTATTGAAAAGAGGTCTCAACCAGGACCATCAGATGGGGATAAGGGTCACCAAACAATACAGCCATACAAAAGGAGAAAGAAGGTTACAAATACTGCCCAGGGTACACACACACATGCAAAGCCAAATGAAAATTTGGTGGAGCCTTCACTCTCTTCTTTTTATGTGTCTCAGAATCTTCCTGAGGCACAGCCCCATTCTTTATCTGTCTCTTCTCCTCAATCTCCTTCAAAATCTATTTCTTCAAAAACAGTGTTGATTGACAACTTCATTGTTTCAAATTCACCCTCTTTACAACTCGGGGTGGAGCCAACACTCTCACCTGCATCACCAAATAAGGTTAACACCTTGGTTGATCAGGAAAATGCTGAAAATCTCAACAAGTCAATGGATGGCATTCCATCAACTGATAAATTTCAACATCCATTGACTAGTTCATTTCCATCGATGGATATCCTTACATCCATTGACGAGCTCCCATCAACGGATATTCCTTCATCGATGGATATCTCTTATCCATCGATTGAGCCTTTTATTCCAATTCATGAACCATCCACTGAAACAATTGTGGCCAACACCCTACTAGGATTGAGTGGAGTGGGTGAGGTGAGTGAGAGGCAAGGTTTGCATACCTTGGCAAAAGGAGAGTGTGTAAATGAGGGGCCTCAACTTCTTCTGAGGTGGCAAAAGGAGAGGATGTAAGAAAAGAGAGTTCCACATTAGAAGGTGATGCAAAAGGAGAGCTTAGTGGGAGAGAGTTGAGAATCTAGGATGAGATCCTGATGCAAAAACAGAGCGATGAGAGTGAGAGAGAAAAGAATAGAGAGAAATCAGTTTTTCAATCTAATGAAGCATCATCTTCTAAAACTGAGCAGGTTGCAGCAGAACTCACTCAGGAGTTGGGGCTAGAGTCAGGGGGGGTTGTAGACTATGGAGTTCCTACAGGAGTTGTAGAAGTCAACCTGGAGGTGGAGGATGAAATTGAAGTTGTTGGGTCCCGGAAGTATCGTAGAAGGGGGGTTGAATGCGATACTGACAACAATTTAAAATTCTTTTCAGAATTTGCGGAATTAAATTATTGTTTAAGCTGAGGGTTCGGGTCTTTGTAGTGTTTGGGAGGCAGACTTACTAGCTTTCTATTTTTATGATTGAACATTTAAGATATAGAAATTAGTAAGTAAGTAAACAAGATTCAAGTTAAATATGTATATTAAACTTGAAAGGGTATTACAATATTCGGTAGAATAAACATTTAATTCCTAGAACAAATTTGACATGAATTGTTCTACTTAGGAATCAAAACCAAACCAGCACAGAAAGTCTGTGAATATGACGTTGCAGACAAATTGCTGAATTTGACTATTTTTCTACTTTGAAAAATGAAGCCCCTGGCCTCATATTTATAGAGGAGGAAAGCCAGCATGACTTATCCCAATATGACCTTTTTCAATTAAAATTAACCCTTGTATGACTCATAAAAAGGCTGGGCAAGACTTGTTTCCTTCGGTATGACTCAGTCGAAATTCGGTATGACTTATTGTAAGTCATGCTAGATTTTCTTTTAAATTAAATAAATCAGAATGACTTAATTAATTAAAATTAAAATCAGCATGACTCAATAAAGAAATCCTTCTGTATGACTCATTAGATTGAAGCTCGGTATGACTTGGAATTGGGCTTCGGTATGACTTGAATTTAAACACTCGGTATGACTCTTGAATTCAACAGCTTTTTCTTTTCTTTCCACTTGAAATGGACACATGGCATGCTCTCATTGGCTGATGAATTCTCCTGGCAAATTCAAAATGAAAAGGGGCCTATTTCGTCTTATTATAGACAGGCTCCGTAGAAATGCATTTCGACCCGCACAGCTTATAATCTTTGATTAATAAATAATAAATTTAATTCAGAAATTATAAAAATAAATATCTAATATTATTTAGATATTTATAAATATAATTTACTAAATAAATAAAATATTTATTAATTAAAAAAATCCTTACGCTCTAAGCTGCGGTCTCCTGATCGTCTGGAACCGAACTCCTTTTGACTTGGAAATGATAAATCAATTCCAACCGGGGTTCCACTTTTACGAATATATGAATTTGCATTTCTTCTGTGTCATTTCTTTTTCCGTCTTTTCTTCAAGTCAGTACTGTCAGGCATGTTTGGCTGTTTCTACAGTTGCAATTAGAAGTACCTCTGTTCCTCAAATAATTTGACTCTTTAAACTAGCCAATACTTCTTTTCACCACTGCATGTAACCAGTCAAATATTCAATCTTGGATTCTGACTCTTGTACACTGCATTCCAAACAAACCTGTATCCCTTTGAGCTTCCAGCTTCTGTCTTCTGTCATTCTAAAATAATTCTAAATTAATTAATCCTTTAATTAATTTAAGAAATAAATTAATTCTGAGTGAATTAATTTACTAATTAAATTAACTAATTAATTTAATTAATTAATAGAGAATTAAATTAAAGGCTTGACTATTGTTGATGTAGATAAGACTCTTCTGTTCTTCAACAATAACCTTTTTAACCACTTGAACTTTTTGATGACGAATCTTCACTGACATTGTTGACACCCTGTGCACTGGTCTGGTTCACGGATGACTAACTACAATGTTGATTCCCATTTCTTCTGTAGTGGTCTTTGTGTCTTGTCTTGTCATGTCTTGGCTTCTTTTTGTTCTTCCTCTATATTCAATATTTATTATTTACTTCGCTTTCTTATCTGAGTTGAGTTGTCATCTACTTATTACAAATAGGACTAGTAATATGACTTTCAATCTCCCCCTATTTGTTGTTAAACATTTAACACACAAATTCGTAGAGGATAACTCAACTAACAACTAAGAAAATAATACGACATTTAAGAACTGTAAATAATAAATTGTTTTCTGGATCATATAATACATTTCCAGATTTCAATTATGAAAGATAAAAATAAGATAGATGTTCCTCTAAACTGAACATATTTAACAAAGTTCTATCTTAACTTACCTATCATTACCAGCTTCAGAAGTATCAACTTCTCCTTCTTATAGTGTTTAACTTTTGAGATCAGGTGTCATTGGTAGATCTTCAGTGGCTGGTTTCTCTGGATCAGATTCTGCATTTCCAGATTTCTTGAGTAACTGAAATGAAAGATATTTGTTCCTCTAGCACTGAACATATTTTACAAGTAGTATTATCTTCATTTCTCAGACTCATCACTACTCCCCCTTAGGATGGCAGAGATGAAGACTTGTTCTCTTCTTACCATCTATCCTCTATTTCTCCAACTTCTGTCTTCACTTCTCTCCCAAGGTGAATTCATTCTCCCCTTACTTGAATTATCCAACCAATTTAATAGAGGTAACAACAGACATGGCATACATACAGCATTAAACCATCGCAGATATAAAAAATGCAAACTATGACATGTTATGCATTTTAAAAAATCCAGTTAATCCTATATACAAGAATTTTCTAAAATCAAATGGATCCAATCCAAGCATGTTGTTATATACCCCCTTTTCAACAATGGAGTAATCATCTTCTAGTAAAAGTCTTTGTTTAAACAATTCTCCCATTTGGATCTTGTTCAACACTTTTCCCTTTTTGGATCTACTTCTCCCTTTTTGGATCTTGTTCAACAGTTCGAACTGTTCAACACTTCTCCCCCTTAGTTGAGTAATCCTCTTCAGAATCCTTATTAATAGAAGAAATTTCATCCCCCTTATTTGAGTAACATTATAAATCTGTAACAGATAATTGGGAATGGGATTTGGTAATTGTGTTAGTGTGTGATTTTACTTTGTGTTTCTCACAAGTGTTTCGCTCATATACTCTCTAAGTGTTTCACTCATAGAATATATATTTTCACTCTTTCTCACTTGTGTTTCACTCTTTCCTCACAACACTGTTTCTCTCTCTCAGTACGGATGACACAATCTTTTGTACCTGTAAGAAAGATCACCATAGCCCCTTCAAGAGAGGTCATTGGTGGTGCAATGGGGTTTCGTAAATCCCCGTCCTCAATTGAATCTATAAAAACATTTGACTTTAAAAACTGAATTGCTTCAGGAATAAATTCAGTGAGTTGCTGATCATCTAAGATGATCTATTCCGTTAGGAATCCAGATATGTTCCATCTGGGGAGGGAGACAAGGATCTATAATGTAGCAAAAGATCCAAGTTTCCTCCTGACGCCTATGAAGGCATGTTGATTCAGTCAGAATCATCAATCATCCTTCCTTCCTTGATATGGAAGTTTAGAATAATTGATTCCGTCAATTCATCCTTAGTGTGTGACAATCCTTACAGTGAATTTGAATATATACATTTATGGTTTGCAGTGTTTGAATGTGTCCAGATGAAGTTGACTCTTTACAAATGGCCTTGGCTGACAGGCCGAATTCAATAGACTCTCTCTATTGAGAGAATGAACCTAGTAACAGTTTTGCCATTTGCAAATCTATACCCTTTTGGGAGAATATAAATTAGTTAGCAGTTGCCTTGGTTTCAATTTCATATTCTAACTAGAGGCAGAGCTGCTGGAATACTCATAGATACTTCTCTTTTCTAGTGCACTAGAGGCACTTACTCTCTCACCCTCTTTAGTTGATAAAACTTTTCTTTTCAGGGGTTTAGTATATGAAGTTGTATCTGTTTGAGTGTTTGTGATTCTATGATCTGTGTTAGAGATTGTATGTTTTCAATCCCTTGATCTTGTCCTATAGCCACTGAGGGCTCAATATATCAATTGTATATATATTTATATATATATATATATATATATATATATATATATCAATTGATTAAAGAATATATCAAGATCGAGATTACCTGCTTTTACCTCGAGTCGATTGCTCTTGTTCGGCAGGACACAGATATACTTTTATTATTAGTGATTTTCAGATAAACAATATATATATATTATCACTAACAACAAAAATCATAATTAATTGCAGTGAAACAATAACAAATTATCAAAATATGATAATTAATAATAATTTCAAAAAGACAAGTAATTATGCTCCTAATATCTCATCGTATTAAAACTATAAAACTAATAAACGATGAATTGTTTTAATTCATAATTTTAATAAGATAAAATAATCTTGCTAAATACTAAATAATCATAGGAATGAAAATTAGCATTTAACTTTATACATTATATCTAAAAATTGTTACTTACGCATATTACAATTATACTCATAACAATTATCAGTGATATATGTAAGCTCGAGAAAGTAGATGTAAAGAAATTCACAAGTCCTTTAAATATTGACATTTAATACTTATGATTCTTAGAACAATTTCTCGTAGACAAAAATAAATTTTAAAAATAACATGAAATAATAAAAACTATAAAGTAAAAATATGCCAATTTTATAGGAAAAATAAATATGCCAATCGTTGATACCAATTGTTGAAAAAATATATATATAAGAACATGATACGAAATTTTCTTTAAGATACATGTCCCTTAATAAAACGCGGGAAAGTTGTATCTGAGAAGAAAGTTTCTATCACTTACGAATTTCTTATAAGGCAAATTTCCCATAATAAAATGCGGGAATTTGTACCAAAGAAGAAATTCAATTCTCTTAAGGAAAATATATATATATTTATAGTATGAATGCCAATTAAATAAAACTGTACAAAACTAAAAATGTTGCATGTACCTCTCACTGTACACGCCTTGCAATGTGTTCCTAGAATTTATCTATTTAGGCTTACCATCAGCGTGAGTGCCGGTGGTGTGCTTGACTCATTACAAGGTGCTCTGGCTGACGAGCGGATTTCAATGGACTCATCCTGTAGAGAGAATGATTCCAGAAACAGTTTTATTGCCTTTTCAGCTCTGCATCCTTTTGAGAAGATGCAGATGAGCTTACAGTTACCTCAGTTATATACTCCTTTTCTTCTCTAGAGGTAGAGCTGTGAGTGCACTTCCGACATCATCCTTATTTGCTGCATCAAGTGCAGTTTCTCCCTTATCAACCTCTAACTTACATGAGTTCCTTATATCTCCAGGGGTTAATATATGGAAGTGGATGAATTGGTGTTTGGTACTATGGCCTGGGTAAGAGATTGATGGGTTTTCAACCTCTTGGCCAGTTTCTAAAGCCACTAGGGGCTAACTGGAAAGAACCAATCGAGATAAAAAGATAATCACCTTAACATTCCAAAACATATTTTTCATCCCAAAGAGAAGGAAAAATATAATAAGGAATGGTAATAGATTGCATTAAAGCACTTTCAATAAAAGAGTTTTGTCGGAACTAAAGATTTATCATTTAAAAGCATGATATAAATTTTCTTTAAGATACATATCCCATAATAAAACACGGGAAACTTGTATCATAGAAGAGAGTTTTTATCCTTTATGAATTTCCTATAAGGCAAACTTCCCATTATAAAACGCGGGAATTTATACCAAAGAAGAAATTCAACTCTCTTACCAAATTATATCTCGATAAAATGACTCTTTTCCTTTATACCTTAATACTGTATGATTTGAAAACAGTTTTGTAAACCATCATTATCAGATAGAGGACTATGATTTTCCGACTCATAATGCAATTATGATATTCATCATTTTCGTCCACCTGATATTATCCCTAACTTAAAATAGAAAATTTCATTACAATAGGGGTGACTGTATTCTTAGCAATACAGTATAAGGCCTTCAAAGCAACAACCACTGTTTAGGTACTTTGAATCAATGTGCAACAAACATTGAAACAAGTGTTTGAAAACAATTCATTTTACAAATGGTTGATGCCTAGAAGTAAAAACAATTTTGAAAATATTTCTAAGTATATAAAATATTGAGAATTTTATATACGCATAACTTAGAAAATACTTCCGTTTTTCAATATTAGTGTTTTTGAAATATGCATTGATTATTTAGATCAGTAATTCTAAATAATGTCACTAATATTAAAAGTGTCACAATTATTTGTAACAAAACATTTAAAAACATCAGAGAAAAATATCAAAACGATTAAGTAAGATATCATTAACTGATACTCATTAAATATTTATCATACAAACAATTATGTTGCATATTATTTTAATTCATTTAAATCATGAGACTGATCTGACATCGAATTGTCTGACATCATAATTTAAATCAATTAAGATAATATTCAAACTTATGCTAGAACACCTAATTACCACATATGCATATAACATTGTAAACATGATAATTAAAGTAGTAGCACTAAGTACGAGGTTCTGGATTTCAAATAAATTCACAAGTCCTTTAAATATGGAAAATTTAATACTTGTGAACTCGTTTAAGAATTCCTTACAGATGAGATTTCTAATAAATATGCACATAAATAATATCTCAACTTTACTAACCAACTTAGACAAAATGAATTTATCAAGCTGTTTAGCAAATATCTGCAAGTTATTCTACTAAGGACTACTCTCGATATAAATGATACCTGGTGTCCATGCGCTTGTTTCCGTGAGTAGTGAAGAGATTATCCAGCAGAGTTGATGGAGTTTGACAGCTTCTGGTAATTACCTCCCTGTCTTTCTTTCAACCTGCATTATCTATATCTATATAGCCAATTAGGTAAAACCTGGTATCTTTAGGGTACCTGATTCTTAGAATTGGTAATCCCTTAAGATATCTAACAATTCATGTCTTAGCTATAAGATTAGATTCTCTAGTATCCACGTGGAAACTTACACATAGGCATATTGAGAATAAAATATATGGTCTTTATACACAGTAGACCCACATATAATATAATCATGGTATACTTGCACTAAACATTATGTGTGTGCGCCTTGTATTCTAGAGAGATATGTGTATAACGACTCTAATATAAAATCATATTCAAGTAATTAGCAGTTAGAGTGTCATACCATGTCCTTGACGATTGCTTGATCTCTTACCTCCATCATAGAGAGCTTTGTGAAGAGAATGATATACAAATTCTAGTGGATATGAAACTTCAAAGTCCAGGAGTTGTTGTACATCAACTTGTTCAGCCCTAATAGTATCAAGTCTCGTCTCTGGTGCTTTAGTTAGATCTTGAAAGTCCCGAAGATTCTGTTTCCATCATCGTCGATACCTTCTGTAGCAACCATTTTGGCTTTGTTCCTCATAACAATGCCAAAAATCATCCAGTCTCTGAAAACCCTAACAGTACCAATTACAACTTTGTCTTGTGGCCTGGGTTCCAGATTCAGTAGATTCTGCCTTCGAACTGATTGAGATCATCTTGCATTGCAATCACTCAATCTGGATCAATCAGTGCTTCTTCAATCTTTTTTAGGATTCCAACTGTTTAACAATTGTTCTTTCCCGAAGAGTAACCATTTACTTTGCATAGCACTTCTAGTCTTTACTCTAGTATCCGGATCACTAAGAACTAGACTCCAGGAATGACTTTGACTCCAAACCCTTTGTCTCGGCAGATATGTTCTTAATGTATTCCTTTGATCTTCATTGTGTTGAGTATGACTAGTAGATCCTTCTTTGCCCCCCCTGAGTTGCTGCTAGGATGTGTTGAAGATCCTTCACCTTGTTGAGTGGATTCTGTTAAAATCCATGAGTTGTGTAGATTCACTACCATTTCCACTACTAGGATCTGAATAATCATCATTAACATTTGTTGGGTCCCGGAGATCGTAGAGGGGGGGTGAATACGATTCCCAAATTTTAAAAATATGACTATTAATTATTTTTGGGACAACATAAAAATTACTTTGATTCAAACCCGGGTACTGTTCATCATCTTCTTCAACCTCAAGAACACCATTAAAATAACCAAGATAATGAACGGTAAATCATCCAAAACACACAACACAACAAGATCCAATAATATAACTTTATATTCATTGAAGTGGGGTAGATGCTACAAACTAGCTCAAGAACACAACAAAGAAGTGATTTTTGTCTCCTCTAAAACTATTACATTTTGTTGATCTAGGAGACAAAAATCAGCCCTATCTTCTATACAAGATTTAGCAAGTGTTTACAATAGAAAGATAGAGGAGTGGTGTAGATAAAGAAAATCATGGCCCTAAAATATTCAAGATCCAGTTCGGCCATGGGGGAGAGAAAAATAATTTTTCTCTCTCCCCTTTTCTTTTCTCATCCGGATGCTCACAACCACCTCTTGAAAAATGGAGACTTGGGTTTCCTTTTTATTATTGAAAAAGGTGTTGTTTTTTTTGCTTTTTGCTATTTGTTTTTCCACCTTTTACTCTTGTCCACTCAAATCTCATCTTCAAAGTCATGTGCCAAGCATGCATTTGGAAATATTTAATATAAAAGTAATATTTAATAAATATATAAAATATAAATAAAGAATATCTTTATTTATAAAATATATAAATAATTAAATAAATACTTTATTTAATTAAATTAAATATTTCCATTCCACTCTTCAATTTGTGTAGACTTCATTATCCAAATACTTGGCCCCGTATACGTGACTCCACCACGTCCAAGTATTCGGCCTTCTAATCTGTGAAGCTTTAGTAAGATCCAATCAGGTTGTGTCGTCTGTCCCTTATCCATTAGTCTGACATTTCTCCAACACTGATTTACCACCTTTGTTGATCCTCCACATGACTCAAGAAAACCAACAACTTTAGAATGAGTAAAACCATATTAACCGACGAGAGCTTGCCTCCAATGTCCTGACACTTGATGCAACGGTCTGGTTCATAAGTGACTAGTCTTGATAGGGGCTCTTGATTCCGAACATGATTCCACATTCTTCTTTGCAAACCTTACTTGTTGCTTCGATTGTAATGCACTAAAATCTTCATAGACTAAGACAATCTTCTGTAGCTTCCACATCCTCGAATATATGTCAATATCTTTTATTCTCCACTGAGGCATGAACATGTTAATGAACTTCTTCCAGTGGGCTTCAAGTCTGTAGATGATCCTTTGATACTTTGTCTTAACTGAACTCTGTGATCCAAGATTTATGTGCACCTGCATATTATTACATGTCCTGTTCTATTGTTGAGTTATCATCAACCATTACATAGAGATTACATTTAGCATTTCTATTACACATGAAAGTGCAGTGAGTTACTTCCCTTCACTCCTATCTCCCCTTTCAATCTCCCCCTATTTGGTTGATATGGAATAACAATCAAATACTATTTCCCTTTACAATCTCTCCCAAAAGCAATTAAATAAAATTAACTACTAGAGGATAACTCAACTAACATACAAGAAACAATTAAAGTACTGGACATGAAAATAATATACAAAAGGTTCTGGAAAGATATAATCAGTTAAATCCAGATTTCCTGAGTTGCTGAAAATGAATGATGAATTTCTGAATTTCATTTTCCTTTAGCTTCCTCCACTTCAATGTTTTTCAAAGATGGGGTTCTTTCAATAAAGAAACAAATCATTAGTAAAGACTTCTGAACAATCATTCTTGTTCATCTTGCAATTCGAACTAGAACATACAGCTCTCTATGTTCCCATAAGAGGTCAACTCAATCTCCCCTTAAGGTTGTTCTCTCTTAGAATGAAAGTCACTTCCTCTTTTTCTTCAGGATGTTCTATTTCCAGGAAACATATTTTTCTTTCTTCCCTGCACTATTCCACTGACTTCATCTATCACTGAAACAAGAAATAGAACACACTTGGGCACTTCTCAGATGCCCCTTGAAAATCTCCTTCACATTCTTCTTTACCCAGAAAACTTCTACTTAGCAAAAACTCCCCCTGAGTTGATACTCTTCAAAGAAATCTTCATTTTCATTCATTGATCGTGCTAGAAAGAATTCTTCTGCCGAACCTCTCCTAAGAATGTTTCAAGGACAGATCTTCAAACTAATAGAGCAAAATCCCTTAGACATCTTTTCAGAAAAAGATATAGCATTGCAAACCAAGATGTTAAGATTCTCCATAACTTCTCCCCCTTAGTACGACAAGTAACTTCTTCCCATTTGACAAAAAGTGACTTCTCCACTTCAGACGGAAAATCAGTTAAATCTACAACACCTTTAGGGATTAGGCTCCAACCAATTACTAAGAAACTCCCCTTTAGTAATTTCTCCCTTGCATCACTAAGGTTTCAATTTTATCTAATTCTCCCCCTTAGTTCATGCAAGCTCCAATCCACCCTTGTCTTTAGATATCCTCTAAGTAACCTCCACAAGATAGGATTGAAAGATCTCGTTTCTTGTATCACCAAATTCTCCCCCTTAGTTGAGAATATCCTTTAAAACAATAAAAGTATCATCTACATCCAATCGAATAAGAAACTCTCCTCCAATTGAACATAAAATCCTCCTTAGGCCTAAAAATTAATGTCTCCCCTTTTGAGATTGAGAACAACATGAATTAATAGACCCAAAGGCAATATTTTGGACATTCCCACTAAGCTTCAGCTAGACTCTTCTTCAGCTTGTCTTCCAGAAAAGAATCTCTTCAACATTTCAGAGCTGAAAAATTCTGTAACAGGATTCAAGCATAGTAGCAAGGTTAATGTTTGGTCTATGGTTTCCTCACTTCTACTACGTTCTGTTGGTGTTTACACTTTCAAGCGTAAGTGTTCCACTCATTTCTCTCCCTATTTCTCTCATTCAAGTGTATCACTCCCTCACTTCACTCAAGTGTTTCTCTCCCTTACTTGCACTCATTTCATTTATAGCAATTTGTACCTGCAAGTAAATCCATGCTAGTCTCACCAAGATATTGTGGATCCTTGACTATAGCATGTTGTCGATCACTAAAGATCTAGGTTCTGAGATGGAATCTCAGACAGGGTTTCAGTTAGGCCGTCACCCAACTCACCATGAGCAAATCCATGCACACGTGGTTCGTCGTCGGGGAATAACCCTTTTGAAATTGGAATCTCCTCCATTCCAGGAGTGACTGAAATCCCAACACCCTGATCCTCAAAAAGACTCATCAAATTGGTAAACCAACTGAATCATAGTCTACGAGTTGTTGTTCAGCTACTTTCAGCATCAACAATCTCCCCATATGCAAATCCATGCACTGGATCATTGAATGTGGTATGCGTACTAGCAGCCATCTAAGCATCAACCGACTCCCATATGCAAATCCATGCACTGGATCGTTGACGGTGATATGCCTTTAAGTTTTGAGCGATCCATGTATTCCAGAATTTGAATTCCTAGGAGAGTAGACGTGTACAAACATCTCTCTCAATCACCTGTGAAGATGAATTAACTCACTATTTTTAGTCATGGAAAACTGTTAGTGATTGCCTCTCAACATCAACAGATTGCTCTGCGGATGTGAAATCCCGTTAGGGAACTAGGACTGTTCCTCCTAGGAAGGTTGATAAGGATTCTAATATATGGCAAGAAATCCAAGTTTCCCTCAAATACCTGTGAAGGTGGCTCAACAACTTCATTCACCATGAATGGTAAACAAAGAAGTTTAGGGGTTTTACCTATACCTCACAATGTGCACTTCTTGCAATGTGTCCTCACAATTGTAAGTCCCAAGAGAGGCTGGAGAACTGTTAGGTCCTATAACATCCCTTAGAAACAAAAACTTTAGGATTACCATCAGCGTGAATGCTTTTGGTGTGCTTGACTCATTACAAGGTGCTCTGGCTGACGAGCGAATTTTCAATGAAATCACCCTGTTGAGAGAGTTCATTCAGAAACGGTTGAATTGCCTTTTCAGCTCTGCATCCTTTTGAGAGAATACAGATGAGCTACAGATACCTCAATTTGTATACTTCTTTCCTTCTCGAGAGGTAGAGCTGTGGGTGCACTTCCGACTTCATCCTTATTTGCTGCATCAAGTGCAGTTTCTCCCTTAACAACCGCTAATCTATATAAGTTCCTTATATCACCAAGGGTTGAAAGTTTGAATTAGAATGATAGTGTTTGGTACTAAGGCCTTAGTTAGAAATTGATGGATTATTCAACTTCTTGACCTTCCCCTATAGCCACTAAGGCCAAGCCATTTCGGCTAAATAGATAGAGTTGATCAGAGCTATATAAAATTTGGTAGAGTATGATTAAACTTATTCTCTGTTCCTTCTCAGAAATATAGCATCGGAGCAATGTGTCCTCAAGAAACAATGCACCAGGGCTAAAATGTGGGAATTAATAAAGAATAGGTAAAAGAATATTAAGCCAAATTTCATAAACTCACAATTTTAAAAAAAAGTTTAACAGATTGATAAAAGTGTTCTTTTGAATTTCTCTTAGACAAATATCCAATTGAAATTCAACTCTTTTAACAAAAACATTTTGATTAATAACTCAAATCTATTTCATCTTGCTCACTGTATGTTTTCAGAAATTGTTTTACAATTCATTCTTATCTGAAATTATCTCCGACTTAAAACATAAATTATTTAAAAAAAATCGAATGAATGCTTTAGTCATACAGTCCAAGGCACTAATCCCAAAGCAAACAACCATTGTTTTAATACTACAGGTCAATGTGAAACAGACATTAACAAGAGTTTTGAAAAACGTTTTACCAATAGTTGATACCTCAAGATCAAAACAATTTACTCAAATAAAATAGCCTGATACCATGCAACCTAAGTTACAAGTTATCAAGTAACTTTATTTAAACAAATCGTGGAGAGAAAACTGTTTTCATTACAAAATATTTAGAGAGAGAGAGGATATATGATTTTGAAATAGAAAGATAATCCTCAAGAAATGTTCTCTTTCAAAGAAAACTTTTAGTGGCTTTTCATTCTCTGGCAAATGAATGCATGTTTAGATAAAACATTTTTCACAAGAAATAGACAAGAAATTTCTTTATGCATTCAAGTTCTAAAGAATGAAAAACATATGTTAATACTAATGAATTATCAAAGATATGAATGACAAGACATTCAAAAGTACTAACATCATTCAATCATTTTGTAATAAAATGCATCTTACTACAAAATAATCAAGCACATAAGATACTTACATTATGCTAGACAATTACCATTTGTCGCTTGAAACAAACACATATTGCAATATAGATCATGGTAATTCTAAAGCATAAAACATAAGCATCCGCTAAATACTGAACATATATTGACCGAATGACAACATTTAACTTCTTACACTGCATCTCAACAATTATCACATAAGCATATTGAAAATACTCATGACAATCAGAATGTATGTAAGCTCGAGGTTCTAGTTGTAACAGAGATCAAATACCTTTAAATATTAATGCTAAAATTTATGATCTTTGACAACCCCTCGCGATGTAGTAAATTACTTTTAATATCAGTGTTTTTGAAATAATCTTTTTATCACTTAGTGCAGAAATTCTAAGTGATTTCACTAATATAAAAAGAATGACAACTAATATTAATGGATTTTGCAAAAGACATGAATTACATCACTTAAACTACATATTAAGTGGTTCCATTAATATTAGCAGTAAATAATTAAAAGTAAATAAAATTACAATTAATTAATATATACAAATACTTATGCTGAAACATTTGATACATATAGCATGAATAACATATGACAGCACAAAGTACGAGGTCCTGGATATAAATTGACTATACAAAGAGATGCTACATTGTTAGGTCCCTAGGTCCCGGGTGATCATAGGTAATCTCATACCGATAATATTGGGTCCCCGGTGGTCACAAGCCAAACATTAATTAGTTCCTAGAGATTGTAGACATCTAAATAACATGAACACTCTCTATAAACTTTACATTAAAATAAATCAATATTAGACTAGAGTGACATACCTTAGTCAATAGAGCTTTTACTGGTGTATGATCGTTGAATGAACAATTACTCCTCTTTGCCCGAGAGATCGAACGTTTACTCCTTTCGAGATCGAACGTTTACTCCATTTGGACAGGAATAATTTTTCAGCTACTAGTTAACATTGTTCCTCGAAACAATACCACGCTCATCCAGACAGAAACTGCATTACCTTCAACACCCAAATATTTCCTTGTAGATATTGGTCTTGGCAGCAGCTTCACTAAACTCAGCACTCTAGAAACCAGTAGTCCTGACACTAGCAGAGTAGAACCTTAAAAAAAACTCCGAACTACCCTTCAGCTTCTGTATCAATACCAAGTCTTCATGTGGATTGATTCCTTGTGCTAAGTGTATCTGCCTCTGGTTCAATTGAGTTAGTTCCTTGATTCGAACCCTACTCAATCTTGATTAGTTAGTGCATCTTCAGTCTTCATTGAATTCACTCAGAAAAACCAATGAAATACTCTTATACATGCACGACCAATCACTACTCTACTACCCAGATTCATCAAGAACTGACTCTAGGAAATGTTGTTACACAAAACCCTTTGTCATGACAGATGTGTCCTTAATGTTTCCTTAGATATTCAGTGGGTAGAGTAGTCTTCTTCAAATATGATTGAGATCATCTTGCATTATTTTTAAATTGACAATTTCCTTTCTAATATGCAATCACTCAATCTCGATCACTCAGTGCTCCTAAGAATCTCAACTATTACTCAATGAGCACTGCTAGCATTTGAACATCAAACATGATTAGTTGATCCAACTTACTGATGCTCTCCCTGTGATGTTGCTTGCAGCTTTTCTTCATCTGGTGTCATTTGATCTTGAGCCCTAAACAGGATGTCAACCTTTAGAAATTCAGAGCTAAAATCAAACGAATGCTAGGGAGCTTGATGATGATGTTCACTGCATTTGATGTCTTCTCTTCATATTTGCTGATTAGACTTGCTGTGTCAACTGATTCAGTCGTAGTGAATAGGAAACCTTAAGTCTATCCATTATCCTTGTAATTTCACTCAAGGTCTGGATTTCCCTATTAACTCCTCCATTTGGTCATGAAGTCCGAAAACTAAACTTTACTCTAGAATACTCCTTTCAGTGCAGACATAACATAGAACTTCATTCGTCAACAAATTCCATTATCTGCCCTCAAAGTGTTCTTACAGCAATCTGCCTAATCCTTTGAATGTGATTAATCACTGAGATGCTTCATCTATCGAATGCATGAACAAACACCAAAACTAAACAGGGTAGCCTTTGACTTGACTTCCCTTCAACTGACATACTTCACTAATGTCCTTCTTAAAAGAATTTCATTAGAAGTAGTCCTTTCTCACCAACTTCATCTTTACCGTCGAATCCGTTATCTTGATAAACCAAGTATTAGTTGATAAACCAAGTGTGAGAGCATCACTTGTTGTTGCAGCTAACTCCATTCTGATAAACTTCAACGAATAGTTGACTTCATCATAAGCATTACATTTCGTGTCAGCAATAACCTCACTTCCAATAGAGTGAGCTTCTATTTCTCTTGACCCCGATCAATACTGTTCATCCTCGAACTGATATTAGGAAACCCTTCGCAAAGAATTCCCTAGGTCTTCCTTAATATTGTGCTTCAGATCATTCAAGAAAAATAGGTAACCTTGCTTAACCATTTGAATACCAAAGCAAAAGTAGTTACATGCCTCGAACATGAAAATGTCAGAGATATATAACTTGTACATGTTGAAAGATACTCTGCATTCACAAATGATTAAGACACGTGGTCCTCAATTTGATTGAGTCCAAGGGTTAGAGATATTTCTAAACATAGTTAACAACAAAGCATTCAAGTTCAACATGCTCATTCTTATCTGACTGATCACTCCTCATCTATATCAGCCTTAACAAGTAGTCTTGGCTATGAGCTCAGTGATCCCAACCTAACTTAAGGTGGACTAGCAGTGTAAAAGAATCATGTCGTACATATATGTAGTCATAGAAGAATCAATCACTCATATTCCTAATTCTTCTAAATCACCTTTGTTGTTCACTTTAATATTATATTATCTCTAATTACCTGAGTCAATTTAAATTTAAAAATTTAATTCATGGTTTATTATACTGACCCCTAGGCAATTCCCAAATTAGAAACAAACTTATCTTAACAAGCACATGATCAGATATAGCATTTAATACAACCATGCGAGTATAAACAGATTATAGACAATGTAAACATCAAGGCACTTAGCATGCAGCAAATACTCTTTCCGGTAAATGTACCCCTACAAATACCTAAGACTCTATATGCTAACATGATCAATTTTCGTAAAGCAAGCATTAAATCACACAAGATCTAATCATGAAGTCAAATACTGATAAACAAGCAACACTAACAAACTAGCATAAGTTATCTAATTTATATAGAAATCAAGGTGAGACATGCATTACATCAAACTTATAATATAATGCAGTTCAGCACTTAATACTCTATAATTAAATCAAACAAGTATAAACTAGTTAGAAAGTATACATGTGCGATGCTTAACATTCCATCTCGAGTGATAATCAATTGATCCAAATCAATTTCCATTCTACTGACACTCATGGAAGTATCCTTGCATTTGACCTCAATAACAAATGATGTTCCTGCTTCAACCCAAACTGATACCTGATTGTTCTGCTTAAAGACCTCGACATAGAATGTCTCATGTTCTGCTTGAAAAGATCACTCTTCTTTGTATGTGTAGCAATAACCCCTTGATTATCATATGTTAGTGATAATCAAACCTTTTGTATTTCTGCCACTGATGTCCTTTAACCAAATCTTCAATTGTTGTTTTAGTTCTTTGACCGATAAACTGAATTCCTTTTCAAAATCCCAAATTCTTCAGATATTGATTCGAAAACCACTGATCGAAGACTCTTCCCTAAATGAACTAATCCCCTTTCAATAACCAAATGATCCACTGAGTAGACCGATGTAGAAATACATCTCCAATGGTAAGATCAGGTCTCAACTCCATTAGAATGTTCTTCAGTCAGTTCGTTTGTCCTCAACGAACGAAGAATCAACTCCTGTTGTTTCGTTTAATAAAACATTTTGTTCAAACAGAAGTATTTAATTTTTTAGGAATTTAAATAATCAAAATAAATTGAAAATGCACTTTTTGATAAATAATAATAAATTTCTCAATTTCAAATTATAAATAAAATAAAATAATTCGAAAAGAAAGTTTTGATATAGAGATAACAAATTTTTCAAGGTATATTAAATAATCCTGAAAAAGAAATTATTTCAAATCAAAATTAATTTCCAAAGAATTTTATAGATTTTATAATTCAAAACAGTTTCAATTATAATTAAAATAAAACAGATTGAAAATATAAGTTTGATATAAAAATAATAAATTTTCAAGTCATCTAAGATATTCTTGAAAATAAATTATTTCAACCAAAATGATTTTCCAAAAAGTTTTATGAGATTTATAATTAAAACTTCCAAGCTTAAATTATAATTAAAATAAAACAACTCGAAAAAATAATTTTGAAATAGAAATACTAAATTTTCAAAACATTTAAAATGTTCATGAAAATAAATTATTTCAATCCAAAAAATGTTTTCCAAAGAGTTTTATAAAATTTGTAATTAAAGTTTTATGAAAAATAAATTATTAAACCTCAAAAATAATTCTCAAAATACTTTTAAGAATATTAAACTCAAAAGAAATTAAATTAGATTTTAAGATTAATTTTAGTTTTCAAATTAATAAAATTCTTAACTAAGAATATTAAAAATATAAAATATTTGACTCTAAAATTTAAAAGAAAATAAAATATTTTCCAAGATGTAAAATAAACTTGAAAAATAAATTATTTAAATTTAAAAATTATTTCCAAAATATTTTAAATAATTAAATTCAAATTTAATTATTAAATTAATTATTAAACTAAAAATAATTTGAGAGAAAAACAATTTTTGTTTTAAATAAAAGTTAAGTTATGTAGCCATATGTCATGTTGAAACAGCCTTCTAAGTAGAAATTCTACATTGGAATGTTCTACATAGATCTCATCTCGAACATCCTATCTCGAACATCCAAGTCGAACATCCAAGTCGAACATCCTATCTCGAACATCCAAGTCGAACATCCTATCTCGAACATCCAAGTCGAACATCTTATCTCGAACATCCAAGTCGAACATCTTATCTCGAACATCCAAGTCGAACATCCAAGTTGAACATCCTATCTCGAACATCCAAGTCGAACATCCTATCTCGAACATCCAAGTCGAACATTCTAACTCGAATATTCTAACTTGAATATTCTAAGTCGAATATTCTAACTCGAATATTCTAAGTCGAATATCTAACTCGAATATTCTAAGTCGAATATCTAACTCGAATATTTAACTCGAATATTCTAAGTCGAATATCTAACTCGAATATTCTAAGTCGAATATCTAACTCGAATATTCTAAGTCGAATATCTAACTCGGATATTCTAACTCGAATATTCTAAGTCGAATATCTAACTCGAATATTCTAAGTCGAATATTCTAAGTCGAATATTCTAAGTCGAATATCTAACTCGAATATTCTAAGTCGAATATCTAACTCGAATATTCTAAGTCGAATATTTAACTCGAATATTCTAAGTCGAATATCTAACTCGAATATTCTAAGTCGAATATCTAACTCGAATATTCTAAGTTGAATATTTAACTCGAATATTCTAAGTCGAATATCTAACTCGAATATTCTAAGTCGAATATTTAACTCAAATATTCTGAGTCGAATATTCTACATAGAAATATTCTACTTGGCTATCTCGAACATTTTGTACTTAGAAAAATTCTGGGCTTCAAAAAAAATTCTGGATGCCCAGTGAACCAATCGTACCCTCTTTAATCTCAAAAATAAAAATAGATCCAATCGATTTGTATGTCAATCGAGTAGCTCTGATACCAATTGTTGGGTCCCGGAGATCGTAGAGGGGGGGTGAATACGATTCCCAAATTTTAAAAATATGACTATTAATTATTTTTGGGACAACATAAAAATTACTTTGATTCAAACCCG
The DNA here is from genome assembly GCA_028671895.1 of Oenanthe sinensis. NCBI lineage: Eukaryota > Viridiplantae > Streptophyta > Magnoliopsida > Apiales > Apiaceae > Oenanthe > Oenanthe sinensis. The sequence continues at coordinate 27,386,068 of CM053814.1, forward strand.
GGTACTGTTCATCATCTTCTTCAACCTCAAGAACACCATTAAAATAACCAAGATAATGAACGGTAAATCATCCAAAACACACAACACAACAAGATCCAATAATATAACTTTATATTCATTGAAGTGGGGTAGATGCTACAAACTAGTTCAAGAACATAAGCTCAAGAACACAACAAAGAAGTGATTTTTGTCTCCTCTAAAACTATTACATTTTGTTGATCTAGGAGACAAAAATCAGCCCTATCTTCTATACAAGATTTAGCAAGTGTTTACAATAGAAAGATAGAGGAGTGGTGTAGATAAAGAAAATTATGGCCCTAAAATATTCAAGATCCAGTTCGGCCATGGGGGAGAGAAAAATAATTTTTCTCTCTCCCCTTTTCTTTTCTCATCCGGATGCTCACAACCACCTCTTGAAAAATGGAGACTTGGGTTTCCTTTTTATTATTGAAAAAGTTGTTGTTTTTTTTGCTTTTTGCTTTTTGCTTTTTGCTATTTGTTTTTCCACCTTTTACTCTTGTCCACTCAAATCTCATCTTCAAAGTCATGTGCTAAGCATGCATTTGGAAATATTTAATGTAAAAGTAATATTTAATAAATATATAGAATATAAATAAAGAATATCTTTATTTATAAAATATATAAATAATTAAATAAATATTTTATTTAATTAAATTAAATATTTCCATTCCACTCTTCAATTTGTGTAGACTTCCTTATCCAAATACTTGGCCCCGTATACGTGACTCCACCACGTCCAAGTATTCGGCCTTCTAATCTGTGAAGCTTTAGTAAGATCCAATCAGGTTGTGCCGTCTGTCCCTTATCCATTAGTCTGACATTTCTCCAACACTGATTTACCACATTTGTTGATCCTCCACATGACTCAAGAAAACCAACAACTTTAGAATGAGTAAAACCATATTAACCGACGAGAGCTTGCCTCCAATGTCCTGACACTTGATGCAACGGTCTGGTTCATAAGTGACTAGTCTTGATAGGGGCTCTTGATTCCGAACATGATTCCATATTCTTCTTTGCAAACCTTACTTGTTGCTTCGATTGTAATGCACTAAAATCTTCATAGACTAAGACAATCTTCTGTAGCTTCCACATCCTCGAATATATGTCAATATCTTTTATTCTCCACTGAGGCATGAACATGTTAATGAACTTCTTCCAGTGGGCTTCAAGTCTGTAGATGATCCTTTGATACTTTGTCTTAACTGAACTCTGTGATCCAAGATTTATGTGCACCTGCATATTATTACATGTCCTGTTCTATTGTTGAGTTATCATCAACCATTACATAGAGATTACATTTAGCATTTCTATTACACATGAAAGTGCAGTGAGTTACTTCCCTTCACTCCTATCTCCCCTTTCAACATTGATTCTGAAAGGCATATGTCAAGGCCTATTTGTAATAAGTAGATGACAACTCAACTCAAGTAAGTAATAAATACTGAGGAAGGAATCAAGATGAAGACAGTCAACTAGACACAAAGAATCCTAATATCAGAAGTATTCTAATGAAGCTGCTACTCTACACCGGAAGAAGTTCATTAATATGTTCAAGCGTCGGCGAAAAATAAAGGAGTAGTATTTCAGAAGAGTTCAGAAGATACAAAAGATTTCAAGTGCCTACTACAAAGAGATTCCAAGAAAAGAAATAGTGAAGACAAAGCTAAAAGCAAGACAAGACACAAAGACCACTACAGAAGAAATGAGAATCAACATTGTAGTTAGTCATCCGTGAACCAGACCAGTGCACAGGGTGTCAACAGTGTCAGTGAAGATTCGTCATCAAAAAGTTTAAGTGGTTAAAAAAAAAGGTTATTGTTGAAGAACAGAAGAGTTTTATCTACATCAACAATAGTCAAGCCTTTAATTTAATTCTCTGTTAATTAATTAAATTAATTAGTTAATTTAATTAGTAAATTAATTCACTCAGAATTAATTTATTTCTTAAATTAATTAAAGGATTAATTAATTTAGAATTATTTTAGAATGACAGAAGAAAGAAGCTGGAAGCTCAAGGGATGCAGAAACAGCTAAACAGGCCTGACAGTACTGACTTTAAGACAAGACGGAAAAAGTATTGACACGGAAGAAATGCAGAGTCATATATTCGTAAAGGTGGAACCCCGGTTGGAATTGATTTATCATTTCCAAGTCAAAAGGAGTTTGGTTCCAGACCATCAGAAGACCGCAGCTTAGAGCGTAAGGATTTATTTAATTAATAAATATTTTATTTATTTAGTAAATTATATTTATAAATATCTAAATAATATTAGATATTTATTTTTATAATTTATGAATTAAATTTATTATTTATTAATCAAAGATTATAAGCTGTGCGGGTCGAAAAGCATTTCTACGGAGCCAGTCACTACAGGACGAAATAAGCCCCTTTGAATTGCAAATTGAAATGGCAGGAGCTTTATTTCTAAAGGAGCCAATCAGAGCATGCCATGTGTCCATTCAAGAGAAAGAGAAATGAATTGGCAGTTGGTTGAAGAAGTCATACCGAGAATTTAAATGTCATACTGAGAAAATCAAAAGTCATACCGAGCTTTGATTTAATAAGTCATACCGAGAATTTTCTTTTTAATATAAGTCATTCTGATTTATATTAATTAGGAAAATTCGAATATGACTTAAGAATAAGTCATACCGAATTTTCTTAGTTCAAAAGGTCATGCTGGAGCAAGTGGATTGATTTTTTATTTAATTAAAAAAGTCATACCGATTTTTTTAATTAATAAAATAAGTCATACCGAATTTCTGTAAGTCATACCGAGTGAAAAAAAGTCATGCCCAGCTTTTATAAGTCATACAAGTGTTAAAATAAGTCATACAGACTTATTTTCTTGAAATTAAGTCATACTGAAAAAGGTCATAGCAGCCTTTTTCATCCTCTATAAATATGAGAATCAGCCTTCACTTTTTCAGTTGTTCAACTTGTTAAGAGTTAGAAAAACAGTTCAAATTCAGTAATTTGTCTGCATTGTAATATTCACAGATTTCTGTGCTGAGTTTGGAATATAATTGTTAAACACGAACACTTCATGTCGAATTCGTTCTAGACTTTTTATCAATTATATAACAGTTTTCTAAATATTAATTTTGTAATACTAATCAAGTTAAAATAATATCTTTCACTTGAACAGTATTTCATTCCAATTAATATTTCGCGAGTAATTAAAATAATATTTTTAATTCAAATTATTTCGCGATAATTTTCAGATATTGTATTCAACCCCCCTTCTACAATATCAGGGACCAACAATTGGTATCAGAGCCGGTTGATATATTTTCATATCAGATCCAAATCAAATTCCGCGAACTCATTCAGATCTCAAAAATTATTTTAAATTCGAAATAATTTTTTATTCGAAATAATTTTTTTTCCGAAAAATTATTTTTGATCAAAAATTATTTTAAGTCAAAAATTAAAATATTTTTTGAAACAATTAATTTTTAATCTTATTTAAAGATGAGTACTCAAAGAGTTAGTAGCATTAAAATTCCACAATTTGATAAAGAAAATTATAATCTTTGGAAGAGGAAGATGACCTTGTTTCTTCGAGCTGCAAACCCTAAGTACAAGGATATTTTGAAGACTGGTGTTGTTGCTCCTATAGTAATCGTTCCTGAGCATATGGAAGATGGTGTACTCATTCCACACAGGCAATATGATAAAGATATTAAGGAGTACACTGAAACAGAAAAGGAACTGGATTCTTTGGACACCAGCCTGCAGTTAATTTTAGTAGAATCTCTTGATCCCGGAATGTACAATCATGTTGTTAATTGCAAAAATTCTAAACACATCTGGGAAACGATAGAGATACTAAATGAAGGAACAGAAGAAGTAAGGGAGAATATATTGGAAATCTTAACGTCTCAATATGAGCATTTTAGATCAAATCCTGGAGAAGGTATCTCTGAGGTTTTTGAGAGATACAACAAACTGATAAATGATCTAAATCTCAATGGCAAACACTATACGAACAAAGAGATCAGTAGGAAGTTTTTGCTGACAATGCCAGTACACTTGGAGCATAGGATTACTGCCATCAGGGAGTCAAGGGACATGAATGAAATTTCATTGGAAAGACTTTATGGCGTACTGAAGACCTATGAGCTAGAGCAGATTCAACAGAAAGAAATATATGGTACAGGCAAGGTGGTTAGCAAGTCTACAGCTCTTGTAGCAGAAGAACCAGAATACAGAAAAGCTAAGACTGAATCTTCTTCAGTCAACATCATTGATCAGGGTATTGTTGCAGAAGTTGGTGCAACTCTAATGAATTCAGCTGATAGTGAATTCTACTCAATGGAAGAACTCGATCAACTTGAGGATGAATCTCTGGCTCTGATTGCTAGAAAATTTGGAAATACAAGATTCAGGAGGAATCCTAGTTTCAAATTCAAGCCTATGGCAAATAGATTTCAGACAAGTGGTTCTTCTAGCTCATCCAATACAAGAGGTGGATACAAGACAGGGATGGTAGACAGAAGCAAGATCCGTTGCTTCAACTGCAATGAAATGGGACACTTTGCTACTGATTGTAGAAAGCCCAGGCAGGAAAGAAAGAAGGATTCATATGACGAGCTCAAACAGAAATATGACGCTCTACTGAAGAAGCATCAGGGAAAATCATACTTAGCAGCAGGAAAAAGCTGGGATGATTCCGACAATGATGAAGAAGATCAAATGGGAAATCTTGCTCTAATGGCCTCTTCTTCTGAAGGATCACAATCTCCACCTCGACAAGGAATTGAGGTAAACCCTAGCTGTCCTAAAATGTTTAAATTGATAGGTGAGAATTTAACTGATGCTAGAGATCGAATAAAAGTCTTAATTCTCGAAAACAAAGTTTTATCAGAAGAGAATTATGAACTGAAAAAGCTGAAACTTATTAATGATAAATTAACTGAAGATGTTGCATTTCAAGTTAATAGAGTCAACTGCTATGTTCAGATTGAAGCTTTTTTAAGGAATAAAATTGAAGAAGAAAAGCAAAGGTGTCTAGCTTATAAAAATTCCTCTTATATTGTAAAGAACCTAGTTGACCAACAGGAAATAAACCGAAAAGTTGGAATAGGTTTCGAGTACAATAAATCTGTAGGAAAGCCAAGCAACATTACCCCGTTCAAGCAAAGCGCTGAAGAAAGGGGTATTCCTCATGTTGTTAAAGACGCACGCAAACCTCTTTTCATTACACCTGTAGCTGAACCCATCCTCGAGAGCTCTATACTGATCGCTTATGAGATGCAGTTAGAGGATGAAGAGGAAGAGAAGAAAAGAGGAGAACAAGCAAGGGACATAAAAGGAGTAAATGTCCAAGAAGAGAAAGTTACACCCAAGACACCAGTGAAAGTTGTGGGAACTTCTGATTTCCACAAACCTGGTATAGGTGCTAAAAACTTAAAGAATAAAATGAACAGACCTAACAATAATTTTGTTCGAAGTAGGGATAGTAACAATAGATGTCATTCTACTGAAAACTTTAAATCTGATGAAAAAGTTAAAGTAGAAACTATTAAAATGCCTACTACTGTGAATAACATGCCTGCTATTGATGTATGCCATAAACCTTGTGGTATGTTAAATTGTATGTTATGTGCTTTTAATGCTATGACTGCTTATTTCAAACGCATGACTGCTAATAAAAAGAACATGACACCGAGACAACACATCAATAATAAATTTGCAAAATCCAAGACTGCTATTCCTTCACCTGTCAAGAAGGAAAAATATATTCCTAAGTCTAAACAAAAAGTTGTTAAGACTATTTATAGGAAAGTAAGTACAGTCAAGGAGGATGCGGCTGTTGTTCGAAAAGGATCTGTTGTCAAAGCTGACAAAGGTCAATTCTTTAAGTATGCCGGGCCCAATCAATTTTGGGCTCCGAAGTCGATCTAATCCGTTTGATATGTGCAGGGAGTTAAACAGGTAAACCGGGTTGTATGGATCCTAGACAGTGGATCGTCAAGGCATATGACCGGAGATAGAGCCCTGCTATCAGACGTGGTTGAAAGAGCTGGCCCGATCGTCACCTTTGGAGATAACAGCAAAGGAATGACTACGGGATATGGCAAGTTAGATACTGGAAATGTTATCATTGAAAACGTCTCTTTGGTAGAAGGACTTAAGCACAATCTACTCAGCGTCAGTCAATTCTGTGATAGAGGTTACAAAGTAAACTTTATCAAGGAGAAGTGCTTAATAGCTCATTCTAAAGAAGACAGACTAGCCTTGCGTGGAGTAAGGAAAGGAAACTTGTACGTAGCTGATTTCAACTCAGGACCTGAAGCTGAAGCAAACTGTTATTATTCAAAAGCTTCAACAGAAGAAAGTTGGCTATGGCACAAGAAACTCTCACATCTCAACTTCAAAACAATGAACTCTTTAGTCAAGAGGGATTTGGTGAGAGGACTGCCTCCGATGGAATTTACACAAGAAGGATTGTGTGAGGCATGTCAGAAAGGGAAGTCAAAGAAAGCAACTCACAGAGGCACAGACACTACAAATATTACTGAACCACTGCAGCTGCTTCATATGGATTTATTTGGTCCAGTCAATATCATGTCTATGTCAAGGAAGAAATATGCCTTAGTGATTATAGATGACTTCACAAAGTACACGTGGGTTTTATTCTTGAACTCTAAGGATGAAACTCCACAGTTGGTGATTGATCATGTAAAGTTGATTGAGTTAGATTCAAAGCTACCTGTCCGGGCAATCAGATCAGATAATGGAACAGAATTCAAGAATGAAATTCTGAATAGCTTCTGCTCAGACAAAGGGATAACAAGACAATTCTCAGCGCCAAGAACTCCGCAACAGAATGGAGTAGTAGAAAGGAAGAATCGAACCTTGATTGAAGCCGCAAGAACAATGTTAAGTGAATCAAGGTTGCCTATCTACTTCTGGGCTGAAGCAGTGAACACAGCTTGTTATACCCAGAATCGAACCTTAATCAACAAGGATCATATGAAGACACCCTACGAATTAATGGCTGGCAAGAAACCAACACTCAAATACTTTCATGTATTTGGAGCCAAATGTTTTGTGCTAAAAGATGGAGATGAACATCGTGGCAAATTCGAGGCCAAGGCACATGAAGCAATTTTTGTCGGCTACTCAAAAAGAGCATATAGGGTGTACATAATTGATCAGCACCAAGTAAAAGAAAGTGTCAATGTATCATTTGACGACACTAAACTCCCAAGTATCCAAACTGAAGATTCTTCTGAGTCATTAAAATTCGACAATTATCCTGACTCACATTCTGATGACGAAGAAGAACCTGAGGTTGCAGCAGGAAATGATGACAATAATGATGGTAATGATCCAGGTAATAGTGGTGGAAACAATGGAAACACTGGAGATACTACTAATACCAGTGGTGGATCAACAAGTCATCCAGGCAGCAACTCAGGGGGAGATAAAGGATCAACTGGCACAACACAACATCACAATGAATATAGAGGCGAATCATCAAGATCAAACCTACCAAGGGAAAGGATATGGAGCAAAGATCATCCCTTTGAATTGATCATAGGTGATCCAGATGTTGGTGTTAGAACCAGAAGTGCAACTTCAAATGAATGTTTATTTTCGGTTTTTCTATCTCAAGAAGAACCAAAGAAAATTGAAGATGCTCTAACCGATCCAGATTGGGTTCTTGCCATGCAAGAAGAACTCAATCAGTTTGAAAGGCAAGAAGTATGGACACTGGTACCCAGGCCTAAAGATAGATATGTTATTGGCACGAAATGGGTATACAGGAACAAGTTAGACGGTGATGGCATTGTTACAAGGAACAAGGCCAGACTGGTTGCAAAGGGTTACTCCCAGGAAGAGGGAATTGATTATGACAAGACCTACGCACCAGTTGCAAGACTTGAAGCCATCAGGATATTTCTGGCATTCGCAGCACATTCCAATTTTAAAGTCTATCAAATGGATGTGAAGAGTGCATTTCTGAATGGAAAGTTAGAAGAGGAAGTATATGTGGAACAGCCTCCTGGCTTTGAAAATCCAGAGTTTGCTGATTTTGTATATTTCTTATTCAAAGCCCTCTATGGACTCAAGCAAGCACCGAGGACATGGTATGACACTCTCTCTCAGTTTTTACTTGAAAACGGTTTTAATAGAGGTGTCATAGATAAAACTCTCTTTTACAAATTATATGATAAAGATATGATATTTGTCCAAGTTTATGTTGACGATATTATATTTGGTTCTACTAACGAAAACTTGTGCAAGAGATTTGCTAAGTTAATGCAAAGTAGGTATGAAATGAGCATGATGGGTGAGCTGTCATTCTTCCTTGGTCTGCAAGTGAAGCAGATGGAAGATGGGATTTTTATTTGCCAATCAAAGTACATAAGGGATCTTCTAAGGAAATACAATCTAGAAGATTCTACATCGGCAAAAACCCCTATGCCAACAGCCACCAAGCTTGACAAAGATGAAACTGGTAAGAAAGTTGACATCACAAGCTATAGAGGTATGATAGGCTCTTTATTATATCTAACTGCTAGTAGACCCGATATAATGTTTGCAACATGCTTATGTGCAAGGTTTCAATCTGATCCTAGAGAATCTCATCTTATAGCTGTTAAAAGAATATTTAGATATCTGAAGGGTACACCGAATCTTGGAATTTGGTACCCTAAAGGTACAGGTTTTGAACTAATAGGCTATACAGATTCAGATTATGCAGGATGCAGGATGGACAGGAAAAGTACATCTGGAAGTTGTCAGTTTCTAGGACGACGGTTGATTTCCTGGTACAGTAAGAAACAGCACTCAGTATCTACCTCGACAGCCGAAGCAGAATATATTGCGGCAGGTAGTTGTTGTGCACAAATCTTGTGGATAAGGAATCAGCTGAATGATTATGGACTTGCGCTATCTAAAATTCCAATACTTTGCGACAACACAAGTGCCATAGCTATTTCCAATAATCCTGTACAACATTCAAGGACCAAGCACATAGACATAAGGTATCATTTTATCCGAGAGCATGTCATGAACGGAACTGTGGTGTTACATTTTGTACCCACAGAAGATCAAATTGCTGACATCTTCACGAAACCACTTGATGAATCCACTTTCTCTAAGTTGGTTAGTGAGTTAGGGATGTTAAACATGAACTAATTATTGCATGATGTTTTAAATTGCATATTTATTTTCAAGCATTGTAAATACACTGTATATATTCCTTAAAATATTTCAAAAACAAACAAACAAATTGAAAAAGAAAACTCAAAAAGATTTTCCTTTTTTTGTACAGTTGTTATTTCATTGGCATCTTTACTGTAAATATATTTTATATTATGTTTATTATTTCCAACAATTGGTATCAACAATTGTTTAGTATATATGTATGTATAGTTTTATTTGTTTTTCAACTTTGGCATCCTTATTTTGATTATTTTTATGTTTATTTCTATATAAATATAAGCTGATTATTCTCAAGTCTCTTTTGAGAAGTAGGAAAGATCTATGAGCTTGATCATCCAATAGTTTCTAAAAGTGAGATCCTAATCATTGGCATCAATCTCTAACCAAGATCTTAGAACCAAACACACAAACACTATCACATCCATCTCTCTAACCATTAAACAGAATACCTATTTGTTCAAAATGAGGGAGTCAATGCCTTGAGTGCATTTGATAAGGTTGGTAATGTAAGTGAACCAACAGCTCTGTCTCCAGAAAGGTGTTTCATATAAATAAACTGAGACAACTGTTAGCTCATCTGTGTTCTCTCAAAAGGATATAGACTTGGAAAAGGCAAAACTGTTACTAGGTTCATTCTCTCAACAGAGTGAGTCTATTGAATTCAGCCTGTCAGCCAAGGCTATCAGCAAAGAGTTAATTTCATCTGACATTTTTCAAGAAACCACAAATATTGTCTTATTTTTAGGGACCAACAATGGACCAATTCAATTGGCATTTTGGACCAACAAATTAAGGACATACTTGGGACCAAAAGGGACCAAGAGGGAGCAGTTGAAATGTCACAGGAAGGATGAATTGACGGAAGCAATTTTTTCTAAACTTCCATATCAAGGAAGGAAGAATAATTGATGATTCTGACTGAATCAACATGCCTTCACAGGCGTCAGGAGGAAACTTGGATCATGTGCTACATTTTAGATCCTTGTCTCCCTCCCCAGATGGAACATATCTGGATTCCTAATGGAATAGATCATCTTAGATGATCAGCAACTCATTGAATCTATTCCTGAAGCAATTCAGTTTTCAAATTAAACTATTTTAATAGATTCAATTGAGGACGGGGATTTACGAAACCCCATTGCACCACCAGTGACCTTTCTTGAAGGGGCTATGGTGATCTTTCTTGCAGGTACAAAAGACTGAGTCATCCGTACTGAGAGAGATATAGTGATGTGAGAAAAGAGTGAAACACAAGTAAGGAAGAGTGAAAATATATATTCTATGAGTGAAACACTTAGAGAGTATATGAGCGAAACACTTGTGAGGAACACAAAGTAAAATCACACACTAGCACACTTACCGAATCCCTTTCCCAATTCCCTGTTACAGATTTCAAATGTTACTCAACCAGGTGGAAATTTCTCCAGAAAAGGACTTTTAAATGAATAAGAGGATTACTCAACTAAGGGGGAGAATTATTAGGAGAATGGAGAATGAGAATTATTAAGAGGATTACTCCAAAGTGTTCAACTAAGGGGGAGTAGATCCAAAGGGGAGAATTGTTGAACAAGATCCAAAGGGGAAATAACAACATGCTTGGATTGGATCCATTTGATTTTAGAAAATTCTTGTATATAGGAATTAACCGGATTTTCTAAAATGCATAACATGTCATAGTTTGCATTTTTTATATTTGCGATGGTTTAATGCTGTATGTATGCCATGTCTGTTGTTACCTCTATTAAATTGGTTGGAAAATTCAAGTAAGGGGAGAATGAATTCACCTTGGAAGAGAAGTAAAGACAGAAGTTGAAGAAGAGGTTATATGGTAAGAAGAGAACAAGACTTCATCTCTGACATCCTAAGGGGGAGTAGTGATGAGTCTGAGAAATGAAGATAATACTACATGTATAATATGTTCAGTGCTAGAGGAACAAACATCTTTCATTTCAGTTACTCAAGAAATCTGGAAATGTATTATATGATCCAGAGAACAATTTATTTACTTACAGTTCTTAAATGTCATATTATTTTCTTAGTTGTTAGTTGAGTTATCCTCTAAGAATTTGTATGTTAAATGCTTAACAACAAATAGGGGGAGATTGAAAGGCATATGTCAAGGCCTATTTGTAATAAGTAGATGACAACTCAACTCAAGTAAGTAATAAATACTGAGGAAGGAATCAAGATGAAGACAGTCAACTAGACACAAAGAATCCTAATATCAGAAGTATTCTAATGAAGCTGCTACTCTACACCGGAAGAAGTTCATTAATATGTTCAAGCGTCGGCGAAAAATAAAGGAGTAGTATTTCAGAAGAGTTCAGAAGATACAAAAGATTTCAAGTGCCTACTACAAAGAGATTCCAAGAAAAGAAATAGTGAAGACAAAGCTAAAAGCAAGACAAGACACAAAGACCACTACAGAAGAAATGAGAATCAACATTGTAGTTAGTCATCCGTGAACCAGACCAGTGCACAGGGTGTCAACAGTGTCAGTGAAGATTCGTCATCAAAAAGTTTAAGTGGTTAAAAAAAAAGGTTATTGTTGAAGAACAGAAGAGTTTTATCTACATCAACAATAGTCAAGCCTTTAATTTAATTCTCTGTTAATTAATTAAATTAATTAGTTAATTTAATTAGTAAATTAATTCACTCAGAATTAATTTATTTCTTAAATTAATTAAAGGATTAATTAATTTAGAATTATTTTAGAATGACAGAAGAAAGAAGCTGGAAGCTCAAGGGATGCAGAAACAGCTAAACAGGCCTGACAGTACTGACTTTAAGACAAGACGGAAAAAGTATTGACACGGAAGAAATGCAGAGTCATATATTCGTAAAGGTGGAACCCCGGTTGGAATTGATTTATCATTTCCAAGTCAAAAGGAGTTTGGTTCCAGACCATCAGAAGACCGCAGCTTAGAGCGTAAGGATTTATTTAATTAATAAATATTTTATTTATTTAGTAAATTATATTTATAAATATCTAAATAATATTAGATATTTATTTTTATAATTTATGAATTAAATTTATTATTTATTAATCAAAGATTATAAGCTGTGCGGGTCGAAAAGCATTTCTACGGAGCCAGTCACTACAGGACGAAATAAGCCCCTTTGAATTGCAAATTGAAATGGCAGGAGCTTTATTTCTAAAGGAGCCAATCAGAGCATGCCATGTGTCCATTCAAGAGAAAGAGAAATGAATTGGCAGTTGGTTGAAGAAGTCATACCGAGAATTTAAATGTCATACTGAGAAAATCAAAAGTCATACCGAGCTTTGATTTAATAAGTCATACCGAGAATTTTCTTTTTAATATAAGTCATTCTGATTTATATTAATTAGGAAAATTCGAATATGACTTAAGAATAAGTCATACCGAATTTTCTTAGTTCAAAAGGTCATGCTGGAGCAAGTGGATTGATTTTTTATTTAATTAAAAAAGTCATACCGATTTTTTTAATTAATAAAATAAGTCATACCGAATTTCTGTAAGTCATACCGAGTGAAAAAAAGTCATGCCCAGCTTTTATAAGTCATACAAGTGTTAAAATAAGTCATACAGACTTATTTTCTTGAAATTAAGTCATACTGAAAAAGGTCATAGCAGCCTTTTTCATCCTCTATAAATATGAGAATCAGCCTTCACTTTTTCAGTTGTTCAACTTGTTAAGAGTTAGAAAAACAGTTCAAATTCAGTAATTTGTCTGCATTGTAATATTCACAGATTTCTGTGCTGAGTTTGGAATATAATTGTTAAACACGAACACTTCATGTCGAATTCGTTCTAGACTTTTTATCAATTATATAACAGTTTTCTAAATATTAATTTTGTAATACTAATCAAGTTAAAATAATATCTTTCACTTGAACAGTATTTCATTCCAATTAATATTTCGCGAGTAATTAAAATAATATTTTTAATTCAAATTATTTCGCGATAATTTTCAGATATTGTATTCAACCCCCCTTCTACAATATCAGGGACCAACAGATTCCTTCTGCAACCTCAGTTTCATCATCAATGTCTGAATATGACTCTGACAAGATGTCAAGCTTTACAGATTCAGAATAGACTTTTATTTTAATGCTCGGGAGCTTGGTGTAATAGGACGACACATTCAGACTTTCAATCACCTTATGGTTTTACATCACATCTTACTTGAAAGCTTTCGACTTCAATGAGTAGCCGAGGAAAATTGTTCCTGAGCCTTAATTTCAAACTTATCAAGATGCTCATATAAATCTTCAATAAATATCAATTTCCTCCAAACACACGAAAGAGCTTCAGTGTTTGCTTCTGGTTGGCCATTACTCATATGATGTCTTTTCACGATCTTGTTGAATGAAGAAGCATGTTATGTTAATCCCTTCAACTTCAAAGTACTTTGCTTCCAACTTGATCTGCTTGATGTGATCAATCACCATATGTGATATATTATCTGTTGAATGCACGAACATCACCAATTCACTCTCAGTTGAGTGATCTTCCATCTTTCTTGCTTGAAATCAAACACTTTTCTATTTCAATGCTTTTCCAGAAAACCCTTAATAAAGAATTCTCTAGTGCCCCTGATATTGATTAGTGCTTAAGTCCGTCGACAAGAAAGATATTTCCAGTGATGACAATTCCAAACTCATGATAGCCAAGTCCCTTGTACATCCTTTGCTGTCATCTCCAAAGGTTACCGTTGGGTAGGCTTTCTCAATCAACTGTAATAGTAGAGCTTCAATGCTAGTAATATGCCTCGAACAATAAATGTCACGAAATCACATAACTTTTGACTTTTGTTTCATACTCTGCAATCACAAATGATTAAGCTTCTTGGTACTCAACTTCAATTGAGTCCAGATGGGTTAGAGATATTACTTTCAACAGTGGTAACAACAGTTTCAACCTTAACATGCACAAACTTATCTTTGACTGATCACTTCTCATACACAGCAGCCTTGACAAGGTAGTCTTAAGGCTATGAGATTAGTGATTCCAACCTATCTTAAGGTGGACTAGCAGTCTTTACCCTATTGTGATTATTATTGATGCTTTGCCTAAGATTATGCAAGTCCTAAGATATGCATTTTTAGATTTAAACGAACAAGCATGAAAAATAAGAGCACATGGTAAACATTCAGCTTCAATGCATTATAGATAGGAATTATGCATTTTAGGCATGTTATGCATATTAGAAAATTCAATACTATCTACTTTAACCATTCTACATAAGTGTAACAGGTGTTCAGCAGATTTACAGATATTCAATAATTTTCTAAAAGAACATGGAATAGACAAACTAACAATTTAATTACTAATTCTGTCTAATCCATTTCTGTTGTTGTCTAACATTTTAATTATCTCTAATTACCTAAGTCAATTTTAGATTAAGCCTCGAATCTACAAATTTTACTGACTACTTAGATAATTCTACCATCTCTTATCCTTCTACACCTTAACAAACAATACATGATAAGATCTGACATTTAAGTACAACTATGTGAGTGTGAGCAATTCATATGAAGATACGCACCTGCTTTTAATCTCAACACAGTCTCTGTCATCATTTGTTTGTTCAGGCTTCTTGAATATTGTAGCACAACCCTGATCTTGTCTTGCTACTTTTAGCCTCATATGTTTCTTCAGTTGTGACCTCTAACGATTCTTAAATCCGTTTTGTATAAGTACAAAAACTAGAATGATCATTAGAGTCAGAAAAAAAATCTTCAGAGTTCCCCACTAATAAATCTATCCTATCTTTACATTTGAGCAGTTTGTGGAACTATAACATGAACAGTCGAATCATCCACAATAAAATCCAAATGCTCCGGAATAAACTTATTAATACGAAATGACCACTTTCCTCGAAACCGGGTCATATGCTCTGGGAATTAATTCTGAGCCAAAACGGAGAATTTTCCAACTACAAACCCTTTTTGAAAAATGGACCAAGTTTTAATATCTTTAGATTATAAATTAAATCTATATAAATTTAACTAATAAATTTACTTAAATTAAATTTATAAAATAAATTCATTTAAATTAAGTTTATAAAATAAACCTTTTTCAAGTTTAAATAATAAACTCATTTAAATTAAATTCACAAAATAAATTTATTTTAAATAACATTTATAAAATAAATTTATCTAAATTTAAATTTATTAAATAAAATTATCTAAATAATTTTAAATTATAAAAGGAAATCTATTTAAATTTAAAAATAAATTTATTTAAATTAAAATTTATAAAGTAAACTTATTTAAATTAAGTTTATAAAAGAAACTTTTTCAAGTTTCAATAATAAACTCATTTAAATTAAATTCACAAAATAAATTTATTTTAAATAATATTTATAAAATAAATTTATCTAAATTTAAATTTATAAAATAAATTTATCTAAATAAATTTAAATTATAAAAGTAAGTCTATATTAATTTAAAGAATAAATTTATTTAAATTAAAATTTATAAAATAAACTTATTTAAATTAAGTTTATAAAACAAACTTTTTCAAGTTTAAATAATAAACTCATTTAAATTAAATTCACAAAATAAATTTATTATAAATAACATTTATAAAATAAATTTATCTAAAGTTAAATTTATAAAATAAAATTATCTAAACAAATTTAAATTATAAAAGGAAATCTATTTAAATTTAAAGAATAAATTTATTTAAATTAAAATTTATAAAGTAAACTTATTTAAATTAAGTTTATAAAAGAAACTTTTTCAAGTTTAAATAATAAACTCATTTAAATTAAATTCACAAAATAAATTTATTTTAAATAACATTTATAAAATAAATTTATCTAAATTTAAATTTATAAAATAAAATTATCTAAACAAATTTAAATTATAAAAGGAAATCTATTTAAATTTAAAGAATAAATTTATTTAAATTAAAATTTATAAAGTAAACTTATTTAAATTAAATTTATAAAAGAAACTTTTTCAAGTTTAAATAATAAACTCATTTAAATTAAATTCACAAAATAAATTTAATTTAAATAACATTTATAAAATAAATTTATCTAAAATTAAATTTATAAAATAAAATTATCTAAACAAATTTAAATTATAAAAGGAAATCTATTTAAATTTAAAGAATAAATTTATTTAAATTAAAATTTATAAAATAAACTTATTTAAATTAAGTTTATAAAATAAACTTTTTCAAATTTAAATAATAAACTCATTTAAATTAAATTCACAAAATAAATTTATTTTAAATAATATTTATAAAATAAATTTATCTAAATTTAAATTTATAAAATAAAATTATCTAAACAAATTTAAATTATAAAAGGAAATCTATTTAAATTTAAAGAATAAATTTATTTAAATTAAAATTTATAAAGTAAACTTATTTAAATTAAGTTTATAAAAGAAACTTTTTCAAGTTTAAATAATAAACTCATTTAAATTAAATTCACAAAATAAATTTATTTTAAATAACATTTATAAAATAAATTTATCCAAATTTAAATTTATAAACTAAATTTATTTGACAAGGCCTCTAGACATTCAGAGTTCAAAACAGCTTCGGTACCCTGAGCTTCACTGGACTGCGGATCTTGATTTGTATATCAATCAGCTTGCTCTGATACCAATTGTTGGGTCCCGGAAGTATCGTAGAAGGGGGGTTGAATGCGATCCTGACAACAATTTAAAATTCTTTTCAGAATTTGCGGAATTAAATTATTGTTTAAGCTGAGGGTTCGGGTCTTTGTAGTGTTTGGGAGGCAGACTTACTAGCTTTCTATTTTTATGATTGAACATTTTTCTTGTCAAGTTCTTAGTTACATCATTTCTCTTTATACACAAAAACACTGTCCTTGAACAAACTTTATTCCGCAAGAATTAACCTTAATTCTTAAGTTTGTATCCAACCCCCTCTTCTCCAAACTTAGTGTACTTAATGGCAGATAACAATTGGTATCAGTGCAAGCTTTCAACATACAGAAAGTTAAGATCTAAAAGTACATCAAGTATGGGTCAAAAAGACACAGGAGTTAAGATTCCAGTTCTAGAGAAAGATTAGTATTTTCCCTGGAAAGTGAAAATGCACTTGCATCTGCTATCCATTGATTCTTCCTATGTTCACTGCATAGAGAAAGGTCCACATGTGCCTATGAAAATAGTTACAAGTGTAAATGCAGATGGTATTCAGGCACTAGACAAACTCATTCCTAAACCAGTGAGTGAATATACAGATGAAGATGAGAAGGAAGTACACAAGGATAAAAAGGCTATGAACATTTTATTTAATGGTCTTGACAAGGATATGTTTGATAATGTTATAAACTACATAACCTTCTGTTAGTAATTGTGCTCTAGAGACAATACTTTTTATATTTTAAGGAAAATATTTATTATTAAGGATTATGTTTTATTGATTATTATTTATTTATTATGTTTTATTTACTGCGTAATAAATTGAAAGCATAATAAATGTCCTTGGAATTTTGATACGTATTATATATCTTTAAGTATGTGACTTAAAAATGAGATTATATGAATAGTATCTTATTCCTAAAATTCCCTAGTCGAGTATTATTATTTAAGGACAATAATAATGCACAAAGACTAGTATGTTTCTTGACAGATGACCACATCTCATTGGTCATAGGTATGTGGATACTAAAGTCAAGAACATAAGTACATGTATCAATGCATGGCACTGGAATGACCCGCCGTGAGA
Source organism: Oenanthe sinensis (assembly GCA_028671895.1). Taxonomy (NCBI): domain Eukaryota; kingdom Viridiplantae; phylum Streptophyta; class Magnoliopsida; order Apiales; family Apiaceae; genus Oenanthe; species Oenanthe sinensis. The sequence goes on from CM053814.1 coordinate 27,403,975, forward strand.
TTATACATGTTAAGTAAGTGTCATAAGTAATTCTCACTGTGATAATGGTGTAATGATCCTTAGACCTGAAATCATTATATTTCTATACGAGAATTAATATACTTTGATTACATTAAAAGTTACCTTTGACCGGGTGATGATAAAAGTGGACATTGGGTATATTATGAATCGTATGAGAAATATGAATGATCTAGATGGGATTTAATCCTCCTAATTTTAGGAGTGATATTATTGGCCTCTTGTTTGAGTGAGACTATGAAATGCACGGCCGTGCTCAAATGTTGATTTGATTTTAATAGTCTACTCATCGATCAAGAAAATAAAGATTAAATTATTTCTCCTTCAAGCGTTCTTTGTGTGTGACCCTGTAGGTTATTATTACGTTGGCAACAATTTTAATATCTAATTAAAATTGTAAACAATGAGCGGCATCTAGTAATACATCATTGCTACCCAAGTAATAATAATAAATCGGTGATTCGATTAAGCCTTTCGTGAATAATGTTCCATGTAATATAATCCCTTTAATCTTGATATTATAGATTAAACTCAAGGCATGTCTCGTGTCATCCTCTTCATAATTTAATCTTTATTTTCTTGATCGATGAGTAGACTATTAAAATCAAATCAACATTTGAGCACGGCCGTGCATTTCATAGTCTCACTCAAACAAGAGGCCAATAATATCACTCCTAAAATTAGGAGGATTAAATCCCATCTAGATCATTCATATTTCTCATACGATTCATAATATACCCAATGTCCACTTTTATCATCACCCGGTCAAAGGTAACTTTTAATGTAATCAAAGTATATTAATTCTCGTATAGAAATATAATGATTTCAGGTCTAAGGATCATTACACCATTATCACAGTGAGAATTACTTATGACACTTACTTAACATGTATAATCTCACGGCGGGTCATTCCAGTGCCATGCATTGATACATGCACTTATGTTCTTGACTTTAGTATCCACATACCTATGACCAATGAGATGTGGTCATCTGTCAAGAAACATACTAGTCTTTGTGCATTATTATTGTCCTTAAATAATAATACTCGACTAGGGAATTTTAGGAATAAGATACTATTCATATAATCTCATTTTTAAGTCACATACTTAAAGATATATAATACGTATCAAAATTCCAAGGACATTTATTATGCTTTCAATTTATTACGCAGTAAATAAAACATAATAAATAAATAATAATCAATAAAACATAATCCTTAATAATAAATATTTTCCTTAAAATATAAAAAGTATTGTCTCTAGAGCACAATTACTAACAATCTCCCACTTGCACTAGAGCCAATTACCCAAGTATCCAATACTCATGGAACTAGTGTGACTTTCGTGCTTCTGCTGCGACAAAGCCTTAGTCAGTGTGTCTGCAATATTATTATTAGTATACACTTTACATATATGTATATCTCCTTGATCATTAATCTCATTAATTAGGTGATATCTCCTAAGTACATGCCCAAACAGCCTCCTTGGCTGCTTCACAAGCATCAATATACTCAGGTTCTATTGTAAAATCAACAATTGTCTTTGCTGTGAACCATTCCAGCATACAACATCTCAATAAAACACAAAGCCAGACAGAAACATTAAATTATCGTTATCTGTCTAGAAACCAGTATCACTGAAACCTCTTACAACTAGCTTCACATCTCCTCCATATAACAAGAATGAATCTTTAGTCCTCTTTAAGTACTTAAGAATATTCTTGACTGTCGTCCAGTGACCTTCACCTGGATTAGATCGGTATCTACTCATCATGGTTAAAGCATACGAGACATCAGGACAAGTACATATCATTGCATACATTATAAAACCAATTGCTGACGCATATGGAATTTTACTCATGCAGTCCCTATCATCCAATGATTTAGGACAAATTTTATTTTGAGATCACTATCCCATGAGACATTGGGACATATCCATTTTAGTCTCTTTGCATTTGAAATTGATGCAAAACTTTATCAATGTATGTACTCTAAATTAGGCCGATCAATCACCTTGATCTATCTCTATAGATCTCGATCCCTAATATATATGTCACATCGCCTAAGTCTTTCATTGAGAAATTATTTTTCAACCAAGTCTTCACACTCTGTAGAGAAGGAATGTCATTCCCTATTAGTAATATATCATCAACATATAATACTAGGAATGCCACATGACTCCCACTAAACTTCTTGTAAACACAAGTTTCATCTTCATTCTGAATAAAGTCAAACTCTTTTTGACTGTTTCATGAAAACAAATGTTCCATCTCCTCGAGGCCTACTTTAATCCATAAATGGATCGACGCAACTTACATACATTTCCAGCATCCTTTAGATCAACAAAACCCTTAGGGTGTGTCATGTACACATCCATATCTTCTTCAAGGCTCTCATTTAAGAAAGCGGTTTTGACATCCATTTGCCAGATTTCATAGTCATAGTAAGCAGCTATAGCAAGCAAAATCCTGATGGACATGACCATAACAACTGGTGAAAAGGTCTCATCATAGTCAATACCATGAATTTTCTTGAAACCTTTTGCCACCAATCGTGCCTTATAGGTCTGTACATTAGCATCCATGTCGGTCTTCTTCTTGAAAACCCACTTGCACCCTATAGGTTTTACCCCTTCAAGTGGATCAACCAAAGTCCATACTTGATTAGTATACATGGATTCCATCTCAGATTTAATGGCATCCAGCCATCTCTTAGAATCTGGAGTGTTTATAGTATCTAGGTAGGTGAGAGGCTCATCTTCATCCACAAGCATCACATCACCATCTTGAGTCAAGAGAAATCCATATTATCTCTCGGGCTCATGGCGAATCCTACTAAACCTACGAACACCTGTGTTTCTTGAGCAGTATTATTTTTCTTGTACATTCTACTCAGGTTCCTCCACTGGTTCAACGTTATCATGTGGGTCTCAAACTTCATTGAGATCTATTATCCTTCCACTGTCTCTCAGCAGTTCGAGCAACACACACTTTGTTCTCGGAAGGATTATAGAAAGAATAACCCCTTGTTTCAGTTGGGTATTCCACAAAATTACATTTGTCTGATTTTGGTCCTAGCTTGTCAGAGATTAGACGTTTCACAAACGCTTCACATCCCCAAAATTTTATAAATGACATGTTGTGACGTTGCTCAGTCCATATCTCATAAGGAGTCTTTTGAACCAATTTAGTAGGAACACAGTTAAGTGTATGTGGAGCCGTTTCCAGGGTGCAACCCCAGAAACTAATTGGAAGATTCATTGACTCATTATTGATCGCACCATGTCCAACAAGGTATGATCTCTCCTATCAAAAAAACTTTTCTTTGATATTTTCTACTTCATCTTTATAGTCTTTGAACTTTTCAAATGATTCGGATTAGTTCTTCAAAAGATACATATATCCGTATCTACTAAAATAATTAGTAAATTTTATGAAGTTAATAAAATCTACCTTTTGTCATCGTACACATATGACCACATACATCACTATGTATAAGTCATACCCATTCAATGATCCCTTCACCATGTCCGATAAAAGGAGCTTTAGTCATTTTACCAAATAAACCAAGATTCGCATCCTTTTGTATGATTCATAATCAAACTTATCCATGAATGCATCCTTATGTATTCTGAAAATGCGTTTCTCATTAATACGGCCTCAACAACAGTGCCAAAAGTAATATTTGATTTGAGTCACTTTAGAACATATAAATTGTTAATTAGATGTGCAACATTATAAGGCTCATCATCAAAATAGAATAAACAACTATTGTTATAAAATGAAAAAGCCTTTCTTGTCCAAACAAGAAACTGAAATAATGTCTCTGCCAATTGCAAGTACGCTATAACAATTATTAAGTTCTAAATTTTCCTTATAGGCCAAAAATTAAGTAACGAGTTCCTCGAACCAGAGCAACTACCTTTACTCCAATTCCAACCCGATACCTTAAGCTTGACCCTTATTGATCATCATCTTCCGATCTTCCAATTAAGCATGACAGTTTAATTTCCAGTCTCCCAACTTTCCACAGAAGTGACAATCGTCTTCTTTATCAACACCTCATTCAGACTTTAGAGTCTGTTTTAGGGATTGGACTTTGGTTTGACAACGGAACTAGATCAAATCTTCTCCTTGCCTTTCCATTTTCCTTTCCCTTTTGCATTCCCTATGTTTACCATCAATATAGTAGTAGTTCATGCATTTATCATATTACTTTCAGCAGTTCTCAACATGCTTAGCAACTCAATGGGTGTTTTACCAATCTTATTCACTTTATTGTTCATAACAAAATAAGAATAATATTTGTCCAAAGATTGTAAGATCAAATCTAACTGTCTCCAGACCAATCTGGAAACCTAAAATATCAATGGTATTCATTATACCCTATAATCTTTAGAACATGTGGTGTAACCGGGTCTCACTCTCCCTACTTGTAAGTGTATAGTGCCCTTTTAAATATATCTTGTGCTCAATCGTTTCATAAGCATCTATATGCTTGTATTGCTTCTTAAGCTCAGCACATATATTTGCGAGCATGAGACATGAAACATCAGTCGCAACATCAATTTGCTTCCAATAAGCACTATGATTTGCACATGTTACATTCTCAACTTTAAGAGCAGGGGAAGAGATTTGACTAATATCGTGGTGCCCGAGGACGATCCTCAAGCTCCTATGTCAGTCAAGGAAATATATTCTCGTCAACTTGTCCTTCTCAAGAACTGATCGCATAGAGAAGTTGTTTGTGTTTATCATTTGATATCTACAATATTAAAGTGCATAAAATAAACTAGGTTGCAAATTTAATATTAATTATGTTTAAGTGATTATGGTATATCATCATATACCTCCCACTATTTTTATCAAACCAATAGCCCTTACTATTAATTTGGAAAGTATATCCCATAATTCTTTCTAGTGAGCCAAGATCCATATTTCGTCATGTCCTAAGTCAACCACTGGAAGTCCTTAGAAAATGATTATTTAGGTAGACAACAGTTGTCAATTATATCATATATAATTCTTGGATAGTTTGGTGAACAACGATTGATCTTATCTATCTAATAGACTTTTAACCAAACTCTATGCTTCTAAGTTCATAATAGTTGAATATAACCGTTTATTTTCACTTATTATGACGACTCAGTTAAGTTAGACCCAATGATACAACGGCCGAATATAACCGTTTATATTCGTCGCATCTCACCACGATAGATAGGAGTCCCCTGCCACTGACAGTCCTTCCCCTTATCGATCTAGGATTCGATGAGTGTTCATTCATTGGAAAGCATCCGAGTAAAACTTAATATTTTGTTAAGGGGTTTTAGAAAATTTATAACAATCATGATCACATCATAAAGAGATCCTCAATTTTTCCTTGAACCAAATATTTCAAATCGACATCTTAAATTGTTCATTTCCCAGGTAGATGGAGGATACCAATGGTCACAGTTAAAACCCATCAGCCTTACGAATACGCATATCCGCTTTTGTCAGAAAATCCCAATTATAGATATCAAAAATCCATATTTAATTCCGTGTTTTAAAAATCTATATTTCATAAACACAAGAATCTCATGATCGTTTGTTAATTTTAAAATCTTGAATCGTTACAGATTTTATCTTGTTTAAGCAAACATGGCATGGGTGTCGTATCTAATACATACATGATTAATCAATATTAAGCATGCATCTCAATTATATCTACGCATACATACCAATACATGCAATCATATACATATATGTAATGTGCGTAAATTAAACGTGTCTGGTTATGGCCCCATCCTATATGATATTTCCAAGCTAATGGAAATATCAAGGTTAGTCTATGGTGGTTTTAAAAAAATACTATCTATTACATGTCTTCTTTCTTCATTGCTCCATCATCCCCTTTTGGATCGCCTCCTTGCTTGCAAGTCTTCATTGATAATTACATTGAATAATAAAAATAAAACTATTCTAATGAAATTACAAGAAGAACTCGAGTTACATTCGAGATAATTAAATTACAATGAATAAACGACATGCAAGTCGTATTTAGAAACCAAAACCATAAATCAAAACCACTATCCTATGGGTCTTTAGGCCATAACCATCCACCATGCTATCATATAACACATATAATATATCTCATATTATATAATCATATCATATAATCATATATAACAAATTTCGAAATTTCAGAAAATTAAAAACAGATTTCTGAAGACAATAAATCGCTATTTCGAGGACCTTAACGACTTCAAACGCCTTACAGACCCGTCGATGATAGCATAGCTATCAGTTTTGTTCATTGGCCCGATTCCAGTCAGAAAACACATATCGTTTACGAAAATCGGATACAGCAGTCAGATTTCTCCAAATCTGACGGTGTTTCAGAAATCGTATCATATACAATTCTCATAACAAGAACAAGCATATATCATATATACATACACAGAGATACATACAATCATCATATGATTATACATTATATGAATATCATATATTCATAATATATACATACATATACTCAAAATTTTAGAAAATCAAATAATTTTCAAAAAATCATAAATCACCGTTTTGGAGGCTGTAACGACATCTAATGGCTTACAGACGCAGAGCTGACTATGTCAGTATTGCTCAGTGACCCGATTCCAGTCAGAAAACACATATCGTTTGCGAAAATCGGACAACGGACACAGATTTCAGAAAATCAACGGCAGCCGTTTCAGAATTCGTATCGAATACGATTCCCATAATAAGAACAAACATGTATCATATACATACATCAACACACATAATCATCACATGATTATATATCATATAAATATCATATATTCATAATATATATAAACATATACATATTGTATCAATATAAAATCATGATAGATCGCATACATGCTTATATATCAAAAACTGTTAACCACATAACCGAATTAAAACGTTTCGCAAGTAGCTCTGATACCATTGAAGGGTTTCGTGACATAAACGCAGCGGAATAAACGCGAAAAATAAATCAAAATAGCGAAACCCTCCGCAGGATCCATGCGAAAACAAAAGATTTAATTCGGAGATAAAGAATAAATACCTTTAGAAGCTTTAACAGTTCATTAATGGAAGATTAATGGAGGTCCAAAACTTGTTTAATCACCACGTATCCCGCTCTCGCGATCTACGCTCTACGGTATCCACACGAACACTTTTCATGAAGGATTGATGTGTACTAGCACCCGAAAACTTCTTCTCTCTCTATCTTCCTCCTCTCTCATAGCGGCTAGGGTTTTGTAAAATCTCTCTATTTTTTTAAATCAGCCCATAAAGAGATTATATAGAGAGATGAATAAGTTTTCTAATTATAATTCAATTATAATTAATACTAATCCAAAATTCTAAATTATTTAATTAAGTCTCACTTAATTAATTAATTATTAATTTTGGAATTAGTTTAAGTAATTCATTTATTTAAAGGGATTATATTACATGGAACATTATTCACGAAAGGCTTAATCGAATCACCGATTTATTATTATTACTTGGGTAGCAATGATGTATTACTAGATGCCGCTCATTGTTTACAATTTTAATTAGATATTAAAATTGTTGCCAACGTAATAATAACCTACAGGGTCACACACAAAGAACGCTTGAAGGAGAAATAATTTAAATTATGAATTTAAATTAAATAAGTAATTTATTTTATTTATGATATTAATTAAGTATGACTTAATTAATTATATAAATAGAATAAATGAATTACTTAAACTAATTCCAAAATTAATAATTAATTAATTAAGTGAGACTTAATTAAATAATTTAGAATTTTGGATTAGTATTAATTATAATTGGATTATAATTAGAAAACTTATTCATCTCTCTATATAATCTCTTTATGGGCTGATTTAAAAAATTAGAGAGATTTTACAAAACCCTAGCCGCTATGAGAGAGGAGGAAGATAGAGAGAGAAGAAGTTTTCGGGTGCTAGTACACATCAATCCTTCATGAAAAGTGTTCGTGTGGATACCGTAGAGCGTAGATCGCGAGAGCGGGATACGTGGTGATTAAACAAGTTTTGGACCTCCATTAATCTTCCATTAATGAACTGTTAAAGCTTCTAAAGGTATTTATTCTTTATCTCCGAATTAAATCTTTTGTTTTCGCATGGATCCTGCGGAGGGTTTCGCTATTTTGATTTATTTTTCGCGTTTATTCCGCTGCGTTTATGTCACGAAACCCTTCACCTTCCACACACAAGTCTAAACAAACCACCTCAGTAGTTTCTCAAAAGACTACTGTTGTAAAAACTAAGAAAAGAAAAACCACTGAGGGGAGTGTGAAGGTGGATGATAAGGGTGAGGGAACTGGCCAACATCAAGAAAGCCAGAAGGATAAGGAGAGTGAGATTGAGAGGAACCAGCCAGCCACCAACCCAATCTCCCAACAGATTGAGGCTGTAGTAAAGGACTTAAACACATCCCTAGTTGCATCTTCTCAAAAAGGTGTAACTATTGAAAAGAGGTCTCAACCAGGACCATCAGATGGGGATAAGGGTCACCAAACAATACAGCCATACAAAAGGAGAAAGAAGGTTACAAATACTGCCCAGGGTACACACACACATGCAAAGCCAAATGAAAATTTGGTGGAGCCTTCACTCTCTTCTTTTTATGTGTCTCAGAATCTTCCTGAGGCACAGCCCCATTCTTTATCTGTCTCTTCTCCTCAATCTCCTTCAAAATCTATTTCTTCAAAAACAGTGTTGATTGACAACTTCATTGTTTCAAATTCACCCTCTTTACAACTCGGGGTGGAGCCAACACTCTCACCTGCATCACCAAATAAGGTTAACACCTTGGTTGATCAGGAAAATGCTGAAAATCTCAACAAGTCAATGGATGGCATTCCATCAACTGATAAATTTCAACATCCATTGACTAGTTCATTTCCATCGATGGATATCCTTACATCCATTGACGAGCTCCCATCAACGGATATTCCTTCATCGATGGATATCTCTTATCCATCGATTGAGCCTTTTATTCCAATTCATGAACCATCCACTGAAACAATTGTGGCCAACACCCTACTAGGATTGAGTGGAGTGGGTGAGGTGAGTGAGAGGCAAGGTTTGCATACCTTGGCAAAAGGAGAGTGTGTAAATGAGGGGCCTCAACTTCTTCTGAGGTGGCAAAAGGAGAGGATGTAAGAAAAGAGAGTTCCACCTTAGAAGGTGATGCAAAAGGAGAGCTTAGTGGGAGAGAGTTGAGAATCTAGGATGAGATCCTGATGCAAAAACAGAGCGATGAGAGTGAGAGAGAAAAGAATAGAGAGAAATCAGTTTTTCAATCTAATGAAGCATCATCTTCTAAAACTGAGCAGGTTGCAGCAGAACTCACTCAGGAGTTGGGGCTAGAGTCAGGGGGGGTTGTAGACTATGGAGTTCCTACAGGAGTTGTAGAAGTCAACCTGGAGGTGGAGGATGAAATTGAAGTTGTTGGGTCCCGGAAGTATCGTAGAAGGGGGGTTGAATGTGATACTGACAACAATTTAAAATTCTTTTCAGAATTTGCGGAATTAAATTATTGTTTAAGCTGAGGGTTCGGGTCTTTGTAGTGTTTGGGAGGCAGACTTACTAGCTTTCTATTTTTATGATTGAACATTTAAGATATAGAAATTAGTAAGTAAGTAAACAAGATTCAAGTTAAATATGTATATTAAACTTGAAAGGGTATTACAATATTCGGTAGAATAAACATTTAATTCCTAGAACAAATTTGACATGAATTGTTCTACTTAGGAATTAAAACCAAACCAGCACAGAAAGTCTGTGAATATGACGTTGCAGACAAATTGCTGAATTTGACTATTTTTCTACTTTGAAAAATGAAGCCCCTGGCCTCATATTTATAGAGGAGGAAAGCCAGCATGACTTATCCCAATATGACCTTTTTCAATTAAAATTAACCCTTGTATGACTCATAAAAAGGCTGGGCAAGACTTGTTTCCTTCGGTATGACTCAGTCGAAATTCGGTATGACTTATTGTAAGTCATGCTAGATTTTCTTTTAAATTAAATAAATCAGAATGACTTAATTAATTAAAATTAAAATCAGCATGACTCAATAAAGAAATCCTTCGGTATGACTCATTAGATTGAAGCTCGGTATGACTTGGAATTGGGCTTCGGTATGACTTGAATTTAAACACTCGGTATGACTCTTGAATTCAACAGCTTTTTCTTTTCTTTCCACTTGAAATGGACACATGGCATGCTCTCATTGGCTGATGAATTCTCCTGGCAAATTCAAAATGAAAAGGGCCCTATTTCGTCTTATTATAGACAGGCTCCGTAGAAATACTTTTCAACCCGCACAGCTTATAATCTTTGATTAATAAATAATAAATTTAATTCAGAAATTATAAAAATAAATATCTAATATTATTTAGATATTTATAAATATAATTTACTAAATAAATAAAATATTTATTAATTAAATAAATCCTTACGCTCTAAGCAGCGGTCTCCTGATCGTCTGGAACCGAACTCCTTTTGACTTGGAAATGATAAATCAATTCCAACCGGGGTTCCACTTTTACGAATATATGAATTTGCATTTCTTCCGTGTCATTTCTTTTTCCGTCTTTTCTTCAAGTCAGTACTGTCAGGCATGTTTGGCTGTTTCTACAGTTGCAATTAGAAGTACCTCTGTTCCTCAAATAATTTGACTCTTTAAACTAGCCAATACTTCTTTTCACCACTGCATGTACCCAGTCAAATATTCAATCTTGGATTCTGACTCTTGTACACTGCATTCCAAACAAACCTGTATCCCTTTGAGCTTCCAGCTTCTGTCTTCTGTCATTCTAAAATAATTCTAAATTAATTAATCCTTTAATTAATTTAAGAAATAAATTAATTCTGAGTGAATTAATTTACTAATTAAATTAACTAATTAATTTAATTAATTAATAGAGAATTAAATTAAAGGCTTGACTGTTGTTGATGTAGATAAGACTCTTCTGTTCTTCAACAATAACCTTTTTAACCACTTGAACTTTTTGATGACGAATCTTCACTGACATTGTTGACACCCTGTGCACTGGTCTGGTTCACGGATGACTAACTACAATGTTGATTCCCATTTCTTCTGTAGTGGTCTTTGTGTCTTGTCTTGTCATGTCTTGGCTTCTTTTTGTTCTTCCTCTATATTCAATATTTATTATTTACTTCGCTTTCATATCTGAGTTGAGTTGTCATCTACTTATTACAAATAGGACTAGTAATATGACTTTCAGAAGTCAATCTTGATGCTTCAGCGTTTCAACATGGAGATCCTCATTATCAAGAACTAGCAGCAGCATTTAATCAAGTAGCTGAGCAAATGCTGGGTTTGGCGCAGACAGAGGAGCAATTCAGGAGCGGGAATGAGTTTTTGGCCAGTCAACCTGCTGATGTATCCCACATGAACCCTGAAGATTTTGAAGATAGTTCTGATGATGAACTTCTAGATCCACAAGTGGCCAGTGATAAAACCAATTTGGCTGTCACAGAAAGGGCCATCATCTCTCACTATAGAAGATCAATGGCTGAAGTGGATGTGGTGGATCCCTTGCACAGAAGAATTCTGAACTTCTACAGAGACAACCTGAAGATCCAGAAAATGCATGTCACAGGCTCCAGACATGAGTTGAAGAAGATAAGGGATGAAATTGACAGTTCTAGGATGCATTTTGACACCACCATTGATTCTAGAGTCAGCCTCACAATGTTAACCAGAATCAAGCAAAGGTTAGATACTGAGTATTCAGCGAAGGACAAGGTAATTGAATTGGACAAAAGAGTAACTGCCATGGAGCTCCACATGCAGCAAATCATGAAGTACCAAGTCACTCAAATCAACCTCCTGGGCAAAATCTTGGAAATCCCTCTCCTGTCACAGTCATTAGCACAAGAGCCAGTTGCTGATAACAAAAATGGGGGAGAAGCAGGAAAGTGAAGCTGTGGTGACAAAGCCTACAGATCCAAAGAAGAAGTTGGCTCAGAATATTGTAAGGCAATTTGATTCAATTGCCAGCAAAATCACGAAGACCAGTTCAAGTAGCTCAGAACCTGGTGACAGGAAAGAAAGGGCAAGCTGAATGAAGTTGGCAAAAAGAAAGTGGAAGCTATCACAGGTGGAGGTGAAAAATTGTTGCACAAAGCCATAGTAGTTGGCATAAAAGAAAGGGAGCAACAAGAAAAATCTCAAGAAGAATTAGCTATTCAATTGCAAAGGGAATATGATGAGGAGGATAGGCTAATTAGAGAAGCCAGAAGAAAAGAAGGTGAAAAAAGGCAAAGAATGAAGCAAAGAGCAAACAAGCCTGTAGATGCACCAAGATCTTCTGGAGTTGAGAGAAAATTGGTTGTTGAAGACAAAGGAGACAAAGAGAAGAAGCCAAAAGAAGTCAAGGTTGAAGGTCAAGCTTCTAGGAGTAATCAAACTAGAGAGATAGAAGTGTTCAAACAAAAATCTGAAGACTTTGTGCCAATCAAAGCTGAAGGAATGATTTCAGCAAAAGGACAAAGGAAGAAGGATGTTGATCTTCTTCATATTGAGTATGAAGATGGATCACATTCAACTTTTACATTCAATCAAGTCCTGGATCAAGGATATGGCATCTTAAGAAAAATCTACACTATGCTCAACAGGAAGTATTATCTAACTGAAGAGCTAGGAAAGGCCATCCTTGAGAGAATGAAGAAGATGAGGGAGGCACCTGTTCAAGAAGAAAGGGATGACATGATAAAGATTTGGAACCCTGAAGGAAGAAAGGTGCTTTATGAGCCATTCTACTTGATGATATATAAGGACAGAGAAGGCAGAGAAAAGTGTATTGACATTTGTCAAGAAATAGACAAACTGCCTAATCTGGAATTGAATCATCTAGCAAGTCAATTGGACTACAGGGTTGAAGATGAGAAGATCTTGAAGGGAACTCTATACAGGAAGATTAAAGAAAATGAAGACAAGATGAATGAGTCAAAGGGAAAAAGAAGAAGATAGAAGATTTAATCTCAATCATTAAAATTATCAGAATTCATCTTTTACTGGTATCTGATTACTCTGTCTCAAACTATCTTTGTCAATATTGTAATTCCTGCTAAGAATAAAAATGTTTAGGAGTTTTGTTATCATCAACAGAAAATTTATGCATATTTTACATATTCATAAATAGGGGGAGATTGTTAGGAATTATGAGTTTTAATGATAACAAATTACTTAGAATTTCAATAGGGACTTAAAATTACTTTGTAAATGGTCGATGGATATGACTTATAAATAACCATTGACTAGGAAACCAGTTATCAGTTGAAGCTTGTTGATCAACTAATAAACTGGATTGTAGCATTGATTTATGTTTCACTATCAATTGATTGTATTGCCTCGATGGATGCTATGAAGTAGTCGACTGATGTTATTGACTTCAATTTCTAGCTTCTCAACAGATGTGAAGAATGGCTGATCAATTGTAAATATTCTAAGTCAGAATTCTCACAAGTGAAGTGATCAACTGATGTTGAAGTCGATGGATGAAGACAGTACTCAACGGATGAAAGCTATCAACAGATACAAGTCATCAATGGATAAAGACAGTCAACGAATAAGGAACCATCAATTGATAGGGAGTCGATGGATAACTCAATTATCCATCGACACATCAACTGATCAACAGATATCCTATCCATCGATGGATAAGCAAAGGAGAATCAACTGATAAGCTTAACAACATTTATCGATTGATTAAGGTTTCCCAATTTAGTTAAAGACAAGAAGTATGGCAACTGTGCAGAAACTGAATCAATGGAAGACAGTCCTGTCAGAATTGTGAAGACTTTCAAGGCAACACAGTATTCAAGGAATGTATCAAGACAAAGATACTTCCAGGGCTAGTCAGTTCAAAAAGAAGACTGTGCAAGTAGCTAGTTTCTATTTTCATGTAAACAATATAAGTTGTAATTTTATATTGCTATCTGTCGATAGAAATTAGGTGTGAAAAAAACTTCTATATAGTTGTTAGAAGTACACAGTAGCAAAGTGTGTAGAAAACATCAAGAACTCAAAAAGCACAGTAAAAATAGGCAGTATCTTGTAGTGCTTTTCTGAGTTCAAAAACTCACTTTGTAAGCAGCTTGGTATTCGTACTAAGATCAATTGAAAGCAAAAACATACTAGTGGAAAACCAATCCACTAGTAATTTTTAACATTGTTGTGTTTTGTTTTCAATATTTTTCTTGTCAAGTTCTTAGTTACATCAGTTCTCTTTATACACAAAAACACTTTCCTTGAACAAACTTTATTCCGCAAGAATTAACCTTAATTCTTAAGTTTGTATTCAACCCCCCCCCCCTTCTCCAAACTTAGTGTACTTAATGGCAGATAACAATTGGTATCAGAGCAAGCTTTCAACATACAGAAAGTTAATATCTAAAAGTACATCAAGTATGGGTCAAAAAGACACAGGAGTTAAGATTCCAGTTCTAGAGAAAGATGAGTATTTTCCCTGGAAAGTGAAAATGCACTTGCATCTGCTATCCATTGATCCTTCCTATGTTCACTGCATAGAGAAAGGTCCACATGTGCCTATAAACATAGTTACAAGTGTAAATGCAGATGGTACTCAGGCACTAGACAAACTCATTCCTAAACCAGTGAGTGAATATACAGATGAAGATGAGAAGGAAGTACACAAGGATAAAAAGGCTATGAACATTTTATTTAATGGTCTTGACAAGGATATGTTTGATAATGTTATCAACTGTACAACCTGTTAGTGTAGGTGCCCTAGAGGCAATACAATGTTTCTTTTAATAGACCTTTATGTCATTTAATTATTCAATAAACGTATTTATTATGACTTTAAATACTACGATATATTTGTTAGCATAATAAATGTCCTTAGAATCATGATACACATTGTATAGTTTAGTACATGACTTGAACTTGAGATTATATAATAGATCATATTCTTAAATGTCCCTAGTCGAGTATTATTATTATAGGACAATAATAATACATAAATAGACTAGTATGTTGTTTGACTGATAACCACATCTCATTGGTTATAAGTATGGGGATACTAAAGTCAACACATAGGTACATGCAGGAGTACATGGTACTGGACAGACCCATAGTGAGATTCTTCATGTTTAATAAAGTCATAAGAAAGACTCATAGTGATAATGGTGTAATGATCCTCTGACTTGAGATCATTATATTTCTATACGAGGATTAATATACTTTGACTACATTAAAAGTTACCTTTGACCGGGTAATGATAAAAGTGGACATCGGGTATATCATGAGTCTTATGAGAAATATGAATGATAGATAAAGGATTTAACCCTCCCATAATTAGGAGAGATATTATTGGCCTCTTGATTGAATGAGACTATAAAATGCATGGCCGTGCTCAAATAATGATTTGTTTTCATAGTCTACTCATGGATCAAGTAAACCCGGATTAAATGTTGAAGAGGATGACTAAATACATGCCTCGAGTTTAATCTATAATATATATGGTTAAAGGGATTATATTACACGGAAACATTAATCACGAAAGGTTTTATCGAATCACGATTTAATTATTATTTAATTGGGTAGCAATGATGTATTACTAGATAACGCTCATTGTTTATAATTTTATTAGAGAATAAAATTATTGCTAATTAAATAATAGCCTATAGGGTCACACACATAGAGCAATTCAAGGAATAGTTAATTTAAATTATAGATTTAAATTAATTGATGATTATTTGAATTTTATTATATTAATTAAGTGAGACTTAATTAATTGAAATAATATAATTCGAATTTGAATTCTGCCCTTAATAATTAAGTATGACTTAGTTATTAATTAAATAATAAAATTCGGTTTTATTATTTAATCCTAAACCTACATGGGTTAGGCTTTGCTGTTATGGTTGCTATTATGGGCCTATTAACCTACCATTATAAATAGATAATGTAGGGTTAATAAGGGTTAATGTTTTTGAGAAAAAATAACCCTAGAGGCAGCAGCTACACAGCAAGGCAGTTTCGAAATCATCAAAGGAGCTAGTATATCCATTCCGTAATCAAGATCGTGAGACATTCTTGAAGGTGCTCGTGTGGATACCATAGAGGTGTTTTCGAGAAGAAGACACAAGTCGTGAAAGCTAGGATCTCCGTTGAGTTCGTAGAAGTCAAGACCAAGAAAAGGTATGATTCCGTTTCACACAAATCAATCCGAACTTATACATGATCCTGCGTTAGGGTTCCGAAATTTTTCGTTATATTTACGTTTAATCCGCTGCGTTTTATGCCTCGGAACCCAACACAACCTCCAAAGAAGTCTGGGATACTCTTCAAACCCTCTGTGAAGGCACTGAACAAGTAAGAAAGAACAAGATGCAACTCTTGATTCAAAAATATGAGGCCTTTCACTTCAAGAGTGGTGAAGCAATCAATGATACATATAGTAGGTTTCAAAAGCTGCTGAATGAGCTTAAACTATATGGAATAGTATATGCTGTTGAGGACACCAACCTCAAATTCTTGAGGTCCTTACCCAAGGAATGGAAACCAATGACTGTTTCTATAAGACAATCTCCTGACTTTAAAGAATATACTCTTGATAAGATGTATGGCATCTTGAAAACCTATGAGTTGGAGCTACAACAAGATGAGGAAATTGAGAAAAGTCAGAAGAGAGAAAAGTCCATTGCTTTGGTTGCCAAGGATAAGCAAGTTGCAGAATCAGGTGAAGTTGCTCCTGTCAAAGAAGCAAAGAAAGAAGGTCATGGCAATGGTGCAAATAATGTTAGATATGATGAATCTTCTACTGGGAAAGGAAAAGAAATTTGTGAGGATGATAAGTCATTCACTAAAGATGAAATCGATGAAATAGATGAGCATTTAGCTTTTCTATCAAGAAAATTTTTAAAACTCCAGTTCAAAAGGAATCCTATGCAAAGGCCTGGATCACAGTTCAGGAGAAACACTCAACAAAGCAAAAATCTTGTTGACAGGACTCAATTCAGATGCTTCAACTGTGGATCGGCTGGTCATTTTTCAAGTGAATGCAGAAAGCCTAAAATAGAAAAGAAGTCAAAGTTTAGTGATGGTATTTACTATAAGAAGAAGTACTTTGACTTGCTTAAACAAAGAGACAAGGCTTTTGTGATAGAAGAAAAGGACTGGGCTGCTGATGAGGATTCTGAAGAAGAAGAAGAACACATCAACCTTGCACTAATGGCCAATCAAGATGACCAGGAAGCTAGTTCATCTAGCAATCAGGTAATTTCTACAAACCTATCTGAGTTATCCAAAGATGAATGCAATATTACTATTAATGAAATGTCAAATGAATTGTATAATTTGCATGTCACTCTTAAGTCCTTGAACAAAGAGAACACTAGGCTCAAATTAATCTTAGAAACTCTCACTGAAAGAAACAATTTCCTAGAGAATGAGCTAGTGCAAATGGACAGACTCAAGGTAGAGAACAAAGATGCTAGAAATGAGCTAGTTAAGAGCAAAAAGGAAATAGAAAATTTGAAAGAAAAATTGGAAGAAGAACTAAGAACCATTGACAAGTGGAACAGGTCAAGTAAAGCTAGTAAAAAGATGAATGACATTCATGGAACAAATTCTTTCACCATGTTGTCTGAAACTCTTGAGAAATTAGCCATTGATGAAGATCAATCTTTGGAAAAGAAGCAATCGATTGCTAATTCTGAATCAACTGATAAGAATTATCCATCGATTGATAATGTCAATTCAACGGATAATCATCCATCGATTGATAATGTTATTCCAATGGATAATTATCCATCGATTGAGGAATCATCAACTGCTAAGAAGTGTGTTGTTAAAACCAAGCTTAACAGACCTGTTAAATTTGTCAAAGAAAGTAGCTCCTCTAAATCTCAAGTCAAAATTGAACAGGATAATATAGGGTTCTTATCTAAAGATCAGTTGAAAGAAAAATTGGAAAAGATAGAGCCTAATATTCAGCCAAATGAAAAGAAGAAGAAAAACAAAAATGGTAAAGTAGGCATAAATAAGCACAATAACTACACACCTGACAAATATGCTCCTAGGAAGATATGTGCTAAGTGTGGTAGTAAAAATCATTTATCTGTGCAATGCAAACTCAACATGCCTACAATAACCAATGTGTCTGTTATACCTAACATGCATTCTAATTATGTTTTTCCTCATTTAGTTGATTCTCATGCTATTCATGCTCAGTATGCATCAATGCCTTATATGTTTAATCCATATCTTGCATTTGCCAACATGAATATGCCTACTATGCCATGGAATATGCTTAATAATCTTCATGCACCAAATTTTTCCAATTCTGCAAGCACGAGCATTCCAAATATTAGCACTGAGAATTCTGAGGTAAGGAAACCAACACCTAAGGTTAAAGTGGAAGTAAAACCACCTAAACCAAAGGTACAAAAATTGGAAACCAAGCCGAAGATAGCAACTAATAAGAAAGGACCCAAGGCAACTTGGGTACCAAAATCAACTTGATTTGTTTTGACTGTGTGCAGGGAAAAAGAAGAAATCTTTGGTACTTGGATAGTGGGTGTTCAAGACACATGACTGGAGATAAATCCCTGCTCACAAAGTTTGAGAAGAAAGTTGGCCCTGGAGTAACTTTTGGAGATGACAGCAAAGGGTACACCATGGGATATGGCTTGATTTCAAAAGAGAATGTCATCATTGAACCTGTTGCAATAGTTGATGGCTTAAGACATAACTTGTTAAGCATAAGTCAACTATGTGACAATGGAAATAAAGTTTGTTTCACAACAGAAGCATGCATAATTTCCAACAAGGTAGATGGAAGCATGGTTATGACTGGGAATAGAAAAGGAAATGTGTACATAGTTGACTTCAACTCAACAACTGCAGATTCAATGACTTGTCTTCTCTCTAAGGCAGGTACAAATGAAAGTTGGCTGTGGCATAAGAAATTAGCTCACTTGAATTTCAAAGCCATGAATCTGTTGGTCAAGAAAAATCAAGTGAGAGGCTTACCACAAATGGAATTTGTCAAGGATGGACTTTGTGATGCTTTTCAGAAAGGAAAACAAAGGAAGGCATCATTCAAGTCAAAATTGGAATCATCAATTGAAAAGCCACTTGAGTTATTACATATGGATTTGTTTGGTCCTGTAAATATCATGTCTATTGCAAAGAAGAAGTATGCTCTAGTCATTGTGGATGATTTTTCAAGATTCTCATGGACTTATTTTCTGCATTCAAAGGATGAAGCTAGTCATCTCATCATCAAGCACATAAGAGAAGTTGAGAAAAACCTTGAATTGGATGTAAAGAAGATAAGGAGTGACAATGGGACAGAATTCAAAAATTCCACAATGAAAGAGTTCTGTGAATCAAAAGGAATCATACACACATTCTCTGCACCAAGAACACCTCAACAAAATGGGGTAGTTGAAAGGAAAAATAGGACATTGATTGAAGCAGCTAGAATCATGTTGGAGGATGCCAAACTACCAACATATTTCTGGGCTGAGGCCATAAACACCGCATGTTACATTCAAAACATCTCCTTAGTAAATCAAGCTCAAGGGAAGACCCCTTATCAATTGATCAAGAAAGACAAAAAGCCAAAAGTGGGGTTTCTTCATGTTTTTGGCTGCAAGTGCTATGTGCTAAGAAATCAAGGTGAAAACCTAGGAAAATTTGAAGCCAAGGCTGATGAAGCTATATTTGTTGGGTATGCACTATCAGGCATAGCCTATAGAGTCTACAATCTCAGACTACACATTGTTATGGAATCTGTACATGTAGTATTTGATGATAAAAAGATTCAAGGCTTGTTTGATGAAGGAAATCATGACATACTGCACTTTGAGAATGAATCAAATGATGTAAATGATGATGAAGAGGCAGAAATTATAAAACCTCAAGTTTTCAGAAACCCAATATCAGTTGATGTTACTGCATCAATGGATAATTTATCAGTTGACAGAAATCCATCAACTAATAATGCATCAACTTATAACTCCTCAACGGATAATCAACAATCTACATCTAGGGTATCCACTTCAGGGGGAGGGTTTTAGAATCAATCTACAAATTCAGATCACTTTGAGTTCAATACAAATGATCATGAAGCTTCATCACCAAGGCAAAATTTGCCTCCTCAAAGAAAATGGAAAAGAAGCCATCCATTTGAACTAATCATTGGAAATGCAGAAGATGGTGTCAAGACAAGAAGTGCTACTCAAAATGAGTGTCTGTATAGCAGTTTTCTATCTCAAGAAGAACCCAAAAGAATTGAAGAGTCTCTCATGGATCCTGATTGGGTTTTGGCTATGCAAGAAGAACTGAATCAATTTGAAAGAAATAAAGTATGGAAGCTGGTGCCCAGACCAAAAGATAGATCAGTAATTGGTACAAAATGGGTATTCAGAAACAAAATGGATGAAACTGGTATTGTGACTAGAAACAAAGCAAGGCTTGTGGCGAAGGGATATTCACAAGAAGAAGGAATTGATTTTGATGAAACATTTGCACCAGTTGCAAGGTTAGAAGCAATCAGAATCTTTCTAGCTTATGTTGCACATGCTAATTTCAGAGTCTATCAGATGGATGTAAAGAGTACTTTTTTGAATGGGGTACTAGAAAAGGAAGTCTATGTGGAACAACCTCCTGGCTTTGAAGATCCAAATTTCCCTGACTTTGTCTACTATCTACTCAAAGCACTCTATGGCTTGAAGCAAGCACCAAGGGCCTGGTATGACACTTTATCTCAGTTCCTCATTGAGAATCACTTCACAAGAGGTACTGTTCTATTCAGTAGAAATGTTAATGGCTCTATTATTCTTGTACAAATTTATGTGGATGATATTATTTTTGGCTCAACTAATGAGGGACTTTGCAAAAAGTTTGCCAAATTAATGTAGAGTAAATATGAAATGAGCATGATGGGAGAGCTTACCTACTTTCTTGGGTTGCAAGTCAAACAAGTTAAGGATGGTATTTTTATAAGTCAAACAAAGTACATTCATGATTTATTAAAGAAATTTGACTTAAGTGAATGTTCTTCTGCAAAAACTCCCATGGCCACTACCACTAAACATGAATTAAACACCAAGGAAGCTAAGGTGGATATTTCAAGTTATAGAGGCATGGTAGGCTCACTTTTATATTTAACTGCTAGTAGGCTAGATATAATGTTCTCTACATGCTTATGTGCTAGATTTCAGGCTGATCCTAGAGAATCTCATTTAGTGGCTATTAAAAGAATTTTTAGGTATTTCAAGGGTACATCAAATTTAGGTATTTGGTATCCTAGAGATTCTAGTTTTAATCTAATAGGCAACTCAGATGCATATTATGCAGGTTACAAAATAGACAGGAAAAGTACTACAGGCACCTGTCAATTTCTAGGAAACAAACTTGTGTCATGGTTTAGTAAAAAGCAACACTCAGTATCAACTTCAACCGCAGAGGCTGAGTACATTGCTGCTGGAAGTTGCTGTGCAAAAATATTATGGATGAGGAATCAACTATTTGACTATGGGTTCAACTTGAACAAGATTCTCATCTTCTGTGACAATACAAGTGCCATTGCAATAACAGAAAATCCTGTTCAACATTCCAGAACCAAACACATTGACATAAGGTATCATTTCATTAGGGAACATGTAATGAATGGTACAGTTGAATTACATTTTGTCCCTACTGAACAATAACTTGCAGACATCTTTACCAAACCTCTAGATGAGTCTACTTTTAATATATTAGTCTGTGAGTTATGTATGCTTAATTTTGTTCAATCTTAAAATGTCTGTCAAGTTTTCTTTGTTTTGTAGCCATTGTTCACTACTATCTGTTGAAACCAAGTAATCAATTGATAAATGTGTTAATTATCAATGGATATTTTATTCCTATCAATGGATATTTATCTATCGACAGATAATTACCTCAGTAATTGTTTATCGATGGATAAATTCTTTCTTATTTGATCAACAGATAAATTTTATTCCTATCGATGGATATTTATCTATCGATAGATAATTACCCTGGTAGTTAGTAATCAATCAATAAATGATTAACTCTTTATTTTATCCGTCGATAGTAATAGAATTTCTACAGTTTTATTCATCCGTTGATCAGATTATAGCCGTCGGATAATTACCATTTAGGGTAATATACTACTTTCTTTTATTCATCAACGGTTATATCCTTAATTAAAAAGACTTCTCAAGTCATTTTATTATCAGAAAATATAAATAGCAGTTACAATTAACAATTCATTCATTCTTGCTATTTTACTTTCTATCTCTAATCTCTACAACTTTGTCTCTTTCTCAAGCTAATTTTCTCTAATTCTCTTAATCTCTTCCAAGTTCTCTTTAATCTCTTAAGAATAAACTGACAAATGGCACCACAAAAGAAGATTGTTTCCTCCACTGGGTTCATCTACGAGCAGAACAACTTCACAGCATGCCTGGCGTTGAACGATGCTCCCGTGGATTTCCATCCCTTGATGCGATTCCTGGGTGACTGCAAGGTGTCCAAAGCTCTCAGCGAAGCACCCACAATTGTGTGTTCATTTGTTGAGGAACTGTGGAACTCTGCAGAAGTATCACAAGACGGGAAGATAATCACTTACACTTGCAGAGGTAATTCCTACACCATTACTAGTACTTCTTTATCTGAATGCTTAGAATTACCTGCAAATAATAGTGATAAGCCCCCAACTAAAGAAGAAATTAGGGACATGCTAGAATCTGTTAATTATGCAAATACTGAAACAGGATTAGGAGAAGTTGTTAGGAAAAACCTAAGAAAAGAATGGAGTTATTTCTTTGTTGTCATTATTAAAGTATTTTCTGGAAAATAAGTAATTTTGATGCAATTACAACTAGTATGCAAGAAATTGCTTATTTTGTCCTGTTTGATAAATACTTCGATTTTGGCACACTACTCCTAAATGATTTAATTGCTAAGTTAGGAACCAAGGCATCTAGGAAAAATAACATTTATTTTGCTAGATTTTTCATGATGATTATTAATGCCTCCATTGGAGAATACAAGATTAGTGCAGATATGGAGTCCTTGGAGCCATGGATGCAAAACAAGAGGGTTTTCAAGGATCTTGTGAGAATCAACTTACATCCTAATTTGTGCCTCATTTATCCTCCTCTTGTGCAGGTATATCTTAAGAATCTCAATCTTTTAAATTCTTCCTCAAACACTCAAATTTCTTTGCCTTCTGCAACAATGGAGGGAGATGGAAATGCCTCCATCCCTCCTACCCAAGTTGCACAACCTTCCACACACAAGTCTAAACAAACCACCTTAGTAGTTTCTCAAAAGACTACTGTTGTAAAAACTAAGAAAGGTAAAAACCACTGAGGGGAGTGTGAAGGTGGTTGATAAGGGTGAGGGAACTGGCTGTAATATCCCTAATTTCCAGGTACTTTTAAAACTTTTGATAATATTAGTAAATACGCGTTATAAGTGATAATGATTGCGTCACCTGACTTATGTATCGAAAAGTAGAGTTTTGAAGTCGTATTATTAAAATGCGATATAAATGAGTGTATATAAATCTCACCAGAACTTGGAGATTCGTAACTCAAAAATATTGAGTAGTTCGTATTTTAAGTTAGTCTACGTAATATACGTAGTACTTCCTTAGTATATTTTATCCGGAGAATCGCATCCAAACCCTTTCGAATAAATAGGACGGAGTTTAAATAGTAGTATATAATAATAATTAAGGAATGAGGTTTTGGTGGGTATTCCAATTATTAGAGTTTCCGGAACAAGTTAAGGAATTAGTTTGTCGTCATGAATCATTACGAGAACGAAAATCGAATCGTTTCCTAATTAATTTTTTTTTTTTGAAATCAAGCCTTAATATTACATGGGTTAATTAGCTAAAAACATTTGTGTTAATTAGTGGTTAAAGAGCTAGTATTGTTGACCAAGTCAAGAAGACTTCCTTGACTTGCCCTTTGACTTATCCAAGAGCCAAGCTAGTTAAATATCTAAGTAACCTAGTAATTATTTCATAAACACAAAAATCAACCACAACCACCTAGCAAGAGGAAGCCATCGGCCCAAGAGGAAAAAGGGGGAGAAAAATTCAAGAACTTCATTTATACTTGATTGATCATTGTGTTTAGTAGCTTAAATCAAAGGTATGATCCTTACCTAGCTTCTACATGAATCTCATGCTTAGTTATCCATGAAATCTCTTGATTTCCATGAAAACCCAAGAACATGAATAGTAACTTAGTTTGTAAATAAAGTGTTAAACTTATGTTTGATACTTGCTTAGCCTTGGTAGATGATTGTTTAGTGTTCTTTATGCTATGGGTAGTTGTTTAAGAGCATGTTAGTTCATAGAATACTTGAAACACTTATGTGATGGTTGTAGTATGTGTTATGCCATGTTTGGGTTATGATCTTAGAGTGAACCATGGTAACTTTGTGATCTTAGATGCTAAACAAGTATCTTGATTGGTTAGGGTTTGGTTGATGGAAAGTGTATAGGTTGATTATGAATTGAATTGGTTGTTATGGAGTTGTGTAAATTGTGATTTGAATGAGTAAAGCTAGTGACTGCATTTTTGATGATTTATTGGTAATATTTGGAGGTTGGAATAAATGAGAATTGGCTTGGGATGTCTTGAGTACATGCCCAAGCATTGGTATAAAATGTTTGAGAGTTGTAAGAGTTGATTTGAGTAGGTAAAGAAGTGGTAAATGATGAGCATACAAACAGGTCATGTCTGCCCTGTTTCTGCCTCCCAACTGATCAAGGGACCCGAAGGGGCTATATTGCCATTCTTGATCAGTTATAGACTTGGTTAGAAAGAGGGTAGTCTCTAGATCGTTTGGACGTAAAAATCATGTCAATCGGAGTTGTGAGTAAAAAGATATGAATTATTTAGTAGAGGTAGTCCAGAATTATTAAAGTCTGGGATCACTGAACTTGGAGGCTATAATCACACTAGCTAGGTTACTCCATAAAATCTGAAACTTTTATATAAAATACTAGGGACATCTGGAAAGACTTGGGAAAAGGTTTCGGATTAAAAGGATTAAAATCCGATTTATGATAATTATTGGAGTTAAGTAGATGCGAGTAGTAACCTTGTAGAACTTGTTGTTTTGGCCTTGACTAAGCAAAGTCATAAGTAAGATCTCAAAGCTAGTTTATAAATCGGACTTTAAGCGAAAGTTGTTAAGATTTGTGATGAGTTCATAACTAACTAAGGAATCAGGCTAAAATTCATTATCTAGATAAGCTTATATGCATTCATGAGTAGGAATAAGTAGAGTTAAATACTCTTATAACTAATTATGAACCGTGTTTTCATTTTTGTAGCGACTCGTGCCAAGGAGGGACCAATCAACTACCGCACTAACAGCACAGGCAAGTTCTTAAACTCTTGACTTTATAACAGCTTCTTGGTTATAAAGCTCTGTTGTGTTTGAAGTTCCGTTCAGCTTGAGCTATACACTGTTCGTCCGCGCCTCTGAACTTCTCGAAAAGTTAGAGGACGCATCCTATCAGTTTTCCATAACTGAATCAAGTATCGAGTACGTCTTCTTGGTGCTCGATAGTCGACCGGGAGTAGGCTATTACTCTTCAACGTATAGTCAATATTTTCAGGGATTAATTAATTTTGATTAAATATCCCTTCATTATTTTAAATAATATTTAGCTCTATTAAATATTATTTAAAGAGTATATATATATATAGTATTTAAATATTGATTAAATACTTTCAGTTGTTTTGAATTATTTAAATATTATTTAATGTTGATTAAATATTATTTAAATATTTTGGGGTGCTTTGAATTATTTATATATTAAATAATATTGATTAAATATCATTTAAATATTTTGGGCTCTTTTAAAAGTTATTAAATATTTAATCATATACCCATATATATTCTTTATTAATATTTAAAGTCATTTGAGGTTCCTAAATTAGTAATTAAATATTACCTGATCTTTAGAAATACTCTGGAGTTATCTAAAATTTCTTAAATATTATTTTCATTAAAAATTATATATACTGAGCTACGACTCGAATATTCTACAATTATTTTGGGTCGATAACTCCATGTTAGGGAAGGAATATCTGACTCCGACATTCTTCCCATTTATACTAGTGCCGTTAGGGACCATTATCTTATCCAAAAGATTTAATATTTTAGTGGGGTCTATTTTACTTCAGATTAGCGGCTCCCCGGTCATGTTCGTGAATTTTCTTGAATCAATTATTTGTATCTGATTCTTTAGTTGACCGAGGGTCAACCCACATACTCCTAGATTACTCCCACTTCGTTTCGGGAGCCAATCTATTATCTAATGATAAAATCTTGCAAAGTGTTGTTGTTATTCTGGAAGGTTGGATTAAATTCCCTTCTAGACTTGTTGAATTTGAAATTATTCAAGGGGACTAGAGATAATAGTGTAAGAGGCTTGTGTGCGACACAGTCCATACAGTGTAAAAGACTGGTGTGCGGCACAGTCCATCTCGCGTAAGAGGCCGAGTGACGCACGGTCCAGCATTAAAGGCCCAAGTGTTGCCTAGGGTGATGACCAGTGAGGCTCATCCTTCTGCTAGTAGAAAAGGTTACTTAACTATTGTACTATACGACTGATCATCGTGTACAATAGGCGTGGTGAATGCTCCAGGTTATTCTCTTTTCTTCCAATTGGAATTTGACGTTGCACTGTAACGAAAGCCCAGGTGCTTAGTTACCGATAGTGTTAACGAGAATTATAGCAACCTAGTATTCTTATGTACAGCATTTATAATTGTTTATCGTTCAAATACAGGTTGCATTGGTTACTCTGATACACATATCACTGTTGTTTCCTTATTATTGCCATGTTGTTGATTATCTACTTGCTGAGCATTTGTAGCTCATTCTTGCTTGTTTTATCTTTCCAAACACAACAACTGAAGAACATGTCTCGCCTAGTGCATCGAACCTTGCGAAAAAGTGTGTGAAGGGCAAGAACCCCTTATGATCGACCTCTCAGCTCGATTCCCGAGGTAGTGAAAATGAGCAGGATAGGTTTGCAGCTTTTGATAGTTAGATTCATCTATAAGTACTGTTTATGTAAGTATATGTAACTTAATGCAGCTTAATCCAACTTTTGACTGCTATTATAGTTTCTTGCAGAAGCTGTAATTAGTAGTACAAACTCAAGATTTTGGTAACTGGGAATGTTTTGTTAAGAATTTAAATATGTATAGTAATGTAATTTCGTTTCTTGAGACTATGGCTCGCGTGTGTTAAAGTGTATGGGGTCATCAGCATGTCATTTACTTTAAGGATTATTAAATTGTTATTATGTTATCAATGATTTACAAGTGCATGAATATTGGAAATTGGATCGTGACAACCTGGATCTCGGACCCCGGGTCTGGGGGTGTCACACTGGCCAACATCTAGAAAGCCAGAAGGATAAGGAGAGTGAGATTGAGAGGAACCAGCCAGCCACCAGCCCAATCTCCCAACAGATTGAGGCTGTAGTAAAGGACTTAAACACATCCCTAGTTGCATCTTCTCAAAAAGGTGTAACTATTGAAAAGAGGTCTCAACCAGGACCATCAGATGGGGATAAGGGTCACCAAACAATACAGCCATACAAAAGGATAAAGAAGGTTACAAATACTGCACAAGGTACACACACACATGCAGAGCCAAATGAAAATTTGGTAGAGCCTTCACTCTCTTCTTTTGATGTATCTCAGAATCTTCCTGAGGCACAGCCCCATTCTTTATATGTCTCTTCTCCTCAATCTCCTTCAAAATCTTTTTCTTCAGAAACAGTGTTGATTGACAACTTCATTGTTTCAAATTCACCCTCTTTACAACTCAGGGTGGAGCCAACACTCTCACCTGCATCACCAAATATGGTTAACACCTTGGTTGATCATGAAAATGCTGAAAATCTCAACAAGTCGATGGATGGCATTCCATCAATTGATAAATTTCAACATCCATTGACTAGTTCACTTCCATCGATGGATATCCTTATATCCATTGACGAGCTCCCATCAACGGATATTCCTTCATCGATGGATATCTCTTATCCATCGATTGAGCCTTTTATTCCAATTCATGAACCATCCACTGAAACAATTGTGGCCAACACCCTACTAGGATTGAGTGGAGTGGGTGAGGTGAGTGAGAGGCAAGGTTTGCATACCTTGGCAAAAGGAGAGTGTGTAAATGAGGAGCCCTCAACTTCTTCTGAGGTGGCAAAAGGAGAGGATGTGAGAAAAGAGAGTTCCACCTTAGAAGGTGATGCAAAAGGAGAGCTTAGTGAGGGAGAGGTGAGAATCCAGGATGAGATCCTGATGCAAAAACAGAGCGATGAGAGTGAGAGAGAAAAGAATAGAGAGAAATCAGTTTTTCAATCTAATGAAGCATCATCTTCTAAAACTGAGCAAGTTGCAGCAGAACTCACTTAGGAGTTGGGGCTAGAGTCATGGGGAGTTGTAGACTATGGAGTTCCTGCAGGAGCTGCAGAAGTCAACCTGGAGGTGGAGGATGAAATTGAAGTCAATCTTGATGCTTCAGCTTTTCAACATGGAGATCCTCATTATCAAGAACTAGCAGCAGCATTTAATCAAGTAGCTGAGCAAATGCTGGGTTTGGTGCAGACAGAGGAGCAATTCAGGAGTGGGAATGAGTTTTTGGCCAGTCAACCTGATGATGTATCCCACATGAACCCTGAAGATTTTGAAGACAGTTCTGATGATGAACTTCTAGATCCACAAGTGGCCAGTGATGAAACCAATTTGGCTGACATAGAAAGGGCCATCATCTCTCACTATAGAAGATCAATGGCTGAAGTGGATGTGGTGGATCCCTTGCACAGAAGAATTCTGAACTTCTACAGAGACAACCTGAAGATCCAGAAAATGCATGTCACAGGCTCCAAACATGAGTTGAAGAAGATAAGGGAGGAAATTGACAGTTCTAGGATGCATTTTGACACCACCATTGATTCTAGACTCAGCCTCACAATGTTAAGCAGAATCAAGGAAAGGTTAGATACTTAGTATTCAGCGAAGGACAAGGTAATTGAATTAGAGAAAAGAGTAACTGTCATGGAGCTCCACATGCAGCAAATCATGAAGAACCAAGTCACTCAAATCAACCTCCTGGGAAAAATCTTGGAAATCCCTCTCCTGTCACAGTCATTAGCACAAGAGCCAGTTGCTGATAAAAAAATAGGGGAAAAGCAGGAAAGTGAAGCTGTGGTGACAAAGCCTACAAATCCAAAGAAGGAGTTGGCTCAGAATATTGTAAGGCAATTTGATTCAATTGCCAGCAAAATCACGAAGACCAGTTCAAGTAGCTCAGAACCTGGTGACAGGAAAGGAAAGGGCAAGCTGAATGAAGTTGGCAAAAAGAAAGTGGAAGCTGTCACAGGTGGAGGTGAAAAATTGTTGCACAAAGCCATAGTAGTTGGTATAAAAGAAAGGGAGCAACAAGAAAAATCTCAAGAAGAATTAGCTATTCAATTGCAAAGGGAATATGATAAGGAGGATAGGCTAATTAGAGAAGCCAGAAGAAAAGAAGGTGAAAAGTGGCCAAGAATGAAGCAAAGAGCAAACAAGCCTGTAGCTGCACCAAGATCTTCTGGAGTTAAGAGAAAATTGGTTGTTGAAGACAAAGGAGACAAGGAGAAGAAACCAAAAGAAGTCAAGGTTGAAGGTCAAGCTTCTAGGAGTAATCAAACTAGAGAGATAGAGGTGTTCAAACAAAAATCTGAAGACTTTGTGCCAATCAAAGATGAAGGAATGATTTCAGCAAAAGGACAAAGGAAGAAGGATGTTGATCTTCTTCACATTGAGTATGAAGATGGATCACATTCAACTTTTACATTCAATCAAGTCCTGGGTCCTGGATCAAGGATATGGCATCTTAAGAAAAATCTACACTATGCTCAACAGGAAGTATTATCTAACTGAAGAGCTAGGAAAGGCCATCCTTGAGAGAATGAAGAAGATGAGGGAGGCACCTGTTCAAGAAGAAAGGGATGACATGATAAAGATTTGGAACGCTGAAGGAAGAAAGGTGCTTCATGAGCCATTCTACTTGATGATATATAAGGACAGAGAAGGCAGAGAAAAGTGTATTGAAATTTGTCAAGAAATAGACAAACTGCCTAATCTGGAATTGAATCATCTAGCAAGTCAATTAGACTACAGGGTTGAAGATGAAAAGATCTTGAAGGGAACTCTATACAGGAAGATGAAAGAAAATGAAGACAAGATGAATGAGTCAAAGGGGAAAAGAAGAAGATAAAAGATTCAATCTCAATCATCAAAATTATCAGAATTCATCTTTTACTGGTATCTGATTACTCTGTCTCAAACTATCTTTGTCAATATTATAATTCCTGCTAAGAATAAAAATGTTTAGGAGTTTTGTTATCATCAGCAGAAAATTTATGCATATTTTACATATTCATAAATAGGGGGAGATTGTTAGGAATTATGAGTTTTGATGATAACAAATTACTTAGAATTTCAATAGGGACTTAAAATTACTTTGTAACTGGTCGATGGATATGACTTATAAATATCCATTGACTAGGAAACCAGTTATCAGTTGAAGCTTGTTGATCAACTAATAAACTGGATTGTAGCATTGATTTATGTTTCACTATCAATTGATTGTATTGCCTCGATGGATGCTATGAAGTAGTTGACTGATGTTATTGACTTCAATTTCTAGCTTCTCAACAGATGTGAAGAATGGCTGATCAATTGTAAATATTCTAAGTCAGAATTCTCACAAGTGAAGTGATCAACTGATGCTAAAGTCGATGGATGAAGACAGTACTCAACGGATGAAAGCTATCAACAAATACAAGTCATCAATGGATAAAGACAGTCAACGAATAAGGAACCATCAATGGATAGGGAGTCGATGGATAACTCAATTATCCATCGACACATCAACTGATCAACAGATATCCTATCCATCGATGGATAAGCAAAGGAGAATCAACTGATAAGCTTAACAGCATTTATCGGTTGATTAAGGTTTCCCAATTTAGTTAAAGACAAGAAGTATGGGAACTGTGCAGAAACTGAATCAATGGAAGACAGTCATGTCAGGATTGTGAAGACTTTCAAGACAACACATTATTCAAGGAATGTATCAAGACAAAGATACTTCTAGGGCTAGTTAGTTCAAAAAGAAGACTGTGCAAGTAGCTAGTTTCTATTTTCATGTAAACAATATAAGTTATAATTTTATATTGCTATCTGTCGATAAAAATTAGGTGTGAAAAAAACTTCTATATAGTTGTTAGAAGTACACAGAAGTACACAGTAGCAAAGTGTGTAGAAAACATTAAGAACTCAAAAAGCACAGTAAAAATAGGCAGTATCTTGTAGTGCTTTTCTGAGTTCAAAAACTCACTTTGTAAGCAGCTTGGTATTCGTACTAAGATCAATTGAAAGCAAAAACATACTAGTTGAAAACCAATCCACTAGTAATTTTTAACATTGTTGTGTTTTGTTTTCAATATTTTTCTTGTCAAGTTCTTAGTTACATCAGTTCTCTTTATACACAAAAACACTGTCATTGAACAAACTTTATTCCACAAGAATTAACCTTAATTCTTAAGTTTGTATTCAACCCCCCCCCCCCTTCTCCAAACTTAGTGTACTTAAGGGCAGATAACAATTGGTATCAGAGCAAGCTTTCAACATACAAAAAGTTAAAATCTAAAAGTACATCAAGTATGGGTCAAAAAGACAAAGGAGTTAAGATTCCAGTTCTAGAGAAAGATGAGTATTTTCCCTGGAAAGTGAAAATGCACTTGCATCTGCTATCCATTGATACTTCCTATGTTCACTGCATAGAGAAAGGTCCACATGTGCCTATGAAAATAGTTACAAGTGTAAATGCAGATGGTACTCAGGCACTAGACAAACTCATTCCTAAACCAGTGAGTGAATATACAGATGAAGATGAGAAGGAAGTACACAAGGATAAAAAGGCTATGAACATTTTGTTTAATGGTCTTGACAAGGATATGTTTGATAATGTTATCAACTGTATAACCTCCAAAGAAGTCTGGGATACTCTTCAAACCCTCTGTGAAGGCACTGAACAAATAAGAAAGAACAAGATGTAACTCTTGATTCAAAAATATGAGGCCTTTCACTTCAAGAGTGGTGAAGCAATCAATGATACATGTAGTAGGTTTCAAAAGATGCTGAATGAGCTTAAACTATATGGAAGAGTATATGTTGTTCAGGACACCAACCTCAAATTCTTGAGGTCCTTACCCAAGGAATGGAAACCAATGACTGTTTCTATAAGACAATCTCCTGACTTTAAAGAATATACTCTTGATAAGCTGTATGGCATCTTGAAAACCTATGAGTTGGATCTACAACAAGATGAGGAAATTGAGAAAAGTCAGAAGAGAGAAAAGTCCATTGCTTTGGTTGCCAAGGATAAGCAAGTTGCAAAATCAGGTGAAGTTGCTCATGTCAAAGGTGAAAGGGTCACTGAACGATTAGAACTTATACATAATGATGTATGTGGTCTTATGCGTACTATGGCAAGAGGTGGCTTTTACTACTTTATCATGTTTATTGATGATTTCAGTAGATATGGATATGTTTATCTTATGAAGAACAAATTCGATTATTTTGAAAAGTTCAAAGAATACAAAGCTGAAGTAGAAAAGCAAAGTGGCGGA
Source organism: Oenanthe sinensis (assembly GCA_028671895.1). Classification (NCBI taxonomy): domain Eukaryota; kingdom Viridiplantae; phylum Streptophyta; class Magnoliopsida; order Apiales; family Apiaceae; genus Oenanthe; species Oenanthe sinensis. Next base: position 27,436,769 of record CM053814.1, read on the forward strand.
AGTATTAAGACTCTAAGATCTGATCGTGGAGGTGAATACTTAAGCCATGAATTTAAGAGTTTATTAAAAGAGTGTGGTATTGTATCACAACTCACTCCTCCCGGAAGTAACAAGCGGTCTCACTTAAAACCCAACTTTCTTATGAATTATAATAATAATTCTCTTTTTACAAAAATCTCTCCATATTAGAAAAAGAAAATTCATATTTAATATCGTGTTTCATAAACATAAGAATTTCATGATCGTTTGTTTATTTTTAAAATCTTTAATCATTACAGATTTTATCTTTATTAAGTAGGCATGGCATGAGTGTCGTATCTAATACATACATGATTAATCATAATTAAGCATGAATCTACATCATTCGACTGCATACATATCTACATGCATTCATATACATATATGTATTGTACGTAAATTAAACGTGTTTGGTTATAGCACATCCTATGTGATATTTCTATACTAATGAAAATATCAAGGTCAATCTATGGTTGTTTCAAATACTATACTATTACATGTCTTTATCTTCTTCATTGCTCCATCATCTGAACTGCCTTCTACCTTCCTTGCTTCCAAGTCTCCAATGACAATTACATTCAATGATAAATAAATCTATTCTAATTAAATGATAAGAAGAACTCGAGTTACATTCGAGATTAACAACTATAATGAATAAACGACATGCAAGTCATATTTAAAACCAAAACCATAAATAAAAACCATTATCTTATCGGTCATTGGGCCATAACCATCCACCATGCTCACATAACAAGTAGTGAGTAATCAGAATGCATAATCATATCATCATTCATCGTATATATCATGATCATAGAATCTCAAAAAATCAGAAATTTTGATTTCAGAACAGTAAATCGCATCTTTAAGGCTCTTAACGATGTCAAATGGCCAAAAAACACCATAGGTCACCGCAAAGCGGTGAGTTTTACTCGTGGCGATTTTCCCTTTCCAGAAAGAGTAAATTCGACCCATTCTGACTCCGTCGAAAAACACTATTCATCTGCAGAGTCACTATTCACGGAGTCAAACGAAAATGAAAAAGTGGTCTATACTTGTGTATATATAATTAGTATGCGAATTCATGACGGGTGCGATCATACCAGCACTAATGCACCGGATCCCATCAGAACTCCGAAGTTAAGCGTGCTTGGGCGAGAGTAGTACTAGGATGGGTGACCCCCTGGGAAGTCCTCGTGTTGCACCCCTTTTTCGATTAATAAATCTTTTTCGTTATTAAATCATTTTTTTCTCAGAACATGTGTTTTATCGGAAGTCTTGATATTTGTTACTTAGTTTTGGTCGATTTCTCCTTATTATTATATTTTCTGGATTACTCGTGGCGATTTTCCCTTTCCAGAAAGAGTAAATTCGACCCATTCTGACTCCGTCGAAAAACACTATTCATCTGCAGAGTCACTATTCACGGAGTCAAACGAAAATGAAAAAGTGGTCTATACTTGTGTATATATAATTAGTATGCGAATTCATGACGGGTGCGATCATACCAGCACTAATGCACCGGATCCCATCAGAACTCCGAAGTTAAGCGTGCTTGGGCGAGAGTAGTACTAGGATGGGTGACCCTCTGGGAAGTCCTCGTGTTGCACCCCTTTTTCGATTAATAAATCTTTTTCGTTATTAAATCATTTTTTTCTCAGAACATGTGTTTTATCGGAAGTCTTGATATTTGTTACTTAGTTTTGGTCGATTTCTCCTTATTATTATATTTTCTGGATTACTCGTGGCGATTTTCCCTTTCCAGAAAGAGTAAATTCGACCCATTCTGACTCCGTCGAAAAACACTATTCATCTGCAGAGTCACTATTCACGGAGTCAAACGAAAATGAAAAAGTGGTCTATACTTGTGTATATATAATTAGTATGCGAATTCATGACGGGTGCGATCATACCAGCACTAATGCACCGGATCCCATCAGAACTCCGAAGTTAAGCGTGCTTGGGCGAGAGTAGTACTAGGATGGGTGACCCCCTGGGAAGTCCTCGTGTTGCACCCCTTTTTCGATTAATAAATCTTTTTCGTTATTAAATCATTTTTTTCTCAGAACATGTGTTTTATCGGAAGTCTTGATATTTGTTACTTAGTTTTGGTCGATTTCTCCTTATTATTATATTTTCTGGATTACTCGTGGCGATTTTCCCTTTCCAGAAAGAGTAAATTCGACCCATTCTGACTCCGTCGAAAAACACTATTCATCTGCAGAGTCACTATTCACGGAGTCAAACGAAAATGAAAAAGTGGTCTATACTTGTGTATATATAATTAGTATGCGAATTCATGACGGGTGCGATCATACCAGCACTAATGCACCGGATCCCATCAGAACTCCGAAGTTAAGCGTGCTTGGGCGAGAGTAGTACTAGGATGGGTGACCCCCTGGGAAGTCCTCGTGTTGCACCCCTTTTTCGATTAATAAATCTTTTTCGTTATTAAATCATTTTTTTCTCAGAACATGTGTTTTATCGGAAGTCTAGATATTTGTTACTTAGTTTTGGTCGATTTCTCCTTATTATTATATTTTCTGGATTACTCGTGGCGATTTTCCCTTTCCAGAAAGAGTAAATTCGACCCATTCTGACTCCGTCGAAAAACACTATTCATCTGCAGAGTCACTATTCACGGAGTCAAACGAAAATGAAAAAGTGGTCTATACTTGTGTATATATAATTAGTATGCGAATTCATGACGGGTGCGATCATACCAGCACTAATGCACCGGATCCCATCAGAACTCCGAAGTTAAGCGTGCTTGGGCGAGAGTAGTACTAGGATGGGTGACCCCCTGGGAAGTCCTCGTGTTGCACCCCTTTTTCGATTAATAAATCTTTTTCGTTATTAAATCATTTTTTTCTCAGAACATGTGTTTTATCGGAAGTCTTGATATTTGTTACTTAGTTTTGGTCGATTTCTCCTTATTATTATATTTTCTGGATTACTCGTGGCGATTTTCCCTTTCCAGAAAGAGTAAATTCGACCCATTCTGACTCCGTCGAAAAACACTATTCATCTGCAGAGTCACTATTCACGGAGTCAAACGAAAATGAAAAAGTGGTCTATACTTGTGTATATATAATTAGTATGCGAATTCATGACGGGTGCGATCATACCAGCACTAATGCACCGGATCCCATCAGAACTCCGAAGTTAAGCGTGCTTGGGCGAGAGTAGTACTAGGATGGGTGACCCCCTGGGAAGTCCTCGTGTTGCACCCCTTTTTCGATTAATAAATCTTTTTCGTTATTAAATCATTTTTTTCTCAGAACATGTGTTTTATCGGAAGTCTTGATATTTGTTACTTAGTTTTGGTCGATTTCTCCTTATTATTATATTTTCTGGATTACTCGTGGCGATTTTCCCTTTCCAGAAAGAGTAAATTCGACCCATTCTGACTCCGTCGAAAAACACTATTCATCTGCAGAGTCACTATTCACGGAGTCAAACGAAAATGAAAAAGTGGTCTATACTTGTGTATATATAATTAGTATGCGAATTCATGACGGGTGCGATCATACCAGCACTAATGCACCGGATCCCATCAGAACTCCGAAGTTAAGCGTGCTTGGGCGAGAGTAGTACTAGGATGGGTGACCCCCTGGGAAGTCCTCGTGTTGCACCCCTTTTTCGATTAATAAATCTTTTTCGTTATTAAATCATTTTTTTCTCAGAACATGTGTTTTATCGGAAGTCTTGATATTTGTTACTTAGTTTTGGTCGATTTCTCCTTATTATTATATTTTCTGGATTACTCGTGGCGATTTTCCCTTTCCAGAAAGAGTAAATTCGACCCATTCTGACTCCGTCGAAAAACACTATTCATCTGCAGAGTCACTATTCACGGAGTCAAACGAAAATGAAAAAGTGGTCTATACTTGTGTATATATAATTAGTATGCGAATTCATGACGGGTGCGATCATACCAGCACTAATGCACCGGATCCCATCAGAACTCCGAAGTTAAGCGTGCTTGGGCGAGAGTAGTACTAGGATGGGTGACCCCCTGGGAAGTCCTCGTGTTGCACCCCTTTTTCGATTAATAAATCTTTTTCGTTATTAAATCATTTTTTTCTCAGAACATGTGTTTTATCGGAAGTCTTGATATTTGTTACTTAGTTTTGGTCGATTTCTCCTTATTATTATATTTTCTGGATTACTCGTGGCGATTTTCCCTTTCCAGAAAGAGTAAATTCGACCCATTCTGACTCCGTCGAAAAACACTATTCATCTGCAGAGTCACTATTCACGGAGTCAAACGAAAATGAAAAAGTGGTCTATACTTGTGTATATATAATTAGTATGCGAATTCATGACGGGTGCGATCATACCAGCACTAATGCACCGGATCCCATCAGAACTCCGAAGTTAAGCGTGCTTGGGCGAGAGTAGTACTAGGATGGGTGACCCCCTGGGAAGTCCTCGTGTTGCACCCCTTTTTCGATTAATAAATCTTTTTCGTTATTAAATCATTTTTTTCTCAGAACATGTGTTTTATCGGAAGTCTTGATATTTGTTACTTAGTTTTGGTCGATTTCTCCTTATTATTATATTTTGTGAGTTTTACTCGTGGCGATTTTCCCTTTCCAGAAAGAGTAAATTCGACCCATTCTGACTCCGTCGAAAAACACTATTCATCTGCAGAGTCACTATTCACGGAGTCAAACGAAAATGAAAAAGTGGTCTATACTTGTGTATATATAATTAGTATGCGAATTCATGACGGGTGCGATCATACCAGCACTAATGCACCGGATCCCATCAGAACTCCGAAGTTAAGCGTGCTTGGGCGAGAGTAGTACTAGGATGGGTGACCCCCTGGGAAGTCCTCGTGTTGCACCCCTTTTTCGATTAATAAATCTTTTTCGTTATTAAATCATTTTTTTCTCAGAACATGTGTTTTATCGGAAGTCTTGATATTTGTTACTTAGTTTTGGTCGATTTCTCCTTATTATTATATTTTCTGGATTACTCGTGGCGATTTTCCCTTTCCAGAAAGAGTAAATTCGACCCATTCTGACTCCGTCGAAAAACACTATTCATCTGCAGAGTCACTATTCACGGAGTCAAACGAAAATGAAAAAGTGGTCTATACTTGTGTATATATAATTAGTATGCGAATTCATGACGGGTGCGATCATACCAGCACTAATGCACCGGATCCCATCAGAACTCCGAAGTTAAGCGTGCTTGGGCGAGAGTAGTACTAGGATGGGTGACCCCCTGGGAAGTCCTCGTGTTGCACCCCTTTTTCGATTAATAAATCTTTTTCGTTATTAAATCATTTTTTTCTCAGAACATGTGTTTTATCGGAAGTCTTGATATTTGTTACTTAGTTTTGGTCGATTTCTCCTTATTATTATATTTTCTGGATTACTCGTGGCGATTTTCCCTTTCCAGAAAGAGTAAATTCGACCCATTCTGACTCCGTCGAAAAACACTATTCATCTGCAGAGTCACTATTCACGGAGTCAAACGAAAATGAAAAAGTGGTCTATACTTGTGTATATATAATTAGTATGCGAATTCATGACGGGTGCGATCATACCAGCACTAATGCACCGGATCCCATCAGAACTCCGAAGTTAAGCGTGCTTGGGCGAGAGTAGTACTAGGATGGGTGACCCCCTGGGAAGTCCTCGTGTTGCACCCCTTTTTCGATTAATAAATCTTTTTCGTTATTAAATCATTTTTTTCTCAGAACATGTGTTTTATCGGAAGTCTAGATATTTGTTACTTAGTTTTGGTCGATTTCTCCTTATTATTATATTTTCTGGATTACTCGTGGCGATTTTCCCTTTCCAGAAAGAGTAAATTCGACCCATTCTGACTCCGTCGAAAAACACTATTCATCTGCAGAGTCACTATTCACGGAGTCAAACGAAAATGAAAAAGTGGTCTATACTTGTGTATATATAATTAGTATGCGAATTCATGACGGGTGCGATCATACCAGCACTAATGCACCGGATCCCATCAGAACTCCGAAGTTAAGCGTGCTTGGGCGAGAGTAGTACTAGGATGGGTGACCCCCTGGGAAGTCCTCGTGTTGCACCCCTTTTTCGATTAATAAATCTTTTTCGTTATTAAATCATTTTTTTCTCAGAACATGTGTTTTATCGGAAGTCTTGATATTTGTTACTTAGTTTTGGTCGATTTCTCCTTATTATTATATTTTCTGGATTACTCGTGGCGATTTTCCCTTTCCAGAAAGAGTAAATTCGACCCATTCTGACTCCGTCGAAAAACACTATTCATCTGCAGAGTCACTATTCACGGAGTCAAACGAAAATGAAAAAGTGGTCTATACTTGTGTATATATAATTAGTATGCGAATTCATGACGGGTGCGATCATACCAGCACTAATGCACCGGATCCCATCAGAACTCCGAAGTTAAGCGTGCTTGGGCGAGAGTAGTACTAGGATGGGTGACCCCCTGGGAAGTCCTCGTGTTGCACCCCTTTTTCGATTAATAAATCTTTTTCGTTATTAAATCATTTTTTTCTCAGAACATGTGTTTTATCGGAAGTCTTGATATTTGTTACTTAGTTTTGGTCGATTTCTCCTTATTATTATATTTTCTGGATTACTCGTGGCGATTTTCCCTTTCCAGAAAGAGTAAATTCGACCCATTCTGACTCCGTCGAAAAACACTATTCATCTGCAGAGTCACTATTCACGGAGTCAAACGAAAATGAAAAAGTGGTCTATACTTGTGTATATATAATTAGTATGCGAATTCATGACGGGTGCGATCATACCAGCACTAATGCATCGGATCCCATCAGAACTCCGAAGTTAAGCGTGCTTGGGCGAGAGTAGTACTAGGATGGGTGACCCCCTGGGAAGTCCTCGTGTTGCACCCCTTTTTCGATTAATAAATCTTTTTCGTTATTAAATCATTTTTTTCTCAGAACATGTGTTTTATCGGAAGTCTTGATATTTGTTACTTAGTTTTGGTCGATTTCTCCTTATTATTATATTTTCTGGATTACTCGTGGCGATTTTCCCTTTCCAGAAAGAGTAAATTCGACCCATTCTGACTCCGTCGAAAAACACTATTCATCTGCAGAGTCACTATTCACGGAGTCAAACGAAAATGAAAAAGTGGTCTATACTTGTGTATATATAATTAGTATGCGAATTCATGACGGGTGCGATCATACCAGCACTAATGCACCGGATCCCATCAGAACTCCGAAGTTAAGCGTGCTTGGGCGAGAGTAGTACTAGGATGGGTGACCCCCTGGGAAGTCCTCGTGTTGCACCCCTTTTTCGATTAATAAATCTTTTTCGTTATTAAATCATTTTTTTCTCAGAACATGTGTTTTATCGGAAGTCTTGATATTTGTTACTTAGTTTTGGTCGATTTCTCCTTATTATTATATTTTCTGGATTACTCGTGGTGATTTTCCCTTTCCAGAAAGAGTAAATTCGACCCATTCTGACTCCGTCGAAAAACACTATTCATCTGCAGAGTCACTATTCACGGAGTCAAACGAAAATGAAAAAGTGGTCTATACTTGTGTATATATAATTAGTATGCGAATTCATGACGGGTGCGATCATACCAGCACTAATGCACCGGATCCCATCAGAACTCCGAAGTTAAGCGTGCTTGGGCGAGAGTAGTACTAGGATGGGTGACCCCCTGGGAAGTCCTCGTGTTGCACCCCTTTTTCGATTAATAAATCTTTTTCGTTATTAAATCATTTTTTTCTCAGAACATGTGTTTTATCGGAAGTCTTGATATTTGTTACTTAGTTTTGGTCGATTTCTCCTTATTATTATATTTTGTGAGTTTTACTCGTGGCGATTTTCCCTTTCCAGAAAGAGTAAATTCGACCCATTCTGACTCCGTCGAAAAACACTATTCATCTGCAGAGTCACTATTCACGGAGTCAAACGAAAATGAAAAAGTGGTCTATACTTGTGTATATATAATTAGTATGCGAATTCATGACGGGTGCGATCATACCAGCACTAATGCACCGGATCCCATCAGAACTCCGAAGTTAAGCGTGCTTGGGCGAGAGTAGTACTAGGATGGGTGACCCCCTGGGAAGTCCTCGTGTTGCACCCCTTTTTCGATTAATAAATCTTTTTCGTTATTAAATCATTTTTTTCTCAGAACATGTGTTTTATCGGAAGTCTTGATATTTGTTACTTAGTTTTGGTCGATTTCTCCTTATTATTATATTTTCTGGATTACTCGTGGCGATTTTCCCTTTCCAGAAAGAGTAAATTCGACCCATTCTGACTCCGTCGAAAAACACTATTCATCTGCAGAGTCACTATTCACGGAGTCAAACGAAAATGAAAAAGTGGTCTATACTTGTGTATATATAATTAGTATGCGAATTCATGACGGGTGCGATCATACCAGCACTAATGCACCGGATCCCATCAGAACTCCGAAGTTAAGCGTGCTTGGGCGAGAGTAGTACTAGGATGGGTGACCCCCGGGAAGTCCTCGTGTTGCACCCCTTTTTCGATTAATAAATCTTTTTCGTTATTAAATCATTTTTTTCTCAGAACATGTGTTTTATCGGAAGTCTTGATATTTGTTACTTAGTTTTAGTCGATTTCTCCTTATTATTATATTTTCTGGATTACTCGTGGCGATTTTCCCTTTCCAGAAAGAGTAAATTCGACCCATTCTGACTCCGTCGAAAAACACTATTCATCTGCAGAGTCACTATTCACGGAGTCAAACGAAAATGAAAAAGTGGTCTATACTTGTGTATATATAATTAGTATGCGAATTCATGACGGGTGCGATCATACCAGCACTAATGCACCGGATCCCATCAGAACTCCGAAGTTAAGCGTGCTTGGGCGATAGTAGTACTAGGATGGGTGACCCCCTGGGAAGTCCTCGTGTTGCACCCCTTTTTCGATTAATAAATCTTTTTCGTTATTAAATCATTTTTTTCTCAGAACATGTGTTTTATCGGAAGTCTTGATATTTGTTACTTAGTTTTGGTCGATTTCTCCTTATTATTATATTTTCTGGATTACTCGTGGCGATTTTCCCTTTCCAGAAAGAGTAAATTCGACCCATTCTGACTCCGTCGAAAAAAACTATTCATCTGCAGAGTCACTATTCACGGAGTCAAACGAAAATGAAAAAGTGGTCTATACTTGTGTATATATAATTAGTATGCGAATTCATGACGGGTGCGATCATACCAGCACTAATGCACCGGATCCCATCAGAACTCCGAAGTTAAGCGTGCTTGGGCGAGAGTAGTACTAGGATGGGTGACCCCCTGGGAAGTCCTCGTGTTGCACCCCTTTTTCGATTAATAAATCTTTTTCGTTATTAAATCATTTTTTTCTCAGAACATGTGTTTTATCGGAAGTCTTGATATTTGTTACTTAGTTTTGGTCGATTTCTCCTTATTATTATATTTTGTGAGTTTTACTCGTGGCGATTTTCCCTTTCCAGAAAGAGTAAATTCGACCCATTCTGACTCCGTCGAAAAACACTATTCATCTGCAGAGTCACTATTCACGGAGTCAAACGAAAATGAAAAAGTGGTCTATACTTGTGTATATATAATTAGTATGCGAATTCATGACGGGTGCGATCATACCAGCACTAATGCACCGGATCCCATCAGAACTCCGAAGTTAAGCGTGCTTGGGCGAGAGTAGTACTAGGATGGGTGACCCCCGGGAAGTCCTCGTGTTGCACCCCTTTTTCGATTAATAAATCTTTTTCGTTATTAAATCATTTTTTTCTCAGAACATGTGTTTTATCGGAAGTCTTGATATTTGTTACTTAGTTTTGGTCGATTTCTCCTTATTATTATATTTTCTGGATTACTCGTGGCGATTTTCCCTTTCCAGAAAGAGTAAATTCGACCCATTCTGACTCCGTCGAAAAACACTATTCATCTGCAGAGTCACTATTCACGGAGTCAAACGAAAATGAAAAAGTGGTCTATACTTGTGTATATATAATTAGTATGCGAATTCATGACGGGTGCGATCATACCAGCACTAATGCACCGGATCCCATCAGAACTCCGAAGTTAAGCGTGCTTGGGCGAGAGTAGTACTAGGATGGGTGACCCCCGGGAAGTCCTCGTGTTGCACCCCTTTTTCGATTAATAAATCTTTTTCGTTATTAAATCATTTTTTTCTCAGAACATGTGTTTTATCGGAAGTCTTGATATTTGTTACTTAGTTTTGGTCGATTTCTCCTTATTATTATATTTTCTGGATTACTCGTGGCGATTTTCCCTTTCCAGAAAGAGTAAATTCGACCCATTCTGACTCCGTCGAAAAACACTATTCATCTGCAGAGTCACTATTCACGGAGTCAAACGAAAATGAAAAAGTGGTCTATACTTGTGTATATATAATTAGTATGCGAATTCATGACGGGTGCGATCATACCAGCACTAATGCACCGGATCCCATCAGAACTCCGAAGTTAAGCGTGCTTGGGCGATAGTAGTACTAGGATGGGTGACCCCCTGGGAAGTCCTCGTGTTGCACCCCTTTTTCGATTAATAAATCTTTTTCGTTATTAAATCATTTTTTTCTCAGAACATGTGTTTTATCGGAAGTCTTGATATTTGTTACTTAGTTTTGGTCGATTTCTCCTTATTATTATATTTTCTGGATTACTCGTGGCGATTTTCCCTTTCCAGAAAGAGTAAATTCGACCCATTCTGACTCCGTCGAAAAAAACTATTCATCTGCAGAGTCACTATTCACGGAGTCAAACGAAAATGAAAAAGTGGTCTATACTTGTGTATATATAATTAGTATGCGAATTCATGACGGGTGCGATCATACCAGCACTAATGCACCGGATCCCATCAGAACTCCGAAGTTAAGCGTGCTTGGGCGAGAGTAGTACTAGGATGGGTGACCCCCTGGGAAGTCCTCGTGTTGCACCCCTTTTTCGATTAATAAATCTTTTTCGTTATTAAATCATTTTTTTCTCAGAACATGTGTTTTATCGGAAGTCTTGATATTTGTTACTTAGTTTTGGTCGATTTCTCCTTATTATTATATTTTGTGAGTTTTACTCGTGGCGATTTTCCCTTTCCAGAAAGAGTAAATTCGACCCATTCTGACTCCGTCGAAAAACACTATTCATCTGCAGAGTCACTATTCACGGAGTCAAACGAAAATGAAAAAGTGGTCTATACTTGTGTATATATAATTAGTATGCGAATTCATGACGGGTGCGATCATACCAGCACTAATGCACCGGATCCCATCAGAACTCCGAAGTTAAGCGTGCTTGGGCGAGAGTAGTACTAGGATGGGTGACCCCCGGGAAGTCCTCGTGTTGCACCCCTTTTTCGATTAATAAATCTTTTTCGTTATTAAATCATTTTTTTCTCAGAACATGTGTTTTATCGGAAGTCTTGATATTTGTTACTTAGTTTTGGTCGATTTCTCCTTATTATTATATTTTCTGGATTACTCGTGGCGATTTTCCCTTTCCAGAAAGAGTAAATTCGACCCATTCTGACTCCGTCGAAAAACACTATTCATCTGCAGAGTCACTATTCACGGAGTCAAACGAAAATGAAAAAGTGGTCTATACTTGTGTATATATAATTAGTATGCGAATTCATGACGGGTGCGATCATACCAGCACTAATGCACCGGATCCCATCAGTACTCCGAAGTTAAGCGTGCTTGGGCGAGAGTAGTACTAGGATGGGTGACCCCCGGGAAGTCCTCGTGTTGCACCCCTTTTTCGATTAATAAATCTTTTTCGTTATTAAATCATTTTTTTCTCAGAACATGTGTTTTATCGGAAGTCTTGATATTTGTTACTTAGTTTTGGTCGATTTCTCCTTATTATTATATTTTCTGGATTACTCGTGGCGATTTTCCCTTTCCAGAAAGAGTAAATTCGACCCATTCTGACTCCGTCGAAAAACACTATTCATCTGCAGAGTCACTATTCACGGAGTCAAACGAAAATGAAAAAGTGGTCTATACTTGTGTATATATAATTAGTATGCGAATTCATGACGGGTGCGATCATACCAGCACTAATGCACCGGATCCCATCAGAACTCCGAAGTTAAGCGTGCTTGGGCGAGAGTAGTACTAGGATGGGTGACCCCCTGGGAAGTCCTCGTGTTGCACCCCTTTTTCGATTAATAAATCTTTTTCGTTATTAAATCATTTTTTTCTCAGAACATGTGTTTTATCGGAAGTCTTGATATTTGTTACTTAGTTTTGGTCGATTTCTCCTTATTATTATATTTTCTGGATTACTCGTGGCGATTTTCCCTTTCCAGAAAGAGTAAATTCGACCCATTCTGACTCCGTCGAAAAACACTATTCATCTGCAGAGTCACTATTCACGGAGTCAAACGAAAATGAAAAAGTGGTCTATACTTGTGTATATATAATTAGTATGCGAATTCATGACGGGTGCGATCATACCAGCACTAATGCACCGGATCCCATCAGAACTCCGAAGTTAAGCGTGCTTGGGCGAGAGTAGTACTAGGATGGGTGACCCCCTGGGAAGTCCTCGTGTTGCACCCCTTTTTCGATTAATAAATCTTTTTCGTTATTAAATCATTTTTTTCTCAGAACATGTGTTTTATCGGAAGTCTTGATATTTGTTACTTAGTTTTGGTCGATTTCTCCTTATTATTATATTTTCTGGATTACTCGTGGCGATTTTCCCTTTCCAGAAAGAGTAAATTCGACCCATTCTGACTCCGTCGAAAAACACTATTCATCTGCAGAGTCACTATTCACGGAGTCAAACGAAAATGAAAAAGTGGTCTATACTTGTGTATATATAATTAGTATGCGAATTCATGACGGGTGCGATCATACCAGCACTAATGCACCGGATCCCATCAGAACTCCGAAGTTAAGCGTGCTTGGGCGAGAGTAGTACTAGGATGGGTGACCCCCGGGAAGTCCTCGTGTTGCACCCCTTTTTCGATTAATAAATCTTTTTCGTTATTAAATCATTTTTTTCTCAGAACATGTGTTTTATCGGAAGTCTTGATATTTGTTACTTAGTTTTGGTCGATTTCTCCTTATTATTATATTTTCTGGATTACTCGTGGCGATTTTCCCTTTCCAGAAAGAGTAAATTCGACCCATTCTGACTCCGTCGAAAAACACTATTCATCTGCAGAGTCACTATTCACGGAGTCAAACGAAAATGAAAAAGTGGTCTATACTTGTGTATATATAATTAGTATGCGAATTCATGACGGGTGCGATCATACCAGCACTAATGCACCGGATCCCATCAGAACTCCGAAGTTAAGCGTGCTTGGGCGAGAGTAGTACTAGGATGGGTGACCCCCTGGGAAGTCCTCGTGTTGCACCCCTTTTTCGATTAATAAATCTTTTTCGTTATTAAATCATTTTTTTCTCAGAACATGTGTTTTATCGGAAGTCTTGATATTTGTTACTTAGTTTTGGTCGATTTCTCCTTATTATTATATTTTCTGGATTACTCGTGGCGATTTTCCCTTTCCAGAAAGAGTAAATTCGACCCATTCTGACTCCGTCGAAAAACACTATTCATCTGCAGAGTCACTATTCACGGAGTCAAACGAAAATGAAAATGTGGTCTATACTTGTGTATATATAATTAGTATGCGAATTCATGACGGGTGCGATCATACCAGCACTAATGCACCGGATCCCATCAGAACTCCGAAGTTAAGCGTGCTTGGGCGAGAGTAGTACTAGGATGGGTGACCCCTTGGGAAGTCCTCGTGTTGCACCCCTTTTTCGATTAATAAATCTTTTTCGTTATTAAATCATTTTTTTCTCAGAACATGTGTTTTATCGGAAGTCTTGATATTTGTTACTTAGTTTTGGTCGATTTCTCCTTATTATTATATTTTCTGGATTACTCGTGGCGATTTTCCCTTTCCAGAAAGAGTAAATTCGACCCATTCTGACTCCGTCGAAAAACACTATTCATCTGCAGAGTCACTATTCACGGAGTCAAACGAAAATGAAAAAGTGGTCTATACTTGTGTATATATAATTAGTATGCGAATTCATGACGGGTGCGATCATACCAGCACTAATGCACCGGATCCCATCAGAACTCCGAAGTTAAGCGTGCTTGGGCGAGAGTAGTACTAGGATGGGTGACCCCCTGGGAAGTCCTCGTGTTGCACCCCTTTTTCGATTAATAAATCTTTTTCGTTATTAAATCATTTTTTTCTCAGAACATGTGTTTTATCGGAAGTCTTGATATTTGTTACTTAGTTTTGGTCGATTTCTCCTTATTATTATATTTTCTGGATTACTCGTGGCGATTTTCCCTTTCCAGAAAGAGTAAATTCGACCCATTCTGACTCCGTCGAAAAACACTATTCATCTGCAGAGTCACTATTCACGGAGTCAAACGAAAATGAAAAAGTGGTCTATACTTGTGTATATATAATTAGTATGCGAATTCATGACGGGTGCGATCATACCAGCACTAATGCACCGGATCCCATCAGAACTCCGAAGTTAAGCGTGCTTGGGCGAGAGTAGTACTAGGATGGGTGACCCCCTGGGAAGTCCTCGTGTTGCACCCCTTTTTCGATTAATAAATCTTTTTCGTTATTAAATCATTTTTTTCTCAGAACATGTGTTTTATCGGAAGTCTTGATATTTGTTACTTAGTTTTGGTCGATTTCTCCTTATTATTATATTTTCTGGATTACTCGTGGCGATTTTCCCTTTCCAGAAAGAGTAAATTCGACCCATTCTGACTCCGTCGAAAAACACTATTCATCTGCAGAGTCACTATTCACGGAGTCAAACGAAAATGAAAAAGTGGTCTATACTTGTGTATATATAATTAGTATGCGAATTCATGACGGGTGCGATCATACTAGCACTAATGCACCGGATCCCATCAGAACTCCGAAGTTAAGCGTGCTTGGGCGAGAGTAGTACTAGGATGGGTGACCCCCTGGGAAGTCCTCGTGTTGCACCCCTTTTTCGATTAATAAATCTTTTTCGTTATTAAATCATTTTTTTCTCAGAACATGTGTTTTATCGGAAGTCTTGATATTTGTTACTTAGTTTTGGTCGATTTCTCCTTATTATTATATTTTCTGGATTACTCGTGGCGATTTTCCCTTTCCAGAAAGAGTAAATTCGACCCATTCTGACTCCGTCGAAAAACACTATTCATCTGCAGAGTCACTATTCACGGAGTCAAACGAAAATGAAAAAGTGGTCTATACTTGTGTATATATAATTAGTATGCGAATTCATGAGGGGTGCGATCATACCAGCACTAATGCACCGGATCCCATCAGAACTCCGAAGTTAAGCGTGCTTGGGCGAGAGTAGTACTAGGATGGGTGACCCCCTGGGAAGTCCTCCTGTTGCACCCCTTTTTCGATTAATAAATCTTTTTCGTTATTAAATCATTTTTTTCTCAGAACATGTGTTTTATCGGAAGTCTTGATATTTGTTACTTAGTTTTGGTCGATTTCTCCTTATTATTATATTTTCTGGATTACTCGTGGCGATTTTCCCTTTCCAGAAAGAGTAAATTCGACCCATTCTGACTCCGTCGAAAAACACTATTCATCTGCAGAGTCACTATTCACGGAGTCAAACGAAAATGAAAAAGTGGTCTATACTTGTGTATATATAATTAGTATGCGAATTCATGACGGGTGCGATCATACCAGCACTAATGCACCGGATCCCATCAGAACTCCGAAGTTAAGCGTGCTTGGGCGAGAGTAGTACTAGGATGGGTGACCCCCTGGGAAGTCCTCGTGTTGCACCCCTTTTTCGATTAATAAATCTTTTTCGTTATTAAATCATTTTTTTCTCAGAACATGTGTTTTATCGGAAGTCTTGATATTTGTTACTTAGTTTTGGTCGATTTCTCCTTATTATTATATTTTCTGGATTACTCGTGGCGATTTTCCCTTTCCAGAAAGAGTAAATTCGACCCATTCTGACTCCGTCGAAAAACACTATTCATCTGCAGAGTCACTATTCACGGAGTCAAACGAAAATGAAAAAGTGGTCTATACTTGTGTATATATAATTAGTATGCGAATTCATGACGGGTGCGATCATACCAGCACTAATGCACCGGATCCCATCAGAACTCCGAAGTTAAGCGTGCTTGGGCGAGAGTAGTACTAGGATGGGTGACCCCCTGGGAAGTCCTCGTGTTGCACCCCTTTTTCGATTAATAAATCTTTTTCGTTATTAAATCATTTTTTTCTCAGAACGTGTGTTTTATCGGAAGTCTTGATATTTGTTACTTAGTTTTGGTCGATTTCTCCTTATTATTATATTTTCTGGATTACTCGTGGCGATTTTCCCTTTCCAGAAAGAGTAAATTCGACCCATTCTGACTCCGTCGAAAAACACTATTCATCTGCAGAGTCACTATTCACGGAGTCAAACGAAAATGAAAAAGTGGTCTATACTTGTGTATATATAATTAGTATGCGAAGTCATGACGGGTGCGATCATACAAGCACTAATGCACCGGATCCCATCAGAACTCCGAAGTTAAGCGTGCTTGGGCGAGAGTAGTACTAGGATGGGTGACCCCCTGGGAAGTCCTCGTGTTGCACCCCTTTTTCGATTAATAAATCTTTTTCGTTATTAAATCATTTTTTTCTCAGAACATGTGTTTTATCGGAAGTCTTGATATTTGTTACTTAGTTTTGGTCGATTTCTCCTTATTATTATATTTTCTGGATTACTCGTGGCGATTTTCCCTTTCCAGAAAGAGTAAATTCGACTCATTCTGACTCCGTCGAAAAACACTATTCATCTGCAGAGTCACTATTCACGGAGTCAAACGAAAATGAAAAAGTGGTCTATACTTGTGTATATATAATTAGTATGCGAATTCATGACGGGTGCGATCATACCAGCACTAATGCACCGGATCCCATCAGAACTCCGAAGTTAAGCGTGCTTGGGCGAGAGTAGTACTAGGATGGGTGACCCCCGGGAAGTCCTCGTGTTGCACCCCTTTTTCGATTAATAAATCTTTTTCGTTATTAAATCATTTTTTTCTCAGAACATGTGTTTTATCGGAAGTCTTGATATTTTTTACTTAGTTTTGGTCGATTTCTCCTTATTATTATATTTTCTGGATTACTCGTGGCGATTTTCCCTTTCCAGAAAGAGTAAATTCGACCCATTCTGACTCCGTCGAAAAACACTATTCATCTGCAGAGTCACTATTCACGGAGTCAAACGAAAATGAAAAAGTGGTCTATACTTGTGTATATATAATTAGTATGCGAATTCATGACGGGTGCGATCATACCAGCACTAATGCACCGGATCCCATCAGAACTCCGAAGTTAAGCGTGCTTGGGCGAGAGTAGTACTAGGATGGGTGACCCCCTGGGAAGTCCTCGTGTTGCACCCCTTTTTCGATTAATAAATCTTTTTCGTTATTAAATCATTTTTTTCTCAGAACGTGTGTTTTATCGGAAGTCTTGATATTTGTTACTTAGTTTTGGTCGATTTCTCCTTATTATTATATTTTCTGGATTACTCGTGGCGATTTTCCCTTTCCAGAAAGAGTAAATTCGACCCATTCTGACTCCGTCAAAAAACACTATTCATCTGCAGAGTCACTATTCACGGAGTCAAACGAAAATGAAAAAGTGGTCTATACTTGTGTATATATAATTAGTATGCGAATTCATGACGGGTGCGATCATACCAGCACTAATGCACCGGATCCCATCAGAACTCCGAAGTTAAGCGTGCTTGGGCGAGAGTAGTACTAGGATGGGTGACCCCCTGGGAAGTCCTCCTGTTGCACCCCTTTTTCGATTAATAAATCTTTTTCGTTATTAAATCATTTTTTTCTCAGAACATGTGTTTTATCGGAAGTCTTGATATTTGTTACTTAGTTTTGGTCGATTTCTCCTTATTATTATATTTTCTGGATTACTCGTGGCGATTTTCCCTTTCCAGAAAGAGTAAATTCGACCCATTCTGACTCCGTCGAAAAACACTATTCATCTGCAGAGTCACTATTCACGGAGTCAAACGAAAATGAAAAAGTGGTCTATACTTGTGTATATATAATTAGTATGCGAATTCATGACGGGTGCGATCATACCAGCACTAATGCACCGGATCCCATCAGAACTCCGAAGTTAAGCGTGCTTGGGCGAGAGTAGTACTAGGATGGGTGACCCCCTGGGAAGTCCTCGTGTTGCACCCCTTTTTCGATTAATAAATCTTTTTCGTTATTAAATCATTTTTTTCTCAGAACATGTGTTTTATCGGAAGTCTTGATATTTGTTACTTAGTTTTGGTCGATTTCTCCTTATTATTATATTTTCTGGATTACTCGTGGCGATTTTCCCTTTCCAGAAAGAGTAAATTCGACCCATTCTGACTCCGTCGAAAAACACTATTCATCTGCAGAGTCACTATTCACGGAGTCAAACGAAAATGAAAAAGTGGTCTATACTTGTGTATATATAATTAGTATGCGAATTCATTACGGGTGCGATCATACCAGCACTAATGCACCGGATCCCATCAGAACTCCGAAGTTAAGCGTGCTTGGGCGAGAGTAGTACTAGGATGGGTGACCCCCCTGGGAAGTCCTCCTGTTGCACCCCTTTTTCGATTAATAAATCTTTTTCGTTATTAAATCATTTTTTTCTCAGAACATGTGTTTTATCGGAAGTCTTGATATTTGTTACTTAGTTTTGGTCGATTTCTCCTTATTATTATATTTTCTGGATTACTCGTGGCGATTTTCCCTTTCCAGAAAGAGTAAATTCGACCCATTCTGACTCCGTCGAAAAACACTATTCATCTGCAGAGTCACTATTCACGGAGTCAAACGAAAATGAAAAAGTGGTCTATACTTGTGTATATATAATTAGTATGCGAATTCATGACGGGTGCGATCATACCAGCACTAATGCACCGGATCCCATCAGAACTCCGAAGTTAAGCGTGCTTGGGCGAGAGTAGTACTAGGATGGGTGACCCCCTGGGAAGTCCTCGTGTTGCACCCCTTTTTTGATTAATAAATCTTTTTCGTTATTAAATCATTTTTTTCTCAGAACGTGTGTTTTATCGGAAGTCTTGATATTTGTTACTTAGTTTTGGTCGATTTCTCCTTATTATTATATTTTCTGGATTACTCGTGGCGATTTTCCCTTTCCAGAAAGAGTAAATTCGACCCATTCTGACTCCGTCGAAAAACACTATTCATCTGCAGAGTCACTATTCACGGAGTCAAACGAAAATGAAAAAGTGGTCTATACTTGTGTATATATAATTAGTATGCGTATTCATGACGGGTGCGATCATACCAGCACTAATGCACCGGATCCCATCAGAACTCCGAAGTTAAGCGTGCTTGGGCGAGAGTAGTACTAGGATGGGTGACCCCCTGGGAAGTCCTCGTGTTGCACCCCTTTTTCGATTAATAAATCTTTTTCGTTATTAAATCATTTTTTTCTCAGAACATGTGTTTTATCGGAAGTCTTGATATTTGTTACTTAGTTTTGGTCGATTTCTCCTTATTATTATATTTTCTGGATTACTCGTGGTGATTTTCCCTTTCCAGAAAGAGTAAATTCGACCCATTCTGACTCCGTCGAAAAACACTATTCATCTGCAGAGTCACTATTCACGGAGTCAAACGAAAATGAAAAAGTGGTCTATACTTGTGTATATATAATTAGTATGCGAATTCATGACGGGTGCGATCATACCAGCACTAATGCACCGGATCCCATCAGAACTCCGAAGTTAAGCGTGCTTGGGCGAGAGTAGTACTAGGATGGGTGACCCCCTGGGAAGTCATCGTGTTGCACCCCTTTTTTGATTAATAAATCTTTTTCGTTATTAAATCATTTTTTTCTCAGAACGTGTGTTTTATCGGAAGTCTTGATATTTGTTACTTAGTTTTGGTCGATTTCTCCTTATTATTATATTTTCTGGATTACTCGTGGCGATTTTCCCTTTCCAGAAAGAGTAAATTCGACCCATTCTGACTCCGTCGAAAAACACTATTCATCTGCAGAGTCACTATTCACGGAGTCAAACGAAAATGAAAAAGTGGTCTATACTTGTGTATATATAATTAGTATGCGAATTCATGACGGGTGCGATCATACCAGCACTAATGCACCGGATCCCATCAGAACTCCGAAGTTAAGCGTGCTTGGGCGAGAGTAGTACTAGGATGGGTGACCCCCTGGGAAGTCCTCGTGTTGCACCCCTTTTTCGATTAATAAATCTTTTTCGTTATTAAATCATTTTTTTCTCAGAACATGTGTTTTATCGGAAGTCTTGATATTTGTTACTTAGTTTTGGTCGATTTCTCCTTATTATTATATTTTCTGGATTACTCGTGGCGATTTTCCCTTTCCAGAAAGAGTAAATTCGACCCATTCTGACTCCGTCGAAAAACACTATTCATCTGCAGAGTCACTATTCACGGAGTCAAACGAAAATGAAAAAGTGGTCTATACTTGTGTATATATAATTAGTATGCGAATTCATGACGGGTGCGATCATACCAGCACTAATGCACCGGATCCCATCAGAACTCCGAAGTTAAGCGTGCTTGGGCGAGAGTAGTACTAGGATGGGTGACCCCCTGGGAAGTCCTCCTGTTGCACCCCTTTTTCGATTAATAAATCTTTTTCGTTATTAAATCATTTTTTTCTCAGAACATGTGTTTTATCGGAAGTCTTGATATTTGTTACTTAGTTTTGGTCGATTTCTCCTTATTATTATATTTTCTGGATTACTCGTGGCGATTTTCCCTTTCCAGAAAGAGTAAATTCGACCCATTCTGACTCCGTCGAAAAACACTATTCATCTGCAGAGTCACTATTCACGGAGTCAAACGAAAATGAAAAAGTGGTCTATACTTGTGTATATATAATTAGTATGCGAATTCATGACGGGTGCGATCATACCAGCACTAATGCACCGGATCCCATCAGAACTCCGAAGTTAAGCGTGCTTGGGCGAGAGTAGTACTAGGATGGGTGACCCCCTGGGAAGTCCTCCTGTTGCACCCCTTTTTCGATTAATAAATCTTTTTCGTTATTAAATCATTTTTTTCTCAGAACATGTGTTTTATCGGAAGTCTTGATATTTGTTACTTAGTTTTGGTCGATTTCTCCTTATTATTATATTTTCTGGATTACTCGTGGCGATTTTCCCTTTCCAGAAAGAGTAAATTCGACCCATTCTGACTCCGTCGAAAAACACTATTCATCTGCAGAGTCACTATTCACGGAGTCAAACGAAAATGAAAAAGTGGTCTATACTTGTGTATATATAATTAGTATGCGAATTCATGACGGGTGCGATCATACCAGCACTAATGCACCGGATCCCATCAGAACTCCGAAGTTAAGCGTGCTTGGGCGAGAGTAGTACTAGGATGGGTGACCCCCTGGGAAGTCCTCGTGTTGCACCCCTTTTTCGATTAATAAATCTTTTTCGTTATTAAATCATTTTTTTCTCAGAACATGTGTTTTATCGGAAGTCTTGATATTTGTTACTTAGTTTTGGTCGATTTCTCCTTATTATTATATTTTCTGGATTACTCGTGGCGATTTTCCCTTTCCAGAGAGAGTAAATTCGACCCATTCTGACTCCGTCGAAAAACACTATTCATCTGCAGAGTCACTATTCACGGAGTCAAACGAAAATGAAAAAGTGGTCTATACTTGTGTATATATAATTAGTATGCGAATTCATGACGGGTGCGATCATACCAGCACTAATGCACCGGATCCCATCAGAACTCCGAAGTTAAGCGTGCTTGGGCGAGAGTAGTACTAGGATGGGTGACCCCCTGGGAAGTCCTCGTGTTGCACCCCTTTTTCGATTAATAAATCTTTTTCGTTATTAAATCATTTTTTTCTCAGAACATGTGTTTTATCGGAAGTCTTGATATTTGTTACTTAGTTTTGGTCGATTTCTCCTTATTATTATATTTTCTGGATTACTCGTGGCGATTTTCCCTTTCCAGAAAGAGTAAATTCGACCCATTCTGACTCCGTCGAAAAACACTATTCATCTGCAGAGTCACTATTCACGGAGTCAAACGAAAATGAAAAAGTGGTCTATACTTGTGTATATATAATTAGTATGCGAATTCATGACGGGTGCGATCATACCAGCACTAATGCACCGGATCCCATCAGAACTCCGAAGTTAAGCGTGCTTGGGCGAGAGTAGTACTAGGATGGGTGACCCCCTGGGAAGTCCTCGTGTTGCACCCCTTTTTCGATTAATAAATCTTTTTCGTTATTAAATCATTTTTTTCTCAGAACATGTGTTTTATCGGAAGTCTTGATATTTGTTACTTAGTTTTGGTCGATTTCTCCTTATTATTATATTTTCTGGATTACTCGTGGCGATTTTCCCTTTCCAGAGAGAGTAAATTCGACCCATTCTGACTCCGTCGAAAAACACTATTCATCTGCAGAGTCACTATTCACGGAGTCAAACGAAAATGAAAAAGTGGTCTATACTTGTGTATATATAATTAGTATGCGAATTCATGACGGGTGCGATCATACCAGCACTAATGCACCGGATCCCATCAGAACTCCGAAGTTAAGCGTGCTTGGGCGAGAGTAGTACTAGGATTGGTGACCCCCTGGGAAGTCCTCGTGTTGCACCCCTTTTTCGATTAATAAATCTTTTTCGTTATTAAATCATTTTTTTCTCAGAACATGTGTTTTATCGGAAGTCTTGATATTTGTTACTTAGTTTTGGTCGATTTCTCCTTATTATTATATTTTCTGGATTACTCGTGGCGATTTTCCCTTTCCAGAAAGAGTAAATTCGACCCATTCTGACTCCGTCGAAAAACACTATTCATCTGCAGAGTCACTATTCACGGAGTCAAACGAAAATGAAAAAGTGGTCTATACTTGTGTATATATAATTAGTATGCGAATTCATGACGGGTGCGATCATACCAGCACTAATGCACCGGATCCCATCAGAACTCCGAAGTTAAGCGTGCTTGGGCGAGAGTAGTACTAGGATGGGTGACCCCCTGGGAAGTCCTCGTGTTGCACCCCTTTTTCGATTAATAAATCTTTTTCGTTATTAAATCATTTTTTTCTCAGAACATGTGTTTTATCGGAAGTCTTGATATTTGTTACTTAGTTTTGGTCGATTTCTCCTTATTATTATATTTTCTGGATTACTCGTGGCGATTTTCCCTTTCCAGA
This sequence comes from Oenanthe sinensis, assembly GCA_028671895.1. Classification (NCBI taxonomy): domain Eukaryota; kingdom Viridiplantae; phylum Streptophyta; class Magnoliopsida; order Apiales; family Apiaceae; genus Oenanthe; species Oenanthe sinensis. The sequence continues at coordinate 27,460,017 of CM053814.1, forward strand.
GAGAGTAAATTCGACCCATTCTGACTCCGTCGAAAAACACTATTCATCTGCAGAGTCACTATTCACGGAGTCAAACGAAAATGAAAAAGTGGTCTATACTTGTGTATATATAATTAGTATGCGAATTCATGACGGGTGCGATCATACCAGCACTAATGCACCGGATCCCATCAGAACTCCGAAGTTAAGCGTGCTTGGGCGAGAGTAGTACTAGGATGGGTGACCCCCTGGGAAGTCCTCGTGTTGCACCCCTTTTTCGATTAATAAATCTTTTTCGTTATTAAATCATTTTTTTCTCAGAACATGTGTTTTATCGGAAGTCTTGATATTTGTTACTTAGTTTTGGTCGATTTCTCCTTATTATTATATTTTCTGGATTACTCGTGGCGATTTTCCCTTTCCAGAAAGAGTAAATTCGACCCATTCTGACTCCGTCGAAAAACACTATTCATCTGCAGAGTCACTATTCACGGAGTCAAACGAAAATGAAAAAGTGGTCTATACTTGTGTATATATAATTAGTATGCGAATTCATGACGGGTGCGATCATACCAGCACTAATGCACCGGATCCCATCAGAACTCCGAAGTTAAGCGTGCTTGGGCGAGAGTAGTACTAGGATGGGTGACCCCCTGGGAAGTCCTCGTGTTGCACCCCTTTTTCGATTAATAAATCTTTTTCGTTATTAAATCATTTTTTTCTCAGAACATGTGTTTTATCGGAAGTCTTGATATTTGTTACTTAGTTTTGGTCGATTTCTCCTTATTATTATATTTTCTGGATTACTCGTGGCGATTTTCCCTTTCCAGAGAGAGTAAATTCGACCCATTCTGACTCCGTCGAAAAACACTATTCATCTGCAGAGTCACTATTCACGGAGTCAAACGAAAATGAAAAAGTGGTCTATACTTGTGTATATATAATTAGTATGCGAATTCATGACGGGTGCGATCATACCAGCACTAATGCACCGGATCCCATCAGAACTCCGAAGTTAAGCGTGCTTGGGCGAGAGTAGTACTAGGATTGGTGACCCCCTGGGAAGTCCTCGTGTTGCACCCCTTTTTCGATTAATAAATCTTTTTCGTTATTAAATCATTTTTTTCTCAGAACATGTGTTTTATCGGAAGTCTTGATATTTGTTACTTAGTTTTGGTCGATTTCTCCTTATTATTATATTTTCTGGATTACTCGTGGCGATTTTCCCTTTCCAGAAAGAGTAAATTCGACCCATTCTGACTCCGTCGAAAAACACTATTCATCTGCAGAGTCACTATTCACGGAGTCAAACGAAAATGAAAAAGTGGTCTATACTTGTGTATATATAATTAGTATGCGAATTCATGACGGGTGCGATCATACCAGCACTAATGCACCGGATCCCATCAGAACTCCGAAGTTAAGCGTGCTTGGGCGAGAGTAGTACTAGGATGGGTGACCCCCTGGGAAGTCCTCGTGTTGCACCCCTTTTTCGATTAATAAATCTTTTTCGTTATTAAATCATTTTTTTCTCAGAACATGTGTTTTATCGGAAGTCTTGATATTTGTTACTTAGTTTTGGTCGATTTCTCCTTATTATTATATTTTCTGGATTACTCGTGGCGATTTTCCCTTTCCAGAAAGAGTAAATTCGACCCATTCTGACTCCGTCGAAAAACACTATTCATCTGCAGAGTCACTATTCACGGAGTCAAACGAAAATGAAAAAGTGGTTGTTGGTCCCTGATATTGTAGAAGGGGGGGTTGAATACAATATCTGATAATTATTCGCTGAATAATTGGATTAAAAATATTATTTTAATTACTCACGAAATATTAATTATAATGAAATACTGTTCAAGTGAAAGATATTATTTTAACTTGATTAGTATTACACAATTAATATTTTAGAAAAACTGTTATATAATTGATATAAAGTCTAGAACGAATTCGACATGAAGTGTTCGTGTTTAAACAATTATATTCAAACTCAGCACAGAAATCTGTGAATATTACAATGCAGATAAATTACTGAATTTGATCTGATTTTTCTAACTCTTCACAAGTTGAACAACAAACAAATGAAGCAATCTTCTCATATTTATAGAGATTAGAAAAGGCTGGTATGACCTTTTCTAGAATGACTTAATTTCAAGAAAATAAGTCTGTATGACTTATTTTAACACTTGTATGACTTTTAAAAGACTGGGCATGATTTATTTCTGGTCGGTATGACCTTTTAAAACTCGGTATGACTTATCAAAAGTTCGGTATGACCTTTTGAAAGTCATATCCAGATTTTATTTAATTAAATAAATCGGTATGACTTATTTAAATTAAACAAAATCAACTCAGCATGACCTTTTAATCAAATCTGCTCGGTATGACTTAATCAAATTGCTTCGGTATGACTTATTTAAATAGGTCGGTATGACTTATTTAAACAGGCTCGGTATGACTTATATATATATATATATATAAAGAAATTCGGTATGACTTATTGAAAGTCATACTAACTGATTATATATATATATATATAAGTCATTTTGATCCGTTTCTTTTATAGTAAATTAATTCTACTTAATTTAATTAGTTAATTTATAAATTAAATTAATTTCAACTTGAATTAATTTAATTAGATAAATTAAATAATTAATCAACAGTTGATAGTAGAATTAAAATATTATCTTTAGTCGCAGCCGTGCTGATAGTCTTGAAATCTTCCTGTCTTTTCTTCGACTTCTGATCTTGAAACCTCTTGAATTAAATAAAGAATAAATATTATATTAGTTGACACACAAATGTACTGTCTGGTTCATTTGTGTCATCCCAATAAATATTCTCCATTTAAATAACATTTAACTAGAGGCCTTCTGTCATTAATTCTTCTTCACTGTTTGCATTCTTCTTCTGGAATCTGCTTGTAGTAACCACTTGAAATCTTCTATATCTTCTGTCTTCTATAGAAGTACTACCACATTATTAATTTCACTGTCGCTTGAACATAGAAATGAACTTCATCCAGTGTTGAGTAGCAATCCTATAAAATATCTCTGATACTTGGATCCTTTGTGATTAGTTGACTGTCTTCGTCTTGATTCCTGTTTGGTGTTTAGTATTTACTTCTCTTTATTAGTTAGAGTTGAGTTGCCATCTAATTATTACAAATAGGCCTAGTCATATGCCCTTCAATCTCCCCCTATTTGTTGTTAAACATTTAACACACAAATTCCTAGAGGATAACTCAACTAACAACTAAGAAAGTAGTACGACATGTAGTGACTTGTAAATAATAAACAAAAGTTCTGGTTTTATATTTAACAATTTTCCAGATTCATACATAAAAGATAAATACAAGATAGATGTTCCTCTAGCACTGAACAAATATTACAAAGATTCTATCTTGTTCTATCTACGTCTTCCGTCTTCAGAAGTATCAACTTCACCTTCTTCTAGGATTGAACCTTTATGAACAGGTGTCCTTGGTACCTCTTCGGTTACTGATTGTTCTGTTGTAGTGGCCTCTCCATACAACCTTCTTTGCTCAGCTCTTGCTAACTGCCACAGTACTTCCTGTTCAACAGGATCTACTATCTCTTCTTCTACATCAGATGGTTGTGTTGAATCTATCTTTGGTATTTGCCTGATGTATGACGGAATCCTCTTTGATAGACAGTAGTTTCTTATCTTTTCTGCAGCATCCATCTTAGCTTGGGATTTAAATCCTTTCGACCTTAGCATCCTTTCAACTTGAATCATGTACTTAACTGTGTAGCCCTTTAATGATTCCTCATTTAACTGAAAGATTTGATATAGCTTGTTTGAAAAGAATCTTACCTCGTGAGGATCAAATAAGATTTGAGGACTAGCAGCTGTTGCAAAGATTCTAAGTCTATCCCTGAGAAGTTCATTTTCTTCTGAGCTTCTCTTGACTTTGTTCAAGAACGTCCATATTACTGATAAACTTCTTTGTCTGAAAAACTCCAAGGAAATTCTGAATGTCCCATTCCTGTGTGTATAGACTAGTATCTGCCAGTCTTCAAGAATGTGATCCACTAAGATAGTGATGTAGTCCACTTCCTCTTTCAGAGCTTTCATGAAGTTGTCAATGTTGTCGTTTGTCTTTTCTAGACGATCAATTAATGATTTCAGATGCTTGTCTTCAAATGGACCCTTTTGTTGTTTGTCCATTATTTTTCTTGCAGTATCCCATTTCTTTCCAATTTTGAGCTGTACATCTCTCTTTTTCTCTCTGACTGCTATGGCCCAGAGATTTTGCTTTTCTTGGCTTTCTTCTCTTTCTGCCTTGGTTCTTTCTATGACTAGAGCTTTCAGATTTTCAGTTTTTGCATGACTTGCCTTGATGTCTTCTTTTAGTTTCTTCATTGCCTCTTCATAGGCTGGATCAACTTCTTTTGGAAACAAAAATTCTTCATCAAATGCAGTTTCATCCTCAGCTCTGCAGTAGTCAGGAATATCTGATTCATCATGAGCACTGTCATCAATGAATTGCTCTTGGGCATAGTACTGTTCTTCTGGTACTGGATCAAACGATTGAAATTCTTCTTCAGAAAACAGCTTGGCTTTGCCTTTGTCTTTCGTAGAAGTCCTTTCATCTTCAGCTACTTTCTCCTTTGCTTTCTCCCCCTTAGTTGAGGGATCCTCTTGAGTTTTAGAGGCTTCAAAAGATGTCAACATTTTATGCATAGTCAGATAGACTTGCTTCATTCCTTCATTCAGATGTGTCATGCCATCATCTAGTTTGGTGAATCGTTGAGTAGAGATCTTTTCATTTTCAATGATTGTGAGGGTTAAACTTTTCTCAACGTCATCAATTTTTTTATGTAATTTGCTCACTTCTTTCATATCTTCAGCAATGAGACTCTGTACGTGCTGGATATCTTGTGTTTTTAGAAGAATGGATGACTTGACACTATCAACATCATTTCGAACAATTGTCAGCTGCTGTGTTACAGAGGCAGATGTAGATTTTTCTTCTGCTTGTGCTTTTACTTTTACCAACTCAGCCTGAACAATTTGTATTTCCCTCTGGAGAGCTTCCATTTTTGATAATAAATCACTGTGTGTGTATGCACTCAGCTCACTTGCACTCCTGTTTAACTCACTTTCACTCGGTGCATGTGTTTCACTTTGTGTATGCCTCACATCACTAGTGTTTAGCTCCTTTCCAGATCCTGAAGCTGTACCTGCATATATTACAATTGCTTTTGAAGAGTCGAAATGCTCTTCTGATGCCTGTGAAGGCGCGTCCTCAACAAGATTAACTTGAAGTGGCTCCGCTACTGACGTAGCTACTCCTTGAATGGAGTCCCATCTCCCTCTATGGAGTGGTTGCCTCTCAAATCCACCAGTGGATTCAAGACCTTCTTTTAAAAGAACTGGATGTAAAGAATCCAGGGGGGTCACCACCTTAGACAATGTAGTGAATGGCTCATTAGAGTCTGTGATGCCCCTTAATACCTCGGAGGGTGTTTGATGCTGCACTGCATCGAAAATGTCATGGTCCACAACATAGGTGGCATCCGACGGGATTTTATCAAAAACATTTTCTTCAACAAATGTGCCCTCATGTGTTTGTATATCTGCAAGCGGAGGTCCTGCTAGTGTGAGAGCTAGCAGTGTGCTTTCCTCACTATCTGGTTGAGCAAGTGTATCTAAAGAACCTTGAATGGCCATGCCAAAATCCATATCCCATTGAGAGGAAAAGGATGAGTCTGCAGGTGTCTCTGGTTGAAATTTAGATCTTTTAGATTGTGGAGACAGAGCTGCGGGTTCACTCACATCAGCACCAAGACCCCTAACTATTCTGACAGGTGTCTTCCTTTTTCTGACTTTAAGCGAAGAGGAGGAAGAAGGAAGAACTGTTTGAGGCTCTAATTCAGCTGGGGGTGGAACCTGTGTGTTTTCAGGTTCGTAGCTGATATCCTGGAGTGTAAGAACACCATCATAGTCCGCCACAGATAAATCTAATAGTGCATTGGATATTTCTATAGGTATTGAACTAGAAGATTGTGAGTGAGATATTACCTGTTGATCTTGTGCCACTTGATCGACATGCTGAGCAGCTTCAAGTAGAAGGTGCACAGGATGTTCTAATTGCATAGGCACTTGTTCTGCCTCTTGTTCCTGCACAGGATGAACAATAAGATCTAGTATCTCAGCCATATAATCTGTCCTTACCACTTGCACATTTTGAAACTTGGGGTTGTTGTGGAGCCTTGCAAATAAGTTGTTCTGAGAAGTCGGAGATTCTTCTACAGGACCATTCTGAAATAAGGCTTTGTCTTCTTCCATCAACAAGTCATTCATAAACAGCATCAGGAACCTTGGATAGTAAACTTGTACATTATGTTCCCTGCTTTCTGGTTTCCCCATTTTCCTGATTATTTCTTTTAGAATTAACTTCCCAAAATTTATCCTCCGATTGTGGGCCACAGAAAACCCTATGATCTGTAGTATTGAAGATATGTTGTTGAAGTTGTTCTTTGTAGTGGGAGCAAACACTTTGGCTAACGTGTCAAAGAAGTAGTCCCACTCGCTTACCAACTTGGACTTAGTCATCCTTACTAAGTTGATCTCACCCTGATATTGAATGTTGTAGAAAAATTCTAGAATTTCTGGTACAGTGGGTGGATCCATGAAGTTGTCTGTTGGAAAGCCTAGAATCCTGTTCACGTCCTCTTCAGTCACCATGTATTCATGATCTCCTATGCTGAACGAGAATTGAACTCTGCCTGCAGTACTCCTATTCCTAGCAGTGGAATACAGAGCCCTAAGTGCTAACACTTGCAACGGGGCGTCCAGAGTAATTGCAGTTCTGACGAGTGAATGTTCATTCATAAATACGATCCACGGTCGAAACCTCTCGACTGAACAATTCACCGGATTAAAATATCCAACAAAATTAGTTTTTACTAATTCGCAATAACCAGCCATTTTTTTTTTTTTATTTAAGCTATTACAAATAATAAAATTATAAAGTGCGATTACAACTTAAAATTAACAAATACAAGTCAATTAATTCGAAAATTACACTTTAAAAATTGAAACCCTAATTAATAATCCCAAATCAACTCTAATCAACAATTCACTACACCACAGTCTTTAATCACAATCCAAACCAAAAGAATCGTATTTTATCAAGAACAAAAGCAGTGTTCGATTTAGACGAAAATCGGGCAGAGTTTCCTTTGATTTATTCGATTTTATCAATCTAGCAAGCAAAGATGCTTGTAAATGGAAATTAGCAACTGGAATCAGTTGTTTTAGAACAAGAATCGATCGATTTTTTTTTTGAATTGGAAGAGAACCTGTTCGTGTGTATATATGACAGTGTGTGTGTATATTAATGAGTATGACTTATTGTAAAGTAAAAGAAATGCTAAGACTTGTTTACAAAAAGACTCGGTATGACTTTTCAAAGGTCATACCGAGTTTTGTTTAAGGAAAATAGTAAAGATAAATAAACAAGAAACTCGGTTGCCTCAGTATGACTCTTTTATATAGATACTCGGTATGACTTTTTATTAAAAATGAAAAGTCATGCCGAATTTCTATATAAAGAAAGGTCATACCGAGATTTGAATAAAATACATACTGAAATATAATTAAATACATATTACAGTAAATTAAAACAACATAAATATTAACAAGCATTAATAAATAGAAGAGTAATACTATAATTTACATATTAACAAATTATTAAAGACATATAATAAATATTTACATTATTAATTGTTCTAATTAATTTAAGAATTGAATTAACTCATTTTTGAATTAATTTAATGAGTAAATTAATTGATTAATTAATAACATAATCATTTATATTAATGTACAGTAATAATTAGTAAAATAAATATTAATATACATGCTTAAAATAACTATATTAAAACAACAGATAATGCTTATAAATGCTTAATTTATCCAAAATTACTTATGCTTCAATTGAAACAATTATCTTCTAAGGATATTGATTTAATCTTAAGATAATTTTCCAAAAATTCATAAGCCCTAGGATTTTATTAATTCAAGTCTCATAAACTCTTTAAATATTAACATTTAATATTTATGAGCTTAAATTAATTCCTAGCAATCAAAAAATTAGCCATTATTTAACATCCCTAATTCACTAACCAGCTTTGAGAAAGTGGATTCGTCAAGTGGTTTTGTGAAGATGTCGGCTATTTGATCTTCTGTGGGTACAAAATGTAGCACCACAGTTCCATTCATGACATGCTCTCTGATAAAGTGATACCTTATGTCAATGTGCTTGGTTCGTGAATGTTGTACAGGATTGTTGGAAATAGCTATAGCACTTGTGTTGTCGCAGAAAATTGGAATTTTGTTCAACGCAAGTCCATAGTCATTTAGCTGATTCCTAATCCACAAGATCTGTGCACAACAGCTACCTGCCGCAATGTATTCTGCTTCGGCTGTCGAGGTAGATACTGAATGTTGTTTCTTGCTGTACCAGGAGATCAACCGTCGTCCTAGAAACTGACAGCTTCCAGAGGTACTTTTCCTGTCCATCCTGCACCCTGCATAGTCTGAATCTGTATAGCCTATTAGGTCAAAACCTGTATCCTTAGGGTACCAAATTCCAAGATCTGGTGTACCCTTTAGATATCTAAAAATTCGTTTAACAGCTATTAGATGAGGTTCTCTTGGGTCAGATTGAAACCTTGCACATAAGCATGTTGCAAACATTATATCGGGTCTACTAGCAGTTAGATATAATAAAGAGCCTATCATACCTCTATAGCTTGTGATGTCAACTTTCTTACCAGTTTCATCTTTGTCAAGCTTTGTGGCTGTTGGCATTGGGGTTTTTGCCGGTGAAGAATCTTCTAGACTGTATTTTCTGAGAAGATCTCTTACGTACTTTGATTGGCAAATAAAAATCCCATCTTCCTTTTGCTTTACTTGCAATCCAAGGAAGAATGACAGCTCACCCATCATGCTCATCTCATATCGGCTCTGCATTAACTTAGCAAATCTCTTGCACAAGTTTTCGTTAGTAGAACCAAATATAATATCGTCAACATAAACTTGGACAAATATCATATCTTCATTATGTAATTTGTAAAAGAGAGTTTTATCTATGACACCTCTAGTGAAACCATTTTCAAGTAAAAACTCAGAGAGTGTCATACCATGTCCTCGGTGCTTGCTTGAGTCCATAGAGAGCTTTGAAAAGAAAGTACACAAAATCAGCAAACTCTGGATTTTCAAAGCCAGGGGGCTGTTCCACATAAACTTCCTCTTCTAGCTTTCCGTTCAGAAATGCACTCTTCACATCCATTTGATAGACTTTAAAATTGGAATGTGCTGCGAATGCCAGAAATATCCTGATGGCTTCAAGTCTTGCAACTGGTGCGTAGGTCTCGTCATAATCAATTCCCTCTTCCTGGGAGTAACCTTTTGCAACCAGTCTGGCTTTGTTCCTTGTAACAATGCCATCACCGTCTAATTTGTTCCTGTATACCCATTTTGTGCCAATAACAGATCTATCTTTAGGCCTGGGTACCAGTGTCCAGACTTCTTGTCTTTCGAACTGATTGAGTTCTTCTTGCATGGCAAGAACCCAATCTGGATCAATTAGTGCCTCTTCAATCTTCTTTGGTTCTTCTTGAGATAGAAAAACTGAAAATAAACATTCATTTGAAGTTGCACTTCTGGTTCTTACTCCAACATCTGGATCACCTATGATCAATTCAAAAGGATGATCTCTGCTCCATATCCTTTCCCTAGGTAGGTTTGATCTTGATGATTCGCCTCGAAATTCATTGTGATGTTGTGTTCTGCCAGTTGATCCTTCATCTCCCCCTGAGTTGCTGCCAGGATGACTTGTTGATCCACCACTGGTATTAGTAGAATCCCCAGTGTTGCCATTGTTTCCACCAATAATACCTGGATCATTACCATCATTGATGTCATTATTTCCTGCTGCAACTTCAGGTTCTTCTTCATCCTCAGTATGTGAGTCTGGATAATTGTCGAATTTTAATGACTCAGAAGAATCTTCAGTTTGGATAATTGGGAGTTTAGTGTCATCAAAAGTTACATTGACACTTTCCTTCACTTGGTGCTGATCAATTATGTAAACCCTATATGCTCTTCTTGAATATCCGACAAAAATGGCTTCATGTGCCTTGGCCTCAAATTTGCCAATGCGTTCATCTCCATCTTTTAGCACAAAGCATTTGGCTCCAAATACATGAAAGTACTTGAGAGTTGGTTTCTTGCCAGCCATTAATTCATAGGGAGTTTTCATATGATCTTTGTTGATCAGAGTTCGATTCTGAGTATAACAAGCTGTATTAACTGCTTCAGCCCAGAAGTAGATAGGTAACCTTGATTCACTTAGCATAGTCCTTGCAGCTTCAATCAGGGTTCGATTTTTCCTTTCTACAACTCCATTTTGTTGTGGAGTTCTTGGTGCTGAGTACTGCCTTGTTATCCCCTTGTCTGAGCAGAAGTTATTCAGAACTTCATTTTTGAATTCTGTTCCATTATCTGATCTGATTGCTCGGACAGGTAACTTTGAATCTAACTCAATCAGCTTTATATGATCAATCACCAAATGTGGAGTTTCATCTTTAGAATTCAAGAATAAAATCCATGTATACTTTGTGAAGTCATCCACAATTACTAAGGCGTATTTCTTCCTTGACATAGACAGAATATTTACTGGACCAAATAAATCCATGTGAAGGAGTTGAAGTGGTTCAGTGATGTTTGTAGTGTCTGTGCCTTTGTGAGTTGCTTCCTTTGACTTGCCTTTTTGACATGCCTCACACAATCCTTCTTGTGTAAATTCCATCGGAGGCAGTCCTCTCACCAAATCCCTCTTGACTAGAGAGTTCATTGTTTTGAAATTCAGGTGTGAGAGCTTCTTGTGCCATAGCCAACTTTCCTCTGTTGAAGCTTTTGAATAGAAACAGTTTGCTTCGGCTTCAGTTCCCGAGTTGAAATCAGCTACGTACAAGTTTCCTTTCCTTACTCCACGCAAGGCTAGTCTGTCTTCTTTAGAATGAGCTATTAAGCACTTCTCCTTGATAAAGTTTACTTTGTAACCTCTATCACAAAATTGACTGACGCTGAGTAGATTGTGCTTAAGTCCTTCCACCAAAGAGACATTTTCAATGATAACATTTCCTGTATTTAACTTGCCATAACCCATAGTCATTCCTTTGCTGTTATCTCCAAAGGTGACGACTGGGCCAGCTCTCTCAACCACGTCTGATAGCAGGGCTCTATCTCCGGTCATATGCCTTGACGATCCGCTGTCCAGGATCCATATAACTCTGTTTACCTGTTTAACTCCCTGCAATTATCAAACGGATTAATTTGTCTTCGGAGCCCAAAATTGATTGGGCCCGGCATACTTAAAAAATTGACCTTTGTCTGCTTTGACAACAGATCCTTTTCGAACAACATCCTTTTCTTCCTTGACTGTTCCTACCTTCCTATAAACAGTCTTAACAACTTTCTGTTTAGACTTAGGAATATATGATTCCTTCTTCTCAGGTGAAGGAGTCGCAGTCTTGGATTTAGCAAATTTACTATTGATGTGCTGTCTAGGTGTCATGTTATCTTTCTTAGCTATCATGCGTTTGAAGTAAGCAGTCATAGCATTAAAGGCACATAACATGCAATTCATTATACCACATGGTTTATGGAAAGCATCAATAGTAGGCATGTTATTCAATACAGTAGGGGGTTTAACAGATTCTACTTCAATTTTATCAGCATATTTGAAGTTTTCAGTAGAATGAAATTTATTGTTACTATTCCTACTGTTCACAAACGTGTTGGGTCTGTTCATTTTATTCTTTAAGTCTTTTGCACCTACACCAGGTCTGGGGGAATCAGAAGTTCCCACATCTTTCACTGGTGTTTCTAGTGCACATTTTTCTTTCTGGACATTAACTCCTTTTATGTCCTTAACCTGTTCTCCTCTCTTCTTCTCTTCCTCAAGATCTTCCAACTGCATTTCATATGCAATTAGTACAGAGCTCTCAAGGATGGGTTCAGCTATCGGTGTTATGAAGAGAGGTTTCGGTGTGTCTTTAACAACATGTGGGATACCCCTTTCTTCAGCACTTTTTCTAAAGGGGGTTATGTTGCTTGGTTTTCCTACAGATTTGTTATACTCGAAGCCTATTCCAACTTTACGATTTATTTCTTGTTGGTCAACTAGGTTCTTAACAATATATGAGGAATTCTTATAAGCAAGACACTTCTTCTTTTCTTCTTCTATCTGGTTTCTGAGATTAGTTTCTACTACAACATGACAACTGACTTTGCTGACTTGAACAGCTAAGTCTTCAGTCAACTTAATAGTCAACTTGTCATGATTTCTTTTTAACTGTTTAAAAACTTCAGTCTCATCAATTAACTCTTTGACTTTGAGTCTGAGTTTCTTAACTTTATCTCTTTCACCATCTAGTTCTTTACCTAGCAAAGCAAACATCTTAGGACACGAAGGATTTACCTCTATTCCTCTGTCACTGGTGGGAGACAGTGATCCCTCTGATGAAGCCATAAGAGCAAGATTTCCCAGCTCTTCCTCATCATCGTTATCTGAGTCATCCCAGCTTTTGCCTGCTGCTAGATAGGACTTTCCTTGATGCTTTTTCACTAGTGCATCATACTTCTCCTTGAGCTCTTCATAAGACTCTCTCTTCTTCCCTTGCTTAGGCTTCTTGCACTCAGTTGCAAAGTGGCCTAGCTCATTACAGTTGAAGCAACGAAACTTGCTTCTATCAACTAAGCCGGTCTTGTAGCCGCTTTTTGATACTGCTGTCGAAGAACCTCCTCTTTGGAATCTTCCAAAAGTAGGCTTACTTCTGAATGAGGAGTTTCTTCGGAATTTCATGTTGCCAAACTTCCTGGCAACCATAGCTAGAGATTCATCTTCTAGCTGATCTAGTTCTTCCAGTGAGTAGAAATCACCATCTTCTTGTTTGTCAGCAATATGTCCAAGTTCTGGAACCACATACTCTGTTGAACTGTTAGAAGGTGCAACAGCCTTTACTTCTTCTTCCTCTGGTGCTTCTACCATTAATGCCTTGGAGGAACTCAGTACCTTACCTCTTCCATACATTTCTCTGGTTTGGATCTGTTCCAGCTCATAAGTTTTTAAAACTCCGTAGAGTCTTTCTAGGGTTACTTCTTTCATGTCCCTAGATTCCCGGATGGCTGCAATCCTGTGCTCCAGATGCTCTGGTAAGGTCAACAAAAACTTCCTGTTCACCTCTTGGTTTTGATAAAACTTTCCATTCATGTTTAGCTCGTTTATCAATTTGTTTAGTCTCTGAAACACCTCAGAGATACCCTCACCAGGGTTGGATCTAAACTGTTCATATTGGGTGGTCAGGATCTCCAGTCTATTCTCCTTAACTTCTTCAGTTCCCTCATTGATGATTTCAATTGTTTCCCAGATTTGTTTTGCATTCTTGCAATTGACTACTTGGTTGTACATGATGTAGTCTAGGGATTCAATTAATATGAGCTTTAGATTATTATCAAGGGACACAGCTTCTGTTTCCTCATCTGTATAGTCTGCCGGACTTTTCGGAAACTGTCTGTGGGGAATTACGACCCCATCTACTGTATGTTCGAGAACAACTGATATAGGGAGCTCAACACCTTTAGCCATAATCAATGCATACTTAGGATTTGCAATCCCGATAAACAGTAGCATTTTTTGTTTCCACAAGTTGTAGTGTTCTCTGTCGAACTGTGGAATCTTGATGCTTGTAACTTTCTGGGTACTCATCTTTAATAAGATTAAAAATTAAGTGTTTCAAAAAAATATTTTAATTTTTGACTGAAAACAATTTTTGATCAGAAATAATTTTTAGTGAAAAATTATTTCGAATAAAAAATTATTTTGAATTAAAAATAATTTTTGAGATCTGTATGAGTTGCGGAATTTTTGGTTTGGATCTGATATTTTCTATATCAACCAGCTCTGATGCCAATTGTTGGTCCCTGATATTGTAGAAGGGGGGGTTGAATACAATATCTGATAATTATTCGCTGAATAATTGGATTAAAAATATTATTTTAATTACTCACGAAATATTAATTATAATGAAATACTGTTCAAGTGAAAGATATTATTTTAACTTGATTAGTATTACACAATTAATATTTTAGAAAAACTGTTATATAATTGATATAAAGTCTAGAACGAATTCGACATGAAGTGTTCGTGTTTAAACAATTATATTCAAACTCAGCACAGAAATCTGTGAATATTACAATGCAGATAAATTACTGAATTTGATCTGATTTTTCTAACTCTTCACAAGTTGAACAACAAACAAATGAAGCAATCTTCTCATATTTATAGAGATTAGAAAAGGCTGGTATGACCTTTTCTAGAATGACTTAATTTCAAGAAAATAAGTCTGTATGACTTATTTTAACACTTGTATGACTTTTAAAAGACTGGGCATGATTTATTTCTGGTCGGTATGACCTTTTAAAACTCGGTATGACTTATCAAAAGTTCGGTATGACCTTTTGAAAGTCATATCCAGATTTTATTTAATTAAATAAATCGGTATGACTTATTTAAATTAAACAAAATCAACTCAGCATGACCTTTTAATCAAATCTGCTCGGTATGACTTAATCAAATTGCTTCGGTATGACTTATTTAAATAGGTCGGTATGACTTATTTAAACAGGCTCGGTATGACTTATATATATATATATATATAAAGAAATTCGGTATGACTTATTGAAAGTCATACTAACTGATTATATATATATATATATATAAGTCATTTTGATCCGTTTCTTTTATAGTAAATTAATTCTACTTAATTTAATTAGTTAATTTATAAATTAAATTAATTTCAACTTGAATTAATTTAATTAGATAAATTAAATAATTAATCAACATTTGATAGTAGAATTAAAATATTATCTTTAGTCGCAGCCGTGCTGATAGTCTTGAAATCTTCCTGTCTTTTCTTCGACTTCTGATCTTGAAACCTCTTGAATTAAATAAAGAATAAATATTATATTAGTTGACACACAAATGTACTGTCTGGTTCATTTGTGTCATCCCAATAAATATTCTCCATTTAAATAACATTTAACTAGAGGCCTTCTGTCATTAATTCTTCTTCACTGTTTGCATTCTTCTTCTGGAATCTGCTTGTAGTAACCACTTGAAATCTTCTATATCTTCTGTCTTCTATAGAAGTACTACCACATTATTAATTTCACTGTCGCTTGAACATAGAAATGAACTTCATCCAGTGTTGAGTAGCAATCCTATAAAATATCTCTGATACTTGGATCCTTTGTGATTAGTTGACTGTCTTCGTCTTGATTCCTGTTTGGTGTTTAGTATTTACTTCTCTTTATTAGTTAGAGTTGAGTTGCCATCTAATTATTACAAATAGGCCTAGTCATATGCCCTTCAGTGGTCTATACTTGTGTATATATAATTAGTATGCGAATTCATGACGGGTGCGATCATACCAGCACTAATGCACCGGATCCCATTAGAACTCCGAAGTTAAGCGTGCTTGGGCGAGAGTAGTACTAGGATGGGTGACCCCCTGGGAAGTCCTCGTGTTGCACCCCTTTTTCGATTAATAAATCTTTTTCGTTATTAAATCATTTTTTTCTCAGAACATGTGTTTTATCGGAAGTCTTGATATTTGTTACTTAGTTTTGGTCGATTTCTCCTTATTATTATATTTTCTGGATTACTCGTGGCGATTTTCCCTTTCCAGAAAGAGTAAATTCGACCCATTCTGACTCCGTCGAAAAACACTATTCATCTACAGAGTCACTATTCACGGAGTCAAACGAAAATGAAAAAGTGGTCTATACTTGTGTATATATAATTAGTATGCGAATTCATGACGGGTGCGATCGTACCAGCACTAATGCACCGGATCCCATCAGAACTCCGAAGTTAAGCGTGCTTGGGCGAGAGTAGTACTAGGATGGGTGACCCCCTGGGAAGTCCTCGTGTTGCACCCCTTTTTCGATTAATAAATCTTTTTCGTTATTAAATCATTTTTTTCTCAGAACATGTGTTTTATCGGAAGTCTTGATATTTGTTACTTAGTTTTGGTCGATTTCTCCTTATTATTATATTTTCTGGATTACTCGTGGCGATTTTCCCTTTCCAGAAAGAGTAAATTCGACCCATTCTGACTCCGTCGAAAAACACTATTCATCTGCAGAGTCACTATTCACGGAGTCAAACGAAAATGAAAAAGTGGTCTATACTTGTGTATATATAATTAGTATGCGAATTCATGACGGGTGCGATCATACCAGCACTAATGCACCGGATCCCATCAGAACTCCGAAGTTAAGCGTGCTTGGGCGAGAGTAGTACTAGGATGGGTGACCCCCTGGGAAGTCCTTGTGTTGCACCCCTTTTTCGATTAATAAATCTTTTTCGTTATTAAATCATTTTTTTCTCAGAACATGTGTTTTATCGGAAGTCTTGATATTTGTTACTTAGTTTTGGTCGATTTCTCCTTATTATTATATTTTCTGGATTACTCGTGGCGATTTTCCCTTTCCAGAAAGAGTAAATTCGACCCATTCTGACTCCGTCGAAAAACACTATTCATCTGCAGAGTCACTATTCACGGAGTCAAACGAAAATGAAAAAGTGGTCTATACTTGTGTATATATAATTAGTATGCGAATTCATGACGGGTGCGATCGTACCAGCACTAATGCACCGGATCCCATCAGAACTCCGAAGTTAAGCGTGCTTGGGCGAGAGTAGTACTAGGATGGGTGACCCCCTGGGAAGTCCTCGTGTTGCACCCCTTTTTCGATTAATAAATCTTTTTCGTTATTAAATCATTTTTTTCTCAGAACATGTGTTTTATCGGAAGTCTTGATATTTGTTACTTAGTTTTGGTCGATTTCTCCTTATTATTATATTTTCTGGATTACTCGTGGCGATTTTCCCTTTCCAGAAAGAGTAAATTCGACCCATTCTGACTCCGTCGAAAAACACTATTCATCTGCAGAGTCACTATTCACGGAGTCAAACGAAAATGAAAAAGTGGTCTATACTTGTGTATATATAATTAGTATGCGAATTCATGACGGGTGCGATCGTACCAGCACTAATGCACCGGATCCCATCAGAACTCCGAAGTTAAGCGTGCTTGGGCGAGAGTAGTACTAGGATGGGTGACCCCCTGGGAAGTCCTCGTGTTGCACCCCTTTTTCGATTAATAAATCTTTTTCGTTATTAAATCATTTTTTTCTCAGAACATGTGTTTTATCGGAAGTCTTGATATTTGTTACTTAGTTTTGGTCGATTTCTCCTTATTATTATATTTTCTGGATTACTCGTGGCGATTTTCCCTTTCCAGAAAGAGTAAATTCGACCCATTCTGACTCCGTCGAAAAACACTATTCATCTGCAGAGTCACTATTCACGGAGTCAAACGAAAATGAAAAAGTGGTCTATACTTGTGTATATATAATTAGTATGCGAATTCATGACGGGTGCGATCATACCAGCACTAATGCACCGGATCCCATCAGAACTCCGAAGTTAAGCGTGCTTGGGCGAGAGTAGTACTAGGATGGGTGACCCCCTGGGAAGTCCTCGTGTTGCACCCCTTTTTCGATTAATAAATCTTTTTCGTTATTAAATCATTTTTTTCTCAGAACATGTGTTTTATCGGAAGTCTTGATATTTGTTACTTAGTTTTGGTCGATTTCTCCTTATTATTATATTTTCTGGATTACTCGTGGCGATTTTCCCTTTCCAGAAAGAGTAAATTCGACCCATTCTGACTCCGTCGAAAAACAATATTCATCTGCAGAGTCACTATTCACGGAGTCAAACGAAAATGAAAAAGTGGTCTATACTTGTGTATATATAATTAGTATGCGAATTCATGACGGGTGCGATCATACCAGCACTAATGCACCGGATCCCATCAGAACTCCGAAGTTAAGCGTGCTTGGGCGAGAGTAGTACTAGGATGGGTGACCCCCTGGGAAGTCCTCGTGTTGCACCCCTTTTTCGATTAATAAATCTTTTTCGTTATTAAATCATTTTTTTCTCAGAACATGTGTTTTATCGGAAGTCTTGATATTTGTTACTTAGTTTTGGTCGATTTCTCCTTATTATTATATTTTCTGGATTACTCGTGGCGATTTTCCCTTTCCAGAAAGAGTAAATTCGACCCATTCTGACTCCGTCGAAAAACACTATTCATCTGCAGAGTCACTATTCACGGAGTCAAACGAAAATGAAAAAGTGGTCTATACTTGTGTATATATAATTAGTATGCGAATTCATGACGGGTGCGATCATACCAGCACTAATGCACCGGATCCCATCAGAACTCCGAAGTTAAGCGTGCTTGGGCGAGAGTAGTACTAGGATGGGTGACCCCCTGGGAAGTCCTCGTGTTGCACCCCTTTTTCGATTAATAAATCTTTTTCGTTATTAAATCATTTTTTTCTCAGAACATGTGTTTTATCGGAAGTCTTGATATTTGTTACTTAGTTTTGGTCGATTTCTCCTTATTATTATATTTTCTAGATTACTCGTGGCGATTTTCCCTTTCCAGAAAGAGTAAATTCGACCCATTCTGACTCCGTCGAAAAACACTATTCATCTGCAGAGTCACTATTCACGGAGTCAAACGAAAATGAAAAAGTGGTCTATACTTGTGTATATATAATTAGTATGCGAATTCATGACGGGTGCGATCATACCAGCACTAATGCACCGGATCCCATCAGAACTCCGAAGTTAAGCGTGCTTGGGCGAGAGTAGTACTAGGATGGGTGACCCCCTGGGAAGTCCTCGTGTTGCACCCCTTTTTCGATTAATAAATCTTTTTCGTTATTAAATCATTTTTTTCTCAGAACATGTGTTTTATCGGAAGTCTTGATATTTGTTACTTAGTTTTGGTCGATTTCTCCTTATTATTATATTTTCTGGATTACTCGTGGCGATTTTCCCTTTCCAGAAAGAGTAAATTCGACCCATTCTGACTCCGTCGAAAAACAATATTCATCTGCAGAGTCACTATTCACGGAGTCAAACGAAAATGAAAAAGTGGTCTATACTTGTGTATATATAATTAGTATGCGAATTCATGACGGGTGCGATCATACCAGCACTAATGCACCGGATCCCATCAGAACTCCGAAGTTAAGCGTGCTTGGGCGAGAGTAGTACTAGGATGGGTGACCCCCTGGGAAGTCCTCGTGTTGCACCCCTTTTTCGATTAATAAATCTTTTTCGTTATTAAATCATTTTTTTCTCAGAACATGTGTTTTATCGGAAGTCTTGATATTTGTTACTTAGTTTTGGTCGATTTCTCCTTATTATTATATTTTCTGGATTACTCGTGGCGATTTTCCCTTTCCAGAAAGAGTAAATTCGACCCATTCTGACTCCGTCGAAAAACACTATTCATCTGCAGAGTCACTATTCACGGAGTCAAACGAAAATGAAAAAGTGGTCTATACTTGTGTATATATAATTAGTATGCGAATTCATGACGGGTGCGATCATACCAGCACTAATGCACCGGATCCCATCAGAACTCCGAAGTTAAGCGTGCTTGGGCGAGAGTAGTACTAGGATGGGTGACCCCCTGGGAAGTCCTCGTGTTGCACCCCTTTTTCGATTAATAAATCTTTTTCGTTATTAAATCATTTTTTTCTCAGAACATGTGTTTTATCGGAAGTCTTGATATTTGTTACTTAGTTTTGGTCGATTTCTCCTTATTATTATATTTTCTGGATTACTCGTGGCGATTTTCCCATTCCAGAAAGAGTAAATTCGACCCATTCTGACTCCGTCGAAAAACAATATTCATCTGCAGAGTCACTATTCACGGAGTCAAACGAAAATGAAAAAGTGGTCTATACTTGTGTATATATAATTAGTATGCGAATTCATGACGGGTGCGATCATACCAGCACTAATGCACCGGATCCCATCAGAACTCCGAAGTTAAGCGTGCTTGGGCGAGAGTAGTACTAGGATGGGTGACCCCCTGGGAAGTCCTCGTGTTGCACCCCTTTTTCGATTAATAAATCTTTTTCGTTATTAAATCATTTTTTTCTCAGAACATGTGTTTTATCGGAAGTCTTGATATTTGTTACTTAGTTTTGGTCGATTTCTCCTTATTATTATATTTTCTGGATTACTCGTGGCGATTTTCCCTTTCCAGAAAGAGTAAATTCGACACATTCTGACTCCGTCGAAAAACACTATTCATCTGCAGAGTTACTATTCACGGAGTCAAACGAAAATGAAAAAGTGGTCTATAGTGTATATATAATTAGTATGCGAATTCATGACGGGTGCGATCATACCAGCACTAATGCACCGGATCCCATCAGAACTCCGAAGTTAAGCGTGCTTGGGCGAGAGTAGTACTAGGATGGGTGACCCCCTGGGAAGTCCTCGTGTTGCACCCCTTTTTCGATTAATAAATCTTTTTCGTTATTAAATCATTTTTTTCTCAGAACATGTGTTTTATCGGAAGTCTTGATATTTGTTACTTAGTTTTGGTCGATTTCTCCTTATTATTATATTTTCTGGATTACTCGTGGCGATTTTCCCTTTCCAGAAAGAGTAAATTCGACCCATTCTGACTCCGTCGAAAAACACTATTCATCTGCAGAGTCACTATTCACGGAGTCAAACGAAAATGAAAAAGTGGTCTATACTTGTGTATATATAATTAGTATGCGAATTCATGACGGGTGCGATCATACCAGCACTAATGCACCGGATCCCATCAGAACTCCGAAGTTAAGCGTGCTTGGGCGAGAGTAGTACTAGGATGGGTGACCCCCTGGGAAGTCCTCGTGTTGCACCCCTTTTTCGATTAATAAATCTTTTTCGTTATTAAATCATTTTTTTCTCAGAACATGTGTTTTATCGGAAGTCTTGATATTTGTTACTTAGTTTTGGTCGATTTCTCCTTATTATTATATTTTCTGGATTACTCGTGGCGATTTTCCCTTTCCAGAAAGAGTAAATTCGACCCATTCTGACTCCGTTGAAAAACAATATTCATCTGCAGAGTCACTATTCACGGAGTCAAACGAAAATGAAAAAGTGGTCTATACTTGTGTATATATAATTAGTATGCGAATTCATGACGGGTGCGATCATACCAGCACTAATGCACCGGATCCCATCAGAACTCCGAAGTTAAGCGTGCTTGGGCGAGAGTAGTACTAGGATGGGTGACCCCCTGGGAAGTCCTCGTGTTGCACCCCTTTTTCGATTAATAAATCTTTTTCGTTATTAAATCATTTTTTTCTCAGAACATGTGTTTTATCGGAAGTCTTGATATTTGTTACTTAGTTTTGGTCGATTTCTCCTTATTATTATATTTTCTGGATTACTCGTGGCGATTTTCCCTTTCCAGAAAGAGTAAATTCGACCCATTCTGACTCCGTCGAAAAACACTATTCACCTGCAGAGTCACTATTCACGGAGTCAAACGAAAATGAAAAAGTGGTCTATACTTGTGTATATATAATTAGTATGCGAATTCATGACGGGTGCGATCATACCAGCACTAATGCACCGGATCCCATCAGAACTCCGAAGTTAAGCGTGCTTGGGCGAGAGTAGTACTAGGATGGGTGACCCCCTGGGAAGTCCTCGTGTTGCACCCCTTTTTCGATTAATAAATCTTTTTCGTTATTAAATCATTTTTTTCTCAGAACATGTGTTTTATCGGAAGTCTTGATATTTGTTACTTAGTTTTGGTCGATTTCTCCTTATTATTATATTTTCTGGATTACTCGTGGCGATTTTCCCTTTCCAGAAAGAGTAAATTCGACCCATTCTGACTCCGTCGAAAAACACTATTCATCTGCAGAGTCACTATTCACGGAGTCAAACGAAAATGAAAAAGTGGTCTATACTTGTGTATATATAATTAGTATGCGAATTCATGACGGGTGCGATCATACCAGCACTAATGCACCGGATCCCATCAGAACTCCGAAGTTAAGCGTGCTTGGGCGAGAGTAGTACTAGGATGGGTGACCCCCTGGGAAGTCCTCGTGTTGCACCCCTTTTTCGATTAATAAATCTTTTTCGTTATTAAATCATTTTTTTCTCAGAACATGTGTTTTATCGGAAGTCTTGATATTTGTTACTTAGTTTTGGTCGATTTCTCCTTATTATTATATTTTCTGGATTACTCGTGGCGATTTTCCCTTTCCAGAAAGAGTAAATTCGACCCATTCTGACTCCGTCGAAAAACACTATTCATCTGCAGAGTCACTATTCACGGAGTCAAACGAAAATGAAAAAGTGGTCTATACTTGTGTATATATAATTAGTATGCGAATTCATGACGGGTGCGATCATACCAGCACTAATGCACCGGATCCCATCAGAACTCCGAAGTTAAGCGTGCTTGGGCGAGAGTAGTACTAGGATGGGTGACCCCCTGGGAAGTCCTCGTGTTGCACCCCTTTTTCGATTAATAAATCTTTTTCGTTATTAAATCATTTTTTTCTCAGAACATGTGTTTTATCGGAAGTCTTGATATTTGTTACTTAGTTTTGGTCGATTTCTCCTTATTATTATATTTTCTGGATTACTCGTGGCGATTTTCCCTTTCCAGAAAGAGTAAATTCGACCCATTCTGACTCCGTCGAAAAACACTATTCACCTGCAGAGTCACTATTCACGGAGTCAAACGAAAATGAAAAAGTGGTCTATACTTGTGTATATATAATTAGTATGCGAATTCATGACGGGTGCGATCATACCAGCACTAATGCACCGGATCCCATCAGAACTCCGAAGTTAAGCGTGCTTGGGCGAGAGTAGTACTAGGATGGGTGACCCCCTGGGAAGTCCTCGTGTTGCACCCCTTTTTCGATTAATAAATCTTTTTCGTTATTAAATCATTTTTTTCTCAGAACATGTGTTTTATCGGAAGTCTTGATATTTGTTACTTAGTTTTGGTCGATTTCTCCTTATTATTATATTTTCTGGATTACTCGTGGCGATTTTCCCTTTCCAGAAAGAGTAAATTCGACCCATTCTGACTCCGTCGAAAAACACTATTCATCTGCAGAGTCACTATTCACGGAGTCAAACGAAAATGAAAAAGTGGTCTATACTTGTGTATATATAATTAGTATGCGAATTCAGGACGGGTGCGATCATACCAGCACTAATGCACCGGATCCCATCAGAACTCCGAAGTTAAGCGTGCTTGGGCGAGAGTAGTACTAGGATGGGTGACCCCCTGGGAAGTCCTCGTGTTGCACCCCTTTTTCGATTAATAAATCTTTTTCGTTATTAAATCATTTTTTTCTCAGAACATGTGTTTTATCGGAAGTCTTGATATTTGTTACTTAGTTTTGGTCGATTTCTCCTTATTATTATATTTTCTGGATTACTCGTGGCGATTTTCCCTTTCCAGAAAGAGTAAATTCGACCCATTCTGACTCCGTCGAAAAACACTATTCATCTGCAGAGTCACTATTCACGGAGTCAAACGAAAATGAAAAAGTGGTCTATACTTGTGTATATATAATTAGTATGCGAATTCATGACGGGTGCGATCATACCAGCACTAATGCACCGGATCCCATCAGAACTCCGAAGTTAAGCGTGCTTGGGCGAGAGTAGTACTAGGATGGGTGACCCCCTGGGAAGTCCTCGTGTTGCACCCCTTTTTCGATTAATAAATCTTTTTCGTTATTAAATCATTTTTTTCTCAGAACATGTGTTTTATCGGAAGTCTTGATATTTGTTACTTAGTTTTGGTCGATTTCTCCTTATTATTATATTTTCTGGATTACTCGTGGCGATTTTCCCTTTCCAGAAAGAGTAAATTCGACCCATTCTGACTCCGTCGAAAAACACTATTCATCTGCAGAGTCACTATTCACGGAGTCAAACGAAAATGAAAAAGTGGTCTATACTTGTGTATATATAATTAGTATGCGAATTCATGACGGGTGCGATCATACCAGCACTAATGCACCGGATCCCATCAGAACTCCGAAGTTAAGCGTGCTTGGGCGAGAGTAGTACTAGGATCGGTGACCCCCTGGGAAGTCCTCGTGTTGCACCCCTTTTTCGTTATTAAATCTTTTTCGTTATTAAATCATTTTTTTCTCAGAACATGTGTTTTATCGGAAGTCTTGATATTTGTTACTTAGTTTTGGTCGATTTCTCCTTATTATTATATTTTCTGGATTACTCGTGGCGATTTTCCCTTTCCAGAAAGAGTAAATTCGACCCATTCTGACTCCGTCGAAAAACACTATTCATCTGCAGAGTCACTATTCACGGAGTCAAACGAAAATGAAAAAGTGGTCTATACTTGTGTATATATAATTAGTATGCGAATTCATGACGGGTGCGATCATACCAGCACTAATGCACCGGATCCCATCAGAACTCCGAAGTTAAGCGTGCTTGGGCGAGAGTAGTACTAGGATGGGTGACCCCCTGGGAAGTCCTCGTGTTGCACCCCTTTTTCGTTATTAAATCATTTTTTTCTCAGAACATGTGTTTTATCGGAAGTCTTGATATTTGTTACTTAGTTTTGGTCGATTTCTCCTTATTATTATATTTTCTGGATTACTCGTGGCGATTTTCCCTTTCCAGAAAGAGTAAATTCGACCCATTCTGACTCCGTCGAAAAACACTATTCATCTGCAGAGTCACTATTCACGGAGTCAAACGAAAATGAAAAAGTGGTCTATACTTGTGTATATATAATTAGTATGCGAATTCATGACGGGTGCGATCATACCAGCACTAATGCACCGGATCCCATCAGAACTCCGAAGTTAAGCGTGCTTGGGCGAGAGTAGTACTAGGATGGGTGACCCCCTGGGAAGTCCTCGTGTTGCACCCCTTTTTCGTTATTAAATCATTTTTTTCTCAGAACATGTGTTTTATCGGAAGTCTTGATATTTGTTACTTAGTTTTGGTCGATTTCTCCTTATTATTATATTTTCTGGATTACTCGTGGCGATTTTCCCTTTCCAGAAAGAGTAAATTCGACCCATTCTGACTCCGTCGAAAAACACTATTCATCTGCAGAGTCACTATTAACGGAGTCAAACGAAAATGAAAAAGTGGTCTATACTTGTGTATATATAATTAGTATGCGAATTCATGACGGGTGCGATCATACCAGCACTAATGTACCGGATCCCATCAGAACTCCGAAGTTAAGCGTGCTTGGGCGAGAGTAGTACTAGGATGGGTGACCCCCTGGGAAGTCCTCGTGTTGCACCCCTTTTTCGATTAATAAATCTTTTTCGTTATTAAATCATTTTTTTCTCAGAACATGTGTTTTATCGGAAGTCTTGATATTTGTTACTTAGTTTTGGTCGATTTCTCCTTATTATTATATTTTCTGGATTACTCGTGGCGATTTTCCCTTTCCAGAAAGAGTAAATTCGACCCATTCTGACTCCGTCGAAAAACACTATTCATCTGCAGAGTCACTATTCACGGAGTCAAACGAAAATGAAAAAGTGGTCTATACTTGTGTATATATAATTAGTATGCGAATTCATGACGGGTGCGATCATACCAGCACTAATGCACCGGATCCCATCAGAACTCCGAAGTTAAGCGTGCTTGGGCGAGAGTAGTACTAGGATGGGTGACCCCCTGGGAAGTCCTCGTGTTGCACCCCTTTTTCGATTAATAAATCTTTTTCGTTATTAAATCATTTTTTTCTCAGAACATGTGTTTTATCGGAAGTCTTGATATTTGTTACTTAGTTTTGGTCGATTTCTCCTTATTATTATATTTTCTGGATTACTCGTGGCGATTTTCCCTTTCCAGAAAGAGTAAATTCGACCCATTCTGACTCCGTCGAAAAACACTATTCATCTGCAGAGTCACTATTCACGGAGTCAAACGAAAATGAAAAAGTGGTCTATACTTGTGTATATATAATTAGTATGCGAATTCATGACGGGTGCGATCATACCAGCACTAATGCACCGGATCCCATCAGAACTCCGAAGTTAAGCGTGCTTGGGCGAGAGTAGTACTAGGATGGGTGACCCCCTGGGAAGTCCTCGTGTTGCACCCCTTTTTCGTTATTAAATCTTTTTCGTTATTAAATCATTTTTTTCTCAGAACATGTGTTTTATCGGAAGTCTTGATATTTGTTACTTAGTTTTGGTCGATTTCTCCTTATTATTATATTTTCTGGATTACTCGTGGCGATTTTCCCTTTCCAGAAAGAGTAAATTCGACCCATTCTGACTCCGTCGAAAAACACTATTCATCTGCAGAGTCACTATTCACGGAGTCAAACGAAAATGAAAAAGTGGTCTATACTTGTGTATATATAATTAGTATGCGAATTCATGACGGGTGCGATCATACCAGCACTAATGCACCGGATCCCATCAGAACTCCGAAGTTAAGCGTGCTTGGGCGAGAGTAGTACTAGGATGGGTGACCCCCTGGGAAGTCCTCGTGTTGCACCCCTTTTTCGTTATTAAATCATTTTTTTCTCAGAACATGTGTTTTATCGGAAGTCTTGATATTTGTTACTTAGTTTTGGTCGATTTCTCCTTATTATTATATTTTCTGGATTACTCGTGGCGATTTTCCCTTTCCAGAAAGAGTAAATTCGACCCATTCTGACTCCGTCGAAAAACACTATTCATCTGCAGAGTCACTATTCACGGAGTCAAACGAAAATGAAAAAGTGGTCTATACTTGTGTATATATAATTAGTATGCGAATTCATGACGGGTGCGATCATACCAGCACTAATGCACCGGATCCCATCAGAACTCCGAAGTTAAGCGTGCTTGGGCGAGAGTAGTACTAGGATGGGTGACCCCCTGGGAAGTCCTCGTGTTGCACCCCTTTTTCGTTATTAAATCATTTTTTTCTCAGAACATGTGTTTTATCGGAAGTCTTGATATTTGTTACTTAGTTTTGGTCGATTTCTCCTTATTATTATATTTTCTGGATTACTCGTGGCGATTTTCCCTTTCCAGAAAGAGTAAATTCGACCCATTCTGACTCCGTCGAAAAACACTATTCATCTGCAGAGTCACTATTAACGGAGTCAAACGAAAATGAAAAAGTGGTCTATACTTGTGTATATATAATTAGTATGCGAATTCATGACGGGTGCGATCATACCAGCACTAATGTATCGGATCCCATCAGAACTCCGAAGTTAAGCGTGCTTGGGCGAGAGTAGTACTAGGATGGGTGACCCCCTGGGAAGTCCTCGTGTTGCACCCCTTTTTCGATTAATAAATCTTTTTCGTTATTAAATCATTTTTTTCTCAGAACATGTGTTTTATCGGAAGTCTTGATATTTGTTACTTAGTTTTGGTCGATTTCTCCTTATTATTATATTTTCTGGATTACTCGTGGCGATTTTCCCTTTCCAGAAAGAGTAAATTCGACCCATTCTGACTCCGTCGAAAAACACTATTCATCTGCAGAGTCACTATTCACGGAGTCAAACGAAAATGAAAAAGTGGTCTATACTTGTGTATATATAATTAGTATGCGAATTCATGACGGGTGCGATCATACCAGCACTAATGCACCGGATCCCATCAGAACTCCGAAGTTAAGCGTGCTTGGGCGAGAGTAGTACTAGGATGGGTGACCCCCTGGGAAGTCCTCGTGTTCCACCCCTTTTTCGATTAATAAATCTTTTTCGTTATTAAATCATTTTTTTCTCAGAACATGTGTTTTATCGGAAGCCTTGATATTTGTTACTTAGTTTTGGTCGATTTCTCCTTATTATTATATTTTCTGGATTACTCGTGGCGATTTTCCCTTTCCAGAAAGAGTAAATTCGACCCATTCTGACTCCGTCGAAAAACACTATTCATCTGCAGAGTCACTATTCACGGAGTCGAACGAAAATGAAAAAGTGGTCTATACTTGTGTATATATAATTAGTATGCGAATTCATGACGGGTGCGATCATACCAGCACTAATGCACCGGATCCCATCAGAACTCCGAAGTTAAGCGTGCTTGGGCGAGAGTAGTACTAGGATGGGTGACCCCCTGGGAAGTCCTCGTGTTGCACCCCTTTTTCGTTATTAAATCTTTTTCGTTATTAAATCATTTTTTTCTCAGAACATGTGTTTTATCGGAAGTCTTGATATTTGTTACTTAGTTTTGGTCGATTTCTCCTTATTATTATATTTTCTGGATTACTCGTGGCGATTTTCCCTTTCCAGAAAGAGTAAATTCGACCCATTCTGACTCCGTCGAAAAACACTATTCATCTGCAGAGTCACTATTCACGGAGTCAAACGAAAATGAAAAAGTGGTCTATACTTGTGTATATATAATTAGTATGCGAATTCATGACGGGTGCGATCATACCAGCACTAATGCACCGGATCCCATCAGAACTCCGAAGTTAAGCGTGCTTGGGCGAGAGTAGTACTAGGATGGGTGACCCCCTGGGAAGTCCTCGTGTTGCACCCCTTTTTCGATTAATAAATCTTTTTCGTTATTAAATCATTTTTTTCTCAGAACATGTGTTTTATCGGAAGTCTTGATATTTGTTACTTAGTTTTGGTCGATTTCTCCTTATTATTATATTTTCTGGATTACTCGTGGCGATTTTCCCTTTCCAGAAAGAGTAAATTCGACCCATTCTGACTCCGTCGAAAAACACTATTCATCTGCAGAGTCACTATTCACGGAGTCAAACGAAAATGAAAAAGTGGTCTATACTTGTGTATATATAATTAGTATGCGAATTCATGACGGGTGCGATCATACCAGCACTAATGCACCGGATCCCATCAGAACTCCGAAGTTAAGCGTACTTGGGCGAGAGTAGTACTAGGATGGGTGACCCCCTGGGAAGTCCTCGTGTTGCACCCCTTTTTCGACTAATAAATCTTTTTCGTTATTAAATCATTTTTTTCTCAGAACATGTGTTTTATCGGAAGTCTTGATATTTGTTACTTAGTTTTGGTCGATTTCTCCTTATTATTATATTTTCTGGATTACTCGTGGCGATTTTCCCTTTCCAGAAAGAGTAAATTCGACCCATTCTGACTCCGTCAAAAAACACTATTCATCTGCAGAGTCACTATTCACGGAGTCAAACGAAAATGAAAAAGTGGTCTATATTTGTGTATATATAATTAGTATGCGAATTCATGACGGGTGCGATCATACCAGCGCTAATGCACCGGATCCCATCAGAACTCCGAAGTTAAGCGTGCTTGGGCGAGAGTAGTACTAGGATGGGTGACCCCCTGGGAAGTCCTCGTGTTGCACCCCTTTTTCGATTAATAAATCTTTTTCGTTATTAAATCATTTTTTTCTCAGAACATGTGTTTTATCGGAAGTCTTGATATTTGTTACTTAGTTTTGGTCGATTTCTCCTTATTATTATATTTTCTGGATTACTCGTGGCGATTTTCCCTTTCCAGAAAGAGTAAATTCGACCCATTCTGACTCCGTCGAAAAACACTATTCATCTGCAGAGTCACTATTCACGGAGTCAAACGAAAATAAAAAAGTGGTCTATACTTGTGTTTATATAATTAGTATGCGAATTCATGACGGGTGCGATCATACCAGCGCTAATGCACCGGATCCCATCAGAACTCCGAAGTTAAGCGTGCTTGGGCGAGAGTAGTACTAGGATGGGTGACCCCCTGGGAAGTCCTCGTGTTGCACCCCTTTTTCGATTAATAAATCTTTTTCGTTATTAAATCATTTTTTTCTCAGAACATGTGTTTTATCGGAAGTCTTGATATTTGTTACTTAGTTTTGGTCGATTTCTCCTTATTATTATATTTTCTGGATTACTCGTGGCGATTTTCCCTTTCCAGAAAGAGTAAATTCGACCCATTCTGACTCCGTCGAAAAACACTATTCATTTGCAGAGTCACTATTCACGGAGTCAAACGAAAATGAAAAAGTGGTCTATACTTGTGTATATATAATTAGTATGCGAATTCATGACGGGTGCGATCATACCAACGCTAATGCACCGGATCCCATCAGAACTCCGAAGTTAAGCGTGCTTGGGCGAGAGTAGTACTAGGATGGGTGACCCCCTGGGAAGTCCTCGTGTTGCACCCCTTTTTCGATTAATAAATCTTTTTCGTTATTAAATCATTTTTTTCTCAGAACATGTGTTTTATCGGAAGTCTTGATATTTGTTACTTAGTTTTGGTCGATTTCTCCTTATTATTATATTTTCTGGATTACTCGTGGCGATTTTCCCTTTCCAGAAAGAGTAAATTCGACCCATTCTGACTCCGTCGAAAAACACTATTCATCTCCAGAGTCACTATTCACGGAGTCAAACGAAAATGAAAAAGTGGTCTATACTTGTGTATATATAATTAGTATGCGAATTCATGACGGGTGCGATCATACCAGCGCTAATGCACCGGATCCCATCAGAACTCCGAAGTTAAGCGTGCTTGGGCGAGAGTAGTACTAGGATGGGTGACCCCCTGGGAAGTCCTCGTGTTGCACCCCTTTTTCGATTAATAAATCTTTTTCGTTATTAAATCATTTTTTTCTCAGAACATGTGTTTTATCGGAAGTCTTGATATTTGTTACTTAGTTTTGGTCGATTTCTCCTTATTATTATATTTTCTGGATTACTCGTGGCGATTTTCCCTTTCCAGAAAGAGTAAATTCGACCCATTCTGACTCCGTCGAAAAACACTATTCATCTGCAGAGTCACTATTCACGGAGTCAAACGAAAATGAAAAAGTGGTCTATACTTGTGTATATAATTAGTATGCGAATTCATGAAGGGTGCGATCATACCAGCACTAATGCACCGGATCCCATCAGAACTCCGAAGTTAAGCGTGCTTGGGCGAGAGTAGTACTAGGATGGGTGACCCCCTGGGAAGTCCTCGTGTTGCACCCCTTTTTCGATTAATAAATCTTTTTCGTTATTAAATCATTTTTTTCTCAGAACATGTGTTTTATCGGAAGTCTTGATATTTGTTACTTAGTTTTGGTCGATTTCTCCTTATTATTATATTTTCTGGATTACTCGTGGCGATTTTCCCTTTCCAGAAAGAGTAAATTCGACCCATTCTGACTCCGTCGAAAAACACTATTCATCTGCAGAGTCACTATTCACGGAGTCAAACGAAAATGAAAAAGTGGTCTATACTTGTGTATATATAATTAGTATGCGAATTCATGACGGGTGCGATCATACCAGCACTAATGCACCGGATCCAATCAGAACTCCGAAGTTAAGCGTGCTTGGGCGAGAGTAGTACTAGGATGGGTGACCCCCTGGGAAGTCCTCGTGTTGCACCCCTTTTTCGATTAATAAATCTTTTTCGTTATTAAATCATTTTTTTCTCAGAACATGTGTTTTATCGGAAGTCTTGATATTTGTTACTTAGTTTTGGTCGATTTCTCCTTATTATTATATTTTCTGGATTACTCGTGGCGATTTTCCCTTTCCAGAAAGAGTAAATTCGACCCATTCTGACTCCGTCGAAAAACACTATTCATCTGCAGAGTCACTATTCACGGAGTCAAACGAAAATGAAAAAGTGGTCTATACTTGTGTATATATAATTAGTATGCGAATTCATGACGGGTGCGATCATACCAGAACTAATGCACCGGATCCCATCAGAACTCCGAAGTTAAGCGTGCTTGGGCGAGAGTAGTACTAGGATGGGTGACCCCCTGGGAAGTCCTCGTGTTGCACCCCTTTCTCGATTAATAAATCTTTTTCGTTATTAAATCATTTTTTTCTCAGAACATGTGTTTTATCGGAAGTCTTGATATTTGTTACTTAGTTTTGGTCGATTTCTCCTTATTATTATATTTTCTGGATTACTCGTGGCGATTTTCCCTTTCCAGAAAGAGTAAATTCGACCCATTCTGACTCCGTCGAAAAACACTATTCATCTGCAGAGTCACTATTCACGGAGTCAAACGAAAATGAAAAAGTGGTCTATACTTGTGTATATATAATTAGTATGCGAATTCATGACGGGTGCGATCATACCAGCACTAATGCACCGGATCCCATCAGAACTCCGAAGTTAAGCGTGCTTGGGCGAGAGTAGTACTAGGATGGGTGACCCCCTGGGAAGTCCTCGTGTTGCACCCCTTTTTCGATTAATAAATCTTTTTCGTTATTAAATCATTTTTTTCTCAGAACATGTGTTTTATCGGAAGTCTTGATATTTGTTACTTAGTTTTGGTCGATTTCTCCTTATTATTATATTTTCTGGATTACTCGTGGCGATTTTCCCTTTCCAGAAAGAGTAAATTCGACCCATTCTGACTCCGTCGAAAAACACTATTCATCTGCAGAGTCACTATTCACGGAGTCAAACGAAAATGAAAAAGTGGTCTATACTTGTGTATATATAATTAGTATGCGAATTCATGACGGGTGCGATCATACCAGCACTAATGCACCGGATCCAATCAGAACTCCGAAGTTAAGCGTGCTTGGGCGAGAGTAGTACTAGGATGGGTGACCCCCTGGGAAGTCCTCGTGTTGCACCCCTTTTTCGATTAATAAATCTTTTTCGTTATTAAATCATTTTTTTCTCAGAACATGTGTTTTATCGGAAGTCTTGATATTTGTTACTTAGTTTTGGTCGATTTCTCCTTATTATTATATTTTCTGGATTACTCGTGGCGATTTTCCCTTTCCAAAAAGAGTAAATTCGACCCATTCTGACTCCGTCGAAAAACACTATTCATCTGCAGAGTCACTATTCACGGAGTCAAACGAAAATGAAAAAGTGGTCTATACTTGTGTATATATAATTAGTATGCGAATTCATGACGGGTGCGATCATACCAGAACTAATGCACCGGATCCCATCAGAACTCCGAAGTTAAGCGTGCTTGGGCGAGAGTAGTACTAGGATGGGTGACCCCCTGGGAAGTCCTCGTGTTGCACCCCTTTCTCGATTAATAAATCTTTTTCGTTATTAAATCATTTTTTTCTCAGAACATGTGTTTTATCGGAAGTCTTGATATTTGTTACTTAGTTTTGGTCGATTTCTCCTTATTATTATATTTTCTGGATTACTCGTGGCGATTTTCCCTTTCCAGAAAGAGTAAATTCGACCCATTCTGACTCCGTCGAAAAACACTATTCATCTGCAGAGTCACTATTCACGGAGTCAAACGAAAATGAAAAAGTGGTCTATACTTGTGTATATATAATTAGTATGCGAATTCATGACGGGTGCGATCATACCAGCACTAATGCACCGGATCCCATCAGAACTCCGAAGTTAAGCGTGCTTGGGCGAGAGTAGTACTAGGATGGGTGACCCCCTGGGAAGTCCTCGTGTTGCACCCCTTTCTCGATTAATAAATCTTTTTCGTTATTGAATCATTTTTTTCTCAGAACATGTGTTTTATCGGAAGTCTTGATATTTGTTACTTAGTTTTGGTCGATTTCTCCTTATTATTATATTTTCTGGATTACTCTTGGCGATTTTCCCTTTCCAGAAAGAGTAAATTCGACCCATTCTGACTCCGTCGAAAAACACTATTCATCTGCAGAGTCACTATTCACGGAGTCAAACGAAAATGAAAAAGTGGTCTATACTTGTGTATATATAATTAGTATGCGAATTCATGACGGGTGCGATCATACCAGCACTAATGCACCGGATCCCATCAGAACTCCGAAGTTAAGCGTGCTTGGGCGAGAGTAGTACTAGGATGGGTGACCCCCTGGGAAGTCCTCGTGTTGCACCCCTTTTTCGATTAATAAATCTTTTTCGTTATTAAATCATTTTTTTCTCAGAACATGTGTTTTATCGGAAGTCTTGATATTTGTTACTTAGTTTTGGTCGATTTCTCCTTATTATTATATTTTCTGGATTACTCGTGGCGATTTTCCCTTTCCAGAAAGAGTAAATTCGACCCATTCTGACTCCGTCGAAAAACACTATTCATCTGCAGAGTCACTATTCACGGAGTCAAACGAAAATGAA
This sequence comes from Oenanthe sinensis, assembly GCA_028671895.1. NCBI lineage: Eukaryota > Viridiplantae > Streptophyta > Magnoliopsida > Apiales > Apiaceae > Oenanthe > Oenanthe sinensis. The sequence goes on from CM053814.1 coordinate 27,494,012, forward strand.
AAAGTGGTCTATACTTGTGTATATATAATTAGTATGCGAATTCATGACGGGTGCGATCATACCAGCACTAATGCACCGGATCCCATCAGAACTCCGAAGTTAAGCGTGCTTGGGCGAGAGTAGTACTAGGATGGGTGACCCCCTGGGAAGTCCTCGTGTTGCACCCTTTTTCGATTAATAAATCTTTTTCGTTATTAAATCATTTTTTTCTCAGAACATGTGTTTTATCGGAAGTCTTGATATTTGTTACTTAGTTTTGGTCGATTTCTCCTTATTATTATATTTTCTGGATTACTCGTGGCGATTTTCCCTTTCCAGAAAGAGTAAATTCGACCCATTCTGACTCCGTCGAAAAACACTATTCATCTGCAGAGTCACTATTCACGGAGTCAAACGAAAATGAAAAAGTGGTCTATACTTGTGTATATATAATTAGTATGCGAATTCATGACGGGTGCGATCATACCAGCACTAATGCACCGGATCCCATCAGAACTCCGAAGTTAAGCGTGCTTGGGCGAGAGTAGTACTAGGATGGGTGACCCCCTGGGAAGTCCTCGTGTTGCACCCCTTTTTCGATTAATAAATCTTTTTCGTTATTAAATCATTTTTTTCTCAGAACATGTGTTTTATCGGAAGTCTTGATATTTGTTACTTAGTTTTGGTCGATTTCTCCTTATTATTATATTTTCTGGATTACTCGTGGCGATTTTCCCTTTCCAGAAAGAGTAAATTCGACCCATTCTGACTCCGTCGAAAAACACTATTCATCTGCAGAGTCACTATTCACGGAGTCAAACGAAAATGAAAAAGTGGTCTATACTTGTGTATATATAATTAGTATGCGAATTCATGACGGGTGCGATCATACCAGCACTAATGCACCGGATCCCATCAGAACTCCGAAGTTAAGCGTGCTTGGGCGAGAGTAGTACTAGGATGGGTGACCCCCTGGGAAGTCCTCGTGTTGCACCCCTTTTTCGATTAATAAATCTTTTTCGTTATTAAATCATTTTTTTCTCAGAACATGTGTTTTATCGGAAGTCTTGATATTTGTTACTTAGTTTTGGTCGATTTCTCCTTATTATTATATTTTCTGGATTACTCGTGGCGATTTTCCCTTTCCAGAAAGAGTAAATTCGACCCATTCTGACTCCGTCGAAAAACACTATTCATCTGCAGAGTCACTATTCACGGAGTCAAACGAAAATGAAAAAGTGGTCTATACTTGTGTATATATAATTAGTATGCGAATTCATGACGGGTGCGATCATACCAGCACTAATGCACCGGATCCCATCAGAACTCCGAAGTTAAGCGTGCTTGGGCGAGAGTAGTACTAGGATGGGTGACCCCCTGGGAAGTCCTCGTGTTGCACCCCTTTTTCGATTAATAAATCTTTTTCGTTATTAAATCATTTTTTTCTCAGAACATGTGTTTTATCGGAAGTCTTGATATTTGTTACTTAGTTTTGGTCGATTTCTCCTTATTATTATATTTTCTGGATTACTCGTGGCGATTTTCCCTTTCCAGAAAGAGTAAATTCGACCCATTCTGACTCCGTCGAAAAACACTATTCATCTGCAGAGTCACTATTCACGGAGTCAAACGAAAATGAAAAAGTGGTCTATACTTGTGTATATATAATTAGTATGCGAATTCATGACGGGTGCGATCATACCAGCACTAATGCACCGGATCCCATCAGAACTCCGAAGTTAAGCGTGCTTGGGCGAGAGTAGTACTAGGATGGGTGACCCCTGGGAAGTCCTCGTGTTGCACCCCTTTTTCGATTAATAAATCTTTTTCGTTATTAAATCATTTTTTTCTCAGAACATGTGTTTTATCGGAAGTCTTGATATTTGTTACTTAGTTTTGGTCGATTTCTCCTTATTATTATATTTTCTGGATTACTCGTGGCGATTTTCCCTTTCCAGAAAGAGTAAATTCGACCCATTCTGACTCCGTCGAAAAACACTATTCATCTGCAGAGTCACTATTCACGGAGTCAAACGAAAATGAAAAAGTGGTCTATACTTGTGTATATATAATTAGTATGCGAATTCATGACGGGTGCGATCATACCAGCACTAATGCACCGGATCCCATCAGAACTCCGAAGTTAAGCGTGCTTGGGCGAGAGTAGTACTAGGATGGGTGACCCCCTGGGAAGTCCTCGTGTTGCACCCCTTTTTCGATTAATAAATCTTTTTCGTTATTAAATCATTTTTTTCTCAGAACATGTGTTTTATCGGAAGTCTTGATATTTGTTACTTAGTTTTGGTCGATTTCTCCTTATTATTATATTTTCTGGATTACTCGTGGCGATTTTCCCTTTCCAGAAAGAGTAAATTCGACCCATTCTGACTCCGTCGAAAAACACTATTCATCTGCAGAGTCACTATTCACGGAGTCAAACGAAAATGAAAAAGTGGTCTATACTTGTGTATATATAATTAGTATGCGAATTCATGACGGGTGCGATCATACCAGCACTAATGCACCGGATCCCATCAGAACTCCGAAGTTAAGCGTGCTTGGGCGAGAGTAGTACTAGGATGGGTGACCCCCTGGGAAGTCCTCGTGTTGCACCCCTTTTTCGATTAATAAATCTTTTTCGTTATTAAATCATTTTTTTCTCAGAACATGTGTTTTATCGGAAGTCTTGATATTTGTTACTTAGTTTTGGTCGATTTCTCCTTATTATTATATTTTCTGGATTACTCGTGGCGATTTTCCCTTTCCAGAAAGAGTAAATTCGACCCATTCTGACTCCGTCGAAAAACACTATTCATCTGCAGAGTCACTATTCACGGAGTCAAACGAAAATGAAAAAGTGGTCTATACTTGTGTATATATAATTAGTATGCGAATTCATGACGGGTGCGATCATACCAGCACTAATGCACCGGATCCCATCAGAACTCCGAAGTTAAGCGTGCTTGGGCGAGAGTAGTACTAGGATGGGTGACCCCCTGGGAAGTCCTCGTGTTGCACCCCTTTTTCGATTAATAAATCTTTTTCGTTATTAAATCATTTTTTTCTCAGAACATGTGTTTTATCGGAAGTCTTGATATTTGTTACTTAGTTTTGGTCGATTTCTCCTTATTATTATATTTTCTGGATTACTCGTGGCGATTTTCCCTTTCCAGAAAGAGTAAATTCGACCCATTCTGACTCCGTCGAAAAACACTATTCATCTGCAGAGTCACTATTCACGGAGTCAAACGAAAATGAAAAAGTGGTCTATACTTGTGTATATATAATTAGTATGCGAATTCATGACGGGTGCGATCATACCAGCACTAATGCACCCGATCCCATCAGAACTCCGAAGTTAAGCGTGCTTGTGCGAGAGTAGTACTAGGATGGGTGACCCCCTGGGAAGTCCTCGTGTTGCACCCCTTTTTCGATTAATAAATCTTTTTCGTTATTAAATCATTTTTTTCTCAGAACATGTGTTTTATCGGAAGTCTTGATATTTGTTACTTAGTTTTGGTCGATTTCTCCTTATTATTATATTTTCTGGATTACTCGTGGCGATTTTCCCTTTCCAGAAAGAGTAAATTCGACCCATTCTGACTCCGTCGAAAAACACTATTCATCTGCAGAGTCACTATTCACGGAGTCAAACGAAAATGAAAAAGTGGTCTATACTTGTGTATATATAATTAGTATGCGAATTCATGACGGGTGCGATCATACCAGCACTAATGCACCGGATCCCATCAGAACTCCGAAGTTAAGCGTGATTGGGCGAGAGTAGTACTAGGATGGGTGACCCCCTGGGAAGTCCTCGTGTTGCACCCCTTTTTCGATTAATAAATCTTTTTCGTTATTAAATCATTTTTTTCTCAGAACATGTGTTTTATCGGAAGTCTTGATATTTGTTACTTAGTTTTGGTCGATTTCTCCTTATTATTATATTTTCTGGATTACTCGTGGCGATTTTCCCTTTCCAGAAAGAGTAAATTCGACCCATTCTGACTCCGTCGAAAAACACTATTCATCTGCAGAGTCACTATTCACGGAGTCAAACGAAAATGAAAAAGTGATCTATACTTGTGTATATATAATTAGTATGCGAATTCATGACGGGTGCGATCATACCAGCACTAATGCACCGGATCCCATCAGAACTCCGAAGTTAAGCGTGCTTGGGCGAGAGTAGTACTAGGATGGGTGACCCCCTGGGAAGTCCTCGTGTTGCACCCCTTTTTCGATTAATAAATCTTTTTCGTTATTAAATCATTTTTTTCTCAGAACATGTGTTTTATCGGAAGTCTTGATATTTGTTACTTAGTTTTGGTCGATTTCTCCTTATTATTATATTTTCTGGATTACTCGTGGCGATTTTCCCTTTCCAGAAAGAGTAAATTCGACCCATTCTGACTCCGTCGAAAAACACTATTCATCTGCAGAGTCACTATTCACGGAGTCAAACGAAAATGAAAAAGTGGTCTATACTTGTGTATATATAATTAGTATGCGAATTCATGACGGGTGCGATCATACCAGCACTAATGCACCGGATCCCATCAGAACTCCGAAGTTAAGCGTGCTTGGGCGAGAGTAGTACTAGGATGGGTGACCCCCTGGGAAGTCCTCGTGTTGCACCCCTTTTTCGATTAATAAATCTTTTTCGTTATTAAATCATTTTTTTCTCAGAACATGTGTTTTATCGGAAGTCTTGATATTTGTTACTTAGTTTTGGTCGATTTCTCCTTATTATTATATTTTCTGGATTACTCGTGGCGATTTTCCCTTTCCAGAAAGAGTAAATTCGACCCATTCTGACTCCGTCGAAAAACACTATTCATCTGCAGAGTCACTATTCACGGAGTCAAACGAAAATGAAAAAGTGGTCTATACTTGTGTATATATAATTAGTATGCGAATTCATGACGGGTGCGATCATACCAGCACTAATGCACCGGATCCCATCAGAACTCCGAAGTTAAGCGTGCTTGGGCGAGAGTAGTACTAGGATGGGTGACCCCCTGGGAAGTCCTCGTGTTGCACCCCTTTTTCGATTAATAAATCTTTTTCGTTATTAAATCATTTTTTTCTCAGAACATGTGTTTTATCGGAAGTCTTGATATTTGTTACTTAGTTTTGGTCGATTTCTCCTTATTATTATATTTTCTGGATTACTCGTGGCGATTTTCCCTTTCCAGAAAGAGTAAATTCGACCCATTCTGACTCCGTCGAAAAACACTATTCATCTGCAGAGTCACTATTCATGGAGTCAAACGAAAATGAAAAAGTGGTCTATACTTGTGTATATATAATTAGTATGCGAATTCATGACGGGTGCGATCATACCAGCACTAATGCACCGGATCCCATCAGAACTCCGAAGTTAAGCGTGCTAGGGCGAGAGTAGTACTAGGATGGGTGACCCCCTGGGAAGTCCTCGTGTTGCACCCCTTTTTCGATTAATAAATCTTTTTCGTTATTAAATCATTTTTTTCTCAGAACATGTGTTTTATCGGAAGTCTTGATATTTGTTACTTAGTTTTGGTCGATTTCTCCTTATTATTATATTTTCTGGATTACTCGTGGCGATTTTCCCTTTCCAGAAAGAGTAAATTCGACCCATTCTGACTCCGTCGAAAAACACTATTCATTTGCAGAGTCACTATTCACGGAGTCAAACGAAAATGAAAAAGTGGTCTATACTTGTGTATATATAATTAGTATGCGAATTCATGACGGGTGCGATCATACCAGCACTAATGCACCGGATCCCATCAGAACTCCGAAGTTAAGCGTGCTTGGGCGAGAGTAGTACTAGGATGGGTGACCCCCTGGGAAGTCCTCGTGTTGCACCCCTTTTTCGATTAATAAATCTTTTTCGTTATTAAATCATTTTTTTCTCAGAACATGTGTTTTATCGGAAGTCTTGATATTTGTTACTTAGTTTTGGTCGATTTCTCCTTATTATTATATTTTCTGGATTACTCGTGGCGATTTTCCCTTTCCAGAAAGAGTAAATTCGACCCATTCTGACTCCGTCGAAAAACACTATTCATCTGCAGAGTCACTATTCACGGAGTCAAACGAAAATGAAAAAGTGGTCTATACTTGTGTATATATAATTAGTATGCGAATTCATGACGGGTGCGATCATACCAGCACTAATGCACCGGATCCCATCAGAACTCCGAAGTTAAGCGTGCTTGGGCGAGAGTAGTACTAGGATGGGTGACCCCTGGGAAGTCCTCGTGTTGCACCCCTTTTTCGATTAATAAATCTTTTTCGTTATTAAATCATTTTTTTCTCAGAACATGTGTTTTATCGGAAGTCTTGATATTTGTTACTTAGTTTTGGTCGATTTCTCCTTATTATTATATTTTCTGGATTACTCGTGGCGATTTTCCCTTTCCAGAAAGAGTAAATTCGACCCATTCTGACTCCGTCGAAAAACACTATTCATCTGCAGAGTCACTATTCACGGAGTCAAACGAAAATGAAAAAGTGGTCTATACTTGTGTATATATAATTAGTATGCGAATTCATGACGGGTGCGATCATACCAGCACTAATGCACCGGATCCCATCAGAACTCCGAAGTTAAGCGTGCTTGGGCGAGAGTAGTACTAGGATGGGTGACCCCCTGGGAAGTCCTCGTGTTGCACCCCTTTTTCGATTAATAAATCTTTTTCGTTATTAAATCATTTTTTTCTCAGAACATGTGTTTTATCGGAAGTCTTGATATTTGTTACTTAGTTTTGGTCGATTTCTCCTTATTATTATATTTTCTGGATTACTCGTGGCGATTTTCCCTTTCCAGAAAGAGTAAATTCGACCCATTCTGACTCAGTCGAAAAACACTATTCATCTGCAGAGTCACTATTCACGGAGTCAAACGAAAATGAAAAAGTGGTCTATACTTGTGTATATATAATTAGTATGCGAATTCATGACGGGTGCGATCATACCAGCACTAATGCACCGGATCCCATCAGAACTCCGAAGTTAAGCGTGCTTGGGCGAGAGTAGTACTAGGATGGGTGACCCCCTGGGAAGTCCTCGTGTTGCCCCCCTTTTTCGATTAATAAATCTTTTTCGTTATTAAATCATTTTTTTCTCAGAACATGTGTTTTATCGGAAGTCTTGATATTTGTTACTTAGTTTTGGTCGATTTCTCCTTATTATTATATTTTCTGGATTACTCGTGGCGATTTTCCCTTTCCAGAAAGAGTAAATTCGACCCATTCTGACTCCGTCGAAAAACACTATTCATCTGCAGAGTCACTATTCACGGAGTCAAACGAAAATGAAAAAGTGGTCTATACTTGTGTATATATAATTAGTATGCGAATTCATGACGGGTGCGATCATACCAGCACTAATGCACCGGATCCCATCAGAACTCCGAAGTTAAGCGTGCTTGGGCGAGAGTAGTACTAGGATGGGTGACCCCCTGGGAAGTCCTCGTGTTGCACCCCTTTTTCGATTAATAAATCTTTTTCGTTATTAAATCATTTTTTTCTCAGAACATGTGTTTTATCGGAAGTCTTGATATTTGTTACTTAGTTTTGGTCGATTTCTCCTTATTATTATATTTTCTGGATTACTCGTGGCGATTTTCCCTTTCCAGAAAGAGTAAATTCGATCCATTCTGACTCCGTCGAAAAACACTATTCATCTGCAGAGTCACTATTCATGGAGTCAAACGAAAATGAAAAAGTGGTCTATACTTGTGTATATATAATTAGTATGCGAATTCATGACGGGTGCGATCATACCAGCACTAATGCACCGGATCCCATCAGAACTCCGAAGTTAAGCGTGCTTGGGCGAGAGTAGTACTAGGATGGGTGACCCCCTGGGAAGTCCTCGTGTTGCACCCCTTTTTCGATTAATAAATCTTTTTCGTTATTAAATCATTTTTTTTCTCAGAACATGTGTTTTATCGGAAGTCTTGATATTTGTTACTTAGTTTTGGTCGATTTCTCCTTATTATTATATTTTCTTGATTACTCGTGACGATTTTCCCTTTCCAGAAAGAGTAAATTCGACCCATTCTGACTCCGTCGAAAAACACTATTCATCTGCAGAGTCACTATTCACGGAGTCAAACGAAAATGAAAAAGTGGTCTATACTTGTGTATATATAATTAGTATGCGAATTCATGACGGGTGCGATCATACCAGCACTAATGCACCGGATCCCATCAGAACTCCGAAGTTAAGCGTGCTTGAGCGAGAGTAGTACTAGGATGGGTGACCCCCTGGGAAGTCCTCGTGTTGCACCCCTTTTTCGATTAATAAATCTTTTTCGTTATTAAATCATTTTTTTCTCAGAACATGTGTTTTATCGGAAGTCTTGATATTTGTTACTTAGTTTTGGTCGATTTCTCCTTATTATTATATTTTCTGGATTACTCGTGGCGATTTTCCCTTTCCAGAAAGAGTAAATTCGACCCATTCTGACTCCGTCGAAAAACACTATTCATCTGCAGAGTCACTATTCACGGAGTCAAACGAAAATGAAAAAGTGGTCTATACTTGTGTATATATAATTAGTATGCGAATTCATGACGGGTGCGATCATACCAGCACTAATGCACCGGATCCCATCAGAACTCCGAAGTTAAGCGTGCTTGGGCGAGAGTAGTACTAGGATGGGTGACCCCCTGGGAAGTCCTCGTGTTGCACCCCTTTTTCGATTAATAAATCTTTTTCGTTATTAAATCATTTTTTTCTCAGAACATGTGTTTTATCGGAAGTCTTGATATTTGTTACTTAGTTTTGGTCGATTTCTCCTTATTATTATATTTTCTGGATTACTCGTGGCGATTTTCCCTTTCCAGAAAGAGTAAATTCGACCCATTCTGACTCCGTCGAAAAACACTATTCATCTGCAGAGTCACTATTCACGGAGTCAAACGAAAATGAAAAAGTGGTCTATACTTGTGTATATATAATTAGTATGCGAATTCATGACGGGTGCGATCATACCAGCACTAATGCACCGGATCCCATCAGAACTCCGAAGTTAAGCGTGCTTGGGCGAGAGTAGTACTAGGATGGGTGACCCCCTGGGAAGTCCTCGTGTTGCACCCCTTTTTCGATTAATAAATCTTTTTCGTTATTAAATCATTTTTTTCTCAGAACATGTGTTTTATCGGAAGTCTTGATATTTGTTACTTAGTTTTGGTCGATTTCTCCTTATTATTATATTTTCTGGATTACTCGTGGCGATTTTCCCTTTCCAGAAAGAGTAAATTCGACCCATTCTGACTCCGTCGAAAAACACTATTCATCTGCAGAGTCACTATTCACGGAGTCAAACGAAAATGAAAAAGTGGTCTATACTTGTGTATATATAATTAGTATGCGAATTCATGACGGGTGCGATCATACCAGCACTAATGCACCGGATCCCATCAGAACTCCGAAGTTAAGCGTGCTTGGGCGAGAGTAGTACTAGGATGGGTGACCCCCTGGGAAGTCCTCGTGTTGCACCCCTTTTTCGATTAATAAATCTTTTTCGTTATTAAATCATTTTTTTCTCAGAACATGTGTTTTATCGGAAGTCTTGATATTTGTTACTTAGTTTTGGTCGATTTCTCCTTATTATTATATTTTCTGGATTACTCGTGGCGATTTTCCCTTTCCAGAAAGAGTAAATTCGACCCATTCTGACTCCGTCGAAAAACACTATTCATCTGCAGAGTCACTATTCACGGAGTCAAACGAAAATGAAAAAGTGGTCTATACTTGTGTATATATAATTAGTATGCGAATTCATGACGGGTGCGATCATACCAGCACTAATGCACCGGATCCCATCAGAACTCCGAAGTTAAGCGTGCTTGGGCGAGAGTAGTACTAGGATGGGTGACCCCCTGGGAAGTCCTCGTGTTGCACCCCTTTTTCGATTAATAAATCTTTTTCGTTATTAAATCATTTTTTTCTCAGAACATGTGTTTTATCGGAAGTCTTGATATTTGTTACTTAGTTTTGGTCGATTTCTCCTTATTATTATATTTTCTGGATTACTCGTGGCGATTTTCCCTTTCCAGAAAGAGTAAATTCGACCCATTCTGACTCCGTCGAAAAACACTATTCATCTATAGAGTCACTATTCACGGAGTCAAACGAAAATGAAAAAGTGGTCTATACTTGTGTATATATAATTAGTATGCGAATTCATGACGGGTGCGATCATACCAGCACTAATGCACCGGATCCCATCAGAACTCCGAAGTTAAGCGTGCTTGGGCGAGAGTAGTACTAGGATGGGTGACCCCCTGGGAAGTCCTCGTGTTGCACCCCTTTTTCGATTAATAAATCTTTTTCGTTATTAAATCATTTTTTTCTCAGAACATGTGTTTTATCGGAAGTCTTGATATTTGTTACTTAGTTTTGGTCGATTTCTCCTTATTATTATATTTTCTGGATTACTCGTGGCGATTTTCCCTTTCCAGAAAGAGTAAATTCGACCCATTCTGACTCCGTCGAAAAACACTATTCATCTGCAGAGTCACTATTCACGGAGTCAAACGAAAATGAAAAAGTGGTCTATACTTGTGTATATATAATTAGTATGCGAATTCATGACGGGTGCGATCATACCAGCACTAATGCACCGGATCCCATCAGAACTCCGAAGTTAAGCGTGCTTGGGCGAGAGTAGTACTAGGATGGGTGACCCCCTGGGAAGTCCTCGTGTTGCACCCCTTTTTCGATTAATAAATCTTTTTCGTTATTAAATCATTTTTTTCTCAGAACATGTGTTTTATCGGAAGTCTTGATATTTGTTACTTAGTTTTGGTCGATTTCTCCTTATTATTATATTTTCTGGATTACTCGTGGCGATTTTCCCTTTCCAGAAAGAGTAAATTCGACCCATTCTGACTCCGTCGAAAAACACTATTCATCTGCAGAGTCACTATTCACGGAGTCAAACGAAAATGAAAAAGTGGTCTATACTTGTGTATATATAATTAGTATGCGAATTCATGACGGGTGCGATCATACCAGCACTAATGCACCGGATCCCATCAGAACTCCGAAGTTAAGCGTGCTTGGGCGAGAGTAGTACTAGGATGGGTGACCCCCTGGGAAGTCCTCGTGTTGCACCCCTTTTTCGATTAATAAATCTTTTTCGTTATTAAATCATTTTTTTCTCAGAACATGTGTTTTATCGGAAGTCTTGATATTTGTTACTTAGTTTTGGTCGATTTCTCCTTATTATTATATTTTCTGGATTACTCGTGGCGATTTTCCCTTTCCAGAAAGAGTAAATTCGACCCATTCTGACTCCGTCGAAAAACACTATTCATCTGCAGAGTCACTATTCACGGAGTCAAACGAAAATGAAAAAGTGGTCTATACTTGTGTATATATAATTAGTATGCGAATTCATGACGGGTGCGATCATACCAGCACTAATGCACCGGATCCCATCAGAACTCCGAAGTTAAGCGTGCTTGGGCGAGAGTAGTACTAGGATGGGTGACCCCCTGGGAAGTCCTCGTGTTGCACCCCTTTTTCGATTAATAAATCTTTTTCGTTATTAAATCATTTTTTTCTCAGAACATGTGTTTTATCGGAAGTCTTGATATTTGTTACTTAGTTTTGGTCGATTTCTCCTTATTATTATATTTTCTGGATTACTCGTGGCGATTTTCCCTTTCCAGAAAGAGTAAATTCGACCCATTCTGACTCCGTCGAAAAACACTATTCATCTGCAGAGTCACTATTCACGGAGTCAAACGAAAATGAAAAAGTGGTCTATACTTGTGTATATATAATTAGTATGCGAATTCATGACGGATGCGATCATACCAGCACTAATGCACCGGATCCCATCAGAACTCCGAAGTTAAGCGTGCTTGGGCGAGAGTAGTACTAGGATGGGTGACCCCCTGGGAAGTCCTCGTGTTGCACCCCTTTTTCGATTAATAAATCTTTTTCATTATTAAATCATTTTTTTCTCAGAACATGTGTTTTATCGGAAGTCTTGATATTTGTTACTTAGTTTTGGTCGATTTCTCCTTATTATTATATTTTCTGGATTACTCGTGGCGATTTTTCCTTTCCAGAAAGAGTAAATTCGACCCATTCTGACTCCGTCGAAAAACACTATTCATCTGCAGAGTCACTATTCACGGAGTCAAACGAAAATGAAAAAGTGGTCTATACTTGTGTATATATAATTAGTATGCGAATTCATGACGGGTGCGATCATACCAGCACTAATGCACCGGATCCCATCAGAACTCCGAAGTTAAGCGTGCTTGGGCGAGAGTAGTACTAGGATGGGTGACCCCCTGGGAAGTCCTCGTGTTGCACCCCTTTTTCGATTAATAAATCTTTTTCGTTATTAAATCATTTTTTTCTCAGAACATGTGTTTTATCGGAAGTCTTGATATTTGTTACTTAGTTTTGGTCGATTTCTCCTTATTATTATATTTTCTGGATTACTCGTGGCGATTTTCCCTTTCCAGAAAGAGTAAATTCGACCCATTCTGACTCCGTCGAAAAACACTATTCATCTATAGAGTCACTATTCACGGAGTCAAACGAAAATGAAAAAGTGGTCTATAGTTGTGTATATATAATTAGTATGCGAATTCATGACGGGTGCGATCATACCAGCACTAATGCACCGGATCCCATCAGAACTCCGAAGTTAAGCGTGCTTGGGCGAGAGTAGTACTAGGATGGGTGACCCCCTGGGAAGTCCTCGTGTTGCACCCCTTTTTCGATTAATAAATCTTTTTCGTTATTAAATCATTTTTTTCTCAGAACATGTGTTTTATCGGAAGTCTTGATATTTGTTACTTAGTTTTGGTCGATTTCTCCTTATTATTATATTTTCTGGATTACTCGTGGCGATTTTCCCTTTCCAGAAAGAGTAAATTCGACCCATTCTGACTCCGTCGAAAAAAACTATTCATCTGCAGAGTCACTATTCACGGAGTCAAACGAAAATGAAAAAGTGGTCTATACTTGTGTATATATAATTAGTATGCGAATTCATGACGGGTGCGATCATACCAGCACTAATGCACCGGATCCCATCAGAACTCCGAAGTTAAGCGTGCTTGGGCGAGAGTAGTACTAGGATGGGTGACCCCCTGGGAAGTCCTCGTGTTGCACCCCTTTTTCGATTAATAAATCTTTTTCGTTATTAAATCATTTTTTTCTCAGAACATGTGTTTTATCGGAAGTCTTGATATTTGTTACTTAGTTTTGGTCGATTTCTCCTTATTATTATATTTTCTGGATTACTCGTGGCGATTTTCCCTTTCCAGAAAGAGTAAATTCGACCCATTCTGACTCCGTCGAAAAACACTATTCATCTGCAGAGTCACTATTCACGGAGTCAAACGAAAATGAAAAAGTGGTCTATACTTGTGTATATATAATTAGTATGCGAATTCATGACGGGTGCGATCATACCAGCACTAATGCACCGGATCCCATCAGAACTCCGAAGTTAAGCGTGCTTGGGCGAGAGTAGTACTAGGATGGGTGACCCCCTGGGAAGTCCTCGTGTTGCACCCCTTTTTCGATTAATAAATCTTTTTCGTTATTAAATCATTTTTTTCTCAGAACATGTGTTTTATCGGAAGTCTTGATATTTGTTACTTAGTTTTGGTCGATTTCTCCTTATTATTATATTTTCTGGATTACTCGTGGCGATTTTCCCTTTCCAGAAAGAGTAAATTCGACCCATTCTGACTCCGTCGAAAAACACTATTCATCTGCAGAGTCACTATTCACGGAGTCAAACGAAAATGAAAAAGTGGTCTATACTTGTGTATATATAATTAGTATGCGAATTCATGACGGGTGCGATCATACCAGCACTAATGCACCGGATCCCATCAGAACTCCGAAGTTAAGCGTGCTTGGGCGAGAGTAGTACTAGGATGGGTGACCCCCTGGGAAGTCCTCGTGTTGCACCCCTTTTTCGATTAATAAATCTTTTTCGTTATTAAATCATTTTTTTCTCAGAACATGTGTTTTATCGGAAGTCTTGATATTTGTTACTTAGTTTTGGTCGATTTCTCCTTATTATTATATTTTCTGGATTACTCGTGGCGATTTTCCCTTTCCAGAAAGAGTAAATTCGACCCATTCTGACTCCGTCGAAAAACACTATTCATCTGCAGAGTCACTATTCACGGAGTCAAACGAAAATGAAAAAGTGGTCTATACTTGTGTATATATAATTAGTATGCGAATTCATGACGGGTGCGATCATACCAGCACTAATGCACCGGATCCCATCAGAACTCCGAAGTTAAGCGTGCTTGGGCGAGAGTAGTACTAGGATGGGTGACCCCCTGGGAAGTCCTCGTGTTGCACCCCTTTTTCGATTAATAAATCTTTTTCGTTATTAAATCATTTTTTTCTCAGAACATGTGTTTTATCGGAAGTCTTGATATTTGTTACTTAGTTTTGGTCGATTTCTCCTTATTATTATATTTTCTGGATTACTCGTGGCGATTTTCCCTTTCCAGAAAGAGTAAATTCGACCCATTCTGACTCCGTCGAAAAACACTATTCATCTGCAGAGTCACTATTCACGGAGTCAAACGAAAATGAAAAAGTGGTCTATACTTGTGTATATATAATTAGTATGCGAATTCATGACGGGTGCGATCATACCAGCACTAATGCACCGGATCCCATCAGAACTCCGAAGTTAAGCGTGCTTGGGCGAGAGTAGTACTAGGATGGGTGACCCCCTGGGAAGTCCTCGTGTTGCACCCCTTTTTCGATTAATAAATCTTTTTCGTTATTAAATCATTTTTTTCTCAGAACATGTGTTTTATCGGAAGTCTTGATATTTGTTACTTAGTTTTGGTCGATTTCTCCTTATTATTATATTTTCTGGATTACTCGTGGCGATTTTCCCTTTCCAGAAAGAGTAAATTCGACCCATTCTGACTCCGTCGAAAAACACTATTCATCTGCAGGGTCACTATTCACGGAGTCAAACGAAAATGAAAAAGTGGTCTATACTTGTGTATATATAATTAGTATGCGAATTCATGATGGGTGCGATCATACCAGCACTAATGCACCGGATCCCATCAGAACTCCGAAGTTAAGCGTGCTTGGGCGAGAGTAGTACTAGGATGGGTGACCCCCTGGGAAGTCCTCGTGTTGCACCCCTTTTTCGATTAATAAATCTTTTTCGTTATTAAATCATTTTTTTCTCAGAACATGTGTTTTATCGGAAGTCTTGATATTTGTTACTTAGTTTTGGTCGATTTCTCCTTATTATTATATTTTCTGGATTACTCGTGGCGATTTTCCCTTTCCAGAAAGAGTAAATTCGACCCATTCTGACTCCGTCGAAAAACACTATTCATCTGCAGAGTCACTATTCACGGAGTCAAACGAAAATGAAAAAGTGGTCTATACTTGTGTATATATAATTAGTATGCGAATTCATGACGGGTGCGATCATACCAGCACTAATGCACCGGATCCCATCAGAACTCCGAAGTTAAGCGTGCTTGGGCGAGAGTAGTACTAGGATGGGTGACCCCCTGGGAAGTCCTCGTGTTGCACCCCTTTTTCGATTAATAAATCTTTTTCGTTATTAAATCATTTTTTTCTCAGAACATGTGTTTTATCGGAAGTCTTGATATTTGTTACTTAGTTTTGGTCGATTTCTCCTTATTATTATATTTTCTGGATTACTCATGGCGATTTTCCCTTTCCAGAAAGAGTAAATTCGACCCATTCTGACTCCGTCGAAAAACACTATTCATCTGCAGAGTCACTATTCACGGAGTCAAACGAAAATGAAAAAGTGGTCTATACTTGTGTATATATAATTAGTATGCGAATTCATGACGGGTGCGATCATACCAGCACTAATGCACCGGATCCCATCAGAACTCCGAAGTTAAGCGTGCTTGGGCGAGATTAGTACTAGGATGGGTGACCCCCTGGGAAGTCCTCGTGTTGCACCCCTTTTTCGATTAATAAATCTTTTTCGTTATTAAATCATTTTTTTCTCAGAACATGTGTTTTATCGGAAGTCTTGATATTTGTTACTTAGTTTTGGTCGATTTCTCCTTATTATTATATTTTCTGGATTACTCGTGGCGATTTTCCCTTTCCAGAAAGAGTAAATTCGACCCATTCTGACTCCGTCGAAAAACACTATTCATCTGCAGAGTCACTATTCACGGAGTCAAACGAAAATGAAAAAGTGGTCTATACTTGTGTATATATAATTAGTATGCGAATTCATGACGGGTGCGATCATACCAGCACTAATGCACCGGATCCCATCAGAACTCCGAAGTTAAGCGTGCTTGGGCGAGAGTAGTACTAGGATGGGTGACCCCCTGGGAAGTCCTCGTGTTGCACCCCTTTTTCGATTAATAAATCTTTTTCGTTATTAAATCATTTTTTTCTCAGAACATGTGTTTTATCGGAAGTCTTGATATTTGTTACTTAGTTTTGGTCGATTTCTCCTTATTATTATATTTTCTGGATTACTCGTGGCGATTTTCCCTTTCCAGAAAGAGTAAATTCGACCCATTCTGACTCCGTCGAAAAACACTATTCATCTGCAGAGTCACTATTCACGGAGTCAAACGAAAATGAAAAAGTGGTCTATACTTGTGTATATATAATTAGTATGCGAATTCATGACGGGTGCGATCATACCAGCACTAATGCACCGGATCCCATCAGAACTCCGAAGTTAAGCGTGCTTGGGCGAGAGTAGTACTAGGATGGGTGACCCCCTGGGAAGTCCTCGTGTTGCACCCCTTTTTCGATTAATAAATCTTTTTCGTTATTAAATCATTTTTTTCTCAGAACATGTGTTTTATCGGAAGTCTTGATATTTGTTACTTAGTTTTGGTCGATTTCTCCTTATTATTATATTTTCTGGATTACTCGTGGCGATTTTCCCTTTCCAGAAAGAGTAAATTCGACCCATTCTGACTCCGTCGAAAAACACTATTCATCTGCAGAGTCACTATTCACGGAGTCAAACGAAAATGAAAAAGTGGTCTATACTTGTGTATATATAATTAGTATGCGAATTCATGACGGGTGCGATCATACCAGCACTAATGCACCGGATCCCATCAGAACTCCGAAGTTAAGCGTGCTTGGGCGAGAGTAGTACTAGGATGGGTGACCCCCTGAGAAGTCCTCGTGTTGCACCCCTTTTTCGATTAATAAATCTTTTTCGTTATTAAATCATTTTTTTCTCAGAACATGTGTTTTATCGGAAGTCTTGATATTTGTTACTTAGTTTTGGTCGATTTCTCCTTATTATTATATTTTCTGGATTACTCGTGGCGATTTTCCCTTTCCAGAAAGAGTAAATTCGACCCATTCTGACTCCGTCGAAAAACACTATTCATCTGCAGAGTCACTATTCACGGAGTCAAACGAAAATGAAAAAGTGGTCTATACTTGTGTATATATAATTAGTATGCGAATTCATGACGGGTGCGATCATACCAGCACTAATGCACCGGATCCCATCAGAACTCCGAAGTTAAGCGTGCTTGGGCGAGAGTAGTACTAGGATGGGTGACCCCCTGGGAAGTCCTCGTGTTGCACCCCTTTTTCGATTAATAAATCTTTTTCGTTATTAAATCATTTTTTTCTCAGAACATGTGTTTTATCGGAAGTCTTGATATTTGTTACTTAGTTTTGGTCGATTTCTCCTTATTATTATATTTTCTGGATTACTCGTGGCGATTTTCCCTTTCCAGAAAGAGTAAATTCGACCCATTCTGACTCCGTCAAAAAACACTATTCATCTGCAGAGTCACTATTCACGGAGTCAAACGAAAATGAAAAAGTGGTCTATACTTGTGTATATATAATTAGTATGCGAATTCATGACGGGTGCGATCATACCAGCACTTATGCACCGGATCCCATCAGAACTCCGAAGTTAAGCGTGCTTGGGCGAGAGTAGTACTAGGATGGGTGACCCCCTGGGAAGTCCTCGTGTTGCACCCCTTTTTCGATTAATAAATCTTTTTCGTTATTAAATCATTTTTTTCTCAGAACATGTGTTTTATCGGAAGTCTTGATATTTGTTACTTAGTTTTGGTCGATTTCTCCTTATTATTATATTTTCTGGATTACTCGTGGCGATTTTCCCTTTCCAGAAAGAGTAAATTCGACCCATTCTAACTCCGTCGAAAAACACTATTCATCTGCAGAGTCACTATTCACGGAGTCAAACGAAAATGAAAAAGTGGTCTATACTTGTGTATATATAATTAGTATGCGAATTCATGACTGGTGCGATCATACCAGCACTAATGCACCGGATCCCATCAGAACTCCGAAGTTAAGCGTGCTTGGGCGAGAGTAGTACTAGGATGGGTGACCCCCTGGGAAGTCCTCGTGTTGCACCCCTTTTTCGATTAATAAATCTTTTTCGTTATTAAATCATTTTTTTCTCAGAACATGTGTTTTATCGGAAGTCTTGATATTTGTTACTTAGTTTTGGTCGATTTCTCCTTATTATTATATTTTCTGGATTACTCGTGGCGATTTTCCCTTTCCAGAAAGAGTAAATTCGACCCATTCTGACTCCGTCGAAAAACACTATTCATCTGCAGAGTCACTATTCACGGAGTCAAACGAAAATGAAAAAGTGGTCTATACTTGTGTATATATAATTAGTATGCGAATTCATGACGGGTGCGATCATACCAGCACTAATGCACCGGATCCCATCAGAACTCCGAAGTTAAGCGTGCTTGGGCGAGAGTAGTACTAGGATGGGTGACCCCCTGGGAAGTCCTCGTGTTGCACCCCTTTTTCGATTAATAAATCTTTTTCGTTATTAAATCATTTTTTTCTCAGAACATGTGTTTTATCGGAAGTCTTGATATTTGTTACTTAGTTTTGGTCGATTTCTCCTTATTATTATATTTTCTGGATTACTCGTGGCGATTTTCCCTTTCCAGAAAGAGTAAATTCGACCCATTCTGACTCCGTCGAAAAACACTATTCATCTGCAGAGTCACTATTCACGGAGTCAAACGAAAATGAAAAAGTGGTATATACTTGTGTATATATAATTAGTATGCGAATTCATGACGGGTGCGATCATACCAGCACTAATGCACCGGATCCCATCAGAACTCCGAAGTTAAGCGTGCTTGGGCGAGAGTAGTACTAGGATGGGTGACCCCCTGGGAAGTCCTCGTGTTGCACCCCTTTTTCGATTAATAAATCTTTTTCGTTATTAAATCATTTTTTTCTCAGAACATGTGTTTTATCGGAAGTCTTGATATTTGTTACTTAGTTTTGGTCGATTTCTCCTTATTATTATATTTTCTGGATTACTCGTGGCGATTTTCCCTTTCCAGAAAGAGTAAATTCGACCCATTCTGACTCCGTCGAAAAACACTATTCATCTGCAGAGTCACTATTCACGGAGTCAAACGAAAATGAAAAAGTGGTCTATACTTGTGTATATATAATTAGTATGCGAATTCATGACGGGTGCGATCATACCAGCACTAATGCACCGGATCCCATCAGAACTCCGAAGTTAAGCGTGCTTGGGCGAGAGTAGTACTAGGATGGGTGACCCCCTGGGAAGTCCTCGTGTTGCACCCCTTTTTCGATTAATAAATCTTTTTCGTTATTAAATCATTTTTTTCTCAGAACATGTGTTTTATCGGAAGTCTTGATATTTGTTACTTAGTTTTGGTCGATTTCTCCTTATTATTATATTTTCTGGATTACTCGTGGCGATTTTCCCTTTCCAGAAAGAGTAAATTCGACCCATTCTGACTCCGTCGAAAAACACTATTCATCTGCAGAGTCACTATTCACGGAGTCAAACGAAAATGAAAAAGTGATCTATACTTGTGTATATATAATTAGTATGCGAATTCATGACGGGTGCGATCATACCAGCACTAATGCACCGGATCCCATCAGAACTCCGAAGTTAAGCGTGCTTGGGCGAGAGTAGTACTAGGATGGGTGACCCCCTGGGAAGTCCTCGTGTTGCACCCCTTTTTCGATTAATAAATCTTTTTCGTTATTAAATCATTTTTTTGTCAGAACATGTGTTTTATCGGAAGTCTTGATATTTGTTACTTAGTTTTGGTCGATTTCTCCTTATTATTATATTTTCTGGATTACTCGTGGCGATTTTCCCTTTCCAGAAAGAGTAAATTCGACCCATTCTGACTCCGTCGAAAAACACTATTCATCTGCAGAGTCACTATTCACGGAGTCAAACGAAAATGAAAAAGTGGTCTATACTTGTGTATATATAATTAGTATGCGAATTCATGACGGGTGCGATCATACCAGCACTAATGCACCGGATCCCATCAGAACTCCGAAGTTAAGCGTGCTTGGGCGAGAGTAGTACTAGGATGGGTGACCCCCTGGGAAGTCCTCGTGTTGCCCCCCTTTTTCGATTAATAAATCTTTTTCGTTATTAAATCATTTTTTTCTCAGAACATGTGTTTTATCGGAAGTCTTGATATTTGTTACTTAGTTTTGGTCGATTTCTCCTTATTATTATATTTTCTGGATTACTCGTGGCGATTTTCCCTTTCCAGAAAGAGTAAATTCGACCCATTCTGACTCCGTCGAAAAACACTATTCATCTGCAGAGTCACTATTCACGGAGTCAAACGAAAATGAAAAAGTGGTCTATACTTGTGTATATATAATTAGTATGCGAATTCATGACGGGTGCGATCATACCAGCACTAATGCACCGGATCCCATCAGAACTCCGAAGTTAAGCGTGCTTGGGCGAGAGTAGTACTAGGATGGGTGACCCCCTGGGAAGTCCTCGTGTTGCACCCCTTTTTCGATTAATAAATCTTTTTCGTTATTAAATCATTTTTTTCTCAGAACATGTGTTTTATCGGAAGTCTTGATATTTGTTACTTAGTTTTGGTCGATTTCTCCTTATTATTATATTTTCTGGATTACTCGTGGCGATTTTCCCTTTCCAGAAAGAGTAAATTCGACCCATTCTGACTCCGTCGAAAAACACTATTCATCTGCAGAGTCACTATTCACGGAGTCAAACGAAAATGAAAAAGTGGTCTATACTTGTGTATATATAATTAGTATGCGAATTCATGACGGGTGCGATCATACCAGCACTAATGCACCGGATCCCATCAGAACTCCGAAGTTAAGCGTGCTTGGGCGAGAGTAGTAATAGGATGGGTGACCCCCTGGGAAGTCCTCGTGTTGCACCTCTTTTTCGATTAATAAATCTTTTTCGTTATTAAATCATTTTTTTCTCAGAACATGTGTTTTATCGGAAGTCTTGATATTTGTTACTTAGTTTTGGTCGATTTCTCCTTATTATTATATTTTCTGGATTACTCGTGGCGATTTTCCCTTTCCAGAAAGAGTAAATTCGACCCATTCTGACTCCGTCGAAAAACACTATTCATCTGCAGAGTCACTATTCACGGAGTCAAACGAAAATGAAAAAGTGGTCTATACTTGTGTATATATAATTAGTATGCGAATTCATGACGGGTGCGATCATACCAGCACTAATGCACCGGATCCCATCAGAACTCCGAAGTTAAGCGTGCTTGGGCGAGAGTAGTACTAGGATGGGTGACCCCCTGGGAAGTCCTCGTGTTGCACCCCTTTTTCGATTAATAAATCTTTTTCGTTATTAAATCATTTTTTTCTCAGAACATGTGTTTTATCGGAAGTCTTGATATTTGTTACTTAGTTTTGGTCGATTTCTCCTTATTATTATATTTTCTGGATTACTCGTGGCGATTTTCCCTTTCCAGAAAGAGTAAATTCGACCCATTCTGACTCCGTCGAAAAACACTATTCATCTGCAGAGTCACTATTCACGGAGTCAAACGAAAATGAAAAAGTGGTCTATACTTGTGTATATATAATTAGTATGCGAATTCATGACGGGTGCGATCATACCAGCACTAATGCACCGGATCCCATCAGAACTCCGAAGTTAAGCGTGCTTGGGCGAGAGTAGTACTAGGATGGGTGACCCCCTGGGAAGTCCTCGTGTTGTACCCCTTTTTCGATTAATAAATCTTTTTCGTTATTAAATCATTTTTTTCTCAGAACATGTGTTTTATCGGAAGTCTTGATATTTGTTACTTAGTTTTGGTCGATTTCTCCTTATTATTATATTTTCTGGATTACTCGTGGCGATTTTCCCTTTCCAGAAAGAGTAAATTCGACCCATTCTGACTCCGTCGAAAAACACTATTCATCTGCAGAGTCACTATTCACGGAGTCAAACGAAAATGAAAAAGTGGTATATACTTGTGTATATATAATTAGTATGCGAATTCATGACGGGTGCGATCATACCAGCACTAATGCACCGGATCCCATCAGAACTCCGAAGTTAAGCGTGCTTGGGCGAGAGTAGTACTAGGATGGGTGACCCCCTGGGAAGTCCTCGTGTTGCACCCCTTTTTCGATTAATAAATCTTTTTCGTTATTAAATCATTTTTTTCTCAGAACATGTGTTTTATCGGAAGTCTTGATATTTGTTACTTAGTTTTGGTCGATTTCTCCTTATTATTATATTTTCTGGATTACTCGTGGCGATTTTCCCTTTCCAGAAAGAGTAAATTCGACCCATTCTGACTCCGTCAAAAAACACTATTCATCTGCAGAGTCACTATTCACGGAGTCAAACGAAAATGAAAAAGTGGTCTATACTTGTGTATATATAATTAGTATGCGAATTCATGACGGGTGCGATCATACCAGCACTAATGCACCGGATCCCATCAGAACTCCGAAGTTAAGCGTGCTTGGGCGAGAGTAGTACAAGGATGGGTGACCCCCTGGGAAGTCCTCGTGTTGCACCCCTTTTTCGATTAATAAATCTTTTTCGTTATTAAATCATTTTTTTCTCAGAACATGTGTTTTATCGGAAGTCTTGATATTTGTTACTTAGTTTTGGTCGATTTCTCCTTATTATTATATTTTCTGGATTACTCGTGGCGATTTTCCTTTCCAGAAAGAGTAAATTCGACCCATTCTGACTCCGTCGAAAAACACTATTCATCTGCAGAGTCACTATTCACGGAGTCAAACGAAAATGAAAAAGTGGTCTATACTTGTGTATATATAATTAGTATGCGAATTCATGACGGGTGCGATCATACCAGCACTAATGCACCGGATCCCATCAGAACTCCGAAGTTAAGCGTGCTTGGGCGAGAGTAGTACTAGGATGGGTGACCCCCTGGGAAGTCCTCGTGTTGCACCCCTTTTTCGATTAATAAATCTTTTTCGTTATTAAATCATTTTTTTCTCAGAACATGTGTTTTATCGGAAGTCTTGATATTTGTTACTTAGTTTTGGTCGATTTCTCCTTATTATTATATTTTCTGGATTACTCGTGGCGATATTCCCTTTCCAGAAAGAGTAAATTCGACCCATTCTGACTCCGTCGAAAAACACTATTCATCTGCAGAGTCACTATTCACGGAGTCAAACGAAAATGAAAAAGTGGTCTATACTTGTGTATATATAATTAGGATGCGAATTCATGACGGGTGCGATCATACCAGCAATAATGCACCGGATCCCATCAGAACTCCGAAGTTAAGCGTGCTTGGGCGAGAGTAGTACTAGGATGGGTGACCCCCTGGGAAGTCCTCGTGTTGCACCCCTTTTTCGATTAATAAATCTTTTTCGTTATTAAATCATTTTTTTCTCAGAACATGTGTTTTATCGGAAGTCTTGATATTTGTTACTTAGTTTTGGTCGATTTCTCCTTATTATTATATTTTCTGGATTACTCGTGGCGATTTTCCCTTTCCAGAAAGAGTAAATTCGACCCATTCTGACTCCGTCGAAAAACACTATTCATCTGCAGAGTCACTATTCACGGAGTCAAACGAAAATGAAAAAGTGGTCTATACTTGTGTATATATAATTAGTATGCGAATTCATGACGGGTGCGATCATACCAGAACTAATGCACCGGATCCCATCAGAACTCCGAAGTTAAGCGTGCTTGGGCGAGAGTAGTACTAGGATGGGTGACCCCCTGGGAAGTCCTCGTGTTGCACCCCTTTTTCGATTAATAAATCTTTTTCGTTATTAAATCATTTTTTTCTCAGAACATGTGTTTTATCGGAAGTCTTGATATTTGTTACTTAGTTTTGGTCGATTTCTCCTTATTATTATATTTTCTGGATTACTCGTGGCGATTTTCCCTTTCCAGAAAGAGTAAATTCGACCCATTCTGACTCCGTCGAAAAACACTATTCATCTGCAGAGTCACTATTCACGGAGTCAAACGAAAATGAAAATGTGGTCTATACTTGTGTATATATAATTAGTATGCGAATTCATGACGGTGCGATCATACCAGCACTAATGCACCGGATCCCATCAGAACTCCGAAGTTAAGCGTGCTTGGGCGAGAGTAGTACTAGGATGGGTGACCCCCTGGGAAGTCCTCGTGTTGCACCCCTTTTTCGATTAATAAATCTTTTTCGTTATTAAATCATTTTTTTCTCAGAACATGTGTTTTATCGGAAGTCTTGATATTTGTTACTTAGTTTTGGTCGATTTCTCCTTATTATTATATTTTCTGGATTACTCGTGGCGATTTTCCCTTTCCAGAAAGAGTAAATTCGACCCATTCTGACTCCGTCTAAAAACACTATTCATCTGCAGAGTCACTATTCACGGAGTCAAACGAAAATGAAAAAGTGGTCTATACTTGTGTATATATAATTAGTATGCGAATTCATGACGGGTGCGATCATACCAGCACTAATGCACCGGATCCCATCAGAACTCCGAAGTTAAGCGTGCTTGGGCGAGAGTAGTACTAGGATGGGTGACCCCCTGGGAAGTCCTCGTGTTGCACCCCTTTTTCGATTAATAAATCTTTTTCGTTATTAAATCATTTTTTTCTCAGAACATGTGTTTTATCGGAAGTCTTGATATTTGTTACTTAGTTTTGGTCGATTTCTCCTTATTATTATATTTTCTGGATTACTCGTGGCGATTTTCCCTTTCCAGAAAGAGTAAATTCGACCCATTCTGACTCCGTCGAAAAACACTATTCATCTGCAGAGTCACTATTCACGGAGTCAAACGAAAATGAAAAAGTGGTCTATACTTGTGTATATATAATTAGTATGCGAATTCATGACGGGTGCGATCATACCAGCACTAATGCACCGGATCCCATCAGAACTCCGAAGTTAAGCGTGCTTGGGCGAGAGTAGTACTAGGATGGGTGACCCCCTGGGAAGTCCTCGTGTTGCACCCCTTTTTCGATTAATAAATCTTTTTCGTTATTAAATCATTTTTTTCTCAGAACATGTGTTTTATCGGAAGTCTTGATATTTGTTACTTAGTTTTGGTCGATTTCTCCTTATTATTATATTTTCTGGATTACTCGTGGCGATTTTCCCTTTCCAGAAAGAGTAAATTCGACCCATTCTGACTCCGTCGAAAAACACTATTCATCTGCAGAGTCACTATTCACGGAGTCAAACGAAAATGAAAAAGTGGTCTATACTTGTGTATATATAATTAGTATGCGAATTCATGACGGGTGCGATCATACCAGCACTAATGCACCGGATCCCATCAGAACTCCGAAGTTAAGCGTGCTTGGGCGAGAGTAGTACTAGGATGGGTGACCCCCTGGGAAGTCCTCGTGTTGCCCCCCTTTTTCGATTAATAAATCTTTTTCGTTATTAAATCATTTTTTTCTCAGAACATGTGTTTTATCGGAAGTCTTGATATTTGTTACTTAGTTTTGGTCGATTTCTCCTTATTATTATATTTTCTGGATTACTCGTGGCGATTTTCCCTTTCCAGAAAGAGTAAATTCGACCCATTCTGACTCCGTCGAAAAACACTATTCATCTGCAGAGTCACTATTCACGGAGTCAAACGAAAATGAAAAAGTGGTCTATACTTGTGTATATATAATTAGTATGCGAATTCATGACGGGTGCGATCATACCAGCACTAATGCACCGGATCCCATCAGAACTCCGAAGTTAAGCGTGCTTGGGCGAGAGTAGTACTAGGATGGGTGACCCCCTGGGAAGTCCTCGTGTTGCACCCCTTTTTCGATTAATAAATCTTTTTCGTTATTAAATCATTTTTTTCTCAGAACATGTGTTTTATCGGAAGTCTTGATATTTGTTACTTAGTTTTGGTCAATTTCTCCTTATTATTATATTTTCTGGATTACTCGTGGCGATTTTCCCTTTCCAGAAAGAGTAAATTCGACCCATTCTGACTCCGTCGAAAAACACTATTCATCTGCAGAGTCACTATTCACGGAGTCAAACGAAAATGAAAAAGTGGTCTATACTTGTGTATATATAATTAGTATGCGAATTCATGACGGGTGCGATCATACCAGCACTAATGCACCGGATCCCATCAGAACTCCGAAGTTAAGCGTGCTTGGGCGAGAGTAGTACTAGGATGGGTGACCCCCTGGGAAGTCCTCGTGTTGCACCCCTTTTTCGATTAATAAATCTTTTTCGTTATTAAATCATTTTTTTCTCAGAACATGTGTTTTATCGGAAGTCTTGATATTTGTTACTTAGTTTTGGTCGATTTCTCCTTATTATTATATTTTCTGGATTACTCGTGGCGATTTTCCCTTTCCAGAAAGAGTAAATTCGACCCATTCTGACTCCGTCGAAAAACACTATTCATCTGCAGAGTCACTATTCACGGAGTCAAACGAAAATGAAAAAGTGGTCTATACTTGTGTATATATAATTAGTATGCGAATTCATGACGGGTGCGATCATACCAGCACTAATGCACCGGATCCCATCAGAACTCCGAAGTTAAGCGCGCTTGGGCGAGAGTAGTACTAGGATGGGTGACCCCCTGGGAAGTCCTCGTGTTGCACCCCTTTTTCGATTAATAAATCTTTTTCGTTATTAAATCATTTTTTTCTCAGAACATGTGTTTTATCGGAAGTCTTGATATTTGTTACTTAGTTTTGGTCGATTTCTCCTTATTATTATATTTTCTGGATTACTCGTGGCGATTTTCCCTTTCCAGAAAGAGTAAATTCGACCCATTCTGACTCCGTCGAAAAACACTATTCATCCGCAGAGTCACTATTCACGGAGTCAAACGAAAATGAAAAAGTGGTCTATACTTGTGTATATATAATTAGTATGCGAATTCATGACGGGTGCGATCATACCAGCACTAATGCACCGGATCCCATCAGAACTACGAAGTTAAGCGTGCTTGGGCGAGAGTAGTACTAGGATGGGTGACCCCCTGGGAAGTCCTCGTGTTGCACCCCTTTTTCGATTAATAAATCTTTTTCGTTATTAAATCATTTTTTTCTCAGAACATGTGTTTTATCGGAAGTCTTGATATTTGTTACTTAGTTTTGGTCGATTTCTCCTTATTATTATATTTTCTGGATTACTCGTGGCGATTTTCCCTTTCCAGAAAGAGTAAATTCGACCCATTCTGACTCCGTCGAAAAACACTATTCATCTGCAGAGTCACTATTCACGGAGTCAAACGAAAATGAAAAAGTGGTCTATACTTGTGTATATATAATTAGTATGCGAATTCATGACGGGTGCGATCATACCAGCACTAATGCACCGGATCCCATCAGAACTCCGAAGTTAAGCGTGCTTGGGCGAGAGTAGTACTAGGATGGGTGACCCCCTGGGAAGTCCTCGTGTTGCACCCCTTTTTCGATTAATAAATCTTTTTCGTTATTAAATCATTTTTTTCTCAGAACATGTGTTTTATCGGAAGTCTTGATATTTGTTACTTAGTTTTGGTCGATTTCTCCTTATTATTATATTTTCTGGATTACTCGTGGCGATTTTCCCTTTCCAGAAAGAGTAAATTCGACCCATTCTGACTCCGTCGAAAAACACTATTCATCTGCAGAGTCACTATTCACGGAGTCAAACGAAAATGAAAAAGTGGTCTATACTTGTGTATATATAATTAGTATGCGAATTCATGACGGGTGCGATCATACCAGCACTAATGCACCGGATCCCATCAGAACTCCGAAGTTAAGCGTGCTTGGGCGAGAGTAGTACTAGGATGGGTGACCCCCTGGGAAGTCCTCGTGTTGCACCCCTTTTTCGATTAATAAATCTTTTTCGTTATTAAATCATTTTTTTCTCAGAACATGTGTTTTATCGGAAGTCTTGATATTTGTTACTTAGTTTTGGTCGATTTCTCCTTATTATTATATTTTCTGGATTACTCGTGGCGATTTTCCCTTTCCAGAAAGAGTAAATTCGACCCATTCTGACTCCGTCGGAAAACACTATTCATCTGCAGAGTCACTATTCACGGAGTCAAACGAAAATGAAAAAGTGGTCTATACTTGTGTATATATAATTAGTATGCGTATTCATGACGGGTGCGATCATACCAGCACTAATGCACCGGATCCCATCAGAACTCCGAAGTTAAGCGTGCTTGGGCGAGAGTAGTACTAGGATGGGTGACCCCCTGGGAAGTCCTCGTGTTGCACCCCTTTTTCGATTAATAAATCTTTTTCGTTATTAAATCATTTTTTTCTCAGAACATGTGTTTTATCGGAAGTCTTGATATTTGTTACTTAGTTTTGGTCGATTTCTCCTTATTATTATATTTTCTGGATTACTCGTGGCGATTTTCCCTTTCCAGAAAGAGTAAATTCGACCCATTCTGACTCCGTCGAAAAACACTATTCATCTGCAGAGTCACTATTCACGGAGTCAAACGAAAATGAAAAAGTGGTCTATACTTGTGTATATATAATTAGTATGCGAATTCATGACGGGTGCGATCATACCAGCACTAATGCACCGGATCCCATCAGAACTCCGAAGTTAAGCGTGCTTGGGCGAGAGTAGTACTAGGATGGGTGACCCCCTGGGAAGTCCTCGTGTTGCACCCCTTTTTCGATTAATAAATCTTTTTCGTTATTAAATCATTTTTTTCTCAGAACATGTGTTTTATCGGAAGTCTTGATATTTGTTACTTAGTTTTGGTCGATTTCTCCTTATTATTATATTTTCTGGATTACTCGTGGCGATTTTCCATTTCCAGAAAGAGTAAATTCGACCCATTCTGACTCCGTCGAAAAACACTATTCATCTGCAGAGTCACTATTCACGGAGTCAAACGAAAATGAAAAAGTGGTCTATACTTGTGTATATATAATTAGTATGCGAATTCATGACGGGTGCGATCATACCAGCACTAATGCACCGGATCCCATCAGAACTCCGAAGTTAAGCGTGCTTGGGCGAGAGTAGTACTAGGATGGGTGACCCCCTGGGAAGTCCTCGTGTTGCACCCCTTTTTCGATTAATAAATCTTTTTCGTTATTAAATCATTTTTTTCTCAGAACATGTGTTTTATCGGAAGTCTTGATATTTGTTACTTAGTTTTGGTCGATTTCTCCTTATTATTATATTTTCTGGATTACTCGTGGCGATTTTCCCTTTCCAGAAAGAGTAAATTCGACCCATTCTGACTCCGTCGGAAAACACTATTCATCTGCAGAGTCACTATTCACGGAGTCAAACGAAAATGAAAAAGTGGTCTATACTTGTGTATATATAATTAGTATGCGAATTCATGACGGGTGCGATCATACCAGCACTAATGCACCGGATCCCATCAGAACTCCGAAGTTAAGCGTGCTTGGTCGAGAGTAGTACTAGGATTGGTGACCCCCTGGGAAGTCCTCGTGTTGCACCCCTTTTTCGATTAATAAATCTTTTTCGTTATTAAATCATTTTTTTCTCAGAACATGTGTTTTATCGGAAGTCTTGATATTTGTTACTTAGTTTTGGTCGATTTCTCCTTATTATTATATTTTCTGGATTACTCGTGGCGATTTTCCCTTTCCAGAAAGAGTAAATTCGACCCATTCTGACTCCGTCGGAAAACACTATTCATCTGCAGAGTCACTATTCACGGAGTCAAACGAAAATGAAAAAGTGGTCTATACTTGTGTATATATAATTAGTATGCGAATTCATGACGGGTGCGATCATACCAGCACTAATGCACCGGATCCCATTTTTACACCTGGGAAGTCCTCGTGTTGGACCCCTTTTTCGATTAATAAATCTTTTTCGTTATTAAATCATTTTTTTCTCAGAACATGTGTTTTATCGGAAGTCTTGATATTTGTTACTTAGTTTTGGTCGATTTCTCCTTATTATTATATTTTCTGGATTACTCGTGGCGATTTTCCCTTTCCAGAAAGAGTAAATTCGACCCATTCTGACTTCGTCGAAAAACACTATTCATCTGCAGAGTCACTATTCACGGAGTCAAACGAAAATGAAAAAGTGGTCTATACTTGTGTATATATAATTAGTATGCAAATTCATGACGGGTGCGATCATACCAGCACTAATGCACCGGATCCCATCAGAACTCCGAAGTTAAGCGTGCTTGGGCGAGAGTAGTACTAGGATGGGTGACCCCCTGGGAAGTCCTCGTGTTGCACCCCTTTTTCGATTAATAAATCTTTTTCGTTATTAAATCATTTTTTTCTCAGAACATGTGTTTTATCGGAAGTCTTGATATTTGTTACTTAGTTTTGGTCGATTTCTCCTTATTATTATATTTTCTGGATTACTCGTGGCGATTTTCCCTTTCCAGAAAGAGTAAATTCGACCCATTCTGACTCCGTCGGAAAACACTATTCATCTGCAGAGTCACTATTCACGGAGTCAAACGAAAATGAAAAAGTGGTCTATACTTGTGTATATATAATTAGTATGCGAATTCATGACGGGTGCGATCATACCAGCACTAATGCACCGGATCCCATCAGAACTCCGAAGTTAAGCGTGCTTGGGCGAGAGTAGTACTAGGATGGGTGACCCCCTGGGAAGTCCTCGTGTTGCACCCCTTTTTCGATTAATAAATCTTTTTCGTTATTAAATCATTTTTTTCTCAGAACATGTGTTTTATCGGAAGTCTTGATATTTGTTACTTAGTTTTGGTCGATTTCTCCTTATTATTATATTTTCTGGATTACTCGTGGCGATTTTCCCTTTCCAGAAAGAGTAAATTCGACCCATTCTGACTCCGTCGAAAAACACTATTCATCTGCAGAGTCACTATTCACGGAGTCAAACGAAAATGAAAAAGTGGTCTATACTTGCGTATATATAATTAGTATGCGAATTCATGACGGGTGCGATCATACCAGCACTAATGCACCGGATCCCATTTTTACACCTGGGAAGTCCTCGTGTTGGACCCCTTTTTCGATTAATAAATCTTTTTCGTTATTAAATCATTTTTTTCTCAGAACATGTGTTTTATCGGAAGTCTTGATATTTGTTACTTAGTTTTGGTCGATTTCTCCTTATTATTATATTTTCTGGATTACTCGTGGCGATTTTCCCTTTCCAGAAAGAGTAAATTCGACCCATTCTGACTGCGTCGAAAAACACTATTCATCTGCAGAGTCACTATTCACGGAGTCAAACGAAAATGAAAAAGTGGTCTATACTTGTGTATATATAATTAGTATGCGAATTCATGACGGGTGCGATCATACCAGCACTAATGCACCGGATCCCATCAGAACTCCGAAGTTAAGCGTGCTTGGGCGAGAGTAGTACTAGGATGGGTGACCCCCTGGGAAGTCCTCGTGTTGCACCCCTTTTTCGATTAATAAATCTTTTTCGTTATTAAATCATTTTTTTCTCAGAACATGTGTTTTATCGGAAGTCTTGATATTTGTTACTTAGTTTTGGTCGATTTCTCCTTATTATTATATTTTCTGGATTACTCGTGGCGATTTTCCCTTTCCAGAAAGAGTAAATTCGACCCATTCTGACTCCGTCGGAAAACACTATTCATCTGCAGAGTCACTATTCACGGAGTCAAACGAAAATGAAAAAGTGGTCTATACTTGTGTATATATAATTAGTATGCGAATTCATGACGGGTGCGATCATACCAGCACTAATGCACCGGATCCCATCAGAACTCCGAAGTTAAGCGTGCTTGGGCGAGAGTAGTACTAGGATGGGTGACCCCCTGGGAAGTCCTCGTGTTGCACCCCTTTTTCGATTAATAAATCTTTTTCGTTATTAAATCATTTTTTTCTCAGAACATGTGTTTTATCGGAAGTCTTGATATTTGTTACTTAGTTTTGGTCGATTTCTCCTTATTATTATATTTTCTGGATTACTC
This sequence comes from Oenanthe sinensis, assembly GCA_028671895.1. Classification (NCBI taxonomy): domain Eukaryota; kingdom Viridiplantae; phylum Streptophyta; class Magnoliopsida; order Apiales; family Apiaceae; genus Oenanthe; species Oenanthe sinensis. Next base: position 27,526,205 of record CM053814.1, read on the forward strand.
GTGGCGATTTTCCCTTTCCAGAAAGAGTAAATTCGACCCATTCTGACTCCGTCGGAAAACACTATTCATCTGCAGAGTCACTATTCACGGAGTCAAACGAAAATGAAAAAGTGGTCTATACTTGTGTATATATAATTAGTATGCGAATTCATGACGTGTGCGATCATACCAGCACTAATGCACCGGATCCCATCAGAACTCCGAAGTTAAGCGTGCTTGGGCGAGAGTAGTACTAGGATGGGTGACCCCCTGGGAAGTCCTCGTGTTGTACCCCTTTTTCGATTAATAAATCTTTTTCGTTATTAAATCATTTTTTTCTCAGAACATGTGTTTTATCGGAAGTCTTGATATTTGTTACTTAGTTTTGGTCGATTTCTCCTTATTATTATATTTTCTGGATTACTCGTGGCGATTTTCCCTTTCCAGAAAGAGTAAATTCGACCCATTCTGACTCCGTCGAAAAACACTATTCATCTGCAGAGTCACTATTCACGGAGTCAAACGAAAATGAAAAAGTGGTCTATACTTGTGTATATATAATTAGTATGCGAATTCATGACGGGTGCGATCATACCAGCACTAATGCACCGGATCCCATCAGAACTCCGAAGTTAAGCGTGCTTGGGCGAGAGTAGTACTAGGATGGGTGACCCCCTGGGAAGTCCTCGTGTTGCACCCCTTTTTCGATTAATAAATCTTTTTCGTTATTAAATCATTTTTTTCTCAGAACATGTGTTTTATCGGAAGTCTTGATATTTGTTACTTAGTTTTGGTCGATTTCTCCTTATTATTATATTTTCTGGATTACTCGTGGCGATTTTCCCTTTCCAGAAAGAGTAAATTCGACCCATTCTGACTCCGTCGGAAAACACTATTCATCCGCAGAGTCACTATTCACGGAGTCAAACGAAAATGAAAAAGTGGTCTATACTTGTGTATATATAATTAGTATGCGAATTCATGACGGGTGCGATCATACCAGCACTAATGCACCGGATCCCATCAGAACTCCGAAGTTAAGCGTGCTTGGGCGAGAGTAGTACTAGGATGGGTGACCCCCTGGGAAGTCCTCGTGTTGCACCCCTTTTTCGATTAATAAATCTTTTTCGTTATTAAATCATTTTTTTCTCAGAACATGTGTTTTATCGGAAGTCTTGATATTTGTTACTTAGTTTTGGTCGATTTCTCCTTATTATTATATTTTCTGGATTACTCGTGGCGATTTTCCCTTTCCAGAAAGAGTAAATTCGACCCATTCTGACTCCGTCGGAAAACACTATTCATCCGCAGAGTCACTATTCACGGAGTCAAACGAAAATGAAAAAGTGGTCTATACTTGTGTATATATAATTAGTATGCGAATTCATGACGGGTGCGATCATACCAGCACTAATGCACCGGATCCCATCAGAACTCCGAAGTTAAGCGTGCTTGGGCGAGAGTAGTACTAGGATGGGTGACCCCCTGGGAATTCCTCGTGTTGCACCCCTTTTTCGATTAATAAATCATTTTTTTCTCAGAACATGTGTTTTATCGGAAGTCTTGATATTTGTTACTTAGTTTTGGTCGATTTCTCCTTATTATTATATTTTCTGGATTACTCGTGGCGATTTTCCCTTTCCAGAAAGAGTAAATTCGACCCATTCTGACTCCGTCAAAAAACACTATTCATCTGCAGAGTCACTATTCACGGAGTCAAACGAAAATGAAAAAGTGGTCTATACTTGTGTATATATAATTAGTATGCGAATTCATGACGGGTGCGATCATACCAGCACTAATGCACCGGATCCCATCAGAACTCCGAAGTTAAGCGTGCTTGGGCGAGAGTAGTACTAGGATGGGTGACCCCCTGGGAAGTCCTCGTGTTGCACCCCTTTTTCGATTAATAAATCTTTTTCGTTATTAAATCATTTTTTTCTCAGAACATGTGTTTTATCGGAAGTCTTGATATTTGTTACTTAGTTTTGGTCGATTTCTCCTTATTATTATATTTTCTGGATTACTCGTGGCGATTTTCCCTTTCCAGAAAGAGTAAATTCGACCCATTCTGACTCCGTCGGAAAACACTATTCATCCGCAGAGTCACTATTCACGGAGTCAAACGAAAATGAAAAAGTGGTCTATACTTGTGTATATATAATTAGTATGCGAATTCATGACGGGTGCGATCATACCAGCACTAATGCACCGGATCCCATCAGAACTCCGAAGTTAAGCGTGCTTGGGCGAGAGTAGTACTAGGATGGGTGACCCCCTGGGAAGTCCTCGTGTTGCACCCCTTTTTCGATTAATAAATCTTTTTCGTTATTAAATCATTTTTTTCTCAGAACATGTGTTTTATCGGAAGTCTTGATATTTGTTACTTAGTTTTGGTCGATTTCTCCTTATTATTATATTTTCTGGATTACTCGTGGCGATTTTCCCTTTCCAGAAAGAGTAAATTCGACCCATTCTGACTCCGTCGGAAAACACTATTCATCCGCAGAGTCACTATTCACGGAGTCAAACGAAAATGAAAAAGTGGTCTATACTTGTGTATATATAATTAGTATGCGAATTCATGACGGGTGCGATCATACCAGCACTAATGCACCGGATCCCATCAGAACTCCGAAGTTAAGCGTGCTTGGGCGAGAGTAGTACTAGGATGGGTGACCCCCTGGGAATTCCTCGTGTTGCACCCCTTTTTCGATTAATAAATCATTTTTTTCTCAGAACATGTGTTTTATCGGAAGTCTTGATATTTGTTACTTAGTTTTGGTCGATTTCTCCTTATTATTATATTTTCTGGATTACTCGTGGCGATTTTCCCTTTCCAGAAAGAGTAAATTCGACCCATTCTGACTCCGTCGAAAAACACTATTCATCTGCAGAGTCACTATTCACGGAGTCAAACGAAAATGAAAAAGTGGTCTATACTTGTGTATATATAATTAGTATGCGAATTCATGACGGGTGCGATCATACCAGCACTAATGCACCGGATCCCATCAGAACTCCGAAGTTAAGCGTGCTTGGGCGAGAGTAGTACTAGGATGGGTGACCCCCTGGGAAGTCCTCGTGTTGCACCCCTTTTTCGATTAATAAATCTTTTTCGTTATTAAATCATTTTTTTCTCAGAACATGTGTTTTATCGGAAGTCTTGATATTTGTTACTTAGTTTTGGTCGATTTCTCCTTATTATTATATTTTCTGGATTACTCGTGGCGATTTTCCCTTTCCAGAAAGAGTAAATTCGACCCATTCTGACTCCGTCGGAAAACACTATTCATCCGCAGAGTCACTATTCACGGAGTCAAACGAAAATGAAAAAGTGGTCTATACTTGTGTATATATAATTAGTATGCGAATTCATGACGGGTGCGATCATACCAGCACTAATGCACCGGATCCCATCAGAACTCCGAAGTTAAGCGTGCTTGGGCGAGAGTAGTACTAGGATGGGTGACCCCCTGGGAAGTCCTCGTGTTGCACCCCTTTTTCGATTAATAAATCTTTTTCGTTATTAAATCATTTTTTTCTCAGAACATGTGTTTTATCGGAAGTCTTGATATTTGTTACTTAGTTTTGGTCGATTTCTCCTTATTATTATATTTTCTGGATTACTCGTGGCGATTTTCCCTTTCCAGAAAGAGTAAATTCGACCCATTCTGACTCCGTCGGAAAACACTATTCATCCGCAGAGTCACTATTCACGGAGTCAAACGAAAATGAAAAAGTGGTCTATACTTGTGTATATATAATTAGTATGCGAATTCATGACGGGTGCGATCATACCAGCACTAATGCACCGGATCCCATCAGAACTCCGAAGTTAAGCGTGCTTGGGCGAGAGTAGTACTAGGATGGGTGACCCCCTGGGAAGTCCTCGTGTTGCACCCCTTTTTCGATTAATAAATCTTTTTCGTTATTAAATCATTTTTTTCTCAGAACATGTGTTTTATCGGAAGTCTTGATATTTGTTACTTAGTTTTGGTCGATTTCTCCTTATTATTATATTTTCTGGATTACTCGTGGCGATTTTCCCTTTCCAGAAAGAGTAAATTCGACCCATTCTGACTCCGTCGAAAAACACTATTCATCTGCAGAGTCACTATTCACGGAGTCAAACGAAAATGAAAAAGTGGTCTATACTTGTGTATATATAATTAGTATGCGAATTCATGACGGGTGCGATCATACCAGCACTAATGCACCGGATCCCATCAGAACTCCGAAGTTAAGCGTGCTTGGGCGAGAGTAGTACTAGGATGGGTGACCCCCTGGGAAGTCCTCCTGTTGCACCCCTTTTTCGATTAATAAATCTTTTTCGTTATTAAATCATTTTTTTCTCAGAACATGTGTTTTATCGGAAGTCTTGATATTTGTTACTTAGTTTTGGTCGATTTCTCCTTATTATTATATTTTCTGGATTACTCGTGGCGATTTTCCCTTTCCAGAAAGAGTAAATTCGACCCATTCTGACTCCGTCGAAAAATACTATTCATCTGCAGAGTCACTATTCACGGAGTCAAACGAAAATGAAAAAGTGGTCTATACTTGTGTATATATAATTAGTATGCGAATTCATGACGGGTGCGATCATACCAGCACTAATGCACCGGATCCCATCAGAACTCCGAAGTTAAGCGTGCTTGGGCGAGAGTAGTACTAGGATGGGTGACCCCCTGGGAAGTCCTCGTGTTGCACCCCTTTTTCGATTAATAAATCTTTTTCGTTATTAAATCATTTTTTTCTCAGAACATGTGTTTTATCGGAAGTCTTGATATTTGTTACTTAGTTTTGGTCGATTTCTCCTTATTATTATATTTTCTGGATTACTCGTGGCGATTTTCCCTTTCCAGAAAGAGTAAATTCGACCCATACTGACTCCGTCGAAAAACACTATTCATCTGCAGAGTCACTATTCACGGAGTCAAACGAAAATGAAAAAGTGGTCTATACTTGTGTATATATAATTAGTATGCGAATTCATGACGGGTGCGATCATACCAGCACTAATGCACCGGATCCCATCAGAACTCCGAAGTTAAGCGTGCTTGGGCGAGAGTAGTACTAGGATGGGTGACCCCCTGGGAAGTCCTCGTGTTGCACCCCTTTTTCGATTAATAAATCTTTTTCGTTATTAAATCATTTTTTTCTCAGAACATGTGTTTTATCGGAAGTCTTGATATTTGTTACTTAGTTTTGGCCGATTTCTCCTTATTATTATATTTTCTGGATTACTCGTGGCGATTTTCCCTTTCCAGAAAGAGTAAATTCGACCCATTCTGACTCCGTCGAAAAACACTATTCATCTGCAGAGTCACTATTCACGGAGTCAAACGAAAATGAAAAAGTGGTCTATACTTGTGTATATATAATTAGTATGCGAATTCATGACGGGTGCGATCATACCAGCACTAATGCACCGGATCCCATCAGAACTCCGAAGTTAAGCGTGCTTGGGCGAGAGTAGTACTAGGATGGGTGACCCCCTGGGAAGTCCTCGTGTTGCACCCCTTTTTCGATTAATAAATCTTTTTCGTTATTAAATCATTTTTTTCTCAGAACATGTGTTTTATCGGAAGTCTTGATATTTGTTACTTAGTTTTGGTCGATTTCTCCTTATTATTATATTTTCTGGATTACTCGTGGCGATTTTCCCTTTCCAGAAAGAGTAAATTCGACCCATTCTGACTCCGTCGGAAAACACTATTCATCTGCAGAGTCACTATTCACGGAGTCAAACGAAAATGAAAAAGTGGTCTATACTTGTGTATATATAATTAGTATGCGAATTCATGACGGGTGCGATCATACCAGCACTAATGCACCGGATCCCATCAGAACTCCGAAGTTAAGCGTGCTTGGGCGAGAGTAGTACTAGGATGGGTGACCCCCTGGGAAGTCCTCGTGTTGCACCCCTTTTTCGATTAATAAATCTTTTTCGTTATTAAATCATTTTTTTCTCAGAACATGTGTTTTATCGAAAGTCTTGATATTTGTTACTTAGTTTTGGTCGATTTCTCCTTATTATTATATTTTCTGGATTACTCGTGGCGATTTTCCCTTTCCAGAAAGAGTAAATTCGACCCATTCTGACTCCGTCGAAAAACACTATTCATCTGCAGAGTCACTATTCACGGAGTCAAACGAAAATGAAAAAGTGGTCTATACTTGTGTATATATAATTAGTATGCGAATTCATGACGGGTGCGATCATACCAGCACTAATGCACCGGATCCCATCAGAACTCCGAAGTTAAGCGTGCTTGGGCGAGAGTAGTACTAGGATGGGTGACCCCCTGGGAAGTCCTCGTGTTGCACCCCTTTTTCGATTAATAAATCTTTTTCGTTATTAAATCATTTTTTTCACAGAACATGTGTTTTATCGGAAGTCTTGATATTTGTTACTTAGTTTTGGTCGATTTCTCCTTATTATTATATTTTCTGGATTACTCGTGGCGATTTTCCCTTTCCAGAAAGAGTAAATTCGACCCATTCTGACTCCGTCGAAAAACACTATTCATCTGCAGAGTCACTATTCACGGAGTCAAACGAAAATGAAAAAGTGGTCTATACTTGTGTATATATAATTAGTATGCGAATTCATGACGGGTGCGATCATACCAGCACTAATGCACCGGATCCCATCAGAACTCCGAAGTTAAGCGTGCTTGGGCGAGAGTAGTACTAGGATGGGTGACCCCCTGGGAAGTCCTCGTGTTGCACCCCTTTTTCGATTAATAAATCTTTTTCGTTATTAAATCATTTTTTTCTCAGAACATGTGTTTTATCGGAAGTCTTGATATTTGTTACTTAGTTTTGGTCGATTTCTCCTTATTATTATATTTTCTGGATTACTCGTGGCGATTTTCCCTTTCCAGAAAGAGTAAATTCGACCCATTCTGACTCCGTCGGAAAACACTATTCATCTGCAGAGTCACTATTCACGGAGTCAAACGAAAATGAAAAAGTGGTCTATACTTGTGTATATATAATTAGTATGCGAATTCATGACGGGTGCGATCATACCAGCACTAATGCACCGGATCCCATTTTTACACCTGGGAAGTCCTCGTGTTGCACCCCTTTTTCGATTAATAAATCTTTTTCGTTATTAAATCATTTTTTTCTCAGAACATGTGTTTTATCGGAAGTCTTGATATTTGTTACTTAGTTTTGGTCGATTTCTCCTTATTATTATATTTTCTGGATTACTCGTGGCGAATTTCCCTTTCCAGAAAGAGTAAATTCGACCCATTCTGACTCCGTCGAAAAACACTATTCATCTGCAGAGTCACTATTCACGGAGTCAAACGAAAATGAAAAAGTGGTCTATACTTGTGTATATATAATTAGTATGCGAATTCATGACGGGTGCGATCATACCAGCACTAATGCACCGGATCCCATCAGAACTCCGAAGTTAAGCGTGCTTGGGCGAGAGTAGTACTAGGATGGGTGACCCCCTGGGAAGTCCTCGTGTTGCACCCCTTTTTCGATTAATAAATCTTTTTCGTTATTAAATCATTTTTTTCTCAGAACATGTGTTTTATCGGAAGTCTTGATATTTGTTACTTAGTTTTGGTCGATTTCTCCTTATTATTATATTTTCTGGATTACTCGTGGCGATTTTCCCTTTCCAGAAAGAGTAAATTCGACCCATTCTGACTCCGTCGGAAAACACTATTCATCTGCAGAGTCACTATTCACGGAGTCAAACGAAAATGAAAAAGTGGTCTATACTTGTGTATATATAATTAGTATGCGAATTCATGACGGGTGCGATCATACCAGCACTAATGCACCGGATCCCATCAGAACTCCGAAGTTAAGCGTGCTTGGGCGAGAGTAGTACTAGGATGGGTGACCCCCTGGGAATTCCTCGTGTTGCACCCCTTTTTCGATTAATAAATCTTTTTCGTTATTAAATCATTTTTTTCTCAGAACATGTGTTTTATCGGAAGTCTTGATATTTGTTACTTAGTTTTGGTCGATTTCTCCTTATTATTATATTTTCTGGATTACTCGTGGCGATTTTCCCTTTCCAGAAAGAGTAAATTCGACCCATTCTGACTCCGTCGAAAAACACTATTCATCTGCAGAGTCACTATTCACGGAGTCAAACGAAAATGAAAAAGTGGTCTATACTTGTGTATATATAATTAGTATGCGAATTCATGACGGGTGCGATCATACCAGCACTAATGCACCGGATCCCATCAGAACTCCGAAGTTAAGCGTGCTTGGGCGAGAGTAGTACTAGGATGGGTGACCCCCTGGGAAGTCCTCGTGTTGCACCCCTTTTTCGATTAATAAATCTTTTTCGTTATTAAATCATTTTTTTCTCAGAACATGTGTTTTATCGGAAGTCTTGATATTTGTTACTTAGTTTTGGTCGATTTCTCCTTATTATTATATTTTCTGGATTACTCGTGGCGATTTTCCCTTTCCAGAAAGAGTAAATTCGACCCATTCTGACTCCGTCGAAAAACACTATTCATCTGCAGAGTCACTATTCACGGAGTCAAACGAAAATGAAAAAGTGGTCTATACTTGTGTATATATAATTAGTATGCGAATTCATGACGGGTGCGATCATACCAGCACTAATGCACCGGATCCCATCAGAACTCCGAAGTTAAGGGTGCTTGGGCGAGAGTAGTACTAGGATGGGTGACCCCCTGGGAAGTCCTCGTGTTGCACCCCTTTTTCGATTAATAAATCTTTTTCGTTATTAAATCATTTTTTTCTCAGAACATGTGTTTTATCGGAAGTCTTGATATTTGTTACTTAGTTTTGGTCGATTTCTCCTTATTATTATATTTTCTGGATTACTCGTGGCGATTTTCCCTTTCCAGAAAGAGTAAATTCGACCCATTCTGACTCCGTCGAAAAACACTATTCATCTGCAGAGTCACTATTCACGGAGTCAAACGAAAATGAAAAAGTGGTCTATACTTGTGTATATATAATTAGTATGCGAATTCATGACGGGTGCGATCATACCAGCACTAATGCACCGAATCCCATCAGAACTCCGAAGTTAAGTGTGCTTGGGCGAGAGTAGTACTAGGATGGGTGACCCCCTGGGAAGTCCTCGTGTTGCACCCCTTTTTCGATTAATAAATCTTTTTCGTTATTAAATCATTTTTTTCTCAGAACATGTGTTTTATCGGAAGTCTTGATATTTGTTACTTAGTTTTGGTCGATTTCTCCTTATTATTATATTTTCTGGATTACTCGTGGCGATTTTCCCTTTCCAGAAAGAGTAAATTCGACCCATTCTGACTCCGTCGGAAAACACTATTCATCTGCAGAGTCACTATTCACGGAGTCAAACGAAAATGAAAAAGTGGTCTATACTTGTGTATATATAATTAGTATGCGAATTCATGACGGGTGCGATCATACCAGCACTAATGCACCGGATCCCATCAGAACTCCGAAGTTAAGCGTGCTTGGGCGAGAGTAGTACTAGGATGGGTGACCCCCTGGGAATTCCTCGTGTTGCACCCCTTTTTCGATTAATAAATCTTTTTCGTTATTAAATCATTTTTTTCTCAGAACATGTGTTTTATCGGAAGTCTTGATATTTGTTACTTAGTTTTGGTCGATTTCTCCTTATTATTATATTTTCTGGATTACTCGTGGCGATTTTCCCTTTCCAGAAAGAGTAAATTCGACCCATTCTGACTCCGTCGAAAAACACTATTCATCTGCAGAGTCACTATTCACGGAGTCAAACGAAAATGAAAAAGTGGTCTATACTTGTGTATATATAATTAGTATGCGAATTCATGACGGGTGCGATCATACCAGCACTAATGCACCGGATCCCATCAGAACTCCGAAGTTAAGCGTGCTTGGGCGAGAGTAGTACTAGGATGGGTGACCCCCTGGGAAGTCCTCGTGTTGCACCCCTTTTTCGATTAATAAATCTTTTTCGTTATTAAATCATTTTTTTCTCAGAACATGTGTTTTATCGGAAGTCTTGATATTTGTTACTTAGTTTTGGTCGATTTCTCCTTATTATTATATTTTCTGGATTACTCGTGGCGATTTTCCCTTTCCAGAAAGAGTAAATTCGACCCATTCTGACTCCGTCGAAAAACACTATTCATCTGCAGAGTCACTATTCACGGAGTCAAACGAAAATGAAAAAGTGGTCTATACTTGTGTATATATAATTAGTATGCGAATTCATGACGGGTGCGATCATACCAGCACTAATGCACCGGATCCCATCAGAACTCCGAAGTTAAGCGTGCTTGGGCGAGAGTAGTACTAGGATGGGTGACCCCCTGGGAAGTCCTCGTGTTGCACCCCTTTTTCGATTAATAAATCTTTTTCGTTATTAAATCATTTTTTTCTCAGAACATGTGTTTTATCGGAAGTCTTGATATTTGTTACTTAGTTTTGATCGATTTCTCCTTATTATTATATTTTCTGGATTACTCGTGGCGATTTTCCCTTTCCAGAAAGAGTAAATTCGACCCATTCTGACTCCGTCGAAAAACACTATTCATCTGCAGAGTCACTATTCACGGAGTCAAACGAAAATGAAAAAGTGGTCTATACTTGTGTATATATAATTAGTATGCGAATTCATGACGGGTGCGATCATACCAGCACTAATGCACCGGATCCCATCAGAACTCCGAAGTTAAGCGTGCTTGGGCGAGAGTAGTACTAGGATGGGTGACCCCCTGGGAAGTCCTCGTGTTGCACCCCTTTTTCGATTAATAAATCTTTTTCGTTATTAAATCATTTTTTTCTCAGAACATGTGTTTTATCGGAAGTCTTGATATTTGTTACTTAGTTTTGGTCGATTTCTCCTTATTATTATATTTTCTGGATTACTCGTGGCGATTTTCCCTTTCCAGAAAGAGTAAATTCGACCCATTCTGACTCCGTCGAAAAACACTATTCATCTGCAGAGTCACTATTCACGGAGTCAAACGAAAATGAAAAAGTGGTCTATACTTGTGTATATATAATTAGGTTGCGAATTCATGACGGGTGCGATCATACCAGCACTAATGCACCGGATCCCATCAGAACTCCGAAGTTAAGCGTGCTTGGGCGAGAGTAGTACTAGGATGGGTGACCCCTTGGGAAGTCCTCGTGTTGCACCCCTTTTTCGATTAATAAATCTTTTTCGTTATTAAATCATTTTTTTCTCAGAACATGTGTTTTATCGGAAGTCTTGATATTTGTTACTTAGTTTTGGTCGATTTCTCCTTATTATTATATTTTCTGGATTACTCGTGGCGATTTTCCCTTTCCAGAAAGAGTAAATTCGACCCATTCTGACTCCGTCGAAAAACACTATTCATCTGCAGAGTCACTATTCACGGAGTCAAACGAAAATGAAAAAGTGGTCTATACTTGTGTATATATAATTAGTATGCGAATTCATGACGGGTGCGATCATACCAGCACTAATGCACCGGATCCCATCAGAACTCCGAAGTTAAGCGTGCTTGGGCGAGAGTAGTACTAGGATGGGTGACCCCCAGGGAAGTCCTCGTGTTGCACCCCTTTTTCGATTAATAAATCTTTTTCGTTATTAAATCATTTTTTTCTCAGAACATGTGTTTTATCGGAAGTCTTGATATTTGTTACTTAGTTTTGGTCGATTTCTCCTTATTATTATATTTTCTGGATTACTCGTGGCGATTTTCCCTTTCCAGAAAGAGTAAATTCGACCCATTCTGACTCCGTCGAAAAACACTATTCATCTGCAGAGTCACTATTCACGGAGTCAAACGAAAATGAAAAAGTGGTCTATACTTGTGTATATATAATTAGTATGCGAATTCATGACGGGTGCGATCATACCAGCACTAATGCACCGGATCCCATCAGAACTCCGAAGTTAAGCGTGCTTGGGCGAGAGTAGTACTAGGATGGGTGACCCCCTGGGAAGTCCTCGTGTTGCACCCCTTTTTCGATTAATAAATCTTTTTCGTTATTAAATCATTTTTTTCTCAGAACATGTGTTTTATCGGAAGTCTTGATATTTGTTACTTAGTTTTGGTCGATTTCTCCTTATTATTATATTTTCTGGATTACTCGTGGCGATTTTCCCTTTCCAGAAAGAGTAAATTCGACCCATTCTGACTCCGTCGAAAAACACTATTCATCTGCAGAGTCACTATTCACGGAGTCAAACGAAAATGAAAAAGTGGTCTATACTTGTGTATATATAATTAGTATGCGAATTCATGAGGGGTGCGATCATACCAGCACTAATGCACCGGATCCCATCAGAACTCCGAAGTTAAGCGTGCTTGGGCGAGAGTAGTACTAGGATGGGTGACCCCCTGGGAAGTCCTCGTGTTGCACCCCTTTTTCGATTAATAAATCTTTTTCGTTATTAAATCATTTTTTTCTCAGAACATGTGTTTTATCGGAAGTCTTGATATTTGTTACTTAGTTTTGGTCGATTTCTCCTTATTATTATATTTTCTGGATTACTCGTGGCGATTTTCCCTTTCCAGAAAGAGTAAATTCGACCCATTCTGACTCCGTCGAAAAACACTATTCATCTGCAGAGTCACTATTCACGGAGTCAAACGAAAATGAAAAAGTGGTCTATACTTGTGTATATATAATTAGTATGCGAATTCATGACGGGTGCGATCATACCAGCACTAATGCACCGGATCCCATCAGAACTCCGAAGTTAAGCGTGCTTGGGCGAGAGTAGTACTAGGATGGGTGACCCCCTGGGAAGTCCTCGTGTTGCACCCCTTTTTCGATTAATAAATCTTTTTCGTTATTAAATCATTTTTTTCTCAGAACATGTGTTTTATCGGAAGTCTTGATATTTGTTACTTAGTTTTGGTCGATTTCTCCTTATTATTATATTTTCTGGATTACTCGTGGCGATTTTCCCTTTCCAGAAAGAGTAAATTCGACCCATTCTGACTCCGTCGAAAAACACTATTCATCTGCAGAGTCACTATTCACGGAGTCAAACGAAAATGAAAAAGTGGTCTATACTTGTGTATATATAATTAGTATGCGAATTCATGACGGGTGCGATCATACCAGCACTAATGCACCGGATCCCATCAGAACTCCGAAGTTAAGCGTGCTTGGGCGAGAGTAGTACTAGGATGGGTGACCCCCTAGGAAGTCCTCGTGTTGCACCCCTTTTTCGATTAATAAATCTTTTTCGTTATTAAATCATTTTTTTCTCAGAACATGTGTTTTATCGGAAGTCTTGATATTTGTTACTTAGTTTTGGTCGATTTCTCCTTATTATTATATTTTCTGGATTACTCGTGGCGATTTTCCCTTTCCAGAAAGAGTAAATTCGACCCATTCTGACTCCGTCGAAAAACACTATTCATCTGCAGAGTCACTATTCACGGAGTCAAACGAAAACGAAAAAGTGGTCTATACTTGTGTATATATAATTAGTATGCGAATTCATGACGGGTGCGATCATACCAGCACTAATGCACCGGATCCCATCAGAACTCCGAAGTTAAGCGTGCTTGGGCGAGGGTAGTACTAGGATGGGTGACCCCCTGGGAAGTCCTCGTGTTGCACCCCTTTTTCGATTAATAAATCTTTTTCGTTATTAAATCATTTTTTTCTCAGAACATGTGTTTTATCGGAAGTCTTGATATTTGTTACTTAGTTTTGGTCGATTTCTCCTTATTATTATATTTTCTGGATTACTCGTGGCGATTTTCCCTTTCCAGAAAGAGTAAATTCGACCTATTCTGACTCCGTCGAAAAACACTATTCATCTGCAGAGTCACTATTCACGGAGTCAAACGAAAATGAAAAAGTGGTCTATACTTGTGTATATATAATTAGTATGCGAATTCATGACGGGTGCGATCATACCAGCACTAATGCACCGGATCCCATCAGAACTCCGAAGTTAAGCGTGCTTGGGCGAGAGTAGTACTAGGATGGGTGACCCCCTGGGAAGTCCTCGTGTTGCACCCCTTTTTCGATTAATAAATCTTTTTCGTTATTAAATCATTTTTTTCTCAGAACATGTGTTTTATCGGAAGTCTTGATATTTGTTACTTAGTTTTAGTCGATTTCTCCTTATTATTATATTTTCTGGATTACTCGTGGCGATTTTCCCTTTCCAGAAAGAGTAAATTCGACCCATTCTGACTCCGTCGAAAAACACTATTCATCTGCAGAGTCACTATTCACGGAGTCAAACGAAAATGAAAAAGTGGTCTATACTTGTGTATATATAATTAGTATGGGAATTCATGACGGGTGCGATCATACCAGCACTAATGCACCGGATCCCATCAGAACTCCGAAGTTAAGCGTGCTTGGGCGAGAGTATTACTAGGATGGGTGACCCCCTGGGAAGTCCTCGTGTTGCACCCCTTTTTCGATTAATAAATCTTTTTCGTTATTAAATCATTTTTTTCTCAGAACATGTGTTTTATCGGAAGTCTTGATATTTGTTACTTAGTTTTGGTCGATTTCTCCTTATTATTATATTTTCTGGATTACTCGTGGCGATTTTCCCTTTCCAGAAAGAGTAAATTCGACCCATTCTGACTCCGTCGAAAAACACTATTCATCTGCAGAGTCACTATTCACGGAGTCAAACGAAAATGAAAAAGTGGTCTATACTTGTGTATATATAATTAGTATGCGAATTCATGACGGGTGCGATCATACCAGCACTAATGCACCGGATCCCATCAGAACTCCGAAGTTAAGCGTGCTTGGGCGAGAGTAGTACTAGGATGGGTGACCCCCTGGGAAGTCCTCGTGTTGCACCCCTTTTTCGATTAATAAATCTTTTTCGTTATTAAATCATTTTTTTCTCAGAACATGTGTTTTATCGGAAGTCTTGATATTTGTTACTTAGTTTTGGTCGATTTCTCCTTATTATTATATTTTCTGGATTACTCGTGGCGATTTTCCCTTTCCAGAAAGGGTAAATTCGACCCATTCTGACTCCGTCGAAAAACACTATTCATCTGCAGAGTCACTATTCACGGAGTCAAACGAAAATGAAAAAGTGGTCTATACTTGTGTATATATAATTAGGTTGCGAATTCATGACGGGTGCGATCATACCAGCACTAATGCACCGGATCCCATCAGAACTCCGAAGTTAAGCGTGCTTGGGCGAGAGTAGTACTAGGATGGGTGACCCCCTGGGAAGTCCTCGTGTTGCACCCCTTTTTCGATTAATAAATCTTTTTCGTTATTAAATCATTTTTTTCTCAGAACATGTGTTTTATCGGAAGTCTTGATATTTGTTACTTAGTTTTGGTCGATTTCTCCTTATTATTATATTTTCTGGATTACTCGTGGCGATTTTCCCTTTCCAGAAAGAGTAAATTCGACCCATTCTGACTCCGTCGAAAAACACTATTCATCTGCAGAGTCACTATTCACGGAGTCAAACGAAAATGAAAAAGTGGTCTATACATGTGTATATATAATTAGTATGCGAATTCATGACGGGTGCGATCATACCAGCACTAATGCACCGGATCCCATCAGAACTCCGAAGTTAAGCGTGCTTGGGCGAGAGTAGTACTAGGATGGGTGACCCCCTGGGAAGTCATCGTGTTGCACCCCTTTTTCGATTAATAAATCTTTTTCGTTATTAAATCATTTTTTTCCAAAGAATATGTGTTTTATCGGAAGTCTTGATATTTGTTACTTAGTTTTGGTCGATTTCTCCTTATTATTATATTTTCTGGATTACTCGTGGCGATTTTCCCTTTCCAGAAAGAGTAAATTCGACCCATTCTGACTCCGTCGAAAAACACTATTCATCTGCAGAGTCACTATTCACGGAGTCAAACGAAAATGAAAAAGTGGTCTATACTTGTGTATATATAATTAGTATGCGAATTCATGACGGGTGCGATCATACCAGCACTAATGCACCGGATCCCATCAGAACTCCGAAGTTAAGCGTGCTTGGGCGAGAGTAGTACTAGGATGGGTGACCCCCTGGGAAGTCCTCGTGTTGCACCCCTTTTTCGATTAATAAATCTTTTTCGTTATTAAATCATTTTTTTCTCAGAACATGTGTTTTATCGGAAGTCTTGATATTTGTTACTTAGTTTTGGTCGATTTCTCCTTATTATTATATTTTCTGGATTACTCGTGGCGATTTTCCCTTTCCAGAAAGAGTAAATTCGACCCATTCTGACTCCGTCGAAAAACACTATTCATCTGCAGAGTCACTATTCACGGAGTCAAACGAAAATGAAAAAGTGGTCTATACTTGTGTATATATAATTAGTATGCGAATTCATGACGGGTGCGATCATACCAGCACTAATGCACCGGATCCCATCAGAACTCCGAAGTTAAGCGTGCTTGGGCGAGAGTAGTACTAGGATGGGTGACCCCCTGGGAAGTCATCGTGTTGCACCCCTTTTTCGATTAATAAATCTTTTTCGTTATTAAATCATTTTTTTCCAAAGAATATGTGTTTTATCGGAAGTCTTGATATTTGTTACTTAGTTTTGGTCGATTTCTCCTTATTATTATATTTTCTGGATTACTCGTGGCGATTTTCCCTTTCCAGAAAGAGTAAATTCGACCCATTCTGACTCCGTCGAAAAACACTATTCATCTGCAGAGTCACTATTCACGGAGTCAAACGAAAATGAAAAAGTGGTCTATACTTGTGTATATATAATTAGTATGTGAATTCATGACGGGTGCGATCATACCAGCACTAATGCACCGGATCCCATCAGAACTCCGAAGTTAATCGTGCTTGGGCGAGAGTAGTACTAGGATGGGTGACCCCCTGGGAAGTCCTCGTGTTGCACCCCTTTTTCGATTAATAAATCTTTTTCGTTATTAAATCATTTTTTTCTCAGAACATGTGTTTTATCGGAAGTCTTGATATTTGTTACTTAGTTTTGGTCGATTTCTCCTTATTATTATATTTTCTGGATTACTCGTGGCGATTTTCCCTTTCCAGAAAGAGTAAATTCGACCCATTCTGACTCCGTCGAAAAACACTATTCATCTGCAGAGTCACTATTCACGGAGTCAAACGAAAATGAAAAAGTGGTCTATACTTGTGTATATATAATTAGTATGCGAATTCATGACGGGTGCGATCATACCAGCACTAATGCACCGGATCCCATCAGAACTCCGAAGTTAAGCGTGCTTGGGCGAGAGTAGTACTAGGATGGGTGACCCCCTGGGAAGTCCTCGTGTTGCACCCCTTTTTCGATTAATAAATCTTTTTCGTTATTAAATCATTTTTTTCTCAGAACATGTGTTTTATCGGAAGTCTTGATATTTGTTACTTAGTTTTGGTCGATTTCTCCTTATTATTATATTTTCTGGATTACTCGTGGCGATTTTCCCTTTCCAGAAAGAGTAAATTCGACCCATTCTGACTCCGTCGAAAAACACTATTCATCTGCAGAGTCACTATTCACGGAGTCAAACGAAAATGAAAAAGTGGTCTATACTTGTGTATATATAATTAGGTTGCGAATTCATGACGGGTGCGATCATACCAGCACTAATGCACCGGATCCCATCAGAACTCCGAAGTTAAGCGTGCTTGGGCGAGAGTAGTACTAGGATGGGTGACCCCTTGGGAAGTCCTCGTGTTGCACCCCTTTTTCGATTAATAAATCTTTTTCGTTATTAAATCATTTTTTTCTCAGAACATGTGTTTTATCGGAAGTCTTGATATTTGTTACTTAGTTTTGGTCGATTTCTCCTTATTATTATATTTTCTGGATTACTCGTGGCGATTTTCCCTTTCCAGAAAGAGTAAATTCGACCCATTCTGACTCCGTCGAAAAACACTATTCATCTGCAGAGTCACTATTCACGGAGTCAAACGAAAATGAAAAAGTGGTCTATACTTGTGTATATATAATTAGTATGCGAATTCATGACGGGTGCGATCATACCAGCACTAATGCACCGGATCCCATCAGAACTCCGAAGTTAAGCGTGCTTGGGCGAGAGTAGTACTAGGATGGGTGACCCCCTGGGAAGTCCTCGTGTTGCACCCCTTTTTCGATTAATAAATCTTTTTCGTTATTAAATCATTTTTTTCTCAGAACATGTGTTTTATCGGAAGTCTTGATATTTGTTACTTAGTTTTGGTCGATTTCTCCTTATTATTATATTTTCTGGATTACTCGTGGCGATTTTCCCTTTCCAGAAAGAGTAAATTCGACCCATTCTGACTCCGTCGAAAAACACTATTCATCTGCAGAGTCACTATTCACGGAGTCAAACGAAAATGAAAAAGTGGTCTATACTTGTGTATATATAATTAGGTTGCGAATTCATGACGGGTGCGATCATACCAGCACTAATGCACCGGATCCCATCAGAACTCCGAAGTTAAGCGTGCTTGGGCGAGAGTAGTACTAGGATGGGTGACCCCTTGGGAAGTCCTCGTGTTGCACCCCTTTTTCGATTAATAAATCTTTTTCGTTATTAAATCATTTTTTTCTCAGAACATGTGTTTTATCGGAAGTCTTGATATTTGTTACTTAGTTTTGGTCGATTTCTCCTTATTATTATATTTTCTGGATTACTCGTGGCGATTTTCCCTTTCCAGAAAGAGTAAATTCGACCCATTCTGACTCCGTCGAAAAACACTATTCATCTGCAGAGTCACTATTCACGGAGTCAAACGAAAATGAAAAAGTGGTCTATACTTGTGTATATATAATTAGTATGCGAATTCATGACGGGTGCGATCATACCAGCACTAATGCACCGGATCCCATCAGAACTCCGAAGTTAAGCGTGCTTGGGCGAGAGTAGTACTAGGATGGGTGACCCCCTGGGAAGTCCTCGTGTTGCACCCCTTTTTCGATTAATAAATCTTTTTCGTTATTAAATCATTTTTTTCTCAGAACATGTGTTTTATCGGAAGTCTTGATATTTGTTACTTAGTTTTGGTCGATTTCTCCTTATTATTATATTTTCTGGATTACTCGTGGCGATTTTCCCTTTCCAGAAAGAGTAAATTCGACCCATTCTGACTCCGTCGAAAAACACTATTCATCTGCAGAGTCACTATTCACGGAGTCAAACGAAAATGAAAAAGTGGTCTATACTTGTGTATATATAATTAGTATGCGAATTCATGACGGGTGCGATCATACCAGCACTAATGCACCGAATCCCATCAGAACTCCGAAGTTAAGCGTGCTTGGGCGAGAGTAGTACTAGGATGGGTGACCCCTTGGGAAGTCATTGTGTTGCACCCCTTTTTCGATTAATAAATCTTTTTCGTTATTAAATCATTTTTTTCCAAAGAATATGTGTTTTATCGGAAGTCTTGATATTTGTTACTTAGTTTTGGTCGATTTCTCCTTATTATTATATTTTCTGGATTACTCGTGGCGATTTTCCCTTTCCAGAAAGAGTAAATTCGACCCATTCTGACTCCGTCGAAAAACACTATTCATCTGCAGAGTCACTATTCACGGAGTCAAACGAAAATGAAAAAGTGGTCTATACTTGTGTATATATAATTAGTATGCGAATTCATGACGGGAGCGATCATACCCGCACTAATGCACCAGATCCCATCAGAACTCCGAAGTTAGGCGTGCTTGGGCGAGAGTAGTACTAGGATGGGTGACCCCCTGGGAAGTCCTCGTGTTGCACCCCTTTTTCGATTAATAAATCTTTTTCGTTATTAAATCATTTTTTTCGCAGAACATGTGTTTTATCGGAAGTCTTGATATTTGTTACTTAGTTTTGGTCGATTTCTCCTTATTATTATATTTTCTGGATTACTCGTGGCGATTTTCCCTTTCCAGAAAGAGTAAATTCGACCCATTCTGACTCCGTCGAAAAACACTATTCATCTGCAGAGTCACTATTCACGGAGTCAAACGAAAATGAAAAAGTGGTCTATACTTGTGTATATATAATTAGTATGCGAATTCATGACGGGTGCGATCATACCAGCACTAATGCACCGGATCCCATCAGAACTCCGAAGTTAAGCGTGCTTGGGCGAGAGTAGTACTAGGATGGGTGACCCCCTGGGAAGTCCTCGTGTTGCACCCCTTTTTCGATTAATAAATCTTTTTCGTTATTAAATCATTTTTTTCTCAGAACATGTGTTTTATCGGAAGTCTTGATATTTGTTACTTAGTTTTGGTCGATTTCTCCTTATTATTATATTTTCTGGATTACTCGTGGCGATTTTCCCTTTCCAGAAAGAGTAAATTCGACCCATTCTGACTCCGTCGAAAAACACTATTCATCTGCAGAGTCACTATTCACGGAGTCAAACGAAAATGAAAAAGTGGTCTATACTTGTGTATATATAATTAGTATGCGAATTCATGACGGGTGCGATCATACCAGCACTAATGCACCGGATCCCATCAGAACTCCGAAGTTAAGCTTGCTTGGGCGAGAGTAGTACTAGGATGAGTGACCCCCTGGGAAGTCCTCGTGTTGCACCCCTTTTTCGATTAATAAATCTTTTTCGTTATTAAATCATTTTTTTCTCAGAACATGTGTTTTATCGGAAGTCTTGATATTTGTTACTTAGTTTTGGTCGATTTCTCCTTATTATTATATTTTCTGGATTACTCGTGGCGATTTTCCCTTTCCAGAAAGAGTAAATTCGACCCATTCTGACTCCGTCGAAAAACACTATTCATCTGCAGAGTCACTATTCACGGAGTCAAACGAAAATGAAAAAGTGGTCTATACTTGTGTATATATAATTAGTATGCGAATTCATGACGGGTGCGATCATACCAGCACTAATGCACCGGATCCCATCAGAACTCCGAAGTTATGCGTGCTTGGGCGAGAGTAGTACTAGGATGGGTGACCCCCTGGGAAGTCCTCGTGTTGCACCCCTTTTTCGATTAATAAATCTTTTTCGTTATTAAATCATTTTTTTCTCAGAACATGTGTTTTATCGGAAGTCTTGATATTTGTTACTTAGTTTTGGTCGATTTCTCCTTATTATTATATTTTCTGGATTACTCGTGGCGATTTTCCCTTTCCAGAAAGAGTAAATTCGACCTATTCTGACTCCGTCGAAAAACATTATTCATCTGCAGAGTCACTATTCACGGAGTCATACGAAAATGAAAAAGTGGTCTATACTTGTGTATATATAATTAGTATGCGAATTCATGACGGATGCGATCATACCAGCACTAATGCACCGGATCCCATCAGAACTCCGAAGTTAAGCGTGCTTGGGCGAGAGTAGTACTAGGATGGGTGACCCCCTGGGAAGTCCTCGTGTTGCACCCCTTTTTCGATTAATAAATCTTTTTCGTTATTAAATCATTTTTTTCTCAGAACATGTGTTTTATCGGAAGTCTTGATATTTGTTACTTAGTTTTGGTCGATTTCTCCTTATTATTATATTTTCTGGATTACTCGTGGCGATTTTCCCTTTCCAGAAAGAGTAAATTCGACCCATTCTGACTCCGTCGAAAAACACTATTCATCTACAGAGTCACTATTCACGGAGTCAAACGAAAATGAAAAAGTGGTCTATACTTGTGTATATATAATTAGTATGCGAATTCATGACGGGTGCGATCATACCAGCACTAATGCACCGGATCCCATCAGAACTCCGAAGTTAAGCGTGCTTGGGCGAGAGTAGTACTAGGATGGGTGACCCCCTTGGAAGTCCTCGTGTTGCACCCCTTTTTCGATTAATAAATCTTTTTCGTTATTAAATCATTTTTTTCCTAGAACATGTGTTTTATCGGAAGTCTTGATATTTGTTACTTAGTTTTGGTCGATTTCTCCTTATTATTATATTTTCTGGATTACTCGTGGCGATTTTCCCTTTCCAGAAAGAGTAAATTCGACCCATTCTGACTCCGTCGAAAAACACTATTCATCTGCAGAGTCACTATTCACGGAGTCAAACGAAAATGAAAAAGTGGTCTATACTTGTGTATATATAATTAGTATGCGAATTCATGACTGGTGCGATCATACCAGCACTAATGCACCGGATCCCATCAGAACTCCGAAGTTAAGCGTGCTTGGGCGAGAGTAGTACTAGGATGGGTGACCCCCTGGGAAGTCCTCGTGTTGCACCCCTTTTTCGATTAATAAATCTTTTTCGTTATTAAATCATTTTTTTCTCAGAACATGTGTTTTATCGGAAGTCTTGATATTTGTTACTTAGTTTTGGTCGATTTCTCCTTATTATTATATTTTCTGGATTACTCGTGGCGATTTTCCCTTTCCAGAAAGAGTAAATTCGACCCATTCTGACTCCGTCGAAAAACACTATTCATCTGCAGAGTCACTATTCACGGAGTCAAACGAAAATGAAAAAGTGGTCTATACTTGTGTATATATAATTAGTATGCGAATTCATGACGGGTGCGATCATACCAGCACTAATGCACCGGATCCCATCAGAACTCCGAAGTTAAGCGTGCTTGGGCGAGAGTAGTACTAGGATGGGTGACCCCCTGGGAAGTCCTCGTGTTGCACCCCTTTTTCGATTAATAAATCTTTTTCGTTATTAAATCATTTTTTTCTCAGAACATGTGTTTTATCGGAAGTCTTGATATTTGTTACTTAGTTTTGGTCGATTTCTCCTTATTATTATATTTTCTGGATTACTCGTGGCGATTTTCCCTTTCCAGAAAGAGTAAATTCGACCCATTCTGACTCCGTCGAAAAACACTATTCATCTGCAGAGTCACTATTCACGGAGTCAAACGAAAATGAAAAAGTGGTCTATACTTGTGTATATATAATTAGTATGCGAATTCATGACGGGTGGGATCATACCAGCACTAATGCACCGGATCCCATCAGAACTCCGAAGTTAAGCGTGCTTGGGCGAGAGTAGTACTAGGATGGGTGACCCCTGGGAAGTCCTCGTGTTGCACCCCTTTTTCGATTAATAAATCTTTTTCGTTATTAAATCATTTTTTTCTCAGAACATGTGTTTTATCGGAAGTCTTGATATTTGTTACTTAGTTTTGGTCGATTTCTCCTTATTATTATATTTTCTGGATTACTCGTGGCGATTTTCCCTTTCCAGAAAGAGTAAATTCGACCCATTCTGACTCCGTCGAAAAACACTATTCATCTGCAGAGTCACTATTCACGGAGTCAAACGAAAATGAAAAAATGGTCTATACTTGTGTATATATAATTAGTATGCGAATTCCTGACGGGTGCGATCATACCAGCACTAATGCACCGGATCCCATCAGAACTCCGAAGTTAAGCGTGCTTGGGCGAGAGTAGTACTAGGATGGGTGACCACCTGGGAAGTCCTCGTGTTGCACTCCTTTTTCGATTAATAAATCTTTTTCGTTATTAAATCATTTTTTTCTCAGAACATGTGTTTTATCGGAAGTCTTGATATTTGTTACTTAGTTTTGGTCGATTTCTCCTTCTTATTATATTTTCTGGATTACTCGTGGCGATTTTCCCTTTCCAGAAAGAGTAAATTCGACCCATTCTGACTCCGTCGAAAAACACTATTCATCTGCAGAGTCACTATTCACGGAGTCAAACGAAAATGAAAAAGTGGTCTATACTTGTGTATATATAATTAGTATGCGAATTCATGACGGGTGCGATCATACCAGCACTAATGCACCGGATCCCATCAGAACTCCGAAGTTAAGCGTGCTTGGACGAGAGTAGTACTAGGATGGGTGACCCCCTGGGAAGTCCTCGTGTTGCACCCATTTTTCGATTAATAAATCTTTTTCGTTATTAAATCATTTTTTTCTCAGAACATGTGTTTTATCGGAAGTCTTGATATTTGTTACTTAGTTTTGGTCGATTTCTCCTTATTATTATATTTTCTGGATTACTCGTGGCGATTTTCCCTTTCCAGAAAGAGTAAATTCGACCCATTCTGACTCCGTCAAAAAACACTATTCATCTGCAGAGTCACTATTCACGGAGTCAAACGAAAATGAAAAAGTGGTCTATACTTGTGTATATATAATTAGTATGCGAATTCATGACGGGTGCGATCATACCAGCACTAATGCACCGGATCCCATCAGAACTCCGAAGTTAAGCGTGCTTGGGCGAGAGTAGTACTAGGATGGGTGGCCCCCTGGGAAGTCCTCGTGTTGCACCCCTTTTTCGATTAATAAATCTTTTTCGTTATTAAATCATTTTTTTCTCAGAACATGTGTTTTATCGGAAGTCTTGATATTTGTTACTTAGTTTTGGTCGATTTCTCCTTATTATTATATTTTCTGGATTACTCGTGGCGATTTTCCCTTTCCAGAAAGAGTAAATTCGACCCATTCTGACTCCGTCGAAAAACACTATTCATCTGCAGAGTCACTATTCACGGAGTCAAACGAAAATGAAAAAGTGGTCTATACTTGTGTATATATAATTAGTATGCGAATTCATGACGGGTGCGATCATACCAGCACTAATGCACCGGATCCCATCAGAACTCCGAAGTTAAGCGTGCTTGGGCGAGAGTAGTACTAGGATGGGTGACCCCCTGGGAAGTCCTCGTGTTGCACCCCTTTTTCGATTAATAAATCTTTTTCGTTATTAAATCATTTTTTTCTCAGAACATGTGTTTTATCGGAAGTCTTGATATTTGTTACTTAGTTTTGGTCGATTTCTCCTTATTATTATATTTTCTGGATTACTCGTGGCGATTTTCCCTTTCCAGAAAGAGTAAATTCGACCCATTCTGACTCCGTCGAAAAACACTATTCATCTGCAGAGTCACTATTCACGGAGTCAAACGAAAATGAAAAAGTGGTCTATACTTGTGTATATATAATTAGTATGCGAATTCATGACGGGTGCGATCATACCAGCATTAATGCACCGGATCCCATCAGAACTCCGAAGTTAAGCGTGCTTGGGCGAGAGTAGTACTAGGATGGGTGACCCCCTGGGAAGTCCTCGTGTTGCACCCCTTTTTCGATTAATAAATCTTTTTCGTTATTAAATCATTTTTTTCTCAGAACATGTGTTTTATCGGAAGTCTTGATATTTGTTACTTAGTTTTGGTCGATTTCTCCTTATTATTATATTTTCTGGATTACTCGTGGCGATTTTCCCTTTCCAGAAAGAGTAAATTCGACCCATTCTGACTCCGTCGAAAAACACTATTCATCTGCAGAGTCACTATTCACGGAGTCAAACGAAAATGAAAAAGTGGTCTATACTTGTGTATATATAATTAGTATGCGAATTCATGACGGGTGCGATCATACCAGCACTAATGCACCGGATCCCATCAGAACTCCGAAGTTAAGCGTGCTTGGGCGAGAGTAGTACTAGGATGGGTGACCCCCTGGGAAGTCCTCGTGTTGCACCCCTTTTCCGATTAATAAATCTTTTTCGTTATTAAATCATTTTTTCTCAGAACATGTGTTTTATCGGAAGTCTTGATATTTGTTACTTAGTTTTGGTCGATTTCTCCTTATTATTATATTTTCTGGATTACTCGTGGCGATTTTCCCTTTCCAGAAAGAGTAAATTCGACCCATTCTGACTCCGTCGAAAAACACTATTCATCTGCAGAGTCACTATTCACGGAGTCAAACGAAAATGAAAAAGTGGTCTATACTTGTGTATATATAATTAGTATGCGAATTCATGACGGGTGCGATCATACCAGCACTAATGCACCGGATCCCATCAGAACTCCGAAGTTAAGCGTGCTTGAGCGAGAGTAGTACTAGGATGGGTGACCCCCTGGGAAGTCCTCGTGTTGCACCCCTTTTTCGATTAATAAATCTTTTTCGTTATTAAATCATTTTTTTCTCAGAACATGTGTTTTATCGGAAGTCTTGATATTTGTTACTTAGTTTTGGTCGATTTCTCCTTATTATTATATTTTCTGGATTACTCGTGGCGATTTTCCCTTTCCAGAAAGAGTAAATTCGACCCATTCTGACTCCGTCGAAAAACACTATTCATCTGCAGAGTCACTATTCACGGAGTCAAACGAAAATGAAAAAGTGGTCTATACTTGTGTATATATAATTAGTATGCGAATTCATGACGGGTGCGATCATACCAGCACTAATGCACCGGATCCCATCAGAACTCCGAAGTTAAGCGTGCTTGGGCGAGAGTAGTACTAGGATGGGTGACCCCCTGGGAAGTCCTCGTGTTGCACCCCTTTTTCGATTAATAAATCTTTTTCGTTATTAAATCATTTTTTTCTCAGAACATGTGTTTTATCGGAAGTCTTGATATTTGTTACTTAGTTTTGGTCGATTTCTCCTTATTATTATATTTTCTGGATTACTCGTGGCGATTTTCCCTTTCCAGAAAGAGTAAATTCGACCCATTCTGACTCCGTCGAAAAACACTATTCATCTGCAGAGTCACTATTCACGGAGTCAAACGAAAATGAAAAAGTGGTCTATACTTGTGTATATATAATTAGTATGCGAATTCATGACGGGTGCGATCATACCAGCACTAATGCACCGGATCCCATCAGAACTCCGAAGTTAAGCGTGCTTGGGCGAGAGTAGTACTAGGATGGGTGACCCCCTGGGAAGTCCTCGTGTTGCACCCCTTTTTCGATTAATAAATCTTTTTCGTTATTAAATCATTTTTTTCTCAGAACATGTGTTTTATCGGAAGTCTTGATATTTGTTACTTAGTTTTGGTCGATTTCTCCTTATTATTATATTTTCTGGATTACTCGTGGCGATTTTTCCTTTCCAGAAAGAGTAAATTCGACCCATTCTGACTCTGTCGAAAAACACTATTCATCTACAGAGTCACTATTCACGGAGTCAAACGAAAATGAAAAAGTGGTCTATACTTGTGTATATATAATTAGTATGCGAATTCATGACGGGTGCGATCATACCACCACTAATGCACCGGATCCCATCAGAACTCCGAAGTTAAGCGTGCTTGGGCGAGAGTAGTACTAGGATGGGTGACCCCCTGGGAAGTCCTCGTGTTGCACCCCTTTTTCGATTAATAAATCTTTTTCGTTATTAAATCATTTTTTTCTCAGAACATGTGTTTTGTCGGAAGTCTTGATATTTGTTACTTAGTTTTGGTCGATTTCTCCTTATTATTATATTTTCTGGATTACTCGTGGCGATTTTCCCTTTCCAGAAAGAGTAAATTCGACCCATTCTGACTCCGTCGAAAAACACTATTCATCTGCAGAGTCACTATTCACGGAGGCAAACGAAAATGAAAAAGTGGTCTATACTTGTGTATATATAATTAGTATGCGAATTCATGACGGGTGCGATCATACCAGCACTAATGCACCGGATCCCATCAGAACTCCGAAGTTAAGCGTGCTTGGGCGAGAGTAGTACTAGGATGGGTGACCCCCTGGGAAGTCCTCGTGTTGCACCCCTTTTTCGATTAATAAATCTTTTTCGTTATTAAATCATTTTTTTCTCAGAACATGTGTTTTATCGGAAGTCTTGATATTTGTTACTTAGTTTTGGTCGATTTCTCCTTATTATTATATTTTCTGGATTACTCGTGGCGATTTTCCCTTTCCAGAAAGAGTAAATTCGACCCATTCTGACTCCGTCGAAAAACACTATTCATCTGCAGAGTCACTATTCACGGAGTCAAACGAAAATGAAAAAGTGGTCTATACTTGTGTATATATAATTAGTATGCGAATTCATGACGGGTGCGATCATACCAGCACTAATGCACCGGATCCCATCAGAACTCCGAAGTTAAGCGTGCTTGGGCGAGAGTAGTACTAGGATGGGTGACCCCCTGGGAAGTCCTCGTGTTGCACCCCTTTTTCGATTAATAAATCTTTTTCGTTATTAAATCATTTTTTTCTCAGAACATGTGTTTTATCGGAAGTCTTGATATTTGTTACTTAGTTTTGGTCGATTTCTCCATATTATTATATTTTCTGGATTACTCGTGGCGATTTTCCCTTTCCAGAAAGAGTAAATTCGACCCATTCTGACTCCGTCGAAAAACACTATTCATCTGCAGAGTCACTATTCACGGAGTCAAACGAAAATGAAAAAGTGGTCTATACTTGTGTATATATAATTAGTATGCGAATTCATGACGGGTGCGATCATACCAGCACTAATGCACCGGATCCCATCAGAACTCCGAAGTTAAGCGTGCTTGGGCGAGAGTAGTACTAGGATGGGTGACCCCCTGGGAAGTCCTCGTGTTGCACCCCTTTTTCGATTAATAAATCTTTTTCGTTATTAAATCATTTTTTTCTCAGAACATGTGTTTTATCGGAAGTCTTGATATTTGTTACTTAGTTTTGGTCGATTTCTCCATATTATTATATTTTCTGGATTACTCGTGGCGATTTTCCCTTTCCAGAAAGAGTAAATTCGACCCATTCTGACTCCGTCGAAAAACACTATTCATCTGCAGAATCACTATTCACGGAGTCAAACGAAAATGAAAAAGTGGTCTATACTTGTGTATATATAATTAGTATGCGAATTCATGACGGGTGCGATCATACCAGCACTAATGCACCGTATCCCATCAGAACTCCGAAGTTAAGCGTGCTTGGGCGAGAGTAGTACTAGGATGGGTGACCCCCTGGGAAGTCCTCGTGTTGCACCCCTTTTTCGATTAATAAATCTTTTTCGTTATTAAATCATTTTTTTCTCAGAACATGTGTTTTATCGGAAGTCTTGATATTTGTTACTTAGTTTTGGTCGATTTCTCCTTATTATTATATTTTCTGGATTACTCGTGGCGATTTTCCCTTTCCAGAAAGAGTAAATTCGACCCATTCTGACTCCGTCGAAAAACACTATTCATCTGCAAAGTCACTATTCACGGAGTCAAACGAAAATGAAAAAGTGGTCTATACTTGTGTATATATAACTAGTATGCGAATTCATGACGGGTGCGATCATACCAGCACTAATGCACCGGATCCCATCAGAACTCCGAAGTTAAGCGTGCTTGGGCGAGAGTAGTATTAGGATGGGTGACCCCCTGGGAAGTCCTCGTGTTGCACCCCTTTTTCGATTAATAAATCTTTTTCGTTATTAAATCATTTTTTTCTCAGAACATGTGTTTTATCGGAAGTCTTGATATTTGTTACTTAGTTTTGGTCGATTTCTCCTTATTATTATATTTTCTGGATTACTCGTGGCGATTTTCCCTTTCCAGAAAGAGTAAATTCGACCCATTCTGACTCCGTCGAAAAACACTATTCATCTGCAGAGTCACTATTCACGGAGTCAAACGAAAATGAAAAAGTGGTCTATACTTGTGTATATATAATTAGTATGCGAATTCATGACGGGTGCGATCATACCAGCACTAATGCACCGGATCCCATCAGAACTCCGAAGTTAAGCGTGCTTGGGCGAGAGTAGGACTAGGATGGGTGACCCCCTGGGAAGTCCTCGTGTTGCACCCCTTTTTCGATTAATAAATCTTTTTCGTTATTAAATCATTTTTTTCTCAGAACATGTGTTTTATCGGAAGTCTTGATATTTGTTACTTAGTTTTGGTCGATTTCTCCTTATTATTATATTTTCTGGATTACTCGTGGCGATTTTCCCTTTCCAGAAAGAGTAAATTCGACCCATTCTGACTCCGTCGAAAAACACTATTCATCTGCAGAGTCACTATTCACGGAGTCAAACGAAAATGAAAAAGTGGTCTATACTTGTGTATATATAATTAGTATGCGAATTCATGCCGGGTGCGATCATACCAGCACTAATGCACCGGATCCCATCAGAACTCCGAAGTTAAGCGTGCTTGGGCGAGAGTAGGACTAGGATGGGTGACCCCCTGGGAAGTCCTCGTGTTGCACCCCTTTTTCGATTAATAAATCTTTTTCGTTATTAAATCATTTTTTTCTCAGAACATGTGTTTTATCGGAAGTCTTGATATTTGTTACTTAGTTTTGGTCGATTTCTCCTTATTATTATATTTTCTGGATTACTCGTGGCGATTTTCCCTTTCCAGAAAGAGTAAATTCGACCCATTCTGACTCCGTCGAAAAACACTATTCATCTGCAGAGTCACTATTCACGGAGTCAAACGAAAATGAAAAAGTGGTCTATACTTGTGTATATATAATTAGTATGCGAATTCATGACGGGTGCGATCATACCAGCACTAATGCACCCGATCCCATCAGAACTCCGAAGTTAAGCGTGCTTGGGCGAGAGTAGTACTAGGATGGGTGACCCCCTGGGAAGTCCTCGTGTTGCACCCCTTTTTCGATTAATAAATCTTTTTCGTTATTAAATCATTTTTTTCTCAGAACATGTGTTTTATCGGAAGTCTTGATATTTGTTACTTAGTTTTGGTCGATTTCTCCTTATTATTATATTTTCTGGATTACTCGTGGCGATTTTCCCTTTCCAAAAAGAGTAAATTCGACCCATTCTGACTCCGTCGAAAAACACTATTCATCTGCAGAGTCACTATTCACGGAGTCAAACGAAAATGAAAAAGTGGTCTATACTTGTGTATATATAATTAGTATGCGAATTCATGACGGGTGCGATCATACCAGCACTAATGCACCGGATCCCATCAGAACTCCGAAGTTAAGCGTGCTTGGGCGAGAGTAGTACTAGGATGGGTGACCCCCTGGGAAGTCCTCGTGTTGCACCCCTTTTTCGATTAATAAATCTTTTTCGTTATTAAATCATTTTTTTCTCAGAACATGTGTTTTATCGGAAGTCTTGATATTTGTTACTTAGTTTTGGTCGATTTCTCCTTATTATTATATTTTCTGGATTACTCGTGGCGATTTTCCCTTTCCAGAAAGAGTAAATTCGACCCATTCTGACTCCGTCGAAAAACACTATTCATCTGCAGAGTCACTATTCACGGAGTCAAACGAAAATGAAAAAGTGGTCTATACTTGTGTATATATAATTAGTATGCGAATTCATGACGGGTGCGATCATACCAGCACTAATGCACCGGATCCCATCAGAACTCCGAAGTTAAGCGTGCTTGGGCGAGAGTAGTACTAGGATGGGTGACCCCCTGGGAAGTCCTCGTGTTGCACCCCTTTTTCGATTAATAAATCTTTTTCGTTATTAAATCATTTTTTTCTCAGAACATGTGTTTTATCGGAAGTCTTGATATTTGTTACTTAGTTTTGGTCGATTTCTCCTTATTATTATATTTTCTGGATTACTCTGGCGATTTTCCCTTTCCAGAAAGAGTAAATTCGACCCATTCTGACTCCGTCGAAAAACACTATTCATCTGCAGAATCACTATTCACGGAGTCAAACGAAAATGAAAAAGTGGTCTATACTTGTGTATATATAATTAGTATGCGAATTCATGACGGGTGCGATCATACCAGCACTAATGCACCGTATCCCATCAGAACTCCGAAGTTAAGCGTGCTTGGGCGAGAGTAGTACTAGGATGGGTGACCCCCTGGGAAGTCCTCGTGTTGCACCCCTTTTTCGATTAATAAATCTTTTTCGTTATTAAATCATTTTTTTCTCAGAACATGTGTTTTATCGGAAGTCTTGATATTTGTTACTTAGTTTTGGTCGATTTCTCCTTATTATTATATTTTCTGGATTACTCGTGGCGATTTTCCCTTTCCAGAAAGAGTAAATTCGACCCATTCTGACTCCGTCGAAAAACACTATTCATCTGCAAAGTCACTATTCACGGAGTCAAACGAAAATGAAAAAGTGGTCTATACTTGTGTATATATAACTAGTATGCGAATTCATGACGGGTGCGATCATACCAGCACTAATGCACCGGATCCCATCAGAACTCCGAAGTTAAGCGTGCTTGGGCGAGAGTAGTATTAGGATGGGTGACCCCCTGGGAAGTCCTCGTGTTGCACCCCTTTTTCGATTAATAAATCTTTTTCGTTATTAAATCATTTTTTTCTCAGAACATGTGTTTTATCGGAAGTCTTGATATTTGTTACTTAGTTTTGGTCGATTTCTCCTTATTATTATATTTTCTGGATTACTCGTGGCGATTTTCCCTTTCCAGAAAGAGTAAATTCGACCCATTCTGACTCCGTCGAAAAACACTATTCATCTGCAGAGTCACTATTCACGGAGTCAAACGAAAATGAAAAAGTGGTCTATACTTGTGTATATATAATTAGTATGCGAATTCATGACGGGTGCGATCATACCAGCACTAATGCACCGGATCCCATCAGAACTCCGAAGTTAAGCGTGCTTGGGCGAGAGTAGGACTAGGATGGGTGACCCCCTGGGAAGTCCTCGTGTTGCACCCCTTTTTCGATTAATAAATCTTTTTCGTTATTAAATCATTTTTTTCTCAGAACATGTGTTTTATCGGAAGTCTTGATATTTGTTACTTAGTTTTGGTCGATTTCTCCTTATTATTATATTTTCTGGATTACTCGTGGCGATTTTCCCTTTCCAGAAAGAGTAAATTCGACCCATTCTGACTCCGTCGAAAAACACTATTCATCTGCAGAGTCACTATTCACGGAGTCAAACGAAAATGAAAAAGTGGTCTATACTTGTGTATATATAATTAGTATGCGAATTCATGACGGGTGCGATCATACCAGCACTAATGCACCGGATCCCATCAGAACTCCGAAGTTAAGCGTGCTTGGGCGAGAGTAGGACTAGGATGGGTGACCCCCTGGGAAGTCCTCGTGTTGCACCCCTTTTTCGATTAATAAATCTTTTTCGTTATTAAATCATTTTTTTCTCAGAACATGTGTTTTATCGGAAGTCTTGATATTTGTTACTTAGTTTTGGTCGATTTCTCCTTATTATTATATTTTCTGGATTACTCGTGGCGATTTTCCCTTTCCAGAAAGAGTAAATTCGACCCATTCTGACTCCGTCGAAAAACACTATTCATATGCAGAGTCACTATTCACGGAGTCAAACGAAAATGAAAAAGTGGTCTATACTTGTGTATATATAATTAGTATGCGAATTCATGACGGGTGCGATCATACCAGCACTAATGCACCGGATCCCATCAGAACTCCGAAGTTAAGCGTGCTTGGGCGAGAGTAGTACTAGGATGGGTGACCCCCTGGGAAGTCCTCGTGTTGCACCCCTTTTTCGATTAATAAATCTTTTTCGTTATTAAATCATTTTTTTCTCAGAACATGTGTTTTATCGGAAGTCTTGATATTTGTTACTTAGTTTTGGTCGATTTCTCCTTATTATTATATTTTCTGGATTACTCGTGGCGATTTTCCCTTTCCAAAAAGAGTAAATTCGACCCATTCTGACTCCGTCGAAAAACACTATTCATCTGCAGAGTCACTATTCACGGAGTCAAACGAAAATGAAAAAGTGGTCTATACTTGTGTATATATAATTAGTATGCGAATTCATGACGGGTGCGATCATACCAGCACTAATGCACCGGATCCCATCAGAACTCCGAAGTTAAGCGTGCTTGGGCGAGAGTAGTACTAGGATGGGTGACCCCCTGGGAAGTCCTCGTGTTGCACCCCTTTTTCGATTAATAAATCTTTTTCGTTATTAAATCATTTTTTTCTCAGAACATGTGTTTTATCGGAAGTCTTGATATTTGTTACTTAGTTTTGGTCGATTTCTCCTTATTATTATATTTTCTGGATTACTCGTGGCGATTTTCCCTTTCCAGAAAGAGTAAATTCGACCCATTCTGACTCCGTCGAAAAACACTATTCATCTGCAGAGTCACTATTCACGGAGTCAAACGAAAATGAAAAAGTGGTCTATACTTGTGTATATATAATTAGTATGCGAATTCATGACGGGTGCGATCATACCAGCACTAATGCACCGGATCCCATCAGAACTCCGTAGTTAAGCGTGCTTGGGCGAGAGTAGTACTAGGATGGGTGACCCCCTGGGAAGTCCTCGTGTTGCACCCCTTTTTCGATTAATAAATCTTTTTCGTTATTAAATCATTTTTTTCTCAGAACATGTGTTTTATCGGAAGTCTTGATATTTGTTACTTAGTTTTGGTCGATTTCTCCTTATTATTATATTTTCTGGATTACTCGTGGCGATTTTCCCTTTCCAGAAAGAGTAAATTCGACCCATTCTGACTCCGTCGAAAAACACTATTCATCTGCAGAGTCACTATTCACGGAGTCAAACGAAAATGAAAAAGTGGTCTATACTTGTGTATATATAATTAGTATGCGAATTCATGACGGGTGCGATCATACCAGCACTAATGCACCGGATCCCATCGGAACTCCGAAGCTAAGCGTGCTTGGGCGAGAGTAGTACTAGGATGGGTGACCCCCTGGGAAGTCCTCGTGTTGCACCCCTTTTTCGATTAATAAATCTTTTTCGTTATTAAATCATTTTTTTCTCAGAACATGTGTTTTATCGGAAGTCTTGATATTTGTTACTTAGTTTTGGTCGATTTCTCCTTATTATTATATTTTCTGGATTACTCGTGGCGATTTTCCCTTTCCAGAAAGAGTAAATTCGACCCATTCTGACTCCGTCGAAAAACACTATTCATCTGCAGAGTCACTATTCACGGAGTCAAACGAAAATGAAAAAGTGGTCTATACTTGTGTATATATAATTAATATGCGAATTCATGACGGGTGCGATCATACCAGCACTAATGCACCGGATCCCATCAGAACTCCGAAGTTAAGCGTGCTTGGGCGAGAGTAGGACTAGGATGGGTGACCCCCTGGGAAGTCCTCGTGTTGCACCCCTTTTTCGATTAATAAATCTTTTTCGTTATTAAATCATTTTTTTCTCAGAACATGTGTTTTATCGGAAGTCTTGATATTTGTTACTTAGTTTTGGTCGATTTCTCCTTATTATTATATTTTCTGGATTACTCGTGGCGATTTTCCCTTTCCAGAAAGAGTAAATTCGACCCATTCTGACTCCGTCGAAAAACACTATTCATCTGCAGAGTCACTATTCACGGAGTCAAACGAAAATGAAAAAGTGGTCTATACTTGTGTATATATAATTAGTATGCGAATTCATGACGGGTGCGATCATACCAGCACTAATGCACCGGATCCCATCAGAACTCCGAAGTTAAGCGTGCTTGGGCGAGAGTAGTACTAGGATGGGTGACCCCCTGGGAAGTCCTCGTGTTGCACCCCTTTTTCGATTAATAAATCTTTTTCGTTATTAAATCATTTTTTTCTCAGAACATGTGTTTTATCGGAAGTCTTGATATTTGTTACTTAGTTTTGGTCGATTTCTCCTTATTATTATATTTTCTGGATTACTCGTGGCGATTTTCCCTTTCCAGAAAGAGTAAATTCGACCCATTCTGACTCCGTCGAAAAACACTATTCATCTGCAGAGTCACTATTCACGGAGTCAAACGAAAATGAAAAAGTGGTCTATACTTGTGTATATATAATTAGTATGCGAATTCATGACGGGTGCGATCATACCAGCACTAATGCACCGGATCCCATCAGAACTCCGAAGTTAAGCGTGCTTGGGCGAGAGTAGGACTAGGATGGGTGACCCCCTGGGAAGTCCTCGTGTTGCACCCCTTTTTCGATTAATAAATCTTTTTCGTTATTAAATCATTTTTTTCTCAGAACATGTGTTTTATCGGAAGTCTTGATATTTGTTACTTAGTTTTGGTCGATTTCTCCTTATTATTATATTTTCTGGATTACTCGTGGCGATTTTCCCTTTCCAGAAAGAGTAAATTCGACCCATTCTGACTCCGTCGAAAAACACTATTCATCTGCAGAGTCACTATTCACGGAGTCAAACGAAAATGAAAAAGTGGTCTATACTTGTGTATATATAATTAGTATGCGAATTCATGACGGGTGCGATCATACCAGCACTAATGCACCGGATCCCATCAGAACTCCGAAATTAAGCGTGCTTGGGCGAGAGTAGTACTAGGATGGGTGACCCCCTGGGAAGTCCTCGTGTTGCACCCCTTTTTCGATTAATAAATATTTTTCGTTATTAAATCATTTTTTTCTCAGAACATGTGTTTTATCGGAAGTCTTGATATTTGTTACTTAGTTTTGGTCGATTTCTCCTTATTATTATATTATCTGGATTACTCGTGGCGATTTTCCCTTTCCAGAAAGAGTAAATTCGACCCATTCTGACTCCGTCGAAAAACACTATTCATCTGCAGAGTCACTATTCACGGAGTCAAACGAAAATGAAAAAGTGGTCTATACTTGTGTATATATAATTAGTATGCGAATTCATGACGGGTGCGATCATACCAGCACTAATGCACCGGATCCCATCAGAACTCCAAAGTTAAGCGTGCTTGGGCGAGAGTAGTACTAGGATGGGTGACCCCCTGGGAAGTCCTCGTGTTGCACCCCTTTTTCGATTAATAAATCTTTTTCGTTATTAAATCATTTTTTTCTCAGAACATGTATTTTATCGGAAGTCTTGATATTTGTTACTTAGTTTTGGTCGATTTCTCCTTATTATTATATTTTCTGGATTACTCGTGGCGATTTTCCCTTTCCAGAAAGAGTAAATTCGACCCATTCTGACTCCGTCGAAAAACACTATTCATCTGCAGAGTCACTATTCACGGAGTCAAACGAAAATGAAAAAGTGGTCTATACTTGTGTATATATAATTAGTATGCGAATTCATGACGGGTGCGATCATACCAGCACTAATGCACCGGATCCCATCAGAACTCCGAAGTTAAGCGTGCTTGGGCGAGAGTAGTACTAGGATGGGTGACCCCCTGGGAAGTCCTCGTGTTGCACCCCTTTTTCGATTAATAAATCTTTTTCGTTATTAAATCATTTTTTTCTCAGAACATGTGTTTTATCGGAAGTCTTGATATTTGTTACTTAGTTTTGGTCGATTTCTCCTTATTATTATATTTTCTGGATTACTCGTGGCGATTTTCCCTTTCCAGAAAGAGTAAATTAGACCCATTCTGACTCCGTCGAAAAACACTATTCATCTGCAGAGTCACTATTCACGGAGTCAAACGAAAATGAAAAAGTGGTCTATACTTGTGTGTATATAATTAGTATGCGAATTCATGACGGGTGCGATCATACCAGCACTAATGCACCGGATCCCATCAGAACTCCGAAGTTAAGCGTGCTTGGGCAAGAGTAGTACTAGGATGGGTGACCCCCTGGGAAGTCCTCGTGTTGCACCCCTTTTTCGATTAATAAATCTTTTTCGTTATTAAATCATTTTTTTCTCAGAACATGTGTTTTATCGGAAGTCTTGATATTTGTTACTTAGTTTTGGTCGATTTCTCCTTATTATTATATTTTCTGGATTACTCGTGGCGATTTTCCCTTTCCAGAAAGAGTAAATTCGACCTATTCTGACTCCGTCGAAAAACACTATTCATCTGCAGAGTCACTATTCACGGAGTCAAACGAAAATGAAAAAGTGGTCTATACTTGTGTATATATAATTAGTATGCGAATTCATGACGGGTGCGATCATACCAGCACTAATGCACCGGATCCCATCAGAACTCCGAAGTTAAGCGGGCTTGGGCGAGAGTAGTACTAGGATGGGTGACCCCCTGGGAAGTCCTCGTGTTGCACCCCTTTTTCGATTAATAAATCTTTTTCGTTATTAAATCATTTTTTTCTCAGAACATGTGTTTTATCGGATGTCTTGATATTTGTTACTTAGTTTTGGTCGATTTCTCCTTATTATTATATTTTCTGGATTACTCGTGGCGATTTTCCCTTTCCAGAAAGAGTAAATTCGACCCATTCTGACTCCGTCGAAAAACACTATTCATCTGCAGAGTCACTATTCACGGAGTCAAACGAAAATGAAAAAGTGGTCTATACTTGTGTATATATAATTAGTATGCGAATTCATGACGGGTGCGATCATACCAGCACTAATGCACCGGATCCCATCAGAACTCCGAAGTTAAGCGTGCTTGGGCGAGAGTAGTACTAGGATGGGTGACCCCCTGGGAAGTCCTCGTGTTGCACCCCTTTTTCGATTAATAAATCTTTTTCGTTATTAAATCATTTTTTTCTCAGAACATGTGTTTTATCGGAAGTCTTGATATTTGTTACTTAGTTTTGGTCGATTTCTCCTTATTATTATATTTTCTGGATTACTCGTGGCGATTTTCCCTTTCCAGAAAGAGTAAATTCGACCCATTCTGACTCCGTCGAAAAACACTATTCATCTGCAGAGTCACTATTCACGGAGTCAAACGAAAATGAAAAAGTGGTCTATACTTGTGTATATATAATTAGTATGCGAATTCATGACGGGTGCGATCATACCAGTACTAATGCACCGGATCCCATCAGAACTCCGAAGTTAAGCGTGCTTGGGCGAGAGTAGTACTAGGATGGGTGACCCCCTGGGAAGTCCTCGTGTTGCACCCCTTTTTCGATTAATAAATCTTTTTCGTTATTAAATCATTTTTTTCTCAGAACATGTGTTTTATCGGAAGTCTTGATATTTGTTACTTAGTTTTGGTCGATTTCTCCTTATTATTATATTTTCTGGATTACTCGTGGCGATTTTCCCTTTCCAGAAAGAGTAAATTCGACCCATTCTGACTCCGTCGAAAAACACTATTCATCTGCAGAGTCGCTATTCACGGAGTCAAACGAAAATGAAAAAGTGGTCTATACTTGTGTATATATAATTAGTATGCGAATTCATGACGGGTGCGATCATACCAGCACTAATGCACCGGATCCCATCAGAACTCCGAAGTTAAGCGTGCTTGGGCGAGAATAGTACTAGGATGGGTGACCCCCTGGGAAGTCCTCGTGTTGCACCCCTTTTTCGATTAATAAATCTTTTTCGTTATTAAATCATTTTTTTCTCAGAACATGTGTTTTATCGGAAGTCTTGATATTTGTTACTTAGTTTTGGTCGATTTCTCCTTATTATTATATTTTCTGGATTACTCGTGGCGATTTTCCCTTTCCAGAAAGAGTAAATTCGACCCATTCTGACTCCGTCGAAAAACACTATTCATCTGCAGAGTCACTATTCACGGAGTCAAACGAAAATGAAAAAGTGGTCTATACTTGTGTATATATAATTAGTATGCGAATTCATGACGGGTGCGATCATACCAGCACTAATGCACCGGATCCCATCAGAACTCCGAAGTTAAGCGTGCTTGGGCGAGAGTAGTACTAGGATGGGTGACCCCCTGGGAAGTCCTCGTGTTGCACCCCTTTTTCGATTAATAAATCTTTTTCGTTATTAAATCATTTTTTTCTCAGAACATGTGTTTTATCGGAAGTCTTGATATTTGTTACTTAGTTTTGGTCGATTTCTCCTTATTATTATATTTTCTGGATTACTCGTGGCGATTTTCCCTTTCCAGAAAGAGTAAATTCGACCCATTCTGACTCCGTCGAAAAACACTATTCATCTGCAGAGTCACTATTCACGGAGTCAAACGAAAATGAAAAAGTGGTCTATACTTGTGTATATATAATTAGTATGCGAATTCATGACGGGTGCGATCATACCAGCACTAATGCACCGGATCCCATCAGAACTCCGAAGTTAAGCGTGCTTGGGCGAGAGTAGTACTAGGATGGGTGACCCCCTGGGAAGTCCTCGTGTTGCACCCCTTTTTCGATTAATAAATCTTTTTCGTTATTAAATCATTTTTTTCTCAGAACATGTGTTTTATCGGAAGTCTTGATATTTGTTACTTAGTTTTGGTCGATTTCTCCTTATTATTATATTTTCTGGATTACTCGTGGCGATTTTCCCTTTCCAGAAAGAGTAAATTCGACCCATTCTGACTCCGTCGAAAAACACTATTCATCTGCAGAGTCACTATTCACGGAGTCAAACGAAAATGAAAAAGTGGTCTATACTTGTGTATATATAATTAGTATGCGAATTCATGACGGGTGCGATCATACCAGCACTAATGCACCGGATCCCATCAGAACTTCGAAGTTAAGCGTGCTTGGGCGAGAGTAGTACTAGGATGGGTGACCCCCTGGGAAGTCCTCGTGTTGCACCCCTTTTTCGATTAATAAATCTTTTTCGTTATTAAATCATTTTTTTCTCAGAACATGTGTTTTATCGGAAGTCTTGATATTTGTTACTTAGTTTTGGTCGATTTCTCCTTATTATTATATTTTCTGGATTACTCGTGGCGATTTTCCCTTTCCAGAAAGAGTAAATTCGACCCATTCTGACTCCGTCGAAAAACACTATTCATCTGCAGAGTCACTATTCACGGAGTCAAACGAAAATGAAAAAGTGGTCTATACTTGTGTATATATAATTAGTATGCGAATTCATGACGGGTGCGATCATACCAGCACTAATGCACCGGATCCCATCAGAACTCCGAAGTTAAGCGTGCTTGGGCGAGAGTAGTACTAGGATGGGTGACCCCCTGGGAAGTCCTCGTGTTGCACCCCTTTTTCGATTAATAAATCTTTTTCGTTATTAAATCATTTTTTTCTCAGAACATGTGTTTTATCGGAAGTCTTGATATTTGTTACTTAGTTTTGGTCGATTTCTCCTTATTATTATATTTTCTGGATTACTCGTGGCGATTTTCCCTTTCCAGAAAGAGTAAATTCGACTCATTCTGACTCCGTCGAAAAACACTATTCATCTGCAGAGTCACTATTCACGGAGTCAAACGAAAATGAAAAAGTGGTCTATACTTGTGTATATATAATTAGTATGCGAATTCATGACGGGTGCGATCATACCAGCACTAATGCACCGGATCCCATCAGAACTCCGAAGTTAAGCGTGCTTGGGCGAGAGTAGTACTAGGATGGGTGACCCCCTGGGAAGTCCTCGTGTTGCACCCCTTTTTCGATTAATAAATCTTTTTCGTTATTAAATCATTTTTTTCTCAGAACATGTGTTTTATCGGAAGTCTTGATATTTGTTACTTAATTTTGGTCGATTTCTCCTTATTATTATATTTTCTGGATTACTCGTGGCGATTTTCCCTTTCCAGAAAGAGTAAATTCGACCCATTCTGACTCCGTCGAAAAACACTATTCATCTGCAGAGTCACTATTCACGGAGTCAAACGAAAATGAAAAAGTGGTCTATACTTGTGTATATATAATTAGTATGCGAATTCATGACGGGTGCGATCATACCAGCACTAATGCACCGGATCCCATCAGAACTCCGAAGTTAAGCGTGCTTGGGCGAGAGTAGTACTAGGATGGGTGACCCCCTGGGAAGTCCTCGTGTTGCACCCCTTTTTCGATTAATAAATCTTTTTCGTTATTAAATTATTTTTTTCTCAGAACATGTGTTTTATCGGAAGTCTTGATATTTGTTACTTAGTTTTGGTCGATTTCTCCTTATTATTATATTTTCTGGATTACTCGTGGCGATTTTCCCTTTCCAGAAAGAGTAAATTCGACCCATTCTGACTCCGTCGAAAAACACTATTCATCTGCAGAGTCACTATTCACGGAGTCAAACGAAAATGAAAAAGTGGTTTATACTTGTGTATATATAATTAGTATGCGAATTCATGACGGGTGCGATCATACCAGCACTAATGCACCGGATCCCATCAGAACTCCGAAATTAAGCGTGCTTGGGCGAGAGTAGTACTAGGATGGGTGACCCCCTGGGAAGTCCTCGTGTTGCACCCCTTTTTCGATTAATAAATCTTTTTCGTTATTAAATCATTTTTTTCTCAGAACATGTGTTTTATCGGAAGTCTTGATATTTGTTACTTAGTTTTGGTCGATTTCTCCTTATTATTATATTTTCTGGATTACTCGTGGCGATTTTCCCTTTCCAGAAAGAGTAAATTCGACCCATTCTGACTCCGTCGAAAAACACTATTCATCTGCAGAGTCACTATTCACGGAGTCAAACGAAAATGAAAAAGTGGTCTATACTTGTGTATATATAATTAGTATGCGAATTCATGACGGGTGCGATCATACCAGCACTAATGCACCGGATCCCATCAGAACTCCGAAGTTAAGCGTGCTTGGGCGAGAATAGTACTAGGATGGGTGACCCCCTGGGAAGTCCTCGTGTTGCACCCCTTTTTCGATTAATAAATCTTTTTCGTTATTAAATCATTTTTTTCTCAGAACATGTGTTTTATCGGAAGTCTTGATATTTGTTACTTAGTTTTGGTCGATTTCTCCTTATTATTATATTTTCTGGATTACTCGTGGCGATTTTCCCTTTCCAGAAAGAGTAAATTCGACCCATTCTGACTCCGTCGAAAAACACTATTCATCTGCAGAGTCACTATTCACGGAGTCAAACGAAAATGAAAAAGTGGTCTATACTTGTGTATATATAATTAGTATGCGAATTCATGACGGGTGCGATCATACCAGCACTAATGCACCGGATCCCATCAGAACTCCGAAGTTAAGCGTGCTTGGGCGAGAGTAGTACTAGGATGGGTGACCCCCTGGGAAGTCCTCGTGTTGCACCCCTTTTTCGATTAATAAATCTTTTTCGTTATTAAATCATTTTTTTCTCAGAACATGTGTTTTATCGGAAGTCTTGATATTTGTTACTTAGTTTTGGTCGATTTCTCCTTATTATTATATTTTCTGGATTACTCGTGGCGATTTTCCCTTTCCAGAAAGAGTAAATTCGACCCATTCTGACTCCGTCGAAAAACACTATTCATCTGCAGAGTCACTATTCACGGAGTCAAACGAAAATGAAAAAGTGGTCTATACTTGTGTATATATAATTAGTATGCGAATTCATGACGGGTGCGATCATACCAGCACTAATGCACCGGATCCCATCAGAACTCCGAAGTTAAGCGTGCTTGGGCGAGAGTAGTACTAGGATGGGTGACCCCCTGGGAAGTCCTCGTGTTGCACCCCTTTTTCGATTAATAAATCTTTTTCGTTATTAAATCATTTTTTTCTCAGAACATGTGTTTTATCGGAAGTCTTGATATTTGTTACTTAGTTTTGGTCGATTTCTCCTTATTATTATATTTTCTGGATTACTCGTGGCGATTTTCCCTTTCCAGAAAGAGTAAATTCGACCCATTCTGACTCCGTCGAAAAACACTATTCATCTGCAGAATCACTATTCACGGAGTCAAACGAAAATGAAAAAGTGGTCTATACTTGTGTATATATAATTAGTATGCGAATTCATGACGGGTGCGATCATACCAGCACTAATGCACCGGATCCCATCAGAACTCCGAAGTTAAGCGGGCTTGGGCGAGAGTAGTACTAGGATGGGTGACCCCCTGGGAAGTCCTCGTGTTGCACCCCTTTTTCGATTAATAAATCTTTTTCGTTATTAAATCATTTTTTTCTCAGAACATGTGTTTTATCGGAAGTCTTGATATTTGTTACTTAGTTTTGGTCGATTTCTCCTTATTATTATATTTTCTGGATTACTCGTGGCGATTTTCCCTTTCCAGAAAGAGTAAATTCGACCCATTCTGACTCCGTCGAAAAACACTATTCATCTGCAGAGTCACTATTCACGGAGTCAAACGAAAATGAAAAAGTGGTCTATACTTGTGTATATATAATTAGTATGCGAATTCATGACGGGTGCGATCATACCAGCACTAATGCACCGGATCCCATCAGAACTCCGAAGTTAAGCGGGCTTGGGCGAGAGTAGTACTAGGATGGGTGACCCCCTGGGAAGTCCTCGTGTTGCACCCCTTTTTCGATTAATAAATCTTTTTCGTTATTAAATCATTTTTTTCTCAGAACATGTGTTTTATCGGAAGTCTTGATATTTGTTACTTAGTTTTGGTCGATTTCTCCTTATTATTATATTTTCTGGATTACTCGTGGCGATTTTCCCTTTCCAGAAAGAGTAAATTCGACCCATTCTGACTCCGTCGAAAAACACTATTCATCTGCAGAGTCACTATTCACGGAGTCAAACGAAAATGAAAAAGTGGTCTATACTTGTGTATATATAATTAGTATGCGAAATCATGACGGGTGCGATCATACCAGCACTAATGCACCGGATCCCATCAGAACTCCGAAGTTAAGCGTGCTTGGGCGAGAGTAGTACTAGGATAGGTGACCCCCTGGGAAGTCCTCGTGTTGCACCCCTTTTTCGATTAATAAATCTTTTTCGTTATTAAATCATTTTTTTCTCAGAACATGTGTTTTATC
This sequence comes from Oenanthe sinensis, assembly GCA_028671895.1. Classification (NCBI taxonomy): domain Eukaryota; kingdom Viridiplantae; phylum Streptophyta; class Magnoliopsida; order Apiales; family Apiaceae; genus Oenanthe; species Oenanthe sinensis. The sequence goes on from CM053814.1 coordinate 27,570,200, forward strand.
GGAAGTCTTGATATTTGTTACTTAGTTTTGGTCGATTTCTCCTTATTATTATATTTTCTGGATTACTCGTGGCGATTTTCCCTTTCCAGAAAGAGTAAATTCGACCCATTCTGACTCCGTCGAAAAACACTATTCATCTGCAGAGTCACTATTCACGGAGTCAAACGAAAATGAAAAAGTGGTCTATACTTGTGTATATATAATTAGTATGCGAATTCATGACGGGTGCGATCATACCAGCACTAATGCACCGGATCCCATCAGAACACCGAAGTTAAGCGTGCTTGGGCGAGAGTAGTACTAGGATGGGTGACCCCCTGGGAAGTCCTCGTGTTGCACCCCTTTTTCGATTAATAAATCTTTTTCTTTATTAAATCATTTTTTTCTCAGAACATGTGTTTTATCGGAAGTCTTGATATTTGTTACTTAGTTTTGGTCGATTTCTCCTTATTATTATATTTTCTGGATTACTCGTGGCGATTTTCCCTTTCCAGAAAGAGTAAATTCGACCCATTCTGACTCCGTCGAAAAACACTATTCATCTGCAGAGTCACTATTCACGGAGTCAAACGAAAATGAAAAAGTGGTCTATACTTGTGTATATATAATTAGTATGCGAATTCATGACGGGTGCGATCATACCAGCACTAATGCACCGGATCCCATCAGAATTCCGAAGTTAAGCGTGCTTGGGCGAGAGTAGTACTAGGATGGGTGACCCCCTGGGAAGTCCTCGTGTTGCACCCCTTTTTCGATTAATAAATCTTTTTCGTTATTAAATCATTTTTTTCTCAGAACATGTGTTTTATCGGAAGTCTTGATATTTGTTACTTAGTTTTGGTCGATTTCTCCTTATTATTATATTTTCTGGATTACTCGTGGCGATTTTCCCTTTCCAGAAAGAGTAAATTCGACCCATTCTGACTCCGTCGAAAAACACTATTCATCTGCAGAGTCACTATTCACGGAGTCAAACGAAAATGAAAAAGTGGTCTATACTTGTGTATATATAATTAGTATGTGAATTCATGACGGGTGCGATCATAAAAGCACTAATGCACCGGATCCCATCAGAACTCCGAAGTTAAGCGTGCTTGTGCGAGAGTAGTACTAGGATGGGTGACCCCCTGGGAAGTCCTCGTGTTGCACCCCTTTTTCGATTAATAAATCTTTTTCGTTATTAAATCATTTTTTTCTCAAAACATGTGTTTTATCGGAAGTCTTGATATTTGTTACTTAGTTTTGGTCGATTTCTCCTTATTATTATATTTTCTGGATTACTCGTGGCGATTTTCCCTTTCCAGAAAGAGTAAATTCGACCCATTCTGACTCCGTCGAAAAACACTATTCATCTGCAGAGTCACTATTCACGGAGTCAAACGAAAATGAAAAAGTGGTCTATACTTGTGTATATATAATTAGTATGCGAATTCATGACGGGTGCGATCATACCAGCACTAATGCACCGGATCCCATCAGAACTCCGAAGTTAGGCGGGCTTGGGCGAGAGTAGTACTAGGATGGGTGACCCCCTGGGAAGTCCTCGTGTTGCACCCCTTTTTCGATTAATAAATCTTTTTCGTTATTAAATCATTTTTTTCTCAGAACATGTGTTTTATCGGAAGTCTTGATATTTGTTACTTAGTTTCGGTCGATTTCTCCTTATTATTATATTTTCTGGATTACTCGTGGCGATTTTCCCTTTCCAGAAAGAGTAAATTCGACCCATTCTGACTCCGTCGAAAAACACTATTCATCTGCAGAGTCACTATTCACGGAGTCAAACGAAAAAGAAAAAGTGGTCTATACTTGTGTATATATAATTAGTATGCGAATTCATGACGGGTGCGATCATACCAGCACTAATGCACCGGATCCCATCAGAACTCCGAAGTTAAGCGTGCTTGGGCGAGAGTAGTACTAGGATGGGTGACCCCCTGGGAAGTCCTCGTGTTGCACCCCTTTTTCGATTAATAAATCTTTTTCGTTATTAAATCATTTTTTTCTCAGAACATGTGTTTTATCGGAAGTCTTGATATTTGTTACTTAGTTTCGGTCGATTTCTCCTTATTATTATATTTTCTGGATTACTCGTGGCGATTTTCCCTTTCCAGAAAGAGTAAATTCGACCCATTCTGACTCCGTCGAAAAACACTATTCATCTGCAGAGTCACTATTCACGGAGTCAAACGAAAATGAAAAAGTGGTCTATACTTGTGTATATATAATTAGTATGCGAATTCATGACGGGTGCGATCATACCAGCACTAATGCACCGGATCCCATCAGAACTCCGAAGTTAAGCGGGCTTGGGCGAGAGTAGTACTAGGATGGGTGACCCCCTGGGAAGTCCTCGTGTTGCACCCCTTTTTCGATTAATAAATCTTTTTCGTTATTAAATTATTTTTTTCTCAGAACATGTGTTTTATCGGAAGTCTTGATATTTGTTACTTAGTTTTGGTCGATTTCTCCTTATTATTATATTTTCTGGATTACTCGTGGCGATTTTCCCTTTCCAGAAAGTGTAAATTCGACCCATTCTGACTCCGTCGAAAAACACTATTCATCTGCAGAGTCACTATTCACGGAGTCAAACGAAAATGAAAAAGTGGTCTATACTTGTGTATATATAATTAGTATGGGCGAGAGTAGTACTAGGATGGGTGACCCCCTGGGAAGTCCTCGTGTTGCACCCCTTTTTCGATTAATAAATCTTTTTCGTTATTAAATCATTTTTTTCTCAGAACATGTGTTTTATCGGAAGTCTTGATATTTGTTACTTAGTTTTGGTCGATTTCTCCTTATTATTATATTTTCTGGATTACTCGTGGCGATTTTCCCTTTCCAGAAAGAGTAAATTCGACCCATTCTGACTCCGTCGAAAAACACTATTCATCTGCAGAGTCACTATTCACGGAGTCAAACGAAAATGAAAAAGTGGTCTATACTTGTGTATATATAATTAGTATGGGCGAGAGTAGTACTAGGATGGGTGACCCCCTGGGAAGTCCTCGTGTTGCACCCCTTTTTCGATTAATAAATCTTTTTCGTTATTAAATCATTTTTTTCTCAGAACATGTGTTTTATCGGAAGTCTTGATATTTGTTACTTAGTTTTGGTCGATTTCTCCTTATTATTATATTTTCTGGATTACTCGTGGCGATTTTCCCTTTCCAGAAAGAGTAAATTCGACCCATTCTGACTCCGTCGAAAAACACTATTCATCTGCAGAGTCACTATTCACGGAGTCAAACGAAAATGAAAAAGTGGTCTATACTTGTGTATATATAATTAGTATGCGAATTCATGACGGGTGCGATCATACCAGCACTAATGCACCGGATCCCATCAGAACTCCGAAGTTAAGCGTGCTTGGGCGAGAGTAGTACTAGGATGGGTGACCCCCTGGGAAGTCCTCGTGTTGCACCCCTTTTTCGATTAATAAATCTTTTTCGTTATTAAATCATTTTTTTCTCAGAACATGTGTTTTATCGGAAGTCTTGATATTTGTTACTTAGTTTTGGTCGATTTCTCCTTATTATTATATTTTCTGGATTACTCGTGGCGATTTTCCCTTTCCAGAAAGAGTAAATTCGACCCATTCTGACTCCGTCGAAAAACACTATTCATCTGCAGAATCACTATTCACGGAGTCAAACGAAAATGAAAAAGTGGTCTATACTTGTGTATATATAATTAGTATGCGAATTCATGACGGGTGCGATCATACCAGCACTAATGCACCGGATCCCATCAGAACTTTGAAGTTAAGCGTGCTTGGGCGAGAGTAGTACTAAAATGGGTGACCCCCTGGGAAGTCCTCGTGTTACACCCCTTTTTCGATTAATAAATCTTTTTCGTTATTAAATCATTTTTTTCTCAGAACATGTGTTTTATCGGAAGTCTTGATATTTGTTACTTAGTTTTGGTCGATTTCTCCTTATTATTATATTTTCTGGATTACTCGTGGCGATTTTCCCTTTCCAGAAAGAGTAAATTCGACCCATTCTGACTCCGTCGAAAAACACTATTCATCTGCAGAGTCACTATTCACGGAGTCAAACGAAAATGAAAAAGTGGTCTATACTTGTGTATATATAATTAGTATGCGAATTCATGACGGGTGCGATCATACCAGCACTAATGCACCGGATCCCATCAGAACTCCGAAGTTAAACGTGCTTGGGCGAGAGTAGTACTAGGATGGGTGACCCCCTCGGAAGTCCTCGTGTTGCACCCCTTTTTCGATTAATAAATCTTTTTCGTTATTAAATCATTTTTTTCTCAGAACATGTGTTTTATCGGAAGTCTTGATATTTGTTACTTAGTTTTGGTCGATTTCTCCTTATTATTATATTTTCTGGATTACTCGTGGCGATTTTCCCTTTCCAGAAAGAGTAAATTCGACCCATTCTGACTCCGTCGAAAAACACTATTCATCTGTAGAATCACTATTCACGGAGTCAAACGAAAATGAAAAAGTGGTCTATACTTGTGTATATATAATTAGTATGCGAATTCATGACGGGTGCGATCATACCAGCACTAATGCACCGGATCCCATCAGAACTCCGAAGTTAAGCGTGCTTGGGCGAGAGTAGTACTAGGATGGGTGACCCCCTGGGAAGTCCTCGTGTTGCACCCCTTTTTCGATTAATAAATCTTTTTCGTTATTAAATCATTTTTTTCTCAGAACATGTGTTTTATCGGAAGTCTTGATATTTGTTACTTAGTTTTGGTCGATTTCTCCTTATTATTATATTTTCTGGATTACTCGTGGCGATTTTCCCTTTCCAGAAAGAGTAAATTCGACCCAATCTGACTCCGTCGAAAAACACTATTCATCTGCAGAGTCACTATTCATGGAGTCAAACGAAAATGAAAAAGTGGTCTATAATTGTGTATATATAATTAGTATGCGAATTCATGACGGGTGCGATCATACCTGCACTAATGCACCGGATCCCATCAGAACTCCGAAGTTAAGCGTGCTTGGGCGAGAGTAGTACTAGGATGGGTGACCCCCTGGGAAGTCCTCGTGTTGCACCCCTTTTTCGATTAATAAATCTTTTTCGTTATTAAATCATTTTTTTCTCAGAACATGTGTTTTATCGGAAGTCTTGATATTTGTTACTTAGTTTTGGTCGATTTCTCCTTATTATTATATTTTCTGGATTACTCGTGGCTATTTTCCCTTTCCAGAAAGAGTAAATTCGACCCATTCTGACTCCGTCGAAAAACACTATTCATCTGTAGAATCACTATTCACGGAGTCAAACGAAAATGAAAAAGTGGTCTATACTTGTGTATATATAATTAGTATGCGAATTCATGACGGGTGCGATCATACCAGCACTAATGCACCGGATCCCATCAGAACTCCGAAGTTAAGCGTGCTTGGGCGAGAGTAGTACTAGGATGGGTGACCCCCTGGGAAGTCCTCGTGTTGCACCCCTTTTTCGATTAATAAATCTTTTTCGTTATTAAATCATTTTTTTCTCAGAACATGTGTTTTATCGGAAGTCTTGATATTTGTTACTTAGTTTTGGTCGATTTCTCCTTATTATTATATTTTCTGGATTACTCGTGGCGATTTTCCCTTTCCAGAAAGAGTAAATTCGACCCAATCTGACTCCGTCGAAAAACACTATTCATCTGCAGAGTCACTATTCATGGAGTCAAACGAAAATGAAAAAGTGGTCTATACTTGTGTATATATAATTAGTATGCGAATTCATGACGGGTGCGATCATACCTGCAGTAATGCACCGGATCCCATCAGAACTCCGAAGTTAAGCGTGCTTGGGCGAGAGTAGTACTAGGATGGGTGACCCCCTGGGAAGTCCTCGTGTTGCACCCCTTTTTCGATTAATAAATCTTTTTCGTTATTAAATCATTTTTTTCTCAGAACATGTGTTTTATCGGAAGTCTTGATATTTGTTACTTAGTTTTGGTCGATTTCTCCTTATTATTATATTTTCTGGATTACTCGTGGCGATTTTCCCTTTCCAGAAAGAGTAAATTCGACCCATTCTGACTCCGTCGAAAAACACTATTCATCTGCAGAGTCACTATTCACGGAGTCAAACGAAAATGAAAAAGTGGTCTATACTTGTGTATATATAATTAGTATGCGAATTCATGACGGGTGCGATCATACCAGCACTAATGCACCGGATCCCATCAGAACTCCGAAGTTAAGCGTGCTTGGGCGAGAGTAGTACTAGGATGGGTGACCCCCTGGGAAGTCCTCGTGTTGCACCCCTTTTTCGATTATTAAATCTTTTTCGTTATTAAATCATTTTTTTCTCAGAACATGTGTTTTATCGGAAGTCTTGATATTTGTTACTTAGTTTTGGTCGATTTCTCCTTATTATTATATTTTCTGGATTACTCGTGGCGATTTTCCCTTTCCAGAAAGAGTAAATTCGACCCATTCTGACTCCGTCGAAAAACACTATTCATCTGCAGAGTCACTATTCACGGAGTCAAACGAAAATGAAAAAGTGGACTATACTTGTGTATATATAATTAGTATGCGAATTCATGACGGGTGCGATCATACCAGCACTAATGCACCGGATCCCATCAGAACTCCGAAGTTAAGCGTGCTTGGGCGAGAGTAGTACTAGGATGGGTGACCCCCTGGGAAGTCCTCGTGTTGCACCCCTTTTTCGATTAATAAATCTTTTTCGTTATTAAATCATTTTTTTCTCAGAACATGTGTTTTATCGGAAGTCTTGATATTTGTTACTTAGTTTTGGTCGATTTCTCCCTATTATTATATTTTCTGGATTACTCGTGGCGATTTTCCCTTTCCAGAAAGAGTAAATTCGACCCATTCTGACTCCGTCGAAAAACACTATTCATCTGCAGAGTCACTATTCACGGAGTCAAACGAAAATGAAAAAGTGGTCTATACTTGTGTATATATAATTAGTATGCGAATTCATGACGGGTGCGATCATACCACCACTAATGCACCGGATCCCATCAGAACTCCGAAGTTAAGCGTGCTCGGGCGAGAGTAGTACTAGGATGGGTGACCCCCTGGGAAGTCCTCGTGTTGCACCCCTTTTTCGATTAATAAATCTTTTTCGTTATTAAATCATTTTTTTCTCAGAACATGTGTTTTATCGGAAGTCTTGATATTTGTTACTTAGTTTTGGTCGATTTCTCCTTATTATTATATTTTCTGGATTACTCGTGGCGATTTTCCCTTTCCAGAAAGAGTAAATTCGACCCATTCTGACTTCGTCGAAAAACACTATTCATCTCCAGAATCACTATTCACGGAGTCAAACGAAAATGAAAAAGTGGTCTATACTTGTGTATATATAATTAGTATGCGAATTCATGACGGGTGCGATCATACCAGCACTAATGCACCGGATCCCATCTGAACTCCGAAGTTAAGCGTGCTTGGGCGAGAGTAGTACTAGGATGGGTGACCCCCTGGGAAGTCCTCGTGTTGTACCCCTTTTTCGATTAATAAATCTTTTTCGTTATTAAATCATTTTTTTCTCAGAACATGTGTTTTATCGGAAGTCTTGATATTTGTTACTTAGTTTTGGTCGATTTCTCCTTATTATTATATTTTCTGGATTACTCGTGGCGATTTTCCCTTTCCAGAAAGAGTAAATTCGACCCATTCTGACTCCGTCGAAAAACACTATTCATCTGCAGAGTCACTATTCACGGAGTCAAACGAAAATGAAAAAGTGGTCTATACTTGTGTATATATAATTAGTATGCGAATTCATGACGGGTGCGATCATACCAGCACTAATGCACCGGATCCCATCTGAACTCCGAAGTTAAGCGTGCTTGGGCGAGAGTAGTACTAGGATGGGTGACCCCCTGGGAAGTCCTCGTGTTGTACCCCTTTTTCGATTAATAAATCTTTTTCGTTATTAAATCATTTTTTTCTCAGAACATGTGTTTTATCGGAAGTCTTGATATTTGTTACTTAGTTTTGGTCGATTTCTCCTTATTATTATATTTTCTGGATTACTCGTGGCGATTTTCCCTTTCCAGAAAGAGTAAATTCGACCCATTCTGACTCCGTCGAAAAACACTATTCATCTGCAGAGTCACTATTCACGGAGTCAAACGAAAATGAAAAAGTGGTCTATACTTGTGTATATATAATTAGTATGCGAATTCATGACGGGTGCGATCATACCAGCACTAATGCACCGGATCCCATCAGAACTCCGAAGTTAAGCGTGCTTGGGCGAGAGTAGTACTATGATGGGTGACCCCCTGGGAAGTCCTCGTGTTGCACCCCTTTTTCGATTAATAAATCTTTTTCGTTATTAAATCATTTTTTTCTCAGAACATGTGTTTTATCGGAAGTCTTGATATTTGTTACTTAGTTTTGGTCGATTTCTCCATATTATTATATTTTCTGGATTACTCGTGGCGATTTTCCCTTTCCAGAAAGAGTAAATTCGACCCATTCTGACTCCGTCGAAAAACACTATTCATCTGCAGAGTCACTATTCACGGAGTCAAACGAAAATGAAAAAGTGGTCTATACTTGTGTATATATAATTAGTATGCGAATTCATGACGGGTGCGATCATACCAGCACTAATGCACCGGATCCCATCAGAACTCCGAAGTTAAGCGTGCTTGGGCGAGAGTAGTACTAGGATGGGTGACCCCCTGGGAAGTCCTCGTGTTGCACCCCTTTTTCGATTAATAAATCTTTTTCGTTATTAAATCATTTTTTTCTCAGAACATGTGTTTTATCGGAAGTCTTGATATTTGTTACTTAGTTTTGGTCGATTTCTCCTTATTATTATATTTTCTGGATTACTCGTGGCGATTTTCCCTTTCCAGAAAGAGTAAATTCGACCCATTCTGACTCCGTCGAAAAACACTATTCATCTGTAGAATCACTATTCACGGAGTCAAACGAAAATGAAAAAGTGGTCTATACTTGTGTATATATAATTAGTATGCGAATTCATGACGGGTGCGATCATACCAGCACTAATGCACCGGATCCCATCAGAACTCCGAAGTTAAGCGTGCTTGGGCGAGAGTAGTACTAGGATGGGTGACCCCCTGGGAAGTCCTCGTGTTGCACCCCTTTTTCGATTAATAAATCTTTTTCGTTATTAAATCATTTTTTTCTCAGAACATGTGTTTTATCGGAAGTCTTGATATTTGTTACTTAGTTTTGGTCGATTTCTCCTTATTATTATATTTTCTGGATTACTCGTGGCGATTTTCCCTTTCCAGAAAGAGTAAATTCGACCCATTCTGACTCCGTCGAAAAACACTATTCATCTGCAGAGTCACTATTCACGGAGTCAAACGAAAATGAAAAAGTGGTCTATACTTGTGTATATATAATTAGTATGGGCGAGAGTAGTACTAGGATGGGTGACCCCCTGGGAAGTCCTCGTGTTGCACCCCTTTTTCGATTAATAAATCTTTTTCGTTATTAAATCATTTTTTTCTCAGAACATGTGTTTTATCGGAAGTCTTGATATTTATTACTTAGTTTTGGTCGATTTCTCCTTATTATTATATTTTCTGGATTACTCGTGGCGATTTTCCCTTTCCAGAAAGAGTAAATTCGACCCATTCTGACTCCGTCGAAAAACACTATTCATCTGCAGAGTCACTATTCACGGAGTCAAACGAAAATGAAAAAGTGGTCTATACTTGTGTATATATAATTAGTATGCGAATTCATGACGGGTGCGATCATACCAGCACTAATGCACCGGATCCCATCAGAACTCCGAAGTTAAGCGTGCTTGGGCGAGAGTAGTACTAGGATGGGTGACCCCCTGGGAAGTCCTCGTGTTGCACCCCTTTTTCGATTAATAAATCTTTTTCGTTATTAAATCATTTTTTTCTCAGAACATGTGTTTTATCGGAAGTCTTGATATTTGTTACTTAGTTTTGGTCGATTTCTCCTTATTATTATATTTTCTGGATTACTCGTGGCGATTTTCCCTTTCCAGAAAGAGTAAATTCGACCCATTCTGACTCCGTCGAAAAACACTATTCATCTGCAGAATCACTATTCACGGAGTCAAACGAAAATGAAAAAGTGGTCTATACTTGTGTATATATAATTAGTATGCGAATTCATGACGGGTGCGATCATACCAGCACTAATGCACCGGATCCCATCAGAACTTTGAAGTTAAGCGTGCTTGGGCGAGAGTAGTACTAAAATGGGTGACCCCCTGGGAAGTCCTCGTGTTACACCCCTTTTTCGATTAATAAATCTTTTTCGTTATTAAATCATTTTTTTCTCAGAACATGTGTTTTATCGGAAGTCTTGATATTTGTTACTTAGTTTTGGTCGATTTCTCCTTATTATTATATTTTCTGGATTACTCGTGGCGATTTTCCCTTTCCAGAAAGAGTAAATTCGACCCATTCTGACTCCGTCGAAAAACACTATTCATCTGTAGAATCACTATTCACGGAGTCAAACGAAAATGAAAAAGTGGTCTATACTTGTGTATATATAATTAGTATGCGAATTCATGACGGGTGCGATCATACCAGCACTAATGCACCGGATCCCATCAGAACTCCGAAGTTAAGCGTGCTTGGGCGAGAGTAGTACTAGGATGGGTGACCCCCTGGGAAGTCCTCGTGTTGCACCCCTTTTTCGATTAATAAATCTTTTTCGTTATTAAATCATTTTTTTCTCAGAACATGTGTTTTATCGGAAGTCTTGATATTTGTTACTTAGTTTTGGTCGATTTCTCCTTATTATTATATTTTCTGGATTACTCGTGGCGATTTTCCCTTTCCAGAAAGAGTAAATTCGACCCAATCTGACTCCGTCGAAAAACACTATTCATCTGCAGAGTCACTATTCATGGAGTCAAACGAAAATGAAAAAGTGGTCTATACTTGTGTATATATAATTAGTATGCGAATTCATGACGGGTGCGGTCATACCTGCACTAATGCACCGGATCCCATCAGAACTCCGAAGTTAAGCGTGCTTGGGCGAGAGTAGTACTAGGATGGGTGACCCCCTGGGAAGTCCTCGTGTTGCACCCCTTTTTCGATTAATAAATCTTTTTCGTTATTAAATCATTTTTTTCTCAGAACATGTGTTTTATCGGAAGTCTTGATATTTGTTACTTAGTTTTGGTCGATTTCTCCTTATTATTATATTTTCTGGATTACTCGTGGCGATTTTCCCTTTCCAGAAAGAGTAAATTCGACCCATTCTGACTCCGTCGAAAAACACTATTCATCTGTAGAGTCACTATTCACGGAGTCAAACGAAAATGAAAAAGTGGTCTATACTTGTGTATATATAATTAGTATGCGAATTCATGACGGGTGCGATCATACCAGCACTAATGCACCGGATCCCATCAGAACTCCGAAGTTAAGCGTGCTTGGGCGAGAGTAGTACTAGGATGGGTGACCCCCTGGGAAGTCCTCGTGTTGCACCCCTTTTTCGATTAATAAATCTTTTTCGTTATTAAATCATTTTTTTCTCAGAACATGTGTTTTATCGGAAGTCTTGATATTTGTTACTTAGTTTTGGTCGATTTCTCCTTATTATTATATTTTCTGGATTACTCGTGGCGATTTTCCCTTTCCAGAAAGAGTAAATTCGACCCAATCTGCCTCCGTCGAAAAACACTATTCATCTGCAGAGTCACTATTCATGGAGTCAAACGAAAATGAAAAAGTGGTCTATACTTGTGTATATATAATTAGTATGCGAATTCATGACGGGTGCGATCATACCTGCACTAATGCACCGGATCCCATCAGAACTCCGAAGTTAAGCGTGCTTGGGCGAGAGTAGTACTAGGATGGGTGACCCCCTGGGAAGTCCTCGTGTTGCACCCCTTTTTCGATTAATAAATCTTTTTCGTTATTAAATCATTTTTTTCTCAGAACATGTGTTTTATCGGAAGTCTTGATATTTGTTACTTAGTTTTGGTCGATTTCTCCTTATTATTATATTTTCTGGATTACTCGTGGCGATTTTCCCTTTCCAGAAAGAGTAAATTCGACCCATTCTGACTCCGTCGAAAAACACTATTCATCTGCAGAGTCACTATTCACGGAGTCAAACGAAAATGAAAAAGTGGTCTATACTTGTGTATATATAATTAGTATGCGAATTCATGACGGGTGCGATCATACCAGCACTAATGCACCGGATCCCATCAGAACTCCGAAGTTAAGCGTGCTTGGGCGAGAGTAGTACTAGGATGGGTGACCCCCTGGGAAGTCCTCGTGTTGCACCCCTTTTTCGATTATTAAATCTTTTTCGTTATTAAATCATTTTTTTCTCAGAACATGTGTTTTATCGGAAGTCTTGATATTTGTTACTTAGTTTTGGTCGATTTCTCCTTATTATTATATTTTCTGGATTACTCGTGGCGATTTTCCCTTTCCAGAAAGAGTAAATTCGACCCATTCTGACTCCGTCGAAAAACACTATTCATCTGCAGAGTCACTATTCACGGAGTCAAACGAAAATGAAAAAGTGGACTATACTTGTGTATATATAATTAGTATGCGAATTCATGACGGGTGCGATCATACCAGCACTAATGCACCGGATCCCATCAGAACTCCGAAGTTAAGCGTGCTTGGGCGAGAGTAGTACTAGGATGGGTGACCCCCTGGGAAGTCCTCGTGTTGCACCCCTTTTTCGATTAATAAATCTTTTTCGTTATTAAATCATTTTTTTCTCAGAACATGTGTTTTATCGGAAGTCTTGATATTTGTTACTTAGTTTTGGTCGATTTCTCCTTATTATTATATTTTCTGGATTACTCGTGGCGATTTTCCCTTTCCAGAAAGAGTAAATTCGACCCATTCTGACTCCGTCGAAAAACACTATTCATCTGCAGAGTCACTATTCACGGAGTCAAACGAAAATGAAAAAGTGGTCTATACTTGTGTATATATAATTAGTATGCGAATTCATGACGGGTGCGATCATACCACCACTAATGCACCGGATCCCATCAGAACTCCGAAGTTAAGCGTGCTCGGGCGAGAGTAGTACTAGGATGGGTGACCCCCTGGGAAGTCCTCGTGTTGCACCCCTTTTTCGATTAATAAATCTTTTTCGTTATTAAATCATTTTTTTCTCAGAACATGTGTTTTATCGGAAGTCTTGATATTTGTTACTTAGTTTTGGTCGATTTCTCCTTATTATTATATTTTCTGGATTACTCGTGGCGATTTTCCCTTTCCAGAAAGAGTAAATTCGACCCATTCTGACTTCGTCGAAAAACACTATTCATCTCCAGAATCACTATTCACGGAGTCAAACGAAAATGAAAAAGTGGTCTATACTTGTGTATATATAATTAGTATGCGAATTCATGACGGGTGCGATCATACCAGCACTAATGCACCGGATCCCATCTGAACTCCGAAGTTAAGCGTGCTTGGGCGAGAGTAGTACTAGGATGGGTGACCCCCTGGGAAGTCCTCGTGTTGTACCCCTTTTTCGATTAATAAATCTTTTTCGTTATTAAATCATTTTTTTCTCAGAACATGTGTTTTATCGGAAGTCTTGATATTTGTTACTTAGTTTTGGTCGATTTCTCCTTATTATTATATTTTCTGGATTACTCGTGGCGATTTTCCCTTTCCAGAAAGAGTAAATTCGACCCATTCTGACTCCGTCGAAAAACACTATTCATCTGCAGAGTCACTATTCACGGAGTCAAACGAAAATGAAAAAGTGGTCTATACTTGTGTATATATAATTAGTATGCGAATTCATGACGGGTGCGATCATACCAGCACTAATGCACCGGATCCCATCAGAACTCCGAAGTTAAGCGTGCTTGGGCGAGAGTAGTACTATGATGGGTGACCCCCTGGGAAGTCCTCGTGTTGCACCCCTTTTTCGATTAATAAATCTTTTTCGTTATTAAATCATTTTTTTCTCAGAACATGTGTTTTATCGGAAGTCTTGATATTTGTTACTTAGTTTTGGTCGATTTCTCCTTATTATTATATTTTCTGGATTACTCGTGGCGATTTTCCCTTTCCAGAAAGAGTAAATTCGACCCATTCTGACTCCGTCGAAAAACACTATTCATCTGCAGAGTCACTATTCACGGAGTCAAACGAAAATGAAAAAGTGGTCTATACTTGTGTATATATAATTAATATGCGAATTCATGACGGGTGCGATCATACCAGCACTAATGCACCGGATCCCATCAGAACTCCGAAGTTAAGCGTGCTTGGGCGAGAGTAGTACTAGGATGGGTGACCCCCTGGGAAGTCCTCGTGTTGCACCCCTTTTTCGATTAATAAATCTTTTTCGTTATTAAATCATTTTTTTCTCAGAACATGTGTTTTATCGGAAGTCTTGATATTTGTTACTTAGTTTTGGTCGATTTCTCCTTATTATTATATTTTCTGGATTACTCGTGGCGATTTTCCCTTTCCAGAAAGAGTAAATTCGACCCATTCTGACTCCGTCGAAAAACACTATTCATCTGCAGAGTCACTATTCACGGAGTCAAACGAAAATGAAAAAGTGGTCTATACTTGTGTATATATAATTAGTATGCGTATTCATGACGGGTGCGATCATACCAGCACTAATGCACCGGATCCCATCAGAACTCCGAAGTTAAGCGTGCTTGGGCGAGAGTAGTACTAGGATGGGTGACCCCCTGGGAAGTCCTCGTGTTGCACCCCTTTTTCGATTAATAAATCTTTTTCGTTATTAAATCATTTTTTTCTCAGAACATGTGTTTTATCGGAAGTCTTGATATTTGTTACTTAGTTTTGGTCGATTTCTCCTTATTATTATATTTTCTGGATTACTCGTGGCGATTTTCCCTTTCCAGAAAGAGTAAATTCGACTCATTCTGACGCCGTCGAAAAACACTATTCATCTGCAGAGTCACTATTCACGGAGTCAAACGAAAATGAAAAAGTGGTCTATACTTGTGTATATATAATTAGTATGCGATTTCATGACTGGTGCGATCATACCAGCACTAATGCACCGGATCCCATCAGAACTTCGAAGTTAAGCGTGCTTGGGCGAGAGTAGTACTAGGATGGGTGACCCCCTGGGAAGTCCTCGTGTTGCACCCCTTTTTCGATTAATAAATCTTTTTCGTTATTAAATCATTTTTTTCTCAGAACATGTGTTTTATCGGAAGTCTTGATATTTGTTACTTAGTTTTGGTCGATTTCTCCTTATTATTATATTTTCTGGATTACTCGTGGCGATTTTCCCTTTCCAGAAAGAGTAAATTCGACCCATTCTGACTCCGTCGAAAAACACTATTCATCTGTAGAGTCACTATTCACGGAGTCAAACGAAAATGAAAAAGTGGTCTATACTTGTGTATATATAATTAGTATGCGAATTCATGACGGGTGCGATCATACCAGCACTAATGCACCGGATCCCATCAGAACTCCGAAGTTAAGCGTGCTTGGGCGAGAGTAGTACTAGGATGGGTGACCCCCTGGGAAGTCCTCGTGTTGCACCCCTTTTTCGATTAATAAATCTTTTTCGTTATTAAATCATTTTTTTCTCAGAACATGTGTTTTATCGGAAGTCTTGATATTTGTTACTTAGTTTTGGTCGATTTCTCCTTATTATTATATTTTCTGGATTACTCGTGGCGATTTTCCCTTTCCAGAAAGAGTAAATTCGACCCAATCTGCCTCCGTCGAAAAACACTATTCATCTGCAGAGTCACTATTCATGGAGTCAAACGAAAATGAAAAAGTGGTCTATACTTGTGTATATATAATTAGTATGCGAATTCATGACGGGTGCGATCATACCTGCACTAATGCACCGGATCCCATCAGAACTCCGAAGTTAAGCGTGCTTGGGCGAGAGTAGTACTAGGATGGGTGACCCCCTGGGAAGTCCTCGTGTTGCACCCCTTTTTCGATTAATAAATCTTTTTCGTTATTAAATCATTTTTTTCTCAGAACATGTGTTTTATCGGAAGTCTTGATATTTGTTACTTAGTTTTGGTCGATTTCTCCTTATTATTATATTTTCTGGATTACTCGTGGCGATTTTCCCTTTCCAGAAAGAGTAAATTCGACCCATTCTGACTCCGTCGAAAAACACTATTCATCTGCAGAGTCACTATTCACGGAGTCAAACGAAAATGAAAAAGTGGTCTATACTTGTGTATATATAATTAGTATGCGAATTCATGACGGGTGCGATCATACCAGCACTAATGCACCGGATCCCATCAGAACTCCGAAGTTAAGCGTGCTTGGGCGAGAGTAGTACTAGGATGGGTGACCCCCTGGGAAGTCCTCGTGTTGCACCCCTTTTTCGATTATTAAATCTTTTTCGTTATTAAATCATTTTTTTCTCAGAACATGTGTTTTATCGGAAGTCTTGATATTTGTTACTTAGTTTTGGTCGATTTCTCCTTATTATTATATTTTCAGGATTACTCGTGGCGATTTTCCCTTTCCAGAAAGAGTAAATTCGACCCATTCTGACTCCGTCGAAAAACACTATTCATCTGCAGAGTCACTATTCACGGAGTCAAACGAAAATGAAAAAGTGGACTATACTTGTGTATATATAATTAGTATGCGAATTCATGACGGGTGCGATCATACCAGCACTAATGCACCGGATCCCATCAGAACTCCGAAGTTAAGCGTGCTTGGGCGAGAGTAGTACTAGGATGGGTGACCCCCTGGGAAGTCCTCGTGTTGCACCCCTTTTTCGATTAATAAATCTTTTTCGTTATTAAATCATTTTTTTCTCAGAACATGTGTTTTATCGGAAGTCTTGATATTTGTTACTTAGTTTTGGTCGATTTCTCCTTATTATTATATTTTCTGGATTACTCGTGGCGATTTTCCCTTTCCAGAAAGAGTAAATTCGACCCATTCTGACTCCGTCGAAAAACACTATTCATCTGCAGAGTCACTATTCACGGAGTCAAACGAAAATGAAAAAGTGGTCTATACTTGTGTATATATAATTAGTATGCGAATTCATGACGGGTGCGATCATACCACCACTAATGCACCGGATCCCATCAGAACTCCGAAGTTAAGCGTGCTCGGGCGAGAGTAGTACTAGGATGGGTGACCCCCTGGGAAGTCCTCGTGTTGCACCCCTTTTTCGATTAATAAATCTTTTTCGTTATTAAATCATTTTTTTCTCAGAACATGTGTTTTATCGGAAGTCTTGATATTTGTTACTTAGTTTTGGTCGATTTCTCCTTATTATTATATTTTCTGGATTACTCGTGGCGATTTTCCCTTTCCAGAAAGAGTAAATTCGACCCATTCTGACTTCGTCGAAAAACACTATTCATCTCCAGAATCACTATTCACGGAGTCAAACGAAAATGAAAAAGTGGTCTATACTTGTGTATATATAATTAGTATGCGAATTCATGACGGGTGCGATCATACCAGCACTAATGCACCGGATCCCATCTGAACTCCGAAGTTAAGCGTGCTTGGGCGAGAGTAGTACTAGGATGGGTGACCCCCTGGGAAGTCCTCGTGTTGTACCCCTTTTTCGATTAATAAATCTTTTTCGTTATTAAATCATTTTTTTCTCAGAACATGTGTTTTATCGGAAGTCTTGATATTTGTTACTTAGTTTTGGTCGATTTCTCCTTATTATTATATTTTCTGGATTACTCGTGGCGATTTTCCCTTTCCAGAAAGAGTAAATTCGACCCATTCTGACTCCGTCGAAAAACACTATTCATCTGCAGAGTCACTATTCACGGAGTCAAACGAAAATGAAAAAGTGGTCTATACTTGTGTATATATAATTAGTATGCGAATTCATGACGGGTGCGATCATACCAGCACTAATGCACCGGATCCCATCAGAACTCCGAAGTTAAGCGTGCTTGGGCGAGAGTAGTACTATGATGGGTGACCCCCTGGGAAGTCCTCGTGTTGCACCCCTTTTTCGATTAATAAATCTTTTTCGTTATTAAATCATTTTTTTCTCAGAACATGTGTTTTATCGGAAGTCTTGATATTTGTTACTTAGTTTTGGTCGATTTCTCCTTATTATTATATTTTCTGGATTACTCGTGGCGATTTTCCCTTTCCAGAAAGAGTAAATTCGACCCATTCTGACTCCGTCGAAAAACACTATTCATCTGCAGAGTCACTATTCACGGAGTCAAACGAAAATGAAAAAGTGGTCTATACTTGTGTATATATAATTAATATGCGAATTCATGACGGGTGCGATCATACCAGCACTAATGCACCGGATCCCATCAGAACTCCGAAGTTAAGCGTGCTTGGGCGAGAGTAGTACTAGGATGGGTGACCCCCTGGGAAGTCCTCGTGTTGCACCCCTTTTTCGATTAATAAATCTTTTTCGTTATTAAATCATTTTTTTCTCAGAACATGTGTTTTATCGGAAGTCTTGATATTTGTTACTTAGTTTTGGTCGATTTCTCCTTATTATTATATTTTCTGGATTACTCGTGGCGATTTTCCCTTTCCAGAAAGAGTAAATTCGACCCATTCTGACTCCGTCGAAAAACACTATTCATCTGCAGAGTCACTATTCACGGAGTCAAACGAAAATGAAAAAGTGGTCTATACTTGTGTATATATAATTAGTATGCGTATTCATGACGGGTGCGATCATACCAGCACTAATGCACCGGATCCCATCAGAACTCCGAAGTTAAGCGTGCTTGGGCGAGAGTAGTACTAGGATGGGTGACCCCCTGGGAAGTCCTCGTGTTGCACCCCTTTTTCGATTAATAAATCTTTTTCGTTATTAAATCATTTTTTTCTCAGAACATGTGTTTTATCGGAAGTCTTGATATTTGTTACTTAGTTTTGGTCGATTTCTCCTTATTATTATATTTTCTGGATTACTCGTGGCGATTTTCCCTTTCCAGAAAGAGTAAATTCGACTCATTCTGACGCCGTCGAAAAACACTATTCATCTGCAGAGTCACTATTCACGGAGTCAAACGAAAATGAAAAAGTGGTCTATACTTGTGTATATATAATTAGTATGCGATTTCATGACTGGTGCGATCATACCAGCACTAATGCACCGGATCCCATCAGAACTTCGAAGTTAAGCGTGCTTGGGCGAGAGTAGTACTAGGATGGGTGACCCCCTGGGAAGTCCTCGTGTTGCACCCCTTTTTCGATTAATAAATCTTTTTCGTTATTAAATCATTTTTTTCTCAGAACATGTGTTTTATCGGAAGTCTTGATATTTGTTACTTAGTTTTGGTCGATTTCTCCTTATTATTATATTTTCTGGATTACTCGTGGTGATTTTCCCTTTCCAGAAAGAGTAAATTCGACCCATTCTGACTCCGTCGAAAAACACTATTCATCTGTAGAGTCACTATTCACGGAGTCAAACGAAAATGAAAAAGTGGTCTATACTTGTGTATATATAATTAGTATGCGTATTCATGACGGGTGCGATCATACCAGCACTAATGCACCGGATCCCATCAGAACTCCGAAGTTAAGCGTGCTTGGGCGAGAGTAGTACTAGGATGGGTGACCCCCTGGGAAGTCCTCGTGTTGCACCCCTTTTTCGATTAATAAATCTTTTTCGTTATTAAATCATTTTTTTCTCAGAACATGTATTTTATCGGAAGTCTTGATATTTGTTACTTAGTTTTGGTCGATTTCTCCTTATTATTATATTTTCTGGATTACTCGTGGCGATTTTCCCTTTCCAGAAAGAGTAAATTCGACTCATTCTGACGCCGTCGAAAAACACTATTCATCTGCAGAGTCACTATTCACGGAGTCAAACGAAAATGAAAAAGTGGTCTATACTTGTGTATATATAATTAGTATGCGAATTCATGACTGGTGCGATCATACCAGCACTAATGCACCGGATCCCATCAGAACTCCGAAGTTAAGCGTGCTTGGGCGAGAGTAGTACTAGGATGGGTGACCCCCTGGGAAGTCCTCGTGTTGCACCCCTTTTTCGATTAATAAATCTTTTTCGTTATTAAATCATTTTTTTCTCAGAACATGTGTTTTATCGGAAGTCTTGATATTTGTTACTTAGTTTTGGTCGATTTCTCCTTATTATTATATTTTCTGGATTACTCGTGGTGATTTTCCCTTTCCAGAAAGAGTAAATTCGACCCATTCTGACTCCGTCGAAAAACACTATTCATCTGTAGAGTCACTATTCACGGAGTCAAACGAAAATGAAAAAGTGGTCTATACTTGTGTATATATAATTAGTATGCGTATTCATGACGGGTGCGATCATACCAGCACTAATGCACCGGGTCCCATCAGAACTCCGAAGTTAAGCGTGCTTGGGCGAGAGTAGTACTAGGATGGGTGACCCCCTGGGAAGTCCTCGTGTTGCACCCCTTTTTCGATTAATAAATCTTTTTCGTTATTAAATCATTTTTTTCTCAGAACATGTGTTTTATCGGAAGTCTTGATATTTGTTACTTAGTTTTGGTCGATTTCTCCTTATTATTATATTTTCTGGATTACTCGTGGCGATTTTCCCTTTCCAGAAAGAGTAAATTCGACCCATTCTGACTCCGTCGAAAAACACTATTCATCTGCAGAGTCACTATTCACGGAGTCAAACGAAAATGAAAAAGTGGTCTATACTTGTGTATATATAATTAGTATGCGAATTCATGACGGGTGCGATCATACCAGCACTAATGCACCGGATCCCATCAGAACTCCGAAGTTAAGCGTGCTTGGGCGAGAGTAGTACTAGGATGGGTGACCTCCTGGGAAGTCCTCGTGTTGCACCCCTTTTTCGATTAATAAATCTTTTTCGTTATTAAATCATTTTTTTCTCAGAACATGTGTTTTATCGGAAGTCTTGATATTTGTTACTTAGTTTTGGTCGATTTCTCCTTATTATTATATTTTCTGGATTACTCGTGGCGATTTTCCCTTTCCAGAAAGAGTAAATTCGACCCATTCTGACTCCGTCGAAAAACACTATTCATCTGCAGAGTCACTATTCACGGAGTCAAACGAAAATAAAAAAGTGGTCTATACTTGTGTATATATAATTAGTATGCGAATTCATGACGGGTGCGATCATACCAGCACTAATGCACCGGATCCCATCAGAACTCCGAAGTTAAGCGTGCTTGGGCGAGAGTAGTACTAGGATGGGTGACCCCCTGGGAAGTCCTCGTGTTGCACCCCTTTTTCGATTAATAAATCTTTTTCGTTATTAAATCATTTTTTTCTCAGAACATGTGTTTTATCGGAAGTCTTGATATTTGTTACTTAGTTTTGGTCGATTTCTCCTTATTATTATATTTTCTGGATTACTCGTGGCGATTTTCCCTTTCCAGAAAGAGTAAATTCGACCCATTCTGACGCCGTCGAAAAACACTATTCATCTGCAGAGTCACTATTCACGGAGTCAAACGAAAATGAAAAAGTGGTCTATACTTATGTATATATAATTAGTATGCGAATTCATGACGGGTGCGATCATACCAGCACTAATGCACCGGATCCCATCAGAACTCCGAAGTTAAGCGTGCTTGGGCGAGAGTAGTACTAGGATGGGTGACCCCCTGGGAAGTCCTCGTGTTGCACCCCTTTTTCGATTAATAAATCTTTTTCGTTATTAAATCATTTTTTTCTCAGAACATGTGTTTTATCGGAAGTCTTGATATTTGTTACTTAGTTTTGGTCGATTTCTCCTTATTATTATATTTTCTGGATTACTCGTGGCGATTTTCCCTTTCCAGAAAGAGTAAATTCGACCCATTCTGACTCCGTCGAAAAACACTATTCATCTGCAGAGTCACTATTCACGGAGTCAAACGAAAATGAAAAAGTGGTCTATACTTGTGTATATATAATTAGTATGCGAATTCATGACGGGTGCGATTATACCAGCACTAATGCACCGGATCCCATCAGAACTCCGAAGTTAAGCGTGCTTGGGCGAGAGTAGTACTAGGATGGGTGACCCCCTGGGAAGTCCTTGTGTTGCACCCCTTTTTCGATTAATAAATCTTTTTCGTTATTAAATCATTTTTTTCTCAGAACATGTGTTTTATCGGAAGTCTTGATATTTGTTACTTAGTTTTGGTCGATTTCTCCTTATTATTATATTTTCTGGATTACTCGTGGCGATTTTCCCTTTCCAGAAAGAGTAAATTCGACCCATTCTGACTCCGTCGAAAAACACTATTCATCTGCAGAGTCACTATTCACGGAGTCAAACGAAAATGAAAAAGTGGTCTATACTTGTGTATATATAATTAGTATGCGAATTCATGACGGGTGCGATCATACCAGCACTAATGCACCGGATCCCATCAGAACTCCGAAGTTAAGCGTGCTTGGGCGAGAGTAGTACTAGGATGGGTGACCCCCTGGGAAGTCCTCGTGTTGCACCCCTTTTTCGATTAATAAATCTTTTTCGTTATTAAATCATTTTTTTCTCAGAACATGTGTTTTATCGGAAGTCTTGATATTTGTTACTTAGTTTTGGTCGATTTCTCCTTATTATTATATTTTCTGGATTACTCGTGGCGATTTTCCCTTTCCAGAAAGAGTAAATTCGACCCATTCTGACTCCGTCGAAAAACACTATTCATCTGCAGAGTCACTATTCACGGAGTCAAACGAAAATGAAAAAGTGGTCTATACTTGTGTATATATAATTAGTATGCGTATTCATGACGGGTGCGATCATACCAGCACTAATGCACCGGATCCCATCAGAACTCCGAAGTTAAGCGTGCTTGGGCGAGAGTTGTACTAGGATGGGTGACCCCCTGGGAAGTCCTCGTGTTGCACCCCTTTTTCGATTAATAAATCTTTTTCGTTATTAAATCATTTTTTTCTCAGAACATGTGTTTTATCGGAAGTCTTGATATTTGTTACTTAGTTTTGGTCGATTTCTCCTTATTATTATATTTTCTGGATTACTCGTGGCGTTTTTCCCTTTCCAGAAAGAGTAAATTCGACCCATTCTGACTCCGTCGAAAAACACTATTCATCTGCAGAGTCACTATTCACGGAGTCAAACGAAAATGAAAAAGTGGTCTATACTTGTGTATATATAATTAGTATGCGAATTCATGACGGGTGCGATCATACCAGCACTAATGCACCGGATCCCATCAGAACTCCGAAGTTAAGCGTGCTTGGGCGAGAGTAGTACTAGGATGGGTGACCCCCTGGGAAGTCCTCGTGTTGCACCCCTTTTTCGATTAATAAATCTTTTTCGTTATTAAATCATTTTTTTCTCAGAACATGTGTTTTATCGGAAGTCTTGATATTTGTTACTTAGTTTTGGTCGATTTCTCCTTATTATTATATTTTCTGGATTACTCGTGGCGATTTTCCCTTTCCAGAAAGAGTAAATTCGACTCATTCTGACTCCGTCGAAAAACACTATTCATCTGCAGAGTCACTATTCACGGAGTCAAACGAAAATGAAAAAGTGGTCTATACTTGTGTATATATAATTAGTATGCGTATTCATGACGGGTGCGATCATACCAGCACTAATGCACCGGATCCCATCAGAACTCCGAAGTTAAGCGTGCTTGGGCGAGAGTAGTACTAGGATAGGTGACCCCCTGGGAAGTCCTCGTGTTGCACCCCTTTTTCGATTAATAAATCTTTTTCGTTATTAAATCATTTTTTTCTCAGAACATGTGTTTTATCGGAAGTCTTGATATTTGTTACTTAGTTTTGGTCGATTTTTCCTTATTATTATATTTTCTGGATTACTCGTTGCGATTTTCCCTTTCCAGAAAGAGTAAATTCGACCCATTCTGACTCCGTCGAAAAACACTATTCATCTGCAGAGTCACTATTCACGGAGTCAAACGAAAATGAAAAAGTGGTCTATACTTGTGTATATATAATTAGTATGCGAATTCATGACGGGTGCGATCATACCAGCACTAATGCACCGGATCCCATCAGAACTCCGAAGTTAACCGTGCTTGGGCGAGAGTAGTACTAGGATGGGTGACCTCCTGGGAAGTCCTCGTGTTGCACCCCTTTTTCGATTAATAAATCTTTTTCGTTATTAAATCATTTTTTTCTCAGAACATGTGTTTTATCGGAAGTCTTGATATTTGTTACTTAGTTTTGGTCGATTTCTCCTTATTATTATATTTTCTGGATTACTCGTGGCGATTTTCCCTTTCCAGAAAGAGTAAATTCGACCCATTCTGACTCCGTCGAAAAACACTATTCATCTGCAGAGTCACT
The DNA here is from genome assembly GCA_028671895.1 of Oenanthe sinensis. Classification (NCBI taxonomy): domain Eukaryota; kingdom Viridiplantae; phylum Streptophyta; class Magnoliopsida; order Apiales; family Apiaceae; genus Oenanthe; species Oenanthe sinensis. The sequence goes on from CM053814.1 coordinate 27,594,422, forward strand.
ATTCACGGAGTCAAACGAAAATAAAAAAGTGGTCTATACTTGTGTATATATAATTAGTATGCGAATTCATGACGGGTGCGATCATACCAGCACTAATGCACCGGATCCCATCAGAACTCCGAAGTTAAGCGTGCTTGGGCGAGAGTAGTACTAGGATGGGTGACCCCCTGGGAAGTCCTCGTGTTGCACCCCTTTTTCGATTAATAAATCTTTTTCGTTATTAAATCATTTTTTTCTCAGAACATGTGTTTTATCGGAAGTCTTGATATTTGTTACTTAGTTTTGGTCGATTTCTCCTTATTATTATATTTTCTGGATTACTCGTGGCGATTTTCCCTTTCCAGAAAGAGTAAATTCGACCCATTCTGACGCCGTCGAAAAACACTATTCATCTGCAGAGTCACTATTCACGGAGTCAAACGAAAATGAAAAAGTGGTCTATACTTGTGTATATATAATTAGTATGCGAATTCATGACAGGTGCGATCATACCAGCACTAATGCACCGGATCCCATCAGAACTCCGAAGTTAAGCGTGCTTGGGCGAGAGTAGTACTAGGATGGGTGACCCCCTGGGAAGTCCTCGTGTTGCACCCCTTTTTCGATTAATAAATCTTTTTCGTTATTAAATCATTTTTTTCTCAGAACATGTGTTTTATCGGAAGTCTTGATATTTGTTACTTAGTTTTGGTCGATTTCTCCTTATTATTATATTTTCTGGATTACTCGTGGCGATTTTCCCTTTCCAGAAAGAGTAAATTCGACCCATTCTGACTCCGTCGAAAAACACTATTCATCTGCAGAGTCACTATTCACGGAGTCAAACGAAAATGAAAAAGTGGTCTATACTTGTGTATATATAATTAGTATGCGAATTCATGACGGGTGCGATCATACCAGCACTAATGCACCGGATCCCATCAGAACTCCGAAGTTAAGCGTGCTTGGGCGAGAGTAGTACTAGGATGGGTGACCCCCTGGGAAGTCCTCGTGTTGCACCCCTTTTTCGATTAATAAATCTTTTTCGTTATTAAATCATTTTTTTCTCAGAACATGTGTTTTATCGGAAGTCTTGATATTTGTTACTTAGTTTTGGTCGATTTCTCCTTATTATTATATTTTCTGGATTACTCGTGGCGATTTTCCCTTTCCAGAAAGAGTAAATTCGACCCATTCTGACGCCGTCGAAAAACACTATTCATCTGCAGAGTCACTATTCACGGAGTCAAACGAAAATGAAAAAGTGGTCTATACTTGTGTATATATAATTAGTATGCGAATTCATGACGGGTGCGATCATACCAGCACTAATGCACCGGATCTCATCAGAACTCCGAAGTTAAGCGTGCTTGGGCGAGAGTAGTACTAGGATGGGTGACCCCCTGGGAAGTCCTCGTGTTGCACCCCTTTTTCGATTAATAAATCTTTTTCGTTATTAAATCATTTTTTTCTCAGAACATGTGTTTTATCGGAAGTCTTGATATTTGTTACTTAGTTTTGGTCGATTTCTCCTTATTATTATATTTTCTGGATTACTCGTGGCGATTTTCCCTTTCCAGAAAGAGTAAATTCGACCCATTCTGACTCCGTCGAAAAACACTATTCATCTGCAGAGTCACTATTCACGGAGTCAAACGAAAATGAAAAAGTGGTCTATACTTGTGTATATATAATTAGTATGCGAATTCATGACGGGTGCGATCATACCAGCACTAATGCACCGGATCCCATCAGAACTCCGAAGTTAAGCGTGCTTGGGCGAGAGTAGTACTAGGATGGGTGACCCCCTGGGAAGTCCTCGTGTTGCACCCCTTTTTCGATTAATAAATCTTTTTCGTTATTAAATCATTTTTTTCTCAGAACATGTGTTTTATCGGAAGTCTTGATATTTGTTACTTAGTTTTGGTCGATTTCTCCTTATTATTATATTTTCTGGATTACTCGTGGCGATTTTCCCTTTCCAGAAAGAGTAAATTCGACCCATTCTGACTCCGTCGAAAAACACTATTCATCTGCAGAGTCACTATTCACGGAGTCAAACGAAAATGAAAAAGTGGTCTATACTTGTGTATATATAATTAGTATGCGAATTCATGACGGGTGCGATCATACCAGCACTAATGCACCGGATCTCATCAGAACTCCGAAGTTAAGCGTGCTTGGGCGAGAGTAGTACTAGGATGGGTGACCCCCTGGGAAGTCCTCGTGTTGCACCCCTTTTTCGATTAATAAATCTTTTTCGTTATTAAATCATTTTTTTCTCAGAACATGTGTTTTATCGGAAGTCTTGATATTTGTTACTTAGTTTTGGTCGATTTCTCCTTATTATTATATTTTCTGGATTACTCGTGGCGATTTTCCCTTTCCAGAAAGAGTAAATTCGACCCATTCTGACTCCGTCGAAAAACACTATTCATCTGCAGAGTCACTATTCACGGAGTCAAACGAAAATGAAAAAGTGGTCTATACTTGTGTATATATAATTAGTATGCGAATTCATGACGGGTGCAATCATACCAGCACTAATGCACCGGATCCCATCAGAACTCCGAAGTTAAGCGTGCTTGGGCGAGAATTGTACTAGGATGGGTGACCCCCTGGGAAGTCCTCGTGTTGCACCCCTTTTTCGATTAATAAATCTTTTTCGTTATTAAATCATTTTTTTCTCAGAACATGTGTTTTATCGGAAGTCTTGATATTTGTTACTTAGTTTTGGTCGATTTCTCCTTACTATTATATTTTCTGGATTACTCGTGGCGTTTTTCCCTTTCCAGAAAGAGTAAATTCGACCCATTCTGACTCCGTCGAAAAACACTATTCATCTGCAGAGTCACTATTCACGGAGTCAAACGAAAATGAAAAAGTGGTCTATACTTGTGTATATATAATTAGTATGCGAATTCATGACGGGTGCGATCATACCAGCACTAATGCACCGGATCCCATCAGAACTCCGAAGTTAAGCGTGCTTGGGCGAGAGTAGTACTAGGATGGGTGACCCCCTGGGAAGTCCTCGTGTTGCACCCCTTTTTCGATTAATAAATCTTTTTCGTTATTAAATCATTTTTTTCTCAGAACATGTGTTTTATCGGAAGTCTTGATATTTGTTACTTAGTTTTGGTCGATTTCTCCTTATTATTATATTTTCTGGATTACTCGTGGCGATTTTCCCTTTCCAGAAAGAGTAAATTCGACCCATTCTGACTCCGTCGAAAAACACTATTCATCTGCAGAGTCACTATTCACGGAGTCAAACGAAAATGAAAAAGTGGTCTATACTTGTGTATATATAATTAGTATGCGAATTCATGACGGGTTCTATCATACCAGCACTAATGCACCGGATCCCATCAGAACTCCGAAGTTAAGCGTGCTTGGGCGAGAGTAGTACTAGGACGGGTGACCCCCTGGGAAGTCCTCGTGTTGCACCCCTTTTTCGATTAATAAATCTTTTTCGTTATTAAATCATTTTTTTCTCAGAACATGTGTTTTATCGGAAGTCTTGATATTTGTTACTTAGTTTTGGTCGATTTCTCCTTATTATTATATTTTCTGGATTACTCGTGGCGATTTTCCCTTTCCAGAAAGAGTAAATTCGACCCATTCTGACTCCGTCGAAAAACACTATTCATCTGCAGAGTCACTATTCACGGAGTCAAACGAAAATGAAAAAGTGGTCTATACTTGTGTATATATAATTAGTATGCGAATTCATGACGGGTGCGATCATACCAGCACTAATGCACCGGATCCCATCAGAACTCCGAAGTTAAGCGTGCTTGGGCGAGAGTAGTACTAGGATGGGTGACCCCCTGGGAAGTCCTCGTGTTGCACCCCTTTTTCGATTAATAAATCTTTTTCGTTATTAAATCATTTTTTTCTCAGAACATGTGTTTTATCGGAAGTCTTGATATTTGTTACTTAGTTTTGGTCGATTTCTCCTTATTATTATATTTTCTGGATTACTCGTGGCGATTTTCCCTTTCCAGAAAGAGTAAATTCGACCCATTCTGACTCCGTCGAAAAACACTATTCATCTGCAGAGTCACTATTCACGGAGTCAAACGAAAATGAAAAAGTGGTCTATACTTGTGTATATATAATTAGTATGCGAATTCATGACGGGTGCGATCATACCAGCACTAATGCACCGGATACCATCAGAACTCCGAAGTTAAGCGTGCTTGGGCGAGAGTAGTACTAGGATGGGTGACCCCCTGGGAAGTCCTCGTGTTGCACCCCTTTTCGATTAATAAATCTTTTTCGTTATTAAATCATTTTTTTCTCAGAACATGTGTTTTATCGGAAGTCTTGATATTTGTTACTTAGTTTTGGTCGATTTCTCCTTATTATTATATTTTCTGGATTACTCGTGGCGATTTTCCCTTTCCAGAAAGAGTAAATTCGACCCATTCTGACTCCGTCGAAAAACACTATTCATCTGCAGAGTCACTATTCACGGAGTCAAACGAAAATGAAAAAGTGGTCTATACTTGTGTATATATAATTAGTATGCGAATTCATGACGGGTTCGATCATACCAGCACTAATGCACCGGATCCCATCAGAACTCCGAAGTTAAGCGTGCTTGGGCGAGAGTAGTACTAGGATGGGTGACCCCCTGGGAAGTCCTCGTGTTGCACCCCTTTTTCGATTAATAAATCTTTTTCGTTATTAAATCATTTTTTTCTCAGAACATGTGTTTTATCGGAAGTCTTGATATTTGTTACTTAGTTTTGGTCGATTTCTCCTTATTATTATATTTTCTGGATTACTCGTGGCGATTTTCCCTTTCCAGAAAGAGTAAATTCGACCCATTCTGACTCCGTCGAAAAACACTATTCATCTGCAGAGTCACTATTCACGGAGTCAAACGAAAATGAAAAAGTGGTCTATACTTGTGTATATATAATTAGTATGCGAATTCATGACGGGTGCGATCATACCAGCACTAATGCACCGGATCCCATCAGAACTCCGAAGTTAAGCGTGCTTGGGCGAGAGTAGTACTAGGATGGGTGACCCCCTGGGAAGTCCTCGTGTTGCACCCCTTTTTCGATTAATAAATCTTTTTCGTTATTAAATCATTTTTTTCTCAGAACATGTGTTTTATCGGAAGTCTTGATATTTGTTACTTAGTTTTGGTCGATTTCTCCTTATTATTATATTTTCTGGATTACTCGTGGCGATTTTCCCTTTCCAGAAAGAGTAAATTCGACCCATTCTGACTCCGTCGAAAAACACTATTCATCTGCAGAGTCACTATTCACGGAGTCAAACGAAAATGAAAAAGTGGTCTATACTTGTGTATATATAATTAGTATGCGAATTCATGACGGGTGCGATCATACCAGCACTAATGCACCGGATCCCATCAGAACTCCGAAGTTAAGCGTGCTTGGGCGAGAGTAGTACTAGGATGGGTGACCCCCTGGGAAGTCCTCGTGTTGCACCCCTTTTTCGATTAATAAATCTTTTTCGTTATTAAATCATTTTTTTCTCAGAACATGTGTTTTATCGGAAGTCTTGATATTTGTTACTTAGTTTTGGTCGATTTCTCCTTATTATTATATTTTCTGGATTACTCGTGGCGATTTTCCCTTTCCAGAAAGAGTAAATTCGACCCATTCTGACTCCGTCGAAAAACACTATTCATCTGCAGAGTCACTATTCACGGAGTCAAACGAAAATGAAAAAGTGGTCTATACTTGTGTATATATAATTAGTATGCGAATTCATGACGGGTGCGATCATACCAGCACTAATGCACCGGATACCATCAGAACTCCGAAGTTAAGCGTGCTTGGGCGAGAGTAGTACTAGGATGGGTGACCCCCTGGGAAGTCCTCGTGTTGCACCCCTTTTCGATTAATAAATCTTTTTCGTTATTAAATCATTTTTTTCTCAGAACATGTGTTTTATCGGAAGTCTTGATATTTGTTACTTAGTTTTGGTCGATTTCTCCTTATTATTATATTTTCTGGATTACTCGTGGCGATTTTCCCTTTCCAGAAAGAGTAAATTCGACCCATTCTGACTCCGTCGAAAAACACTATTCATCTGCAGAGTCACTATTCACGGAGTCAAACGAAAATGAAAAAGTGGTCTATACTTGTGTATATATAATTAGTATGCGAATTCATGACGGGTTCGATCATACCAGCACTAATGCACCGGATCCCATCAGAACTCCGAAGTTAAGCGTGCTTGGGCGAGAGTAGTACTAGGATGGGTGACCCCCTGGGAAGTCCTCGTGTTGCACCCCTTTTTCGATTAATAAATCTTTTTCGTTATTAAATCATTTTTTTCTCAGAACATGTGTTTTATCGGAAGTCTTGATATTTGTTACTTAGTTTTGGTCGATTTCTCCTTATTATTATATTTTCTGGATTACTCGTGGCGATTTTCCCTTTCCAGAAAGAGTAAATTCGACCCATTCTGACTCCGTCGAAAAACACTATTCATCTGCAGAGTCACTATTCACGGAGTCAAACGAAAATGAAAAAGTGGTCTATACTTGTGTATATATAATTAGTATGCGAATTCATGACGGGTGCGATCATACCAGCACTAATGCACCGGATCCCATCAGAACTCCGAAGTTAAGCGTGCTTGGGCGAGAGTAGTACTAGGATGGGTGACCCCCTGGGAAGTCCTCGTGTTGCACCCCTTTTTCGATTAATAAATCTTTTTCGTTATTAAATCATTTTTTTCTCAGAACATGTGTTTTATCGGAAGTCTTGATATTTGTTACTTAGTTTTGGTCGATTTCTCCTTATTATTATATTTTCTGGATTACTCGTGGCGATTTTCCCTTTCCAGAAAGAGTAAATTCGACCCATTCTGACTCCGTCGAAAAACACTATTCATCTGCAGAGTCACTATTCACGGAGTCAAACGAAAATGAAAAAGTGGTCTATACTTGTGTATATATAATTAGTATGCGAATTCATGACGGGTGCGATCATACCAGCACTAATGCACCGGATACCATCAGAACTCCGAAGTTAAGCGTGCTTGGGCGAGAGTAGTACTAGGATGGGTGACCCCCTGGGAAGTCCTCGTGTTGCACCCCTTTTCGATTAATAAATCTTTTTCGTTATTAAATCATTTTTTTCTCAGAACATGTGTTTTATCGGAAGTCTTGATATTTGTTACTTAGTTTTGGTCGATTTCTCCTTATTATTATATTTTCTGGATTACTCGTGGCGATTTTCCCTTTCCAGAAAGAGTAAATTCGACCCATTCTGACTCCGTCGAAAAACACTATTCATCTGCAGAGTCACTATTCACGGAGTCAAACGAAAATGAAAAAGTGGTCTATACTTGTGTATATATAATTAGTATGCGAATTCATGACGGGTGCGATCATACCAGCACTAATGCACCGGATCCCATCAGAACTCCGAAGTTAAGCGTGCTTGGGCGAGAGTAGTACTAGGATGGGTGACCCCCTGGGAAGTCCTCGTGTTGCACCCCTTTTTCGATTAATAAATCTTTTTCGTTATTAAATCATTTTTTTCTCAGAACATGTGTTTTATCGGAAGTCTTGATATTTGTTACTTAGTTTTGGTCGATTTCTCCTTATTATTATATTTTCTGGATTACTCGTGGCGATTTTCCCTTTCCAGAAAGAGTAAATTCGACCCATTCTGACTCCGTCGAAAAACACTATTCATCTGCAGAGTCACTATTCACGGAGTCAAACGAAAATGAAAAAGTGGTCTATACTTGTGTATATATAATTAGTCTGCGAATTAATGACGGGTGCGATCATACCAGCACTAATGCACCGGATCCCATCAGAACTCCGAAGTTAAGCGTGCTTGGGCGAGAGTAGTACTAGAATGGGTGACCCCCTGGGAAGTCCTCGTGTTGCACCCCTTTTTCGATTAATAAATCTTTTTCGTTATTAAATCATTTTTTTCTCAGAACATGTGTTTTATCGGAAGTCTTGATATTTGTTACTTAGTTTTGGTCGATTTCTCCTTATTATTATATTTTCTGGATTACTCGTGGCGATTTTCCCTTTCCAGAAAGAGTAAATTCGACCCATTCTGACGCCGTCGAAAAACACTATTCATCTGCAGAGTCACTATTCACGGAGTCCAACGAAAATGAAAAAGTGGTCTATACTTGTGTATATATAATTAGTATGTGAATTCATGACGGGTGCGATCATACCAGCACTAATGCACCGGATCCCATCAGAACTCCGAAGTTAAGCGTGCTTGGGCGAGAGTAGTACTAGGATGGGTGACCCCCTGGGAAGTCCTCGTGTTGCACCCCTTTTTCGATTAATAAATCTTTTTCGTTATTAAATCATTTTTTTCTCAGAACATGTGTTTTATCGGAAGTCTTGATATTTGTTACTTAGTTTTGGTCGATTTCTCCTTATTATTATATTTTCTGGATTACTCGTGGCGATTTTCCCTTTCGAGAAAGAGTAAATTCGACCCATTCTGACTCCGTCGAAAAACACTATTCATCTGCAGAGTCACTATTCACGGAGTCAAACGAAAATGAAAAAGTGGTCTATACTTGTGTATATATAATTAGTATGCGACTTCATGACGGGTGCGATCATACCATCACTAATGCACCGGATCCCATCAGAACTTCGAAGTTAAGCGTGCTTGGGCGAGAGTAGTACTAGGATGGGTGACCCCCTGGGAAGTCCTCGTGTTGCACCCCTTTTTCGATTAATAAATCTTTTTCGTTATTAAATCATTTTTTTCTCAGAACATGTGTTTTATCGGAAGTCTTGATATTTGTTACTTAGTTTTGGTCGATTTCTCATTATTATTATATTTTCTGGATTACTCGTGGCGATTTTCCCTTTCCAGAAAGAGTAAATTCGACCCATTCTGACTCCGTCGAAAAACACTATTCATCTGCAGAGTCACTATTCACGGAGTCAAACGAAAATGAAAAAGTGGTCTATACTTGTGTATATATAATTAGTATGCGAATTCATGACGGGTGCGATCATACCAGCACTAATGCACCGGATCCCATCAGAACTCCGAAGTTAAGCGTGCTTGGGCGAGAGTAGTACTAGGATGGGTGACCCCCTGGGAAGTCCTCGTGTTGCACCCCTTTTTCGATTAATAAATCTTTTTCGTTATTAAATCATTTTTTTCTCAGAACATGTGTTTTATCGGAAGTCTTGATATTTGTTACTTAGTTTTGGTCGATTTCTCCTTATTATTATATTTTCTGGATTACTCGTGGCGATTTTCCCTTTCGAGAAAGAGTAAATTCGACCCATTCCGACTCCGTCGAAAAACACTATTCATCTGCAGAGTCACTATTCACGGAGTCAAACGAAAATGAAAAAGTGGTCTATACTTGTGTATATATAATTAGTATGCGAATTCATGACGGGTGCGATCATACCATCACTAATGCACCGGATCCCATCAGAACTCCGAAGTTAAGCGTGCTTGGGCGAGAGTAGTACTAGGATGGGTGACCCCCTGGGAAGTCCTCGTGTTGCACCCCTTTTTCGATTAATAAATCTTTTTCGTTATTAAATCATTTTTTTCTCAGAACATGTGTTTTATCGGAAGTCTTGATATTTGTTACTTAGTTTTGGTCGATTTCTCATTATTATTATATTTTCTGGATTACTCGTGGCGATTTTCCCTTTCCAGAAAGAGTAAATTCGACCCATTCTGACTCCGTCGAAAAACACTATTCATCTGCAGAGTCACTATTCACGGAGTCAAACGAAAATGAAAAAGTGGTCTATACTTGTGTATATATAATTAGTATGCGAATTCATGACGGGTGCGATCATACCAGCACTAATGCACCGGATCCCATCAGAACTCCGAAGTTAAGCGTGCTTGGGCGAGAGTAGTACTAGGATGGGTGACCCCCTGGGAAGTCCTCGTGTTGCACCCCTTTTTCGATTAATAAATCTTTTTCGTTATTAAATCATTTTTTTCTCAGAACATGTGTTTTATCGGAAGTCTTGATATTTGTTACTTAGTTTTGGTCGATTTCTCCTTATTATTATATTTTCTGGATTACTCGTGGCGATTTTCCCTTTCCAGAAAGAGTAAATTCGACCCATTCCGACTCCGTCGAAAAACACTATTCATCTGCAGAGTCACTATTCACGGAGTCAAACGAAAATGAAAAAGTGGTCTATACTTGTGTATATATAATTAGTATGCGAATTCATGACGGGTGCGATCATACCATCACTAATGCACCGGATCCCATCAGAACTCCGAAGTTAAGCGTGCTTGGGCGAGAGTAGTACTAGGATGGGTGACCCCCTGGGAAGTCCTCGTGTTGCACCCCTTTTTCGATTAATAAATCTTTTTCGTTATTAAATCATTTTTTTCTCAGAACATGTGTTTTATCGGAAGTCTTGATATTTGTTACTTAGTTTTGGTCGATTTCTCCTTATTATTATATTTTCTGGATTACTCGTGGCGATTTTCCCTTTCTAGAAAGAGTAAATTCGACCCATTCTGACTCCGTCGAAAAACACTATTCATCTGCAGAGTCACTATTCACGGAGTCAAACGAAAATGAAAAAGTGGTCTATACTTGTGTATATATAATTAGTATGCGAATTCATGACGGGTGCGATCATACCAGCACTAATGCACTGGATCCCATCAGAACTCCGAAGTTAAGCGTGCTTGGGCGAGAGTAGTACTAGGATGGGTGACCCCCTGGGAAGTCCTCGTGTTGCACCCCTTTTTCGATTAATAAATCTTTTTCATTATTAAATCATTTTTTTCTCAGAACATGTGTTTTATCGGAAGTCTTGATATTTGTTACTTAGTTTTGGTCGATTTCTCCTTATTATTATATTTTCTGGATTACTCGTGGCGATTTTCCCTTTCCAGAAAGAGTAAATTCGACTCATTCTGACTCCGTCGAAAAACACTATTCATCTGCAGAGTCACTATTCACGGAGTCAAACGAAAATGAAAAAGTGGTCTATACTTGTGTATATATAATTAGTATGCGAATTCATGACGGGTGCGATCATACCAGCACTAATGCACCGGATCCCATCAGAACTCCGAAGTTAAGCGTGCTTGGGCGAGAATAGTACTAGGATGGGTGACCCCCTGGGAAGTCCTCGTGTTGCACCCCTTTTTCGATTAATAAATCTTTTTCGTTATTAAATCATTTTTTTCTCAGAACATGTGTTTTATCGGAAGTCTTGATATTTGTTACTTAGTTTTGGTCGATTTCTCCTTATTATTATATTTTCTGGATTACTCGTGGCGATTTTCCCTTTCTAGAAAGAGTAAATTCGACCCATTCTGACTCCGTCGAAAAACACTATTCATCTGCAGAGTCACTATTCACGGAGTCAAACGAAAATGAAAAAGTGGTCTATACTTGTGTATATATAATTAGTATGCGAATTCATGACGGGTGCGATCATACCAGCACTAATGCACTGGATCCCATCAGAACTCCGAAGTTAAGCGTGCTTGGGCGAGAGTAGTACTAGGATGGGTGACCCCCTGGGAAGTCCTCGTGTTGCACCCCTTTTTCGATTAATAAATCTTTTTCGTTATTAAATCATTTTTTTCTCAGAACATGTGTTTTATCGGAAGTCTTGATATTTGTTACTTAGTTTTGGTCGATTTCTCCTTATTATTATATTTTCTGGATTACTCGTGGCGATTTTCCCTTTCCAGAAAGAGTAAATTCGACTCATTCTGACTCCGTCGAAAAACACTATTCATCTGCAGAGTCACTATTCACAGAGTCAAACGAAAATGAAAAAGTGGTCTATACTTGTGTATATATAATTAGTATGCGAATTCATGACGGGTGCGATCATACCAGCACTAATGCACCGGATCCCATCAGAACTCCGAAGTTAAGCGTGCTTGGGCGAGAGTAGTACTAGGATGGGTGACCCCCTGGGAAGTCCTCGTGTTGCACCCCTTTTTCGATTAATAAATCTTTTTCGTTATTAAATCATTTTTTTCTCAGAACATGTGTTTTATCGGAAGTCTTGATATTTGTTACTTAGTTTTGGTCGATTTCTCCTTATTATTATATTTTCTGGATTACTCGTGGCGATTTTCCCTTTCCAGAAAGAGTAAATTCGACCCATTCTGACTCCGTCGAAAAACACTATTCATCTGCAGAGTCACTATTCACGGAGTCAAACGAAAATGAAAAAGTGGTCTATACTTGTGTATATATAATTAGTATGCGAATTCATGACGGGTGCGATCATACCAGCACTAATGCACCGGATCCCATCAGAACTCCGAAGTTAAGCGTGCTTGGGCGAGAGTAGTACTAGGATGGGTGACCCCCTGGGAAGTCCTCGTGTTGCACCCCTTTTTCGATTAATAAATCTTTTTCGTTATTAAATCATTTTTTTCTCAGAACATGTGTTTTATCGGAAGTCTTGATATTTGTTACTTAGTTTTGGTCGATTTCTCCTTATTATTATATTTTCTGGATTACTCGTGGCGATTTTCCCTTTCCAGAAAGAGTAAATTCGACCCATTCTGACTCCGTCGAAAAACACTATTCATCTGCAGAGTCACTATTCACGGAGTAAAACGAAAATGAAAAAGTGGTCTATACTTGTGTATATATAATTAGTATGCGAATTCATGACGGGTGCGATCATACCAGCACTAATGCACCGGATCCCATCAGAACTCCGAAGTTAAGCGTGCTTGGGCGAGAGTAGTACTAGGATGGGTGACCCCCTGGGGGAAGTCCTCGTGTTGCACCCCTTTTTCGATTAATAAATCTTTTTCGTTATTAAATCATTTTTTTCTCAGAACATGTGTTTTATCGGAAGTCTTGATATTTGTTACTTAGTTTTGGTCGATTTCTCCTTATTATTATATTTTCTGGATTACTCGTGGCGATTTTCCCTTTCCAGAAAGAGTAAATTCGACCCATTCTGACTCCGTCGAAAAACACTATTCATCTGCAGAGTCACTATTCACGGAGTCAAACGAAAATGAAAAAGTGGTCTATACTTGTGTATATATAATTAGTATGCGAATTCATGACGGGTGCGATCATACCAGCACTAATGCACCGGATCCCATCAGAACTCCGAAGTTAAGCGTGCTTGGGCGAGAGTAGTACTAGGATGGGTGACCCCCTGGGAAGTCCTCGTGTTGCACCCCTTTTTCGATTAATAAATCTTTTTCGTTATTAAATCATTTTTTTCTCAGAACATGTGTTTTATCGGAAGTCTTGATATTTGTTACTTAGTTTTGGTCGATTTCTCCTTATTATTATATTTTCTGGATTACTCGTGGCGATTTTCCCTTTCCAGAAAGAGTAAATTCGACCCATTCTGACTCCGTCGAAAAACACTATTCATCTGCAGAGTCACTATTCACGGAGTCAAACGAAAATGAAAAAGTGGTCTATACTTGTGTATATATAATTAGTATGCGAATTCATGACGGGTGCGATCATACCAGCACTAATGCACCGGATCCCATCAGAACTCCGAAGTTAAGCGTGCTTGGGCGAGAGTAGTACTAGGATGGGTGACCCCCTGGGAAGTCCTCGTGTTGCACCCCTTTTTCGATTAATAAATCTTTTTCGTTATTAAATCATTTTTTTCTCAGAACATGTGTTTTATCGGAAGTCTTGATATTTGTTACTTAGTTTTGGTCGATTTCTCCTTATTATTATATTTTCTGGATTACTCGTGGCGATTTTCCCTTTCCAGAAAGAGTAAATTCGACCCATTCTGACTCCGTCGAAAAACACTATTCATCTGCAGAGTCACTATTCACGGAGTCAAACGAAAATGAAAAAGTGGTCTATACTTGTGTATATATAATTAGTATGCGAATTCATGACGGGTGCGATCATACCAGCACTAATGCACCGGATCCCATCAGAACTCCGAAGTTAAGCGTGCTTGGGCGAGAGTAGTACTAGGATGGGTGACCCCCTGGGAAGTCCTCGTGTTGCACCCCTTTTTCGATTAATAAATCTTTTTCGTTATTAAATCATTTTTTTCTCAGAACATGTGTTTTATCGGAAGTCTTGATATTTGTTACTTAGTTTTGGTCGATTTCTCCTTATTATTATATTTTCTGGATTACTCGTGGCGATTTTCCCTTTCCAGAAAGAGTAAATTCGACCCATTCTGACTCCATCGAAAAACACTATTCATCTGCAGAGTCACTATTCACGGAGTCAAACGAAAATGAAAAAGTGGTCTATACTTGTGTATATATAATTAGTATGCGAATTCATGACGGGTGCGATCATACCAGCACTAATGCACCGGATCCCATCAGAACTCCGAAGTTAAGCGTGCTTGGGCGAGAGTAGTACTAGGATGGGTGACCCCCTGGGAAGTCCTCGTGTTGCACCCCTTTTTCGATTAATAAATCTTTTTCGTTATTAAATCATTTTTTTCTCAGAACATGTGTTTTATCGGAAGTCTTGATATTTGTTACTTAGTTTTGGTCGATTTCTCCTTATTATTATATTTTCTGGATTACTCGTGGCGATTTTCCCTTTCCAGAAAGAGTAAATTCGACCCATTCTGACTCCGTCGAAAAACACTATTCATCTGCAGAGTCACTATTCACGGAGTCAAACGAAAATGAAAAAGTGGTCTATACTTGTGTATATATAATTAGTATGCGAATTCATGACGGGTGCGATCATACCAGCACTAATGCACCGGATCCCATCAGAACTCCGAAGTTAAGCGTGCTTGGGCGAGAGTAGTACTAGGATGGGTGACCCCCTGGGAAGTCCTCGTGTTGCACCCCTTTTTCGATTAATAAATCTTTTTCGTTATTAAATCATTTTTTTCTCAGAACATGTGTTTTATCGGAAGTCTTGATATTTGTTACTTAGTTTTGGTCGATTTCTCCTTATTATTATATTTTCTGGATTACTCGTGGCGATTTTCCCTTTCCAGAAAGAGTAAATTCGACCCATTCTGACTCCGTCGAAAAACACTATTCATCTGCAGAGTCACTATTCACGGAGTCAAACGAAAATGAAAAAGTGGTCTATACTTGTGTATATATAATTAGTATGCGAATTCATGACGGGTGCGATCATACCAGCACTAATGCACCGGATCCCATCAGAACTCCGAAGTTAAGCGTGCTTGGGCGAGAGTAGTACTAGGATGGGTGACCCCCTGGGAAGTCCTCGTGTTGCACCCCTTTTTCGATTAATAAATCTTTTTCGTTATTAAATCATTTTTTTCTCAGAACATGTGTTTTATCGGAAGTCTTGATATTTGTTACTTAGTTTCGGTCGATTTCTCCTTATTATTATATTTTCTGGATTACTCGTGGTGATTTTCCCTTTCCAGAAAGAGTAAATTCGACCCATTCTGACTCCGTCGAAAAACACTATTCATCTGCAGAGTCACTATTCACGGAGTCAAACGAAAATGAAAAAGTGGTCTATACTTGTGTATATATAATTAGTATGCGAATTCATGACGGGTGCGATCATACCAGCACTAATGCACCGGATCCCATCAGAACTCCGAAGTTAAGCGTGCTTGGGCGAGAGTAGTACTAGGATGGGTGACCCCTTGGGAAGTCCTCGTGTTGCACCCCTTTTTCGATTAATAAATCTTTTTCGTTATTAAATCATTTTTTTCTCAGAACATGTGTTTTATCGGAAGTCTTGATATTTGTTACTTAGTTTTGGTCGATTTCTCCTTATTATTATATTTTCTGGATTACTCGTGGCGATTTTCCCTTTCCAGAAAGAGTAAATTCGACCCATTCTGACTCCGTCGAAAAACACTATTCATCTGCAGAATCACTATTCACGGAGTCAAACGAAAATGAAAAAGTGGTCTATACTTGTGTATATATAATTAGTATGCGAATTCATGACGGGTGCGATCATACCAGCACTAATGCACCGGATCAAATCAGAACTCCGAAGTTAAGCGTGCTTGGGCGAGAGTAGTACTAGGATGGGTGACCCCCTGGGAAGTCCTCGTGTTGCACCCCTTTTTCGATTAATAAATCTTTTTCGTTATTAAATCATTTTTTTCTCAGAACATGTGTTTTATCGGAAGTCTTGATATTTGTTACTTAGTTTTGGTCGATTTCTCCTTATTATTATATTTTCTGGATTACTCGTGGCGATTTTCCCTTTCCAGAAAGAGTAAATTCGACCCATTCTGACTCCGTCGAAAAACACTATTCATCTGCAGAGTCACTATTCACGGAGTCAAACGAAAATGAAAAAGTGGTCTATACTTGTGTATATATAATTAGTATGCGACTTCATGACGGGTGCGATCATACCATCACTAATGCACCGGATCCCATCAGAACTCCGAAGTTAAGCGTGCTTGGGCGAGAGTAGTACTAGGATGGGTGACCCCCTGGGAAGTCCTCGTGTTGCACCCCTTTTTCGATTAATAAATCTTTTTCGTTATTAAATCATTTTTTTCTCAGAACATGTGTTTTATCGGAAGTCTTGATATTTGTTACTTAGTTTTGGTCGATTTCTCCTTATTATTATATTTTCTGGATTACTCGTGGCGATTTTCCCTTTCTAGAAAGAGTAAATTCGACCCATTCTGACTCCGTCGAAAAACACTATTCATCTGCAGAGTCACTATTCACGGAGTCAAACGAAAATGAAAAAGTGGTCTATACTTGTGTATATATAATTAGTATGCGAATTCATGACGGGTGCGATCATACCAGCACTAATGCACCGGATCCCATCAGAACTCCGAAGTTAAGCGTGCTTGGGCGAGAGTAGTACTAGGATGGGAGACCTCCTGGGAAGTCCTCGTGTTGCACCCCTTTTTCGATTAATAAATCTTTTTCGTTATTAAATCATTTTTTTCTCAGAACATGTGTTTTATCGGAAGTCTTGATATTTGTTACTTAGTTTTGGTCGATTTCTCCTTATTATTATATTTTCTGGATTACTCGTGGCGATTTTCCCTTTCTAGAAAGAGTAAATTCGACCCATTCTGACTCCGTCGAAAAACACTATTCATCTGCAGAGTCACTATTCACGGAGTCAAACGAAAATGAAAAAGTGGTCTATACTTGTGTATATATAATTAGTATGCGACTTCATGACGGGTGCGATCATACCATCACTAATGCACCGGATCCCATCAGAACTCCGAAATTAAGCGTGCTTGGGCGAGAGTAGTACTAGGATGGGTGACCCCCTGGGAAGTCCTCGTGTTGCACCCCTTTTTCGATTAATAAATCTTTTTCGTTATTAAATCATTTTTTTCTCAGAACATGTGTTTTATCGGAAGTCTTGATATTTGTTACTTAGTTTTGGTCGATTTCTCCTTATTATTATATTTTCTGGATTACTCGTGGCGATTTTCCCTTTCTAGAAAGAGTAAATTCGACCCATTCTGACTCCGTCGAAAAACACTATTCATCTGCAGAGTCACTATTCACGGAGTCAAACGAAAATGAAAAAGTGGTCTATACTTGTGTATATATAATTAGTCTGCGAATTCATGACGGGTGCGATCATACCAGCACTAATGCACCGGATCCCATCAGAACTCCGAAGTTAAGCGTGCTTGGGCGAGAGTAGTACTAGGATGGGTGACCCCCTGGGAAGTCCTCGTGTTGCACCCCTTTTTCGATTAATAAATCTTTTTCGTTATTAAATCATTTTTTTCTCAGAACATGTGTTTTATCGGAAGTCTTGATATTTGTTACTTAGTTTTGGTCGATTTCTCCTTATTATTATATTTTCTGGATTACTCGTGGCGATTTTCCCTTTCCAGAAAGAGTAAATTCGACCCATTCTGACTCCGTCGAAAAACACTATTCATCTGCAGAGTCACTATTCACGGAGTCCAACGAAAATGAAAAAGTGGTCTATACTTGTGTATATATAATTAGTATGCGAATTCATGACGGGTGCGATCATACCAGCACTAATGCACCGGATCCCATCAGAACTCCGATGTTAAGCGTGCTTGGGCGAGAGTAGTACTAGGATGGGTGATCCCCTGGGAAGTCCTCGTGTTGCACCCCTTTTTCGATTAATAAATCTTTTTCGTTATTAAATCATTTTTTTCTCAGAACCTGTGTTTTATCGGAAGTCTTGATATTTGTTACTTAGTTTTGGTCGATTTCTCCATATTATTATATTTTCTGGATTACTCGTGGCGATTTTCCCTTTCCAGAAAGAGTAAATTCGACCCATTCTGACTCCGTCGAAAAACACTATTCATCTGCAGAGTCACTATTCACGGAGTCAAACGAAAATGAAAAAGTGGTCTATACTTGTGTATATATAATTAGTATGCGAATTCATGACGGGTGCGATCATACCAGCACTAATGCACCGGATCCCATCAGAACTCCGAAGTTAAGCGTGCTTGGGCGAGAGTAGTACTAGGATGGGTGACCCCCTGGGAAGTCCTCGTGTTGCACCCCTTTTTCGATTAATAAATCTTTTTCGTTATTAAATCATTTTTTTTCTCAGAACATGTGTTTTATCGGAAGTCTTGATATTTGTTACTTAGTTTTGGTCGATTTCTCCTTATTATTATATTTTCTGGATTACTCGTGGCGATTTTCCCTTTCCAGAAAGAGTAAATTCGACCCATTCTGACTCCGTCGAAAAACACTATTCATCTGCAGAGTCACTATTCACGGAGTCAAACGAAAATGAAAAAGTGGTCTATACTTGTGTATATATAATTAGTATGCGACTTCATGACGGGTGCGATCATACCATCACTAATGCACTGGATCCCATCAGAACTCCGAAGTTAAGCGTGCTTGGGCGAGAGTAGTACTAGGATGGGTGACCCCCTGGGAAGTCCTCGTGTTGCACCCCTTTTTCGATTAATAAATCTTTTTCGTTATTAAATCATTTTTTTCTCAGAACATGTGTTTTATCGGAAGTCTTGATATTTGTTACTTAGTTTTGGTCGATTTCTCCTTATTATTATATTTTCTGGATTACTCGTGGCGATTTTCCCTTTCCAGAAAGAGTAAATTCGACCCATTCTGACTCCGTCGAAAAACACTATTCATCTGCAGAGTCACTATTCACGGAGTCAAACGAAAATGAAAAAGTGGTCTATACTTGTGTATATATAATTAGTATGCGAATTCATGACGGGTGCGATCATACCAGCACTAATGCACCGGATCCCATCAGAACTCCGAAATTAAGCGTGCTTGGGCGAGAGTAGTACTAGGATGGGTGACCCCCTGGGAAGTCCTCGTGTTGCACCCCTTTTTCGATTAATAAATCTTTTTCGTTATTAAATCATTTTTTTCTCAGAACATGTGTTTTATCGGAAGTCTTGATATTTGTTACTTAGTTTTGGTCGATTTCTCCTTATTATTATATTTTCTGGATTACTCGTGGCGATTTTCCCTTTCCAAAAAGAGTAAATTCGACCCATTCTGACTCCGTCGAAAAACACTATTCATCTGCAGAGTCACTATTCACGGAGTCAAACGAAAATGAAAAAGTGGTCTATACTTGTGTATATATAATTAGTATGCGAATTCATGACGGGTGCGATCATACCAGCACTAATGCACCGGATCCCATCAGAACTCCGAAGTTAAGCGTGCTTGGGCGAGAGTAGTACTAGGATGGGTGACCCCCTGAGGGAAGTCCTCGTGTTGCACCCCTTTTTCGATTAATAAATCTTTTTCGTTATTAAATCATTTTTTTCTCAGAACATGTGTTTTATCGGAAGTCTTGATATTTGTTACTTAGTTTTGGTCGATTTCTCCATATTATTATATTTTCTGGATTACTCGTGGCGATTTTCCCTTTCCAGAAAGAGTAAATTCGACCCATTCTGACTCCGTCGAAAAACACTATTCATCTGCAGAGTCACTATTCACGGAGTCAAACGAAAATGAAAAAGTGGTTTATACTTGTGTATATATAATTAGTATGCGAATTCATGACGGGTGCGATCATACCAGCACTAATGCACCGGATCCCATCAGAACTCCGAAGTTAAGCGTGCTTGGGCGAGAGTAGTACTAGGATGGGTGACCCCCTGGGAAGTCCTCGTGTTGCACCCCTTTTTCGATTAATAAATCTTTTTCGTTATTAAATCATTTTTTTCTCAGAACATGTGTTTTATCGGAAGTCTTGATATTTGTTACTTAGTTTTGGCCGATTTCTCCTTATTATTATATTTTCTGGATTACTCGTGGCGATTTTCCCTTTCCAGAAAGAGTAAATTCGACCCATTCTGACTCCGTCGAAAAACACTATTCATCTGCAGAGTCACTATTCACGGAGTCAAACGAAAATGAAAAAGTGGTCTATACTTGTGTATATATAATTAGTATGCGAATTCATGACGGGTGCGATCATACCAGCACTAATGCACCGGATCCCATCAGAACTCCGAAGTTAAGCGTGCTTGGGCGAGAGTAGTACTAGGATGGGTGACCCCCTGGGAAGTCCTCGTGTTGCACCCCTTTTTCGATTAATAAATCTTTTTCGTTATTAAATCATTTTTTTCTCAGAACATGTGTTTTATCGGAAGTCTTGATATTTGTTACTTAGTTTTGGTCGATTTCTCCTTATTATTATATTTTCTGGATTACTCGTTGCGATTTTCCCTTTCTAGAAAGAGTAAATTCGACCCATTCTGACTCCGTCGAAAAACACTATTCATCTGCAGAGTCACTATTCACGGAGTCAAACGAAAATGAAAAAGTGGTCTATACTTGTGTATATATAATTAGTATGCGAATTCATGACGGGTGCGATCATACCAGCACTAATGCACCGGATACCATCAGAACTCCGAAGTTAAGCGTGCTTGGGCGAGAGTAGTACTAGGATGGGTGACCCCCTGGGAAGTCCTCGTGTTGCACCCCTTTTTCGATTAATAAATCTTTTTCGTTATTAAATCATTTTTTTCTCAGAACATGTGTTTTATCGGAAGTCTTGATATTTGTTACTTAGTTTTGGTCGATTTCTCCTTATTATTATATTTTCTGGATTACTCGTGGCGATTTTCCCTTTCCAGAAAGAGTAAATTCGACCCATTCTGACTCCGTCGAAAAACACTATTCATCTGCAGAGTCACTATTCACGGAGTCAAACGAAAATGAAAAAGTGGTCTATACTTGTGTATATATAATTAGTATGCGAATTCATGACGGGTGCGATCATACCAGCACTAATGCACCGGATCCCATCAGAACTCCGAAGTTAAGCGTGCTTGGGCGAGAGTAGGACTAGGATGGGTGACCCCCTGGGGGAAGTCCTCGTGTTGCACCCCTTTTTCGATTAATAAATCTTTTTCGTTATTAAATCATTTTTTTCTCAGAACATGTGTTTTATCGGAAGTCTTGATATTTGTTACTTAGTTTTGGTCGATTTCTCCTTATTATTATATTTTCTGGATTACTCGTGGCGATTTTCCCTTTCCAGAAAGAGTAAATTCGACCCATTCTGACTCCGTCGAAAAACACTATTCATCTGCAGAGTCACTATTCACGGAGTCAAACGAAAATGAAAAAGTGGTCTATACTTGTGTATATATAATTAGTATGCGAATTCATGACGGGTGCGATCATACCAGCACTAATGCACCGGATCCCATCAGAACTCCGAAGTTAAGCGTGCTTGGGCGAGAGTAGTACTAGGATGGGTGACCCCCTGGGAAGTCCTCGTGTTGCACCCCTTTTTCGATTAATAAATCTTTTTCGTTATTAAATCATTTTTTTTCTCAGAACATGTGTTTTATCGGAAGTCTTGATATTTGTTACTTAGTTTTGGTCGATTTCTCCTTATTATTATATTTTCTGGATTACTCGTGGCGATTTTCCCTTTCCAGAAAGAGTAAATTCGACCCATTCTGACTCCGTCGAAAAACACTATTCATCTGCAGAGTCACTATTCACGGAGTCAAACGAAAATGAAAAAGTGGTCTATACTTGTGTATATATAATTAGTATGCGAATTCATGACGGGTGCGATCATACCAGCACTAATGCACCAGATCCCATCAGAACTCCGAAGTTAAGCGTGCTTGGGCGAGAGTAGTACTAGGATGGGTGACCCCCTAGGAAGTCCTCGTGTTGCACCCCTTTTTCGATTAATAAATCTTTTTCGTTATTAAATCATATTTTTCTCAGAACATGTGTTTTATCGGAAGTCTTGATATTTGTTACTTAGTTTTGGTCGATTTCTCCTTATTATTATATTTTCTGGATTACTCGTGGCGATTTTCCCTTTCCAGAAAGAGTAAATTCGACCCATTCTGACTCCGTCGAAAAACACTATTCATCTGCAGAGTCACTATTCACGGAGTCAAACGAAAATGAAAAAGTGGTCTATACTTGTGTATATATAATTAGTATGCGAATTCATGACGGATGCGATCATACCAGCACTAATGCACCGGATCCTATCAGAACTCCGAAGTTAAGCGTGCTTGGGCGAGAGTAGTACTAGGATGGGTGACCCCCTGGGAAGTCCTCGTGTTGCACCCCTTTTTCGATTAATAAATCTTTTTCGTTATTAAATCATTTTTTTCTCAGAACATGTGTTTTATCGGAAGTTTTGATATTTGTTACTTAGTTTTGGTCGATTTCTCCTTATTATTATATTTTCTGGATTACTCGTGGCGATTTTCCCTTTCTAGAAAGAGTAAATTCGACCCATTCTGACTCCGTCGAAAAACACTATTCATCTGCAGAGTCACTATTCACGGAGTCAAACGAAAATGAAAAAGTGGTCTATACTTGTGTATATATAATTAGTATGCGAATTCATGACGGGTGCGATCATACCAGCACTAATGCACCGGATACCATCAGAACTTCGAAGTTAAGCGTGCTTGGGCGAGAGTAGTACTAGGATGGGTGACCCCCTGGGAAGTCCTCGTGTTGCACCCCTTTTTCGATTAATAAATCTTTTTCGTTATTAAATCATTTTTTTCTCAGAACATGTGTTTTATCGGAAGTCTTGATATTTGTTACTTAGTTTTGGTCGATTTCTCCTTATTATTATATTTTCTGGATTACTCGTGGCGATTTTCCCTTTCCAGAAAGAGTAAATTCGACCCATTCTGACTCCGTCGAAAAACACTATTCATCTGCAGAGTCACTATTCACGGAGTCAAACGAAAATGAAAAAGTGTTCTATACTTGTGTATATATAATTAGTATGCGAATTCATGACGGGTGCGATCATACCAGCACTAATGCACCGGATCCCATCAGAACTCCGAAGTTAAGCGTGCTTGGGCGAGAGTAGTACTAGGATGGGTGACCCCCTGGGGGAAGTCCTCGTGTTGCACCCCTTTTTCGATTAATAAATTTTTTTCGTTATTAAATCATTTTTTTCTCAGAACATGTGTTTTATCGGAAGTCTTGATATTTGTTACTTAGTTTTGGTCGATTTCTCCTTATTATTATATTTTCTGGATTACTCGTGGCGATTTTCCCTTTCCAGAAAGAGTAAATTCGACCCATTCTGACTCCGTCGAAAAACACTATTCATCTGCAGAGTCACTATTCACGGAGTCAAACGAAAATGAAAAAGTGGTCTATACTTGTGTATATATAATTAGTATGCGAATTCATGACGGGTGCGATCATACCAGCACTAATGCACCGGATACCATCAGAACTCCGAAGTTAAGCGTGCTTGGGCGAGAGTAGTACTAGGATGGGTGACCCCCTGGGAAGTCCTCGTGTTGCACCCCTTTTTCGATTAATAAATCTTTTTCGTTATTAAATCATTTTTTTCTCAGAACATGTGTTTTATCGGAAGTCTTGATATTTGTTACTTAGTTTTGGTCGATTTCTCCTTATTATTATATTTTCTGGATTACTCGTGGCGATTTTCCCTTTCCAGAAAGAGTAAATTCGACCCATTCTGACTCCGTCGAAAAACACTATTCATCTGCAGAGTCACTATTCACGGAGTCAAACGAAAATGAAAAAGTGGTCTATACTTGTGTATATATAATTAGTATGCGAATTCATGACGGGTGCGATCATACCAGCACTAATGCACCGGATCCCATCAGAACTCCGAAGTTAAGCGTGCTTGGGCGAGAGTAGTACTAGGATGGGTGACCCCCTGGGGGAAGTCCTCGTGTTGCACCCCTTTTTCGATTAATAAATCTTTTTCGTTATTAAATCATTTTTTTCTCAGAACATGTGTTTTATCGGAAGTCTTGATATTTGTTACTTAGTTTTGGTCGATTTCTCCTTATTATTATATTTTCTGGATTACTCGTGGCGATTTTCCCTTTCCAGAAAGAGTAAATTCGACCCATTCTGACTCCGTCGAAAAACACTATTCATCTGCAGAGTCACTATTCACGGAGTCAAACGAAAATGAAAAAGTGGTCTATACTTGTGTATATATAATTAGTATGCGAATTCATGACGGGTGCGATCATACCAGCACTAATGCACCGGATCCCATCAGAACTCCGAAGTTAAGCGTGCTTGGGCGAGAGTAGTACTAGGATGGGTGACCCCCTGGGAAGTCCTCGTGTTGCACCCCTTTTTCGATTAATAAATCTTTTTCGTTATTAAATCATTTTTTTCTCAGAACATGTGTTTTATCGGAAGTCTTGATATTTGTTACTTAGTTTTGGTCGATTTCTCCTTATTATTATATTTTCTGGATTACTCGTGGCGATTTTCCCTTTCCAGAAAGAGTAAATTCGACCCATTCTGACTCCGTCGAAAAACACTATTCATCTGCAGAGTCACTATTCACGGAGTCAAACGAAAATGAAAAAGTGGTCTATACTTGTGTATATATAATTAGTATGCGAATTCATGACGGGTGCGATCATACCAGCACTAATGCACCAGATCCCATCAGAACTCCGAAGTTAAGCGTGCTTGGGCGAGAGTAGTACTAGGATGGGTGACCCCCTAGGAAGTCCTCGTGTTGCACCCCTTTTTCGATTAATAAATCTTTTTCGTTATTAAATCATATTTTTCTCAGAACATGTGTTTTATCGGAAGTCTTGATATTTGTTACTTAGTTTTGGTCGATTTCTCCTTATTATTATATTTTCTGGATTACTCGTGGCGATTTTCCCTTTCTAGAAAGAGTAAATTCGACCCATTCTGACTCCGTCGAAAAACACTATTCATCTGCAGAGTCACTATTCACGGAGTCAAACGAAAATGAAAAAGTGGTCTATACTTGTGTATATATAATTAGTATGCGAATTCATGACGGGTGCGATCATACCAGCACTAATGCACCGGATACCATCAGAACTTCGAAGTTAAGCGTGCTTGGGCGAGAGTAGTACTAGGATGAGTGACCCCCTGGGAAGTCCTCGTGTTGCACCCCTTTTTCGATTAATAAATCTTTTTCGTTATTAAATCATTTTTTTCTCAGAACATGTGTTTTATCGGAAGTCTTGATATTTGTTACTTAGTTTTGGTCGATTTCTCCTTATTATTATATTTTCTGGATTACTCGTGGCGATTTTCCCTTTCCAGAAAGAGTAAATTCGACCCATTCTGACTCCGTCGAAAAACACTATTCATCTGCAGAGTCACTATTCACGGAGTCAAACGAAAATGAAAAAGTGTTCTATACTTGTGTATATATAATTAGTATGCGAATTCATGACGGGTGCGATCATACCAGCACTAATGCACCGGATCCCATCAGAACTCCGAAGTTAAGCGTGCTTGGGCGAGAGTAGTACTAGGATGGGTGACCCCCTGGGGGAAGTCCTCGTGTTGCACCCCTTTTTCGATTAATAAATCTTTTTCGTTATTAAATCATTTTTTTCTCAGAACATGTGTTTTATCGGAAGTCTTGATATTTGTTACTTAGTTTTGGTCGATTTCTCCTTATTATTATATTTTCTGGATTACTCGTGGCGATTTTCCCTTTCCAGAAAGAGTAAATTCGACCCATTCTGACTCCGTCGAAAAACACTATTCATCTGCAGAGTCACTATTCACGGAGTCAAACGAAAATGAAAAAGTGGTCTATACTTGTGTATATATAATTAGTATGCGAATTCATGACGGGTGCGATCATACCAGCACTAATGCACCGGATACCATCAGAACTCCGAAGTTAAGCGTGCTTGGGCGAGAGTAGTACTAGGATGGGTGACCCCCTGGGAAGTCCTCGTGTTGCACCCCTTTTTCGATTAATAAATCTTTTTCGTTATTAAATCATTTTTTTCTCAGAACATGTGTTTTATCGGAAGTCTTGATATTTGTTACTTAGTTTTGGTCGATTTCTCCTTATTATTATATTTTCTGGATTACTCGTGGCGATTTTCCCTTTCCAGAAAGAGTAAATTCGACCCATTCTGACTCCGTCGAAAAACACTATTCATCTGCAGAGTCACTATTCACGGAGTCAAACGAAAATGAAAAAGTGGTCTATACTTGTGTATATATAATTAGTATGCGAATTCATGACGGGTGCGATCATACCAGCACTAATGCACCGGATCCCATCAGAACTCCGAAGTTAAGCGTGCTTGGGCGAGAGTAGTACTAGGATGGGTGACCCCCTGGGGGAAGTCCTCGTGTTGCACCCCTTTTTCGATTAATAAATCTTTTTCGTTATTAAATCATTTTTTTCTCAGAACATGTGTTTTATCGGAAGTCTTGATATTTGTTACTTAGTTTTGGTCGATTTCTCCTTATTATTATATTTTCTGGATTACTCGTGGCGATTTTCCCTTTCCAGAAAGAGTAAATTCGACCCATTCTGACTCCGTCGAAAAACACTATTCATCTGCAGAGTCACTATTCACGGAGTCAAACGAAAATGAAAAAGTGGTCTATACTTGTGTATATATAATTAGTATGCGAATTCATGACGGGTGCGATCATACCAGCACTAATGCACCGGATCCCATCAGAACTCCGAAGTTAAGCGTGCTTGGGCGAGAGTAGTACTAGGATGGGTGACCCCCTGGGAAGTCCTCGTGTTGCACCCCTTTTTCGATTAATAAATCTTTTTCGTTATTAAATCATTTTTTTCTCAGAACATGTGTTTTATCGGAAGTCTTGATATTTGTTACTTAGTTTTGGTCGATTTCTCCTTATTATTATATTTTCTGGATTACTCGTGGCGATTTTCCCTTTCCAGAAAGAGTAAATTCGACCCATTCTGACTCCGTCGAAAAACACTATTCATCTGCAAAGTCACTATTCACGGAGTCAAACGAAAATGAAAAAGTGGTCTATACTTGTGTATATATAATTAGTATGCGAATTCATGACGGGTGCGATCATACCAGCACTAATGCACCGGATCCCATCAGAACTCCGAAGTTAAGCGTGCTTGGGCGAGAGTAGTACTAGGATGGGTGACCCCCTAGGAAGTCCTCGTGTTGCACCCCTTTTTCGATTAATAAATCTTTTTCGTTATTAAATCATATTTTTCTCAGAACATGTGTTTTATCGGAAGTCTTGATATTTGTTACTTAGTTTTGGTCGATTTCTCCTTATTATTATATTTTCTGGATTACTCGTGGCGATTTTCCCTTTCCAGAAAGAGTAAATTCGACCCATTCTGACTCCGTCGAAAAACACTATTCATCTGCAGAGTCACTATTCACGGAGTCAAACGAAAATGAAAAAGTGGTCTATACTTGTGTATATATAATTAGTATGCGAATTCATGACGGATGCGATCATACCAGCACTAATGCACCGGATCCCATCAGAACTCCGAAGTTAAGCGTGCTTGGGCGAGAGTAGTACTAGGATGGGTGACCCCCTGGGAAGTCCTCGTGTTGCACCCCTTTTTCGATTAATAAATCTTTTTCGTTATTAAATCATTTTTTTCTCAGAACATGTGTTTTATCGGAAGTCTTGATATTTGTTACTTAGTTTTGGTCGATTTCTCCTTATTATTATATTTTCTGGATTACTCGTGGCGATTTTCCCTTTCCAGAAAGAGTAAATTCGACCCATTCTGACTCCGTCGAAAAACACTATTCATCTGCAGAGTCACTATTCACGGAGTCAAACGAAAATGAAAAAGTGGTCTATACTTGTGTATATATAATTAGTATGCGAATTCATGACGGGTGCGATCATACCAGCACTAATGCACCGGATCCCATCAGAACTCCGAAGTTAAGCGTGCTTGGGCGAGAGTAGTACTAGGATGGGTGACCCCCTGGGAAGTCCTCGTGTTGCACCCCTTTTTCGATTAATAAATCTTTTTCGTTATTAAATCATTTTTTTCTCAGAACATGTGTTTTATCGGAAGTCTTGATATTTGTTACTTAGTTTTGGTCGATTTCTCCTTATTATTATATTTTCTGGATTACTCGTGGCGATTTTCCCTTTCCAGAAAGAGTAAATTCGACCCATTCTGACTCCGTCGAAAAACACTATTCATCTGCAGAGTCACTATTCACGGAGTCGAACGAAAATGAAAAAGTGGTCTATACTTGTGTATATATAATTAGTATGCGAATTCATGACGGGTGCGATCATACCAGCACTAATGCACCGGATCCCATCAGAACTCCGAAGTTAAGCGTGCTTGGGCGAGAGTAGTACTAGGATGGGTGACCCCCTGGGAAGTCCTCGTGTTGCACCCCTTTTTCGATTAATAAATCTTTTTCGTTATTAAATCATTTTTTTCTCAGAACATGTGTTTTATCGGAAGTCTTGATATTTGTTACTTAGTTTTGGTCGATTTCTCCTTATTATTATATTTTCTGGATTACTCGTGGCGATTTTCCCTTTCCAGAAAGAGTAAATTCGACCCATTCTGACTCCGTCGAAAAACACTATTCATCTGCAGAGTCACTATTCACGGAGTCGAACGAAAATGAAAAAGTGGTCTATACTTGTGTATATATAATTAGTATGCGAATTCATGACGGGTGCGATCATACCAGCACTAATGCACCGGATCCCATCAGAACTCCGAAGTTAAGCGTGCTTGGGCGAGAGTAGTACTAGGATGGGTGACCCCCTGGGAAGTCCTCGTGTTGCACCCCTTTTTCGATTAATAAATCTTTTTCGTTATTAAATCATTTTTTTCTCAGAACATGTGTTTTATCGGAAGTCTTGATATTTGTTACTTAGTTTTGGTCGATTTCTCCTTATTATTATATTTTCTGGATTACTCGTGGCGATTTTCCCTTTCCAGAAAGAGTAAATTCGACCCATTCTGACTCCGTCGAAAAACACTATTCATCTGCAGAGTCACTATTCACGGAGTCAAACGAAAATGAAAAAGTGTTCTATACTTGTGTATATATAATTAGTATGCGAATTCATGACGGGTGCGATCATACCAGCACTAATGCACCGGATCCCATCAGAACTCCGAAGTTAAGCGTGCTTGGGCGAGAGTAGTACTAGGATGGGTGACCCCCTGGGAAGTCCTCGTGTTGCACCCCTTTTTCGATTAATAAATCTTTTTCGTTATTAAATCATTTTTTTCTCAGAACATGTGTTTTATCGGAAGTCTTGATATTTGTTACTTAGTTTTGGTCGATTTCTCCTTATTATTATATTTTCTGGATTACTCGTGGCGATTTTCCCTTTCCAGAAAGAGTAAATTCGACCCATTCTGACTCCGTCGAAAAACACTATTCATCTGCAGAGTCACTATTCACGGAGTCAAACGAAAATGAAAAAGTGGTCTATACTTGTGTATATATAATTAGTATGCGAATTCATGACGGGTGCGATCATACCAGCACTAATGCACCGGATCCCATCAGAACTCCGAAGTTAAGCGTGCTTGGGCGAGAGTAGTACTAGGATGGGTGACCCCCTGGGAAGTCCTCGTGTTGCACCCCTTTTTCGATTAATAAATCTTTTTCGTTATTAAATCATTTTTTTCTCAGAACATGTGTTTTATCGGAAGTCTTGATATTTGTTACTTAGTTTTGGTCGATTTCTCCTTATTATTATATTTTCTGGATTACTCGTGGCGATTTTCCCTTTCCAGAAAGAGTAAATTCGACCCATTCTGACTCCGTCGAAAAACACTATTCATCTGCAGAGTCACTATTCACGGAGTCAAACGAAAATGAAAAAGTGGTCTATACTTGTGTATATATAATTAGTATGCGAATTCATGACGGGTGCGATCATACCAGCACTAATGCACCGGATCCCATCAGAACTCCGAAGTTAAGCGTGCTTGGGCGAGAGTAGTACTAGGATGGGTGACCCCCTGGGAAGTCCTCGTGTTGCACCCCTTTTTCGATTAATAAATCTTTTTCGTTATTAAATCATTTTTTTCTCAGAACATGTGTTTTATCGGAAGTCTTGATATTTGTTACTTAGTTTTGGTCGATTTCTCCTTATTATTATATTTTCTGGATTACTCGTGGCGATTTTCCCTTTCCAGAAAGAGTAAATTCGACCCATTCTGACTCCGTCGAAAAACACTATTCATCTGCAGAGTCACTATTCACGGAGTCAAACGAAAATGAAAAAGTGTTCTATACTTGTGTATATATAATTAGTATGCGAATTCATGACGGGTGCGATCATACCAGCACTAATGCACCGGATCCCATCAGAACTCCGAAGTTAAGCGTTCTTGGGCGAGAGTAGTACTAGGATGGGTGACCCCCTGGGAAGTCCTCGTGTTGCACCCCTTTTTCGATTAATAAATCTTTTTCGTTATTAAATCATTTTTTTCTCAGAACATGTGTTTTATCGGAAGTCTTGATATTTGTTACTTAGTTTTGGTCGATTTTTCCTTATTATTATATTTTCTGGATTACTCGTGGCGATTTTCCCTTTCCAGAAAGAGTAAATTCGACCCATTCTGACTCCGTCGAAAAACACTATTCATCTGCAGAGTCACTATTCACGGAGTCGAACGAAAATGAAAAAGTGTTCTATACTTGTGTATATATAATTAGTATGCGAATTCATGACGGGTGCGATCATACCAGCACTAATGCACCGGATACCATCAGAACTCCGAAGTTAAGCGTGCTTGGGCGAGAGTAGTACTAGGATGGGTGACCCCCTGGGAAGTCCTCGTGTTGCACCCCTTTTTCGATTAATAAATCTTTTTCGTTATTAAATCATTTTTTTCTCAGAACATGTGTTTTATCGGAAGTCTTGATATTTGTTACTTAGTTTTGGTCGATTTCTCCTTATTATTATATTTTCTGGATTACTCGTGGCGATTTTCCCTTTCCAGAAAGAGTAAATTCGACCCATTCTGACTCCGTCGAAAAACACTATTCATCTGCAGAGTCACTATTCACGGAGTCAAACGAAAATGAAAAAGTGTTCTATACTTGTGTATATATAATTAGTATGCGAATTCATGACGGGTGCGATCATACCAGCACTAATGCACCGGATCCCATCAGAACTCCGAAGTTAAGCGTGCTTGGGCGAGAGTAGTACTAGGATGGGTGACCCCCTGGGAAGTCCTCGTGTTGCACCCCTTTTTCGATTAATAAATCTTTTTCGTTATTAAATCATTTTTTTCTCAGAACATGTGTTTTATCGGAAGTCTTGATATTTGTTACTTAGTTTTGGTCGATTTCTCCTTATTATTATATTTTCTGGATTACTCGTGGCGATTTTCCCTTTCCAGAAAGAGTAAATTCGACCCATTCTGACTCCGTCGAAAAACACTATTCATCTGCAGAGTCACTATTCACGGAGTCGAACGAAAATGAAAAAGTGGTCTATACTTGTGTATATATAATTAGTATGCGAATTCATGACGGGTGCGATCATACCAGCACTAATGCACCGGATCCCATCAGAACTCCGAAGTTAAGCGTTCTTGGGCGAGAGTAGTACTAGGATGGGTGACCCCCTGGGAAGTCCTCGTGTTGCACCCCTTTTTCGATTAATAAATCTTTTTCGTTATTAAATCATTTTTTTCTCAGAACATGTGTTTTATCGGAAGTCTTGATATTTGTTACTTAGTTTTGGTCGATTTCTCCTTATTATTATATTTTCTGGATTACTCGTGGCGATTTTCCCTTTCCAGAAAGAGTAAATTCGACCCATTCTGACTCCGTCGAAAAACACTATTCATCTGCAGAGTCACTATTCACGGAGTCAAACGAAAATGAAAAAGTGGTCTATACTTGTGTATATATAATTAGTATGCGAATTCATGACGGGTGCGATCATACCAGCACTAATGCACCGGATCCCATCAGAACTCCGAAGTTAAGCGTGCTTGGGCGAGAGTAGTACTAGGATGGGTGACCCCCTGGGAAGTCCTCGTGTTGCACCCCTTTTTCGATTAATAAATCTTTTTCGTTATTAAATCATTTTTTTCTCAGAACATGTGTTTTATCGGAAGTCTTGATATTTGTTACTTAGTTTTGGTCGATTTCTCCTTATTATTATATTTTCTGGATTACTCGTGGCGATTTTCCCTTTCCAGAAAGAGTAAATTCGACCCATTCTGACTCCGTCGAAAAACACTATTCATCTGCAGAGTCACTATTCACGGAGTCAAACGAAAATGAAAAAGTGTTCTATACTTGTGTATATATAATTAGTATGCGAATTCATGACGGGTGCGATCATACCAGCACTAATGCACCGGATCCCATCAGAACTCCGAAGTTAAGCGTGCTTGGGCGAGAGTAGTACTAGGATGGGTGACCCCCTGGGAAGTCCTCGTGTTGCACCCCTTTTTCGATTAATAAATCTTTTTCGTTATTAAATCATTTTTTTCTCAGAACATGTGTTTTATCGGAAGTCTTGATATTTGTTACTTAGTTTTGGTCGATTTCTCCTTATTATTATATTTTCTGGATTACTCGTGGCGATTTTCCCTTTCCAGAAAGAGTAAATTCGACCCATTCTGACTCCGTCGAAAAACACTATTCATCTGCAGAGTCACTATTCACGGAGTCAAACGAAAATGAAAAAGTGGTCTATACTTGTGTATATATAATTAGTATGCGAATTCATGACGGGTGCGATCATACCAGCACTAATGCACCGGATCCCATCAGAACTCCGAAGTTAAGCGTTCTTGGGCGAGAGTAGTACTAGGATGGGTGACCCCCTGGGAAGTCCTCGTGTTGCACCCCTTTTTCGATTAATAAATCTTTTTCGTTATTAAATCATTTTTTTCTCAGAACATGTGTTTTATCGGAAGTCTTGATATTTGTTACTTAGTTTTGGTCGATTTCTCCTTATTATTATATTTTCTGGATTACTCGTGGCGATTTTCCCTTTCCAGAAAGAGTAAATTCGACCCATTCTGACTCCGTCGAAAAACACTATTCATCTGCAGAGTCACTATTCACGGAGTCAAACGAAAATGAAAAAGTGGCCTATACTTGTGTATATATAATTAGTATGCGAATTCATGACGGGTGCGATCATACCAGCACTAATGCACCGGATCCCATCAGAACTCCGAAGTTAAGCGTGCTTGGGCGAGAGTAGTACTAGGATGGGTGACCCCCTGGGAAGTCCTCGTGTTGCACCCCTTTTTCGATTAATAAATCTTTTTCGTTATTAAATCATTTTTTTCTCAGAACATGTGTTTTATCGGAAGTCTTGATATTTGTTACTTAGTTTTGGTCGATTTCTCCTTATTATTATATTTTCTGGATTACTCGTGGCGATTTTCCCTTTCCAGAAAGAGTAAATTCGACCCATTCTGACTCCGTCGAAAAACACTATTCATCTGCAGAGTCACTATTCACGGAGTCAAACGAAAATGAAAAAGTGTTCTATACTTGTGTATATATAATTAGTATGCGAATTCATGACGGGTGCGATCATACCAGCACTAATGCACCGGATCCCATCAGAATTCCGAAGTTAAGCGTGCTTGGGCGAGAGTAGTACTAGGATGGGTGATCCCCTGGGAAGTCCTCGTGTTGCACCCCTTTTTCGATTAATAAATCTTTTTCGTTATTAAATCATTTTTTTCTCAGAACATGTGTTTTATCGGAAGTCTTGATATTTGTTACTTAGTTTTGGTCGATTTCTCCTTATTATTATATTTTCTGGATTACTCGTGGCGATTTCCCTTTCCAGAAAGAGTAAATTCGACCCATTCTGACTCCGTCGAAAAACACTATTCATCTGCAGAGTCACTATTCACGGAGTCAAACGAAAATGAAAAAGTGGTCTATACTTGTGTATATATAATTAGTATGCGAATTCATGACGGGTGCGATCATACCAGCACTAATGCACCGGATCCCATCAGAACTCCGAAGTTAAGCGTTCTTGGGCGAGAGTAGTACTAGGATGGGTGACCCCCTGGGAAGTCCTCGTGTTGCACCCCTTTTTCGATTAATAAATCATTTTTTTCTCAGAACATGTGTTTTATCGGAAGTCTTGATATTTGTTACTTAGTTTTGGTCGATTTCTCCTTATTATTATATTTTCTGGATTACTCGTGGCGATTTTCCCTTTCCAGAAAGAGTAAATTCGACCCATTCTGACTCCGTCGAAAAACACTATTCATCTGCAGGGTCACTATTCACGGAGTCGAACGAAAATGAAAAAGTGGTCTATACTTGTGTATATATAATTAGTATGCGAATTCATGACGGGTGCGATCATACCAGCACTAATGCACCGGATCCCATCAGAACTCCGAAGTTAAGCGTGCTTGGGCGAGAGTAGTACTAGGATGGGTGACCCCCTGGGAAGTCCTCGTGTTGCACCCCTTTTTCGATTAATAAATCTTTTTCGTTATTAAATCATTTTTTTCTCAGAACATGTGTTTTATCGGAAGTCTTGATATTTGTTACTTAGTTTTGGTCGATTTCTCCTTATTATTATATTTTCTGGATTACTCGTGGCGATTTTCCCTTTCCAGAAAGAGTAAATTCGACCCATTCTGACTCCGTCGAAAAACACTATTCATCTGCAGAGTCACTATTCACGGAGTCAAACGAAAATGAAAAAGTGTTCTATACTTGTGTATATATAATTAGTATGCGAATTCATGACGGGTGCGATCATACCAGCACTAATGCACCGGATCCCATCAGAACTCCGAAGTTAAGCGTGCTTGGCCGAGAGTAGTACTAGGATGGGTGACCCCCTGGGAAGTCATCGTGTTGCACCGCTTTTTCGATTAATAAATCTTTTTCGTTATTAAATCATTTTTTTCTCAGAACATGTGTTTTATCGGAAGTCTTGATATTTGTTACTTAGTTTTGGTCGATTTCTCCTTATTATTATATTTTCTGGATTACTCGTGGCGATTTTCCCTTTCCAGAAAGAGTAAATTCGACCCATTCTGACTCCGTCGAAAAACACTATTCATCTGCAGAGTCACTATTCACGGAGTCAAACGAAAATGAAAAAGTGGTCTATACTTGTGTATATATAATTAGTATGCGAATTCATGACGGGTGCGATCATACCAGCACTAATGCACCGGATCCCATCAGAACTCCGAAGTTAAGCGTTCTTGGGCGAGAGTAGTACTAGGATGGGTGACCCCCTGGGAAGTCCTCGTGTTGCACCCCTTTTTCGATTAATAAATCTTTTTCGTTATTAAATCATTTTTTTCTCAGAACATGTGTTTTATCGGAAGTCTTGATATTTGTTACTTAGTTTTGGTCGATTTCTCCTTATTATTATATTTTCTGGATTACTCGTGGCGATTTTCCCTTTCCAGAAAGAGTAAATTCGACCCATTCTGACTCCGTCGAAAAACACTATTCATCTGCAGAGTCACTATTCACGGAGTCAAACGAAAATGAAAAAGTGGCCTATACTTGTGTATATATAATTAGTATGCGAATTCATGACGGGTGCGATCATACCAGCACTAATGCACCGGATCCCATCAGAACTCCGAAGTTAAGCGTTCTTGGGCGAGAGTAGTACTAGGATGGGTGACCCCCTGGGAAGTCCTCGTGTTGCACCCCTTTTTCGATTAATAAATCTTTTTCGTTATTAAATCATTTTTTTCTCAGAACATGTGTTTTATCGGAAGTCTTGATATTTGTTACTTAGTTTTGGTCGATTTCTCCTTATTATTATATTTTCTGGATTACTCGTGGCGATTTTCCCTTTCCAGAAAGAGTAAATTCGACCCATTCTGACTCCGTCGAAAAACACTATTCATCTGCAGAGTCACTATTCACGGAGTCAAACGAAAATGAAAAAGTGGTCTATACTTGTGTATATATAATTAGTATGCGAATTCATGACGGGTGCGATCATACCAGCACTAATGCACCGGATCCCATCAGAACTCCGAAGTTAAGCGTGCTTGGGCGAGAGTAGTACTAGGATGGGTGACCCCCTGGGAAGTCCTCGTGTTGCACCCCTTTTTCGATTAATAAATCTTTTTCGTTATTAAATCATTTTTTTCTCAGAACATGTGTTTTATCGGAAGTCTTGATATTTGTTACTTAGTTTTGGTCGATTTCTCCTTATTATTATATTTTCTGGATTACTCGTGGCGATTTTCCCTTTCCAGAAAGAGTAAATTCGACCCATTCTGACTCCGTCGAAAAACACTATTCATCTGCAGAGTCACTATTCACGGAGTCAAACGAAAATGAAAAAGTGTTCTATACTTGTGTATATATAATTAGTATGCGAATTCATGACGGGTGCGATCATACCAGCACTAATGCACCGGATCCCATCAGAACTCCGAAGTTAAGCGTGCTTGGGCGAGAGTAGTACTAGGATGGGTGACCCCCTGGGAAGTCCTCGTATTGCACCCCTTTTTCGATTAATAAATCTTTTTCGTTATTAAATCATTTTTTTCTCAGAACATGTGTTTTATCGGAAGTCTTGATATTTGTTACTTAGTTTTGGTCGATTTCTCCTTATTATTATATTTTCTGGATTACTCGTGGCGATTTTCCCTTTCCAGAAAGAGTAAATTCGACCCATTCTGACTCCGTCGAAAAATACTATTCATCTGCAGAGTCACTATTCACGGAGTCAAACGAAAATGAAAAAGTGGTCTATACTTGTGTATATATAATTAGTATGCGAATTCATGACGGGTGCGATCATACCAGCACTAATGCACCGGATCCCATCAGAACTCCGAAGTTAAGCGTTCTTGGGCGAGAGTAGTACTAGGATGGGTGACCCCCTGGGAAGTCCTCGTGTTGCACCCCTTTTTCGATTAATAAATCTTTTTCGTTATTAAATCATTTTTTTCTCAGAACATGTGTTTTATCGGAAGTCTTGATATTTGTTACTTAGTTTTGGTCGATTTCTCCTTATTATTATATTTTCTGGATTACTCGTGGCGATTTTCCCTTTCCAGAAAGAGTAAATTCGACCCATTCTGACTCCGTCGAAAAACACTATTCATCTGCAGAGTCACTATTCACGGAGTCAAACGAAAATGAAAAAGTGGTCTATACTTGTGTATATATAATTAGTATGCGAATTCATGACGGGTGCGATCATACCAGCACTAATGCACCGGATCCCATCAGAACTCCGAAGTTAAGCGTGCTTGGGCGAGAGTAGTACTAGGATGGGTGACCCCCTGGGAAGTCCTCGTGTTGCACCCCTTTTTCGATTAATAAATCTTTTTCGTTATTAAATCATTTTTTTCTCAGAACATGTGTTTTATCGGAAGTCTTGATATTTGTTACTTAGTTTTGGTCGATTTCTCCTTATTATTATATTTTCTGGATTACTCGTGGCGATTTTCCCTTTCCAGAAAGAGTAAATTCGACCCATTCTGACTCCGTCGAAAAACACTATTCATCTGCAGAGTCACTATTCACGGAGTCAAACGAAAATGAAAAAGTGGTCTATACTTGTGTATATATAATTAGTATGCGAATTCATGACGGGTGCGATCATACCAGCACTAATGCACCGGATCCCATCAGAACTCCGAAGTTAAGCGTGCTTGGGCGAGAGTAGTACTAGGATGGGTGACCCCCTGGGAAGTCCTCGTGTTGCACCCCTTTTTCGATTAATAAATCTTTTTCGTTATTAAATCATTTTTTTCTCAGAACATGTGTTTTATCGGAAGTCTTGATATTTGTTACTTAGTTTTGGTCGATTTCTCCTTATTATTATATTTTCTGGATTACTCGTGGCGATTTTCCCTTTCCAGAAAGAGTAAATTCGACCCATTCTGACTCCGTCGAAAAACACTATTCATCTGCAGAGTCACTATTCACGGAGTCAAACGAAAATGAAAAAGTGTTCTATACTTGTGTATATATAATTAGTATGCGAATTCATGACGGGTGCGATCATACCAGCACTAATGCACCGGATCCCATCAGAACTCCGAAGTTAAGCGTGCTTGGGCGAGAGTAGTACTAGGATGGGTGACCCCCTGGGAAGTCCTCGTGTTGCACCCCTTTTTCGATTAATAAATCTTTTTCGTTATTAAATCATTTTTTTCTCAGAACATGTGTTTTATCGGAAGTCTTGATATTTGTTACTTAGTTTTGGTCGATTTCTCCTTATTATTATATTTTCTGGATTACTCGTGGCGATTTTCCCTTTCCAGAAAGAGTAAATTCGACCCATTCTGACTCCGTCAAAAAACACTATTCATCTGCAGAGTCACTATTCACGGAGTCAAACGAAAATGAAAAAGTGGTCTATACTTGTGTATATATAATTAGTATGCGAATTCATGACGGGTGCGATCATACCAGCACTAATGCACCGGATCCCATCAGAACTCCGAAGTTAAGCGTTCTTGGGCGAGAGTAGTACTAGGATGGGTGACCCCCTGGGAAGTCCTCGTGTTGCACCCCTTTTTCGATTAATAAATCTTTTTCGTTATTAAATCATTTTTTTCTCAGAACATGTGTTTTATCGGAAGTCTTGATATTTGTTACTTAGTTTTGGTCGATTTCTCCTTATTATTATATTTTCTGGATTACTCGTGGCGATTTTCCCTTTCCAGAAAGAGTAAATTCGACCCATTCTGACTCCGTCGAAAAACACTATTCATCTACAGAGTCACTATTCACGGAGTCAAACGAAAATGAAAAAGTGGTCTATACTTGTGTATATATAATTAGTATGTGAATTCATGACGGGTGCGATCATACCAGCACTAATGCACCGGATCCCATCAGAACTCCGAAGTTAAGCGTGCTTGGGCGAGAGTAGTACTAGGATGGGTGACCCCCTGGGAAGTCCTCGTGTTGCACCCCTTTTTCGATTAATAAATCTTTTTCGTTATTAAATCATTTTTTTCTCAGAACATGTGTTTTATCGAAAGTCTTGATATTTGTTACTTAGTTTTGGTCGATTTCTCCTTATTATTATATTTTCTGGATTACTCGTGGCGATTTTCCCTTTCCAGAAAGAGTAAATTCGACCCATTCTGACTCCGTCGAAAAACACTATTCATCTGCAGAGTCACTATTCACGGAGTCAAACGAAAATGAAAAAGTGGTCTATACTTGTGTATATATAATTAGTATGCGAATTCATGACGGGTGCGATCATACCAGCACTAATGCACCGGATCCCATCAGAACTCCGAAGTTAAGCGTGCTTGGGCGAGAGTAGTACTAGGATGGGTGACCCCCTGGGAAGTCCTCGTGTTGCACCCTTTTTTCGATTAATAAATCTTTTTCGTTATTAAATCATTTTTTTCTCAGAACATGTGTTTTATCGGAAGTCTTGATATTTGTTACTTAGTTTTGGTCGATTTCTCCTTATTATTATATTTTCTGGATTACTCGTGGCGATTTTCCCTTTCCAGAAAGAGTAAATTCGACCCATTCTGACTCCGTCGAAAAACACTATTCATCTGCAGAGTCACTATTCACGGAGTCAAACGAAAATGAAAAAGTGGTCTATACTTGTGTATATATAATTAGTATGCGAATTCATGACGGGTGCGATCATACCAGCACTAATGCACCGGATCCCATCAGAACTCCGAAGTTAAGCGTGCTTGGGCGAGAGTAGTACTAGGATGGGTGACCCCCTGGGAAGTCCTCGTGTTGCACCCCTTTTTCGATTAATAAATCTTTTTCGTTATTAAATCATTTTTTTCTCAGAACATGTGTTTTATCGGAAGTCTTGATATTTGTTACTTAGTTTTGGTCGATTTCTCCTTATTATTATATTTTCTGGATTACTCGTGGCGATTTTCCCTTTCCAGAAAGAGTAAATTCGACCCATTCTGACTCCGTCGAAAAACACTATTCATCTGCAGAGTCACTATTCACGGAGTCAAACGAAAATGAAAAAGTGGTCTATACTTGTGTATATATAATTAGTATGCGAATTCATGACGGGTGCGATCATACCAGCACTAATGCACCGGATCCCATCAGAACTCCGAAGTTAAGCGTGCTTGGGCGAGAGTAGTACTAGGATGGGTGACCCCCTGGGAAGTCCTCGTGTTGCACCCCTTTTTCGATTAATAAATCTTTTTCGTTATTAAATCATTTTTTTCTCAGAACCTGTGTTTTATCGGAAGTCTTGATATTTGTTACTTAGTTTTGGTCGATTTCTCCTTATTATTATATTTTCTGGATTACTCGTGGCGATTTTCCCTTTCCAGAAAGAGTAAATTCGACCCATTCTGAC
Organism: Oenanthe sinensis; assembly: GCA_028671895.1. Lineage (NCBI taxonomy): Eukaryota > Viridiplantae > Streptophyta > Magnoliopsida > Apiales > Apiaceae > Oenanthe > Oenanthe sinensis. The sequence goes on from CM053814.1 coordinate 27,634,882, forward strand.
TCCGTCGAAAAACACTATTCATCTGCAGAGTCACTATTCACGGAGTCAAACGAAAATGAAAAAGTGGTCTATACTTGTGTATATATAATTAGTATGCGAATTCATGACGGGTGCGATCATACCAGCACTAATGCACCGGATCCCATCAGAACTCCGAAGTTAAGCGTGCTTGGGCGAGAGTAGTACTAGGATGGGTGACCCCCTGGGAAGTCCTCGTGTTGCACCCCTTTTTCGATTAATAAATCTTTTTCGTTATTAAATCATTTTTTTCTCAGAACATTTGTTTTATCGGAAGTCTTGATATTTGTTACTTAGTTTTGGTCGATTTCTCATTATTATTATATTTTCTGGATTACTCGTGGCGATTTTCCCTTTCCAGAAAGAGTAAATTCGACCCATTCTGACTCCGTCGAAAAACACTATTCATCTGCAGAGTCACTATTCACGGAGTCAAACGAAAATGAAAAAGTGGTCTATACTTGTGTATATATAATTAGTATGCGAATTCATGACGGGTGCGATCATACCAGCACTAATGCACCGGATCCCATCAGAACTCCGAAGTTAAGCGTGCTTGGGCGAGAGTAGTACTAGGATGGGTGACCCCCTGGGAAGTCCTCGTGTTGCACCCCTTTTTCGATTAATAAATCTTTTTCGTTATTAAATCATTTTTTTCTCAGAACCTGTGTTTTATCGGAAGTCTTGATATTTGTTACTTAGTTTTGGTCGATTTCTCCTTATTATTATATTTTCTGGATTACTCGTGGCGATTTTCCCTTTCCAGAAAGAGTAAATTCGACCCATTCTGACTCCGTCGAAAAACACTATTCATCTGCAGAGTCACTATTCACGGAGTCAAACGAAAATGAAAAAGTGGTCTATACTTGTGTATATATAATTAGTATGCGAATTCATGACGGGTGCGATCATACCAGCACTAATGCACCGGATCCCATCAGAACTCCGAAGTTAAGCGTGCTTGGGCGAGAGTAGTACTAGGATGGGTGACCCCCTGGGAAGTCCTCGTGTTGCACCCCTTTTTCGATTAATAAATCTTTTTCGTTATTAAATCATTTTTTTCTCAGAACCTGTGTTTTATCGGAAGTCTTGATATTTGTTACTTAGTTTTGGTCGATTTCTCCTTATTATTATATTTTCTGGATTACTCGTGGCGATTTTCCCTTTCCAGAAAGAGTAAATTCGACCCATTCTGACTCCGTCGAAAAACACTATTCATCTGCAGAGTCACTATTCACGGAGTCAAACGAAAATGAAAAAGTGGTCTATACTTGTGTATATATAATTAATATGCGAATTCATGACGGGTGCGATCATACCAGCACTAATGCTCCGGATCCCATCAGAACTCCGAAGTTAAGCGTGCTTGGGCGAGAGTAGTACTAGGATGGGTGACCCCCTGGGAAGTCCTCGTGTTGCACCCCTTTTTCGATTAATAAATCTTTTTCGTTATTAAATCATTTTTTTCTCAGAACATGTGTTTTATCGGAAGTCTTGATATTTGTTACTTAGTTTTGGTCGATTTCTCCTTATTATTATATTTTCTGGATTACTCGTGGCGATTTTCCCTTTCCAGAAAGAGTAAATTCGACCCATTCTGACTCCGTCGAAAAACACTATTCATCTGCAGAGTCACTATTCACGGAGTCAAACGAAAATGAAAAAGTGGTCTATACTTGTGTATATATAATTAGTATGCGAATTCATGACGGGTGCGATCATACCAGCACTAATGCACCGGATCCCATCAGAACTCCGAAGTTAAGCGTGCTTGGGCGAGAGTAGTACTAGGATGGGTGACCCCCTGGGAAGTCCTCGTGTTGCACCCCTTTTTCGATTAATAAATCTTTTTCGTTATTAAATCATTTTTTTCTCAGAACATGTGTTTTATCGGAAGTCTTGATATTTGTTACTTAGTTTTGGTCGATTTCTCCTTATTATTATATTTTCTGGATTACTCGTGGCGATTTTCCCTTTCCAGAAAGAGTAAATTCGACCCATTCTGACTCCGTCGAAAAACACTATTCATCTGCAGAGTCACTATTCACGGAGTCAAACGAAAATGAAAAAGTGGTCTATACTTGTGTATATATAATTACTATGCGAATTCATGACGGGTGCGATCATACCAGCACTAATGCACCGGATCCCATCAGAACTCCGAAGTTAAGCGTGCTTGGGCGAGAGTAGTACTAGGATGGGTGACCCCCTGGGAAGTCCTCGTGTTGCACCCCTTTTTCGATTAATAAATCTTTTTCGTTATTAAATCATTTTTTTCTCAGAACATGTGTTTTATCGGAAGTCTTGATATTTGTTACTTAGTTTTGGTCGATTTCTCCTTATTATTATATTTTCTGGATTACTCGTGGCGATTTTCCCTTTCCAGAAAGAGTAAATTCGACCCATTCTGACTCCGTCGAAAAACACTATTCATCTGCAGAGTCACTATTCACGGAGTCAAACGAAAATGAAAAAGTGGTCTATACTTGTGTATATATAATTAGTATGCGAATTCATGACGGGTGCGATCATACCAGCACTAATGCACCGGATCCCATCAGAACTCCGAAGTTAAGCGTGCTTGGGCGAGAGTAGTACTAGGATGGGTGACCCCCTGGGAAGTCCTCGTGTTGCACCCCTTTTTCGATTAATAAATCTTTTTCGTTATTAAATCATTTTTTTCTCAGAACATGTGTTTTATCGGAAGTCTTGATATTTGTTACTTAGTTTTGGTCGATTTCTCCTTATTATTATATTTTCTGGATTACTCTTGGCGATTTTCCCTTTCCAGAAAGAGTAAATTCGACCCATTCTGACTCCGTCGAAAAACACTATTCATCTGCAGAGTCACTATTCACGGAGTCAAACGAAAATGAAAAAGTGGTCTATACTTGTGTATATATAATTAGTATGCGAATTCATGACGGGTGCGATCATACCAGCACTAATGCACCGGATCCCATCAGAACTCCGAAGTTAAGCGTGCTTGGGCGAGAGTAGTACTAGGATGGGTGACCCCCTGGGAAGTCCTCGTGTTGCACCCCTTTTTCGATTAATAAATCTTTTTCGTTATTAAATCATTTTTTTCTCAGAACATGTGTTTTATCGGAAGTCTTGATATTTGTTACTTAGTTTTGGTCGATTTCTCCTTATTATTATATTTTCTGGATTACTCGTGGCGATTTTCCCTTTCCAGAAAGAGTAAATTCGACCCATTCTGACTCCGTCGAAAAACACTATTCATCTGCAGAGTCACTATTCACGGAGTCAAACGAAAATGAAAAAGTGGTCTATACTTGTGTATATATAATTAGTATGCGAATTCATGACGGGTGCGATCATACCAGCACTAATGCACCGGATCCCATCAGAACTCCGAAGTTAAGCGTGCTTGGGCGAGAGTAGTACTAGGATGGGTGACCCCCTGGGAAGTCCTCGTGTTGCACCCCTTTTTCGATTAATAAATATTTTTCGTTATTAAATCATTTTTTTCTCAGAACATGTGTTTTATCGGAAGTCTTGATATTTGTTACTTAGTTTTGGTCGATTTCTCCTTATTATTATATTTTCTGGATTACTCGTGGCGATTTTCCCTTTCCAGAAAGAGTAAATTCGACCCATTCTGACTCCGTCGAAAAACACTATTCATCTGCAGAGTCACTATTCACGGAGTCAAACGAAAATGAAAAAGTGGTCTATACTTGTGTATATATAATTAGTATGCGAATTCATGACGGGTGCGATCATACCAGCACTAATGCACCGGATCCCATCAGAACTCCGAAGTTAAGCGTGCTTGGGCGAGAGTAGTACTAGGATGGGTGACCCCCTGGGAAGTCCTCGTGTTGCACCCCTTTTTCGATTAATAAATCTTTTTCGTTATTAAATCATTTTTTTCTCAGAACATGTGTTTTATCGGAAGTCTTGATATTTGTTACTTAGTTTTGGTCGATTTCTCCTTATTATTATATTTTCTGGATTACTCGTGGCGATTTTCCCTTTCCAGAAAGAGTAAATTCGACCCATTCTGACTCCGTCGAAAAACACTATTCATCTGCAGAGTCACTATTCACGGAGTCAAACGAAAATGAAAAAGTGGTCTATACTTGTGTATATATAATTAGTATGCGAATTCATGACGGGTGCGATCATACCAGCACTAATGCACCGGATCCCATCAGAACTCCGAAGTTAAGCGTGCTTGGGCGAGAGTAGTACTAGGATGGGTGACCCCCTGGGAAGTCCTCGTGTTGCACCCCTTTTTCGATTAATAAATCTTTTTCGTTATTAAATCATTTTTTTCTCAGAACATGTGTTTTATCGGAAGTCTTGATATTTGTTACTTAGTTTTGGTCGATTTCTCATTATTATTATATTTTCTGGATTACTCGTGGCGATTTTCCCTTTCCAGAAAGAGTAAATTCGACCCATTCTGACTCCGTCGAAAAACACTATTCATCTGCAGAGTCACTATTCACGGAGTCAAACGAAAATGAAAAAGTGGTCTATACTTGTGTATATATAATTAGTATGCGAATTCATGACGGGTGCGATCATACCAGCACTAATGCACCGGATCCCATCAGAACTCCGAAGTTAAGTGTGCTTGGGCGAGAGTAGTACTAGGATGGGTGACCCCCTGGGAAGTCCTCGTGTTGCACCCCTTTTTCGATTAATAAATCTTTTTCGTTATTAAATCATTTTTTTCTCAGAACATGTGTTTTATCGGAAGTCTTGATATTTGTTACTTAGTTTTGGTCGATTTCTCATTATTATTATATTTTCTGGATTACTCGTGGCGATTTTCCCTTTCCAGAAAGAGTAAATTCGACCCATTCTGACTCCGTCGAAAAACACTATTCATCTGCAGAGTCACTATTCACGGAGTCAAACGAAAATGAAAAAGTGGTCTATACTTGTGTATATATAATTAGTATGCGAATTCATGACGGGTGCGATCATACCAGCACTAATGCACCGGATCCCATCAGAACTCCGAAGTTTAGCGTGCTTGGGCGAGAGTAGTACTAGGATGGGTGACCCCCTGGGAAGTCCTCGTGTTGCACCCCTTTTTCGATTAATAAATCTTTTTCGTTATTAAATCATTTTTTTCTCAGAACATGTGTTTTATCGGAAGTCTTGATATTTGTTACTTAGTTTTGGTCGATTTCTCCTTATTATTATATTTTCTGGATTACTCGTGGCGATTTTCCCTTTCCAGAAAGAGTAAATTCGACCCATTCTGACTCCGTCGAAAAACACTATTCATCTGCAGAGTCACTATTCACGGAGTCAAACGAAAATGAAAAAGTGGTCTATACTTGTGTATATATAATTAGTATGCGAATTCATGACGGGTGCGATCATACCAGCACTAATGCACCGGATCCCATCAGAACTCCGAAGTTAAGCGTGCTTGGGCGAGAGTAGTACTAGGATGGGTGACCCCCTGGGAAGTCCTCGTGTTGCACCCCTTTTTCGATTAATAAATCTTTTTCGTTATTAAATCATTTTTTTCTCAGAACATGTGTTTTATCGGAAGTCTTGATATTTGTTACTTAGTTTTGGTCGATTTCTCCTTATTATTATATTTTCTGGATTACTCGTGGCGATTTTCCCTTTCCAGAAAGAGTAAATTCGACCCATTCTGACTCCGTCGAAAAACACTATTCATCTGCAGAGTCACTATTCACGGAGTCAAACGAAAATGAAAAAGTGGTCTATACTTGTGTATATATAATTAGTATGCGAATTCATGACGGGTGCGATCATACCAGCACTAATGCACCGGATCCCATCAGAACTCCGAAGTTAAGCGTGCTTGGGCGAGAGTAGTACTAGGATGGGTGACCCCCTGGGAAGTCCTCGTGTCGCACCCCTTTTTCGATTAATAAATCTTTTTCGTTATTAAATCATTTTTTTCTCAGAACATGTGTTTTATCGGAAGTCTTGATATTTGTTACTTAGTTTTGGTCGATTTCTCATTATTATTATATTTTCTGGATTACTCGTGGCGATTTTCCCTTTCCAGAAAGAGTAAATTCGACCCATTCTGACTCCGTCGAAAAACACTATTCATCTGTAGAGTCACTATTCACGGAGTCAAACGAAAATGAAAAAGTGGTCTATACTTGTGTATATATAATTAGTATGCGAATTCATGACGGGTGCGATCATACCAGCACTAATGCACCGGATCCCATCAGAACTCCGAAGTTAAGCGTGCTTGGGCGAGAGTAGTACTAGGATGGGTGACCCCCTGGGAAGTCCTCGTGTTGCACCCCTTTTTCGATTAATAAATCTTTTTCGTTATTAAATCATTTTTTTCTCAGAACATGTGTTTTATCGGAAGTCTTGATATTTGTTACTTAGTTTTGGTCGATTTCTCATTATAATTATATTTTCTGGATTACTCGTGGCGATTTTCCCTTTCCAGAAAGAGTAAATTCGACCCATTCTGACTCCGTCGAAAAACACTATTCATCTGCAGAGTCACTATTCACGGAGTCAAACGAAAATGAAAAAGTGGTCTATACTTGTGTATATATAATTAGTATGCGAATTCATGACGGGTGCGATCATACCAGCACTAATGCACCGGATCCCATTAGAACTCCGAAGTTAAGCGTGCTTGGGCGAGAGTAGTACTAGGATGGGTGACCCCCTGTGAAGTCCTCGTGTTGCACCCCTTTTTCGATTAATAAATCTTTTTCGTTATTAAATCATTTTTTTCTCAGAACATGTGTTTTATCGGAAGTCTTGATATTTGTTACTTAGTTTTGGTCGATTTCTCATTATTATTATATTTTCTGGATTACTCGTGGCGATTTTCCCTTTCCAGAAAGAGTAAATTCGACCCATTCTGACTCCGTCGAAAAACACTATTCATCTGTAGAGTCACTATTCACGGAGTCAAACGAAAATGAAAAAGTGGTCTATACTTGTGTATATATAATTAGTATGCGAATTCATGACGGGTGCGATCATACCAGCACTAATGCACCGGATCCCATCAGAACTCCGAAGTTAAGCGTGCTTGGGCGAGAGTAGTACTAGGATGGGTGACCCCCTGGGAAGTCCTCGTGTTGCACCCCTTTTTCGATTAATAAATCTTTTTCGTTATTAAATCATTTTTTTCTCAGAACATGTGTTTTATCGGAAGTCTTGATATTTGTTACTTAGTTTTGGTCGATTTCTCATTATAATTATATTTTCTGGATTACTCGTGGCGATTTTCCCTTTCCAGAAAGAGTAAATTCGACCCATTCTGACTCCGTCGAAAAACACTATTCATCTGCAGAGTCACTATTCACGGAGTCAAACGAAAATGAAAAAGTGGTCTATACTTGTGTATATATAATTAGTATGCGAATTCATGACGGGTGCGATCATACCAGCACTAATGCACCGGATCCCATTAGAACTCCGAAGTTAAGCGTGCTTGGGCGAGAGTAGTACTAGGATGGGTGACCCCCTGTGAAGTCCTCGTGTTGCACCCTTTTTTCGATTAATAAATCTTTTTCGTTATTAAATCATTTTTTTCTCAGAACATGTGTTTTATCGGAAGTCTTGATATTTGTTACTTAGTTTTGGTCGATTTCTCCTTATTATTATATTTTCTGGATTACTCGTGGCGATTTTCCCTTTCCAGAAAGAGTAAATTCGACCCATTCTGACTCCGTCGAAAAACACTATTCAGCTGCAGAGTCACTATTCACGGAGTCAAACGAAAATGAAAAAGTGGTCTATACTTGTGTATATATAATTAGTATGCGAATTCATGACGGGTGCGAACATACCAGCACTAATGTACCGGATCCCATCAGAACTCCGAAGTTAAGCGTGCTTGGGCGAGAGTAGTACTAGGATGGGTGACCCCTGGGAAGTCCTCGTGTTGCACCCCTTTTTCGATTAATAAATCTTTTTCGTTATTAAATCATTTTTTTCTCAGAACATGTGTTTTATCGGAAGTCTTGATATTTGTTACTTAGTTTTGGTCGATTTCTCCTTATTATTATATTTTCTGGATTACTCGTGGCGATTTTCCCTTTCCAGAAAGAGTAAATTCGACCCATTCTGACTCCGTCGAAAAACACTATTCATCTGCAGAGTCACTATTCACGGAGTCAAACGAAAATGAAAAAGTGGTCTATACTTGTGTATATATAATTAGTATGCGAATTCATGACGGGTGCGATCATACCAGCACTAATGCACCGGATCCCATCAGAACTCCGAAGTTAAGCGTGCTTGGGCGAGAGTAGTACTAGGATGGGTGACCCCCTGGGAAGTCCTCGTGTTGCACCCCTTTTTCGATTAATAAATCTTTTTCGTTATTAAATCATTTTTTTCTCAGAACATGTGTTTTATCGGAAGTCTTGATATTTGTTACTTAGTTTTGGTCGATTTCTCCTTATTATTATATTTTCTGGATTACTCGTGGCGATTTTCCCTTTCCAGAAAGAGTAAATTCGACCCATTCTGACTCCGTCGAAAAACACTATTCATCTACAGAGTCACTATTCACGGAGTCAAACGAAAATGAAAAAGTGGTCTGTACTTGTGTATATATAATTAGTATGCGAATTCATGACGGGTGCGATCATACCAGCACTAATGCACCGGATCCCATCAGAACTCCGAAGTTAAGCGTGCTTGGGCGAGAGTAGTACTAGGATGGGTGACCCCCTGGGAAGTCCTCGTGTTGCACCCCTTTTTCGATTAATAAATCTTTTTCGTTATTAAATCATTTTTTTCTCAGAACATGTGTTTTATCGGAAGTCTTGATATTTGTTACTTAGTTTTGGTCGATTTCTCCTTATTATTATATTTTCTGGATTACTCGTGGCGATTTTCCCTTTCCAGAAAGAGTAAATTCGACCCATTCTGACTCCGTCGAAAAACACTATTCATCTGCAGAGTCACTATTCACGGAGTCAAACGAAAATGAAAAAGTGGTCTATACTTGTGTATATATAATTAGTATGCGAATTCATGACGGGTGCGATCATACCAGCACTAATGCACCGGATCCCATCAGAACTCCGAAGTTAAGCGTGCTTGGGCGAGAGTAGTACTATGATGGGTGACCCCCTGGGAAGTCCTCGTGTTGCACCCCTTTTTCGATTAATAAATCTTTTTCGTTATTAAATCATTTTTTTCTCAGAACATGTGTTTTATCGGAAGTCTTGATATTTGTTACTTAGTTTTGGTCGATTTCTCCTTATTATTATATTTTCTGGATTACTCGTGGCGATTTTCCCTTTCCAGAAAGAGTAAATTCGACCCATTCTGACTCCGTCGAAAAACACTATTCATCTGCAGAGTCACTATTCACGGAGTCAAACGAAAATGAAAAAGTGGTCTATACTTGTGTATATATAATTAGTATGCGAATTCATGACGGGTGCGATCATACCAGCACTAATGCACCGGATCCCATCAGAACTCCGAAGTTAAGCGTGCTTGGGCGAGAGTAGTACTAGGATGGGTGACCCCCTGGGAAGTCCTCGTGTTGCACCCCTTTTTCGATTAATAAATATTTTTCGTTATTAAATCATTTTTTTCTCAGAACATGTGTTTTATCGGAAGTCTTGATATTTGTTACTTAGTTTTTGTCGATTTCTCCTTATTATTATATTTTCTGGATTACTCGTGGCGATTTTCCCTTTCCAGAAAGAGTAAATTCGACCCATTCTGACTCCGTCGAAAAACACTATTCATCTGCAGAGTCACTATTCACGGAGTCAAACGAAAATGAAAAAGTGGTCTATACTTGTGTATATATAATTAGTATGCGAATTCATGACGGGTGCGATCATACCAGCACTAATGCACCGGATCCCATCAGAACTCCGAAGTTAAGCGTGCTTGGGCGAGAGTAGTACTAGGATGGGTGACCCCCTGGGAAGTCCTCGTGTTGCACCCCTTTTTCGATTAATAAATCTTTTTCGTTATTAAATCATTTTTTTCTCAGAACATGTGTTTTATCGGAAGTCTTGATATTTGTTACTTAGTTTTGGTCGATTTCTCCTTATTATTATATTTTCTGGATTACTCGTGGCGATTTTCCCTTTCCAGAAAGAGTAAATTCGACCCATTCTGACTCCGTCGAAAAACACTATTCATCTGCAGAGTCACTATTCACGGAGTCAAACGAAAATGAAAAAGTGGTCTATACTTGTGTATATATAATTAGTATGCGAATTCATGACGGGTGCGATCATACCAGCACTAATGCACCGGATCCCATCAGAACTCCGAAGTTAAGCGTGCTTGGGCGAGAGTAGTACTAGGATGGGTGACCCCCTGGGAAGTCCTCGTGTTGCACCCCTTTTTCGATTAATAAATCTTTTTCGTTCTTAAATCATTTTTTTCTCAGAACATGTGTTTTATCGGAAGTCTTGATATTTGTTACTTAGTTTTGGTCGATTTCTCCTTATTATTATATTTTCTGGATTACTCGTGGCGATTTTCCCTTTCCAGAAAGAGTAAATTCGACCCATTCTGACTCCGTCGAAAAACACTATTCATCTGCAGAGTCACTATTCACGGAGTCAAACGAAAATGAAAAAGTGGTCTATACTTGTGTATATATAATTAGTATGCGAATTCATGACGGGTGCGATCATACCAGTACTAATGTACCGGATCCCATCAGAACTCCGAAGTTAAGCGTGCTTGGGCGAGAGTAGTACTAGGATGGGTGACCCCCTGGGAAGTCCTCGTGTTGCACCCCTTTTTCGATTAATAAATCTTTTTCGTTATTAAATCATTTTTTTCTCAGAACATGTGTTTTATCGGAAGTCTTGATATTTGTTACTTAGTTTTGGTCGATTTCTCATTATTATTATATTTTCCGGATTACTCGTGGCGATTTTCCCTTTCCAAAAAGAGTAAATTCGACCCATTCTGACTCCGTCGAAAAACACTATTCATCTGCAGAGTCACTATTCACGGAGTCAAACGAAAATGAAAAAGTGGTCTATACTTGTGTATATATAATTAGTATGCGAATTCATGACGGGTGCGATCATACCAGCACTAATGCACCGGATCCCATCAGAACTCCGAAGTTAAGCGTGCTTGGGCGAGAGTAGTACTAGGATGGGTGACCCCCTGGGAAGTCCTCGTGTTGCACCCCTTTTTCGATTAATAAATCTTTTTCGTTATTAAATCATTTTTTTCTCAGAACATGTGTTTTATCGGACGTCTTGATATTTGTTACTTAGTTTTGGTCGATTTCTCCTTATTATTATATTTTCTGGATTACTCGTGGCGATTTTCCCTTTCCAGAAAGAGTAAATTCGACCCATTCTGACTCCGTCGAAAAACACTATTCATCTGCAGAGTCACTATTCACGGAGTCAAACGAAAATGAAAAAGTGGTCTATACTTGTGTATATATAATTAGTATGCGAATTCATGACGGGTGCGATCATACCAGCACTAATGCACCGGATCCCATCAGAACTCCGAAGTTAAGCGTGCTTGAGCGAGAGTAGTACTAGGATGGGTGACCCCCTGGGAAGTCCTCGTGTTGCACCCCTTTTTCGATTAATAAATCTTTTTCGTTATTAAATCATTTTTTTCTCAGAACATGTGTTTTATCGGAAGTCTTGATATTTGTTACTTAGTTTTGGTCGATTTCTCCTTATTATTATATTTTCTGGATTACTCGTGGCGATTTTCCCTTTCCAGAAAGAGTAAATTCGACCCATTCTGACTCCGTCGAAAAACACTATTCATCTGCAGAGTCACTATTCACGGAGTCAAACGAAAATGAAAAAGTGGTCTATACTTGCGTATATATAATTAGTATGCGAATTCATGACGGGTGCGATCATACCAGCACTAATGCACCGGATCCCATCAGAACTCCGAAGTTAAGCGTGCTTGGGCGAGAGTAGTACTAGGATGGGTGACCCCCTGGGAAGTCCTCGTGTTGCACCCCTTTTTCGATTAATAAATATTTTTCGTTATTAAATCATTTTTTTCTCAGAACATGTGTTTTATCGGAAGTCTTGATATTTGTTACTTAGTTTTGGTCGATTTCTCCTTATTATTATATTTTCTGGATTACTCGTGGCGATTTTCCCTTTCCAGAAAGAGTAAATTCGACCCATTCTGACTCCGTCGAAAAACACTATTCATCTGCAGAGTCACTATTCACGGAGTCAAACGAAAATGAAAAAGTGGTCTATACTTGTGTATATATAATTAGTATGCGAATTCATGACGTGTGCGATCATACCAGCACTAATGCACCGGATCCCATCAGAACTCCGAAGTTAAGCGTGCTTGGGCGAGAGTAGTACCAGGATGGGTGACCCCCTGGGAAGTCCTCGTGTTGCACCCCTTTTTCGATTAATAAATCTTTTTCGTTATTAAATCATTTTTTTCTCAGAACATGTGTTTTATCGGAAGTCTTGATATTTGTTACTTAGTTTTGGTCGATTTCTCCTTATTATTATATTTTCTGGATTACTCGTGGCGATTTTCCCTTTCCAGAAAGAGTAAATTCGACCCATTCTGACTCCGTCGAAAAACACTATTCATCTGCAGAGTCACTATTCACGGAGTCAAACGAAAATGAAAAAGTGGTCTATACTTGTGTATATATAATTAGTATGCGAATTCATGACGGGTGCGATCATACCAGCACTAATGCACCGGATCCCATCAGAACTCCGAAGTTAAGCGTGCTTGGGCGAGAGTAGTACTAGGATGGGTGACCCCCTGGGAAGTCCTCGTGTTGCACCCCTTTTTCGATTAATAAATCTTTTTCGTTATTAAATCATTTTTTTCTCAGAACATGTGTTTTATCGGAAGTCTTGATATTTGTTACTTAGTTTTGGTCGATTTCTCATTATTATTATATTTTCTGGATTACTCGTGGCGATTTTCCCTTTCCAGAAAGAGTAAATTCGACCCATTCTGACTCCGTCGAAAAACACTATTCATCTGCAGAGTCACTATTCACGGAGTCAAACGAAAATGAAAAAGTGGTCTATACTTGTGTATATATAATTAGTATGCGAATTCATGACGGGTGCGATCATACCAGCACTAATGCACCGGATCCCATCAGAACTCCGAAGTTTAGCGTGCTTGGGCGAGAGTAGTACTAGGATGGGTGACCCCCTGGGAAGTCCTCGTGTTGCACCCCTTTTTCGATTAATAAATCTTTTTCGTTATTAAATCATTTTTTTCTCAGAACATGTGTTTTATCGGAAGTCTTGATATTTGTTACTTAGTTTTGGTCGATTTCTCCTTATTATTATATTTTCTGGATTACTCGTGGCGATTTTCCCTTTCCAGAAAGAGTAAATTCGACCCATTCTGACTCCGTCGAAAAACACTATTCATCTGCAGAGTCACTATTCACGGAGTCAAACGAAAATGAAAAAGTGGTCTATACTTGTGTATATATAATTAGTATGCGAATTCATGACGGGTGCGATCATACCAGCACTAATGCACCGGATCCCATCAGAACTCCGAAGTTAAGCGTGCTTGGGCGAGAGTAGTACTAGGATGGGTGACCCCCTGGGAAGTCCTCGTGTTGCACCCCTTTTTCGATTAATAAATCTTTTTCGTTATTAAATCATTTTTTTCTCAGAACATGTGTTTTATCGGAAGTCTTGATATTTGTTACTTAGTTTTGGTCGATTTCTCCTTATTATTATATTTTCTGGATTACTCGTGGCGATTTTCCCTTTCCAGAAAGAGTAAATTCGACCCATTCTGACTCCGTCGAAAAACACTATTCATCTGCAGAGTCACTATTCACGGAGTCAAACGAAAATGAAAAAGTGGTCTATACTTGTGTATATATAATTAGTATGCGAATTCATGACAGGTGCGATCATACCCGCACTAATGCACCGGATCCCATCAGAACTCCGAAGTTAAGCGTGCTTGGGCGAGAGTAGTACTAGGATGGGTGACCCCCTGGGAAGTCCTCGTGTCGCACCCCTTTTTCGATTAATAAATCTTTTTCGTTATTAAATCATTTTTTTCTCAGAACATGTGTTTTATCGGAAGTCTTGATATTTGTTACTTAGTTTTGGTCGATTTCTCCTTATTATTATATTTTCTGGATTACTCGTGGCGATTTTCCCTTTCCAGAAAGAGTAAATTCGACCCATTCTGACTCCGTCGAAAAACACTATTCATCTGCAGAGTCACTATTCACGGAGTCAAATGAAAATGAAAAAGTGGTCTATACTTGTGTATATATAATTAGTATGCGAATTCATGACGGTTGCGATCATACCAGCACTAATGCACCGGATCCCATTAGAACTCCGAAGTTAAGCGTGCTTGGGCGAGAGTAGTACTAGGATGGGTGACCCCCTGGGAAGTCCTCGTGTCGCACCCCTTTTTCGATTAATAAATCTTTTTCGTTATTAAATCATTTTTTTCACAGAACATGTGTTTTATCGGAAGTCTTGATATTTGTTACTTAGTTTTGGTCGATTTCTCATTATTATTATATTTTCTGGATTACTCGTGGCGATTTTCCCTTTCCAGAAAGAGTAAATTCGACCCATTCTGACTCCGTCGAAAAACACTATTCATCTGCAGAGTCACTATTCACGGAGTCAAACGAAAATGAAAAAGTGGTCTATACTTGTGTATATATAATTAGTATGCGAATTCATGACGGGTGCGATCATACCAGCACTAATGCACCGGATCCCATCAGAACTCCGAAGTTAAGCGTGCTTGGGCGAGAGTAGTACTAGGATGGGTAACCCCCTGGGAAGTCCTCGTGTTGCACCCCTTTTTCGATTAATAAATCTTTTTCGTTATTAAATCATTTTTTTCTCAGAACATGTGTTTTATCGGAAGTCTTGATATTTGTTACTTAGTTTTGATCGATTTCTCCTTATTATTATATTTTCTGGATTACTCGTGGCGATTTTCCCTTTCCAGAAAGAGTAAATTCGACTCATTCTGACTCCGTCGAAAAACACTATTCATCTGCAGAGTCACTATTCACGGAGTCAAACGAAAATGAAAAAGTGGTCTATACTTGTGTATATATAATTAGTATGCGAATTCATGACGGGTGCGATCATACCAGCACTAATGCACCGGATCCCATCAGAACTCCGAAGTTAAGCGTGCTTGGGCGAGAGTAGTACTAGGATGGGTGACCCCCTGTGAAGTCCTCGTGTTGCACCCCTTTTTCGATTAATAAATCTTTTTCGTTATTAAATCATTTTTTTCTCAGAACATGTGTTTTATCGGAAGTCTTGATATTTGTTACTTAGTTTTGGTCGATTTCTCCTTATTATTATATTTTCTGGATTACTCGTGGCGATTTTCCCTTTCCAGAAAGAGTAAATTCGACCCATTCTGACTCCGTCGAAAACACTATTCATCTGCAGAGTCACTATTCACGGAGTCAAACGAAAATGAAAAAGTGGTCTATACTTGTGTATATATAATTAGTATGCGAATTCATGACGGGTGCGATCATACCAGCACTAATGCACCGGATCCCATCAGAACTCCGAAGTTAAGCGTGCTTGGGCGAGAGTAGTACTAGGATGGGTGACCCCCTGGGAAGTCCTCGTGTTGCACCCCTTTTTCGATTAATAAATCTTTTTCGTTATTAAATCATTTTTTTCTCAGAACATGTGTTTTATCGGAAGTCTTGATATTTGTTACTTAGTTTTGGTCGATTTCTCCTTATTATTATATTTTCTGGATTACTCGTGGCGATTTTCCCTTTCCAGAAAGAGTAAATTCGACCCATTCTGACTCCGTCGAAAAACACTATTCATCTGCAGAGTCACTATTCACGGAGTCAAACGAAAATGAAAAAGTGGTCTATACTTGTGTATAAATAATTAGTATGCGAATTCATGACGGGTGCGATCATACCAGCACTAATGCACCGGATCCCATCAGAACTCCGAAGTTAAGCGTGCTTGGGCGAGAGTAGTACTAGGATGGGTGACCCCCTGGGAAGTCCTCGTGTTGCACCCCTTTTTCGATTAATAAATCTTTTTCGTTATTAAATCATTTTTTTCTCAGAACATGTGTTTTATCGGAAGTCTTGATATTTGTTACTTAGTTTTGGTCGATTTCTCCATATTATTATATTTTCTGGATTACTCGTGGCGATTTTCCCTTTCCAGAAAGAGTAAATTCGACTCATTCTGACTCCGTCGAAAAACACTATTCATCTGCAGAGTCACTATTCACGGAGTCAAACGAAAATGAAAAAGTGGTCTATACTTGTGTATATATAATTAGTATGCGAATTCATGACGGGTGCGATCATACCAGCACTAATGCACCGGATCCCATCAGAACTCCGAAGTTAAGCGTGCTTGGGCGAGAGTAGTACTAGGATGGGTGACCCCCTGGGAAGTCCTCGTGTTGCACCCCTTTTTCGATTAATAAATCTTTTTCGTTATTAAATCATTTTTTTCTCAGAACATGTGTTTTATCGGAAGTCTTGATATTTGTTACTTAGTTTTGGTCGATTTCTCCTTATTATTATATTTTCTGGATTACTCGTGGCGATTTTCCCTTTCCAGAAAGAGTAAATTCGACCCATTCTGACTCCGTCGAAAAACACTATTCATCTGCAGAGTCACTATTCACGGAGTCAAACGAAAATGAAAAAGTGGTCTATACTTGTGTATATATAATTAGTATGCGAATTCATGACGGGTGCGATCATACCAGCACTAATGCACCGGATCCCATCAGAACTCCGAAGTTAAGCGTGCTTGGGCGAGAGTAGTACTAGGATGGGTGACCCCCTGGGAAGTCCTCGTGTTGCACCCCTTTTTCGATTAATAAATATTTTTCGTTATTAAATCATTTTTTTCTCAGAACATGTGTTTTATCGGAAGTCTTGATATTTGTTACTTAGTTTTGGTCGATTTCTCCTTATTATTATATTTTCTGGATTACTCGTGGCGATTTTCCCTTTCCAGAAAGAGTAAATTCGACCCATTCTGACTCCGTCGAAAAACACTATTCATCTGCAGAGTCACTATTCACGGAGTCAAACGAAAATGAAAAAGTGGTCTATACTTGTGTATATATAATTAGTATGCGAATTCATGACGGGTGCAATCATACCAGCACTAATGCACCGGATCCCATCAGAACTCCGAAGTTAAGCGTGCTTGGGCGAGAGTAGTACTAGGATGGGTGACCCCCTGGGAAGTCCTCGTGTTGCACCCCTTTTTCGATTAATAAATCTTTTTCGTTATTAAATCATTTTTTTCTCAGAACATGTGTTTTATCGGAAGTCTTGATATTTGTTACTTAGTTTTGGTCGATTTCTCCTTATTATTATATTTTCTGGATTACTCGTGGCGATTTTCCCTTTCCAGAAAGAGTAAATTCGACCCATTCTGACTCCGTCGAAAAACACTATTCATCTGCAGAGTCACTATTCACGGAGTCAAACGAAAATGAAAAAGTGGTCTATACTTGTGTATATATAATTAGTATGCGAATTCATGACGGGTGCGATCATACCAGCACTAATGCACCGGATCCCATCAGAACTCCGAAGTTAAGCGTGCTTGGGCGAGAGTAGTACTAGGATGGGTGACCCCCTGGGAAGTCCTCGTGTGGCACCCCTTTTTCGATTAATAAATCTTTTTCGTTCTTAAATCATTTTTTTCTCAGAACATGTGTTTTATCGGAAGTCTTGATATTTGTTACTTAGTTTTGGTCGATTTCTCCTTATTATTATATTTTCTGGATTACTCGTGGCGATTTTCCCTTTCCAGAAAGAGTAAATTCGACCCATTCTGACTCCGTCGAAAAACACTATTCATCTGCAGAGTCACTATTCACGGAGTCAAACGAAAATGAAAAAGTGGTCTATACTTGTGTATATATAATTAGTATGCGAATTCATGACGGGTGCGATCATACCAGCACTAATGCACCGGATCCCATCAGAACTCCGAAGTGAAGCGTGCTTGGGCGAGAGTAGTACTAGGATGGGTGACCCCCTGGGAAGTCCTCGTGTTGCACCCCTTTTTCGATTAATAAATCTTTTTCGTTATTAAATCATTTTTTTCTCAGAACATGTGTTTTATCGGAAGTCTTGATATTTGTTACTTAGTTTTGGTCGATTTCTCCTTATTATTATATTTTCTGGATTACTCGTGGCGATTTTCCCTTTCCAGAAAGAGTAAATTCGACCCATTCTGACTCCGTCGAAAAACACTATTCATCTGCAGAGTCACTATTCACGGAGTCAAACGAAAATGAAAAAGTGGTCTATACTTGTGTATATATAATTAGTATGCGAATTCATGACGGGTGCGATCATACCAGCACTAATGCACCGGATCCCATCAGAACTCCGAAGTTAAGCGTGCTTGGGCGAGAGTAGTACTAGGATGGGTGACCCCCTGGGAAGTCCTCGTGTTGCACCCCTTTTTCGATTAATAAATATTTTTCGTTATTAAATCATTTTTTTCTCAGAACATGTGTTTTATCGGAAGTCTTGATATTTGTTACTTAGTTTTGGTCGATTTCTCCTTATTATTATATTTTCTGGATTACTCGTGGCGATTTTCCCTTTCCAGAAAGAGTAAATTCGACCCATTCTGACTCCGTCGAAAAACACTATTCATCTGCAGAGTCACTATTCACGGAGTCAAACGAAAATGAAAAAGTGGTCTATACTTGTGTATATATAATTAGTATGCGAATTCATGACGGGTGCAATCATACCAGCACTAATGCACCGGATCCCATCAGAACTCCGAAGTTAAGCGTGCTTGGGCGAGAGTAGTACTAGGATGGGTGACCCCCTGGGAAGTCCTCGTGTTGCACCCCTTTTTCGATTAATAAATCTTTTTCGTTATTAAATCATTTTTTTCTCAGAACATGTGTTTTATCGGAAGTCTTGATATTTGTTACTTAGTTTTGGTCGATTTCTCCTTATTATTATATTTTCTGGATTACTCGTGGCGATTTTCCCTTTCCAGAAAGAGTAAATTCGACCCATTCTGACTCCGTCGAAAAACACTATTCATCTGCAGAGTCACTATTCACGGAGTCAAACGAAAATGAAAAAGTGGTCTATACTTGTGTATATATAATTAGTATGCGAATTCATGACGGGTGCGATCATACCAGCACTAATGCACCGGATCCCATCAGAACTCCGAAGTTAAGCGTGCTTGGGCGAGAGTAGTACTAGGATGGGTGACCCCCTGGGAAGTCCTCGTGTGGCACCCCTTTTTCGATTAATAAATCTTTTTCGTTCTTAAATCATTTTTTTCTCAGAACATGTGTTTTATCGGAAGTCTTGATATTTGTTACTTAGTTTTGGTCGATTTCTCCTTATTATTATATTTTCTGGATTACTCGTGGCGATTTTCCCTTTCCAGAAAGAGTAAATTCGACCCATTCTGACTCCGTCGAAAAACACTATTCATCTGCAGAGTCACTATTCACGGAGTCAAACGAAAATGAAAAAGTGGTCTATACTTGTGTATATATAATTAGTATGCGAATTCATGACGGGTGCGATCATACCAGCACTAATGCACCGGATCCCATCAGAACTCCGAAGTGAAGCGTGCTTGGGCGAGAGTAGTACTAGGATGGGTGACCCCCTGGGAAGTCCTCGTGTTGCACCCCTTTTTCGATTAATAAATCTTTTTCGTTATTAAATCATTTTTTTCTCAGAACATGTGTTTTATCGGAAGTCTTGATATTTGTTACTTAGTTTTGGTCGATTTCTCCTTATTATTATATTTTCTGGATTACTCGTGGCGATTTTCCCTTTCCAGAAAGAGTAAATTCGACCCATTCTGACTCCGTCGAAAAACACTATTCATCTGCAGAGTCACTATTCACGGAGTCAAACGAAAATGAAAAAGTGGTCTATACTTGTGTATATATAATTAGTATGCGAATTCATGACGGGTGCGATCATACCAGCACTAATGTACCGGATCCCATCAGAACTCCGAAGTTAAGCGTGCTTGGGCGAGAGTAGTACTAGGATGGGTGACCCCCTGGGAAGTCCTCGTGTTGCACCCCTTTTTCGATTAATAAATCTTTTTCGTTATTAAATCATTTTTTTCTCAGAACATGTGTTTTATCGGAAGTCTTGATATTTGTTACTTAGTTTTGGTCGATTTCTCCTTATTATTATATTTTCCGGATTACTCGTGGCGATTTTCCCTTTCCAGAAAGAGTAAATTCGACCCATTCTGACTCCGTCGAAAAACACTATTCATCTGCAGAGTCACTATTCACGGAGTCAAACGAAAATGAAAAAGTGGTCTATACTTGTGTATATATAATTAGTATGCGAATTCATGACGGGTGCGATCATACCAGCACTAATGCACCGGATCCCATCAGAACTCCGAAGTTAAGCGTGCTTGGGCGAGAGTAGTACTAGGATGGGTGACCCCCTGGGAAGTCCTCGTGTTGCACCCCTTTTTCGATTAATAAATCTTTTTTGTTATTAAATCATTTTTTTCTCAGAACATGTGTTTTATCGGAAGTCTTGATATTTGTTACTTAGTTTTGGTCGATTTCTCCTTATTATTATATTTTCTGGATTACTCGTGGCGATTTTCCCTTTCTAGAAAGAGTAAATTCGACCCATTCTGACTCCGTCGAAAAACACTATTCATCTGCAGAGTCACTATTCACGGAGTCAAACGAAAATGAAAAAGTGGTCTATACTTGTGTATATATAATTAGTATGCGAATTCATGACGGGTGCGATCATACCAGCACTAATGCACCGGATCCCATCAGAACTCCGAAGTTAAGCGTGCTTGGGCGAGAGTAGTACTAGGATGGGTGACCCCCTGGGAAGTCCTCGTGTTGCACCCCTTTTTCGATTAATAAATCTTTTTCGTTATTAAATCATTTTTTTCTCAGAACATGTGTTTTATCGGAAGTCTTGATATTTGTTACTTAGTTTTGGTCGATTTCTCCTTATTATTATATTTTCTGGATTACTCGTGGCGATTTTCCCTTTCCAGAAAGAGTAAATTCGACCCATTCTGACTCCGTCGAAAAACACTATTCATCTGCAGAGTCACTATTCACGGAGTCAAACGAAAATGAAAAAGTGGTCTATACTTGTGTATATATAATTAGTATGCGAATTCATGACGGGTGCGATCATACCAGCACTAATGCACCGGATCCCATCAGAACTCCGAAGTTAAGCGTGCTTGGGCGAGAGTAGTACTAGGATGGGTGACCCCCTGGGAAGTCCTCGTGTTGCACCTCTTTTTCGATTAATAAATATTTTTCGTTATTAAATCATTTTTTTCTCAGAACATGTGTTTTATCGGAAGTCTTGATATTTGTTACTTAGTTTTGGTCGATTTCTCCTTATTATTATATTTTCTGGATTACTCGTGGCGATTTTCCCTTTCCAGAAAGAGTAAATTCGACCCATTCTGACTCCGTCGAAAAACACTATTCATCTGCAGAGTCACTATTCACGGAGTCAAACGAAAATGAAAAAGTGGTCTATACTTGTGTATATATAATTAGTATGCGAATTCATGACGGGTGCAATCATACCAGCACTAATGCACCGGATCCCATCAGAACTCCGAAGTTAAGCGTGCTTGGGCGAGAGTAGTACTAGGATGGGTGACCCCCTGGGAAGTCCTCGTGTTGCACCCCTTTTTCGATTAATAAATCTTTTTCGTTATTAAATCATTTTTTTCTCAGAACATGTGTTTTATCGGAAGTCTTGATATTTGTTACTTAGTTTTGGTCGATTTCTCCTTATTATTATATTTTCTGGATTACTCGTGGCGATTTTCCCTTTCCAGAAAGAGTAAATTCGACCCATTCTGACTCCGTCGAAAAACACTATTCATCTGCAGAGTCACTATTCACGGAGTCAAACGAAAATGAAAAAGTGGTCTATACTTGTGTATATATAATTAGTATGCGAATTCATGACGGGTGCGATCATACCAGCACTAATGCACCGGATCCCATCAGAACTCCGAAGTTAAGCGTGCTTGGGCGAGAGTAGTACTAGGATGGGTGACCCCCTGGGAAGTCCTCGTGTTGCACCCCTTTTTCGATTAATAAATCTTTTTCGTTCTTAAATCATTTTTTTCTCAGAACATGTGTTTTATCGGAAGTCTTGATATTTGTTACTTAGTTTTGGTCGATTTCTCCTTATTATTATATTTTCTGGATTACTCGTGGCGATTTTCCCTTTCCAGAAAGAGTAAATTCGACCCATTCTGACTCCGTCGAAAAACACTATTCATCTGCAGAGTCACTATTCACGGAGTCAAACGAAAATGAAAAAGTGGTCTATACTTGTGTATATATAATTAGTATGCGAATTCATGACGGGTGCGATCATACCAGCACTAATGCACCGGATCCCATCAGAACTCCGAAGTTAAGCGTGCTTGGGCGAGAGTAGTACTAGGATGGGTGACCCCCTGGGAAGTCCTCGTGTTGCACCCTTTTTTCGATTAATAAATCTTTTTCGTTCTTAAATCATTTTTTTCTCAGAACATGTGTTTTATCGGAAGTCTTGATATTTGTTACTTAGTTTTGGTCGATTTCTCCTTATTATTATATTTTCTGGATTACTCGTGGCGATTTTCCCTTTCCAGAAAGAGTAAATTCGACCCATTCTGACTCCGTCGAAAAACACTATTCATCTGCAGAGTCACTATTCACGGAGTCAAACGAAAATGAAAAAGTGGTCTATACTTGTGTATATATAATTAGTATGCGAATTCATGACGGGTGCGATCATACCAGCACTAATGCACCGGATCCCATCAGAACTCCGAAGTGAAGCGTGCTTGGGCGAGAGTAGTACTAGGATGGGTGACCCCCTGGGAAGTCCTCGTGTTGCACCCCTTTTTCGATTAATAAATCTTTTTCGTTATTAAATCATTTTTTTCTCAGAACATGTGTTTTATCGGAAGTCTTGATATTTGTTACTTAGTTTTGGTCGATTTCTCCTTATTATTATATTTTCTGAATTACTCGTGGCGATTTTCCCTTTCCAGAAAGAGTAAATTCGACCCATTCTGACTCCGTCGAAAAACACTATTCATCTGCAGAGTCACTATTCACGGAGTCAAACGAAAATGAAAAAGTGGTCTATACTTGTGTATATATAATTAGTATGCGAATTCATGACGGGTGCGATCATACCAGCACTAATGTACCGGATCCCATCAGAACTCCGAAGTTAAGCGTGCTTGGGCAAGAGTAGTACTAGGATGGGTGACCCCCTGGGAAGTCCTCGTGTTGCACCCCTTTTTCGATTAATAAATCTTTTTCGTTATTAAATCATTTTTTTCTCAGAACATGTGTTTTATCGGAAGTCTTGATATTTGTTACTTAGTTTTGGTCGATTTCTCCTTATTATTATATTTTCCGGATTACTCGTGGCGATTTTCCCTTTCCAGAAAGAGTAAATTCGACCCATTCTGACTCCGTCGAAAAACACTATTCATCTGCAGAATCACTATTCACGGAGTCAAACGAAAATGAAAAAGTGGTCTATACTTGTGTATATATAATTAGTATGCGAATTCATGACGGGTGCGATCATACCAGCACTAATGCACCGGATCCCATCAGAACTCCGAAGTTAAGCGTGCTTGGGCGAGAGTAGTACTAGGATGGGTGACCCCCTGGGAAGTCCTCGTGTTGCACCCCCTTTTCGATTAATAAATCTTTTTCGTTATTAAATCATTTTTTTCTCAGAACATGTGTTTTATCGGAAGTCTTGATATTTGTAACTTAGTTTTGGTCGATTTCTCCTTATTATTATATTTTCTGGATTACTCGTGGCGATTTTCCCTTTCCAGAAAGAGTAAATTCGACCCATTCTGACTCCGTCGAAAAACACTATTCATCTGCAGAATCACTATTCACGGAGTCAAACGAAAATGAAAAAGTGGTCTATACTTGTGTATATATAATTAGTATGCGAATTCATGACGGGTGCGATCATACCAGCACTAATGCACCGGATCCCATCAGAACTCCGAAGTTAAGCGTTCTTGGGCGAGAGTAGTACTAGGATGGGTGACCCCCTGGGAAGTCCTCGTGTTGCACCCCTTTTTCGATTAATAAATCTTTTTCGTTATTAAATCATTTTTTTCTCAGAACATGTGTTTTATCGGAAGTCTTGATATTTGTTACTTAGTTTTGGTCGATTTCTCCTTATTATTATATTTTCCGGATTACTCGTGGCGATTTTTCCTTTCCAGAAAGAGTAAATTCGACCCATTCTGACTCCGTCGAAAAACACTATTCATCTGCAGAATCACTATTCACGGAGTCAAACGAAAATGAAAAAGTGGTCTATACTTGTGTATATATAATTAGTATGCGAATTCACGACGGGTGCGATCATACCAGCACTAATGCACCGGATCCCATCAGAACTCCGAAGTTAAGCGTGCTTGGGCGAGAGTAGTACTAGGATGGGTGACCCCCTGGGAAGTCCTCGTGTTGCACCCCTTTTTCGATTAATAAATCTTTTTCGTTATTAAATCATTTTTTTCTCAGAACATGTGTTTTATCGGAAGTCTTGATATTTGTTACTTAGTTTTGGTCGATTTCTCCTTATTATTATATTTTCTGGATTACTCGTGGCGATTTTCCCTTTCCAGAAAGAGTAAATTCGACCCATTCTGACTCCGTCGAAAAACACTATTCATCTGCAGAATCACTATTCACGGAGTCAAACGAAAATGAAAAAGTGGTCTATACTTGTGTATATATAATTAGTATGCGAATTCATGACGGGTGCGATCATACCAGCACTAATGCACCGGATCCCATCAGAACTCCGAAGTTAAGCGTGCTTGGGCGAGAGTAGTACTAGGATGGGTGACCCCCTGGGAAGTCCTCGTGTTGCACCCCCTTTTCGATTAATAAATCTTTTTCGTTATTAAATCATTTTTTTCTCAGAACATGTGTTTTATCGGAAGTCTTGATATTTGTAACTTAGTTTTGGTCGATTTCTCCTTATTATTATATTTTCCGGATTACTCGTGGCGATTTTCCCTTTCCAGAAAGAGTAAATTCGACCCATTCTGACTCCGTCGAAAAACACTATTCATCTGCAGAATCACTATTCACGGAGTCAAACGAAAATGAAAAAGTGGTCTATACTTGTGTATATATAATTAGTATGCGAATTCATGACGGGTGCGATCATACCAGCACTAATGCACCGGATCCCATCAGAACTCCGAAGTTAAGCGTGCTTGGGCGAGAGTAGTACTAGGATGGGTGACCCCCTGGGAAGTCCTCGTGTTGCACCCCTTTTTCGATTAATAAATCTTTTTCGTTATTAAATCATTTTTTTCTCAGAACATGTGTTTTATCGGAAGTCTTGATATTTGTTACTTAGTTTTGGTCGATTTCTCCTTATTATTATATTTTCCGGATTACTCGTGGCGATTTTCCCTTTCCAGAAAGAGTAAATTCGACCCATTCTGACTCCGTCGAAAAACACTATTCATCTGCAGAATCACTATTCACGGAGTCAAACGAAAATGAAAAAGTGGTCTATACTTGTGTATATATAATTAGTATGCGAATTCATGACGGGTGCGATCATACCAGCACTAATGCACCGGATCCCATCAGAACTCCGAAGGTAAGCGTGCTTGGGCGAGAGTAGTACTAGGATGGGTGACCCCCTGGGAAGTCCTCGTGTTGCACCCCTTTTTCGATTAATAAATCTTTTTCGTTATTAAATCATTTTTTTCTCAGAACATGTGTTTTATCGGAAGTCTTGATATTTGTTACTTAGTTTTGGTCGATTTCTCCTTATTATTATATTTTCCGGATTACTAGTGGCGATTTTCCCTTTCCAGAAAGAGTAAATTCGACCCATTCTGACTCCGTCGAAAAACACTATTCATCTGCAGAATCACTATTCACGGAGTCAAACGAAAATGAAAAAGTGGTCTATACTTGTGTATATATAATTAGTATGCGAATTCATGACGGGTGCGATCATACCAGCACTAATGCACCGGATCCCATCAGAACTCCGAAGTTAAGCGTGCTTGGGCGAGAGTAGTACTAGGATGGGTGACCCCCTGGGAAGTCCTCGTGTTGCACCCCCTTTTCGATTAATAATTCTTTTTCGTTATTAAATCATTTTTTTCTCAGAACATGTGTTTTATCGGAAGTCTTGATATTTGTAACTTAGTTTTGGTCGATTTCTCCTTATTATTATATTTTCTGGATTACTCGTGGCGATTTTCCCTTTCCAGAAAGAGTAAATTCGACCCATTCTGACTCCGTCGAAAAACACTATTCATCTGCAGAATCACTATTCACGGAGTCAAACGAAAATGAAAAAGTGGTCTATACTTGTGTATATATAATTAGTATGCGAATTCATGACGGGTGCGATCATACCAGCACTAATGCACCGGATCCCATCAGAACTCCGAAGTTAAGCGTGCTTGGGCGAGAGTAGTACTAGGATGGGTGACCCCCTGGGAAGTCCTCGTGTTGCACCCCTTTTTCGATTAATAAATCTTTTTCGTTATTAAATCATTTTTTTCTCAGAACATGTGTTTTATCGGAAGTCTTGATATTTGTTACTTAGTTTTGGTCGATTTCTCCTTATTATTATATTTTCCGGATTACTCGTGGCGATTTTCCCTTTCCAGAAAGAGTAAATTCGACCCATTCTGACTCCGTCGAAAAACACTATTCATCTGCAGAGTCACTATTCACGGAGTCAAACGAAAATGAAAAAGTGGTCTATACTTGTGTATATATAATTAGTATGCGAATTCATGACGGGTGCGATCATACCAGCACTAATGCACCGGATCCCATCAGAACTCCGAAGTTAAGCGTGCTTGGGCGAGAGTAGTACTAGGATGGGTGACCCCCTGGGAAGTCCTCGTGTTGCACCCCTTTTTCGATTAATAAATCTTTTTCGTTATTAAATCATTTTTTTCTCAGAACATGTGTTTTATCGGAAGTCTTGATATTTGTTACTTAGTTTTGGTCGATTTCTCCTTATTATTATATTTTCCGGATTACTCGTGGCGATTTTCCCTTTCCAGAAAGAGTAAATTCGACCCATTCTGACTCCGTCGAAAAACACTATTCATCTGCAGAGTCACTATTCACGGAGTCAAACGAAAATGAAAAAGTGGTCTATACTTGTGTATATATAATTAGTATGCGAATTCATGACGGGTGCGATCATACCAGCACTAATGCACCGGATCCCATCAGAACTCCGAAGTTAAACGTGCTTGGGCGAGAGTAGTACTAGGATGGGTGACCCCCTGGGAAGTTCTCGTGTTGCACCCCTTTTTCGATTAATAAATCTTTTTCGTTATTAAATCATTTTTTTCTCAGAACATGTGTTTTATCGGAAGTCTTGATATTTGTTACTTAGTTTTGGTCGATTTCTCCTTATTATTATATTTTCTGGATTACTCGTGGCGATTTTCCCTTTCCAGAAAGAGTAAATTCGACCCATTCTGATTCCGTCGAAAAACACTATTCATCTGCAGAATCACTATTCACGGAGTCAAACGAAAATGAAAAAGTGGTCTATACTTGTGTATATATAATTAGTATGCGAATTCATGACGGGTGCGATCATACCAGCACTAATGCACCGGATCCCATCAGAACTCCGAAGTTAAGCGTGCTTGGGCGAGAGTAGTACTAGGATGGGTGACCCCCTGGGAAGTCCTCGTGTTGCACCCCTTTTTCGATTAATAAATCTTTTTCGTTATTAAATCATTTTTTTCTCAGAACATGTGTTTTATCGGAAGTCTTGATATTTGTTACTTAGTTTTGGTCGATTTCTCCTTATTATTATATTTTCCGGATTACTCGTGGCGATTTTCCCTTTCCAGAAAGAGTAAATTCGACCCATTCTGACTCCGTCGAAAAACACTATTCATCTGCAGAATCACTATTCACGGAGTCAAACGAAAATGAAAAAGTGGTCTATACTTGTGTATATATAATTAGTATGCGAATTCATGACGGGTGCGATCATACCAGCACTAATGCACCGGATCCCATCAGAACTCCGAAGTTAAGCGTGCTTGGGCGAGAGTAGTACTAGGATGGGTGACCCCCTGGGAAGTCCTCGTGTTGCACCCCTTTTTCGATTAATAAATCTTTTTCGTTATTAAATCATTTTTTTCTCAGAACATGTGTTTTATCGGAAGTCTTGATATTTGTTACTTAGTTTTGGTCGATTTCTCCTTATTATTATATTTTCCGGATTACTCGTGGCGATTTTTCCTTTCCAGAAAGAGTAAATTCGACCCATTCTGACTCCGTCGAAAAACACTATTCATCTGCAGAATCACTATTCACGGAGTCAAACGAAAATGAAAAAGTGGTCTATACTTGTGTATATATAATTAGTATGCGAATTCACGACGGGTGCGATCATACCAGCACTAATGCACCGGATCCCATTAGAACTCCGAAGTTAAGCGTGCTTGGGCGAGAGTAGTACTAGGATGGGTGACCCCCTGGGAAGTCCTCGTGTTGCACCCCTTTTTCGATTAATAAATCTTTTTCGTTATTAAATCATTTTTTTCTCAGAACATGTGTTTTATCGGAAGTCTTGATATTTGTTACTTAGTTTTGGTCGATTTCTCCTTATTATTATATTTTCTGGATTACTCGTGGCGATTTTCCCTTTCCAGAAAGAGTAAATTCGACCCATTATGACTCCGTCGAAAAACACTATTCATCTGCAGAATCACTATTCACGGAGTCAAACGAAAATGAAAAAGTGGTCTATACTTGTGTATATATAATTAGTATGCGAATTCATGACGGGTGCGATCATACCAGCACTAATGCACCGGATCCCATCAGAACTCCGAAGTTAAGCGTGCTTGGGCGAGAGTAGTACTAGGATGGGTGACCCCCTGGGAAGTCCTCGTGTTGCACCCCTTTTTCGATTAATAAATCTTTTTCGTTATTAAATCATTTTTTTCTCAGAACATGTGTTTTATCGGAAGTCTTGATATTTGTTACTTAGTTTTGGTCGATTTCTCCTTATTATTATATTTTCCGGATTACTCGTGGCGATTTTCCCTTTCCAGAAAGAGTAAATTCGACCCATTCTGACTCCGTCGAAAAACACTATTCATCTGCAGAATCACTATTCACGGAGTCAAACGAAAATGAAAAAGTGGTCTATACTTGTGTATATATAATTAGTATGCGAATTCATGATGGGTGCGATCATACCAGCACTAATGCACCGGATCCCATCAGAACTCCGAAGTTAAGCGTGCTTGGGCGAGAGTAGTACTAGGATGGGTGACCCCCTGGGAAGTCCTCGTGTTGCACCCCTTTTTCGATTAATAAATCTTTTTCGTTATTAAATCATTTTTTTCTCAGAACATGTGTTTTATCGGAAGTCTTGATATTTGTTACTTAGTTTTGGTCGATTTCTCCTTATTATTATATTTTCCGGATTACTCGTGGCGATTTTCCCTTTCCAGAAAGAGTAAATTCGACCCATTCTGACTCCGTCGAAAAACACTATTCATCTGCAGAATCACTATTCACGGAGTCAAACGAAAATGAAAAAGTGGTCTATACTTGTGTATATATAATTAGTATGCGAATTCATGACGGGTGCGATCATACCAGCACTAATGCACCGGATCCCATCAGAACTCCGAAGGTAAGCGTGCTTGGGCGAGAGTAGTACTAGGATGGGTGACCCCCTGGGAAGTCCTCGTGTTGCACCCCTTTTTCGATTAATAAATCTTTTTCGTTATTAAATCATTTTTTTCTCAGAACATGTGTTTTATCGGAAGTCTTGATATTTGTTACTTAGTTTTGGTCGATTTCTCCTTATTATTATATTTTCCGGATTACTAGTGGCGATTTTCCCTTTCCAGAAAGAGTAAATTCGACCCATTCTGACTCCGTCGAAAAACACTATTCATCTGCAGAATCACTATTCACGGAGTCAAACGAAAATGAAAAAGTGGTCTATACTTGTGTATATATAATTAGTATGCGAATTCATGACGGGTGCGATCATACCAGCACTAATGCACCGGATCCCATCAGAACTCCGAAGTTAAGCGTGCTTGGGCGAGAGTAGTACTAGGATGGGTGACCCCCTGGGAAGTCCTCGTGTTGCACCCCCTTTTCGATTAATAAATCTTTTTCGTTATTAAATCATTTTTTTCTCAGAACATGTGTTTTATCGGAAGTCTTGATATTTGTAACTTAGTTTTGGTCGATTTCTCCTTATTATTATATTTTCTGGATTACTCGTGGCGATTTTCCCTTTCCAGAAAGAGTAAATTCGACTCATTCTGACTCCGTCGAAAAACACTATTCATCTGCAGAATCACTATTCACGGAGTCAAACGAAAATGAAAAAGTGGTCTATACTTGTGTATATATAATTAGTATGCGAATTCATGACGGGTGCGATCATACCAGCACTAATGCACCGGATCCCATCAGAACTCCGAAGTTAAGCGTGCTTGGGCGAGAGTAGTACTAGGATGGGTGACCCCCTGGGAAGTCCTCGTGTTGCACCCCTTTTTCGATTAATAAATCTTTTTCGTTATTAAATCATTTTTTTCTCAGAACATGTGTTTTATCGGAAGTCTTGATATTTGTTACTTAGTTTTGGTCGATTTCTCCTTATTATTATATTTTCCGGATTACTCGTGGCGATTTTCCCTTTCCAGAAAGAGTAAATTCGACCCATTCTGACTCCGTCGAAAAACACTATTCATCTGCAGAGTCACTATTCACGGAGTCAAACGAAAATGAAAAAGTGGTCTATACTTGTGTATATATAATTAGTATGCGAATTCATGACGGGTGCGATCATACCAGCACTAATGCACCGGATCCCATCAGAACTCCGAAGTTAAGCGTGCTTGGGCGAGAGTAGTACTAGGATGGGTGACCCCCTGGGAAGTCCTCGTGTTGCACCCCTTTTTCGATTAATAAATCTTTTTCGTTATTAAATCATTTTTTTCTCAGAACATGTGTTTTATCGGAAGTCTTGATATTTGTTACTTAGTTTTGGTCGATTTCTCCTTATTATTATATTTTCTGGATTACTCGTGGCGATTTTCCCTTTCCAGAAAGAGTAAATTCGACCCATTCTGATTCCGTCGAAAAACACTATTCATCTGCAGAATCACTATTCACGGAGTCAAACGAAAATGAAAAAGTGGTCTATACTTGTGTATATATAATTAGTATGCGAATTCATGACGGGTGCGATCATACCAGCACTAATGCACCGGATCCCATCAGAACTCCGAAGTTAAGCGTGCTTGGGCGAGAGTAGTACTAGGATGGGTGACCCCCTGGGAAGTCCTCGTGTTGCACCCCTTTTTCGATTAATAAATCTTTTTCGTTATTAAATCATTTTTTTCTCAGAACATGTGTTTTATCGGAAGTCTTGATATTTGTTACTTAGTTTTGGTCGATTTCTCCTTATTATTATATTTTCCGGATTACTCGTGGCGATTTTCCCTTTCCAGAAAGAGTAAATTCGACCCATTCTGACTCCGTCGAAAAACACTATTCATCTGCAGAATCACTATTCACGGAGTCAAACGAAAATGAAAAAGTGGTCTATACTTGTGTATATATAATTAGTATGCGAATTCATGACGGGTGCGATCATACCAGCACTAATGCACCGGATCCCATCAGAACTCCGAAGTTAAGCGTGCTTGGGCGAGAGTAGTACTAGGATGGGTGACCCCCTGGGAAGTCCTCGTGTTGCACCCCTTTTTCGATTAATAAATCTTTTTCGTTATTAAATCATTTTTTTCTCAGAACATGTGTTTTATCGGAAGTCTTGATATTTGTTACTTAGTTTTGGTCGATTTCTCCTTATTATTATATTTTCCGGATTACTCGTGGCGATTTTCCCTTTCCAGAAAGAGTAAATTCGACCCATTCTGACTCCGTCGAAAAACACTATTCATCTGCAGAATCACTATTCACGGAGTCAAACGAAAATGAAAAAGTGGTCTATACTTGTGTATATATAATTAGTATGCGAATTCATGACGGGTGCGATCATACCAGCACTAATGCACCGGATCCCATCAGAACTCCGAAGTTAAGCGTGCTTGGGCGAGAGTAGTACTAGGATGGGTGACCCCCTGGGAAGTCCTCGTGTTGCACCCCTTTTTCGATTAATAAATCTTTTTCGTTATTAAATCATTTTTTTCTCAGAACATGTGTTTTATCGGAAGTCTTGATATTTGTTACTTAGTTTTAGTCGATTTCTCCTTACTATTATATTTTCTGGATTACTCGTGGCGATTTTCCCTTTCCAGAAAGAGTAAATTCGACCCATTCTGACTCCGTCGAAAAACACTATTCATCTGCAGAATCACTATTCACGGAGTCAAACGAAAATGAAAAAGTGGTCTATACTTGTGTATATATAATTAGTATGCGAATTCATGACGGGTGCGATCATACCAGCACTAATGCACCGGAGCCCATCAGAACTCCGAAGTTAAGCGTGCTTGGGCGAGAGTAGTACTAGGATGGGTGACCCCCTGGGAAGTCCTCGTGTTGGACCCCTTTTTCGATTAATAAATCTTTTTCGTTGTTAAATCATTTTTTTCTCAGAACATGTGTTTTATCGGAAGTCTTAATATTTGTTACTTAGTTTTGGTCGATTTCTCCTTATTATTATATTTTCCGGATTACTCGTGGCGATTTTTCCTTTCCAGAAAGAGTAAATTCGACCCATTCTGACTCCGTCGAAAAACACTATTCATCTGCAGAATCACTATTCACGGAGTCAAACGAAAATGAAAAAGTGGTCTATACTTGTGTATATATAATTAGTATGCGAATTCATGACGGGTGCGATCATACCAGCACTAATGCACCGGATCCCATCAGAACTCCGAAGTTAAGCGTGCTAGGGCGAGAGTAGTACTAGGATGGGTGACCCCCTGGGAAGTCCTCGTGTTGCACCCCTTTTTCGATTAATAAATCTTTTTCGTTATTAAATCATTTTTTTCTCAGAACATGTGTTTTATCGGAAGTCTTGATATTTGTTACTTAGTTTTGGTCGATTTCTCCTTATTATTATATTTTCCGGATTACTCGTGGCGATTTTTCCTTTCCAGAAAGAGTAAATTCGACCCATTCTGACTCCGTCGAAAAACACTATTCATCTGCAGAATCACTATTCACGGAGTCAAACGAAAATGAAAAAGTGGTCTATACTTGTGTATATATAATTAGTATGCGAATTCATGACGGGTGCGATCATACCAGCACTAATGCACCGGATCCCATCAGAACTCCGAAGTTAAGCGTGCTAGGGCGAGAGTAGTACTAGGATGGGTGACCCCCTGGGAAGTCCTCGTGTTGCACCCCTTTTTCGATTAATAAATCTTTTTCGTTATTAAATCATTTTTTTCTCAGAACATGTGTTTTATCGGAAGTCTTGATATTTGTTACTTAGTTTTGGTCGATTTCTCCTTATTATTATATTTTCCGGATTACTCGTGGCGATTTTCCCTTTCCAGAAAGAGTAAATTCGACCCATTCTGACTCCGTCGAAAAACACTATTCATCTGCAGAATCACTATTCACGGAGTCAAACGAAAATGAAAAAGTGGTCTATACTTGTGTATATATAATTAGTATGCGAATTCATGACGGGTGCGATCATACCAGCACTAATGCACCGGATCCCATCAGAACTCCGAAGTTAAGCGTGCTTGGGCGAGAGTAGTACTAGGATGGGTGACCCCCTGGGAAGTCCTCGTGTTGCACCCCTTTTTCGATTAATAAATCTTTTTCGTTATTAAATCATTTTTTTCTCAGAACATGTGTTTTATCGGAAGTCTTGATATTTGTTACTTAGTTTTGGTCGATTTCTCCTTATTATTATATTTTCCGGATTACTCGTGGCGATTTTCCCTTTCCAGAAAGAGTAAATTCGACCCATTCTGACTCCGTCGAAAAACACTATTCATCTGCAGAATCACTATTCAATGAAAAAGTGGTCTATACTTGTGTATATATAATTAGTATGCGAATTCATGACGGGTGCGATCATACCAGCACTAATGCACCGGATCCCATCAGAACTCCGAAGTTAAGCGCGCTTGGGCGAGAGTAGTACTAGGATGGGTGACCCCCTGGGAAGTCCTCGTGTTGCACCCCTTTTTCGATTAATAAATCTTTTTCGTTATTAAATCATTTTTTTCTCAGAACATGTGTTTTATCGGAAGTCTTGATATTTGTTACTTAGTTTTGGTCGATTTCTCCTTATTATTATATTTTCCGGATTACTCGTGGCGATTTTCCCTTTCCAGAAAGAGTAAATTCGACCCATTCTGACTCCGTCGAAAAACACTATTCATCTGCAGAATCACTATTCACGGAGTCAAACGAAAATGAAAAAGTGGTCTATACTTGTGTATATATAATTAGTATGCGAATTCATGACGGGTGCGATCATACCAGCACTAATGCACCGGATCCCATCAGAACTCCGAAGTTAAGCGTGCTTGGGCGAGAGTAGTACTAGGATGGGTGACCCCCTGGGAAGTCCTCGTGTTGCACCCCTTTTTCGATTAATAAATCTTTTTCGTTATTAAATCATTTTTTTCTCAGAACATGTGTTTTATCGGAAGTCTTGATATTTGTTACTTAGTTTTGGTCGATTTCTCCTTATTATTATATTTTCTGGATTACTCGTGGCGATTTTCCCTTTCCAGAAAGAGTAAATTCGACCCATTCTGACTCCGTCGAAAAACACTATTCATCTGCAGAATCACTATTCACGGAGTCAAACGAAAATGAAAAAGTGGTCTATACTTGTGTATATATAATTAGTATGCGAATTCATGACGGGTGCGATCATACCAGCACTAATGCACCGGATCCCATCAGAACTCCGAAGTTAAGCGTGCTTGGGCGAGAGTAGTACTAGGATGGGTGACCCCCTGGGAAGTCCTCGTGTTGCACCCCTTTTTCGATTAATAAATCTTTTTCGTTATTAAATCATTTTTTTCTCAGAACATGTGTTTTATCGGAAGTCTTGATATTTGTTACTTAGTTTTGGTCGATTTCTCCTTATTATTATATTTTCCGGATTACTCGTGG
This sequence comes from Oenanthe sinensis, assembly GCA_028671895.1. Classification (NCBI taxonomy): domain Eukaryota; kingdom Viridiplantae; phylum Streptophyta; class Magnoliopsida; order Apiales; family Apiaceae; genus Oenanthe; species Oenanthe sinensis. Next base: position 27,670,057 of record CM053814.1, read on the forward strand.
CGATTTTCCCTTTCCAGAAAGAGTAAATTCGACCCATTCTGACTCCGTCGAAAAACACTATTCATCTGCAGAATCACTATTCACGGAGTCAAACGAAAATGAAAAAGTGGTCTATACTTGTGTATATATAATTAGTATGCGAATTCATGACGGGTGCGATCATACCAGCACTAATGCACCGGATCCCATCAGAACTCCGAAGTTAAGCGTGCTTGGGCGAGAGTAGTACTAGGATGGGTGACCCCCTGGGAAGTCCTCGTGTTGCACCCCTTTTTCGATTAATAAATCTTTTTCGTTATTAAATCATTTTTTTCTCAGAACATGTGTTTTATCGGAAGTCTTGATATTTGTTACTTAGTTTTGGTCGATTTCTCCTTATTATTATATTTTCCGGATTACTCGTGGCGATTTTCCCTTTCCAGAAAGAGTAAATTCGACCCATTCTGACTCCGTCGAAAAACACTATTCATCTGCAGAATCACTATTCACGGAGTCAAACGAAAATGAAAAAGTGGTCTATACTTGTGTATATATAATTAGTATGCGAATTCATGACGGGTGCGATCATACCAGCACTAATGCACCGGATCCCATCTGAACTCCGAAGTTAAGCGTGCTTGGGCGAGAGTAGTACTAGGATGGGTGACCCCCTGGGAAGTCCTCGTTTTGCACCCCTTTTTCGATTAATAAATCTTTTTCGTTATTAAATCATTTTTTTCTCAGAACATGTGTTTTATCGGAAGTCTTGATATTTGTTACTTAGTTTTGGTCGATTTTTCCTTATTATTATATTTTCCGGATTACTCGTGGCGATTTTCCCTTTCCAGAAAGAGTAAATTCGACCCATTCTGACTCCGTCGAAAAACACTATTCATCTGCAGAATCACTATTCACGGAGTCAAACGAAAATGAAAAAGTGGTCTATACTTGTGTATATATAATTAGTATGTGAATTCATGACGGGTGCGATCATACCAGCACTAATGCACCGGATCCCATCTGAACTCCGAAGTTAAGCGTGCTTGGGCGAGAGTAGTACTAGGATGGGTGACCCCCTGGGAAGTCCTCGTGTTGCACCCCTTTTTCGATTAATAAATCTTTTTCGTTATTAAATCATTTTTTTCTCAGAACATGTGTTTTATCGGAAGTCTTGATATTTGTTACTTAGTTTTGGTCGATTTCTCCTTATTATTATATTTTCCGGATTACTCGTGGCGATTTTCCCTTTCCAGAAAGAGTAAATTCGACCCATTCTGACTCCGTCGAAAAACACTATTCATCTGCAGAATCACTATTCACGGAGTCAAACGAAAATGAAAAAGTGGTCTATACTTGTGTATATATAATTAGTATGCGAATTCATGACGGGTGCGATCATACCAGCACTAATGCACCGGATCCCATCAGAACTCTGAAGTTAAGCGTGCTTGGGCGAGAGTAGTACTAGGATGGGTGACCCCCTGGGAAGTCCTCGTGTTGCACCCCCTTTTCGATTAATAAATCTTTTTCGTTATTAAATCATTTTTTTCTCAGAACATGTGTTTTATCGGAAGTCTTGATATTTGTTACTTAGTTTTGGTCGATTTCTCCTTATTATTATATTTTCTGGATTACTCGTGGCGATTTTCCCTTTCCAGAAAGAGTAAATTCGACCCATTCTGACTCCGTCGAAAAACACTATTCATCTGCAGAATCACTATTCACGGAGTCAAACGAAAATGAAAAAGTGGTCTATACTTGTGTATATATAATTAGTATGCGAATTCATGACGGGTGCGATCATACCAGCACTAATGCACCGGATCCCATCAGAACACCGAAGTTAAGCGTGCTTGGGCGAGAGTAGTACTAGGATGGGTGACCCCCTGGGAAGTCCTCGTGTTGCACCCCTTTTTCGATTAATAAATCTTTTTCGTTATTAAATCATTTTTTTCTCAGAACATGTGTTTTATCGGAAGTCTTGATATTTGTTACTTAGTTTTGGTCGATTTCTCCTTATTATTATATTTTCTGGATTACTCGTGGCGATTTTCCCTTTCCAGAAAGAGTAAATTCGACCCATTCTGACTCCGTCGAAAAACACTATTCATCTGCAGAATCACTATTCACGGAGTCAAACGAAAATGAAAAAGTGGTATATACTTGTGTATATATAATTAGTATGCGAATTCATGACGGGTGCGATCATACCAGCACTAATGCACCGGATCCCATCAGAACTCCGAAGTTAAGCGTGCTTGGGCGAGAGTAGTACTAGGATGGGTGACCCCCTGGGAAGTCCTCGTGTTGCACCCCTTTTTCGATTAATAAATATTTTTCGTTATTAAATCATTTTTTTCTTAGAACATGTGTTTTATCGGAAGTCTTGATATTTGTTACTTAGTTTTGGTCGATTTCTCCTTATTATTATATTTTCCGGATTACTCGTGGCGATTTTCCCTTTCCAGAAAGAGTAAATTCGACCCATTCTGACTCCGTCGAAAAACACTATTCATCTGCAGAATCACTATTCACGGAGTCAAACGAAAATGAAAAAGTGGTCTATACTTGTGTATATATAATTAGTATGCGAATTCATGACGGGTGCGATCATACCAGCACTAATGCACCGGATCCCATCAGAACTCCGAAGTTAAGCGTGCTTGGGCGAGAGTTGTACTAGGATGGGTGACCCCCTGGGAAGTCCTCGTGTTGCACCCCTTTTTCGATTAATAAATCTTTTTCGTTATTAAATCATTTTTTTCTCAGAACATGTGTTTTATCGGAAGTCTTGATATTTGTTACTTAGTTTTGGTCGATTTCTCCTTATTATTATATTTTCCGGATTACTCGTGGCGATTTTCCCTTTCCAGAAAGAGTAAATTCGACCCATTCTGACTCCGTCGAAAAACACTATTCATCTGCAGAATCACTATTCACGGAGTCAAACGAAAATGAAAAAGTGGTCTATACTTGTGTATATATAATTAGTATGCGAATTCATGACGGGTGCGATCATACCAGCACTAATGCACCGGATCCCATCAGAACTCCGAAGTTAAGCGTGCTTGGGCGAGAGTAGTACTAGGATGAGTGACCCCCTGGGAAGTCCTCGTGTTGCACCCCTTTTTCGATTAATAAATCTTTTTCGTTATTAAATCATTTTTTCTCAGAACATGTGTTTTATCGGAAGTCTTGATATTTGTTACTTAGTTTTGGTCGATTTCTCCTTATTCTTATATTTTCCGGATTACTCGTGGCGATTTTCCCTTTCCAGAAAGAGTAAATTCGACCCATTCTGACTCCGTCGAAAAACACTATTCATCTGCAGAATCACTATTCACGGAGTCAAACGAAAATGAAAAAGTGGTCTATACTTGTGTATATATAATTAGTATGCGAATTCATGACGGGTGCGATCATACCAGCACTAACGCACCGGATCCCATCAGAACTCCGAAGTTAAGCGTGCTTGGGCGAGAGTAGTACTAGGATGGGTGACCCCCTGGGAAGTCCTCGTGTTGCACCCCTTTTTCGATTAATAAATCTTTTTCGTTATTAAATCATTTTTTTCTCAGAACATGTGTTTTATCGGAAGTCTTGATATTTGTTACTTAGTTTTGGTCGATTTCTCCTTATTATTATATTTTCCGGATTACTCGTGGCGATTTTCCCTTTCCAGAAAGAGTAAATTCGACCCATTCTGACTCCGTCGAAAAACACTATTCATTTGCAGAATCACTATTCACGGAGTCAAACGAAAATGAAAAAGTGGTCTATACTTGTGTATATATAATTAGTATGCGAATTCATGACGGGTGCGATCATACCAGCACTAATGCACCGGATCCCATCTGAACTCCGTAGTTAAGCGTGCTTGGGCGAGAGTAGTACTAGGATGGGTGACCCCCTGGGAAGTCCTCGTGTTGCACCCCTTTTTCGATTAATAAATCTTTTTCGTTGTTAAATCATTTTTTTCTCAGAACATGTGTTTTATCGGAAGTCTTGATATTTGTTACTTAGTTTTGGTCGATTTCTCCTTATTATTATATTTTCCGGATTACTCGTGGCGATTTTCCCTTTCCAGAAAGAGTAAATTCGACCCATTCTGACTCCGTCGAAAAACACTATTCATCTGCAGAATCACTATTCACGGAGTCAAACGAAAATGAAAAAGTGGTCTATACTTGTGTATATATAATTAGTATTCGAATTCATGACGGGTGCGATCATACCAGCACTAATGCACCGGATCCCATCAGAACTCCGAAGTTAAGCGTGCTTGGGCGAGAGTAGTACTAGGATGGGTGACCCCCTGGGAAGTCCTCGTGTTGCACCCCCTTTTCGATTAATAAATCTTTTTCGTTATTAAATCATTTTTTTCTCAGAACATGTGTTTTATCGGAAGTCTTGATATTTGTAACTTAGTTTTGGTCGATTTCTCCTTATTATTATATTTTCCGGATTACTCGTGGCGATTTTCCCTTTCCAGAAAGAGTAAATTCGACCCATTCTGACTCCGTCGAAAAACACTATTCATCTGCAGAATCACTATTCACGGAGTCAAACGAAAATGAAAAAGTGGTCTATACTTGTGTATATATAATTAGTATTCGAATTCATGACGGGTGCGATCATACCAGCACTAATGCACCGGATCCCATCAGAACTCCGAAGTTAAGCGTGCTTGGGCGAGAGTAGTACTAGGATGGGTGACCCCCTGGGAAGTCCTCGTGTTGCACCCCCTTTTCGATTAATAAATCTTTTTCGTTATTAAATCATTTTTTTCTCAGAACATGTGTTTTATCGGAAGTCTTGATATTTGTAACTTAGTTTTGGTCGATTTCTCCTTATTATTATATTTTCTGGATTACTCGTGGCGATTTTCCCTTTCCAGAAAGAGTAAATTCGACCCATTCTGACTCCGTCGAAAAACATTATTCATCTGCAGAATCACTATTCACGGAGTCAAACGAAAATGAAAAAGTGGTCTATACTTGTGTATATATAATTAGTATGCGAATTCATGACGGGTGCGATCATACCAGCACTAATGCACCGGATCCCATCAGAACTCCGAAGTTAAGCGTGCTTGGGCGAGAGTAGTACTAGGATGGGTGACCCCCTGGGAAGTCCTCGTGTTGCACCCCTTTTTCGATTAATAAATCTTTTTCGTTATTAAATCATTTTTTTCTCAGAACATGTGTTTTATCGGAAGTCTTGATATTTGTTACTTAGTTTTGGTCGATTTCTCCTTATTATTATATTTTCTGGATTACTCGTGGCGATTTTTCCTTTCCAGAAAGAGTAAATTCGACCCATTCTGACTCCGTCGAAAAACACTATTCATCTGCAGAATCACTATTTACGGAGTCAAACGAAAATGAAAAAGTGGTCTATACTTGTGTATATATAATTAGTATGCGAATTCATGACGGGTGCGATCATACCAGCACTAATGCACCGGATCCCATCAGAACTCCGAAGTTAAGCGTGCTTGGGCGAGAGTAGTACTAGGATGGGTGACCCCCTGGGAAGTCCTCGTGTTGCACCCCTTTTTCGATTAATAAATATTTTTCGTTATTAAATCATTTTTTTCTCAGAACATGTGTTTTATCGGAAGTCTTGATATTTGTTACTTAGTTTTGGTCGATTTCTCCTTATTATTATATTTTCTGGATTACTCGTGGCGATTTTCCCTTTCCAGAAAGAGTAAATTCGACCCATTCTGACTCCGTCGAAAAACACTATTCATCTGCAGAATCACTATTCACGGAGTCAAACGAAAATGAAAAAGTGGTCTATACTTGTGTATATATAATTAGTATGCGAATTCATGACGGGTGCGATCATACCAGCACTAATGCACCGGATCCCATCAGAACTCCGAAGTTAAGCGTGCTTGGGCGAGAGTAGTACTAGGATGGGTGACCCCCTGGGAAGTCCTCGTGTTGCACCCCTTTTTCGATTAATAAATCTTTTTCGCTATTAAATCATTTTTTTCTCAGAACATGTGTTTTATCGGAAGTCTTGATATTTTTTACTTAGTTTTGGTCGATTTCTCCTTATTATTATATTTTCTGGATTACTCGTGGCGATTTTCCCTTTCCAGAAAGAGTAAATTCGACCCATTCTGACTCCGTCGAAAAACACTATTCATCTGCAGAATCACTATTCACGGAGTCAAACGAAAATGAAAAAGTGGTCTATACTTGTGTATATATAATTAGTATGCGAATTCATGACGGGTGCGATCATACCAGCACTAATGCACCGGATCCCATCAGAACTCCGAAGTTAAGCGTGCTTGGGCGAGAGTAGTACTAGGATGGGTGACCCCCTGGGAAGTCCTCGTGTTGCACCCCTTTTTCGATTAATAAATCTTTTTCGTTATTAAATCATTTTTTTCTCAGAACATGTGTTTTATCGAAAGTCTTGATATTTGTTACTTAGTTTTGGTCGATTTCTCCTTATTATTATATTTTCTGGATTACTCGTGGCGATTTTCCCTTTCCAGAAAGAGTAAATTCGACCCATTCTGACTCCGTCGAAAAACACTATTCATCTGCAGAATCACTATTCACGGAGTCAAACGAAAATGAAAAAGTGGTCTATACTTGTGTATATATAATTAGTATGCGAATTCATGACGGGTGCGATCATACCAGCACTAATGCACCGGATCCCATCAGAACTCCGAAGTTAAGCGTGCTTGGGCGAGAGTAGTACTAGGATGGGTGACCCCCTGGGAAGTCCTCGTGTTGCACCCCTTTTTCGATTAATAAATCTTTTGCGTTATTAAATCATTTTTTTCTCAGAACATGTGTTTTATCGGAAGTCTTGATATTTGTTACTTAGTTTTGGTCGATTTCTCCTTATTATTATATTTTCTGGATTACTCGTGGCGATTTTCCCTTTCCAGAAAGAGTAAATTCGACCCATTCTGACTCCGTCGAAAAACACTATTCATCTGCAGAATCACTATTCACGGAGTCAAACGAAAATGAAAAAGTGGTCTATACTTGTGTATATATAATTAGTATGCGAATTCATGACGGGTGCGATCATACCAGCACTAATGCACCGGATCCCATCAGAACTCCGAAGTTAAGCGTGCTTGGGCGAGAGTAGTACTAGGATGGGTGACCCCCTGGGAAGTCCTCGTGTTGCACCCCTTTTTCGATTAATAAATCTTTTTCGTTATTAAATCATTTTTTTCTCAGAACATGTGTTTTATCGAAAGTCTTGATATTTGTTACTTAGTTTTGGTCGATTTCTCCTTATTATTATATTTTCTGGATTACTCGTGGCGATTTTCCCTTTCCAGAAAGAGTAAATTCGACCCATTCTGACTCCGTCGAAAAACACTATTCATCTGCAGAATCACTATTCACGGAGTCAAACGAAAATGAAAAAGTGGTCTATACTTGTGTATATATAATTAGTATGCGAATTCATGACGGGTGCGATCATACCAGCACTAATGCACCGGATCCCATCAGAACTCCGAAGTTAAGCGTGCTTGGGCGAGAGTAGTACTAGGATGGGTGACCCCCTGGGAAGTCCTCGTGTTGCACCCCTTTTTCGATTAATAAATCTTTTTCGTTATTAAATCATTTTTTTCTCAGAACATGTGTTTTATCGGAAGTCTTGATATTTGTTACTTAGTTTTGGTCGATTTCTCCTTATTATTATATTTTCTGGATTACTCGTGGCGATTTTCCCTTTCCAGAAAGAGTAAATTCGACCCATTCTGACTCCGTCGAAAAACACTATTCATCTGCAGAATCACTATTCACGGAGTCAAACGAAAATGAAAAAGTGGTCTATACTTGTGTATATATAATTAGTATGCGAATTCATGACGGGTGCGATCATACCAGCACTAATGCACCGGATCCCATCAGAACTCCGAAGTTAAGCGTGCTTGGGCGAGAGTAGTACTAGGATGGGTGACCCCCTGGGAAGTCCTCGTGTTGCACCCCTTTTTCGATTAATAAATCTTTTTCGTTATTAAATCATTTTTTTCTCAGAACATGTGTTTTATCGGAAGTCTTGATATTTTTTACTTAGTTTTGGTCGATTTCTCCTTATTATTATATTTTCTGGATTACTCGTGGCGATTTTCCCTTTCCAGAAAGAGTAAATTCGACCCATTCTGACTCCGTCGAAAAACACTATTCATCTGCAGAATCACTATTCACGGAGTCAAACGAAAATGAAAAAGTGGTCTATACTTGTGTATATATAATTAGTATGCGAATTCATGACGGGTGCGATCATACCAGCACTAATGCACCGGATCCCATCAGAACTCCGAAGTTAAGCGTGCTTGGGCGAGAGTAGTACTAGGATGGGTGACCCCCTGGGAAGTCCTCGTGTTGCACCCCTTTTTCGATTAATAAATCTTTTTCGTTATTAAATCATTTTTTTCTCAGAACATGTGTTTTATCGAAAGTCTTGATATTTGTTACTTAGTTTTGGTCGATTTCTCCTTATTATTATATTTTCTGGATTACTCGTGGCGATTTTCCCTTTCCAGAAAGAGTAAATTCGACCCATTCTGACTCCGTCGAAAAACACTATTCATCTGCAGAATCACTATTCACGGAGTCAAACGAAAATGAAAAAGTGGTCTATACTTGTGTATATATAATTAGTATGCGAATTCATGACGGGTGCGATCATACCAACACTAATGCACCGGATCCCATCAGAACTCCGAAGTTAAGCGTGCTTGGGCGAGAGTAGTACTAGGATGGGTGACCCCCTGGGAAGTCCTCGTGTTGCACCCCTTTTTCGATTAATAAATCTTTTTCGTTATTAAATCATTTTTTTCTCAGAACATGTGTTTTATCGGAAGTCTTGATATTTGTTACTTAGTTTTGGTCGATTTCTCCTTATTATTATATTTTCTGGATTACTCGTGGCGATTTTCCCTTTCCAGAAAGAGTAAATTCGACCCATTCTGACTCCGTCGAAAAACACTATTCATCTGCAGAATCACTATTCACGGAGTCAAACGAAAATGAAAAAGTGGTCTATACTTGTGTATATATAATTAGTATGCGAATTCATGACGGGTGCGATCATACCAGCACTAATGCACCGGATCCCATCAGAACTCCGAAGTTAAGCGTGCTTGGGCGAGAGTAGTACTAGGATGGGTGACCCCCTGGGAAGTCCTCGTGTTGCACCCCTTTTTCGATTAATAAATCTTTTTCGTTATTAAATCATTTTTTTCTCAGAACATGTGTTTTATCGGAAGTCTTGATATTTGTTACTTAGTTTTTGTCGATTTCTCCTTATTATTATATTTTCTGGATTACTCGTGGCGATTTTTCCTTTCCAGAAAGAGTAAATTCGACCCATTCTGACTCCGTCGAAAAACACTATTCATCTGCAGAATCACTATTCACGGAGTCAAACGAAAATGAAAAAGTGGTCTATACTTGTGTATATATAATTAGTATGCGAATTCATGACGGGTGCGATCATACCAGCACTAATGCACCGGATCCCATCAGAACTCCGAAGTTAAGCGTGCTTGGGCGAGAGTAGTACTAGGATGGGTGACCCCCTGGGAAGTCCTCGTGTTGCACCCCTTTTTCGATTAATAAATCTTTTTCGTTATTAAATCATTTTTTTCTCAGAACATGTGTTTTATCGGAAGTCTTGATATTTGTTACTTAGTTTTGGTCGATTTCTCCTTATTATTATATTTTCTGGATTACTCGTGGCGATTTTCCCTTTCCAGAAAGAGTAAATTCGACCCATTCTGACTCCGTCGAAAAACACTATTCATCTGCAGAATCACTATTCACGGAGTCAAACGAAAATGAAAAAGTGGTCTATACTTGTGTATATATAATTAGTATGCGAATTCATGACGGGTGCGATCATACCAGCACTAATGCACCGGATCCCATCAGAACTCCGAAGTTAAGCGTGCTTGGGCGAGAGTAGTACTAGGATGGGTGACCCCTTGGGAAGTCCTCGTGTTGCACCCCTTTTTCGATTAATAAATCTTTTTCGTTATTAAATCATTTTTTTCTCAGAACATGTGTTTTATCGGAAGTCTTGATATTTGTTACTTAGTTTTGGTCGATTTCTCCTTATTATTATATTTTCTGGATTACTCGTGGCGATTTTCCCTTTCCAGAAAGAGTAAATTCGACCCATTCTGACTCCGTCGAAAAACACTATTCATCTGCAGAATCACTATTCACGGAGTCAAACGAAAATGAAAAAGTGGTCTATACTTGTGTATATATAATTAGTATGCGAATTCATGACGGGTGCGATCATACCAGCACTAATGCACCGGATCCCATCAGAACTCCGAAGTTAAGCGTGCTTGGGCGAGAGTAGTACTAGGATGGGTGACCCCCTGGGAAGTCCTCGTGTTGCACCCCTTTTTCGATTAATAAATCTTTTTCGTTATTAAATCATTTTTTTCTCAGAACATGTGTTTTATCGGAAGTCTTGATATTTGTTACTTAGTTTTGGTCGATTTCTCCTTATTATTATATTTTCTGGATTACTCGTGGCGATTTTCCCTTTCCAGAAAGAGTAAATTCGACCCATTCTGACTCCGTCGAAAAACACTATTCATCTGCAGAATCACTATTCACGGAGTCAAACGAAAATGAAAAAGTGGTCTATACTTGTGTATATATAATTAGTATGCGAATTCATTACGGGTGCGATCATACCAGCACTAATGCACCGGATCCCATCAGAACTCCGAAGTTAAGCGTGCTTGGGCGAGAGTAGTACTAGGATGGGTGACCCCCTGGGAAGTCCTCGTGTTGCACCCCTTTTTCGATTAATAAATCTTTTTCGTTATTAAATCATTTTTTTCTCAGAACATGTGTTTTATCGGAAGTCTTGATATTTGTTACTTAGTTTTGGTCGATTTCTCCTTATTATTATATTTTCTGGATTACTCGTGGCGATTTTCCCTTTCCAGAAAGAGTAAATTCGACCCATTCTGAGTCCGTCGAAAAACACTATTCATCTGCAGAATCACTATTCACGGAGTCAAACGAAAATGAAAAAGTGGTCTATACTTGTGTATATATAATTAGTATGCGAATTCATGACGGGTGCGATCATACCAGCACTAATGCACCGGATCCCATCAGAACTCCGAAGTTAAGCGTGCTTGGGCGAGAGTAGTACTAGGATGGGTGACCCCCTGGGAAGTCCTCGTGTTGCACCCCTTTTTCGATTAATAAATCTTTTTCGTTATTAAATCATTTTTTTCTCAGAACATGTGTTTTATCGGAAGTCTTGATATTTGTTACTTAGTTTTGGTCGATTTCTCCTTATTATTATATTTTCTGGATTACTCGTGGCGATTTTCCCTTTCCAGAAAGAGTAAATTCGACCCATTCTGACTCCGTCGAAAAACACTATTCATCTGCAGAATCACTATTCACGGAGTCAAACGAAAATGAAAAAGTGGTCTATACTTGTGTATATATAATTAGTATGCGAATTCATGACGGGTGCGATCATACCAGCACTAATGCACCGGATCCCATCAGAACTCCGAAGTTAAGCGTGCTTGGGCGAGAGTAGTACTAGGATGGGTGACCCCCTGGGAAGTCCTCGTGTTGCACCCCTTTTTCGATTAATAAATCTTTTTCGTTATTAAATCATTTTTTTCTCAGAACATGTGTTTTATCGAAAGTCTTGATATTTGTTACTTAGTTTTGGTCGATTTCTCCTTATTATTATATTTTCTGGATTACTCGTGGCGATTTTCCCTTTCCAGAAAGAGTAAATTCGACCCATTCTGACTCCGTCGAAAAACACTATTCATCTGCAGAATCACTATTCACGGAGTCAAACGAAAATGAAAAAGTGGTCTATACTTGTGTATATATAATTAGTATGCGAATTCATGACGGGTGCGATCATACCAGCACTAATGCACCGGATCCCATCAGAACTCCGAAGTTAAGCGTGCTTGGGCGAGAGTAGTACTAGGATGGGTGACCCCCTGGGAAGTCCTCGTGTTGCACCCCTTTTTCGATTAATAAATCTTTTTCGTTATTAAATCATTTTTTTCTCAGAACATGTGTTTTATCGGAAGTCTTGATATTTGTTACTTAGTTTTGGTCGATTTCTCCTTATTATTATATTTTCTGGATTACTCGTGGCGATTTTCCCTTTCCAGAAAGAGTAAATTCGACCCATTCTGACTCCGTCGAAAAACACTATTCATCTGCAGAATCACTATTCACGGAGTCAAACGAAAATGAAAAAGTGGTCTATACTTGTGTATATATAATTAGTATGCGAATTCATGACGGGTGCGATCATACCAGCACTAATGCACCGGATCCCATCAGAACTCCGAAGTTAAGCGTGCTTGGGCGAGAGTAGTACTAGGATGGGTGACCCCCTGGGAAGTCCTCGTGTTGCACCCCTTTTTCGATTAATAAATCTTTTTCGTTATTAAATCATTTTTTTCTCAGAACATGTGTTTTATCGGAAGTCTTGATATTTTTTACTTAGTTTTGGTCGATTTCTCCTTATTATTATATTTTCTGGATTACTCGTGGCGATTTTCCCTTTCCAGAAAGAGTAAATTCGACCCATTCTGACTCCGTCGAAAAACACTATTCATCTGCAGAATCACTATTCACGGAGTCAAACGAAAATGAAAAAGTGGTCTATACTTGTGTATATATAATTAGTATGCGAATTCATGACGGGTGCGATCATACCAGCACTAATGCACCGGATCCCATCAGAACTCCGAAGTTAAGCGTGCTTGGGCGAGAGTAGTACTAGGATGGGTGACCCCCTGGGAAGTCCTCGTGTTGCACCCCTTTTTCGATTAATAAATCTTTTTCGTTATTAAATCATTTTTTTCTCAGAACATGTGTTTTATCGAAAGTCTTGATATTTGTTACTTAGTTTTGGTCGATTTCTCCTTATTATTATATTTTCTGGATTACTCGTGGCGATTTTCCCTTTCCAGAAAGAGTAAATTCGACCCATTCTGACTCCGTCGAAAAACACTATTCATCTGCAGAATCACTATTCACGGAGTCAAACGAAAATGAAAAAGTGGTCTATACTTGTGTATATATAATTAGTATGCGAATTCATGACGGGTGCGATCATACCAGCACTAATGCACCGGATCCCATCAGAACTCCGAAGTTAAGCGTGCTTGGGCGAGAGTAGTACTAGGATGGGTGACCCCCTGGGAAGTCCTCGTGTTGCACCCCTTTTTCGATTAATAAATCTTTTTCGTTATTAAATCATTTTTTTCTCAGAACATGTGTTTTATCGGAAGTCTTGATATTTGTTACTTAGTTTTGGTCGATTTCTCCTTATTATTATATTTTCTGGATTACTCGTGGCGATTTTCCCTTTCCAGAAAGAGTAAATTCGACCCATTCTGACTCCGTCGAAAAACACTATTCATCTGCAGAATCACTATTCACGGAGTCAAACGAAAATGAAAAAGTGGTCTATACTTGTGTATATATAATTAGTATGCGAATTCATGACGGGTGCGATCATACCAGCACTAATGCACCGGATCCCATCAGAACTCCGAAGTTAAGTGTGCTTGGGCGAGAGTAGTACTAGGATGGGTGACCCCCTGGGAAGTCCTCGTGTTGCACCCCTTTTTCGATTAATAAATCTTTTTCGTTATTAAATCATTTTTTTCTCAGAACATGTGTTTTATCGGAAGTCTTGATATTTGTTACTTAGTTTTTGTCGATTTCTCCTTATTATTATATTTTATGGATTACTCGTGGCGATTTTTCCTTTCCAGAAAGAGTAAATTCGACCCATTCTGACTCCGTCGAAAAACACTATTCATCTGCAGAATCACTATTCACGGAGTCAAACGAAAATGAAAAAGTGGTCTATACTTGTGTATATATAATTAGTATGCGAATTCTTGACGGGTGCGATCATACCAGCACTAATGCACCGGATCCCATCAGAACTCCGAAGTTAAGCGTGCTTGGGCGAGAGTAGTACTAGGATGGGTGACCCCCTGGGAAGTCCTCGTGTTGCACCCCTTTTTCGATTAATAAATCTTTTTCGTTATTAAATCATTTTTTTCTCAGAACATGTGTTTTATCGGAAGTCTTGATATTTGTTACTTAGTTTTGGTCGATTTCTCCTTATTATTATATTTTCTGGATTACTCGTGGCGATTTTCCCTTTCCAGAAAGAGTAAATTCGACCCATTCTGACTCCGTCGAAAAACACTATTCATCTGCAGAATCACTATTCACGGAGTCAAACGAAAATGAAAAAGTGGTCTATACTTGTGTATATATAATTAGTATGCGAATTCATGACGGGTGCGATCATACCAGCACTAATGCACCGGATCCCATCAGAACTCCGAAGTTAAGCGTGCTTGGGCGAGAGTAGTACTAGGATGGGTGACCCCTTGGGAAGTCCTCGTGTTGCACCCCTTTTTCGATTAATAAATCTTTTTCGTTATTAAATCATTTTTTTCTCAGAACATGTGTTTTATCGGAAGTCTTGATATTTGTTACTTAGTTTTGGTCGATTTCTCCTTATTATTATATTTTCTGGATTACTCGTGGCGATTTTCCCTTTCCAGAAAGAGTAAATTCGACCCATTCTTACTCCGTCGAAAAACACTATTCATCTGCAGAATCACTATTCACGGAGTCAAACGAAAATGAAAAAGTGGTCTATACTTGTGTATATATAATTAGTATGCGAATTCATGACGGGTGCGATCATACCAGCACTAATGCACCGGATCCCATCAGAACTCCGAAGTTAAGCGTGCTTGGGCGAGAGTAGTACTAGGATGGGTGACCCCCTGGGAAGTCCTCGTGTTGCACCCCTTTTTCGATTAATAAATCTTTTTCGTTATTAAATCATTTTTTTCTCAGAACATGTGTTTTATCGGAAGTCTTGATATTTGTTACTTAGTTTTGGTCGATTTCTCCTTATTATTATATTTTCTGGATTACTCGTGGCGATTTTCCCTTTCCAGAAAGAGTAAATTCGACCCATTCTGACTCCGTCGAAAAACACTATTCATCTGCAGAATCACTATTCACGGAGTCAAACGAAAATGAAAAAGTGGTCTATACTTGTGTATATATAATTAGTATGCGAATTCATTACGGGTGCGATCATACCAGCACTAATGCACCGGATCCCATCAGAACTCCGAAGTTAAGCGTGCTTGGGCGAGAGTAGTACTAGGATGGGTGACCCCCTGGGAAGTCCTCGTGTTGCACCCCTTTTTCGATTAATAAATCTTTTTCGTTATTAAATCATTTTTTTCTCAGAACATGTGTTTTATCGGAAGTCTTGATATTTGTTACTTAGTTTTGGTCGATTTCTCCTTATTATTATATTTTCTGGATTACTCGTGGCGATTTTCCCTTTCCAGAAAGAGTAAATTCGACCCATTCTGAGTCCGTCGAAAAACACTATTCATCTGCAGAATCACTATTCACGGAGTCAAACGAAAATGAAAAAGTGGTCTATACTTGTGTATATATAATTAGTATGCGAATTCATGACGGGTGCGATCATACCAGCACTAATGCACCGGATCCCATCAGAACTCCGAAGTTAAGCGTGCTTGGGCGAGAGTAGTACTAGGATGGGTGACCCCCTGGGAAGTCCTCGTGTTGCACCCGTTTTTCGATTAATAAATCTTTTTCGTTATTAAATCGTTTTTTTCTCAGAACATGTGTTTTATCGGAAGTCTTGATATTTGTTACTTAGTTTTGGTCGATTTCTCCTTATTATTATATTTTCTGGATTACTCGTGGCGAATTTCCCTTTCCAGAAAGAGTAAATTCGACCCATTCTGACTCCGTCGAAAAACACTATTCATCTGCAGAATCACTATTCACGGAGTCAAACGAAAATGAAAAAGTGGTCTATACTTGTGTATATATAATTAGTATGCGAATTCATGACGGGTGCGATCATACCAGCACTAATGCACCGGATCCCATCAGAACTCCGAAGTTAAGCGTGCTTGGGCGAGAGTAGTACTAGGATGGGTGACCCCCTGGGAAGTCCTCGTGTTGCACCCCTTTTTCGATTAATAAATCTTTTTCGTTATTAAATCATTTTTTTCTCAGAACATGTGTTTTATCGGAAGTCTTGATATTTGTTACTTAGTTTTGGTCGATTTCTCCTTATTATTATATTTTCTGGATTACTCGTGGCGATTTTCCCTTTCCAGAAAGAGTAAATTCGACCCATTCTGACTCCGTCGAAAAACACTATTCATCTGCAGAATCACTATTCACGGAGTCAAACGAAAATGAAAAAGTGGTCTATACTTGTGTATATATAATTAGTATGCGAATTCATGACGGGTGCGATCATACCAGCACTAATGCACCGGATCCCATCAGAACTCCGAAGTTAAGCGTGCTTGGGCGAGAGTAGTACTAGGATGGGTGACCCCCTGGGAAGTCCTCGTGTTGTACCCCTTTTTCGATTAATAAATCTTTTTCGTTATTAAATCATTTTTTTCTCAGAACATGTGTTTTATCGGAAGTCTTGATATTTGTTACTTAGTTTTGGTCGATTTCTCCTTATTATTATATTTTCTGGATTACTCGTGGCGATTTTCCCTTTCCAGAAAGAGTAAATTCGACCCATTCTGACTCCGTCGAAAAACACTATTCATCTGCAGAATCACTATTCACGGAGTCAAACGAAAATGAAAAAGTGGTCTATACTTGTGTATATATAATTAGTATGCGAATTCATGACGGGTGCGATCATACCAGCACTAATGCACCGGATCCCATCAGAACTCCGAAGTTAAGCGTGCTTGGGCGAGAGTAGTACTAGGATGGGTGACCCCCTGGGAAGTCCTCGTGTTGCACCCCTTTTTCGATTAATAAATCTTTTTCGTTATTAAATCATTTTTTTCTCAGAACATGTGTTTTATCGGAAGTCTTGATATTTGTTACTTAGTTTTGGTCGATTTCTCCTTATTATTATATTTTCTGGATTACTCGTGGCGATTTTCCCTTTCCAGAAAGAGTAAATTCGACCCATTCTGACTCCGTCGAAAAACACTATTCATCTGCAGAATCACTATTCACGGAGTCAAACGAAAATGAAAAAGTGGTCTATACTTGTGTATATATAATTAGTATGCGAATTCATTACGGGTGCGATCATACCAGCACTAATGCACCGGATCCCATCAGAACTCCGAAGTTAAGCGTGCTTGGGCGAGAGTAGTACTAGGATGGGTGACCCCCTGGGAAGTCCTCGTGTTGCACCCCTTTTTCGATTAATAAATCTTTTTCGTTATTAAATCATTTTTTTCTCAGAACATGTGTTTTATCGGAAGTCTTGATATTTGTTACTTAGTTTTGGTCGATTTCTCCTTATTATTATATTTTCTGGATTACTCGTGGCGATTTTCCCTTTCCAGAAAGAGTAAATTCGACCCATTCTGAGTCCGTCGAAAAACACTATTCATCTGCAGAATCACTATTCACGGAGTCAAACGAAAATGAAAAAGTGGTCTATACTTGTGTATATATAATTAGTATGCGAATTCATGACGGGTGCGATCATACCAGCACTAATGCACCGGATCCCATCAGAACTCCGAAGTTAAGCGTGCTTGGGCGAGAGTAGTACTAGGATGGGTGACCCCCTGGGAAGTCCTCGTGTTGCACCCGTTTTTCGATTAATAAATCTTTTTCGTTATTAAATCATTTTTTTCTCAGAACATGTGTTTTATCGGAAGTCTTGATATTTGTTACTTAGTTTTGGTCGATTTCTCCTTATTATTATATTTTCTGGATTACTCGTGGCGATTTTCCCTTTCCAGAAAGAGTAAATTCGACCCATTCTGACTCCGTCGAAAAACTCTATTCATCTGCAGAATCACTATTCACGGAGTCAAACGAAAATGAAAAAGTGGTCTATACTTGTGTATATATAATTAGTATGCGAATTCATGACGGGTGCGATCATACCAGCACTAATGCACCGGATCCCATCAGAACTCCGAAGTTAAGCGTGCTTGGGCGAGAGTAGTACTAGGATGGGTGACCCCCTGGGAAGTCCTCGTGTTGCACCCCTTTTTCGATTAATAAATCTTTTTCGTTATTAAATCATTTTTTTCTCAGAACATGTGTTTTATCGGAAGTCTTGA
Organism: Oenanthe sinensis; assembly: GCA_028671895.1. Classification (NCBI taxonomy): domain Eukaryota; kingdom Viridiplantae; phylum Streptophyta; class Magnoliopsida; order Apiales; family Apiaceae; genus Oenanthe; species Oenanthe sinensis. Next base: position 27,688,220 of record CM053814.1, read on the forward strand.
TATTTGTTACTTAGTTTTGGTCGAATTCTCCTTATTATTATATTTTCTGGATTACTCGTGGCGAATTTCCCTTTCCAGAAAGAGTAAATTCGACCCATTCTGACTCCGTCGAAAAACACTATTCATCTGCAGAATCACTATTCACGGAGTCAAACGAAAATGAAAAAGTGGTCTATACTTGTGTATATATAATTAGTATGCGAATTCATGACGGGTGCGATCATACCAGCACTAATGCACCGGATCCCATCAGAACTCCGAAGTTAAGCGTTCTTGGGCGAGAGTAGTACTAGGATGGGTGACCCCCTGGGAAGTCCTCGTGTTGCACCCCTTTTTCGATTAATAAATCTTTTTCGTTATTAAATCATTTTTTTCTCAGAACATGTGTTTTATCGGAAGTCTTGATATTTGTTACTTAGTTTTGGTCGATTTCTCCTTATTATTATATTTTCTGGATTACTCGTGGCGATTTTCCCTTTCCAGAAAGAGTAAATTCGACCCATTCTGACTCCGTCGAAAAACACTATTCATCTGCAGAATCACTATTCACGGAGTCAAACGAAAATGAAAAAGTGGTCTATACTTGTGTATATATAATTAGTATGCGAATTCATGACGGGTGCGATCATACCAGCACTAATGCACCGGATCCCATCAGAACTCCGAAGTTAAGCGTGCTTGGGCGAGAGTAGTACTAGGATGGGTGACCCCCTGGGAAGTCCTCGTGTTGCACCCCTTTTTCGATTAATAAATCTTTTTCGTTATTAAATCATTTTTTTCTCAGAACATGTGTTTTATCGGAAGTCTTGATATTTGTTACTTAGTTTTGGTCGATTTCTCCTTATTATTATATTTTCTGGATTACTCGTGGCGATTTTCCCTTTCCAGAAAGAGTAAATTCGACCCATTCTGACTCCGTCGAAAAACACTATTCATCTGCAGAATCACTATTCACGGAATCAAACGAAAATGAAAAAGTGGTCTATACTTGTGTATATATAATTAGTATGCGAATTCATGACGGGTGCGATCATACCAGCACTAATGCACCGGATCCCATCAGAACTCCGAAGTTAAGCGTGCTTGGGCGAGAGTAGTACTAGGATGGGTGACCCCCTGGGAAGTCCTCGTGTTGCACACCTTTTTCGATTAATAAATCTTTTTCGTTATTAAATCATTTTTTTCTCAGAACATGTGTTTTATCGGAAGTCTTGATATTTGGTACTTAGTTTTGGTCGATTTCTCCTTATTATTATATTTTCTGGATTACTCGTGGCGATTTTCCCTTTCCAGAAAGAGTAAATTCGACCCATTCTGACTCCGTCGAAAAACACTATTCATCTGCAGAATCACTATTCACGGAGTCAAACGAAAATGAAAAAGTGGTCTATACTTGTGTATATATAATTAGTATGCGAATTCATGACGGGTGCGATCATACCAGCACTAATGCACCGGATCCCATCAGAACTCCGAAGTTAAGCGTGCTTGGGCGAGAGTAGTACTAGGATGGGTGACCCCCTGGGAAGTCCTCGTGTTGCACCCCTTTTTCGATTAATAAATCTTTTTCGTTATTAAATCATTTTTTTCTCAGAACATGTGTTTTATCGGAAGTCTTGATATTTGTTACTTAGTTTTGGTCGATTTCTCCTTATTATTATATTTTCTGGATTACTCGTGGCGATTTTCCCTTTCCAGAAAGAGTAAATTCGACCCATTCTGACTCCGTCGAAAAACACTATTCATCTGCAGAATCACTATTCACGGAGTCAAACGAAAATGAAAAAGTGGTCTATACTTGTGTATATATAATTAGTATGCGAATTCATGACGGGTGCGATCATACCAGCACTAATGCACCGGATCCCATCAGAACTCCGAAGTTAAGCGTGCTTGGGCGAGAGTAGTACTAGGATGGGTGACCCCCTGGGAAGTCCTCGTGTTGCACCCCTTTTTCGATTAATAAATCTTTTTCGTTATTAAATCATTTTTTTCTCAGAACATGTGTTTTATCGGAAGTCTTGATATTTGTTACTTAGTTTTGGTCGATTTCTCCTTATTATTATATTTTCTGGATTACTCGTGGCGATTTTCCCTTTCCAGAAAGAGTAAATTCGACCCATTCTGACTCCGTCGAAAAACACTATTCATCTGCAGAATCACTATTCACGGAGTCAAACGAAAATGAAAAAGTGGTCTATACTTGTGTATATATAATTAGTATGCGAATTCATGACGGGTGCGATCATACCAGCACTAATGCACCGGATCCCATCAGAACTCCGAAGTTAAGCGTGCTTGGGCGAGAGTAGTACTAGGATGGATGACCCCCTGGGAAGTCCTCGTGTTGCACCCCTTTTTCGATTAATAAATCTTTTTCGTTATTAAATCATTTTTTTCTCAGAACATGTGTTTTATCGGAAGTCTTGATATTTGTTACTTAGTTTTGGTCGATTTCTCCTTATTATTATATTTTCTGGATTACTCGTGGCGATTTTCCCTTTCCAGAAAGAGTAAATTCGACCCATTCTGACTCCGTCGAAAAACACTATTCATCTGCAGAATCACTATTCACGGAGTCAAACGAAAATGAAAAAGTGGTCTATACTTGTGTATATATAATTAGTATGCGAATTCATGACGGGTGCGATCATACCAGCACTAATGCACCGGATCCCATCAGAACTCCGAAGTTAAGCGTGCTTGGGCGAGAGTAGTACTAGGATGGGTGACCCCCTGGGAAGTCCTCGTGTTGCACCCCTTTTTCGATTAATAAATCTTTTTCGTTATTAAATCATTTTTTTCTCAGAACATGTGTTTTATCGGAAGTCTTGATATTTGTTACTTAGTTTTGGTCGATTTCTCCTTATTATTATATTTTCTGGATTACTCGTGGCGATTTTCCCTTTCCAGAAAGAGTAAATTCGACCCATTCTGACTCCGTCGAAAAACACTATTCATCTGCAGAATCACTCTTCACGGAGTCAAACGAAAATGAAAAAGTGGTCTATACTTGTGTATATATAATTAGTATGCGAATTCATGACGGGTGCGATCATACCAGCACTAATGCACCGGATCCCATCAGAACTCCGAAGTTAAGCGTGCTTGGGCGAGAGTAGTACTAGGATGGGTGACCCCCTGGGAAGTCCTCGTGTTGCACCCCTTTTTCGATTAATAAATCTTTTTCGTTATTAAATCATTTTTTTCTCAGAACATGTGTTTTATCGGAAGTCTTGATATTTGTTACTTAGTTTTGGTCGATTTCTCCTTATTATTATATTTTCTGGATTACTCGTGGCGATTTTCCCTTTCCAGAAAGAGTAAATTCGACCCATTCTGACTCCGTCGAAAAACACTATTCATCTGCAGAATCACTATTCACGGAGTCAAACGAAAATGAAAAAGTGGTCTATACTTGTGTATATATAATTAGTATGCGAATTCATGACGGGTGCGATCATACCAGCACTAATGCACCGGATCCCATCAGAACTCCGAAGTTAAGCGTGCTTGGGCGAGAGTAGTACTAGGATGGGTGACCCCCTGGGAAGTCCTCGTGTTGCACCCCTTTTTCGATTAATAAATCTTTTTCGTTATTAAATCATTTTTTTCTCAGAACATGTGTTTTATCGGAAGTCTTGATATTTGTTACTTAGTTTTGGTCGATTTCTCCTTATTATTATATTTTCTGGATTACTCGTGGCGAATTTCCCTTTCCAGAAAGAGTAAATTCGACCCATTCTGACTCCGTCGAAAAACACTATTCATCTGCAGAATCACTATTCACGGAGTCAAACGAAAATGAAAAAGTGGTCTATACTTGTGTATATATAATTAGTATGCGAATTCATGACGGGTGCGATCATACCAGCACTAATGCACCGGATCCCATCAGAACTCCAAAGTTAAGCGTGCTTGGGCGAGAGTAGTACTAGGATGGGTGACCCCCTGGGAAGTCCTCGTGTTGCACCCCTTTTTCGATTAATAAATCTTTTTCGTTATTAAATCATTTTTTTCTCAGAACATGTGTTTTATCGGAAGTCTTGATATTTGTTACTTAGTTTTGGTCGATTTCTCCTTATTATTATATTTTCTGGATTACTCGTGGCGATTTTCCCTTTCCAGAAAGAGTAAATTCGACCCATTCTGACTCCGTCGAAAAACACTATTCATCTGCAGAATCACTATTCACGGAGTCAAACGAAAATGAAAAAGTGGTCTATACTTGTGTATATATAATTAGTATGCGAATTCATGACGGGTGCGATCATACCAGCACTAATGCACCGGATCCCATCAGAACTCCGAAGTTAAGCGTGCTTGGGCGAGAGTAGTACTAGGATGGGTGACCCCCTGGGAAGTCCTCGTGTTGCACCCCTTTTTCGATTAATAAATCTTTTTCGTTATTAAATCATTTTTTTCTCAGAACATGTGTTTTATCGGAAGTCTTGATATTTGTTACTTAGTTTTGGTCGATTTCTCCTTATTATTATATTTTCTGGATTACTCGTGGCGATTTTCCCTTTCCAGAAAGAGTAAATTCGACCCATTCTGACTCCGTCGAAAAACACTATTCATCTGCAGAATCACTATTCACGGAGTCAAACGAAAATGAAAAAGTGGTCTATACTTGTGTATATATAATTAGTAAGCGAATTCATGACCGGTGCGATCATACCAGCACTAATGCACCGGATCCCATCAGAACTCCGAAGTTAAGCGTGCTTGGGCGAGAGTAGTACTAGGATGGGTGACCCCCTGGGAAGTCCTCGTGTTGCACCCCTTTTTCGATTAATAAATCTTTTTCGTTATTAAATCATTTTTTTCTCAGAACATGTGTTTTATCGGAAGTCTTGATATTTGTTACTTAGTTTTGGTCGATTTCTCCTTATTATTATATTTTCTGGATTACTCGTGGCGATTTTCCCTTTCCAGAAAGAGTAAATTCGACCCATTCTAAGTCCGTCGAAAAACACTATTCATCTGCAGAATCACTATTCACGGAGTCAAACGAAAATGAAAAAGTGGTCTATACTTGTGTATATATAATTAGTATGCGAATTCATGACGGGTGCGATCATACCAGCACTAATGCACCGGATCCCATAAGAACTCCGAAGTTAAGCGTGCTTGGGCGAGAGTAGTACTAGGATGGGTGACCCCCTGGGAAGTCCTCGTGTTGCACCCCTTTTTCGATTAATAAATCTTTTTCGTTATTAAATCATTTTTTTCTCAGAACATGTGTTTTATCGGAAGTCTTGATATTTGTTACTTAGTTTTGGTCGATTTCTCCTTATTATTATATTTTCTGGATTACTCGTGGCGATTTTCCCTTTCCAGAAAGAGTAAATTCGACCCATTCTGACTCCGTCGAAAAACACTATTCATCTGCAGAATCACTATTCACGGAGTCAAACGAAAATGAAAAAGTGGTCTATACTTGTGTATATATAATTAGTATGCGAATTCATGACGGGTGCGATCATACCAGCACTAATGCACCGGATCCCATCAGAACTCCGAAGTTAAGCGTGCTTGGGCGAGAGTAGTACTAGGATGGGTGACCCCCTGGGAAGTCCTCGTGTTGCACCCCTTTTTCGATTAATAAATCTTTTTCGTTATTAAATCATTTTTTTCTCAGAACATGTGTTTTATCGGACGTCTTGATATTTGTTACTTAGTTTTGGTCGATTTCTCCTTATTATTATATTTTCTGGATTACTCGTGGCGATTTTCCCTTTCCAGAAAGAGTAAATTCGACCCATTCTGACTCCGTCGAAAAACACTATTCATCTGCAGAATCACTATTCACGGAGTCAAACGAAAATGAAAAAGTGGTCTATACTTGTGTATATATAATTAGTATGCGAATTCATGACGGGTGCGATCATACCAGCACTAATGCACCGGATCCCATCAGAACTCCGAAGTTAAGCGTGCTTGGGCGAGAGTAGTACTAGGATGGGTGACCCCCTGGGAAGTCCTCGTGTTGCACCCCTTTTTCGATTAATAAATCTTTTTCGTTATTAAATCATTTTTTTCTCAGAACATGTGTTTTATCGGAAGTCTTGATATTTGTTACTTAGTTTTGGTCGATTTCTCCTTATTATTATATTTTCTGGATTACTCGTGGCGATTTTCCCTTTCCAGAAAGAGTAAATTCGACCCATTCTGAGTCCGTCGAAAAACACTATTCATCTGCAGAATCACTATTCACGGAGTCAAACGAAAATGAAAAAGTGGTCTATACTTGTGTATATATAATTAGTATGCGAATTCATGACGGGTGCGATCATACCAGCACTAATGCACCGGATCCCATCAGAACTCCGAAGTTAAGCGTGCTTGGGCGAGAGTAGTACTAGGATGGGTGACCCCCTGGGAAGTCCTCGTGTTGCACCCCTTTTTCGATTAATAAATCTTTTTCGTTATTAAATCATTTTTTTCTCAGAACATGTGTTTTATCGGAAGTCTTGATATTTGTTACTTAGTTTTGGTCGATTTCTCCTTATTATTATATTTTCTGGATTACTCGTGGCGATTTTCCCTTTCCAGAAAGAGTAAATTCGACCCATTCTGACTCCGTAGAAAAACACTATTCATCTGCAGAATCACTATTCACGGAGTCAAACGAAAATGAAAAAGTGGTCTATACTTGTGTATATATAATTAGTATGCGAATTCATGACGGGTGCGATCATACTAGCACTAATGCACCGGATCCCATCAGAACTCCGAAGTTAAGCGTGCTTGGGCGAGAGTAGTACTAGGATGGGTGACCCCCTGGGAAGTCCTCGTGTTGCACCCCTTTTTCGATTAATAAATCTTTTTCGTTATTAAATCATTTTTTTCTCAGAACATGTGTTTTATCGGAAGTCTTGATATTTGTTACTTAGTTTTGGTCGATTTCTCCTTATTATTATATTTTCTGGATTACTCGTGGCGATTTTCCCTTTCCAGAAAGAGTAAATTCGACCCATTCTGACTCCGTCGAAAAACACTATTCATCTGCAGAATCACTATTCACGGAGTCAAACGAAAATGAAAAAGTGGTCTATATTTGTGTATATATAATTAGTATGCGAGTTCATGACGGGTGCGATCATACCAGCACTAATGCACCGGATCCCATCAGAACTCCGAAGTTAAGCGTGCTTGGGCGAGAGTAGTACTAGGATGGGTGACCCCCTGGGAAGTCCTCGTGTTGCACCCCTTTTTCGATTAATAAATCTTTTTCGTTATTAAATCATTTTTTTCTCAGAACATGTGTTTTATCGGAAGTCTTGATATTTGTTACTTAGTTTTGGTCGATTTCTCCTTATTATTATATTTTCTGGATTACTCGTGGCGATTTTCCCTTTCCAGAAAGAGTAAATTCGACCCATTCTGACTCCGTCGAAAAACACTATTCATCTGCAGAATCACTATTCACGGAGTCAAACGAAAATGAAAAAGTGGTCTATACTTGTGTATATATAATTAGTATGCGAATTCATGACGGATGCGATCATACCAGCACTAATGCACCGGATCCCATCAGAACTCCGAAGTTAAGCGTGCTTGGGCGAGAGTAGTACTAGGATGGGTGACCCCCTGGGAAGTCCTCGTGTTGCACCCCTTTTTCGATTAATAAATCTTTTTCGTTATTAAATCATTTTTTTCTCAGAACATGTGTTTTATCGGAAGTCTTGATATTTGTTACTTAGTTTTGGTCGATTTCTCCTTATTATTATATTTTCTGGATTACTCGTGGCGATTTTCCCTTTCCAGAAAGAGTAAATTCGACCCATTCTAAGTCCGTCGAAAAACACTATTCATCTGCAGAATCACTATTCACGGAGTCAAACGAAAATGAAAAAGTGGTCTATACTTGTGTATATATAATTAGTATACGAGTTCATGACGGGTGCGATCATACCAGCACTAATGCACCGGATCCCATCAGAACTCCGAAGTTAAGCGTGCTTGGGCGAGAGTAGTACTAGGATGGGTGACCCCCTGGGAAGTCCTCGTGTTGCACCCCTTTTTCGATTAATAAATCTTTTTCGTTATTAAATCATTTTTTTCTCAGAACATGTGTTTTATCGGAAGTCTTGATATTTGTTACTTAGTTTTGGTCGATTTCTCCTTATTATTATATTTTCTGGATTACTCGTGGCGATTTTCCCTTTCCAGAAAGAGTAAATTCGACCCATTCTGACTCCGTCGAAAAACACTATTCATCTGCAGAATCACTATTCACGGAGTCAAACGAAAATGAAAAAGTGGTCTATACTTGTGTATATATAATTAGTATGCGAATTCATGACGGGTGCGATCATACCAGCACTAATGCACCGGATCCCATCAGAACTCCGAAGTTAAGCGTGCTTGGGCGAGAGTAGTACTAGGATGAGTGACCCCCTGGGAAGTCCTCGTGTTGCACCCCTTTTTCGATTAATAAATCTTTTTCGTTATTAAATCATTTTTTTCTCAGAACATGTGTTTTATCGGAAGTCTTGATATTTGTTACTTAGTTTTGGTCGATTTCTCCTTATTATTATATTTTCTAGATTACTCGTGGCGATTTTCCCTTTCCAGAAAGAGTAAATTCGACCCATTCTGAGTCCGTCGAAAAACACTATTCATCTGCAGAATCACTATTCACGGAGTCAAACGAAAATGAAAAAGTGGTCTATACTTGTGTATATATAATTAGTATGCGAATTCATGACGGGTGCGATCATACCAGCACTAATGCACCGGATCCCATCAGAACTCCGAAGTTAAGCGTGCTTGGGCGAGAGTAGTACTAGGATGGGTGACCCCCTGGGAAGTCCTCGTGTTGCACCCCTTTTTCGATTAATAAATCTTTTTCGTTATTAAATCATTTTTTTCTCAGAACATGTGTTTTATCGGAAGTCTTGATATTTGTTACTTAGTTTTGGTCGATTTCTCCTTATTATTATATTTTCTAGATTACTCGTGGCGATTTTCCCTTTCCAGAAAGAGTAAATTCGACCCATTCTGAGTCCGTCGAAAAACACTATTCATCTGCAGAATCACTATTCACGGAGTCAAACGAAAATGAAAAAGTGGTCTATACTTGTGTATATATAATTAGTATGCGAATACATGACGGGTGCGATCATACCAGCACTAATGCACCGGATCCCATCAGAACTCCGAAGTTAAGCGTGCTTGGGCGAGAGTAGTACTAGGATGGGTGACCCCCTGGGAAGTCCTCGTGTTGCACCCCTTTTTCGATTAATAAATCTTTTTCGTTATTAAATCATTTTTTTCTCAGAACATGTGTTTTATCGGAAGTCTTGATATTTGTTACTTAGTTTTGGTCGATTTCTCCTTATTATTATATTTTCTGGATTACTCGTGGCGATTTTCCCATTCCGGAAAGAGTAAATTCGACCCATTCTGACTCCGTCGAAAAACACTATTCATCTGCAGAATCACTATTCACGGAGTCAAACGAAAATGAAAAAGTGGTCTATACTTGTGTATATATAATTAGTATGCGAGTTCATGACGGGTGCGATCATACCAGCACTAATGCACCGGATCCCATCAGAACTCCGAAGTTAAGCGTGCTTGGGCGAGAGTAGTACTAGGATGGGTGACCCCCTGGGAAGTCCTCGTGTTGCACCCCTTTTTCGATTAATAAATCTTTTTCGTTATTAAATCATTTTTTTCTCAGAACATGTGTTTTATCGGAAGTCTTGATATTTGTTACTTAGTTTTGGTCGATTTCTCCTTATTATTATATTTTCTGGATTACTCGTGGCGATTTTCCCTTTCCAGAAAGAGTAAATTCGACCCATTCTGACTCCGTCGAAAAACACTATTCATCTGCAGAATCACTATTCACGGAGTCAAACGAAAATGAAAAAGTGGTCTATACTTGTGTATATATAATTAGTATGCGAATTCATGACGGATGCGATCATACCAGCACTAATGCACCGGATCCCATCAGAACTCCGAAGTTAAGCGTGCTTGGGCGAGAGTAGTACTAGGATGGGTGACCCCCTGGGAAGTCCTCGTGTTGCACCCCTTTTTCGATTAATAAATCTTTTTCGTTATTAAATCATTTTTTTCTCAGAACATGTGTTTTATCGGAAGTCTTGATATTTGTTACTTAGTTTTGGTCGATTTCTCCTTATTATTATATTTTCTGGATTACTCGTGGCGATTTTCCCTTTCCAGAAAGAGTAAATTCGACCCATTCTAAGTCCGTCGAAAAACACTATTCATCTGCAGAATCACTATTCACGGAGTCAAACGAAAATGAAAAAGTGGTCTATACTTGTGTATATATAATTAGTATACGAGTTCATGACGGGTGCGATCATACCAGCACTAATGCACCGGATCCCATCAGAACTCCGAAGTTAAGCGTGCTTGGGCGAGAGTAGTACTAGGATGGGTGACCCCCTGGGAAGTCCTCGTGTTGCACCCCTTTTTCGATTAATAAATCTTTTTCGTTATTAAATCATTTTTTTCTCAGAACATGTGTTTTATCGGAAGTCTTGATATTTGTTACTTAGTTTTGGTCGATTTCTCCTTATTATTATATTTTCTGGATTACTCGTGGCGATTTTCCCTTTCCAGAAAGAGTAAATTCGACCCATTCTGAGTCCGTCGAAAAACACTATTCATCTGCAGAATCACTATTCACGGAGTCAAACGAAAATGAAAAAGTGGTCTATACTTGTGTATATATAATTAGTATGCGAATTCATGACGGGTGCGATCATACCAGCACTAATGCACCGGATCCCATCAGAACTCCGAAGTTAAGCGTGCTTGGGCGAGAGTAGTACTAGGATGGGTGACCCCCTGGGAAGTCCTCGTGTTGCACCCCTTTTTCGATTAATAAATCTTTTTCGTTATTAAATCATTTTTTTCTCAGAACATGTGTTTTATCGGAAGTCTTGATATTTGTTACTTAGTTTTGGTCGATTTCTCCTTATTATTATATTTTCTGGATTACTCGTGGCGATTTTCCCTTTCCAGAAAGAGTAAATTCGACCCATTCTGAGTCCGTCGAAAAACACTATTCATCTGCAGAATCACTATTCACGGAGTCAAACGAAAATGAAAAAGTGGTCTATACTTGTGTATATATAATTAGTATGCGAATACATGACGGGTGCGATCATACCAGCACTAATGCACCGGATCCCATCAGAACTCCGAAGTTAAGCGTGCTTGGGCGAGAGTAGTACTAGGATGGGTGACCCCCTGGGAAGTCCTCGTGTTGTACCCCTTTTTCGATTAATAAATCTTTTTCGTTATTAAATCATTTTTTTCTCAGAACATGTGTTTTATCGGAAGTCTTGATATTTGTTACTTAGTTTTGGTCGATTTCTCCTTATTATTATATTTTCTGGATTACTCGTGGCGATTTTCCCATTCCGGAAAGAGTAAATTCGACCCATTCTGACTCCGTCGAAAAACACTATTCATCTGCAGAATCACTATTCACGGAGTCAAACGAAAATGAAAAAGTGGTCTATACTTGTGTATATATAATTAGTATGCGAATTCATGACGGGTGCGATCATACCAGCACTAATGCACCGGATCCCATCAGAACTCCGAAGTTAAGCGTGCTTGGGCGAGAGTAGTACTAGGATGGGTGACCCCCTGGGAAGTCCTCGTGTTGCACCCCTTTTTCGATTAATAAATCTTTTTCGTTATTAAATCATTTTTTTCTCAGAACATGTGTTTTATCGGAAGTCTTGATATTTGTTACTTAGTTTTGGTCGATTTCTCCTTATTATTATATTTTCTGGATTACTCGTGGCGATTTTCCCTTTCCAGAAAGAGTAAATTCGACCCATTCTGACTCCGTCGAAAAACACTATTCATCTGCAGAATCACTATTCACGGAGTCAAACGAAAATGAAAAAGTGGTCTATACTTGTGTATATATAATTAGTATGCGAATTCATGACGGGTGCGATCATACCAGCACTAATGCACCGGATCCCATCAGAACTCCGAAGTTAAGCGTGCTTGGGCGAGAGTAGTACTAGGATGGGTGACCCCCTGGGAAGTCCTCGTGTTGCACCCCTTTTTCGATTAATAAATCTTTTTCGTTATTAAATCATTTTTTTCTCAGAACATGTGTTTTATCGGAAGTCTTGATATTTGTTACTTAGTTTTGGTCGATTTCTCCTTATTATTATATTTTCTGGATTACTCGTGGCGATTTTCCCTTTCCAGAAAGAGTAAATTCGACCCATTCTGAGTCCGTCGAAAAACACTATTCATCTGCAGAATCACTATTCACGGAGTCAAACGAAAATGAAAAAGTGGTCTATACTTGTGTATATATAATTAGTATGCGAATTCATGACGGGTGCGATCATACCAGCACTAATGCACCGGATCCCATCAGAACTCCGAAGTTAAGCGTGCTTGGGCGAGAGTAGTACTAGGATGGGTGACCCCCTGGGAAGTCCTCGTGTTGCACCCCTTTTTCGATTAATAAATCTTTTTCGTTATTAAATCATTTTTTTCTCAGAACATGTGTTTTATCGGAAGTCTTGATATTTGTTACTTAGTTTTGGTCGATTTCTCCTTATTATTATATTTTCTGGATTACTCGTGGCGATTTTCCCTTTCCAGAAAGAGTAAATTCGACCCATTCTGACTCCGTCGAAAAACACTATTCATCTGCAGAATCACTATTCACGGAGTCAAACGAAAATGAAAAAGTGGTCTATACTTGTGTATATATAATTAGTATGCGAATTCATGACGGGTGCGATCATACCAGCACTAATGCACCGGATCTCATCAGAACTCCGAAGTTAAGCGTGCTTGGGCGAGAGTAGTACTAGGATGGGTGACCCCCTGGGAAGTCCTCGTGTTGCACCCCTTTTTCGATTAATAAATCTTTTTCGTTATTAAATCATTTTTTTCTCAGAACATGTGTTTTATCGGAAGTCTTGATATTTGTTACTTAGTTTTGGTCGATTTCTCCTTATTATTATATTTTCTGGATTACTCGTGGCGATTTTCCCTTTCCAGAAAGAGTAAATTCGACCCATTCTGACTCCGTCGAAAAACACTATTCATCTGCAGAATCACTATTCACGGAGTCAAACGAAAATGAAAAAGTGGTCTATACTTGTGTATATATAATTAGTATGCGAATTCATGACGGGTGCGATCATACCAGCACTAATGCACCGGATCCCATCAGAACTCCGAAGTTAAGCGTGCTTGGGCGAGAGTAGTACTAGGATGGGTGACCCCCTGGGAAGTCCTCGTGTTGCACCCCTTTTTCGATTAATAAATCTTTTTCGTTATTAAATCATTTTTTTCTCAGAACATGTGTTTTATCGGAAGTCTTGATATTTGTTACTTAGTTTTGGTCGATTTCTCCTTATTATTATATTTTCTGGATTACTCGTGGCGATTTTCCCTTTCCAGAAAGAGTAAATTCGACCCATTCTGAGTCCGTCGAAAAACACTATTCATCTGCAGAATCACTATTCACGGAGTCAAACGAAAATGAAAAAGTGGTCTATACTTGTGTATATATAATTAGTATGCGAATACATGACGGGTGCGATCATACCAGCACTAATGCACCGGATCCCATCAGAACTCCGAAGTTAAGCGTGCTTGGGCGAGAGTAGTACTAGGATGGGTGACCCCCTGGGAAGTCCTCGTGTTGCACCCCTTTTTCGATTAATAAATCTTTTTCGTTATTAAATCATTTTTTTCTCAGAACATGTGTTTTATCGGAAGTCTTGATATTTGTTACTTAGTTTTGGTCGATTTCTCCTTATTATTATATTTTCTGGATTACTCGTGGCGATTTTCCCATTCCGGAAAGAGTAAATTCGACCCATTCTGACTCCGTCGAAAAACACTATTCATCTGCAGAATCACTATTCACGGAGTCAAACGAAAATGAAAAAGTGGTCTATACTTGTGTATATATAATTAGTATGCGAATTCATGACGGGTGCGATCATACCAGCACTAATGCACCGGATCCCATCAGAACTCCGAAGTTAAGCGTGCTTGGGCGAGAGTAGTACTAGGATGGGTGACCCCCTGGGAAGTCCTCGTGTTGCACCCCTTTTTCGATTAATAAATCTTTTTCGTTATTAAATCATTTTTTTCTCAGAACATGTGTTTTATCGGAAGTCTTGATATTTGTTACTTAGTTTTGGTCGATTTCTCCTTATTATTATATTTTCTGGATTACTCGTGGCGATTTTCCCTTTCCAGAAAGAGTAAATTCGACCCATTCTGACTCCGTCGAAAAACACTATTCATCTGCAGAATCACTATTCACGGAGTCAAACGAAAATGAAAAAGTGGTCTATACTTGTGTATATATAATTAGTATGCGAATTCATGACGGGTGCGATCATACCAGCACTAATGCACCGGATCTCATCAGAACTCCGAAGTTAAGCGTGCTTGGGCGAGAGTAGTACTAGGATGGGTGACCCCCTGGGAAGTCCTCGTGTTGCACCCCTTTTTCGATTAATAAATCTTTTTCGTTATTAAATCATTTTTTTCTCAGAACATGTGTTTTATCGGAAGTCTTGATATTTGTTACTTAGTTTTGGTCGATTTCTCCTTATTATTATATTTTCTGGATTACTCGTGGCGATTTTCCCTTTCCAGAAAGAGTAAATTCGACCCATTCTGACTCCGTCGAAAAACACTATTCATCTGCAGAATCACTATTCACGGAGTCAAACGAAAATGAAAAAGTGGTCTATACTTGTGTATATATAATTAGTATGCGAATTCATGACGGGTGCGATCATACCAGCACTAATGCACCGGATCCCATCAGAACTCCGAAGTTAAGCGTGCTTGGGCGAGAGTAGTACTAGGATGGGTGACCCCCTGGGAAGTCCTCGTGTTGCACCCCTTTTTCGATTAATAAATCTTTTTCGTTATTAAATCATTTTTTTCTCAGAACATGTGTTTTATCGGAAGTCTTGATATTTGTTACTTAGTTTTGGTCGATTTCTCCTTATTATTATATTTTCTGGATTACTCGTGGCGATTTTCCCTTTCCAGAAAGAGTAAATTCGATCCATTCTGACTCCGTCGAAAAACACTATTCATCTGCAGAATCACTATTCACGGAGTCAAACGAAAATGAAAAAGTGGTCTATACTTGTGTATATATAATTAGTATGCGAATTCATGACGGGTGCGATCATACCAGCACTAATGCACCGGATCCCATCAGAACTCCGAAGTTAAGCGTGCTTGGGCGAGAGTAGTACTAGGATGGGTGACCCCCTGGGAAGTCCTCGTGTTGCACCCCTTTTTCGATTAATAAATCTTTTTCGTTATTAAATCATTTTTTTCTCAGAACATGTGTTTTATCGGAAGTCTTGATATTTGTTACTTAGTTTTGGTCGATTTCTCCTTATTATTATATTTTCTGGATTACTCGTGGCGATTTTCCCTTTCCAGAAAGAGTAAATTCGACCCATTCTGACTCCGTCGAAAAATACTATTCATCTGCAGAATCACTATTCACGGAGTCAAACGAAAATGAAAAAGTGGTCTATACTTGTGTATATATAATTAGTATGCGAATTCATGACGTGTGCGATCATACCAGCACTAATGCACCGGATCCCATCAGAACTCCGAAATTAAGCGTGCTTGGGCGAGAGTAGTACTAGGATGGGTGACCCCCTGGGAAGTCCTCGTGTTGCACCCCTTTTTCGATTAATAAATCTTTTTCGTTATTAAATCATTTTTTTCTCAGAACATGTGTTTTATCGGAAGTCTTGATATTTGTTACTTAGTTTTGGTCGATTTCTCCATATTATTATATTTTCTGGATTACTCGTGGCGATTTTCCCTTTCCAGAAAGAGTAAATTCGACCCATTCTGACTCCGTCGAAAAACACTATTCATCTGCAGAATCACTATTCACGGAGTCAAACGAAAATGAAAAAGTGGTCTATACTTGTGTATATATAATTAGTATGCGAATTCATGACGGGTGCGATCATACCAGCACTAATGCACTGGATCCCATCAGAACTCCGAAGTTAAGCGTGCTTGGGCGAGAGTAGTACTAGGATGGGTGACCCCCTGGGAAGTCCTCGTGTTGCACCCCTTTTTCGATTAATAAATCTTTTTCGTTATTAAATCATTTTTTTCTCAGAACATGTGTTTTATCGGAAGTCTTGATATTTGTTACTTAGTTTTGGTCGATTTCTCCTTATTATTATATTTTCTGGATTACTCGTGGCGATTTTCCCTTTCCAGAAAGAGTAAATTCGACCCATTCTGACTCCGTCGAAAAACACTATTCATCTGCAGAATCACTATTCACGGAGTCAAACGAAAATGAAAAAGTGGTCTATACTTGTGTATATATAATTAGTATGCGAATTCATGACGGGTGCGATCATACCAGCACTAATGCACCGGATCCCATCAGAACTCCGAAGTTAAGCGTGCTTGGGCGAGAGTAGTACTAGGATGGGTGACCCCCTGGGAAGTCCTCGTGTTGCACCCCTTTTTCGATTAATAAATCTTTTTCGTTATTAAATCATTTTTTTCTCAGAACATGTGTTTTATCGGAAGTCTTGATATTTGTTACTTAGTTTTGGTCGATTTCTCCTTATTATTATATTTTCTGGATTACTCGTGGCGATTTTCCCTTTCCAGAAAGAGTAAATTCGACCCATTCTGACTCCGTCGAAAAACACTATTCATCTGCAGAATCACTATTCACGGAGTCAAACGAAAATGAAAAAGTGGTCTATACTTGTGTATATATAATTAGTATGCGAATTCATGACGGGTGCGATCATACCAGCACTAATGCACCGGATCCCATCAGAACTCCGAAGTTAAGCGTGCTTGGGCGAGAGTAGTACTAGGATGGGTGACCCCCTGGGAAGTCCTCGTGTTGCACCCCTTTTTCGATTAATAAATCTTTTTCGTTATTAAATCATTTTTTTCTCAGAACATGTGTTTTATCGGAAGTCTTGATATTTGTTACTTAGTTTTGGTCGATTTCTCCTTATTATTATATTTTCTGGATTACTCGTGGCGATTTTCCCTTTCCAGAAAGAGTAAATTCGACCCATTCTGACTCCGTCGAAAAACACTATTCATCTGCAGAATCACTATTCACGGAGTCAAACGAAAATGAAAAAGTGGTCTATACTTGTGTATATATAATTAGTATGCGAATTCATGACGGGTGCGATCATACCAGCACTAATGCACCGGATCCCATCAGAACTCCGAAGTTAAGCGTGCTTGGGCGAGAGTAGTACTAGGATGGGTGACCCCCTGGGAAGTCCTCGTGTTGCACCCCTTTTTCGATTAATAAATCTTTTTCGTTATTAAATCATTTTTTTCTCAGAACATGTGTTTTATCGGAAGTCTTGATATTTGTTACTTAGTTTTGGTCGATTTCTCCTTATTATTATATTTTCTGGATTACTCGTGGCGATTTTCCCTTTCCAGAAAGAGTAAATTCGACCCATTCTGAGTCCGTCGAAAAACACTATTCATCTGCAGAATCACTATTCACGGAGTCAAACGAAAATGAAAAAGTGGTCTATACTTGTGTATATATAATTAGTATGCGAATTCATGACGGGTGCGATCATACCAGCACTAATGCACCGGATCCCATCAGAACTCCGAAGTTAAGCGTGCTTGGGCGAGAGTAGTACTAGGATGGGTGACCCCCTGGGAAGTCCTCGTGTTGCACCCCTTTTTCGATTAATAAATCTTTTTCGTTATTAAATCATTTTTTTCTCAGAACATGTGTTTTATCGGAAGTCTTGATATTTGTTACTTAGTTTTGGTCGATTTCTCCTTATTATTATATTTTCTGGATTACTCGTGGCGATTTTCCCTTTCCAGAAAGAGTAAATTCGACCCATTCTGACTCCGTCGAAAAACACTATTCATCTGCAGAATCACTATTCACGGAGTCAAACGAAAATGAAAAAGTGGTCTATACTTGTGTATATATAATTAGTATGCGAATTCATGACGGGTGCGATCATACCAGCACTAATGCACCGGATCCCATCAGAACTCCGAAGTTAAGCGTGCCTGGGCGAGAGTAGTACTAGGATGGGTGACCCCCTGGGAAGTCCTCGTGTTGCACCCCTTTTTCGATTAATAAATCTTTTTCGTTATTAAATCATTTTTTTCTCAGAACATGTGTTTTATCGGAAGTCTTGATATTTGTTACTTAGTTTTGGTTGATTTCTCCTTATTATTATATTTTCTGGATTACTCGTGGCGATTTTCCCTTTCCAGAAAGAGTAAATTCGACCCATTCTGACTCCGTCGAAAAACACTATTCATCTGCAGAATCACTATTCACGGAGTCAAACGAAAATGAAAAAGTGGTCTATACTTGTGTATATATAATTAGTATGCGAATTCATGACGGGTGCGATCATTCCAGCACTAATGCACCGGATCCCATCAGAACTCCGAAGTTAAGCGTGCTTGGGCGAGAGTAGTACTAGGATGGGTGACCCCCTGGGAAGTCCTCGTGTTGCACCCCTTTTTCGATTAATAAATCTTTTTCGTTATTAAATCATTTTTTTCTCAGAACATGTGTTTTATCGGAAGTCTTGATATTTGTTACTTAGTTTTGGTCGATTTCTCCTTATTATTATATTTTCTGGATTACTCGTGGCGATTTTCCCTTTCCAGAAAGAGTAAATTCGACCCATTCTGACTCCGTCGAAAAACACTATTCATCTGCAGAATCACTATTCACGGAGTCAAACGAAAATGAAAAAGTGGTCTATACTTGTGTATATATAATTAGTATGCGAATTCATGACGGGTGCGATCATACCAGCACTAATGCACCGGATCCCATCAGAACTCCGAAGTTAAGCGTGCTTGGGCGAGAGTAGTACTAGGATGGGTGACCCCCTGGGAAGTCCTCGTGTTGCACCCCTTTTTCGATTAATAAATCTTTTTCGTTATTAAATCATTTTTTTCTCAGAACATGTGTTTTATCGGAAGTCTTGATATTTGTTACTTAGTTTTGGTCGATTTCTCCTTATTATTATATTTTCTGGATTACTCGTGGCGATTTTCCCTTTTGGCGATTTTCCCTTTCCAGAAAGAGTAAATTCGACCCATTCTGAGTCCGTCGAAAAACACTATTCATCTGCAGAATCACTATTCACGGAGTCAAACGAAAATGAAAAAGTGGTCTATACTTGTGTATATATAATTAGTATGCGAATTCATGACGGGTGCGATCATACCAGCACTAATGCACCGGATCCCATCAGAACTCCGAAGTTAAGCGTGCTTGGGCGAGAGTAGTACTAGGATGGGTGACCCCCTGGGAAGTCCTCGTGTTGCACCCCTTTTTCGATTAATAAATCTTTTTCGTTATTAAATCATTTTTTTCTCAGAACATGTGTTTTATCGGAAGTCTTGATATTTGTTACTTAGTTTTGGTCGATTTCTCCTTATTATTATATTTTCTGGATTACTCGTGGCGATTTTCCCTTTCCAGAAAGAGTAAATTCGACCCATTCTGACTCCGTCGAAAAACACTATTCATCTGCAGAATCACTATTCACGGAGTCAAACGAAAATGAAAAAGTGGTCTATACTTGTGTATATATAATTAGTATGCGAATTCATGACGGGTGCGATCATTCCAGCACTAATGCACCGGATCCCATCAGAACTCCGAAGTTAAGCGTGCTTGGGCGAGAGTAGTACTAGGATGGGTGACCCCCTGGGAAGTCCTCGTGTTGCACCCCTTTTTCGATTAATAAATCTTTTTCGTTATTAAATCATTTTTTTCTCAGAACATGTGTTTTATCGGAAGTCTTGATATTTGTTACTTAGTTTTGGTCGATTTCTCCTTATTATTATATTTTCTGGATTACTCGTGGCGATTTTCCCTTTCCAGAAAGAGTAAATTCGACCCATTCTGACTCCGTCGAAAAACACTATTCATCTGCAGAATCACTATTCACGGAGTCAAACGAAAATGAAAAAGTGGTCTATACTTGTGTATATATAATTAGTATGCGAATTCATGACGGGTGCGATCATACCAGCACTAAGCACCGGATCCCATCAGAACTCCGAAGTTAAGCGTGCTTGGGCGAGAGTAGTACTAGGATGGGTGACCCCCTGGAAAGTCCTCGTGTTGCACCCCTTTTTCGATTAATAAATCTTTTTCGTTATTAAATCATTTTTTTCTCAGAACATGTGTTTTATCGGAAGTCTTGATATTTGTTACTTAGTTTTGGTCGATTTCTCCTTATTATTATATTTTCTGGATTACTCGTGGCGATTTTCCCTTTCCAGAAAGAGTAAATTAGACCCATTCTGACTCCGTCGAAAAACACTATTCATCTGCATAATCACTATTCACGGAGTCAAACGAAAATGAAAAAGTGGTCTATACTTGTGTATATATAATTAGTATGCGAATTCATGACGGGTGCGATCATACCAGCACTAATGCACCGGATCCCATCAGAACTCCGAAGTTAAGCGTGCTTGGGCGAGAGTAGTACTAGGATGGGTGACCCCCTGGGAAGTCCTCGTGTTGCACCCCTTTTTCGATTAATAAATCTTTTTCGTTATTAAATCATTTTTTTCTCAGAACATGTGTTTTATCGGAAGTCTTGATATTTGTTACTTAGTTTTGGTCGATTTCTCCTTATTATTATATTTTCTGGATTACTCGTGGCGATATTCCCTTTCCAGAAAGAGTAAATTCGACCCATTCTGACTCCGTCGAAAAACACTATTCATCTGCAGAATCACTATTCACGGAGTCAAACGAAAATGAAAAAGTGGTCTATACTTGTGTATATATAATTAGTATGCGAATTCATGACGGGTGCGATCATACCAGCACTAAGGCACCGGATCCCATCAGAACTCCGAAGTTAAGCGTGCTTGGGCGAGAGTAGTACTAAGATGGGTGACCCCCTGGGAAGTCCTCGTGTTGCACCCCTTTTTCGATTAATAAATCTTTTTCGTTATTAAATCATTTTTTTCTCAGAACATGTGTTTTATCGGAAGTCTTGATATTTGTTACTTAGTTTTGGTCGATTTCTCCTTATTATTATATTTTCTGGATTACTCGTGGCGATTTTCCCTTTCCAGAAAGAGTAAATTCGACCCATTCTGACTCCGTCGAAAAACACTATTCATCTGCAGAATCACTATTCACGGAGTCAAACGAAAATGAAAAAGTGGTCTATACTTGTGTATATATAATGAGTATGCGAATTCATGACGGGTGCGATCATTCCAGCACTAATGCACCGGATCCCATCAGAACTCCGAAGTTAAGCGTGCTTGGGCGAGAGTAGTACTAGGATGGGTGACCCCCTGGGAAGTCCTCGTGTTGCACCCCTTTTTCGATTAATAAATCTTTTTCGTTATTAAATCATTTTTTTCTCAGAACATGTGTTTTATCGGAAGTCTTGATATTTGTTACTTAGTTTTGGTCGATTTCTCCTTATTATTATATTTTCTGGATTACTCGTGGCGATTTTCCCTTTCCAGAAAGAGTAAATTCGACCCATTCTGACTCCGTCGAAAAACACTATTCATCTGCAGAATCACTATTCACGGAGTCAAACGAAAATGAAAAAGTGGTCTATACTTGTGTATATATAATTAGTATGCGAATTCATGACCGGTGCGATCATACCAGCACTAATGCATCGGATCCCATCAGAACTCCGAAGTTAAGCGTGCTTGGGCGAGAGTAGTACTAGGATGGGTGACCCCCTGGGAAGTCCTCGTGTTGCACCCCTTTTTCGATTAATAAATCTTTTTCGTTATTAAATCATTTTTTTCTCAGAACATGTGTTTTATCGGAAGTCTTGATATTTGTTACTTAGTTTTGGTCGATTTCTCCTTATTATTATATTTTCTGGATTACTCGTGGCGATTTTCCCTTTCCAGAAAGAGTAAATTCGACCCATTCTGACTCCGTCGAAAAACACTATTCATCTGCAGAATCACTATTCACGGAGTCAAACGAAAATGAAAAAGTGGTCTATACTTGTGTATATATAATTAGTATGCGAATTCATGACGGGTGCGATCATACCAGCACTAATGCACCGGATCCCATCAGAACTCCGAAGTTAAGCGTGCTTGGGCGAGAGTAGTACTAGGATGGGTGACCCCCTGGGAAGTCCTCGTGTTGCACCCCTTTTTCGATTAATAAATCTTTTTCGTTATTAAATCATTTTTTTCTCAGAACATGTGTTTTATCGGAAGTCTTGATATTTGTTACTTAGTTTTGGTCGATTTCTCCTTATTATTATATTTTCTGGATTACTCGTGGCGATTTTCCCTTTCCAGAAAGAGTAAATTAGACCCATTCTGACTCCGTCGAAAAACACTATTCATCTGCAGAATCACTATTCACGGAGTCAAACGAAAATGAAAAAGTGGTCTATACTTGTGTATATATAATTAGTATGCGAATTCATGACGAGTGCGATCATACCAGCACTAATGCACCGGATCCCATCAGAACTCCGAAGTTAAGCGTGCTTGGGCGAGAGTAGTACTAGGATGGGTGACCCCCTGGGAAGTCCTCGTGTTGCACCCCTTTTTCGATTAATAAATCTTTTTCGTTATTAAATCATTTTTTTCTCAGAACATGTGTTTTATCGGAAGTCTTGATATTTGTTACTTAGTTTTGGTCGATTTCTCCTTATTATTATATTTTCTGGATTACTCGTGGCGATTTTCCCTTTCCAGAAAGAGTAAATTCGACCCATTCTGACTCCGTCGAAAAACACTATTCATCTGCAGAATCACTATTCACGGAGTCAAACGAAAATGAAAAAGTGGTCTATACTTGTGTATATATAATTAGTATGCGAATTCATGACGGGTGCGATCATACCAGCACTAATGCACCGGATCCCATCAGAACTCCGAAGTTAAGCGTGCTTGGGCGAGAGTAGTACTAAGATGGGTGACCCCCTGGGAAGTCCTCGTGTTGCACCCCTTTTTCGATTAATAAATCTTTTTCGTTATTAAATCATTTTTTTCTCAGAACATGTGTTTTATCGGAAGTCTTGATATTTGTTACTTAGTTTTGGTCGATTTCTCCTTATTATTATATTTTCTGGATTACTCGTGGCGATTTTCCCTTTCCAGAAAGAGTAAATTCGACCCATTCTGACTCCGTCGAAAAACACTATTCATCTGCAGAATCACTATTCACGGAGTCAAACGAAAATGAAAAAGTGGTCTATACTTGTGTATATATAATTAGTATGCGAATTCATGACGGGTGCGATCATACCAGCACTAATGCACCGGATCCCATCAGAACTCCGAAGTTAAGCGTGCTTGGGCGAGAGTAGTACTAGGATGGGTGACCCCCTGGGAAGTCCTCGTGTTGCACCCCTTTTTCGATTAATAAATCTTTTTCGTTATTAAATCATTTTTTTCTCAGAACATGTGTTTTATCGGAAGTCTTGATATTTGTTACTTAGTTTTGGTCGATTTCTCCTTATTATTATATTTTCTGGATTACTCGTGGCGATTTTCCCTTTCCAGAAAGAGTAAATTAGACCCATTCTGACTCCGTCGAAAAACACTATTCATCTGCAGAATCACTATTCACGGAGTCAAACGAAAATGAAAAAGTGGTCTATACTTGTGTATATATAATTAGTATGCGAATTCATGACGGGTGCGATCATACCAGCACTAATGCACCGGATCCCATCAGAACTCCGAAGTTAAGCGTGCTTGGGCGAGAGTAGTACTAGGATGGGTGACCCCCTGGGAAGTCCTCGTGTTGCACCCCTTTTTCGATTAATAAATCTTTTTCGTTATTAAATCATTTTTTTCTCAGAACATGTGTTTTATCGGAAGTCTTGATATTTGTTACTTAGTTTTGGTCGATTTCTCCTTATTATTATATTTTCTGGATTACTCGTGGCGATTTTCCCTTTCCAGAAAGAGTAAATTCGACCCATTCTGACTCCGTCGAAAAACACTATTCATCTGCAGAATCACTATTCACGGAGTCAAACGAAAATGAAAAAGTGGTCTATACTTGTGTATATATAATTAGTATGCGAATTCATGACGGGTGCGATCGTACCAGCACTAATGCACCGGATCCCATCAGAACTCCGAAGTTAAGCGTGCTTGGGCGAGAGTAGTACTAGGATGGGTGACCCCCTGGGAAGTCCTCGTGTTGCACCCCTTTTTCGATTAATAAATCTTTTTCGTTATTAAATCATTTTTTTCTCAGAACATGTGTTTTATCGGAAGTCTTGATATTTGTTACTTAGTTTTGGTCGATTTCTCCTTATTATTATATTTTCTGGATTACTCGTGGCGATTTTCCCTTTCCAGAAATAGTAAATTCGACCCATTCTGACTCCGTCGAAAAACACTATTCATCTACAGAATCACTATTCACGGAGTCAAACGAAAATGAAAAAGTGGTCTATACTTGTGTATATATAATTAGTATGCGAATTCATGACGGGTGCGATCATACCAGCACTAATGCACCGGATCCCATCAGAACTCCGAAGTTAAGCGTGCTTGGGCGAGAGTAGTACTAGGATGGGTGACCCCCTGGGAAGTCCTCGTGTTGCACCCCTTTTTCGATTAAAAAATCTTTTTCGTTATTAAATCATTTTTTTCTCAGAACATGTGTTTTATCGGAAGTCTTGATATTTGTTACTTAGTTTTGGTCGATTTCTCCTTATTATTATATTTTCTGGATTACTCGTGGCGATTTTCCCTTTCCAGAAAGAGTAAATTCGACCCATTCTGACTCCGTCGAAAAACACTATTCATCTGCAGAATCACTATTCACGGAGTCAAACGAAAATGAAAAAGTGGTCTATACTTGTGTATATATAATTAGTATGCGAATTCATGACGGGTGCGATCATACCAGCACTAATGCACCGGATCCCATCAGAACTCCGAAGTTAAGCGTGCTTGGGCGAGAGTAGTACTAGGATGGGTGACCCCCTGGGAAGTCCTCGTGTTGCACCCCTTTTTCGATTAATAAATCTTTTTCGTTATTAAATCATTTTTTTCTCAGAACATGTGTTTTATCGGAAGTCTTGATATTTGTTACTTAGTTTTGGTCGATTTCTCCTTATTATTATATTTTCTGGATTACTCGTGGCGATTTTCCCTTTCCAGAAAGAGTAAATTCGACCCATTCTGAATCCGTCGAAAAACACTATTCATCTGCAGAATCACTATTCACGGAGTCAAACGAAAATGAAAAAGTGGTCTATACTTGTGTATATATAATTAGTATGCGAATTCAAGACGGGTGCGATCATACCAGCACTAATGCACCGGATCCCATCAGAACTCCGAAGTTAAGCGTGCTTGGGCGAGAGTAGTACTAGGATGGGTGACCCCCTGGGAAGTCCTCGTGTTGCACCCCTTTTTCGATTAATAAATCTTTTTCGTTATTAAATCATTTTTTTCTCAGAACATGTGTTTTATCGGAAGTCTTGATATTTGTTACTTAGTTTTGGTCGATTTCTCCTTATTATTATATTTTCTGGATTACTCGTGGCGATTTTCCCTTTCCAGAAAGAGTAAATTCGACCCATTCTGACTCCGTCGAAAAACACTATTCATCTGCAGAATCACTATTCACGGAGTCAAACGAAAATGAAAAAGTGGTCTATACTTGTGTATATATAATTAGTATGCGAATTCATGACGGGTGCGATCATACCAGCACTAACGCACCGGATCCCATCAGAACTCCGAAGTTAAGCGTGCTTGAGCGAGAGTAGTACTAGGATGGGTGACCCCCTGGGAAGTCCTCGTGTTGCACCCTTTTTCGATTAATAAATCTTTTTCGTTATTAAATCATTTTTTTCTCAGAACATGTGTTTTATCGGAAGTCTTGATATTTGTTACTTAGTTTTGGTCGATTTCTCCTTATTATTATATTTTCTGGATTACTCGTGGCGATTTTCCCTTTCCAGAAAGAGTAAATTCGACCCATTCTGACTCCGTCGAAAAACACTATTCATCTGCAGAATCACTATTCACGGAGTCAAACGAAAATGAAAAAGTGGTCTATACTTGTGTATATATAATTAGTATGCGAATTCATGACGGGTGCGATCATACCAGCACTAAAGCACCGGATCCCATCAGAACTCCGAAGTTAAGCGTGCTTGGGCGAGAGTAGTACTAGGATGGGTGACCCCCTGGGAAGTCCTCGTGTTGCACCCCTTTTTCGATTAATAAATCTTTTTCGTTATTAAATCATTTTTTTCTCAGAACATGTGTTTTATCGGAAGTCTTGATATTTGTTACTTAGTTTTGGTCGATTTCTCCTTATTATTATATTTTCTGGATTACTCGTGGCGATTTTCCCTTTCCAGAAAGAGTAAATTCGACCCATTCTGACTCCGTCGAAAAACACTATTCATCTGCAGAATCACTATTCACGGAGTCAAACGAAAATGAAAAAGTGGTCTATACTTGTGTATATATAATTAGTATGCGAATTCATGACGGGTGCGATCATACCAGCACTAATGCACCGGATTCCATCAGAACTCCGAAGTTAAGCGTGCTTGGGCGAGAGTAGTACTAGGATGGGTGACCCCCTGGGAAGTCCTCGTGTTGCACCCCTTTTTCGATTAATAAATCTTTTTCGTTATTAAATCATTTTTTTCTCAGAACATGTGTTTTATCGGAAGTCTTGATATTTGTTACTTAGTTTTGGTCGATTTCTCCTTATTATTATATTTTCTGGATTACTCGTGGCGATTTTCCCTTTCCAGAAAGAGTAAATTCGACCCATTCTGACTCCGTCGAAAAACACTATTCATCTGCAGAATCACTATTCACGGAGTCAAACGAAAATGAAAAAGTGGTCTATACTTGTGTATATATAATTAGTATGCGAATTCATGACGGGTGCGATCATACCAGCACTAACGCACCGGATCCCATCAGAACTCCGAAGTTAAGCGTGCTTGGGCGAGAGTAGTACTAGGATGGGTGACCCCCTGGGAAGTCCTCGTGTTGCACCCCTTTTTCGATTAATAAATCTTTTTCGTTATTAAATCATTTTTTTCTCAGAACATGTGTTTTATCGGAAGTCTTGATATTTGTTACTTAGTTTTGGTCGATTTCTCCTTATTATTATATTTTCTGGATTACTCGTGGCGATTTCCCTTTCCAGAAAGAGTAAATTCGACCCATTCTGACTCCGTCGAAAAACACTATTCATCTGCAGAATCACTATTCACGGAGTCAAACGAAAATGAAAAAGTGGTCTATACTTGTGTATATATAATTAGTATGCGAATTCATGACGGGTGCGATCATACCAGCACTAACGCACCGGATCCCATCAGAACTCCGAAGTTAAGCGTGCTTGAGCGAGAGTAGTACTAGGATGGGTGACCCCCTGGGAAGTCCTCGTGTTGCACCCTTTTTCGATTAATAAATCTTTTTCGTTATTAAATCATTTTTTTCTCAGAACATGTGTTTTATCGGAAGTCTTGATATTTGTTACTTAGTTTTGGTCGATTTCTCCTTATTATTATATTTTCTGGATTACTCGTGGCGATTTTCCCTTTCCAGAAAGAGTAAATTCGACCCATTCTGACTCCGTCGAAAAACACTATTCATCTGCAGAATCACTATTCACGGAGTCAAACGAAAATGAAAAAGTGGTCTATACTTGTGTATATATAATTAGTATGCGAATTCATGACGGGTGCGATCATACCAGCACTAATGCACCGGATCCCATCAGAACTCCGAAGTTAAGCGTGCTTGGGCGAGAGTAGTACTAGGATGGGTGACCCCTGGGAAGTCCTCGTGTTGCAACCCTTTTTCGATTAATAAATCTTTTTCGTTATTAAATCATTTTTTTCTCAGAACATGTGTTTTATCGGAAGTCTTGATATTTGTTACTTAGTTTTGGTCGATTTCTCCTTATTATTATATTTTCTGGATTACTCGTGGCGATTTTCCCTTTCCAGAAAGAGTAAATTCGACCCATTCTGACTCCGTCGAAAAACACTATTCATCTGCAGAATCACTATTCACGGAGTCAAACGAAAATGAAAAAGTGGTCTATACTTGTGTATATATAATTAGTATGCGAATTCAAGACGGGTGCGATCATACCAGCACTAACGCACCGGATCCCATCAGAACTCCGAAGTTAAGCGTGCTTGGGCGAGAGTAGTACTAGGATGGGTGACCCCCTGGGAAGTCCTCGTGTTGCACCCCTTTTTCGATTAATAAATCTTTTTCGTTATTAAATCATTTTTTTCTCAGAACATGTGTTTTATCGGAAGTCTTGATATTTGTTACTTAGTTTTGGTCGATTTCTCCTTATTATTATATTTTCTGGATTACTCTTGGCGATTTCCCTTTCCAGAAAGAGTAAATTCGACCCATTCTGACTCCGTCGAAAAACACTATTCATCTGCAGAATCACTATTCACGGAGTCAAACGAAAATGAAAAAGTGGTCTATACTTGTGTATATATAATTAGTATGCGAATTCATGACGGGTGCGATCATACCAGCACTAACGCACCGGATCCCATCAGAACTCCGAAGTTAAGCGTGCTTGAGCGAGAGTAGTACTAGGATGGGTGACCCCCTGGGAAGTCCTCGTTTTGCACCCTTTTTCGATTAATAAATCTTTTTCGTTATTAAATCATTTTTTTCTCAGAACATGTGTTTTATCGGAAGTCTTGATATTTGTTACTTAGTTTTGGTCGATTTCTCCTTATTATTATATTTTCTGGATTACTCGTGGCGATTTTCCCTTTCCAGAAAGAGTAAATTCGACCCATTCTGACTCCGTCGAAAAACACTATTCATCTGCAGAATCACTATTCACGGAGTCAAACGAAAATGAAAAAGTGGTCTATACTTGTGTATATATAATTAGTATGCGAATTCATGACGGGTGCGATCATACCAGCACTAATGCACCGGATCCCATCAGAACTCCGAAGTTAAGCGTGCTTGGGCGAGAGTAGTACTAGGATGGGTGACCCCCTGGGAAGTCCTCGTGTTGCAACCCTTTTTCGATTAATAAATCTTTTTCGTTATTAAATCATTTTTTTCTCAGAACATGTGTTTTATCGGAAGTCTTGATATTTGTTACTTAGTTTTGGTCGATTTCTCCTTATTATTATATTTTCTGGATTACTCGTGGCGATTTTCCCTTTCCAGAAAGAGTAAATTCGACCCATTCTGACTCCGTCGAAAAACACTATTCATCTGCAGAATCACTATTCACGGAGTCAAACGAAAATGAAAAAGTGGTCTATACTTGTGTATATATAATTAGTATGCGAATTCATGACGGGTGCGATCATACCAGCACTAACGCACCGGATCCCATCAGAACTCCGAAGTTAAGCGTGCTTGGGCGAGAGTAGTACTAGGATGGGTGACCCCCTGGGAAGTCCTCGTGTTGCACCCCTTTTTCGATTAATAAATCTTTTTCGTTATTAAATCATTTTTTTCTCAGAACATGTGTTTTATCGGAAGTCTTGATATTTGTTACTTAGTTTTGGTCGATTTCTCCTTATTATTATATTTTCTGGATTACTCGTGGCGATTTCCCTTTCCAGAAAGAGTAAATTCGACCCATTCTGACTCCGTCGAAAAACACTATTCATCTGCAGAATCACTATTCACGGAGTCAAACGAAAATGAAAAAGTGGTCTATACTTGTGTATATATAATTAGTATGCGAATTTATGACGGGTGCGATCATACCAGCACTAACGCACCGGATCCCATCAGAACTCCGAAGTTAAGCGTGCTTGAGCGAGAGTAGTACTAGGATGGGTGACCCCCTGGGAAGTCCTCGTGTTGCACCCCTTTTTCGATTAATAAATCTTTTTCGTTATTAAATCATTTTTTTCTCAGAACATGTGTTTTATCGGAAGTCTTGATATTTGTTACTTAGTTTTGGTCGATTTCTCCTTATTATTATATTTTCTGGATTACTCGTGGCGATTTCCCTTTCCAGAAAGAGTAAATTCGACCCATTCTGACTCCGTCGAAAAACACTATTCATCTGCAGAATCACTATTCACGGAGTCAAACGAAAATGAAAAAGTGGTCTATACATGTGTATATATAATTAGTATGCGAATTCATGACGGGTGCGATCATACCAGCACTAACGCACCGGATCCCATCAGAACTCCGAAGTTAAGCGTGCTTGAGCGAGAGTAGTACTAGGATGGGTGACCCCCTGGGAAGTCCTCGTGTTGCACCCTTTTTCGATTAATAAATCTTTTTCGTTATTAAATCATTTTTTTCTCAGAACATGTGTTTTATCGGAAGTCTTGATATTTGTTACTTAGTTTTGGTCGATTTCTCCTTATTATTATATTTTCTGGATTACTCGTGGCGATTTTCCCTTTCCAGAAAGAGTAAATTCGACCCATTCTGACTCCGTCGAAAAACACTATTCATCTGCAGAATCACTATTCACGGAGTCAAACGAAAATGAAAAAGTGGTCTATACTTGTGTATATATAATTAGTATGCGAATTCATGACGGGTGCGATCATACCAGCACTAATGCACCGGATCCCATCAGAACTCCGAAGTTAAGCGTGCTTGGGCGAGAGTAGTACTAGGATGGGTGACCCCTGGGAAGTCCTCGTGTTGCAACCCTTTTTCGATTAATAAATCTTTTTCGTTATTAAATCATTTTTTTCTCAGAACATGTGTTTTATCGGAAGTCTTGATATTTGTTACTTAGTTTTGGTCGATTTCTCCTTATTATTATATTTTCTGGATTACTCGTGGCGATTTTCCCTTTCCAGAAAGAGTAAATTCGACCCATTCTGACTCCGTCGAAAAACACTATTCATCTGCAGAATCACTATTCACGGAGTCAAACGAAAATGAAAAAGTGGTCTATACTTGTGTATATATAATTAGTATGCGAATTCATGACGGGTGCGATCATACCAGCACTAATGCACCGGATCCCATCAGAACTCCGAAGTTAAGCGTGCTTGGGCGAGAGTAGTACTAGGATGGGTGACCCCCTGGGAAGTCCTCGTGTTGCACCCCTTTTTCGGTTAATAAATCTTTTTCGTTATTAAATCATTTTTTTCTCAGAACATGTGTTTTATCGGAAGTCTTGATATTTGTTACTTAGTTTTGGTCGATTTCTCCTTATTATTATATTTTCTGGATTACTCGTGGCGATTTTCCCTTTCCAGAAAGAGTAAATTCGACCCATTCTGACTCCGTCGAAAAACACTATTCATCTGCAGAATCACTATTCACGGAGTCAAACGAAAATGAAAAAGTGGTCTATACTTGTGTATATATAATTAGTATGCGAATTCATGACGGGTGCGATCATACCAGCACTAATGCACCGGATCCCATCAGAACTCCGAAGTTAAGCGTGCTTGGGCGAGAGTAGTACTAGGATGGGTGACCCCCTGGGAAGTCCTCGTGTTGCACCCCTTTTTCGGTTAATAAATCTTTTTCGTTATTAAATCATTTTTTTCTCAGAACATGTGTTTTATCGGAAGTCTTGATATTTGTTACTTAGTTTTGGTCGATTTCTCCTTATTATTATATTTTCTGGATTACTCGTGGCGATTTTCCCTTTCCAGAAAGAGTAAATTCGACCCATTCTGACTCCGTCGAAAAACACTGTTCATCTGCAGAATCACTATTCACGGAGTCAAACGAAAATGAAAAAGTGGTCTATACTTGTGTATATATAATTAGTATGCGAATTCATGACGGGTGCGATCATACCAGCACTAATGCACCGGATCCCATCAGAACTCCGAAGTTAAGCGTGCTTGGGCGAGAGTAGTACTAGGATGGGTGACCCCCTGGGAAGTCCTCGTGTTGCACCCCTTTTTCGGTTAATAAATCTTTTTCGTTATTAAATCATTTTTTTCTCAGAACATGTGTTTTATCGGAAGTCTTGATATTTGTTACTTAGTTTTGGTCGATTTCTCCTTATTATTTTATTTTCTGGATTACTCGTGGCGATTTTCCCTTTCCAGAAAGAGTAAATTCGACCCATTCTGACTCCGTCGAAAAACACTGTTCATCTGCAGAATCACTATTCACGGAGTCAAACGAAAATGAAAAAGTGGTCTATACTTGTGTATATATAATTAGTATGCGAATTCATGACGGGTGCGATCATACTAGCACTAATGCACCGGATCCCATCAGAACTCCGAAGTTAAGCGTGCTTGGGCGAGAGTAGTACTAGGATGGGTGACCCCCTGGGAAGTCCTCGTGTTGCACCCCTTTTTCGGTTAATAAATCTTTTTCGTTATTAAATCATTTTTTTCTCAGAACATGTGTTTTATCGGAAGTCTTGATATTTGTTACTTAGTTTTGGTCGATTTCTCCTTATTATTATATTTTCTGGATTACTCGTGGCGATTTTCCCTTTCCAGAAAGAGTAAATTCGACCCATTCTGACTCCGTCGAAAAACACTATTCATCTGCAGAATCACTATTTACGGAGTCAAACGAAAATGAAAAAGTGGTCTATACTTGTGTATATATAATTAGTATGCGAATTCATGACGGGTGCGATCACACCAGCACTAATGCACCGGATCCCATCAGAACTCCGAAGTTAAGCGTGCTTGGGCGAGAGTGGTACTAGGATGGGTGACCCCCTGGGAAGTCCTCGTGTTGCACCTCTTTTTCGATTAATAAATCTTTTTCGTTATTAAATCATTTTTTTCTCAGAACATGTGTTTTATCGGAAGTCTTGATATTTGTTACTTAGTTTTGGTCGATTTCTCCTTATTATTATATTTTCTGGATTACTCGTGGCGATTTTCCCTTTCCAGAAAGAGTAAATTCGACCCATTCTGACTCCGTCGAAAAACACTGTTCATCTGCAGAATCACTATTCACGGAGTCAAACGAAAATGAAAAAGTGGTCTATACTTGTGTATATATAATTAGTATGCGAATTCATGACGGGTGCGATCATACCAGCACTAATGCACCGGATCCCATCAGAACTCCGAAGTTAAGCGTGCTTGGGCGAGAGTAGTACTAGGATGGGTGACCCCCTGGGAAGTCCTCGTGTTGCACCCCTTTTTCGATTAATAAATCTTTTTCGTTATTAAATCATATTTTTCTCAGAACATGTGTTTTATCGGAAGTCTTGATATTTGTTACTTAGTTTTGGTCGATTTCTCCTTATTATTATATTTTCTGGATTACTCGTGGCGATTTTCCCTTTCCAGAAAGAGTAAATTCGACCCATTCTGACTCCGTCGAAAAACACTATTCATCTGCAGAATCACTATTCACGGAGTCAAACGAAAATGAAAAAGTGGTCTATACTTGTGTATATATAATTAGTATGCGAATTCATGACGGGTGCGATCATACCAGCACTAATGCACCGGATCCCATCAGAACTCCGAAGTTAAGCGTGCTTGGGCGAGAGTAGTACTAGGATGGGTGACCCCCTGGGAAGTCCTCGTGTTGCACCCCTTTTTCGGTTAATAAATCTTTTTCGTTATTAAATCATTTTTTTCTCAGAACATGTGTTTTATCGGAAGTCTTGATATTTGTTACTTAGTTTTGGTCGATTTCTCCTTATTATTATATTTTCTGGATTACTCGTGGCGATTTTCCCTTTCCAGAAAGAGTAAATTCGACCCATTCTGACTCCGTCGAAAAACACTATTCATCTGCAGAATCACTATTCACGGAGTCAAACGAAAATGAAAAAGTGGTCTATACTTGTGTATATATAATTAGTATGCGAATTCATGACGGGTGCGATCACACCAGCACTAATGCACCGGATCCCATCAGAACTCCGAAGTTAAGCGTGCTTGGGCGAGAGTGGTACTAGGATGGGTGACCCCCTGGGAAGTCCTCGTGTTGCACCCCTTTTTCGATTAATAAATCTTTTTCGTTATTAAATCATTTTTTTCTCAGAACATGTGTTTTATCGGAAGTCTTGATATTTGTTACTTAGTTTTGGTCGATTTCTCCTTATTATTATATTTTCTGGATTACTCGTGGCGATTTTCCCTTTCCAGAAAGAGTAAATTCGACCCATTCTGACTCCGTCGAAAAACACTATTCATCTGCAGAATCACTATTCACGGAGTCAAACGAAAATGAAAAAGTGGTCTATACTTGTGTATATATAATTAGTATGCGAATTCATGACGGGTGCGATCATACCAGCACTAATGCACCGGATCCCATCAGAACTCCGAAGTTAAGCGTGCTTGGGCGAGAGTAGTACTAGGATGGGTGACCCCCTGGGAAGTCCTCGTGTTGCACCCCTTTTTCGATTAATAAATCTTTTTCGTTATTAAATCATTTTTTTCTCAGAACATGTGTTTTATCGGAAGTCTTGATATTTGTTACTTAATTTTGGTCGATTTCTCCTTATTATTATATTTTCTGGATTACTCGTGGCGATTTTCCCTTTCCAGAAAGAGTAAATTCGACCCATTCTGACTCCGTCGAAAAACACTATTCATCTGAAGAATCACTATTCACGGAGTCAAACGAAAATGAAAAAGTGGTCTATACTTGTGTATATATAATTAGTATGCGAATTCATGACGGGTGCGATCATACCAGCACTAATGCACCGGATCCCATTAGAACTCCGAAGTTAAGCGTGCTTGGGCGAGAGTAGTACTAGGATGGGTGACCCCCTGGGAAGTCCTCGTGTTGCACCCCATTTTCGATTAATAAATCTTTTTCGTTATTAAATCATTTTTTTCTCAGAACATGTGTTTTATCGGAAGTCTTGATATTTGTTACTTAGTTTTGGTCGATTTCTCCTTATTATTATATTTTCTGGATTACTCGTGGCGATTTTCCCTTTCCAGAAAGAGTAAATTCGACCCATTCTGACTCCGTCGAAAAACACTATTCATCTGCAGAATCACTATTCACGGAGTCAAACGAAAATGAAAAAGTGGTCTATACTTGTGTATATATAATTAGTATGCGAATTCATGACGGGTGCGATCATACCAGCACTAATGCACCGGATCCCATCAGAACTCCGAAGTTAAGCGTGCTTGGGCGAGAGTAGTACTAGGATGGGTGACCCCCTGGGAAGTCCTCGTGTTGCACCCCTTTTTCGATTAATAAATCTTTTTCGTTATTAAATCATTTTTTTCTCAGAACATGTGTTTTATCGGAAGTCTTGATATTTGTTACTTAGTTTTGGTCGATTTCTCCTTATTATTATATTTTCTGGATTACTCGTGGCGATTTTCCCTTTCCAGAAAGAGTAAATTCGACCCATTCTGACTCCGTCGAAAAACACTATTCATCTGCAGAATCACTATTCACGGAGTCAAACGAAAATGAAAAAGTGGTCTATACTTGTGTATATATAATTAGTATGCGAATTCATGACGGGTGCGATCATACCAGCACTAATGCACCGGATCCCATCAGAACTCCGAAGTTAAGCGTGCTTGGGCGAGAGTAGTACTAGGATGGGTGACCCCCTGGGAAGTCCTCGTGTTGCACCCCTTTTTCGATTAATAAATCTTTTTCGTTATTAAATCATTTTTTTCTCAGAACATGTGTTTTATCGGAAGTCTTGATATTTGTTACTTAGTTTTGGTCGATTTCTCCTTATTATTATATTTTCTGGATTACTTGTGGCGATTTTCCCTTTCCAGAAAGAGTAAATTCGACCCATTCTGACTCCGTCGAAAAACACTATTCATCTGCAGAATCACTATTCACGGAGTCAAACGAAAATGAAAAAGTGGTCTATACTTGTGTATATATAATTAGTATGCGAATTCATGACGGGTGCGATCATACCAGCACTAATGCACCGGATCCCATCAGAACTCCGAAGTTAAGCGTGCTTGGGCGAGAGTAGTACTAGGATGGGTGACCCCCTGGGAAGTCCTCGTGTTGCACCCCTTTTTCGATTAATAAATCTTTTTCGTTATTAAATCATTTTTTTCTCAGAACATGTGTTTTATCGGAAGTCTTGATATTTGTTACTTAGTTTTGGTCGATTTCTCCTTATTATTATATTTTCTGGATTACTCGTGGCGATTTTCCCTTTCCAGAAAGAGTAAATTCGACCCATTCTGACTCCGTCGAAAAACACTATTCATCTGCAGAATCACTATTCACGGAGTCAAACGAAAATGAAAAAGTGGTCTATACTTGTTTATATATAATTAGTATGCAAATTCGTGACGGGTGCGATCAT
Organism: Oenanthe sinensis; assembly: GCA_028671895.1. Taxonomy (NCBI): domain Eukaryota; kingdom Viridiplantae; phylum Streptophyta; class Magnoliopsida; order Apiales; family Apiaceae; genus Oenanthe; species Oenanthe sinensis. Next base: position 27,724,494 of record CM053814.1, read on the forward strand.
ACCAGCACTCATGCACCGGATCCCATCAGAACTCCGAAGTTAAGCGTGCTTGGGCGAGAGTAGTACTAGGATGGGTGACCCCCTGGGAAGTCCTCGTGTTGCACCCCTTTTTCGATTAATAAATCTTTTTCGTTATTAAATCATTTTTTTCTCAGAACATGTGTTTTATCGGAAGTCTTGATATTTGTTACTTAGTTTTGGTCGATTTCTCCTTATTATTATATTTTCTGGATTACTCGTGGCGATTTTCCCTTTCCAGAAAGAGTAAATTCGACCCATTCTGACTCCGTCGAAAAACACTATTCATCTGCAGAATCACTATTCACGGAGTCAAACGAAAATGAAAAAGTGGTCTATACTTGTGTATATATAATTAGTATGCGAATTCATGACGGGTGCGATCATACCAGCACTAATGCACCGGATCCCATCAGAACTCCGAAGTTAAGCGTGTTTGGGCGAGAGTGGTACTAGGATGGGTGACCCCCTGGGAAGTCCTCGTGTTGCACCCCTTTTTCGATTAATAAATCTTTTTCGTTATTAAATCATTTTTTTCTCAGAACATGTGTTTTATCGGAAGTCTTGATATTTGTTACTTAGTTTTGGTCGATTTCTCCTTATTATTATATTTTCTGGATTACTCGTGGCGATTTTCCCTTTCCAGAAAGAGTAAATTCGACCCATTCTGACTCCGTCGAAAAACAATATTCATCTGCAGAATCACTATTCACGGAGTCAAACGAAAATGAAAAAGTGGTCTATACTTGTGTATATATAATTAGTATGCGAATTCATGACGGGTGCGATCATACCAGCACTAATGCACCGGATCCCATCAGAACTCCGAAGTTAAGCGTGCTTGGGCGAGAGTAGTACTAGGATGGGTGACCCCCTGGGAAGTCCTCGTGTTGCACCCCTTTTTCGATTAATAAATCTTTTTCGTTATTAAATCATTTTTTTCTCAGAACATGTGTTTTATCGGAAGTCTTGATATTTGTTACTTAGTTTTGGTCGATTTCTCCTTATTATTATATTTTCTGGATTACTCGTGGCGATTTTCCCTTTCCAGAAAGAGTAAATTCGACCCATTCTGACTCCGTCGAAAAACACTATTCATCTGCAGAATCACTATTCACGGAGTCAAACGAAAATGAAAAAGTGGTCTATACTTGTTTATATATAATTAGTATGCGAATTCGTGACGGGTGCGATCATACCAGCACTAATGCACCGGATCCCATCAGAACTCCGAAGTTAAGCGTGCTTGGGCGAGAGTAGTACTAGGATGGGTGACCCCCTTGGAAGTCCTCGTGTTGCACCCCTTTTTCGATTAATAAATCTTTTTCGTTATTAAATCATTTTTTTCTCAGAACATGTGTTTTATCGGAAGTCTTGATATTTGTTACTTAGTTTTGGTCGATTTCTCCTTATTATTATATTTTCTGGATTACTCGTGGCGATTTTCCCTTTCCAGAAAGAGTAAATTCGACCCATTCTGACTCCGTCGAAAAACACTATTCATCTGCAGAATCACTATTCACGGAGTCAAACGAAAATGAAAAAGTGGTCTATACTTGTGTATATATAATTAGTATGCGAATTCATGACGGGTGCGATCATACCAGCACTAATGCACCGGATCCCATCAGAACTCCGAAGTTAAGCGTGCTTGGGCGAGAGTAAGTCCTCGTGTTGCACCCCTTTTTCGATTAATAAATCTTTTTCGTTATTAAATCATTTTTTCTCAGAACATGTGTTTTATCGGAAGTCTTGATATTTGTTACTTAGTTTTGGTCGATTTCTCCTTATTATTATATTTTCTGGATTACTCGTGGCGATTTTCCCTTTCCAGAAAGAGTAAATTCGACCCATTCTGACTCCGTCGAAAAACACTATTCATCTGCAGAATCACTATTCACGGAGTCAAACGAAAATGAAAAAGTGGTCTATACTTGTGTATATATAATTAGTATGCGAATTCATGACGGGTGCGATCATACCAGCACTAATGCACCGGATCCCATCAGAAATCCGAAGTTAAGCGTGCTTGGGCGAGAGTGGTACTAGGATGGGTGACCCCCTGGGAAGTCCTCGTGTTGCACCCCTTTTTCGATTAATAAATCTTTTTCGTTATTAAATCATTTTTTTCTCAGAACATGTGTTTTATCGGAAGTCTTGATATTTGTTACTTAGTTTTGGTCGATTTCTCCTTATTATTATATTTTCTGGATTACTCGTGGCGATTTTCCCTTTCCAGAAAGAGTAAATTCGACCCATTCTGACTCCGTCGAAAAACACTATTCATCTGCAGAATCACTATTCACGGAGTCAAACGAAAATGAAAAAGTGGTCTATACTTGTGTATATATAATTAGTATGCGAATTCATGACGGGTGCGATCATACCAGCACTAATGCACCGGATCCCATCAGAACTCCGAAGTTAAGCGTGCTTGGGCGAGAGTAGTACTAGGATGGGTGACCCCCTGGGAAGTCCTCGTGTTGCACCCCTTTTTCGATTAATAAATCTTTTTCGTTATTAAATCATTTTTTTCTCAGAACATGTGTTTTATCGGAAGTCTTGATATTTGTTACTTAGTTTTGGTCGATTTCTCCTTATTATTATATTTTCTGGATTACTCGTGGCGATTTTTCCTTTCCAGAAAGAGTAAATTCGACCCATTCTGACTCCGTCGAAAAACACTATTCATCTGCAGAATCACTATTCACGGAGTCAAACGAAAATGAAAAAGTGGTATATACTTGTGTATATATAATTAGTATGCGAATTCATGACGGGTGCGATCATACCAGCACTAATGCACCGGATCCCATCAGAACTCCGAAGTTAAGCGTGCTTGGGCGAGAGTGGTACTAGGATGGGTGACCCCCTGGGAAGTCCTCGTGTTGCACCCCTTTTTCGATTAATAAATCTTTTTCGTTATTAAATCATTTTTTTCTCAGAACATGTGTTTTATCGGAAGTCTTGATATTTGTTACTTAGTTTTGGTCGATTTCTCCTTATTATTATATTTTCTGGATTACTCGTGGCGATTTTCCCTTTCCAGAAAGAGTAAATTCGACCCATTCTGACTCCGTCGAAAAACACTATTCATCTGCAGAATTACTATTCACGGAGTCAAACGAAAATGAAAAAGTGGTCTATACTTGTGTATATATAATTAGTATGCGAATTCATGACGGGTGCGATCATACCAGCACTAATGCACCGGATCCCATCAGAACTCCGAAGTTAAGCGTGCTTGGGCGAGAGTGGTACTAGGATGGGTGACCCCCTGGGAAGTCCTCGTGTTGCACCCCTTTTTCGATTAATAAATCTTTTTCGTTATTAAATCATTTTTTTCTCAGAACATGTGTTTTATCGGAAGTCTTGATATTTGTTACTTAGTTTTGGTCGATTTCTCCTTATTATTATATTTTCTGGATTACTCGTGGCGATTTTCCCTTTCCAGAAAGAGTAAATTCGACCCATTCTGACTCCGTCGAAAAACACTATTCATCTGCAGAATCACTATTCACGGAGTCAAACGAAAATGAAAAAGTGGTCTATACTTGTGTATATATAATTAGTATGCGAATTCATGACGGGTGCGATCATACCAGCACTAATGCACCGGATCCCATCAGAACTCCGAAGTTAAACGTGCTTGGGCGAGAGTAGTACTAGGATGGGTGACCCCCTGGGAAGTCCTCGTGTTGCACCCCTTTTTCGATTAATAAATCTTTTTCGTTATTAAATCATTTTTTTCTCAGAACATGTGTTTTATCGGAAGTCTTGATATTTGTTACTTAGTTTTGGTCGATTTCTCCTTATTATTATATTTTCTTGATTACTCGTGGCGATTTTCCCTTTCCAGAAAGAGTAAATTCGACCCATTCTGACTCCGTCGAAAAACACTATTCATCTGCAGAATCACTATTCACGGAGTCAAACGAAAATGAAAAAGTGGTCTATACTTGTGTATATATAATTAGTATGCGAATTCATGATGGGTGCGATCATACCAGCACTAATGCACCGGATCCCATCAGAACTCCGAAGTTAAGCGTGCTTGGGCGAGAGTGGTACTAGGATGGGTGACCCCCTGGGAAGTCCTCGTGTTGCACCCCTTTTTCGATTAATAAATCTTTTTCGTTATTAAATCATTTTTTTCTCAGAACATGTGTTTTATCGGAAGTCTTGATATTTGTTACTTAGTTTTGGTCGATTTCTCCTTATTATTATATTTTCTGGATTACTCGTGGCGATTTTCCCTTTCCAGAAAGAGTAAATTCGACCCATTCTGACTCCGTCGAAAAACACTATTCATCTGCAGAATCACTATTCACGGAGTCAAACGAAAATGAAAAAGTGGTCTATACTTGTGTATATATAATTAGTATGCGAATTCATGACGGGTGCGATCACACCAGCACTAATGCACCGGATCCCATCAGAACTCCGAAGTTAAGCGTGCTTGGGCGAGAGTGGTACTAGGTTGGGTGACCCCCTGGGAAGTCCTCGTGTTGCACCCCTTTTTCGATTAATAAATCTTTTTCGTTATTAAATCATTTTTTTCTCAGAACATGTGTTTTATCGGAAGTCTTGATATTTGTTACTTAGTTTTGGTCGATTTCTCCTTATTATTATATTTTCTGGATTACTCGTGGCGATTTCCCTTTCCAGAAAGAGTAAATTCGACCCATTCTGACTCCGTCGAAAAACACTATTCATCTGCAGAATCACTATTCACGGAGTCAAACGAAAATGAAAAAGTGGTCTATACTTGTGTATATATAATTAGTATGCGAATTCATGACGGGTGCGATCATACCAGCACTAATGCACCGGATCCCATCAGAACTCCGAAGTTAAGCGTGCTTGGGCGAGAGTAGTACTAGGATGGGTGACCCCCTGGGAAGTCCTCGTGTTGCACCCCTTTTTCGATTAATAAATCTTTTTCGTTATTAAATCATTTTTTCTCAGAATATGTGTTTTATCAGAAGTCTTGATATTTGTTACTTAGTTTTGGTCGATTTCTCCTTATTATTATATTTTCTGGATTACTCGTGGCGATTTTCCCTTTCCAGAAAGAGTAAATTCGACCCATTCTGACTCCGTCGAAAAACACTATTCATCTGCAGAATCACTATTCACGGAGTCAAACGAAAATGAAAAAGTGGTCTATACTTGTGTATATATAATTAGTATGCGAATTCATGACGGGTGCGATCATACCAGCACTAATGCACCGGATCCCATCAGAACTCCGAAGTTAAGCGTGCTTGGGCGAGAGTGGTACTAGGATGGGTGACCCCCTGGGAAGTCCTCGTGTTGCACCCCTTTTTCGATTAATAAATCTTTTTCGTTATTAAATCATTTTTTTCTCAGAACATGTGTTTTATCGGAAGTCTTGATATTTGTTACTTAGTTTTGGTCGATTTCTCCTTATTATTATATTTTCTGGATTACTCGTGGCGATTTTCCCTTTCCAGAAAGAGTAAATTCGACCCATTCTGACTCCGTCGAAAAACACTATTCATCTGCAGAATCACTATTCACGGAGTCAAACGAAAATGAAAAAGTGGTCTATACTTGTGTATATATAATTAGTATGCGAATTCATGACGGGTTGGATCATACCAGCACTAATGCACCGGATCCCATCAGAACTCCGAAGTTAAGCGTGCTTGGGCGAGAGTAGTACTAGGATGGGTGACCCCCTGGGAAGTCCTCGTGTTGCACCCCTTTTTCGATTAATAAATCTTTTTCGTTATTAAATCATTTTTTTCTCAGAACATGTGTTTTATCGGAAGTCTTGATATTTGTTACTTAGTTTTGGTCGATTTCTCCTTATTATTATATTTTCTGGATTACTCGTGGCGATTTTCCCTTTCCAGAAAGAGTAAATTCGACCCATTCTGACTCCGTCGAAAAACACTATTCATCTGCAGAATCACTATTCACGGAGTCAAACGAAAATGAAAAAGTGGTCTATACTTGTGTATATATAATTAGTATGCGAATTCATGACGGGTGCGATCATACCAGCACTAATGCACCGGATCCCATCAGAACTCCGAAGTTAAGCGTGCTTGGGCGAGAGTAGTACTAGGATGGGTGACCCCCTGGGAAGTCCTCGTGTTGCACCCCTTTTTCGATTAATAAATCTTTTTCGTTATTAAATCATTTTTTTCTCAGAACATGTGTTTTATCGGAAGTCTTGATATTTGTTACTTAGTTTTGGTCGATTTCTCCTTATTATTATATTTTCTGGATTACTCGTGGCGATTTTCCCTTTCCAGAAAGAGTAAATTCGACCCATTCTGACTCCGTCGAAAAACACTATTCATCTGCAGAATCACTATTCACGGAGTCAAACGAAAATGAAAAAGTGGTCTATACTTGTGTATATATAATTAGTATGCGAATTCATGACGGGTGCGATCATACCAGCACTAATGCACCGGATCCCATCAGAACTCCGAAGTTAAGCGTGCTTGGGCGAGAGTAGTACTAGGATGGGTGACCCCCTGGGAAGTCCTCGTGTTGCACCCCTTTTTCGATTAATAAATCATTTTCGTTATTAAATCATTTTTTTCTCAGAACATGTGTTTTATCGGAAGTCTTGATATTTGTTACTTAGTTTTGGTCGATTTCTCCTTATTATTATATTTTCTGGATTACTCGTGGCGATTTTCCCTTTCCAGAAAGAGTAAATTCGACCCATTCTGACTCCGTCGAAAAACACTATTCATCTGCAGAATCACTATTCACGGAGTCAAACGAAAATGAAAAAGTGGTCTATACTTGTGTATATATAATTAGTATGCGAATTCATGACGGGTGCGATCACACCAGCACTAATGCACCGGATCCCATCAGAACTCCGAAGTTAAGCGTGCTTGGGCGAGAGTGGTACTAGGATGGGTGACCCCCTTGGAAGTCCTCGTGTTGCACCCCTTTTTCGATTAATAAATCATTTTCGTTATTAAATCATTTTTTTCTCAGAACATGTGTTTTATCGGAAGTCTTGATATTTGTTACTTAGTTTTGGTCGATTTCTCCTTATTATTATATTTTCTGGATTACTCGTGGCGATTTTCCCTTTCCAGAAAGAGTAAATTCGACCCATTCTGACTCCGTCGAAAAACACTATTCATCTGCAGAATCACTATTCACGGAGTCAAACGAAAATGAAAAAGTGGTCTATACTTGTGTATATATAATTAGTATGCGAATTAATGACGGGTGCGATCATACCAGCACTAATGCACCGGATCCCATCAGAACTCCGAAGTTAAGCGTGCTTGGGCGAGAGTAGTACTAGGATGGGTGACCCCCTGGGAAGTCCTCGTGTTGCACCCCTTTTTCGATTAATAAATCTTTTTCGTTATTAAATCATTTTTTTCTCAGAACATGTGTTTTATCGGAAGTCTTGATATTTGTTACTTAGTTTTGGTCGATTTCTCCTTATTATTATATTTTCTGGATTACTCGTGGCGATTTTCCCTTTCCAGAAAGAGTAAATTCGACCCATTCTTACTCCGTCGAAAAACACTATTCATCTGCAGAATCACTATTCACGGAGTCAAACGAAAATGAAAAAGTGGTCTATACTTGTGTATATATAATTAGTATGCGAATTCATGACGGGTGCGATCATACCAGCACTAATGCACCGGATCCCATCAGAACTCCGAAGTTAAGCGTGCTTGGGCGAGAGTGGTACTAGGATGGGTGACCCCCTGGGAAGTCCTCGTGTTGCACCCCTTTTTCGATTAATAAATCTTTTTCGTTATTAAATCATTTTTTTCTCAGAACATGTGTTTTATCAGAAGTCTTGATATTTGTTACTTAGTTTTGGTCGATTTCTCCTTATTATTATATTTTCTGGATTACTCGTGGCGATTTTCCCTTTCCAGAAAGAGTAAATTCGACCCATTCTGACTCCGTCGAAAAACACTATTCATCTGCAGAATCACTATTCACGGAGTCAAACGAAAATGAAAAAGTGGTCTATACTTGTGTATATATAATTAGTATGCGAATTCATGACGGGTGCGATCATACCAGCACTAATGCACCGGATCCCATCAGAACTCCGAAGTTAAGCGTGCTTGGGCGAGAGTAGTACTAGGATGGGTGACCCCCTGGGAAGTCCTCGTGTTGCACCCCTTTTTCGATTAATAAATCTTTTTCGTTATTAAATCATTTTTTTCTCAGAACATGTGTTTTATCGGAAGTCTTGATATTTGTTACTTAGTTTTGGTCGATTTCTCCTTATTATTATATTTTCTGGATTACTCGTGGCGATTTTCCCTTTCCAGAAAGAGTAAATTCGACCCATTCTGACTCCGTCGAAAAACACTATTCATCTGCAGAATCACTATTCACGGAGTCAAACGAAAATGAAAAAGTGGTCTATACTTGTGTATATATAATTAGTATGCGAATTCATGACGGGTGCGATCATACCAGCACTAATGCACCGGATCCCATCAGAACTCCGAAGTTAAGCGTGCTTGGGCGAGAGTAGTACTAGGATGGGTGACCCCCTGGGAAGTCCTCGTGTTGCACCCCTTTTTCGATTAATAAATCTTTTTCGTTATTAAATCATTTTTTTCTCAGAACATGTGTTTTATCGGAAGTCTTGATATTTGTTACTTAGTTTTGGTCGATTTCTCCTTATTATTATATTTTCTGGATTACTCGTGGCGATTTTCCCTTTCCAGAAAGAGTAAATTCGACCCATTCTGACTCCGTCGAAAAACACTATTCATCTGCAGAATCACTATTCACGGAGTCAAACGAAAATGAAAAAGTGGTCTATACTTGTGTATATATAATTAGTATGCGAATTCATGACGGGTGCGATCATACCAGCACTAATGCACCGGATCCCATCAGAACTCCGAAGTTAAGCGTGCTTGGGCGAGAGTGGTACTAGGATGGGTGACCCCCTGGGAAGTCCTCGTGTTGCACCCCTTTTTCGATTAATAAATCTTTTTCGTTATTAAATCATTTTTTTCTCAGAACATGTGTTTTATCGGAAGTCTTGATATTTGTTACTTAGTTTTGGTCGATTTCTCCTTATTATTATATTTTCTGGATTACTCGTGGCGATTTTCCCTTTCCAGAAAGAGTAAATTCGACCCATTCTGACTCCGTCGAAAAACACTATTCATCTGCAGAATCACTATTCACGGAGTCAAACGAAAATGAAAAAGTGGTCTATACTTGTGTATATATAATTAGTATGCGAATTCATGACGGGTGCGATCATACCAGCACTAATGCACCGGATCCCATCAGAACTCCGAAGTTAAGCGTGCTTGGGCGAGAGTGGTACTAGGATGGGTGACCCCCTGGGAAGTCCTCGTGTTGCACCCCTTTTTCGATTAATAAATCTTTTTCGTTATTAAATCATTTTTTTCTCAGAACATGTGTTTTATCGGAAGTCTTGATATTTGTTACTTAGTTTTGGTCGATTTCTCCTTATTATTATATTTTCTGGATTACTCGTGGCGATTTTCCCTTTCCAGAAAGAGTAAATTCGACCCATTCTGACTCCGTCGAAAAACACTATTCATCTGCAGAATCACTATTCACGGAGTCAAACGAAAATGAAAAAGTGGTCTATACTTGTGTATATATAATTAGTATGCGAATTCATGACGGGTGCGATCATACCAGCACTAATGCACCGGATCCCATCAGAACTCCGAAGTCAAGCGTGCTTGGGCGAGAGTAGTACTAGGATGGGTGACCCCCTGGGAAGTCCTCGTGTTGCACCCCTTTTTCGATTAATAAATCTTTTTCGTTATTAAATCATTTTTTTCTCAGAACATGTGTTTTATCGGAAGTCTTGATATTTGTTACTTAGTTTTGGTCGATTTCTCCTTATTATTATATTTTCTGGATTACTCGTGGCGATTTTCCCTTTCCAGAAAGAGTAAATTCGACCCATTCTGACTCCGTCGAAAAACACTATTCATCTGCAGAATCACTATTCACGGAGTCAAACGAAAATGAAAAAGTGGTCTATACTTGTGTATATATAATTAGTATGCGAATTCATGACGGGTGCGATCATACCAGCACTAATGCACCGGATCCCATAAGAACTCCGAAGTTAAGCGTGCTTGGGCGAGAGTAGTACTAGGATGGGTGACCCCCTGGGAAGTCCTCGTGTTGCACCCCTTTTTCGATTAATAAATCTTTTTCGTTATTAAATCATTTTTTTCTCAGAACATGTGTTTTATCGGAAGTCTTGATATTTGTTACTTAGTTTTGGTCGATTTCTCCTTATTATTATATTTTCTGGATTACTCGTGGCGATTTTCCCTTTCCAGAAAGAGTAAATTCGACCCATTCTGACTCCGTCGAAAAACACTATTCATCTGCAGAATCACTATTCACGGAGTCAAACGAAAATGAAAAAGTGGTCTATACTTGTGTATATATAATTAGTATGCGAATTCATGACGGGTGCGATCATACCAGCACTAATGCACCGGATCCCATCAGAACTCCGAAGTTAAGCGTGCTTGGGCGAGAGTAGTACTAGGATGGGTGACCCCCTGGGAAGTCCTCGTGTTGCACCCCTTTTTCGATTAATAAATCTTTTTCGTTATTAAATCATTTTTTTCTCAGAACATGTGTTTTATCGGAAGTCTTGATATTTGTTACTTAGTTTTGGTCGATTTCTCCTTATTATTATATTTTCTGGATTACTCGTGGCGATTTTCCCTTTCCAGAAAGAGTAAATTCGACCCATTCTGACTCCGTCGAAAAACACTATTCATCTGCAGAATCACTATTCACGGAGTCAAACGAAAATGAAAAAGTGGTCTATACTTGTGTATATATAATTAGTATGCGAATTCATGACGGGTGCGATCATACCAGCACTAATGCACCGGATCCCATCAGAACTCCGAAGTTAAGCGTGCTTGGGCGAGAGTGGTACTAGGATGGGTGACCCCCTGGGAAGTCCTCGTGTTGCACCCCTTTTTCGATTAATAAATCTTTTTCGTTATTAAATCATTTTTTTCTCAGAACATGTGTTTTATCGGAAGTCTTGATATTTGTTACTTAGTTTTGGTCGATTTCTCCTTATTATTATATTTTCTGGATTACTCGTGGCGATTTTCCCTTTCCAGAAAGAGTAAATTCGACCCATTCTGACTCCGTCGAAAAACACTATTCATCTGCAGAATCACTATTCACGGAGTCAAACGAAAATGAAAAAGTGGTCTATACTTGTGTATATATAATTAGTATGCGAATTCATGACGGGTGCGATCATACCAGCACTAATGCACCGGATCCCATCAGAACTCCGAAGTTAAGCGTGCTTGGGCGAGAGTGGTACTAGGAGGGGTACCCCCTGGGAAGTCCTCGTGTTGCACCCCTTTTTCGATTAATAAATCTTTTTCGTTATTAAATCATTTTTTTCTCAGAACATGTGTTTTATCGGAAGTCTTGATATTTGTTACTTAGTTTTGGTCGATTTCTCCTTATTATTATATTTTCTGGATTACTCGTGGCGATTTTCCCTTTCCAGAAAGAGTAAATTCGACCCATTCTGACTCCGTCGAAAAACACTATTCATCTGCAGAATCACTATTCACGGAGTCAAACGAAAATGAAAAAGTGGTCTATACTTGTGTATATATAATTAGTATGCGAATTCATGACGGGTGCGATCATACTAGCACTAATGCACCGGATCCCATCAGAACTCCGAAGTTAAGCGTGCTTGGGCGAGAGTAGTACTAGGATGGGTGACCCCCTGGGAAGTCCTCGTGTTGCACCCTTTTTTCGATTAATAAATCTTTTTCGTTATTAAATCATTTTTTTCTCAGAACATGTGTTTTATCGGAAGTCTTGATATTTGTTACTTAGTTTTGGTCGATTTCTCCTTATTATTATATTTTCTGGATTACTCGTGGCGATTTTCCCTTTCCAGAAAGAGTAAATTCGACCCATTCTGACTCCGTCAAAAAACACTATTCATCTGCAGAATCACTATTCACGGAGTCAAACGAAAATGAAAAAGTGGTCTATACTTGTGTATATATAATTAGTATGCGAATTCATGACGGGTGCGATCATACCATCACTAATGCACCGGATCCCATCAGAACTCCGAAGTTAAGCGTGCTTGGGCGAGAGTAGTACTAGGATGGGTGACCCCCTGGGAAGTCCTCGTGTTGCACCCCTTTTTCGATTAATAAATCTTTTTCGTTATTAAATCATTTTTTTCTCAGAACATGTGTTTTATCGGAAGTCTTGATATTTGTTACTTAGTTTTGGTCGATTTCTCCTTATTATTATATTTTCTGGATTACTCGTGGCGATTTTCCCTTTCCAGAAAGAGTAAATTCGACCCATTCTGACTCCGTCGAAAAACACTATTCATCTGCAGAATCACTATTCACGGAGTCAAACGAAAATGAAAAAGTGGTCTATACTTGTGTATATATAATTAGTATGCGAATTCATGACGGGTGCGATCATACCAGCACTAATGCACCGGATCCCATCAGAACTCCGAAGTTAAGCGTGCTTGGGCGAGAGTGGTACTAGGATGGGTGACCCCCTGGGAAGTCCTCGTGTTGCACCCCATTTTCGATTAATAAATCTTTTTCGTTATTAAATCATTTTTTTCTCAGAACATGTGTTTTATCGGAAGTCTTGATATTTGTTACTTAGTTTTGGTCGATTTCTCCTTATTATTATATTTTCTGGATTACTCGTGGCGATTTTCCCTTTCCAGAAAGAGTAAATTCGACCCATTCTGACTCCGTCGAAAAACACTATTCATCTGCAGAATCACTATTCACGGAGTCAAACGAAAATGAAAAAGTGGTCTATACTTGTGTATATATAATTAGTATGCGAATTCATGACGGGTGCGATCATACCAGCACTAATGCACCGGATCCCATCAGAACTCCGAAGTTAAGCGTGCTTGGGCGAGAGTGGTACTAGGATGGGTGACCCCCTGGGAAGTCCTCGTGTTGCACCCCTTTTTCGATTAATAAATCTTTTTCGTTATTAAATCATTTTTTTCTCAGAACATGTGTTTTATCGGAAGTCTTGATATTTGTTACTTAGTTTTGGTCGATTTCTCCTTATTATTATATTTTCTGGATTACTCGTGGCGATATTCCCTTTCTAGAAAGAGTAAATTCGACACATTCTGACTCCGTCGAAAAACACTATTCATCTGCAGAATCACTATTCACGGAGTCAAACGAAAATGAAAAAGTGGTCTATACTTGTGTATATATAATTAGTATGCGAATTCATGACGGGTGCGATCATACCAGCACTAATGCACCGGATCCCATCAGAACTCCGAAGTTAAGCGTGCTTGGGCGAGAGTAGTACTAGGATGGGTGACCCCCTGGGAAGTCCTCGTGTTGCACCCCTTTTTCGATTAATAAATCTTTTTCGTTATTAAATCATTTTTTTCTCAGAACATGTGTTTTATCGGAAGTCTTGATATTTGTTACTTAGTTTTGGTCGATTTCTCCTTATTATTATATTTTCTGGATTACTCGTGGCGATTTTCCCTTTCCAGAAAGAGTAAATTCGACCCATTCTGACTCCGTCGAAAAACACTATTCATCTGCAGAATCACTATTCACGGAGTCAAACGAAAATGAAAAAGTGGTCTATACTTGTGTATATATAATTAGTATGCGAATTCATGACGGGTGCGATCATACCAGCACTAATGCACCGGATCCCATCAGAACTCCGAAGTTAAGCGTGCTTGGGCGATAGTAGTACTAGGATGGGTGACCCCCTGGGAAGTCCTCGTGTTGCACCCCTTTTTCGATTAATAAATCTTTTTCGTTATTAAATCATTTTTTTCTCAGAACATGTGTTTTATCGGAAGTCTTGATATTTGTTACTTAGTTTTGGTCGATTTCTCCTTATTATTATATTTTCTGGATTACTCGGGGCGATTTTCCCTTTCCAGAAAGAGTAAATTCGACCCATTCTGACTCCGTCGAAAAACACTATTCATCTGCAGAATCACTATTCACGGAGTCAAACGAAAATGAAAAAGTGGTATATACTTGTGTATATATAATTAGTATGCGAATTCATGACGGGTGCGATCATACCAGCACTAATGCACCGGATCCCATCAGAACTCCGAAGTTAAGCGTGCTTGGGCGAGAGTAGTACTAGGATGGGTGACCCCCTGGGAAGTCCTCGTGTTGCACCCCTTTTTCGATTAATAAATCTTTTTCGTTATTAAATCATTTTTTTCTCAGAACATGTGTTTTATCGGAAGTCTTGATATTTGTTACTTAGTTTTGGTCGATTTCTCCTTATTATTATATTTTCTGGATTACTCGTGGCGATTTTCCCTTTCCAGAAAGAGTAAATTCGACCCATTCTGACTCCGTCGAAAAACACTATTCATCTGCAGAATCACTATTCACGGAGTCAAACGAAAATGAAAAAGTGGTCTATACTTGTGTATATATAATTAGTATGCGAATTCATGACGGGTGCGATCATACCAGCACTAATGCACCGGATCCCATCAGAACTCCGAAGTTAAGCGTGCTTGGGCGAGAGTAGTACTAGGATGGGTGACCCCCTGGGAAGTCCTCGTGTTGCACCCCTTTTTCGATTAATAAATCTTTTTCGTTATTAAATCATTTTTTTCTCAGAACATGTGTTTTATCGGAAGTCTTGATATTTGTTACTTAGTTTTGGTCGATTTCTCCTTATTATTATATTTTCTGGATTACTCGTGGCGATTTTCCCTTTCCAGAAAGAGTAAATTCGACCCATTCTGACTCCGTCGAAAAACACTATTCATCTGCAGAATCACTATTCACGGAGTCAAACGAAAATGAAAAAGTGGTCTATACTTGTGTATATATAATTAGTATGCGAATTCATGACGGGTGCGATCATACCAGCACTAATGCACCGGATCCCATCAGAACTCCGAAGTTAAGCGTGCTTGGGCGAGAGTGGTACTAGGATGGGTGACCCCCTGGGAAGTCCTCGTGTTGCACCCCTTTTTCGATTAATAAATCTTTTTCGTTATTAAATCATTTTTTTCTCAGAACATGTGTTTTATCGGAAGTCTTGATATTTGTTACTTAGTTTTGGTCGATTTCTCCTTATTATTATATTTTCTGGATTACTCGTGGCGATTTTCCCTTTCCAGAAAGAGTAAATTCGACCCATTCTGACTCCGTCGAAAAACACTATTCATCTGCAGAATCACTATTCACGGAGTCAAACGAAAATGAAAAAGTGGTCTATACTTGTGTATATATAATTAGTATGCGAATTCATGACGGGTGCGATCATACCAGCACTAATGCACCGGATCCCATCAGAACTCCGAAGTTAAGCGTGCTTGGGCGAGAGTGGTACTAGGAGGGGTACCCCCTGGGAAGTCCTCGTGTTGCACCCCTTTTTCGATTAATAAATCTTTTTCGTTATTAAATCATTTTTTTCTCAGAACATGTGTTTTATCGGAAGTCTTGATATTTGTTACTTAGTTTTGGTCGATTTCTCCTTATTATTATATTTTCTGGATTACTCGTGGCGATTTTCCCTTTCCAGAAAGAGTAAATTCGACCCATTCTGACTCCGTCGAAAAACACTATTCATCTGCAGAATCACTATTCACGGAGTCAAACGAAAATGAAAAAGTGGTCTATACTTGTGTATATATAATTAGTATGCGAATTCATGACGGGTGCGATCATACTAGCACTAATGCACCGGATCCCATCAGAACTCCGAAGTTAAGCGTGCTTGGGCGAGAGTAGTACTAGGATGGGTGACCCCCTGGGAAGTCCTCGTGTTGCACCCTTTTTTCGATTAATAAATCTTTTTCGTTATTAAATCATTTTTTTCTCAGAACATGTGTTTTATCGGAAGTCTTGATATTTGTTACTTAGTTTTGGTCGATTTCTCCTTATTATTATATTTTCTGGATTACTCGTGGCGATTTTCCCTTTCCAGAAAGAGTAAATTCGACCCATTCTGACTCCGTCAAAAAACACTATTCATCTGCAGAATCACTATTCACGGAGTCAAACGAAAATGAAAAAGTGGTCTATACTTGTGTATATATAATTAGTATGCGAATTCATGACGGGTGCGATCATACCATCACTAATGCACCGGATCCCATCAGAACTCCGAAGTTAAGCGTGCTTGGGCGAGAGTAGTACTAGGATGGGTGACCCCCTGGGAAGTCCTCGTGTTGCACCCCTTTTTCGATTAATAAATCTTTTTCGTTATTAAATCATTTTTTTCTCAGAACATGTGTTTTATCGGAAGTCTTGATATTTTTTACTTAGTTTTGGTCGATTTCTCCTTATTATTATATTTTCTGGATTACTCGTGGCGATTTTCCCTTTCCAGAAAGAGTAAATTCGACCCATTCTGACTCCGTCGAAAAACACTATTCATCTGCAGAATCACTATTCACGGAGTCAAACGAAAATGAAAAAGTGGTCTATACTTGTGTATATATAATTAGTATGCGAATTCATGACGGGTGCGATCATACCAGCACTAATGCACCGGATCCCATCAGAACTCCGAAGTTAAGCGTGCTTGGGCGAGAGTGGTACTAGGATGGGTGACCCCCTGGGAAGTCCTCGTGTTGCACCCCTTTTTCGATTAATAAATCTTTTTCGTTATTAAATCATTTTTTTCTCAGAACATGTGTTTTATCGGAAGTCTTGATATTTGTTACTTAGTTTTGGTCGATTTCTCCTTATTATTATATTTTCTGGATTACTCGTGGCGA
The DNA here is from genome assembly GCA_028671895.1 of Oenanthe sinensis. Lineage (NCBI taxonomy): Eukaryota > Viridiplantae > Streptophyta > Magnoliopsida > Apiales > Apiaceae > Oenanthe > Oenanthe sinensis. The sequence goes on from CM053814.1 coordinate 27,741,313, forward strand.
TTTTCCCTTTCCAGAAAGAGTAAATTCGACCCATTCTGACTCCGTCGAAAAACACTATTCATCTGCAGAATCACTATTCACGGAGTCAAACGAAAATGAAAAAGTGGTCTATACTTGTGTATATATAATTAGTATGCGAATTCATGACGGGTGCGATCATACCAGCACTAATGCACCGGATCCCATCAGAACTCCGAAGTTAAGCGTGCTTGGGCGAGAGTGGTACTAGGATGGGTGACCCCCTGGGAAGTCCTCGTGTTGCACCCCTTTTTCGATTAATAAATCTTTTTCATTATTAAATCATTTTTTTCTCAGAACATGTGTTTTATCGGAAGTCTTGATATTTGTTACTTAGTTTTGGTCGATTTCTCCTTATTATTATATTTTCTGGATTACTCGTGGCGATTTTCCCTTTCTAGAAAGAGTAAATTCGACACATTCTGACTCCGTCGAAAAACACTATTCATCTGCAGAATCACTATTCACGGAGTCAAACGAAAATGAAAAAGTGGTCTATACTTGTGTATATATAATTAGTATGCGAATTCATGACGGGTGCGATCATACCAGCACTAATGCACCGGATCCCATCAGAACTCCGAAGTTAAGCGTGCTTGGGCGAGAGTAGTACTAGGATGGGTGACCCCCTGGGAAGTCCTCGTGTTGCACCCCTTTTTCGATTAATAAATCTTTTTCGTTATTAAATCATTTTTTTCTCAGAACATGTGTTTTATCGGAAGTCTTGATATTTGTTACTTAGTTTTGGTCGATTTCTCCTTATTATTATATTTTCTGGATTACTCGTGGCGATTTTCCCTTTCCAGAAAGAGTAAATTCGACCCATTCTGACTCCGTCGAAAAACACTATTCATCTGCAGAATCCCTATTCACGGAGTCAAACGAAAATGAAAAAGTGGTCTATACTTGTGTATATATAATTAGTATGCGAATTCATGACGGGTGCGATCATACCAGCACTAATGCACCGGATCCCATCAGAACTCCGAAGTTAAGCGTGCTTGGGCGATAGTAGTACTAGGATGGGTGACCCCCTGGGAAGTCCTCGTGTTGCACCCCTTTTTCGATTAATAAATCTTTTTCGTTATTAAATCATTTTTTTCTCAGAACATGTGTTTTATCGGAAGTCTTGATATTTGTTACTTAGTTTTGGTCGATTTCTCCTTATTATTATATTTTCTGGATTACTCGGGGCGATTTTCCCTTTCCAGAAAGAGTAAATTCGACCCATTCTGACTCCGTCGAAAAACACTATTCATCTGCAGAATCACTATTCACGGAGTCAAACGAAAATGAAAAAGTGGTCTATACTTGTGTATATATAATTAGTATGCGAATTCATGACGGGTGCGATCATACCAGCACTAATGCACCGGATCCCATCAGAACTCCGAAGTTAAGCGTGCTTGGGCGAGAGTAGTACTAGGATGGGTGACCCCCTGGGAAGTCCTCGTGTTGCACCCCTTTTTCGATTAATAAATCTTTTTCGTTATTAAATCATTTTTTTCTCAGAACATGTGTTTTATCGGAAGTCTTGATATTTGTTACTTAGTTTTGGTCGATTTCTCCTTATTATTATATTTTCTGGATTACTCGTGGCGATTTTCCCTTTCCAGAAAGAGTAAATTCGACCCATTCTGACTCCGTCGAAAAACACTATTCATCTGCAGAATCACTATTCACGGAGTCAAACGAAAATGAAAAAGTGGTCTATACTTGTGTATATATAATTAGTATGCGAATTCATGACGGGTGCGATCATACCAGCACTAATGCACCGGATCCCATCAGAACTCCGAAGTTAAGCGTGCTTGGGCGAGAGTGGTACTAGGATGGGTGACCCCCTGGGAAGTCCTCGTGTTGCACCCCTTTTTCGATTAATAAATCTTTTTCGTTATTAAATCATTTTTTTCTCAGAACATGTGTTTTATCGGAAGTCTTGATATTTGTTACTTAGTTTTGGTCGATTTCTCCTTATTATTATATTTTCTGGATTACTCGTGGCGATTTTCCCTTTCCAGAAAGAGTAAATTCGACCCATTCTGACTCCGTCGAAAAACACTATTCATCTGCAGAATCACTATTCACGGAGTCAAACGAAAATGAAAAAGTGGTCTATACTTGTGTATATATAATTAGTATGCGAATTCATGACGGGTGCGATCATACCAGCACTAATGCACCGGATCCCATCAGAACTCCGAAGTTAAGCGTGCTTGGGCGAGAGTGGTACTAGGAGGGGTACCCCCTGGGAAGTCCTCGTGTTGCACCCCTTTTTCGATTAATAAATCTTTTTCGTTATTAAATCATTTTTTTCTCAGAACATGTGTTTTATCGGAAGTCTTGATATTTGTTACTTAGTTTTGGTCGATTTCTCCTTATTATTATATTTTCTGGATTACTCGTGGCGATTTTCCCTTTCCAGAAAGAGTAAATTCGACCCATTCTGACTCCGTCGAAAAACACTATTCATCTGCAGAATCACTATTCACGGAGTCAAACGAAAATGAAAAAGTGGTCTATACTTGTGTATATATAATTAGTATGCGAATTCATGACGGGTGCGATCATACTAGCACTAATGCACCGGATCCCATCAGAACTCCGAAGTTAAGCGTGCTTGGGCGAGAGTAGTACTAGGATGGGTGACCCCCTGGGAAGTCCTCATGTTGCACCCTTTTTTCGATTAATAAATCTTTTTCGTTATTAAATCATTTTTTTCTCAGAACATGTGTTTTATCGGAAGTCTTGATATTTGTTACTTAGTTTTGGTCGATTTCTCCTTATTATTATATTTTCTGGATTACTCGTGGCGATTTTCCCTTTCCAGAAAGAGTAAATTCGACCCATTCTGACTCCGTCAAAAAACACTATTCATCTGCAGAATCACTATTCACGGAGTCAAACGAAAATGAAAAAGTGGTCTATACTTGTGTATATATAATTAGTATGCGAATTCATGACGGGTGCGATCATACCATCACTAATGCACCGGATCCCATCAGAACTCCGAAGTTAAGCGTGCTTGGGCGAGAGTAGTACTAGGATGGGTGACCCCCTGGGAAGTCCTCGTGTTGCACCCCTTTTTCGATTAATAAATCTTTTTCGTTATTAAATCATTTTTTTCTCAGAACATGTGTTTTATCGGAAGTCTTGATATTTGTTACTTAGTTTTGGTCGATTTCTCCTTATTATTATATTTTCTGGATTACTCGTGGCGATTTTCCCTTTCCAGAAAGAGTAAATTCGACCCATTCTGACTCCGTCGAAAAACACTATTCATCTGCAGAATCACTATTCACGGAGTCAAACGAAAATGAAAAAGTGGTCTATACTTGTGTATATATAATTAGTATGCGAATTCATGACGGGTGCGATCATACCAGCACTAATGCACCGGATCCCATCAGAACTCCGAAGTTAAGCGTGCTTGGGCGAGAGTGGTACTAGGATGGGTGACCCCCTGGGAAGTCCTCGTGTTGCACCCCTTTTTCGATTAATAAATCTTTTTCGTTATTAAATCATTTTTTTCTCAGAACATGTGTTTTATCGGAAGTCCTGATATTTGTTACTTAGTTTTGGTCGATTTCTCCTTATTATTATATTTTCTGGATTACTCGTGGCGATTTTCCCTTTCCAGAAAGAGTAAATTCGACCCATTCTGACTCCGTCGAAAAACACTATTCATCTGCAGAATCACTATTCACGGAGTCAAACGAAAATGAAAAAGTGGTCTATACTTGTGTATATATAATTAGTATGCGAATTCATGACGGGTGCGATCATACCAGCACTAATGCACCGGATCCCATCAGAACTCCGAAGTTAAGCGTGCTTGGGCGAGAGTGGTACTAGGATGGGTGACCCCCTGGGAAGTCCTCGTGTTGCACCCCTTTTTCGATTAATAAATCTTTTTCATTATTAAATCATTTTTTTCTCAGAACATGTGTTTTATCGGAAGTCTTGATATTTGTTACTTAGTTTTGGTCGATTTCTCCTTATTATTATATTTTCTGGATTACTCGTGGCGATTTTCCCTTTCTAGAAAGAGTAAATTCGACACATTCTGACTCCGTCGAAAAACACTATTCATCTGCAGAATCACTATTCACGGAGTCAAACGAAAATGAAAAAGTGGTCTATACTTGTGTATATATAATTAGTATGCGAATTCATGACGGGTGCGATCATACCAGCACTAATGCACCGGATCCCATCAGAACTCCGAAGTTAAGCGTGCTTGGGCGAGAGTAGTACTAGGATGGGTGACCCCCTGGGAAGTCCTCGTGTTGCACCCCTTTTTCGATTAATAAATCTTTTTCGTTATTAAATCATTTTTTTCTCAGAACATGTGTTTTATCGGAAGTCTTGATATTTGTTACTTAGTTTTGGTCGATTTCTCCTTATTATTATATTTTCTGGATTACTCGTGGCGATTTTCCCTTTCCAGAAAGAGTAAATTCGACCCATTCTGACTCCGTCGAAAAACACTATTCATCTGCAGAATCACTATTCACGGAGTCAAACGAAAATGAAAAAGTGGTCTATACTTGTGTATATATAATTAGTATGCGAATTCATGACGGGTGCGATCATACCAGCACTAATGCACCGGATCCCATCAGAACTCCGAAGTTAAGCGTGCTTGGGCGATAGTAGTACTAGGATGGGTGACCCCCTGGGAAGTCCTCGTGTTGCACCCCTTTTTCGATTAATAAATCTTTTTCGTTATTAAATCATTTTTTTCTCAGAACATGTGTTTTATCGGAAGTCTTGATATTTGTTACTTAGTTTTGGTCGATTTCTCCTTATTATTATATTTTCTGGATTACTCGGGGCGATTTTCCCTTTCCAGAAAGAGTAAATTCGACCCATTCTGACTCCGTCGAAAAACACTATTCATCTGCAGAATCACTATTCACGGAGTCAAACGAAAATGAAAAAGTGGTCTATACTTGTGTATATATAATTAGTATGCGAATTCATGACGGGTGCGATCATACCAGCACTAATGCACCGGATCCCATCAGAACTCCGAAGTTAAGCGTGCTTGGGCGAGAGTAGTACTAGGATGGGTGACCCCCTGGGAAGTCCTCGTGTTGCACCCCTTTTTCGATTAATAAATCTTTTTCGTTATTAAATCATTTTTTTCTCAGAACATGTGTTTTATCGGAAGTCTTGATATTTGTTACTTAGTTTTGGTCGATTTCTCCTTATTATTATATTTTCTGGATTACTCGTGGCGATTTTCCCTTTCCAGAAAGAGTAAATTCGACCCATTCTGACTCCGTCGAAAAACACTATTCATCTGCAGAATCACTATTCACGGAGTCAAACGAAAATGAAAAAGTGGTCTATACTTGTGTATATATAATTAGTATGCGAATTCATGAGGGGTGCGATCATACCAGTACTAATGCACCGGATCCCATCAGAACTCCGAAGTTAAGCGTGCTTGGGCGAGAGTAGTACTAGGATGGGTGACCCCCTGGGAAGTCCTCGTGTTGCACCCCTTTTTCGATTAATAAATCTTTTTCGTTATTAAATCATTTTTTTCTCAGAACATGTGTTTTATCGGAAGTCTTGATATTTGTTACTTAGTTTTGGTCGATTTCTCCTTATTATTATATTTTCTGGATTACTCGTGGCGATTTTCCCTTTCCAGAAAGAGTAAATTCGACCCATTCTGACTCCGTCGAAAAACACTATTCATCTGCAGAATCACTATTCACGGAGTCAAACGAAAATGAAAAAGTGGTCTATACTTGTGTATATATAATTAGTATGCGAATTCATGACGGGTGTGATCATACCAGCACTAATGCACCGGATCCCATCAGAACTCCGAAGTTAAGCGTGCTTGGGCGAGAGTAGTACTAGGATGGGTGACCCCCTGGGAAGTCCTCGTGTTGCACCCCTTTTTCGATTAATAAATCTTTTTCGTTATTAAATCATTTTTTCTCAGAACATGTGTTTTATCGGAAGTCTTGATATTTGTTACTTAGTTTTGGTCGATTTCTCCTTATTATTATATTTTCTGGATTACTCGTGGCGATTTTCCCTTTCCAGAAAGAGTAAATTCGACCCATTCTGACTCCGTCGAAAAACACTATTCATTTGCAGAATCACTATTCACGGAGTCAAACGAAAATGAAAAAGTGGTCTATACTTGTGTATATATAATTAGTATGCGAATTCCTGACGGGTGCGATCATACCAGCACTAATGCACCGGATCCCATCAGAACTCCGAAGTTAAGCGTGCTTGGGCGAGAGTAGTACTAGGATGGTTGACCCCCTGGGAAGTCCTCGTGTTGCACCCCTTTTTCGATTAATAAATCTTTTTCGTTATTAAATCATTTTTTTCTCAGAACATGTGTTTTATCGGAAGTCTTGATATTTGTTACTTAGTTTTGGTCGATTTCTCCTTATTATTATATTTTCTGGATTACTCGTGGCGATTTTCCCTTTCCAGAAAGAGTAAATTCGACCCATTCTGACTCCGTCGAAAAACACTATTCATCTGCAGAATCACTATTCACGGAGTCAAACGAAAATGAAAAAGTGGTCTATACTTGTGTATATATAATTAGTATGCGAATTCATGATGGGTGCGATCATACCAGCACTAATGCACCGGATCCAATCAGAACTCCGAAGTTAAGCGTGCTTGGGCGAGAGTAGTACTAGGATGGGTGACCCCCTGGGAAGTCCTCGTGTTGCACCCCTTTTTCGATTAATAAATCTTTTTCGTTATTAAATCATTTTTTTCTCAGAACATGTGTTTTATCGGAAGTCTTGATATTTGTTACTTAGTTTTGGTCGATTTCTCCTTATTATTATATTTTCTGGATTACTCGTGGCGATTTTCCCTTTCCAGAAAGAGTAAATTCGACCCATTCTGACTCCGTCGAAAAACACTATTCATCTGCAGAATCACTATTCACGGAGTCAAACGAAAATGAAAAAGTGGTCTATACTTGTGTATATATAATTAGTATGCGAATTCATGACGGGTGCGATCATACCAGCACTAATGCACCGGATCCCATCAGAACTCCGAAGTTAAGCGTCCTTGGGCGAGAGTAGTACTAGGATGTTTGACCCCCTGGGAAGTCCTCGTGTTGCACCCCTTTTTCGATTAATAAATCTTTTTCGTTATTAAATCATTTTTTTCTCAGAACATGTGTTTTATCGGAAGTCTTGATATTTGTTACTTAGTTTTGGTCGATTTCTCCTTATTATTATATTTTCTGGATTACTCGTGGCGATTTTCCCTTTCCAGAAAGAGTAAATTCGACCCATTCTGACTCCGTCGAAAAACACTATTCATCTGCAGAATCACTATTCACGGAGTCAAACGAAAATGAAAAAGTGGTCTATACTTGTGTATATATAATTAGTATGCGAATTCATGACAGGTGCGATCATACCAGCACTAATGCACCGGATCCCATCAGAACTCCGAAGTTAAGCGTGCTTGGGCGAGAGTAGTACTAGGATGGGTTACCCCCTGGGAAGTCCTCGTGTTGCACCCCTTTTTCGATTAATAAATCTTTTTCGTTATTAAATCATTTTTTTCTCAGAACATGTGTTTTATCGGAAGTCTTGATATTTGTTACTTAGTTTTGGTCGATTTCTCCTTATTATTATATTTTCTGGATTACTCGTGGCGATTTTCCCTTTCCAGAAAGAGTAAATTCGACCCATTCTGACTCCGTCGAAAAACACTATTCATCTGCAGAATCACTATTCACGGAGTCAAACGAAAATGAAAAAGTGGTCTATACTTGTGTATATATAATTAGTATGCGAATTCATGACGGGTGTGATCATACCAGCACTAATGCACCGGATACCATCAGAACTCCGAAGTTAAGCGTGCTTGGGCGAGAGTAGTACTAGGATGGGTGACCCCCTGGGAAGTCCTCGTGTTGCACCCCTTTTTCGATTAATAAATCTTTTTCGTTATTAAATCATTTTTTTCTCAAAACATGTGTTTTATCGGAAGTCTTGATATTTGTTACTTAGTTTTGGTCGATTTCTCCTTATTATTATATTTTCTGGATTACTCGTGGCGATTTTCCCTTTCCAGAAAGAGTAAATTCGACCCATTCTGACTCCGTCGAAAAACACTATTCATCTGCAGAATCACTATTCACGGAGTCAAACGAAAATGAAAAAGTGGTCTATACTTGTGTATATATAATTAGTATGCGAATTCATGACGGGTGCGATCATACCAGCACTAATGCACCGGATCCCATCAGAACTCCGAAGTTAAGCGTGCTTGGGCGAGAGTAGTACTAGGATGGGTGACCCCCTGGGAAGTCCTCGTGTTGCACCCCTTTTTCGATTAATAAATCTTTTTCGTTATTAAATCATTGTTTTCTCAGAACATGTGTTTTATCGGAAGTCTTGATATTTGTTACTTAGTTTTGGTCGATTTCTCCTTATTATTATATTTTCTGGATTTCTCGTGGCGATTTTCCCTTTCAAGAAAGAGTAAATTCGACCCATTCTGACTCCGTCGAAAAACACTATTCATCTGCAGAATCACTATTCACGGAGTCAAACGAAAATGAAAAAGTGGTCTATACTTGTGTATATATAATTAGTATGCGAATTCATGACGGGTGCGATCATACCAGCACTAATGCACCGGATCCCATCAGAACTCCGAAGTTAAGCGTGCTTGGGCGAGAGTAGTACTAGGATGGGTGACCCCCTGGGAAGTCCTCGTGTTGCACCCCTTTTTCGATTAATAAATCTTTTTCGTTATTAAATCATTGTTTTCTCAGAACATGTGTTTTATCGGAAGTCTTGATATTTGTTACTTAGTTTTGGTCGATTTCTCCTTATTATTATATTTTCTGGATTACTCGTGGCGATTTTCCCTTTCCAGAAAGAGTAAATTCGACCCATTCTGACTCCGTCGAAAAACACTATTCATCTGCAGAATCACTATTCACGGAGTCAAACGAAAATGAAAAAGTGGTCTATACTTGTGTATATATAATTAGTATGCGAATTCATGACGGGTGCGATCATACCAGCACTAATGCACCGGATCCAATCAGAACTCCGAAGTTAAGCGTGCTTGGGCGAGAGTAGTACTAGGATGTTTGACCCCCTGGGAAGTCCTCGTGTTGCACCCCTTTTTCGATTAATAAATCTTTTTCGTTATTAAATCATTTTTTTCTCAGAACATGTGTTTTATCGGAAGTCTTGATATTTGTTACTTAGTTTTGGTCGATTTCTCCTTATTATTATATTTTCTGGATTACTCGTGGCGATTTTCCCTTTCCAGAAAGAGTAAATTCGACCCATTCTGACTCCGTCAAAAAACACTATTCATCTGCAGAATCACTATTCACGGAGTCAAACGAAAATGAAAAAGTGGTCTATACTTGTGTATATATAATTAGTATGCGAATTCATGACGGGTGCGATCATACCATCACTAATGCACCGGATCCCATCAGAACTCCGAAGTTAAGCGTGCTTGGGCGAGAGTAGTACTAGGATGGGTGACCCCCTGGGAAGTCCTCGTGTTGCACCCCTTTTTCGATTAATAAATCTTTTTCGTTATTAAATCATTTTTTTCTCAGAACATGTGTTTTATCGGAAGTCTTGATATTTGTTACTTAGTTTTGGTCGATTTCTCCTTATTATTATATTTTCTGAATTACTCGTGGCGATTTTCCCTTTCCAGAAAGAGTAAATTCGACCCATTCTGACTCCGTCGAAAAACACTATTCATCTGCAGAATCACTATTCACGGAGTCAAACGAAAATGAAAAAGTGGTCTATACTTGTGTATATATAATTAGTATGCGAATTCATGACGGGTGCGATCATACCAGCACTAATGCACCGGATCCCATCAGAACTCCGAAGTTAAGCGTGCTTGGGCGAGAGTGGTACTAGGATGGGTGACCCCCTGGGAAGTCCTCGTGTTGCACCCCTTTTTCGATTAATAAATCTTTTTCGTTATTAAATCATTTTTTTCTCAGAACATGTGTTTTATCGGAAGTCTTGATATTTGTTACTTAGTTTTGGTCGATTTCTCCTTATTATTATATTTTCTGGATTACTCGTGGCGATTTTCCCTTTCCAGAAAGAGTAAATTCGACCCATTCTGACTCCGTCGAAAAACACTATTCATCTGCAGAATCACTATTCACGGAGTCAAACGAAAATGAAAAAGTGGTCTATACTTGTGTATATATAATTAGTATGCGAATTCATGACGGGTGCGATCATACCAGCACTAATGCACCGGATCCCATCAGAACTCCGAAGTTAAGCGTGCTTGGACGAGAGTGGTACTAGGATGGGTGACCCCCTGGGAAGTCCTCGTGTTGCACCCCTTTTTCGATTAATAAATCTTTTTCATTATTAAATCATTTTTTTCTCAGAACATGTGTTTTATCGGAAGTCTTGATATTTGTTACTTAGTTTTGGTCGATTTCTCCTTATTATTATATTTTCTGGATTACTCGTGGCGATTTTCCCTTTCTAGAAAGAGTAAATTCGACACATTCTGACTCCGTCGAAAAACACTATTCATCTGCAGAATCACTATTCACGGAGTCAAACGAAAATGAAAAAGTGGTCTATACTTGTGTATATATAATTAGTATGCGAATTCATGACGGGTGCGATCATACCAGCACTAATGCACCGGATCCCTTCAGAACTCCGAAGTTAAGCGTGCTTGGGCGAGAGTAGTACTAGGATGGGTGACCCCCTGGGAAGTCCTCGTGTTGCACCCCTTTTTCGATTAATAAATCTTTTTCGTTATTAAATCATTTTTTTCTCAGAACATGTGTTTTATCGGAAGTCTTGATATTTGTTACTTAGTTTTGGTCGATTTCTCCTTATTATTATATTTTCTGGATTACTCGTGGCGATTTTCCCTTTCCAGAAAGAGTAAATTCGACCCATTCTGACTCCGTCGAAAAACACTATTCATCTGCAGAATCACTATTCACGGAGTCAAACGAAAATGAAAAAGTGGTCTATACTTGTGTATATATAATTAGTATGCGAATTCATGACGGGTGCGATCATACCAGCACTAATGCACCGGATCCCATCAGAACTCCGAAGTTAAGCGTGCTTGGGCGATAGTAGTACTAGGATGGGTGACCCCCTGGGAAGTCCTCGTGTTGCACCCCTTTTTCGATTAATAAATCTTTTTCGTTATTAAATCATTTTTTTCTCAGAACATGTGTTTTATCGGAAGTCTTGATATTTGTTACTTAGTTTTGGTCGATTTCTCCTTATTATTATATTTTCTGGATTACTCGGGGCGATTTTCCCTTTCCAGAAAGAGTAAATTCGACCCATTCTGACTCCGTCGAAAAACACTATTCATCTGCAGAATCACTATTCACGGAGTCAAACGAAAATGAAAAAGTGGTCTATACTTGTGTATATATAATTAGTATGCGAATTCATGACGGGTGCGATCATACCAGCACTAATGCACCGGATCCCATCAGAACTCCGAAGTTAAGCGTGCTTGGGCGAGAGTAGTACTAGGATGGGTGACCCCCTGGGAAGTCCTCGTGTTGCACCCCTTTTTCGATTAATAAATCTTTTTCGTTATTAAATCATTTTTTTCTCAGAACATGTGTTTTATCGGAAGTCTTGATATTTGTTACTTAGTTTTGGTCGATTTCTCCTTATTATTATATTTTCTGGATTACTCGTGGCGATTTTCCCTTTCCAGAAAGAGTAAATTCGACCCATTCTGACTCCGTCGAAAAACACTATTCATCTGCAGAATCACTATTCACGGAGTCAAACGAAAATGAAAAAGTGGTCTATACTTGTGTATATATAATTAGTATGCGAATTCATGAGGGGTGCGATCATACCAGTACTAATGCACCGGATCCCATCAGAACTCCGAAGTTAAGCGTGCTTGGGCGAGAGTAGTACTAGGATGGGTGACCCCCTGGGAAGTCCTCGTGTTGCACCCCTTTTTCGATTAATAAATCTTTTTCGTTATTAAATCATTTTTTTCTCAGAACATGTGTTTTATCGGAAGTCTTGATATTTGTTACTTAGTTTTGGTCGATTTCTCCTTATTATTATATTTTCTGGATTACTCGTGGCGATTTTCCCTTTCCAGAAAGAGTAAATTCGACCCATTCTGACTCCGTCGAAAAACACTATTCATCTGCAGAATCACTATTCACGGAGTCAAACGAAAATGAAAAAGTGGTCTATACTTGTGTATATATAATTAGTATGCGAATTCATGACGGGTGTGATCATACCAGCACTAATGCACCGGATCCCATCAGAACTCCGAAGTTAAGCGTGCTTGGGCGAGAGTAGTACTAGGATGGGTGACCCCCTGGGAAGTCCTCGTGTTGCACCCCTTTTTCGATTAATAAATCTTTTTCGTTATTAAATCATTTTTTCTCAGAACATGTGTTTTATCGGAAGTCTTGATATTTGTTACTTAGTTTTGGTCGATTTCTCCTTATTATTATATTTTCTGGATTACTCGTGGCGATTTTCCCTTTCCAGAAAGAGTAAATTCGACCCATTCTGACTCCGTCGAAAAACACTATTCATTTGCAGAATCACTATTCACGGAGTCAAACGAAAATGAAAAAGTGGTCTATACTTGTGTATATATAATTAGTATGCGAATTCCTGACGGGTGCGATCATACCAGCACTAATGCACCGGATCCCATCAGAACTCCGAAGTTAAGCGTGCTTGGGCGAGAGTAGTACTAGGATGGTTGACCCCCTGGGAAGTCCTCGTGTTGCACCCCTTTTTCGATTAATAAATCTTTTTCGTTATTAAATCATTTTTTTCTCAGAACATGTGTTTTATCGGAAGTCTTGATATTTGTTACTTAGTTTTGGTCGATTTCTCCTTATTATTATATTTTCTGGATTACTCGTGGCGATTTTCCCTTTCCAGAAAGAGTAAATTCGACCCATTCTGACTCCGTCGAAAAACACTATTCATCTGCAGAATCACTATTCACGGAGTCAAACGAAAATGAAAAAGTGGTCTATACTTGTGTATATATAATTAGTATGCGAATTCATGACGGGTGCGATCATACCAGCACTAATGCACCGGATCCAATCAGAACTCCGAAGTTAAGCGTGCTTGGGCGAGAGTAGTACTAGGATGGGTGACCCCCTGGGAAGTCCTCGTGTTGCACCCCTTTTTCGATTAATAAATCTTTTCGTTATTAAATCATTTTTTTCTCAGAACATGTGTTTTATCGGAAGTCTTGATATTTGTTACTTAGTTTTGGTCGATTTCTCCTTATTATTATATTTTCTGGATTACTCGTGGCGATTTTCCCTTTCCAGAAAGAGTAAATTCGACCCATTCTGACTCCGTCGAAAAACACTATTCATCTGCAGAATCACTATTCACGGAGTCAAACGAAAATGAAAAAGTGGTCTATACTTGTGTATATATAATTAGTATGCGAATTCATGACGGGTGCGATCATACCAGCACTAATGCACCGGATCCCATCAGAACTCCGAAGTTAAGCGTCCTTGGGCGAGAGTAGTACTAGGATGTTTGACCCCCTGGGAAGTCCTCGTGTTGCACCCCTTTTTCGATTAATAAATCTTTTTCGTTATTAAATCATTTTTTTCTCAGAACATGTGTTTTATCGGAAGTCTTGATATTTGTTACTTAGTTTTGGTCGATTTCTCCTTATTATTATATTTTCTGGATTACTCGTGGCGATTTTCCCTTTCCAAAAAGAGTAAATTCGACCCATTCTGACTCCGTCGAAAAACACTATTCATCTGCAGAATCACTATTCACGGAGTCAAACGAAAATGAAAAAGTGGTCTATACTTGTGTATATATAATTAGTATGCGAATTCATGACGGGTGCGATCATACCAGCACTAATGCACCGGATCCCATCAGAACTCCGAAGTTAAGCGTGCTTGGGCGAGAGTAGTACTAGGATGGGTGACCCCCTGGGAAGTCCTCGTGTTGCACCCCTTTTTCGATTAATAAATCTTTTTCGTTATTAAATCATTGTTTTCTCAGAACATGTGTTTTATCGGAAGTCTTGATATTTGTTACTTAGTTTTGGTCGATTTCTCCTTATTATTATATTTTCTGGATTTCTCGTGGCGATTTTCCCTTTCCAGAAAGAGTAAATTCGACCCATTCTGACTCCGTCGAAAAACACTATTCATCTGCAGAATCACTATTCACGGAGTCAAACGAAAATGAAAAAGTGGTCTATACTTGTGTATATATAATTAGTATGCGAATTCATGACGGGTGCGATCATACCAGCACTAATGCACCGGATCCCATCAGAACTCCGAAGTTAAGCGTGCTTGGGCGAGAGTAGTACTAGGATGGGTGACCCCCTGGGAAGTCCTCGTGTTGCACCCCTTTTTCGATTAATAAATCTTTTTCGTTATTAAATCATTGTTTTCTCAGAACATGTGTTTTATCGGAAGTCTTGATATTTGTTACTTAGTTTTGGTCGATTTCTCCTTATTATTATATTTTCTGGATTACTCGTGGCGATTTTCCCTTTCCAGAAAGAGTAAATTCGACCCATTCTGACTCCGTCGAAAAACACTATTCATCTGCAGAATCACTATTCACGGAGTCAAACGAAAATGAAAAAGTGGTCTATACTTGTGTATATATAATTAGTATGCGAATTCATGACGGGTGCGATCATACCAGCACTAATGCACCGGATCCCATCAGAACTCCGAAGTTAAGCGTGCTTGGGCGAGAGTAGTACTAGGATGTTTGACCCCCTGGGAAGTCCTCGTGTTGCACCCCTTTTTCGATTAATAAATCTTTTTCGTTATTAAATCATTTTTTTCTCAGAACATGTGTTTTATCGGAAGTCTTGATATTTGTTACTTAGTTTTGGTCGATTTCTCCTTATTATTATATTTTCTGGATTACTCGTGGCGATTTTCCCTTTCCAGAAAGAGTAAATTCGACCCATTCTGACTCCGTCGAAAAACACTATTCATCTGCAGAATCACTATTCACGGAGTCAAACGAAAATGAAAAAGTGGTCTATACTTGTGTATATATAATTAGTATGCGAATTCATGACGGGTGCGATCATACCAGCACTAATGCACCGGATCCCATCAGAACTCCGAAGTTAAGCGTGCTTGGGCGAGAGTAGTACTAGGATGGGTGACCCCCTGGGAAGTCCTCGTGTTGCACCCCTTTTTCGATTAATAAATCTTTTTCGTTATTAAATCATTTTTTTCTCAGAACATGTGTTTTATCGGAAGTCTTGATATTTGTTACTTAGTTTTGGTCGATTTCTCCTTATTATTATATTTTCTGGATTACTCGTGGCGATTTTCCCTTTCCAGAAAGAGTAAATTCGACCCATTCTGACTCCGTCGAAAAACACTATTCATCTGCAGAATCACTATTCACGGAGTCAAACGAAAATGAAAAAGTGGTCTATACTTGTGTATATATAATTAGTATGCGAATTCATGACGGGTGCGATCATACCAGCACTAATGCACCGGATCCCATCAGAACTCCGAAGTTAAGCGTGCTTGGGCGAGAGTAGTACTAGGATGGGTGACCCCCTGGGAAGTCCTCGTGTTGCACCCCTTTTTCGATTAATAAATCTTTTTCGTTATTAAATCATTTTTTTCTCAGAACATGTGTTTTATCGGAAGTCTTGATATTTGTTACTTAGTTTTGGTCGATTTCTCCTTATTATTATATTTTCTGGATTACTCGTGGCGATTTTCCCTTTCCAGAAAGAGTAAATTCGACCCATTCTGACTTCGTCGAAAAACACTATTCATCTGCAGAATCACTATTCACGGAGTCAAACGAAAATGAAAAAGTGGTCTATACTTGTGTATATATAATTAGTATGCGAATTCATGACGGGTGCGATCATACCAGCACTAATGCACCGGATCCCATCAGAACTCCGAAGTTAAGCGTGCTTGGGCGAGAGTAGTACTAGGATGGGTGACCCCCTGGGAAGTCCTCGTGTTGCACCCCTTTTTCGATTAATAAATCTTTTTCGTTATTAAATCATTGTTTTCTCAGAACATGTGTTTTATCGGAAGTCTTGATATTTGTTACTTAGTTTTGGTCGATTTCTCCTTATTATTATATTTTCTGGATTACTCGTGGCGATTTTCCCTTTCCAGAAAGAGTAAATTCGACCCATTCTGACTCCGTCGAAAAACACTATTCATCTGCAGAATCACTATTCACGGAGTCAAACGAAAATGAAAAAGTGGTCTATACTTGTGTATATATAATTAGTATGCGAATTCATGACGGGTGCGATCATACCAGCACTAATACACCGGATCCCATCAGAACTCCGAAGTTAAGCGTGCTTGGGCGAGAGTAGTACTAGGATGGGTGACCCCCTGGGAAGTCCTCGTGTTGCACCCCTTTTTCGATTAATAAATCTTTTTCGTTATTAAATCATTGTTTTCTCAGAACATGTGTTTTATCGGAAGTCTTGATATTTGTTACTTAGTTTTGGTCGATTTCTCCTTATTATTATATTTTCTGGATTACTCGTGGCGATTTTCCCTTTCCAGAAAGAGTAAATTCGACCCATTCTGACTCCGTCGAAAAACACTATTCATCTGCAGAATCACTATTCACGGAGTCAAACGAAAATGAAAAAGTGGTCTATACTTGTGTATATATAATTAGTATGCGAATTCATGACGGGTGCGATCATACCAGCACTAATGCACCGGATCCCATCAGAACTCCGAAGTTAAGCGTGCTTGGGCGAGAGTAGTACTAGGATGGGTGACCCCCTGGGAAGTCCTCGTGTTGCACCCCTTTTTCGATTAATAAATCTTTTTCGTTATTAAATCATTTTTTTCTCAGAACATGTGTTTTATCGGAAGTCTTGATATTTGTTACTTAGTTTTGGTCGATTTCTCCTTATTATTATATTTTCTGGATTACTCGTGGCGATTTTCCCTTTCCAGAAAGAGTATATTCGACCCATTCTGACTCCGTCGAAAAACACTATTCATCTGCAGAATCACTATTCACGGAGTCAAACGAAAATGAAAAAGTGGTCTATACTTGTGTATATATAATTAGTATGCGAATTCATGACGGGTGCGATCATACCCGCACTAATGCACCGGATCCCATCAGAACTCCGAAGTTAAGCGTGCTTGGGCGAGAGTAGTACTAGGATGGGTGACCCCCTGGGAAGTCCTCGTGTTGCACCCCTTTTTCGATTAATAAATCTTTTTCGTTATTAAATCATTTTTTTCTCAGAACATGTGTTTTATCGGAAGTCTTGATATTTGTTACTTAGTTTTGGTCGATTTCTCCTTATTATTATATTTTCTGGATTACTCGTGGCGATTTTCCCTTTCCAGAAAGAGTAAATTCGACCCATTCTGACTCCGTCGAAAAACACTATTCATCTGCAGAATCACTATTCACGGAGTCAAACGAAAATGAAAAAGTGGTCTATACTTGTGTATATATAATTAGTATGCGAATTCATGACGGGTGCGATCATACCAGCACTAATGCACCGGATCCCATCAGAACTCCGAAGTTAAGCGTGCTTGGGCGAGAGTAGTACTAGGATGGGTGACCCCCTGGGAAGTCCTCGTGTTGCACCCCTTTTTCGATTAATAAATCTTTTTCGTTATTAAATCATTGTTTTCTCAGAACATGTGTTTTATCGGAAGTCTTGATATTTGTTACTTAGTTTTGGTCGATTTCTCCTTATTATTATATTTTCTGGATTACTCGTGGCGATTTTCCCTTTCCAGAAAGAGTAAATTCGACCCATTCTGACTCCGTCGAAAAACACTATTCATCTGCAGAATCACTATTCACGGAGTCAAACGAAAATGAAAAAGTGGTCTATACTTGTGTATATATAATTAGTATGCGAATTCATGACGGGTGCGATCATACCAGCACTAATGCACCGGATCCCATCAGAACTCCGAAGTTAAGCGTGCTTGGGCGAGAGTAGTACTAGGATGGGTGACCCCTTGGGAAGTCCTCGTGTTGCACCCCTTTTTCGATTAATAAATCTTTTTCGTTATTAAATCATTTTTTTCTCAGAACATGTGTTTTATCGGAAGTCTTGATATTTGTTACTTAGTTTTGGTCGATTTCTCCTTATTATTATATTTTCTGGATTACTCGTGGCGATTTTCCCTTTCCAGAAAGAGTATATTCGACCCATTCTGACTCCGTCGAAAAACACTATTCATCTGCAGAATCACTATTCACGGAGTCAAACGAAAATGAAAAAGTGGTCTATACTTGTGTATATATAATTAGTATGCGAATTCATGACGGGTGCGATCATACCCGCACTAATGCACCGGATCCCATCAGAACTCCGAAGTTAAGCGAGCTTGGGCGAGAGTAGTACTAGGATGGGTGACCCCCTGGGAAGTCCTCGTGTTGCACCCCTTTTTCGATTAATAAATCTTTTTCGTTATTAAATCATTTTTTTCTCAGAACATGTGTTTTATCGGAAGTCTTGATATTTGTTACTTAGTTTTGGTCGATTTCTCCTTATTATTATATTTTCTGGATTACTCGTGGCGATTTTCCCTTTCCAGAAAGAGTAAATTCGACCCATTCTGACTCCGTCGAAAAACACTATTCATCTGCAGAATCACTATTCACGGAGTCAAACGAAAATGAAAAAGTGGTCTATACTTGTGTATATATAATTAGTATGCGAATTCATGACGGGTGCGATCATACCAGCACTAATGCACCGGATCCCATCAGAACTCCGAAGTTAAGCGTGCTTGGGCGAGAGTAGTACTAGGATGGGTGACCCCCTGGGATGTCCTCGTGTTGCACCCCTTTTTCGATTAATAAATTTTTTTCGTTATTAAATCATTTTTTTCTCAGAACATGTGTTTTATCGGAAGTCTTGATATTTGTTACTTAGTTTTGGTCGATTTCTCCTTATTATTATATTTTCTGGATTACTCGTGGCGATTTTCCCTTTCCAGAAAGAGTAAATTCGACCCATTCTGACTCCGTCGAAAAACACTATTCATCTGCAGAATCACTATTCACGGAGTCAAACGAAAATGAAAAATTGGTCTATACTTGTGTATATATAATTAGTATGCGAATTCATGACGGGTGCGATCATACCAGCACTAATGCACCGGATCCCATCAGAACTCCGAAGTTAAGCGTGCTTGGGCGAGAGTAGTACTAGGATGGGTGACCCCCTGGGAAGTCCTCGTGTTGCACCCCTTTTTCGATTAATAAATCTTTTTCGTTATTAAATCATTTTTTTCTCAGAACATGTGTTTTATCGGAAGTCTTGATATTTGTTACTTAGTTTTGGTCGATTTCTCCTTATTATTATATTTTCTGGATTACTCGTGGCGATTTTCCCTTTCCAGAAAGAGTAAATTCGACCCATTCTGACTCCGTCGAAAAACACTATTCATCTGCAGAATCACTATTCACGGAGTCAAACGAAAATGAAAAAGTGGTCTATACTTGTGTATATATAATTAGTATGCGAATTCATGACGGGTGCGATCATACCAGCACTAATGCACCGGATCCCATCAGAACTCCGAAGTTAAGCGTGCTTGGGCGAGAGTAGTACTAGGATGGGTGACCCCCTGGGAAGTCCTCGTGTTGCACCCCTTTTTCGATTAATAAATCTTTTTCGTTATTAAATCATTTTTTTCTCAGAACATGTGTTTTATCGGAAGTCTTGATATTTGTTACTTAGTTTTGGTCGATTTCTCCTTATTATTATATTTTCTGGATTACTCGTGGCGATTTTCCCTTTCCAGAAAGAGTAAATTCGACCCATTCTGACTCCGTCGAAAAACACTATTCATCTGCAGAATCACTATTCACGGAGTCAAACGAAAATGAAAAAGTGGTCTATACTTGTGTATATATAATTATTATGCGAATTCATGACGGGTGCGATCATACCAGCACTAATGCACCGGATCCCATCAGAACTCCGAAGTTAAGCGTGCTTCGGCGAGAGTAGTACTAGGATGGGTGACCCCCTGGGAAGTCCTCGTGTTGCACCCCTTTTTCGATTAATAAATCTTTTTCGTTATTAAATCATTTTTTTCTCAGAACATGTGTTTTATCGGAAGTCTTGATATTTGTTACTTAGTTTTGGTCGATTTCTCCTTATTATTATATTTTCTGGATTACTCGTGGCGATTTTCCCTTTCCAGAAAGAGTAAATTCGACCCATTCTGACTCCGTCGAAAAACACTATTCATCTGCAGAATCACTATTCACGGAGTCAAACGAAAATGAAAAAGTGGTCTATACTTGTGTATATATAATTAGTCTGCGAATTCATGACGGGTGCGATCATACCAGCACTAATGCACCGGATCCCATCAGAACTCCGAAGTTAAGCGTGCTTGGGCGAGAGTAGTACTAGGATGGGTGACCCCCTGGGAAGTCCTCGTGTTGCACCCCTTTTTCGATTAATAAATCTTTTTCGTTATTAAATCATTTTTTTCTCAGAACATGTGTTTTATCGGAAGTCTTGATATTTGTTACTTAGTTTTGGTCGATTTCTCCTTATTATTATATTTTCTGGATTACTCGTGGCGATTTTCCCTTTCCAGAAAGAGTAATTTCGACCCATTCTGACTCCGTCGAAAAACACTATTCATCTGCAGAATCACTATTCACGGAGTCAAACGAAAATGAAAAAGTGGTCTATACTTGTGTATATATAATTAGTATGCGAATTCATGACGGTTGCGATCATACCAGCACTAATGCACCGGATCCCATCAGAACTCCGAAGTTAAGCGTGCTTGGGCGAGAGTAGTACTAGGATGGGTGACCCCCTGGGAAGTCCTCGTGTTGCACCCCTTTTTCGATTAATAAATCTTTTTCGTTATTAAATCATTTTTTTCTCAGAACATGTGTTTTATCGGAAGTCTTGATATTTGTTACTTAGTTTTGGTCGATTTCTCCTTATTATTATATTTTCTGGATTACTCGTGGCGATTTTCCCTTTCCAGAAAGAGTAAATTCGACCCATTCTGACTCCGTCGAAAAACACTATTCATCTGCAGAATCACTATTCACGGAGTCAAACGAAAATGAAAAAGTGGTCTATACTTGTGTATATATAATTAGTATGCGAATTCATGACGGGTGCGATCATACCAGCACTAATGCACCGGATCCCATCAGAACTCCGAAGTTAAGCGTGCTTGGGCGAGAGTAGTACTAGGATGAGTGACCCCCTGGGAAGTCCTCGTGTTGCACCCCTTTTTCGATTAATAAATCTTTTTCGTTATTAAATCATTTTTTTCTCAAAACATGTGTTTTATCGGAAGTCTTGATATTTGTTACTTAGTTTTGGTCGATTTCTCTTTATTATTATATTTTCTGGATTACTCGTGGCGATTTTCCCTTTCCAGAAAGAGTAAATTCGACCCATTCTGACTCCGTCGAAAAACACTATTCATCTGCAGAATCACTATTCACGGAGTCAAACGAAAATGAAAAATTGGTCTATACTTGTGTATATATAATTAGTATGCGAATTCATGACAGGTGCGATCATACCAGCACTAATGCACCGGATCCCATCAGAACTCCGAAGTTAAGCGTGCTTGGGCGAGAGTAGTACTAGGATGGGTGACCCCCTGGGAAGTCCTCGTGTTGCACCCCTTTTTCGATTAATAAATCTTTTTCGTTATTAAATCATTTTTTTCTCAGAACATGTGTTTTATCGGAAGTCTTGATATTTGTTACTTAGTTTTGGTCGATTTCTCCTTATTATTATATTTTCTGGATTACTCGTGGCGATTTTCCCTTTCCAGAAAGAGTAAATTCGACCCATTCTGACTCCGTCGAAAAACACTATTCATCTGCAGAATCACTCTTCACGGAGTCAAACGAAAATGAAAAAGTGGTCTATACTTGTGTATATATAATTAGTATGCGAATTCATGACGGGTGCGATCATACCAGCACTAATGCACCGGATCCCATCAGAACTCCGAAGTTAAGCGTGCTTGGGCGAGAGTAGTACTAGGATGGGTGACCCCCTGGGAAGTCCTCGTGTTGCACCCCTTTTTCGATTAATAAATCTTTTTCGTTATTAAATCATTTTTTTCTCAGAACATGTGTTTTATCGGAAGTCTTGATATTTGTTACTTAGTTTTGGTCGATTTCTCCTTATTATTATATTTTCTGGATTACTCGTGGCGATTTTCCCTTTCCAGAAAGAGTAAATTCGACCCATTCTGACTCCGTCGAAAAACACTATTCATCTGCAGAATCACTATTCACGGAGTCAAACGAAAATGAAAAAGTGGTCTATACTTGTGTATATATAATTATTATGCGAATTCATGACGGGTGCGATCATACCAGCACTAATGCACCGGATCCCATCAGAACTCCGAAGTTAAGCGTGCTTGGGCGAGAGTAGTACTAGGATGGGTGACCCCCTGGGAAGTCCTCGTGTTGCACCCCTTTTTCGATTAATAAATCTTTTTCGTTATTAAATCATTTTTTTCTCAGAACATGTGTTTTATCGGAAGTCTTGATATTTGTTACTTAGTTTTGGTCGATTTCTCCTTATTATTATATTTTCTGGATTACTCGTGGCGATTTTCCCTTTCCAGAAAGAGTAAATTCGACCCATTCTGACTCCGTCGAAAAACACTATTCATCTGCAGAATCACTATTCACGGAGTCAAACGAAAATGAAAAAGTGGTCTATACTTGTGTATATATAATTAGTATGCGAATTCATGACGGGTGCGATCATACCAGCACTAATGCACCGGATCCCATCAGAACTCCGAAGTTAAGCGTGCTTGGGCGAGAGTAGTACTAGGATGGGTGACCCCCTGGGAAGTCCTCGTGTTGCACCCCTTTTTCGATTAATAAATCTTTTTCGTTATTAAATCATTTTTTTCTCAGAACATGTGTTTTATCGGAAGTCTTGATATTTGTTACTTAGTTTTGGTCGATTTCTCCTTATTATTATATTTTCTGGATTACTCGTGGCGATTTTCCCTTTCCAGAAAGAGTAAATTCGACCCATTCTGACTCCGTCGAAAAACACTATTCATCTGCAGAATCACTATTCACGGAGTCAAACGAAAATGAAAAAGTGGTCTATACTTGTGTATATATAATTAGTATGCGAATTCATGACGGGTGCGATCATACCAGCACTAATGCACCGGATCCCATCAGAACTCCGAAGTTAAGCGTGCTTGGGCGAGAGTAGTACTAGGATGGGTGACCCCCTGGGAAGTCCTCGTGTTGCACCCCTTTTTCGATTAATAAATCTTTTTCGTTATTAAATCATTTTTTTCTCAGAACATGTGTTTTATCGGAAGTCTTGATATTTGTTACTTAGTTTTGGTCGATTTCTCCTTATTATTATATTTTCTGGATTACTCGTGGCGATTTTCCCTTTCCAGAAAGAGTAAATTCGACCCATTCTGACTCCGTCGAAAAACACTATTCATCTGCAGAATCACTCTTCACGGAGTCAAACGAAAATGAAAAAGTGGTCTATACTTGTGTATATATAATTAGTATGCGAATTCATGACGGGTGCGATCATACCAGCACTAATGCACCGGATCCCATCAGAACTCCGAAGTTAAGCGTGCTTGGGCGAGAGTAGTACTAGGATGGGTGACCCCCTGGGAAGTCCTCGTGTTGCACCCCTTTTTCGATTAATAAATCTTTTTCGTTATTAAATCATTTTTTTCTCAGAACATGTGTTTTATCGGAAGTCTTGATATTTGTTACTTAGTTTTGGTCGATTTCTCCTTATTATTATATTTTCTGGATTACTCGTGCCGATTTTCCCTTTCCAGAAAGAGTAAATTCGACCCATTCTGACTCCGTCGAAAAACACTATTCATCTGCAGAATCACTCTTCACGGAGTCAAACGAAAATGAAAAAGTGGTCTATACTTGTGTATATATAATTAGTATGCGAATTCATGACGGGTGCGATCATACCAGCACTAATGCACCGGATCCCATCAGAACTCCGAAGTTAAGCGTGCTTGGGCGAGAGTAGTACTAGGATGGGTGACCCCCTGGGAAGTCCTCGTGTTGCACCCCTTTTTCGATTAATAAATCTTTTTCGTTATTAAATCATTTTTTTCTCAGAACATGTGTTTTATCGGAAGTCTTGATATTTGTTACTTAGTTTTGGTCGATTTCTCCTTATTATTATATTTTCTGGATTACTCGTGCCGATTTTCCCTTTCCAGAAAGAGTAAATTCGACCCATTCTGACTCCGTCGAAAAACACTATTCATCTGCAGAATCACTCTTCACGGAGTCAAACGAAAATGAAAAAGTGGTCTATACTTGTGTATATATAATTAGTATGCGAATTCATGACGGGTGCGATCATACCAGCACTAATGCACCGGATCCCTTCAGAACTCCGAAGTTAAGCGTGCTTGGGCGAGAGTAGTACTAGGATGGGTGACCCCCTGGGAAGTCCTCGTGTTGCACCCCTTTTTCGATTAATAAATCTTTTTCGTTATTAAATCATTTTTTTCTCAGAACATGTGTTTTATCGGAAGTCTTGATATTTGTTACTTAGTTTTGGTCGATTTCTCCTTATTATTATATTTTCTGGATTACTCGTGGCGATTTTCCCTTTCCAGAAAGAGTAAATTCGACCCATTCTGACTCCGTCGAAAAACACTATTCATCTGCAGAGTCACTCTTCACGGAGTCAAACGAAAATGAAAAAGTGGTCTATACTTGTGTATATATAATTAGTATGCGAATTCATGACGGGTGCGATCATACCAGCACTAATGCACCGGATCCCATCAGAACTCCGAAGTTAAGCGTGCTTGGGCGAGAGTAGTACTAGGATGGGTGACCCCCTGGGAAGTCCTCGTGTTGCACCCCTTTTTCGATTAATAAATCTTTTTCGTTATTAAATCATTTTTTTCTCAGAACATGTGTTTTATCGGAAGTCTTGATATTTGTTACTTAGTTTTGGTCGATTTCTCCTTATTATTATATTTTCTGGATTACTCGTGGCGATTTTCCCTTTCCAGAAAGTGTAAATTCGACCCATTCTGACTCCGTCGAAAAACACTATTCATCTGCAGAATCACTATTCACGGAGTCAAACGAAAATGAAAAAGTGGTCTATACTTGTGTATATATAATTAGTATGCGAATTCATGACGGGTGCGATCATACCACCACTAATGCACCGGATCCCATCAGAACTCCGAAGTTAAGCGTGCTTGGGCGAGAGTAGTACTAGGATGGGTGACCCCCTGGGAAGTCCTCGTGTTGCACCCCTTTTTCGATTAATAAATCTTTTTCGTTATTAAATCATTTTTTTCTCAGAACATGTGTTTTATCGGAAGTCTTGATATTTGTTACTTAGTTTTGGTCGATTTCTCCTTATTATTATATTTTCTGGATTACTCGTGGCGATTTTCCCTTTCCAGAAAGAGTAAATTCGACCCATTCTGACTCCGTCGAAAAACACTATTCATCTGCAGAATCACTATTCACGGAGTCAAACGAAAATGAAAAAGTGGTCTATACTTGTGTATATATAATTAGTATGCGAATTCATGACGGGTGCGATCATACCAGCACTAATGCACCGGATCCCATCAGAACTCCGAAGTTAAGCGTGCTTGGGCGAGAGTAGGACTAGGATGGGTGACCCCCTGGGAAGTCCTCGTGTTGCACCCCTTTTTCGATTAATAAATCTTTTTCGTTATTAAATCATTTTTTTCTCAGAACATGTGTTTTATCGGAAGTCTTGATATTTGTTACTTAGTTTTGGTCGATTTCTCCTTATTATTATATTTTCTGGATTACTCGTGGCGATTTTCCCTTTCCAGAAAGAGTAAATTCGACCCATTCTGACTCCGTCGAAAAACACTATTCATCTGCAGAATCACTATTCACGGAGTCAAACGAAAATGAAAAAGTGGTCTATACTTGTGTATATATAATTAGTATGCAAATTCAAGACGGGTGCGATCATACCAGCACTAATGCACCGGATCCCATCAGAACTCCGAAGTTAAGCGTGCTTGGGCGAGAGTAGTACTAGGATGGGTGACCCCTGGGAAGTCCTCGTGTTGCACCCCTTTTTCGATTAATAAATCTTTTTCGTTATTAAATCATTTTTTTCTCAGAACATGTGTTTTATCGGAAGTCTTGATATTTGTTACTTAGTTTTGGTCGATTTCTCCTTATTATTATATTTTCTGGATTACTCGTGGCGATTTTCCCTTTCCAGAAAGAGTAAATTCGACCCATTCTGACTCCGTCGAAAAACACTATTCATCTGCAGAATCACTATTCACGGAGTCAAACGAAAATGAAAAAGTGGTCTATACTTGTGTATATATAATTAGTATGCGAATTCATGACGGGTGCGATCATACCAGCACTAATGCACCGGATCCCATCAGAACTCCGAAGTTAAGCGTGCTTGGGCGAGAGTAGTACTAGGATGGGTGACCCCCTGGGAAGTCCTCGTGTTGCACCCCTTTTTCGATTAATAAATCTTTTTCGTTATTAAATCATTTTTTTCTCAGAACATGTGTTTTATCGGAAGTCTTGATATTTGTTACTTAGTTTTGGTCGATTTCTCCTTATTATTATATTTTCTGGATTACTCGTGGCGATTTTCCCTTTCCAGAAAGAGTAAATTCGACCCATTCTGACTCCGTCGAAAAACACTATTCATCTGCATAATCACTATTCACGGAGTCAAACGAAAATGAAAAAGTGGTCTATACTTGTGTATATATAATTAGTATGCGAATTCATGACGGGTGCGATCATACCAGCACTAATGCACCGGATCCCATCAGAACTCCGAAGTTAAGTGTGCTTGGGCGAGAGTAGTACTAGGATGGGTGACCCCCTGGGAAGTCCTCGTGTTGCACCCCTTTTTCGATTAATAAATCTTTTTCGTTATTAAATCATTTTTTTCTCAGAACATGTGTTTTATCGGAAGTCTTGATATTTGTTACTTAGTTTTGGTCGATTTCTCCTTATTATTATATTTTCTGGATTACTCGTGGCGATTTTCCCTTTCCAGAAAGAGTAAATTCGACCCATTCTGACTCCGTCGAAAAACACTATTCATCTGCAGAGTCACTATTCACGGAGTCAAACGAAAATGAAAAAGTGGTCTATACTTGTGTATATATAATTAGTATGCGAATTCATGACTGGTGCGATCATACCAGCACTAATGCACCGGATCCCATTAGAACTCCGAAGTTAAGCGTGCTTGGGCGAGAGTAGTACTAGGATGGGTGACTCCCTGGGAAGTCCTCGTGTTGCACCCCTTTTTCGATTAATAAATCTTTTTCGTTATTAAATCATTTTTTTCTCAGAACATGTGTTTTATCGGAAGTCTTGATATTTGTTACTTAGTTTTGGTCGATTTCTCCTTATTATTATATTTTCTGGATTACTCGTGGCGATTTTCCCTTTCCAGAAAGAGTAAATTCGACCCATTCTGACTCCGTCGAAAAACACTATTCATCTGCAGAGTCACTATTCACGGAGTCAAACGAAAATGAAAAAGTGGTGTATACTTGTGTATATATAATTAGTATGCAAATTCATGACGGGTGCGATCATACCAGCACTAATGCACCGGATCCCATCAGAACTCCGAAGTTAAGCGTGCTTGGGCGAGAGTAGTACTAGGATGGGTGATCCCCTGGGAAGTCCTCGTGTTGCACCCCTTTTTCGATTAATAAATCTTTTTCGTTATTAAATCATTTTTTTCTCAGAACATGTGTTTTATCCGAAGTCTTGATATTTGTTACTTAGTTTTGGTCGATTTCTCCTTATTATTATATTTTCTGGATTACTCGTGCCGATTTTCCCTTTCCAGAAAGAGTAAATTCGACCCATTCTGACTCCGTCGAAAAACACTATTCATCTGCAGAATCACTATTCACGGAGTCAAACGAAAATGAAAAAGTGGTCTATACTTGTGTATATATAATTAGTATGCGAATTCATGACGGGTGCGATCATACCAGCACTAATGCACCGGATCCCATCAGAACTCCGAAGTTAAGCGTGCTTGGGCGAGAGTAGTACTAGGATGGGTGACCCCCTGGGAAGTCCTCGTGTTGCACCCCTTTTTCGATTAATAAATCTTTTTCGTTATTAAATCATTTTTTTCTCAGAACATGTGTTTTATCGGAAGTCTTGATATTTGTTACTTAGTTTTGGTCGATTTCTCCTTATTATTATATTTTCTGGATTATTCGTGCCGATTTTCCCTTTCCAGAAAGAGTAAATTCGACCCATTCTGACTCCGTCGAAAAACACTATTCATCTGCAGAATCACTCTTCACGGAGTCAAACGAAAATGAAAAAGTGGTCTATACTTGTGTATATATAATTAGTATGCGAATTCATGACGGGTGCGATCATACCAGCACTAATGCACCGGATCCCATCAGAACTCCGAAGTTAAGCGTGCTTGGGCGAGAGTAGTACTAGGATGGGTGACCCCCTGGGAAGTCCTCGTGTTGCACCCCTTTTTCGATTAATAAATCTTTTTCGTTATTAAATAATTTTTTTCTCAGAACATGTGTTTTATCGGAAGTCTTGATATTTGTTACTTAGTTTTGGTCGATTTCTCCTTATTATTATATTTTCTGGATTACTCGTGGCGATTTTCCCTTTCCAGAAAGAGTAAATTCGACCCATTCTGACTCCGTCGAAAAACACTATTCATCTGCAGAGTCACTCTTCACGGAGTCAAACGAAAATGAAAAAGTGGTCTATACTTGTGTATATATAATTAGTATGCGAATTCATGACGGGTGCGATCATACCAGCACTAATGCACCGGATCCCATCAGAACTCCGAAGTTAAGCGTGCTTGGGCGAGAGTAGTACTAGGATGGGTGACCCCCTGGGAAGTCCTCGTGTTGCACCCCTTTTTCGATTAATAAATCTTTTTCGTTATTAAATCATTTTTTTCTCAGAACATGTGTTTTATCGGAAGTCTTGATATTTGTTACTTAGTTTTGGTCGATTTCTCCTTATTATTATATTTTCTGGATTACTCGTGGCGATTTTCCCTTTCCAGAAAGAGTAAATTCGACCCATTCTGACTCCGTCGAAAAACACTATTCATCTGCAGAATCACTATTCACGGAGTCAAACGAAAATGAAAAAGTGGTCTATACTTGTGTATGTATAATTAGTATGCGAATTCATGACGGGTGCGATCATACCAGCACTAATGCACCGGATCCCATCAGAACTCCGAAGTTAAGCGTGCTTGGGCGAGAGTAGTACTAGGATGGGTGACCCCCTGGGAAGTCCTCGTGTTGCACCCCTTTTTCGATTAATAAATCTTTTTCGTTATTAAATCATTTTTTTCTCAGAACATGTGTTTTATCGGAAGTCTTGATATTTGTTACTTAGTTTTGGTCGATTTCTCCTTATTATTATATTTTCTGGATTACTCGTGGCGATTTTCCCTTTCCAGAAAGAGTAAATTCGACCCATTCTGACTCCGTCGAAAAACACTATTCATCTGCAGAATCACTATTCACGGAGTCAAACGAAAATGAAAAAGTGGTCTATACTTGTGTATATATAATTAGTATGCGAATTCATGACGGGTGCGATCATACCAGCACTAATGCACCGGATCCCATCAGAACTCCGAAGTTAAGCGTGCTTGGGCGAGAGTAGTACTAGGATGGGTGACCCCCTGGGAAGTCCTCGTGTTGCACCCCTTTTTCGATTAATAAATCTTTTTCGTTATTAAATCATTTTTTTCTCAGAACATGTGTTTTATCGGAAGTCTTGATATTTGTTACTTAGTTTTGGTCGATTTCTCCTTATTATTATATTTTCTGGATTACTCGTGGCGATTTTCCCTTTCCAGAAAGAGTAAATTCGACCCATTCTGACTCCGTCGAAAAACACTATTCATCTGCAGAATCACTATTCACGGAGTCAAACGAAAATGAAAAAGTGGTCTATACTTGTGTATATATAATTAGTATGCGAATTCATGACGGGTGCGATCATACCAGCACTAATGCACCGGATCCCATCAGAACTCCGAAGTTAAGCGTGCTTGGGCGAGAGTAGTACTAGGATGGGTGACCCCCTGGGAAGTCCTCGTGTTGCACCCCTTTTTCGATTAATAAATCTTTTTCGTTATTAAATCATTTTTTTCTCAGAACATGTGTTTTATCGGAAGTCTTGATATTTGTTACTTAGTTTTGGTCGATTTCTCCTTATTATTATATTTTCTGGATTACTCGTGGCGATTTTCCCTTTCCAGAAAGAGTAAATTCGACCCATTCTGACTCCGTCGAAAAACACTATTCATCTGCAGAATCACTATTCACGGAGTCAAACGAAAATGAAAAAGTGGTCTATACTTGTGTATGTATAATTAGTATGCGAATTCATGACGGGTGCGATCATACCAGCACTAATGCACCGGATCCCATCAGAACTCCGAAGTTAAGCGTGCTTGGGCGAGAGTAGTACTAGGATGGGTGACCCCCTTGGAAGTCCTCGTGTTGCACCCCTTTTTCGATTAATAAATCTTTTTCGTTATTAAATCATTTTTTTCTCAGAACATGTGTTTTATCGGAAGTCTTGATATTTGTTACTTAGTTTTGGTCGATTTCTCCTTATTATTATATTTTCTGGATTACTCGTGGCGATTTTCCCTTTCCAGAAAGAGTAAATTCGACCCATTCTGACTCCGTCGAAAAACACTATTCATCTGCAGAATCACTATTCACGGAGTCAAACGAAAATGAAAAAGTGGTCTATACTTGTGTATATATAATTAGTATGCGAATTCATGACGGGTGCGATTATACCAGCACTAATGCACCGGATCCCATCAGAACTCCGAAGTTAAGCGTGCTTGGGCGAGAGTAGTACTAGGATGGGTGACCCCCTGGGAAGTCCTCGTGTTGCACCCCTTTTTCGATTAATAAATCTTTTTCGTTATTAAATCATTTTTTTCTCAGAACATGTGTTTTATCGGAACTCTTGATATTTGTTACTTAGTTTTGGTCGATTTCTCCTTATTATTATATTTTCTGGATTACTCGTGGCGATTTTCCCTTTCCAGAAAGAGTAAATTCGACCCATTCTGACTCCGTCGAAAAACACTATTCATCTGCAGAATCACTATTCACGGAGTCAAACGAAAATGAAAAAGTGGTCTATACTTGTGTATATATAATTAGTATGCGAATTCATGACGGGTGCGATCATACCAGCACTAATGCACCGGATCCCATCAGAACTCCGAAGTTAAGCGTGCTTGGGCGAGAGTAGTACTAGGATGGGTGACCCCCTGGGAAGTCCTCGTGTTGCACCCCTTTTCCGATTAATAAATCTTTTTCGTTATTAAATCATTTTTTTCTCAGAACATGTGTTTTATCGGAAGTCTTGATATTTGTTACTTAGTTTTGGTCGATTTCTCCTTATTATTATATTTTCTGGATTACTCGTGGCGATTTTCCCTTTCCAGAAAGAGTAAATTCGACCCATTCTGACTCCGTCGAAAAACACTATTCATCTGCAGAGTCACTATTCACGGAGTCAAACGAAAATGAAAAAGTGGTCTATACTTGTGTATATATAATTAGTATGCGAATTCATGACGGGTGCGATCATACCAGCACTAATGCACCGGATCCCATCAGAACTCCGAAGTTAAGCGTGCTTGGGCGAGAGTAGTACTAGGATGGGTGACCCCCTGGGAAGTCCTCGTGTTGCACCCCTTTTTCGATTAATAAATCTTTTTCGTTATTAAATCATTTTTTTCTCAGAACATGTGTTTTATCGGAAGTCTTGATATTTGTTACTTAGTTTTGGTCGATTTCTCCTTATTATTATATTTTCTGATTTACTCGTGCCGATTATCCCTTTCCAGAAAGAGTAAATTCGACCCATTCTGACTCCGTCGAAAAACACTATTCATCTGCAGAATCACTATTCACGGAGTCAAACGAAAATGAAAAAGTGGTCTATACTTGTGTATATATAATTAGTATGCGAATTCATGACGGGTGCGATCATACCAGCACTAATGCACCGGATCCCATCAGAACTCCGAAGTTAAGCGTGCTTGGGCGAGAGTAGTACTAGGATGGGTGACCCCCTGGGAAGTCCTCGTGTTGCACCCCTTTTTCGATTAATAAATTTTTTTCGTTATTAAATCATTTTTTTCTCAGAACATGTGTTTTATCGGAAGTCTTGATATTTGTTACTTAGTTTTGGTCGATTTCTCCTTATTATTATATTTTCTGAATTACTCGTGGCAATTTTCCCTTTCCAGAAAGAGTAAATTCGACCCATTCTGACTCCGTCGAAAAACACTATTCATCTGCAGAATCACTATTCACGGAGTCAAACGAAAATGAAAAAGTGGTCTATACTTGTGTATATATAATTAGTATGCGAATTCATGACGGGTGCGATCATACCAGCACTAATGCACCGGATCCCATCAGAACTCCGAAGTTAAGCGTGCTTGGGCGAGAGTAGGACTAGGATGGGTGACCCCCTGGGAAGTCCTCGTGTTGCACCCCTTTTTCGATTAATAAATCTTTTTCGTTATTAAATCATTTTTTTCTCAGAACATGTGTTTTATCGGAAGTCTTGATATTTGTTACTTAGTTTTGGTCGATTTCTCCTTATTATTATATTTTCTGGATTACTCGTGGCGATTTTCCTTTTCCAGAAAGAGTAAATTCGACCCATTCTGACTCCGTCGAAAAACACTATTCATCTGCAGAATCACTATTCACGGAGTCAAACGAAAATGAAAAAGTGGTCTATACTTGTGTATATATAATTAGTATGCGAATTCATGACGGGTGCGATCATACCAGCACTAATGCACCGGATCCCATCAGAACTCCGAAGTTAAGCGTGCTTGGGCGAGAGTAGTACTAGGATGGGTGACCCCCTGGGAAGTCCTCGTGTTGCACCCCTTTTTCGATTAATAAATCTTTTTCGTTATTAAATCATTTTTTTCTCAGAACATGTGTTTTATCGGAAGTCTTGATATTTGTTACTTAGTTTTGGTCGATTTCTCCTTATTATTATATTTTCTGGATTACTCGTGGCGATTTTCCCTTTCCAGAAAGAGTAAATTCGACCCATTCTGACTCCGTCGAAAAACACTATTCATCTGCAGAGTCACTATTCACGGAGTCAAACGAAAATGAAAAAGTGGTCTATACTTCTGTATATATAATTAGTATGCGAATTCATGACGGGTGCGATCATACCAGCACTAATGCACCGGATCCCATCAGAACTCCGAAGTTAAGCGTGCTTGGGCGAGAGTAGTACTAGGATGGGTGACTCCCTGGGAAGTCCTCGTGTTGCACCCCTTTTTCGATTAATAAATCTTTTTCGTTATTTAATCATTTTTTTCTCAGAACATGTGTTTTATCGGAAGTCTTGATATTTGTTACTTAGTTTTGGTCGATTTCTCCTTATTATTATATTTTCTGGATTACTCGTGGCGATTTTCCCTTTCCAGAAAGAGTAAATTCGACCCATTCTGACTCCGTCGAAAAACACTATTCATCTGCAGAGTCACTATTCACGGAGTCAAACGAAAATGAAAAAGTGGTCTATACTTGTGTATATATAATTAGTATGCGAATTCATGACGGGTGCGATCATACCAGCACTAATGCACCGGATCCCATCAGAACTCCGAAGTTAAGCGTGCTTGGGCGAGAGTAGTACTAGGATGGGTGACCCCCTGGGAAGTCCTCGTGTTGCACCCCTTTTTCGATTAATAAATCTTTTTCGTTATTAAATCATTTTTTTCTCAGAACATGTGTTTTATCGGAAGTCTTGATATTTGTTACTTAGTTTTGGTCGATTTCTCCTTATTATTATATTTTCTGATTTACTCGTGCCGATTATCCCTTTCCAGAAAGAGTAAATTCGACCCATTCTGACTCCGTCGAAAAACACTATTCATCTGCAGAATCACTATTCACGGAGTCAAACGAAAATGAAAAAGTGGTCTATACTTGTGTATATATAATTAGTATGCGAATTCATGACGGGTGCGATCATACCAGCACTAATGCACCGGATCCCATCAGAACTCCGAAGTTAAGCGTGCTTGGGCGAGAGTAGTACTAGGATGGGTGACCCCCTGGGAAGTCCTCGTGTTGCACCCCTTTTTCGATTAATAAATTTTTTTCGTTATTAAATCATTTTTTTCTCAGAACATGTGTTTTATCGGAAGTCTTGATATTTGTTACTTAGTTTTGGTCGATTTCTCCTTATTATTATATTTTCTGAATTACTCGTGGCAATTTTCCCTTTCCAGAAAGAGTAAATTCGACCCATTCTGACTCCGTCGAAAAACACTATTCATCTGCAGAATCACTATTCACGGAGTCAAACGAAAATGAAAAAGTGGTCTATACTTGTGTATATATAATTAGTATGCGAATTCATGACGGGTGCGATCATACCAGCACTAATGCACCGGATCCCATCAGAACTCCGAAGTTAAGCGTGCTTGGGCGAGAGTAGGACTAGGATGGGTGACCCCCTGGGAAGTCCTCGTGTTGCACCCCTTTTTCGATTAATAAATCTTTTTCGTTATTAAATCATTTTTTTCTCAGAACATGTGTTTTATCGGAAGTCTTGATATTTGTTACTTAGTTTTGGTCGATTTCTCCTTATTATTATATTTTCTGGATTACTCGTGGCGATTTTCCTTTTCCAGAAAGAGTAAATTCGACCCATTCTGACTCCGTCGAAAAACACTATTCATCTGCAGAATCACTATTCACGGAGTCAAACGAAAATGAAAAAGTGGTCTATACTTGTGTATATATAATTAGTATGCGAATTCATGACGGGTGCGATCATACCAGCACTAATGCACCGGATCCCATCAGAACTCCGAAGTTAAGCGTGCTTGGGCGAGAGTAGTACTAGGATGGGTGACCCCCTGGGAAGTCCTCGTGTTGCACCCCTTTTTCGATTAATAAATCTTTTTCGTTATTAAATCATTTTTTTCTCAGAACATGTGTTTTATCGGAAGTCTTGATATTTGTTACTTAGTTTTGGTCGATTTCTCCTTATTATTATATTTTCTGGATTACTCGTGGCGATTTTCCCTTTCCAGAAAGAGTAAATTCGACCCATTCTGACTCCGTCGAAAAACACTATTCATCTGCAGAGTCACTATTCACGGAGTCAAACGAAAATGAAAAAGTGGTCTATACTTCTGTATATATAATTAGTATGCGAATTCATGACGGGTGCGATCATACCAGCACTAATGCACCGGATCCCATCAGAACTCCGAAGTTAAGCGTGCTTGGGCGAGAGTAGTACTAGGATGGGTGACTCCCTGGGAAGTCCTCGTGTTGCACCCCTTTTTCGATTAATAAATCTTTTTCGTTATTTAATCATTTTTTTCTCAGAACATGTGTTTTATCGGAAGTCTTGATATTTGTTACTTAGTTTTGGTCGATTTCTCCTTATTATTATATTTTCTGGATTACTCGTGGCGATTTTCCCTTTCCAGAAAGAGTAAATTCGACCCATTCTGACTCCGTCGAAAAACACTATTCATCTGCAGAGTCACTATTCACGGAGTCAAACGAAAATGAAAAAGTGGTGTATACTTGTGTATATATAATTAGTATGCGAATTCATGACGGGTGCGATCATACCAGCACTAATGCACCGGATCCCATCAGAACTCCGAAGTTAAGCGTGCTTGGGCGAGAGTAGTACTAGGATGGGTGATCCCCTGGGAAGTCCTCGTGTTGCACCCCTTTTTCGATTAATAAATCTTTTTCGTTATTAAATCATTTTTTTCTCAGAACATGTGTTTTATCGGAAGTCTTGATATTTGTTACTTAGTTTTGGTCGATTTCTCCTTATTATTATATTTTCTGGATTACTCGTGCCGATTTTCCCTTTCCA
Organism: Oenanthe sinensis; assembly: GCA_028671895.1. Lineage (NCBI taxonomy): Eukaryota > Viridiplantae > Streptophyta > Magnoliopsida > Apiales > Apiaceae > Oenanthe > Oenanthe sinensis. The sequence continues at coordinate 27,777,366 of CM053814.1, forward strand.
GAAAGAGTAAATTCGACCCATTCTGACTCCGTCGAAAAACACTATTCATCTGCAGAATCACTATTCACGGAGTCAAACGAAAATGAAAAAGTGGTCTATACTTGTGTATATATAATTAGTATGCGAATTCATGACGGGTGCGATCATACCAGCACTAATGCACCGGATCCCATCAGAACTCCGAAGTTAAGCGTGCTTGGGCGAGAGTAGTACTAGGATGGGTGACCCCCTGGGAAGTCCTCGTGTTGCACCCCTTTTTCGATTAATAAATCTTTTTCGTTATTAAATCATTTTTTTCTCAGAACATGTGTTTTATCGGAAGTCTTGATATTTGTTACTTAGTTTTGGTCGATTTCTCCTTATTATTATATTTTCTGGATTACTCGTGGCGATTTTCCCTTTCCAGAAAGAGTAAATTCGACCCATTCTGACTCCGTCGAAAAACACTATTCATCTGCAGAGTCACTATTCACGGAGTCAAACGAAAATGAAAAAGTGGTCTATACTTCTGTATATATAATTAGTATGCGAATTCATGACGGGTGCGATCATACCAGCACTAATGCACCGGATCCCATCAGAACTCCGAAGTTAAGCGTGCTTGGGCGAGAGTAGTACTAGGATGGGTGACCCCCTGGGAAGTCCTCGTGTTGCACCCCTTTTTCGATTAATAAATCTTTTTCGTTATTAAATCATTTTTTTCTCAGAACATGTGTTTTATCGGAAGTCTTGATATTTGTTACTTAGTTTTGGTCGATTTCTCCTTATTATTATATTTTCTGGATTACTCGTGGCGATTTTCCCTTTCCAGAAAGAGTAAATTCGTCCCATTCTGACTCCGTCGAAAAACACTATTCATCTGCAGAATCACTATTCACGGAGTCAAACGAAAATGAAAAAGTGGTCTATACTTGTGTATATATAATTAGTATGCGAATTCATGACGGGTGCGATCATACCAGCACTAATGCACCGGATCCCATCAGAACTCCGAAGTTAAGCGTGCTTGGGCGAGAGTAGTACTAGGATGGGTGACCCCCTGGGAAGTCCTCGTGTTGCACCCCTTTTTCGATTAATAAATCTTTTTCGTTATTAAATCATTTTTTTCTCAGAACATGTGTTTTATCGGAAGTCTTGATATTTGTTACTTAGTTTTGGTCGATTTCTCCTTATTATTATATTTTCTGGATTACTCGTGGCGATTTTCCCTTTCCAGAAAGAGTAAATTCGACCCATTCTGACTCCGTCGAAAAACACTATTCATCTGCAGAATCACTATTCACGGAGTCAAACGAAAATGAAAAAGTGGTCTATACTTGTGTATATATAATTAGTATGCGAATACATGACGGGTGCGATCATACCAGCACTAATGCACCGGATCCCATCAGAACTCCGAAGTTAAGCGTGCTTGGGCGAGAGTAGTACTAGGATGGGTGACCCCCTGGGAAGTCCTCGTGTTGCACCCCTATTTCGATTAATAAATCTTTTTCGTTATTAAATCATTTTTTTCTCAGAACATGTGTTTTATCGGAAGTCTTGATATTTGTTACTTAGTTTTGGTCGATTTCTCCTTATTATTATATTTTCTTGATTACTCGTGGCGATTTTCCCTTTCCAGAAAGAGTAAATTCGACCCATTCTGACTCCGTCGAAAAACACTATTCATCTGCAGAATCACTATTCACGGAGTCAAACGAAAATGAAAAAGTGGTCTATACTTGTGTATATATAATTAGTATGCGAATACATGACGGGTGCGATCATACCAGCACTAATGCACCGGATCCCATCAGAACTCCGAAGTTAAGCGTGCTTGGGCGAGAGTAGTACTAGGATGGGTGACCCCCTGGGAAGTCCTCGTGTTGCACCCCTATTTCGATTAATAAATCTTTTTCGTTATTAAATCATTTTTTTCTCAGAACATGTGTTTTATCGGAAGTCTTGATATTTGTTACTTAGTTTTGGTCGATTTCTCCTTATTATTATATTTTCTGGATTACTCGTGGCGATTTTCCCTTTCCAGAAAGAGTAAATTCGACCCATTCTGACTCCGTCGAAAAACACTATTCATCTGCAGAATCACTATTCACGGAGTCAAACGAAAATGAAAAAGTGGTCTATACTTGTGTATATATAATTAGTATGCGAATTCATGACGGGTGCGATCATACCAGCACTAATGCACCGGATCCCATCAGAACTCCGAAGTTAAGCGTGCTTGGGCGAGAGTAGTACTAGGATGGGTGACCCCCTGGGAAGTCCTCGTGTTGCACCCCTTTTTCGATTAATAAATCTTTTTCGTTATTAAATCATTTTTTTCTCAGAACATGTGTTTTATCGGAAGTCTTGATATTTGTTACTTAGTTTTGGTCGATTTCTCCTTATTATTATATTTTCTGGATTACTCGTGGCGATTTTCCCTTTCCAGAAAGAGTAAATTCGACCCATTCTGACTCCGTCGAAAAACACTATTCATCTGCAGAATCACTATTCACGGAGTCAAACGAAAATGAAAAAGTGGTCTATACTTGTGTATATATAATTAGTATGCGAATTCATGACGGGTGCGATCATACCAGCACTAATGCACCGAATCCCATCAGAACTCCGAAGTTAAGCGTGCTTGGGCGAGAGTAGTACTAGGATGGGTGACCCCCTGGGAAGTCCTCGTGTTGCACCCCTTTTTCGATTAATAAATCTTTTTCGTTATTAAATCATTTTTTTCTCAGAACATGTGTTTTATCGGAAGTCTTGATATTTGTTACTTAGTTTTGGTCGATTTCTCCTTATTATTATATTTTCTGGATTACTCGTGGCGATTTTCCCTTTCCAGAAAGAGTAAATTCGACCCATTCTGACTCCGTCGAAAAATACTATTCATCTGCAGAATCACTATTCACGGAGTCAAACGAAAATGAAAAAGTGGTCTATACTTGTGTATATATAATTAATATGCGAATTCATGACGGGTGCGATCATACCAGCACTAATGCACCGGATCCCATCAGAACTCCGAAGTTAAGCGTGCTTGGGCGAGAGTAGTACTAGGATGGGTGACCCCTTGGGAAGTCCTCGTGTTGCACCCCTTTTTCGATTAATAAATCTTTTTCGTTATTAAATCATTTTTTTCTCAGAACATGTGTTTTATCGGAAGTCTTGATATTTGTTACTTAGTTTTGGTCGATTTCTCCTTATTATTATATTTTCTGGATTACTCGTGGCGATTTTCCCTTTCCAGAAAGAGTAAATTCGACCCATTCTGACTCCGTCGAAAAACACTATTCATCTGCAGAATCACTATTCACGGAGTCGAACGAAAATGAAAAAGTGGTCTATACTTGTGTATATATAATTAGTATGCGAATTCATGACGGGTGCGATCATACCAGCACTAATGCACCGGATCCCATCAGAACTCCGAAGTTAAGCGTGCTTGGGCGAGAGTAGTACTAGGATGGGTGACCCCCTGGGAAGTCCTCGTGTTGCACCCCTTTTTCGATTAATAAATCTTTTTCGTTATTAAATCATTTTTTTCTCAGAACATGTGTTTTATCGGAAGTCTTGATATTTGTTACTTAGTTTTGGTCGATTTCTCCTTATTATTATATTTTCTGGATTACTCGTGGCGATTTTCCCTTTCCAGAAAGAGTAAATTCGACCCGTTCTGACTCCGTCGAAAAACACTATTCATCTGCAGAATCACTATTCACGGAGTCAAACGAAAATGAAAAAGTGGTCTATACTTGTGTATATATAATTAGTATGCGAATTCATGACGGGTGCAATCATACCAGCACTAATGCACCGGATCCCATCAGAACTCCGAAGTTAAGCGTGCTTGGGCGAGAGTAGTACTAGGATGGGTGACCCCCTGGGAAGTCCTCGTGTTGCACCCCTTTTTCGATTAATAAATCTTTTTCGTTATTAAATCATTTTTTTCTCAGAACATGTGTTTTATCGGAAGTCTTGATATTTGTTACTTAGTTTTGGTCGATTTCTCCTTATTATTATATTTTCTGGATTACTCGTGGCGATTTTCCCTTTCCAGAAAGAGTAAATTCGACCCATTCTGAATCCGTCGAAAAACACTATTCATCTGCAGAATCACTATTCACGGAGTCAAACGAAAATGAAAAAGTGGTCTATACTTGTGTATATATAATTAGTATGCGAATTCATGACGGGTGCGATCATACCAGCACTAATGCACCGGATCCCATCAGAACTCCGAAGTTAAGCGTGCTTGGGCGAGAGTAGTACTAGGATGGGTGACCCCCTAGGAAGTCCTCGTGTTGCACCCCTTTTTCGATTAATAAATCTTTTTCGTTATTAAATCATTTTTTTCTCAGAACATGTGTTTTATCGGAAGTCTTGATATTTGTTACTTAGTTTTGGTCGATTTCTTCTTATTATTATATTTTCTGGATTACTCGTGGCGATTTTCCCTTTCCAGAAAGAGTAAATTCGACCCATTCTGACTCCGTCGAAAAACACTATTCATCTGCAAAATCACTATTCACGGAGTCAAACGAAAATGAAAAAGTGGTCTATACTTGTGTATATATAATTAGTATGCGAATTCATGACGGGTGCGATCATACCAGCACTAACGCACCGGATCCCATCAGAACTCCGAAGTTAAGCGTGCTTGGGCGAGAGTAGTACTAGGATGGGTGACCCCCTGGGAAGTCCTCGTGTTGCACCCCTTTTTCGATTAATAAATCTTTTTCGTTATTAAATCATTTTTTTCTCAGAACATGTGTTTTATCGGAAGTCTTGATATTTGTTACTTAGTTTTGGTCGATTTCTCCTTATTATTATATTTCTGGATTACTCGTGGCGATTTTCCCTTTCCAGAAAGAGTAAATTCGACCCATTCTGACTCCGTCGAAAAACACTATTCATCTGCAAAATCACTATTCACGGAGTCAAACGAAAATGAAAAAGTGGTCTATACTTGTGTATATATAATTAGTATGCGAATTCATGACGGGTGCGATCATACCAGCACTAATGCACCGGATCCCATCAGAACTCCGAAGTTAAGCGTGATTGGGCGAGAGTAGTACTAGGATGGGTGACCCCCTGGGAAGTCCTCGTGTTGCACCCCTTTTTCGATTAATAAATCTTTTTCGTTATAAAATCATTTTTTTCTCAGAACATGTGTTTTATCGGAAGTCTTGATATTTGTTACTTAGTTTTGGTCGATTTCTCCTTATTATTATATTTTCTGGATTACTCGTGGCGATTTTCCCTTTCCAGAAAGAGTAAATTCGACCCATTCTGACTCCGTCGAAAAACACTATTCATCTGCAGAATCACTATTCACGGAGTCAAACGAAAATGAAAAAGTGGTCTATACTTGTGTATATATAATTAGTATGCGAATTCATGACGGGTGCGATCATACCAGCACTAATGCACCGGATCCCTTCAGAACTCCGAAGTTAAGCGTGCTTGGGCGAGAGTAGTACTAGGATGGGTGACCCCCTGGGAAGTCCTCGTGTTGCACCCCTTTTTCGATTAATAAATCTTTTTCGTTATTAAATCATTTTTTTCTCAGAACATGTGTTTTATCGGAAGTCTTGATATTTGTTACTTAGTTTTGGTCGATTTCTCCTTATTATTATATTTTCTGGATTACTCGTGGCGATTTTCCCTTTCCAGAAAGAGTAAATTCGACCCATTCTGACTCCGTCGAAAAACACTATTCATCTGCAGAATCACTATTCACGGAGTCAAACGAAAATGAAAAAGTGGTCTATACTTGTGTATATATAATTAGTATGCGAATTCATGACGGGTGCGATCATACCAGCACTAATGCACCGGATCCCATCAGAACTCCGAAGTTAAGCGTGCTTGGGCGAGAGTAGTACTAGGATGGGTGACCCCCTGGGAAGTCCTCTTGTTGCACCCCTTTTTCGATTAATAAATTTTTTTCGTTATTAAATCATTTTTTTCTCAGAACATGTGTTTTATCGGAAGTCTTGATATTTGTTACTTAGTTTTGGTCGATTTCTCCTTATTATTATATTTTCTGGATTACTCGTGGCGATTTTCCCTTTCCAGAAAGAGTAAATTCGACCCATTCTGACTCCGTCGAAAAACACTATTCATCTGCAGAATCACTATTCACGGAGTCAAACGAAAATGAAAAAGTGGTTTATACTTGTGTATATATAATTAGTATGCGAATTCATGACGGGTGCGATCATACCAGCACTAATGCACCGGATCCCATCAGAACTCCGAAGTTAAGCGTGATTGGGCGAGAGTAGTACTAGGATGGGTGACCCCCTGGGAAGTCCTCGTGTTGCACCCCTTTTTCGATTAATAAATCTTTTTCGTTATAAAATCATTTTTTTCTCAGAACATGTGTTTTATCGGAAGTCTTGATATTTGTTACTTAGTTTTGGTCGATTTCTCCTTATTATTATATTTTCTGGATTACTCGTGGCGATTTTCCCTTTCCAGAAAGAGTAAATTCGACCCATTCTGACTCCGTCGAAAAACACTATTCATCTGCAGAATCACTATTCACGGAGTCAAACGAAAATGAAAAAGTGGTCTATACTTGTGTATATATAATTAGTATGCGAATTCATGACGGGTGCGATCATACCAGCACTAATGCACCGGATCCCATCAGAACTCCGAAGTTAAGCGTGCTTGGGCGAGAGTAGTACTAGGATGGGTGACCCCCTGGGAAGTCCTCGTGTTGCACCCCTTTTTCGATTAATAAATCTTTTTCGTTATTAAATCATTTTTTTCTCAGAACATGTGTTTTATCGGAAGTCTTGATATTTGTTACTTAGTTTTGGTCGATTTCTCCTTATTGTTATATTTTCTGGATTACTCGTGGCGATTTTCCCTTTCCAGAAAGAGTAAATTCGACCCATTCTGACTCCGTCGAAAAACACTATTCATCTGCAGAATCACTATTCACGGAGTCGAACGAAAATGAAAAAGTGGTCTATACTTATGTATATATAATTAGTATGCGAATTCATGACGGGTGCGATCATACCAGCACTAATGCACCGGATCCCATCAGAACTCCGAAGTTAAGCGTGCTTGGGCGAGAGTAGTACTAGGATGGGTGACCCCCTGGGAAGTCCTCGTGTTGCACCCCTTTTTCGATTAATAAATCTTTTTCGTTATTAAATCATTTTTTTCTCAGAACATGTGTTTTATCGGAAGTCTTGATATTTGTTACTTAGTTTTGGTCGATTTCTCCTTATTATTATATTTTCTGGATTACTCGTGGCGATTTTCCCTTTCCAGAAAGAGTAAATTCGACCCATTCTGACTCCGTCGAAAAACACTATTCATCTGCTGAATCACTATTCACGGAGTCAAACGAAAATGAAAAAGTGGTCTATACTTGTGTATATATAATTAGTATGCGAATTCATGACGGGTGCGATCATACCAGCACTAATGCACCGGATCCCATCAGAACTCCGAAGTTAAGCGTGCTTGGGCGAGAGTAGTACTAGAATGGGTGACCCCCTGGGAAGTCCTCGTGTTGCACCCCTTTTTCGATTAATAAATCTTTTTCGTTATTAAATCATTTTTTTCTCAGAACATGTGTTTTATCGGAAGTCTTGATATTTGTTACTTAGTTTTGGTCGATTTCTCCTTATTGTTATATTTTCTGGATTACTCGTGGCGATTTTCCCTTTCCAGAAAGAGTAAATTCGACCCATTCTGAATCCGTCGAAAAACACTATTCATCTGCAGAATCACTATTCACGGAGTCGAACGAAAATGAAAAAGTGGTCTATACTTGTGTATATATAATTAGTATGCGAATTCATGACGGGTGCGATCATACCAGCACTAATGCACCGGATCCCATCAGAACTCCGAAGTTAAGCGTGCTTGGGCGAGAGTAGTACTAGGATGGGTGACCCCCTGGGAAGTCCTCGTGTTGCACCCCTTTTTCGATTAATAAATCTTTTTCGTTATTAAATCATTTTTTTCTCAGAACATGTGTTTTATCGGAAGTCTTGATATTTGTTACTTAGTTTTGGTCGATTTCTCCTTATTATTATATTTTCTGGATTACTCGTGGCGATTTTCCCTTTCCAGAAAGAGTAAATTCGACCCATTCTGACTCCGTCGAAAAACACTATTCATCTGCAGAATCACTATTCACGGAGTCAAACGAAAATGAAAAAGTGGTCTATACTTGTGTATATATAATTAGTATGCGAATTCATGACGGGTGCGATCATACCAGCACTAATGCACCGGATCCCATCAGAACTCCGAAGTTAAGCGTGCTTGGGCGAGAGTAGTACTAGGATGGGTGACCCCCTGGGAAGTCCTCGTGTTGCACCCCTTTTTCGATTAATAAATCTTTTTCGTTATTAAATCATTTTTTTCTCAGAACATGTGTTTTATCGGAAGTCTTGATATTTGTTACTTAGTTTTGGTCGATTTCTCCTTATTATTATATTTTCTGGATTACTCGTGGCGATTTTCCCTTTCCAGAAAGAGTAAATTCGACCCATTCTGAATCCGTCGAAAAACACTATTCATCAGCAGAATCACTATTCACGGAGTCAAACGAAAATGAAAAAGTGGTCTATACTTGTGTATATATAATTAGTATGCGAATTCATGACGGGTGCGATCATACCAGCACTAATGCACCGGATCCCATCAGAACTCCGAAGTTAAGCGTGCTTGGGCGAGAGTAGTACTAGGATGGGTGACCCCCTGGGAAGTCCTCGTGTTGCACCCCTTTTTCGATTAATAAATCTTTTTCGTTATTAAATCATTTTTTTCTCAGAACATGTGTTTTATCGGAAGTCTTGATATTTGTTACTTAGTTTTGGTCGATTTCTCCTTATTATTATATTTTCTGGATTACTCGTGGCGATTTTCCCTTTCCAGAAAGAGTAAATTCGACCCATTCTGACTCCGTCGAAAAACACTATTCATCTGCAGAATCACTATTCACGGAGTCAAACGAAAATGAAAAAGTGGTCTATACTTGTGTATATATAATTAGTATGCGAATTCATGACGGGTGCGATCATACCAGCACTAATGCACCGGATCCCATCAGAACTCCGAAGTTAAGCGTGCTTGGGCGAGAGTAGTACTAGGATGGGTGACCCCCTGGGAAGTCCTCGTGTTGCACCCCTTTTTCGATTAATAAATCTTTTTCGTTATTAAATCATTTTTTTCTCAGAACATGTGTTTTATCGGAAGTCTTGATATTTGTTACTTAGTTTTGGTCGATTTCTCCTTATTATTATATTTTCTGGATTACTCGTGGCGATTTTCCCTTTCCAGAAAGAGTAAATTCGACCCATTCTGACTCCGTCGAAAAACACTATTCATCTGCAGAATCACTATTCACGGAGTCAAACGAAAATGAAAAAGTGGTCTATACTTGTGTATATATAATTAGTATGCGAATTCATGACGGGTGCGATCATACCAGCACTAATGCACCGGATCCCATCAGAACTCCGAAGTTAAGCGTGCTTGGGCGAGAGTAGTACTAGGATGGGTGACCCCCTGGGAAGTCCTCGTGTTGCACCCTTTTTTCGATTAATAAATCTTTTTCGTTATTAAATCATTTTTTTCTCAGAACATGTGTTTTATCGGAAGTCTTGATATTTGTTACTTAGTTTTGGTCGATTTCTCCTTATTATTATATTTTCTGGATTACTCGTGGCGATTTTCCCTTTCCAGAAAGAGTAAATTCGACCCATTCTGACTCCGTCGAAAAACACTATTTATCTGCAGAATCACTATTCACGGAGTCAAACGAAAATGAAAAAGTGGTCTATACTTGTGTATATATAATTAGTATGCGAATTCATGACGGGTGCGATCATACCAGCACTAATGCACCGGATCCCATCAGAACTCCGAAGTTAAGCGTGCTTGAGCGAGAGTAGTACTAGGATGGGTGACCCCCTGGGAAGTCCTCGTGTTGCACCCCTTTTTCGATTAATAAATCTTTTTCGTTATTAAATCATTTTTTTCTCAGAACATGTGTTTTATCGGAAGTCTTGATATTTGTTACTTAGTTTTGGTCGATTTCTCCTTATTATTATATTTTCTGGATTACTCGTGGCGATTTTCCCTTTCCAGAAAGAGTAAATTCGACCCATTCTGACTCCGTCGAAAAACACTATTCATATGCAGAATCACTATTCACGGAGTCAAACGAAAATGAAAAAGTGGTCTATACTTGTGTATATATAATTAGTATGCGAATTCATGACGGGTGCGATCATACCAGCACTAATGCACCGGATCCCATCAGAACTCCGAAGTTAAGCGTGCTTGGGCGAGAGTAGTACTAGAATGGGTGACCCCCTGGGAAGTCCTCGTGTTGCACCCCTTTTTCGATTAATAAATCTTTTTCGTTATTAAATCATTTTTTTCTCAGAACATGTGTTTTATCGGAAGTCTTGATATTTGTTACTTAGTTTTGGTCGATTTCTCCTTATTGTTATATTTTCTGGATTACTCGTGGCGATTTTCCCTTTCCAGAAAGAGTAAATTCGACCCATTCTGAATCCGTCGAAAAACACTATTCATCTGCAGAATCACTATTCACGGAGTCGAACGAAAATGAAAAAGTGGTCTATACTTGTGTATATATAATTAGTATGCGAATTCATGACGGGTGCGATCATACCAGCACTAATGCACCGGATCCCATCAGAACTCCGAAGTTAAGCGTGCTTGGGCGAGAGTAGTACTAGGATGGGTGACCCCCTGGGAAGTCCTCGTGTTGCACCCCTTTTTCGATTAATAAATCTTTTTCGTTATTAAATCATTTTTTTCTCAGAACATGTGTTTTATCGGAAGTCTTGATATTTGTTACTTAGTTTTGGTCGATTTCTCCTTATTATTATATTTTCTGGATTACTCGTGGCGATTTTCCCTTTCCAGAAAGAGTAAATTCGACCCATTCTGACTCCGTCGAAAAACACTATTCATCTGCAGAATCACTATTCACGGAGTCAAACGAAAATGAAAAAGTGGTCTATACTTGTGTATATATAATTAGTATGCGAATTCATGACGGGTGCGATCATACCAGCACTAATGCACCGGATCCCATCAGAACTCCGAAGTTAAGCGTGCTTGGGCGAGAGTAGTACTAGGATGGGTGACCCCCTGGGAAGTCCTCGTGTTGCACCCCTTTTTCGATTAATAAATCTTTTTCGTTATTAAATCATTTTTTTCTCAGAACATGTGTTTTATCGGAAGTCTTGATATTTGTTACTTAGTTTTGGTCGATTTCTCCTTATTATTATATTTTCTGGATTACTCGTGGCGATTTTCCCTTTCCAGAAAGAGTAAATTCGACCCATTCTGACTCCGTCGAAAAACACTATTCATCTGCAGAATCACTATTCACGGAGTCAAACGAAAATGAAAAAGTGGTCTATACTTGTGTATATATAATTAGTATGCGAATTCATGACGGGTGCGATCATACCAGCACTAATGCACCGGATCCCATCAGAACTCCGAAGTTAAGCGTGCTTGGGCGAGAGTAGTACTAGGATGGGTGACCCCCTGGGAAGTCCTCGTGTTGCACCCTTTTTTCGATTAATAAATCTTTTTCGTTATTAAATCATTTTTTTCTCAGAACATGTGTTTTATCGGAAGTCTTGATATTTGTTACTTAGTTTTGGTCGATTTCTCCTTATTATTATATTTTCTGGATTACTCGTGGCGATTTTCCCTTTCCAGAAAGAGTAAATTCGACCCATTCTGACTCCGTCGAAAAACACTATTTATCTGCAGAATCACTATTCACGGAGTCAAACGAAAATGAAAAAGTGGTCTATACTTGTGTATATATAATTAGTATGCGAATTCATGACGGGTGCGATCATACCAGCACTAATGCACCGGATCCCATCAGAACTCCGAAGTTAAGCGTGCTTGGGCGAGAGTAGTACTAGGATGGGTGACCCCCTGGGAAGTCCTCGTGTTGCACCTCTTTTTCGATTAATAAATCTTTTTCGTTATTAAATCATTTTTTTCTCAGAACATGTGTTTTATCGGAAGTCTTGATATTTGTTACTTAGTTTTGGTCGATTTCTCCTTATTATTATATTTTTTGGATTACTCGTGGCGATTTTCCCTTTCCAGAAAGAGTAAATTCGACCCATTCTGACTCCGTCGAAAAACACTATTCATCTGCAGAATCACTATTCACGGAGTCAAACGAAAATGAAAAAGTGGTCTATACTTGTGTATATATAATTAGTATGCGAATTCATGACGGGTGCGATCATACCAGCACTAATGCACCGGATCCCATCAGAACTCCGAATTAAGCGTGCTTGGGCGAGAGTAGTACTAGAATGGGTGACCCCCTGGGAAGTCCTCGTGTTGCACCCCTTTTTCGATTAATAAATCTTTTTCGTTATTAAATCATTTTTTTCTCAGAACATGTGTTTTATCGGAAGTCTTGATATTTGTTACTTAGTTTTGGTCGATTTCTCCTTATTATTATATTTTCTGGATTACTCGTGGCGATTTTCCCTTTCCAGAAAGAGTAAATTCGACCCATTCTGACTCCGTCGAAAAACACTATTCATCTGCAGAATCACTATTCACGGAGTCAAACGAAAATGAAAAAGTGGTCTATACTTGTGTATATATAATTAGTATGCGAATTCATGACGGGTGCGATCATACCAGCACTAATGCACCGGAGCCCATCAGAACTCCGAAGTTAAGCGTGCTTGGGCGAGAGTAGTACTAGGATGGGTGACCCCCTGGGAAGTCCTCGTGTTGCACCCCTTTTTCGATTAATAAATCGTTTTCGTTATTAAATCATTTTTTTCTCAGAACATGTGTTTTATCGGAAGTCTTGATATTTGTTACTTAGTTTTGGTCGATTTCTCCTTATTATTATATTTTCTGGATTACTCGTGGCGATTTTCCCTTTCCAGAAAGAGTAAATTCGACCCATTCTGACTCCGTCGAAAAACACTATTCATCTGCAGAATCACTATTCACGGAGTCAAACGAAAATGAAAAAGTGGTCTATACTTGTGTATATATAATTAGTATGCGAATTCATGACGGGTGCGATCATACCAGCACTAATGCACCGGATCCCATCAGAACTCCGAAGTTAAGCGTGCTTGGGCGAGAGTAGTACTAGGATGGGTGACCCCCTGGGAAGTCCTCGTGTTGCACCCCTTTTTCGATTAATAAATCTTTTTCGTTATTAAATCATTTTTTTCTCAGAACATGTGTTTTATCGGAAGTCTTGATATTTGTTACTTAGTTTTGGTCGATTTCTCCTTATTATTATATTTTCTGGATTACTCGTGGCGATTTTCCCTTTCCAGAAAGAGTAAATTCGACCCATTCTGACTCCGTCGAAAAACACTATTCATCTGCAGAATCACTATTCACGGAGTCAAACGAAAATGAAAAAGTGGTCTATACTTGTGTATATATAATTAGTATGCGAATTCATGACGGGTGCGAACATACCAGCACTAATGCACCAGATCCCATCAGAACTCCGAAGTTAAGCGTGCTTGGGCGAGAGTAGTACTAGGATGGGTGACCCCCTGGGAAGTCCTCGTGTTGCACCCTTTTTTCGATTAATAAATCTTTTTCGTTATTAAATCATTTTTTTCTCAGAACATGTGTTTTATCGGAAGTCTTGATATTTGTTACTTAGTTTTGGTCGATTTCTCCTTATTATTATATTTTCTGGATTACTCGTGGCGATTTTCCCTTTCCAGAAAGAGTAAATTCGACCCATTCTGACTCCGTCGAAAAACACTATTCATCTGCAGAATCACTATTCACGGAGTCAAACGAAAATGAAAAAGTGGTCTATACTTGTGTATATATAATTAGTATGCGAATTCATGACGGGTGCGATCATACCAGCACTAATGCACCGGATCCCATCAGAACTCCGAAGTTAAGCGTGCTTGGGCGAGAGTAGTACTAGGATGGGTGACCCCCTGGGAAGTCCTCGTGTTGCACCCCTTTTTCGATTAATAAATCTTTTTCGTTATTAAATCATTTTTTTCTCAGAACATGTGTTTTATCGGAAGTCTTGATATTTGTTACTTAGTTTTGGTCGATTTCTCCTTATTATTATATTTTCTGGATTACTCGTGGCGATTTTCCCTTTCCAGAAAGAGTAAATTCGACCCATTCTGACTCCGTCGAAAAACACTATTCATCTGCAGAATCACTATTCACGGAGTCAAACGAAAATGAAAAAGTGGTCTATACTTGTGTATATATAATTAGTATGCGAATTCATGACGGGTGCGATCATACCAGCACTAATGCACCGGAGCCCATCAGAACTCCGAAGTTAAGCGTGCTTGGGCGAGAGTAGTACTAGGATGGGTGACCCCCTGGGAAGTCCTCGTGTTGCACCCCTTTTTCGATTAATAAATCGTTTTCGTTATTAAATCATTTTTTTCTCAGAACATGTGTTTTATCGGAAGTCTTGATATTTGTTACTTAGTTTTGGTCGATTTCTCCTTATTATTATATTTTCTGGATTACTCGTGGCGATTTTCCCTTTCCAGAAAGAGTAAATTCGACCCATTCTGACTCCGTCGAAAAACACTATTCATCTGCAGAATCACTATTCACGGAGTCAAACGAAAATGAAAAAGTGGTCTATACTTGTGTATATATAATTAGTATGCGAATTCATGACGGGTGCGATCATACCAGCACTAATGCACCGGAGCCCATCAGAACTCCGAAGTTAAGCGTGCTTGGGCGAGAGTAGTACTAGGATGGGTGACCCCCTGGGAAGTCCTCGTGTTGCACCCCTTTTTCGATTAATAAATCGTTTTCGTTATTAAATCATTTTTTTCTCAGAACATGTGTTTTATCGGAAGTCTTGATATTTGTTACTTAGTTTTGGTCGATTTCTCCTTATTATTATATTTTCTGGATTACTCGTGGCGATTTTCCCTTTCCAGAAAGAGTAAATTCGACCCATTCTGACTCCGTCGAAAAACACTATTCATCTGCAGAATCACTATTCACGGAGTCAAACGAAAATGAAAAAGTGGTCTATACTTGTGTATATATAATTAGTATGCGAATTCATGACGGGTGCGATCATACCAGCACTAATGCACCGGATCCCATCAGAACTCCGAAGTTAAGCGTGCTTGGGCGAGAGTAGTACTAGGATGGGTGACCCCCTGGGAAGTCCTCGTGTTGCACCCCTTTTTCGATTAATAAATCTTTTTCGTTATTAAATCATTTTTTTCTCAGAACATGTGTTTTATCGGAAGTCTTGATATTTGTTACTTAGTTTTGGTCGATTTCTCCTTATTATTATATTTTCTGGATTACTCGTGGCGATTTTCCCTTTCCAGAAAGAGTAAATTCGACCCATTCTGACTCCGTCGAAAAACACTATTCATCTGCAGAATCACTATTCACGGAGTCAAACGAAAATGAAAAAGTGGTCTATACTTGTGTATATATAATTAGTATGCGAATTCATGACGGGTGCGATCATACCAGCACTAATGCACCGGATCCCATCAGAACTCCGAAGTTAAGCGTGCTTGGGCGAGAGTAGTACTAGGATGGGTGACCCCCTGGGAAGTCCTCGTGTTGCACCCTTTTTTCGATTAATAAATCTTTTTCGTTATTAAATCATTTTTTTCTCAGAACATGTGTTTTATCGGAAGTCTTGATATTTGTTACTTAGTTTTGGTCGATTTCTCCTTATTATTATATTTTCTGGATTACTCGTGGCGATTTTCCCTTTCCAGAAAGAGTAAATTCGACCCATTCTGACTCCGTCGAAAAACACTATTCATCTGCAGAATCACTATTCACGGAGTCAAACGAAAATGAAAAAGTGGTCTATACTTGTGTATATATAATTAGTATGCGAATTCATGACGGGTGCGATCATACCAGCACTAATGCACCGGATCCCATCAGAACTCCGAAGTTAAGCGTGCTTGGGCGAGAGTAGTACTAGGATGGGTGACCCCCTGGGAAGTCCTCGTTTTGCACCCCTTTTTCGATTAATAAATCTTTTTCGTTATTAAATCATTTTTTTCTCAGAACATGTGTTTTATCGGAAGTCTTGATATTTGTTACTTAGTTTTGGTCGATTTCTCCTTATTATTATATTTTTTGGATTACTCGTGGCGATTTTCCCTTTCCAGAAAGAGTAAATTCGACCCATTCTGACTCCGTCGAAAAACACTATTCATCTGCAGAATCACTATTCACGGAGTCAA
The DNA here is from genome assembly GCA_028671895.1 of Oenanthe sinensis. Taxonomy (NCBI): domain Eukaryota; kingdom Viridiplantae; phylum Streptophyta; class Magnoliopsida; order Apiales; family Apiaceae; genus Oenanthe; species Oenanthe sinensis. The sequence goes on from CM053814.1 coordinate 27,793,640, forward strand.
ACGAAAATGAAAAAGTGGTCTATACTTGTGTATATATAATTAGTATGCGAATTCATGCCGGGTGCGATCATACCAGCACTAATGCACCGGATCCCATCAAAACTCCGAAGTTAAGCGTGCTTGGGCGAGAGTAGTACTAGGATGGGTGACCCCCTGGGAAGTCCTCGTGTTGCACCCCTTTTTCGATTAATAAATCTTTTTCGTTATTAAATCATTTTTTTCTCAGAACATGTGTTTTATCGGAAGTCTTGATATTTGTTACTTAGTTTTGGTCGATTTCTCCTTATTATTATATTTTCTGGATTACTTGTGGCGATTTTCCCTTTCCAGAAAGAGTAAATTCGACCCATTCTGACTCCGTCGAAAAACACTATTCATCTGCAGAATCACTATTCACGGAGTCAAACGAAAATGAAAAAGTGGTCTATACTTGTGTATATATAATTAGTATGCGAATTCATGACGGGTGCGATCATACCAGCACTAATGCACCGGATCCCATCAGAACTCCGAAGTTAAGCGTGCTTGGGCGAGAGTAGTACTAGGATGGGTGACCCCCTGCGAAGTCCTCGTGTTGCACCCCTTTTTCGATTAATAAATCTTTTTCGTTATTGAATCATTTTTTTCTCAGAACATGTGTTTTATCGGAAGTCTTGATATTTGTTACTTAGTTTTGGTCGATTTCTCCTTATTATTATATTTTCTGGATTACTCGTGGCGATTTTCCCTTTCCAGAAAGAGTAAATTCGACCCATTCTGACTCCGTCGAAAAACACTATTCATCTGCAGAATCACTATTCACGGAGTCAAACGAAAATGAAAAAGTGGTCTATACTTGTGTATATATAATTAGTATGCGAATTCATGACGGGTGCGATCATACCAGCACTAATGCACCGGATCCCATCAGAACTCCGAAATTAAGCGTGCTTGGGCGAGAGTAGTACTAGGATGGGTGACCCCCTGGGAAGTCCTCGTGTTGCACCCCTTTTTCGATTAATAAATCTTTTTCGTTATTAAATCATTTTTTTCTCAGAACATGTGTTTTATCGGAAGTCTTGATATTTGTTACTTAGTTTTGGTCGATTTCTCCTTATTATTATATTTTCTGGATTACTCGTGGCGATTTTCCCTTTCCAGAAAGAGTAAATTCGACCCATTCTGACTCCGTCGAAAAACACTATTCATCTGCAGAATCACTATTCACGGAGTCAAACGAAAATGAAAAAGTGGTCTATACTTGTGTATATATAATTAGTATGCGAATTCATGACGGGTGCGATCATACCAGCACTAATGCACCGGATCCCATCAGAACTCCGAAGTTAAGCGTGCTTGGGCGAGAGTAGCACTAGGATGGGTGACCCCCTGGGAAGTCCTCGTGTTGCACCCCTTTTTCGATTAATAAATCTTTTTCGTTATTAAATCATTTTTTTCTCAGAACATGTGTTTTCTCGGAAGTCTTGATATTTGTTACTTAGTTTTGGTCGATTTCTCCTTATTATTATATTTTCTGGATTACTCGTGGCGATTTTCCCTTTCCAGAAAGAGTAAATTCGACCCATTTTGACTCCGTCGAAAAACACTATTCATCTGCAGAATCACTATTCACGGAGTCAAACGAAAATGAAAAAGTGGTCTATACTTGTGTATATATAATTAGTATGCGAATTCATGACGGGTGCGATCATACCAGCACTAATGCACCGGATCCCATCAGAACTCCGAAGTTAAGCGTGCTTGGGCGAGAGTAGTACTAGGATGGGTGACCCCCTGGGAAGTCCTCGTGTTGCACCCCTTTTTCGATTAATAAATCTTTTTCGTTATTAAATCATTTTTTTCTCAGAACATGTGTTTTATCGGAAGTCTTGATATTTGTTACTTAGTTTTGGTCGATTTCTCCTTATTATTATATTTTCTGGATTACTCGTGGCGATTTTCCCTTTCCAGAAAGAGTAAATTCGACCCATTCTGACTCCGTCGAAAAACACTATTCATCTGCAGAATCACTATTCACGGAGTCAAACGAAAATGAAAAAGTGGTCTATACTTGTGTATATATAATTAGTATGCGAATTCATGACGGGTGCGATCATACCAGCACTAATGCACCGGATCCCATCAGAACTCCGAAGTTAAGCGTGCTTGGGCGAGAGTAGTACTAGGATGGGTGACCCCCTGGGAAGTCCTCGTGTTGCACCCCTTTTTCGATTAATAAATCTTTTTCGTTATTAAATCATTTTTTTCTCATAACATGTGTTTTATCGGAAGTCTTGATATTTGTTACTTAGTTTTGGTCGATTTCTCCTTATTATTATATTTTCTGGATTACTCGTGGCGATTTTCCCTTTCCAGAAAGAGTAAATTCGACCCATTCTGACTCCGTCGAAAAACACTATTCATGGAGTCAAACGAAAATGAAAAAGTGGTCTATACTTGTGTATATATAATTAGTATGCGAATTCATGACGGGTGCGATCATACCAGCACTAATGCACCGGATCCCATCAGAACTCCGAAGTTAAGCGTGCTTGGGCGAGAGTAGTACTAGGATGGGTGATCCCCTGGGAAGTCCTCGTGTTGCACCCCTTTTTCGATTAATAAATCTTTTTCGTTATTAAATCATTTTTTTCTCAGAACATGTGTTTTATCGGAAGTCTTGATATTTGTTACTTAGTTTTGGTCGATTTCTCCTTATTATTATATTTTCTGGATTACTCGTGGCGATTTTCCCTTTCCAGAAAGAGTAAATTCGACCCATTCTGACTCCGTCGAAAAACACTATTCATCTACAGAATCACTATTCACGGAGTCAAACGAAAATGAAAAAGTGGTCTATACTTGTGTATATATAATTAGTATGCGAATTCATGACGGGTGCGATCATACCAGCACTAATGCACCGGATCCCATCAGAACTCCGAAGTTAAGCGTGCTTGGGCGAGAGTAGTACTAGGATGGGTGACCCCCTGGGAAGTCCTCGTGTTGCACCCCTTTTTCGATTAATAAATCTTTTTCGTTATTAAATCATTTTTTTCTCAGAACATGTGTTTTATCGGAAGTCTTGATATTTGTTACTTAGTTTTGGTCGATTTCTCCTTATTATTATATTTTCTGGATTACTCGTGGCGATTTTCCCTTTCCAGAAAGAGTAAATTCGACCCATTCTGACTCCGTCGAAAAACACTATTCATCTGCAGAATCACTATTCACGGAGTCAAACGAAAATGAAAAAGTGGTCTATACTTGTGTATATATAATTAGTATGCGAATTCATGACGGGTGCGATCATACCAGCACTAATGCACCGGATCCCATCAGAACTCCGAAGTTAAGCGTGCTTGGGCGAGAGTAGTACTAGGATGGGTGACCCCCTGGGAAGTCCTCGTGTTGCACCCCTTTTTCGATTAATAAATCTTTTTCGTTATTAAATTATTTTTTTCTCAGAACATGTGTTTTATCGGAAGTCTTGATATTTGTTACTTAGTTTTGGTCGATTTCTCCTTATTATTATATTTTCTGGATTACTCGTGGCGATTTTCCCTTTCCAGAAAGAGTAAATTCGACCCATTCTGACTCCGTCGAAAAACACTATTCATCTGCAGAATCACTATTCACGGAGTCAAACGAAAATGAAAAAGTGGTCTATACTTGTGTATATATAATTAGTATGCGAATTCATGACGGGTGCGATCATACCAGCACTAATGCACCGGATCCCATCAGAACTCCGAAGTTAAGCGTGCTTGGGCGAGAGTAGTACTAGGATGGGTGACCCCCTGGGAAGTCCTCGTGTTGCACCCCTTTTTCGATTAATAAATCTTTTTCGTTATTAAATCATTTTTTTCTCAGAACATGTGTTTTATCGGAAGTCTTGATATTTGTTACTTAGTTTTTGTCGATTTCTCCTTATTATTATATTTTCTGGATTACTCGTGGCGATTTTCCCTTTCCAGAAAGAGTAAATTCGACCCATTCTGACTCCGTCGAAAAACACTATTCATCTGCAGAATCACTATTCACGGAGTCAAACGAAAATGAAAAAGTGGTCTATACTTGTGTATATATAATTAGTATGCGAATTCATGACGGGTGCGATCATACCAGCACTAATGCACCGGATCCCATCAGAACTCCGAAGTTAAGCGTGCTTGGGCGAGAGTAGTACTAGGATGGGTGACCCCCTGGGAAGTCTTCGTGTTGCACCCCTTTTTCGATTAATAAATCTTTTTCGTTATTAAATCATTTTTTTCTCAGAACATGTGTTTTATCGGAAGTCTTGATATTTGTTACTTAGTTTTGGTCGATTTCTCCTTATTATTATATTTTCTGGATTACTCGTGGCGATTTTCCCTTTCCAGAAAGAGTAAATTCGACCCATTCTGACTCCGTCGAAAAACACTATTCATCTGCAGAATCACTATTCACGGAGTCAAACGAAAATGAAAAAGTGGTCTATACTTGTGTATATATAATTAGTATGCGAATTCATAACGGGTGCGATCATACCAGCACTAATGCACCGGATCCCATCAGAACTCCGAAGTTAAGCGTGCTTGGGCGAGAGTAGTACTAGGATGGGTGACCCCCTGGGAAGTCCTCGTGTTGCACCCCTTTTTCGATTAATAAATCTTTTTCGTTATTAAATCATTTTTTTCTCAGAACATGTGTTTTATCGGAAGTCTTGATATTTGTTACTTAGTTTTGGTCGATTTCTCCTTATTATTATATTTTCTGGATTACTCGTGGCGATTTTCCCTTTCCAGAAAGAGTAAATTCGACCCATTCTGACTCCGTCGAAAAACACTATTCATCTGCAGAATCACTATTCACAGAGTCAAACGAAAATGAAAAAGTGGTCTATACTTGTGTATATATAATTAGTATGCGAATTCATGACGGGTGCGATCATACCAGCACTAATGCACCGGATCCCATCAGAACTCCGAAGTTAAGCGTGCTTGGGCGAGAGTAGTACTAGGATGGGTGACCCCCTGGGAAGTCCTCGTGTTGCACCCCTTTTTCGATTAATAAATCTTTTTCGTTATTAAATCATTTTTTTCTCAGAACATGTGTTTTATCGGAAGTCTTGATATTTGTTACTTAGTTTTGGTCGATTTCTCCTTATTATTATATTTTCTGGATTACTCGTGGCGATTTTCCCTTTCCAGAAAGAGTAAATTCGACCCATTCTGACTCCGTCGAAAAACACTATTCATCTGCAGAATCACTATTCACGGAGTCAAACGAAAATGAAAAAGTGGTCTATACTTGTGTATATATAATTAGTATGCGAATTCATGACGGGTGCGATCATACCAGCACTAATGCACCGGATCCCATCAGAACTCCGAAGTTAAGCGTGCTTGGGCGGGAGTAGTACTAGGATGGGTGACCCCCTGGGAAGTCCTCGTGTTGCACCCCTTTTTCGATTAATAAATCTTTTTCGTTATTAAATCATTTTTTTCTCATAACATGTGTTTTATCGGAAGTCTTGATATTTGTTACGTAGTTTTGGTCGATTTCTCCTTATTATTATATTTTCTGGATTACTCGTGGCGATTTTCCCTTTCCAGAAAGAGTAAATTCGACCCATTCTGACTCCGTCGAAAAACACTATTCATCTGCAGAATCAGTATTCACGGAGTCAAACGAAAATGAAAAAGTGGTCTATACTTGTGTATATATAATTAGTATGCGAATTCATGACGGTTGCGATCATACCAGCACTAATGCACCGGATCCCATCAGAACTCCGAAGTTAAGCGTGCTTGGGCGGGAGTAGTACTAGGATGGGTGACCCCCTGGGAAGTCCTCGTGTTGCACCCCTTTTTCGATTAATAAATCGTTTTCGTTATTAAATCATTTTTTTCTCAGAACATGTGTTTTATCGGAAGTCTTGATATTTGTTACTTAGTTTTGGTCGATTTCTCCTTATTATTATATTTTCTGGATTACTCGTGGCGATTTTTCCTTTCCAGAAAGAGTAAATTCCACCCATTCTGACTCCGTCGAAAAACACTATTCATCTGCAGAATCACTATTCACGGAGTCAAACGAAAATGAAAAAGTGGTCTATACTTGTGTATATATAATTAGTATGCGAATTCATGACGGGTGCGATCATCCCAGCACTAATGCACCGGATCCCATCAGAACTCCGAAGTTAAGCGTGCTTGGGCGAGAGTAGTAACATGTGTTTTATCGGAAGTCTTGATATTTGTTACTTAGTTTTGGTCGATTTCTCCTTATTATTATATTTTCTGGATTACTCGTGGCGATTTTCCCTTTCCAGAAAGAGTAAATTCGACCCATTCTGACTCCGTCGAAAAACTCTATTCATCTGCAGAATCACTATTCACGGAGTCAAACGAAAATGAAAAAGTGGTATATACTTGTGTATATATAATTAGTATGCGAATTCATGACGGGTGCGATCATACCAGCACTAATGCACCGGATCCCATCAGAACTCCGAAGTTAAGCGTGCTTGGGCGAGAGTAGTACTAGGATGGGTGACCCCCTGGGAAGTCCTCGTGTTGCACCCCTTTTTCGATTAATAAATCTTTTTCGTTATTAAATCATTTTTTTCTCAGAACATGTGTTTTATCGGAAGTCTTGATATTTGTTACTTAGTTTTGGTCGATTTCTCCTTATTATTATATTTTCTGGATTACTCGTGGCGATTTTCCCTTTCCAGAAAGAGTAATTTCGACCCATTCTGACTCCGTCGAAAAACACTATTCATCTGCAGAATCACTATTCACGGAGTCAAACGAAAATGAAAAAGTGGTCTATACTTGTGTATATATAATTAGTATGCGAATTCATGACGGGTGCGATCATACCAGCACTAATGCACCGGATCCCATCAGAACTCCGAAGTTAAGCGTGCTTGGGCGAGAGTAGTACTAGGATGGGTGACCCCCTGGGAAGTCCTCGTGTTGCACCCCTTTTTCGATTAATAAATCTTTTTCGTTATTAAATCATTTTTTTCTCAGAACATGTGTTTTATCGGAAGTCTTGATATTTGTTACTTAGTTTTGGTCGATTTCTCCTTATTATTATATTTTCTGGATTACTCGTGGCGATTTTCCCTTTCCAGAAAGAGTAAATTCGACCCATTCTGACTCCGTCGAAAAACACTATTCATCTGCAGAATCACTATTCACGGAGTCAAACGAAAATGAAAAAGTGGTCTATACTTGTGTATATATAATTAGTATGCGAATTCATGACGGGTGCGATCATACCAGCACTAATGCACCGGATCCCATCAGAACTCCGAAGTTAAGCGTGCTTGGGCGAGAGTAGTACTAGGATGGGTGACCCCCTGGGAAGTCCTCGTGTTGCACCCCTTTTTTGATTAATAAATCTTTTTCGTTATTAAATCATTTTTTTCTCAGAACATGTGTTTTATCGGAAGTCTTGATATTTGTTACTTAGTTTTGGTCGATTTCTCCTTATTATTATATTTTCTGGATTACTCGTGGCGATTTTCCCTTTCCAGAAAGAGTAAATTCGACCCATTCTGACTCCGTCGAAAAACACTATTCATCTGCAGAATCAGTATTCACGGAGTCAAACGAAAATGAAAAAGTGGTCTATACTTGTGTATATATAATTAGTATGCGAATTCATGACGGTTGCGATCATACCAGCACTAATGCACCGGATCCCATCAGAACTCCGAAGTTAAGCGTGCTTGGGCGGGAGTAGTACTAGGATGGGTGACCCCCTGGGAAGTCCTCGTGTTGCACCCCTTTTTCGATTAATAAATCGTTTTCGTTATTAAATCATTTTTTTCTCAGAACATGTGTTTTATCGGAAGTCTTGATATTTGTTACTTAGTTTTGGTCGATTTCTCCTTATTATTATATTTTCTGGATTACTCGTGGCGATTTTTCCTTTCCAGAAAGAGTAAATTCCACCCATTCTGACTCCGTCGAAAAACACTATTCATCTGCAGAATCACTATTCACGGAGTCAAACGAAAATGAAAAAGTGGTCTATACTTGTGTATATATAATTAGTATGCGAATTCATGACGGGTGCGATCATCCCAGCACTAATGCACCGGATCCCATCAGAACTCCGAAGTTAAGCGTGCTTGGGCGAGAGTAGTAACATGTGTTTTATCGGAAGTCTTGATATTTGTTACTTAGTTTTGGTCGATTTCTCCTTATTATTATATTTTCTGGATTACTCGTGGCGATTTTCCCTTTCCAGAAAGAGTAAATTCGACCCATTCTGACTCCGTCGAAAAACTCTATTCATCTGCAGAATCACTATTCACGGAGTCAAACGAAAATGAAAAAGTGGTATATACTTGTGTATATATAATTAGTATGCGAATTCATGACGGGTGCGATCATACCAGCACTAATGCACCGGATCCCATCAGAACTCCGAAGTTAAGCGTGCTTGGGCGAGAGTAGTACTAGGATGGGTGACCCCCTGGGAAGTCCTCGTGTTGCACCCCTTTTTCGATTAATAAATCTTTTTCGTTATTAAATCATTTTTTTCTCAGAACATGTGTTTTATCGGAAGTCTTGATATTTGTTACTTAGTTTTGGTCGATTTCTCCTTATTATTATATTTTCTGGATTACTCGTGGCGATTTTCCCTTTCCAGAAAGAGTAAATTCGACCCATTCTGACTCCGTCGAAAAACACTATTCATCTGCAGAATCACTATTCACGGAGTCAAACGAAAATGAAAAAGTGGTCTATACTTGTGTATATATAATTAGTATGCGAATTCATGACGGGTGCGATCATACCAGCACTAATGCACCGGATCCCATCAGAACTCCGAAGTTAAGCGTGCTTGGGCGAGAGTAGTACTAGGATGGGTGACCCCCTGGGAAGTCCTCGTGTTGCACCCCTTTTTCGATTAATAAATCTTTTTCGTTATTAAATCATTTTTTTCTTAGAACATGTGTTTTATCGGAAGTCTTGATATTTGTTACTTAGTTTTGGTCGATTTCTCCTTATTATTATATTTTCTGGATTACTCGTGGCGATTTTCCCTTTCCAGAAAGAGTAAATTCGACCCATTCTGACTCCGTCGAAAAACACTATTCATCTGCAGAATCACTATTCACGGAGTCAAACGAAAATGAAAAAGTGGTCTATACTTGTGTATATATAATTAGTATGCGAATTCATGACGGGTGCGATCATACCAGCACTAATGCACCGGATCCCATCAGAACTCCGAAGTTAAGCGTGCTTGGGCGAGAGTAGTAACATGTGTTTTATCGGAAGTCTTGATATTTGTTACTTAGTTTTGGTCGATTTCTCCTTATTATTATATTTTCTGGATTACTCGTGGCGATTTTCCCTTTCCAGAAAGAGTAAATTCGACCCATTCTGACTCCGTCGAAAAACTCTATTCATCTGCAGAATCACTATTCACGGAGTCAAACGAAAATGAAAAAGTGGTATATACTTGTGTATATATAATTAGTATGCGAATTCATGACGGGTGCGATCATACCAGCACTAATGCACCGGATCCCATCAGAACTCCGAAGTTAAGCGTGCTTGGGCGAGAGTAGTACTAGGATGGGTGACCCCCTGGGAAGTCCTCGTGTTGCACCCCTTTTTCGATTAATAAATCTTTTTCGTTATTAAATCATTTTTTTCTCAGAACATGTGTTTTATCGGAAGTCTTGATATTTGTTACTTAGTTTTGGTCGATTTCTCCTTATTATTATATTTTCTGGATTACTCGTGGCGATTTTCCCTTTCCAGAAAGAGTAAATTCGACCCATTCTGACTCCGTCGAAAAACACTATTCATCTGCAGAATCACTATTCACGGAGTCAAACGAAAATGAAAAAGTGGTCTATACTTGTGTATATATAATTAGTATGCGAATTCATGACGGGTGCGATCATACCAGCACTAATGCACCGGATCCCATCAGAACTCCGAAGTTAAGCGTGCTTGGGCGAGAGTAGTACTAGGATGGGTGACCCCCTGGGAAGTCCTCGTGTTGCACCCCTTTTTCGATTAATAAATCTTTTTCGTTATTAAATCATTTTTTTCTCAGAACATGTGTTTTATCGGAAGTCTTGATATTTGTTACTTAGTTTTGGTCGATTTCTCCTTATTATTATATTTTCTGGATTACTCGTGGCGATTTTCCCTTTCCAGAAAGAGTAAATTCGACCCATTCTGACTCCGTCGAAAAACACTATTCATCTGCAGAATCACTATTCACGGAGTCAAACGAAAATGAAAAAGTGGTCTATACTTGTGTATATATAATTAGTATGCGAATTCATGACGGGTGCGATCATACCAGCACTAATGCACCGGATCCCATCAGAACTCCGAAGTTAAGCGTGCTTGGGCGAGAGTAGTACTAGGATGGGTGACCCCCTGGGAAGTCCTCGTGTTGCACCCCTTTTTTGATTAATAAATCTTTTTCGTTATTAAATCATTTTTTTCTCAGAACATGTGTTTTATCGGAAGTCTTGATATTTGTTACTTAGTTTTGGTCGATTTCTCCTTATTATTATATTTTCTGGATTACTCGTGGCGATTTTCCCTTTCCAGAAAGAGTAAATTCGACCCATTCTGACTCCGTCGAAAAACACTATTCATCTGCAGAATCACTATTCACGGAGTCAAACGAAAATGAAAAAGTGGTCTATACTTGTGTATATATAATTAGTATGCGAATTCATGACGGGTGCGATCATACCAGCACTAATGCACCGGATCCCATCAGAACTCCGAAGTTAAGCGTGCTTGGGCGAGAGTAGTACTAGGATGGGTGACCCCCTGGGAAGTCCTCGTGTTGCACCCCTTTTTCGATTAATAAATCTTTTTCGTTATTAAATCATTTTTTTCTCAGAACATGTGTTTTATCGGAAGTCTTGATATTTGTTACTTAGTTTTGGTCGATTTCTCCTTATTATTATATTTTCTGGATTACTCGTGGCGATTTTCCCTTTCCAGAAAGAGTAAATTCGACCCATTCTGACTCCGTCGAAAAACACTATTCATCTGCAGAATCACTATTCACGGAGTCAAACGAAAATGAAAAAGTGGTCTATACTTGTGTATATATAATTAGTATGCGAATTCATGACGGGTGCGATCATACCAGCACTAATGCACCGGATCCCATCAGAACTCCGAAGTTAAGCGTGCTTGGGCGGGAGTAGTACTAGGATGGGTGACCCCCTGGGAAGTCCTCGTGTTGCACCCCTTTTTCGATTAATAAATCTTTTTCGTTATTAAATCATTTTTTTCTCAGAACATGTGTTTTATCGGAAGTCTTGATATTTGTTACGTAGTTTTGGTCGATTTCTCCTTATTATTATATTTTCTGGATTACTCGTGGCGATTTTCCCTTTCCAGAAAGAGTAAATTCGACACATTCTGACTCCGTCGAAAAACACTATTCATCTGCAGAATCAGTATTCACGGAGTCAAACGAAAATGAAAAAGTGGTCTATACTTGTGTATATATAATTAGTATGCGAATTCATGACGGTTGCGATCATACCAGCACTAATGCACCGGATCCCATCAGAACTCCGAAGTTAAGCGTGCTTGGGCGGGAGTAGTACTAGGATGGGTGACCCCCTGGGAAGTCCTCGTGTTGCACCCCTTTTTCGATTAATAAATCGTTTTCGTTATTAAATCATTTTTTTCTCAGAACATGTGTTTTATCGGAAGTCTTGATATTTGTTACTTAGTTTTGGTCGATTTCTCCTTAATAATTTCTGGATTACTCGTGGCGATTTTTCCTTTCCAGAAAGAGTAAATTCCACCCATTCTGACTCCGTCGAAAAACACTATTCATCTGCAGAATCACTATTCACGGAGTCAAACGAAAATGAAAAAGTGGTCTATACTTGTGTATATATAATTAGTATGCGAATTCATGACGGGTGCGATCATCCCAGCACTAATGCACCGGATCCCATCAGAACTCCGAAGTTAAGCGTGCTTGGGCGAGAGTAGTACTAGGATGGGTGACCCCCTGGGAAGTCCTCGTGTTGCACCCCTTTTTCGATTAATAAATCTTTTTCGTTATTAAATTATTTTTTTCTCAGAACATGTGTTTTATCGGAAGTCTTGATATTTGTTACTTAGTTTTTGTCGATTTCTCCTTATTATTATATTTTCTGGATTACTCGTGGCGATTTTCCCTTTCCAGAAAGAGTAAATTCGACCCATTCTGACTCCGTCGAAAAACACTATTCATCTGCAGAATCACTATTCACGGAGTCAAACGAAAATGAAAAAGTGGTCTATACTTGTGTATATATAATTAGTATGCGAATTCATGACGGGTGCGATCATACCAGCACTAATGCACCGGATCCCATCAGAACTCCGAAGTTAAGCGTGCTTGGGCGAGAGTAGTACTAGGATGGGTGACCCCCTGGGAAGTCCTCGTGTTGCACCCCTTTTTCGATTAATAAATCTTTTTCGTTATTAAATCATTTTTTTCTCAGAACATGTGTTTTATCGGAAGTCTTGATATTTGTTACTTAGTTTTGGTCGATTTCTCCATATTATTATATTTTCTGGATTACTCGTGGCGATTTTCCCTTTCCAGAAAGAGTAAATTCGACCCATTCTGACTCCGTCGAAAAACACTATTCATCTGCAGAATCACTATTCACGGAGTCAAACGAAAATGAAAAAGTGGTCTATACTTGTGTATATATAATTAGTATGCGAATTCATGACGGGTGCGATCATACCAGCACTAATGCACCGGATCCCATCAGAACTCCGAAGTTAAGCGTGCTTGGGCGGGAGTAGTACTAGGATGGGTGACCCCCTGGGAAGTCCTCGTGTTGCACCCCTTTTTCGATTAATAAATCTTTTTCGTTATTAAATCATTTTTTTCTCAGAACATGTGTTTTATCGGAAGTCTTGATATTTGTTACGTAGTTTTGGTCGATTTCTCCTTATTATTATATTTTCTGGATTACTCGTGGCGATTTTCCCTTTCCAGAAAGAGTAAATTCGACACATTCTGACTCCGTCGAAAAACACTATTCATCTGCAGAATCAGTATTCACGGAGTCAAACGAAAATGAAAAAGTGGTCTATACTTGTGTATATATAATTAGTATGCGAATTCATGACGGTTGCGATCATACCAGCACTAATGCACCGGATCCCATCAGAACTCCGAAGTTAAGCGTGCTTGGGCGGGAGTAGTACTAGGATGGGTGACCCCCTGGGAAGTCCTCGTGTTGCACCCCTTTTTCGATTAATAAATCGTTTTCGTTATTAAATCATTTTTTTCTCAGAACATGTGTTTTATCGGAAGTCTTGATATTTGTTACTTAGTTTTGGTCGATTTCTCCTTATTATTATAATTTCTGGATTACTCGTGGCGATTTTTCCTTTCCAGAAAGAGTAAATTCCACCCATTCTGACTCCGTCGAAAAACACTATTCATCTGCAGAATCACTATTCACGGAGTCAAACGAAAATGAAAAAGTGGTCTATACTTGTGTATATAAAATTAGTATGCGAATTCATGACGGGTGCGATCATCCCAGCACTAATGCACCGGATCCCATCAGAACTCCGAAGTTAAGCGTGCTTGGGCGAGAGTAGTACTAGGATGGGTGACCCCCTGGGAAGTCCTCGTGTTGCACCCCTTTTTCGATTAATAAATCTTTTTCGTTATTAAATTATTTTTTTCTCAGAACATGTGTTTTATCGGAAGTCTTGATATTTGTTACTTAGTTTTGGTCGATTTCTCCTTATTATTATATTTTCTGGATTACTCGTGGCGATTTTCCCTTTCCAGAAAGAGTAAATTCGACCCATTCTGACTCCGTCGAAAAACACTATTCATCTGCAGAATCACTATTCACGGAGTCAAACGAAAATGAAAAAGTGGTCTATACTTGTGTATATATAATTAGTATGCGAATTCATGACGGGTGCGATCATACCAGCACTAATGCACCGGATCCCATCAGAACTCCGAAGTTAAGCGTGCTTGGGCGAGAGTAGTACTAGGATGGGTGACCCCCTGGGAAGTCCTCGTGTTGCACCCCTTTTTCGATTAATAAATCTTTTTCGTTATTAAATCATTTTTTTCTCAGAACATGTGTTTTATCGGAAGTCTTGATATTTGTTACTTAGTTTTGGTCGATTTCTCCTTATTACTATATTTTCTGGATTACTCGTGGCGATTTTCCCTTTCCAGAAAGAGTAAATTCGACCCATTCTGACTCCGTCGAAAAACACTATTCATCTGCAGAATCACTATTCACGGAGTCAAACGAAAATGAAAAAGTGGTCTATACTTGTGTATATATAATTAGTATGCGAATTCATGACGGGTGCGATCATACCAGCACTAATGCACCGGATCCCATCAGAACTCCGAAGTTAAGCGTGCTTGGGCGGGAGTAGTACTAGGATGGGTGACCCCCTGGGAAGTTCTCGTGTTGCACCCCTTTTTCGATTAATAAATCTTTTTCGTTATTAAATCATTTTTTTCTCAGAACATGTGTTTTATCGGAAGTCTTGATATTTGTTACTTAGTTTTGGTCGATTTCTCATTATTATTATATTTTCTGGATTACTCGTGGCGATTTTCCCTTTCCAGAAAGAGTAAATTCGACCCATTCTGACTCCGTCGAAAAACACTATTCATCTGCAGAATCACTATTCACGGAGTCAAACGAAAATGAAAAAGTGGTCTATACTTGTGTATATATAATTAGTATGCGAATTCATGACGGGTGCGATCATACCAGCACTAATGCACCGGATCCCATCAGAACTCCGAAGTTAAGCGTGCTTGGGCGGGAGTAGTACTAGGATGGGTGACCCCCTGGGAAGTCCTCGTGTTGCACCCCTTTTTCGATTAATAAATCTTTTTCGTTATTAAATCATTTTTTTCTCAGAACATGTGTTTTATCTGAAGTCTTGATATTTGTTACTTAGTTTTGGTCGATTTCTCCTTATTATTATATTTTCTGGATTACTCGTGGCGATTTTCCCTTTCCAGAAAGAGTAAATTCGACCCATTCTGACTCCGTCGAAAAACACTATTCATCTGCAGAATCACTATTCACGGAGTCAAACGAAAATGAAAAAGTGGTCTATACTTGTGTATATATAATTAGTATGCGAATTCATGACGGGTGCGATCATACCAGCACTAATGCACCGGATCCCATCAAAACTCCGAAGTTAAGCGTGCTTGGGCGAGAGTAGTACTAGGATGGGTGACCCCCTAGGAAGTCCTCGTGTTGCACCCCTTTTTCGATTAATAAATCTTTTTCGTTATTAAATCATTTTTTTCTCAGAACATGTGTTTTATCGGAAGTCTTGATATTTGTTACTTAGTTTTGGTCGATTTTTCCTTATTATTATATTTTCTGGATTACTCGTGGCGATTTTCCCTTTCCAGAAAGAGTAAATTCGACCCATTCTGACTCCGTCGAAAAACACTATTCATCTGCAGAATCACTATTCACGGAGTCAAACGAAAATGAAAAAGTGGTCTATACTTGTGTATATATAATTAGTATGCGAATTCAAGACGGGTGCGATCATACCAGCACTAATGCACCGGATCCCATCAGAACTCCGAAGTTAAGCGTGCTTGGGCGAGAGTAGTACTAGGATGGGTGACCCCCTGGGAAGTCCTCGTGTTGCACCCCTTTTTCGATTAATAAATCTTTTTCGTTATTAAATCATTTTTTTCTCAGAACATGTGTTTTATCGGAAGTCTTGATATTTGTTACTTAGTTTTGGTCGATTTCTCCTTATTATTATATTTTCTGGATTACTCGTGGCGATTTTCCCTTTCCAGAAAGAGTAAATTCGACCCATTCTGACTCCGTCGAAAAACACTATTCATCTGCAGAATCACTATTCACGGAGTCAAACGAAAATGAAAAAGTGGTCTATACTTGTGTATATATAATTAGTATGCGAATTCATGACGGGTGCGATCATACCAGCACTAATGCACCGGATCCCATCAGAACTCCGAAGTTAAGCGTGCTTGGGCGAGAGTAGTACTAGGATGGGTGACCCCCTGGGAAGTCCTCGTGTTGCACCCCTTTTTCGATTAATAAATCATTTTCGTTATTAAATCATTTTTTTCTCAGAACATGTGTTTTATCGGAAGTCTTGATATTTGTTACTTAGTTTTGGTCGATTTCTCCTTATTATTATATTTTCTGGATTACTCGTGGCGATTTTCCCTTTCCAGAAAGAGTAAATTCGACCCATTCTGACTCCGTCGAAAATCACTATTCATCTGCAGAATCACTATTCACGGAGTCAAACGAAAATGAAAAAGTGGTCTATACTTGTGTATATATAATTAGTATGCGAATTCATGACGGGTGCGATCATACCAGCACTAATGCACCGGATCCCATCAGAACTCCGAAGTTAAGCGTGCTTGGGCGAGAGTAGTACTAGGATGGGTGACCCCCTGGGAAGTCCTCGTGTTGCACCCCTTTTTCGATTAATAAATCATTTTCGTTATTAAATCATTTTTTTCTCAGAACATGTGTTTTATCGGAAGTCTTGATATTTGTTACTTAGTTTTGGTCGATTTCTCCTTATTATTATATTTTCTGGATTACTCGTGGCGATTTTCCCTTTCCAGAAAGAGTAAATTCGACCCATTCTGACTCCGTCGAAAATCACTATTCATCTGCAGAATCACTATTCACGGAGTCAAACGAAAATGAAAAAGTGGTCTATACTTGTGTATATATAATTAGTATGCGAATTCATGACGGGTGCGATCATACCAGCACTAATGCACCGGATCCCATCAGAACTCCGAAGTTAAGCGTGCTTGGGCGAGAGTAGTACTAGGATGGGTGACCCCCTGGGAAGTCCTCGTGTTGCACCCCTTTTTCGATTAATAAATCGTTTTCGTTATTAAATCATTTTTTTCTCAGAACATGTGTTTTATCGGAAGTCTTGATATTTGTTACTTAGTTTTGGTCGATTTCTCCTTATTATTATATTTTCTGGATTACTCGTGGCGATTTTTCCTTTCCAGAAAGAGTAAATTCCACCCATTCTGACTCCGTCGAAAAACACTATTCATCTGCAGAATCACTATTCACGGAGTCAAACGAAAATGAAAAAGTGGTCTATACTTGTGTATATATAATTAGTATGCGAATTCATGACGGGTGCGATCATACCAGCACTAATGCACCGGATCCCATCAGAACTCCGAAGTTAAGCGTGCTTGGGCGAGAGTAGTACTAGGATGGGTGACCCCCTGGGAAGTCCTCGTGTTGCACCCCTTTTTCGATTAATAAATCTTTTTCGTTATTAAATCATTTTTTTCTCAGAACATGTGTTTTATCGGAAGTCTTGATATTTGTTACTTAGTTTTGGTCGATTTCTCCTTATTATTATATTTTCTGGATTACTCGTGGCGATTTTCCATTTCCAGAAAGAGTAAATTCGACCCATTCTGACTCCGTCGAAAAACACTATTCATCTGCAGAATCACTATTCACGGAGTCAAACGAAAATGAAAAAGTGGTCTATACTTGTGTATATATAATTAGTATGCGAATTCATGACGGGTGCGATCATACCAGCACTAATGCACCGGATCCCATCAGAACTCCGAAGTTAAGCGTGTTTGGGCGGGAGTAGTAGTAGGATGGGTGACCCCATGGGAAGTCCTCGTGTTGCACCCCTTTTTCGATTAATAAATTTTTTTCGTTATTAAATCATTTTTTTCTCAGAACATGTGTTTTATCGGAAGTCTTGATATTTGTTACGTAGTTTTGGTCGATTTCTCCTTACTATTATATTTTCTGGATTACTCGTGGCGATTTTCCCTTTCCAGAAAGAGTAAATTCGACCCATTCTGACTCCGTCGAAAAACACTATTCATCTGCAGAATCAGTATTCACGGAGTCAAACGAAAATGAAAAAGTGGTCTATACTTGTGTATATATAATTAGTATGCGAATTCATGACGGTTGCGATCATACCAGCACTAATGCACCGGATCCCATCAGAACTCCGAAGTTAAGCGTGCTTGGGCGGGAGTAGTACTAGGATGGGTGACCCCCTGGGAAGTCCTCGTGTTGCACCCCTTTTTCGATTAATAAATCGTTTTCGTTATTAAATCATTTTTTTCTCAGAACATGTGTTTTATCGGAAGTCTTGATATTTGTTACTTAGTTTTGGTCGATTTCTCCTTATTATTATATTTTCTGGATTACTCGTGGCGATTTTTCCTTTCCAGAAAGAGTAAATTCCACCCATTCTGACTCCGTCGAAAAACACTATTCATCTGCAGAATCACTATTCACGGAGTCAAACGAAAATGAAAAAGTGGTCTATACTTGTGTATATATAATTAGTATGCGAATTCATGACGGGTGCGATCATCCCAGCACTAATGCACCGGATCCCATCAGAACTCCGAAGTTAAGCGTGCTTGGGCGAGAGTAGTACTAGGATGGGTGACCCCCTGGGAAGTCCTCGTGTTGCACCCCTTTTTCGATTAATAAATCTTTTTCGTTATTAAATTATTTTTTTCTCAGAACATGTGTTTTATCGGAAGTCTTGATATTTGTTACTTAGTTTTGGTCGATTTCTCCTTATTATTATATTTTCTGGATTACTCGTGGCGATTTTCCCTTTCCAGAAAGAGTAAATTCGACCCATTCTGACTCCGTCGAAAAACACTATTCATCTGCAGAATCACTATTCACGGAGTCAAACGAAAATGAAAAAGTGGTCTATACTTGTGTATATATAATTAGTATGCGAATTCATGACGGGTGCGATCATACCAGCACTAATGCACCGGATCCCATCAGAACTCCGAAGTTAAGCGTGCTTGGGCGAGAGTAGTACTAGGATGGGTGACCCCCTGGGAAGTCCTCGTGTTGCACCCTTTTTTCGATTAATAAATCTTTTTCGTTATTAAATCATTTTTTTCTCAGAACATGTGTTTTATCGGAAGTCTTGATATTTGTTACTTAGTTTTGGTCGATTTCTCCTTATTACTATATTTTCTGGATTACTCGTGGCGATTTTCCCTTTCCAGAAAGAGTAAATTCGACCCATTCTGACTCCGTCGAAAAACACTATTCATCTGCAGAATCACTATTCACGGAGTCAAACGAAAATGAAAAAGTGGTCTATACTTGTGTATATATAATTAGTATGCGAATTCATGACGGGTGCGATCATACCAGCACTAATGCACCGGATCCCATCAGAACTCCGAAGTTAAGCGTGCTTGGGCGGGAGTAGTACTAGGATGGGTGACCCCCTGGGAAGTCCTCGTGTTGCACCCCTTTTTCGATTAATAAATCTTTTTCGTTATTAAATCATTTTTTTCTCAGAACATGTGTTTTATCGGAAGTCTTGATATTTGTTACTTAGTTTTGGTCGATTTCTCATTATTATTATATTTTCTGGATTACTCGTGGCGATTTTCCCTTTCCAGAAAGAGTAAATTCGACCCATTCTGACTCCGTCGAAAAACACTATTCATCTACAAAATCACTATTCACGGAGTCAAACGAAAATGAAAAAGTGGTCTATACTTGTGTATATATAATTAGTATGCGAATTCATGACGTGTGCGATCATACCAGCACTAATGCACCGGATCCCATCAGAACTCCGAAGTTAAGCGTGCTTGGGCGGGAGTAGTACTAGGATGGGTGACCCCCTGGGAAGTCCTCGTGTTGCACCCCTTTTTCGATTAATAAATCTTTTTCGTTATTAAATCATTTTTTTCTCAGAACATGTGTTTTATCGGAAGTCTTGATATTTGTTACTTAGTTTTGGTCGATTTCTCCTTATTATTATATTTTCTGGATTACTCGTGGCGATTTTCCCTTTCCAGAAAGAGTAAATTCGACCCATTCTGACTCCGTCGAAAAACACTATTCATCTGCAGAATCACTATTCACGGAGTCAAACGAAAATGAAAAAGTGGTCTATACTTGTGTATATATAATTAGTATGCGAATTCATGACGGGTGCGATCATACCAGCACTAATGCACCGGATCCCATCAAAACTCCGAAGTTAAGCGTGCTTGGGCGAGAGTAGTACTAGGATGGGTGACCCCCTAGGAAGTCCTCGTGTTGCACCCCTTTTTCGATTAATAAATCTTTTTCGTTATTAAATCATTTTTTTCTCAGAACATGTGTTTTATCGGAAGTCTTGATATTTGTTACTTAGTTTTGGTCGATTTTTCCTTATTATTATATTTTCTGGATTACTCGTGGCGATTTTCCCTTTCCAGAAAGAGTAAATTCGACCCATTCTGACTCCGTCGAAAAACACTATTCATTTGCAGAATCACTATTCACGGAGTCAAACGAAAATGAAAAAGTGGTCTATACTTGTGTATATATAATTAGTATGCGAATTCAAGACGGGTGCGATCATACCAGCACTAATGCACCGGATCCCATCAGAACTCCGAAGTTAAGCGTGCTTGGGCGAGAGTAGTACTAGGATGGGTGACCCCCTGGGAAGTCCTCGTGTTGCACCCCTTTTTCGATTAATAAATCTTTTTCGTTATTAAATCATTTTTTTCTCAGAACATGTGTTTTATCGGAAGTCTTGATATTTGTTACTTAGTTTTGGTCGATTTCTCCTTATTATTATATTTTCTGGATTACTCGTGGCGATTTTCCCTTTCCAGAAAGAGTAAATTCGACCCATTCTGACTCCGTCGAAAAACACTATTCATCTGCAGAATCACTATTCACGGAGTCAAACGAAAATGAAAAAGTGGTCTATACTTGTGTATATATAATTAGTATGCGAATTCATGACGGGTGCGATCATACCAGCACTAATGCACCGGATCCCATCAGAACTCCGAAGTTAAGCGTGCTTGGGCGAGAGTAGTACTAGGATGGGTGACCCCCTGGGAAGTCCTCGTGTTGCACCCCTTTTTCGATTAATAAATCGTTTTCGTTATTAAATCATTTTTTTCTCAGAACATGTGTTTTATCGGAAGTCTTGATATTTGTTACTTAGTTTTGGTCGATTTCTCTTTATTATTATATTTTCTGGATTACTCGTGGCGATTTTCCCTTTCCAGAAAGAGTAAATTCGACCCATTCTGACTCCGTCGAAAATCACTATTCATCTGCAGAATCACTATTCACGGAGTCAAACGAAAATGAAAAAGTGGTCTATACTTGTGTATATATAATTAGTATGCGAATTCATGACGGGTGCGATCATACCAGCACTAATGCACCGGATCCCATCAGAACTCCGAATATTAAGCGTGCTTGGGCGAGAGTAGTACTAGGATGGGTGACCCCCTGGGAAGTCCTCGTGTTGCACCCCTTTTTCGATTAATAAATCGTTTTCGTTATTAAATCATTTTTTTCTCAGAACTTGTGTTTTATCGGAAGTCTTGATATTTGTTACTTAGTTTTGGTCGATTTCTCCTTATTATTATATTTTCTGGATTACTCGTGGCGATTTTCCCTTTCCAGAAAGAGTAAATTCCACCCATTCTGACTCCGTCGAAAAACACTATTCATCTGCAGAATCACTATTCACGGAGTCAAACGAAAATGAAAAAGTGGTCTATACTTGTGTATATATAATTAGTATGCGAATTCATGACGGGTGCGATCATACCAGCACTAATGCACCGGATCCCATCAGAACTCCGAAGTTAAGCGTGCTTGGGCGAGAGTAGTACTAGGATGGGTGACCCCCTGGGAAGTCCTCGTGTTGCACCCCTTTTTCGATTAACAAATCTTTTTCGTTATTAAATCATTTTTTTCTCAGAACATGTGTTTTATCGGAAGTCTTGATATTTGTTACTTAGTTTTGGTCGATTTCTCCTTATTATTATATTTTCTGGATTACTCGTGGCGATTTTCCATTTCCAGAAAGAGTAAATTCGACCCATTCTGACTCCGTCGAAAAACACTATTCATCTGCAGAATCACTATTCACGGAGTCAAACGAAAATGAAAATTGGTCTATACTTGTGTATATATAATTAGTATGCGAATTCATGACGGGTGCGATCATACCAGCACTAATGCACCGGATCCCATCAGAACTCCGAAGTTAAGCGTGCTTGGGCGGGAGTAGTACTAGGATGGGTGACCCCCTGGGAAGTCCTCGTGTTGCACCCCTTTTTCGATTAATAAATCTTTTTCGTTATTAAATCATTTTTTTCTCAGAACATGTGTTTTATCGGAAGTCTTGATATTTGTTACTTAGTTTTGGTCGATTTCTCCTTATTATTATATTTTCTGGATTACTCGTGGCGATTTTCCCTTTCCAGAAAGAGTAAATTCAACCCATTCTGACTCCGTCGAAAAACACTATTCATCTGCAGAATCAGTATTCACGGAGTCAAACGAAAATGAAAAAGTGGTCTATACTTGTGTATATATAATTAGTATGCGAATTCATGACGGTTGCGATCATACCAGCACTAATGCACCGGATCCCATCAGAACTCCGAAGTTAAGCGTGCTTGGGCGGGAGTAGTACTAGGATGGGTGACCCCCTGGGAAGTCCTCGTGTTGCACCCCTTTTTCGATTAATAAATCGTTTTCGTTATTAAATCATTTTTTTCTCAGAACATGTGTTTTATCGGAAGTCTTGATATTTGTTACTTAGTTTTGGTCGATTTCTCCTTAATAATTTCTGGATTACTCGTGGCGATTTTTCCTTTCCAGAAAGAGTAAATTCCACCCATTCTGACTCCGTCGAAAAACACTATTCATCTGCAGAATCACTATTCACGGAGTCAAACGAAAATGAAAAAGTGGTCTATACTTGTGTATATATAATTAGTATGCGAATTCATGACGGTTGCGATCATACCAGCACTAATGCACCGGATCCCATCAGAACTCCGAAGTTAAGCGTGCTTGGGCGGGAGTAGTACTAGGATGGGTGACCCCCTGGGAAGTCCTCGTGTTGCACCCCTTTTTCGATTAATAAATCGTTTTCGTTATTAAATCATTTTTTTCTCAGAACATGTGTTTTATCGGAAGTCTTGATATTTGTTACTTAGTTTTGGTCGATTTCTCCTTATTATTATATTTTCTGGATTACTCGTGGCGATTTTTCCTTTCCAGAAAGAGTAAATTCCACCCATTCTGACTCCGTCGAAAAACACTATTCATCTGCAGAATCACTATTCACGGAGTCAAACGAAAATGAAAAAGTGGTCTATACTTGTGTATATATAATTAGTATGCGAATTCATGACGGGTGCGATCATCCCAGCACTAATGCACCGGATCCCATCAGAACTCCGAAGTTAAGCGTGCTTGGGCGAGAGTAGTACTAGGATGGGTGACCCCCTGGGAAGTCCTCGTGTTGCACCCCTTTTTCGATTAATAAATCTTTTTCGTTATTAAATCATTTTTTTCTCAGAACATGTGTTTTATCGGAAGTCTTGATATTTGTTACTTAGTTTTGGTCGATTTCTCCTTATTATTATATTTTCTGGATTACTCGTGGCGATTTTCCCTTTCCAGAAAGAGTAAATTCGACCCATTCTGACTCCGTCGAAAAACACTATTCATCTGCAGAATCACTATTCACGGAGTCAAACGAAAATGAAAAAGTGGTCTATACTTGTGTATATATAATTAGTATGCGAATTCATGACGGGTGCGATCATACCAGCACTAATGGACCGGATCCCATCAGAACTCCGAAGTTAAGCGTGCTTGGGCGAGAGTAGTACTAGGATGGGTGACCCCCTGGGAAGTCCTCGTGTTGCACCCCTTTTTCGATTAATAAATCTTTTTCGTTATTAAATCATTTTTTTCTCAGAACATGTGTTTTATCGGAAGTCTTGATATTTGTTACTTAGTTTTGGTCGATTTCTCCTTATTATTATATTTTCTGGATTACTCGTGGCGATTTTCCCTTTCCAGAAAGAGTAAATTCGACCCATTCTGACTCCGTCGAAAAATACTATTCATCTGCAGAATCACTATTCACGGAGTCAAACGAAAATTAAAAAGTGGTCTATACTTGTGTATATATAATTAGTATGCGAATTCATGACGGGTGCGATCATACCAGCACTAATGCACCGGATCCCATCAGAACTCCGAAGTTAAGCGTGCTTGGGCGAGAGTAGTACTAGGATGGGTGACCCCCTGGGAAGTCCTCGTGTTGCACCCCTTTTTCGATTAATAAATCTTTTTCGTTATTAAATCATTTTTTTCTCAGAACATGTGTTTTATCGGAAGTCTTGATATTTGTTACTTAGTTTTGGTCGATTTCTCCTTATTATTATATTTTCTGGATTACTCGTGGCGATTTTCCCTTTCCAGAAAGAGTAAATTCAACCCATTCTGACTCCGTCGAAAAACACTATTCATCTGCAGAATCAGTATTCACGGAGTCAAACGAAAATGAAAAAGTGGTCTATACTTGTGTATATATAATTAGTATGCGAATTCATGACGGGTGCGATCATACCAGCACTAATGCACCGGATCCCATCAGAACTCCGAAGTTAAGCGTGCTTGGGCGGGAGTAGTACTAGGATGGGTGACCCCCTGGGAAGTCCTCGTGTTGCACCCCTTTTTCGATTAATAAATCTTTTTCGTTATTAAATTATTTTTTTATCAGAAATGTGTTTTATCGGAAGTCTTGATATTTGTTACTTAGTTTTGGTCGATTTCTCCTTATTATTATATTTTCTGGATTACTCGTGGCGATTTTCCCTTTCCAGAAAGAGTAAATTCGACCCATTCTGACTCCGTCGAAAAACACTATTCATCTGCAGAATCACTATTCACGGAGTCAAACGAAAATGAAAAAGTGGTCTATACTTGTGTATATATAATTACTATGCGAATTCATGACGGGTGCGATCATACCAGCACTAATGCACCGGATCCCATCAGAATTCCGAAGTTAAGCGTGCTTGGGCGGGAGTAGTACTAGGATGGGTGACCCCCTGGGAAGTCCTCGTGTTGCACCCCTTTTTCGATTAATAAATCTTTTTCGTTATTAAATCATTTTTTTCTCAGAAATGTGTTTTATCGGAAGTCTTGATATTTGTTACTTAGTTTTGGTCGATTTCTCCTTATTATTATATTTTCTGGATTACTCGTGGCGATTTTCCCTTTCCAGAAAGAGTAAATTCGACCCATTCTGACTCCGTCGAAAAACACTATTCATCTGCAGAATCACTATTCACGGAGTCAAACGAAAATGAAAAAGTGGTCTATACTTGTGTATATATAATTAGTATGCGAATTCATGACGGGTGCGATCATACCAGCACTAATGCACCGGATCCCATCAGAACTCCGAAGTTAAGCGTGCTTGGGCGAGAGTAGTACTAGGATGGGTGACCCCCCGGGAAGTCCTCGTGTTGCACCCCTTTTTCGATTAATAAATCTTTTTCGTTATTAAATCATTTTTTTCTCAGAACATGTGTTTTATCGGAAGTCTTGATATTTGTTACTTTGTTTTGGTCGATTTCTCCTTATTATTATATTTTCTGGATTACTCGTGCCGATTTTCCCTTTCCAGAAAGAGTAAATTCGACCCATTCTGACTCCGTCGAAAAATACTATTCATCTGCAGAATCACTATTCACGGAGTCAAACGAAAATGAAAAAGTGGTCTATACTTGTGTATATATAATTAGTATGCGAATTCATGACGGGTGCGATCATACCAGCACTAATGCACCGGATCCCATCAGAACTCCGAAGTTAAGCGTGCTTGGGCGAGAGTAGTACTAGGATGGGTGACCCCCTGGGAAGTCCTCGTGTTGCACCCCTTTTTCGATTAATAAATCTTTTTCGTTATTAAATCATTTTTTTCTCAGAACATGTGTTTTATCGGAAGTCTTGATATTTGTTACTTAGTTTTGGTCGATTTCTCCTTATTATTATATTTTCTGGATTACTCGTGGCGATTTTCCCTTTCCAGAAAAAGTAAATTCGACCCATTCTGACTCCGTCGAAAAACACTATTCATCTGCAGAATCACTATTCACGGAGTCAAACGAAAATGAAAAAGTGGTCTATACTTGTGTATATATAATTAGTATGCGAATTTATGACGGGTGCGATCATACCAGCACTAATGCACCGGATCCCATCAGAACTCCGAAGTTAAGCGTGCTTGGGCGAGAGTAGTACTAGGATGGGTGACCCCCCGGGAAGTCCTCGTGTTGCACCCCTTTTTCGATTAATAAATCTTTTTCGTTATTAAATCATTTTTTTCTCAGAACATGTGTTTTATCGGAAGTCTTGATATTTGTTACTTTGTTTTGGTCGATTTCTCCTTATTATTATATTTTCTGGATTACTCGTGGCGATTTTCCCTTTCCAGAAAGAGTAAATTCGACCCATTCTGACTCCGTCGAAAAACACTATTCATCTGCAGAATCACTATTCACGGAGTCAAACGAAAATGAAAAAGTGGTCTATACTTGTGTATATATAATTAGTATGCGAATTCATGACGGGTGCGATCATACCAGCACTAATGCACCGGATCCCATCAGAACTCCGAAGTTAAGCGTGCTTGGGCGAGAGTAGTACTAGGATGGGTGACCCCCTGGGAAGTCCTCGTGTTGCACCCCTTTTTCGATTAATAAATCTTTTTCGTTATTAAATCATTTTTTTCTCAGAACATGTGTTTTATCGGAAGTCTTGATATTTGTTACTTAGTTTTGGTCGATTTCTCCTTATTATTATATTTTCTGGATTACTCGTGGCGATTTTCCCTTTCCAGAAAGAGTAAATTCGACCCATTCTGACTCCGTCGAAAAACACTATTCATCTGCAGAATCACTATTCACGGAGTCAAACGAAAATGAAAAAGTGGTCTATACTTGTGTATATATAATTAGTATGCGAATTCATGACGGGTGCGATCATACCAGCACTAATGCACCGGATCCCATAAGAACTCCGAAGTTAAGCGTGCTTGGGCGAGAGTAGTACTAGGATGGGTGACCCCCTGGGAAGTCCTCGTGTTGCACCCCTTTTTCGATTAATAAATCTTTTTCGTTATTAAATCATTTTTTTCTCAGAACATGTGTTTTATCGGAAGTCTTGATATTTGTTACTTAGTTTTGGTCGATTTCTCCTTATTATTATATTTTCTGGATTACTCGTGGCGATTTTCCCTTTCCAGAAAGAGTAAATTCGACCCATTCTGACTCCGTCGAAAAACACTATTCATCTGCAGAATCACTATTCACGGAGTCAAACGAAAATGAAAAAGTGGTCTATACTTGTGTATATATAATTAGTATGCGAATTCATGACGGGTGCGATCATACCAGCACTAATGCACCGGATCCCATCAGAACTCCGAAGTTAAGCGTGCTTGGGCGAGAGTAGTACTAGGTTGGGTGACCCCCTGGGAAGTCCTCGTGTTGCACCCCTTTTTCGATTAATAAATCTTTTTCGTTATTAAATCATTTTTTTCTCAGAACATGTGTTTTATCGGAAGTCTTGATATTTGTTACTTAGTTTTGGTCGATTTCTCCTTATTATTATATTTTCTGGATTACTCGTGGCGATTTTCCCTTTCCAGAAAGAGTAAATTCGACCCATTCTGACTCCGTCGAAAAACACTATTCATCTGCAGAATCACAATTCACGGAGTCAAACGAAAATGAAAAAGTGGTCTATACTTGTGTATATATAATTAGTATGCGAATTCATGACGGGTGCGATCATACCAGCACTAATGCACCGGATCCCATCAGAACTCCGAAGTTAAGCGTGCTTGGGCGGGAGTAGTACTAGGATGGGTGACCCCCTGGGAAGTCCTCGTGTTGCACCCCTTTTTCGATTAATAAATCTTTTTCGTTATTAAATCATTTTTTTCTCAGAAATGTGTTTTATCGGAAGTCTTGATATTTGTTACTTAGTTTTGGTCGATTTCTCCTTATAATTATATTTTCTGGATTACTCGTGGCGATTTTCCCTTTCCAGAAAGAGTAAATTCGACCCATTCTGACTCCGTCGAAAAACACTATTCATCTGCAGAATCACTATTCACGGAGTCAAACGAAAATTAAAAAGTGGTCTATACTTGTGTATATATAATTAGTATGCGAATTCATGACGGGTGCGATCATACCAGCACTAATGCACCGGATCCCAACAGAACTCCGAAGTTAAGCGTGCTTGGGCGAGAGTAGTACTAGGATGGGTGACCCCCTGGGAAGTCCTCGTGTTGCACCCCTTTTTCGATTAATAAATCTTTTTCGTTATTAAATCATTTTTTTCTCAGAACATGTGTTTTATCGGAAGTCTTGATATTTGTTACTTAGTTTTGGTCGATTTCTCCTTATTATTATATTTTCTGGATTACTCGTGGCGATTTTCCCTTTCCAGAAAGAGTAAATTCGACCCATTCTGACTCCGTCGAAAAACACTATTCATCTGCAAAATCACTATTCACGGAGTCAAACGAAAATTAAAAAGTGGTCTATACTTGTGTATATATAATTAGTATGCGAATTCATGACGGGTGCGATCATACCAGCACTAATGCACCGGATCACATCAGAACTCCGAAGTTAAGCGTGCTTGGGCGAGAGTAGTACTAGGATGGGTGACCCCCTGGGAAGTCCTCGTGTTGCACCCCTTTTTCGATTAATAAATCTTTTTCGTTATTAAATCATTTTTTTCTCAGAATATGTGTTTTATCGGAAGTCTTGATATTTGTTACTTAGTTTTGGTCGATTTCTCCTTATTATTATATTTTCTGGATTACTCGTGGCGATTTTCCCTTTCCAGAAAGAGTAAATTCGACCCATTCTGACTCCGTCGAAAAACACTATTCATCTGCAGAATCACTATTCACGGAGTCAAACGAAAATGAAAAAGTGGTCTATACTTGTGTATATATAATTAGTATGTGAATTCATGACGGGTGCGATCATACCAGCACTAATGCACCGGATCCCATCAGAACTCCGAAGTTAAGTGTGCTTGGGCGGGAGTAGTACTACGATGGGTGACCCCCTGGGAAGTCCTCGTGTTGCACCCCTTTTTCGATTAATAAATCTTTTTCGTTATTAAATCATTTTTTTCTCAGAACATGTGTTTTATCGGAAGTCTTGTTATTTGTTACTTAGTTTTGGTCGATTTCTCCTTATTATTATATTTTCTGGATTACTCGTGACGATTTTCCCTTTCCAGAAAGAGTAAATTCGACCCATTCTGACTCCGTCGAAAAACACTATTCATCTGCAGAATCACTATTCACGGAGTCAAACGAAAATGTAAAAGTGGTCTATACTTGTGTATATATAATTAGTATGCGAATTCATGACGGGTGCGATCATACCAGCACTAATGCACCGGATCCCATCAGAACTCCGAAGTTAAGCGTGCTTGGGCGAGAGTAGTACTAGGATGGGTGACCCCTTGGGAAGTCCTCGTGTTGCACCCCTTTTTCGATTAATAAATCTTTTTCGTTATTAAATCATTTTTTTCTCAGAACATGTGTTTTATCGGAAGTCTTGATATTTGTTACTTAGTTTTGGTCGATTTCTCCTTATTATTATATTTTCTGGATTACTCGTGGCGATTTTCCCTTTCCAGAAAGAGTAAATTCGACCTATTCTGACTCCGTCGAAAAACACTATTCATCTACAGAATCACTATTCACGGAGTCAAACGAAAATGAAAAAGTGGTCTATACTTGTGTATATATAATTAGTATGCGAATTCATGACGGGTGCGATCATACCAGCATTAAAGCACCGGATCCCATCAGAACTCCGAAGTTAAGCGTGCTTGGGCGAGAGTAGTACTAGGATGGGTGACCCCCTGGGAAGTCCTCGTGTTACACCCCTTTTTCGATTAATAAATCTTTTTCGTTATTAAATCATTTTTTTATCAGAACATGTGTTTTATCGGAAGTCTTGATATTTGTTACTTAGTTTTGGTCGATTTCTCCTTATTATTATATTTTCTGGATTACTCGTGGCGATTTTCCCTTTCCAGAAAGAGTAAATTCGACCCATTCTGACTCCGTCGAAAAACACTATTCATCTGCAGAATCACTATTCACGGAGTCAAACGAAAATGAAAAAGTGGTCTATACTTGTGTATATATAATTAGTATGCGAATTCATGACGTGTGCGATCGTACCAGCACTAATGCACCGGATCCCATCAGAACTCCGAAGTTAAGCGTGCTTGGGCGAGAGTAGTACTAGGATGGGTGACCCCCTGGGAAGTCCTCGTGTTGCACCCCTTTTTCGATTAATAAATCTTTTTCGTTATTAAATCATTTTTTTCTCAGAACATGTGTTTTATCGGAAGTCTTGATATTTGTTACTTAGTTTTGGTCGATTTCTCCTTATTATTATATTTTCTGGATTACTCGTGGCGATTTTCCCTTTCCAGAAAGAGTAAATTCGACCCATTCTGACTCCGTCGAAAAACACTATTCATCTGCAGAATCACTATTCACGGAGTCAAACGAAAATGAAAAAGTGGTCTATACTTGTGTATATATAATTAGTATGTGAATTCATGACGGGTGCGATCATACCAGCACTAATGCACCGGATCCCATCAGAACTCCGAAGTTAA
Source organism: Oenanthe sinensis (assembly GCA_028671895.1). Taxonomy (NCBI): domain Eukaryota; kingdom Viridiplantae; phylum Streptophyta; class Magnoliopsida; order Apiales; family Apiaceae; genus Oenanthe; species Oenanthe sinensis. The sequence continues at coordinate 27,824,229 of CM053814.1, forward strand.
GCGTGCTTGGGCGGGAGTAGTACTACGATGGGTGACCCCCTGGGAAGTCCTCGTGTTGCACCCCTTTTTCGATTAATAAATCTTTTTCGTTGTTAAATCATTTTTTTCTCAGAACATGTGTTTTATCGGAAGTCTTGTTATTTGTTACTTAGTTTTGGTCGATTTCTCCTTATTATTATATTTTCTGGATTACTCGTGACGATTTTCCCTTTCCAGAAAGAGTAAATTCGACCCATTCTGACTCCGTCGAAAAACACTATTCATCTGCAGAATCACTATTCACGGAGTCAAACGAAAATGTAAAAGTGGTCTATACTTGTGTATATATAATTAGTATGCGAATTCATGACGGGTGCGATCATACCAGCACTAATGCACCGGATCCCATCAGAACTCCGAAGTTAAGCGTGCTTGGGCGAGAGTAGTACTAGGATGGGTGACCCCTTGGGAAGTCCTCGTGTTGCACCCCTTTTTCGATTAATAAATCTTTTTCGTTATTAAATCATTTTTTTCTCAGAACATGTGTTTTATCGGAAGTCTTGATATTTGTTACTTAGTTTTGGTCGATTTCTCCTTATTATTATATTTTCTGGATTACTCGTGGCGATTTTCCCTTTCCAGAAAGAGTAAATTCGACCTATTCTGACTCCGTCGAAAAACACTATTCATCTACAGAATCACTATTCACGGAGTCAAACGAAAATGAAAAAGTGGTCTATACTTGTGTATATATAATTAGTATGCGAATTCATGACGGGTGCGATCATACCAGCATTAATGCACCGGATCCCATCAGAACTCCGAAGTTAAGCGTGCTTGGGCGAGAGTAGTACTAGGATGGGTGACCCCCTGGGAAGTCCTCGTGTTACACCCCTTTTTCGATTAATAAATCTTTTTCGTTATTAAATCATTTTTTTATCAGAACATGTGTTTTATCGGAAGTCTTGATATTTGTTACTTAGTTTTGGTCGATTTCTCCTTATTATTATATTTTCTGGATTACTCGTGGCGATTTTCCCTTTCCAGAAAGAGTAAATTCGACCCATTCTGACTCCGTCGAAAAACACTATTCATCTGCAGAATCACTATTCACGGAGTCAAACGAAAATGAAAAAGTGGTCTATACTTGTGTATATATAATTAGTATGCGAATTCATGACGTGTGCGATCATACCAGCACTAATGCACCGGATCCCATCAGAACTCCGAAGTTAAGCGTGCTTGGGCGAGAGTAGTACTAGGATGGGTGACCCCCTGGGAAGTCCTCGTGTTGCACCCCTTTTTCGATTAATAAATCTTTTTCGTTATTAAATCATTTTTTTCTCAGAACATGTGTTTTATCGGAAGTCTTGATATTTGTTACTTAGTTTTGGTCGATTTCTCCTTATTATTATATTTTCTGGATTACTCGTGGCGATTTTCCCTTTCCAGAAAGAGTAAATTCGACCCATTCTGACTCCGTCGAAAAACACTATTCATCTGCAGAATCACTATTCACGGAGTCAAACGAAAATGAAAAAGTGGTCTATACTTGTGTATATATAATTAGTATGTGAATTCATGACGGGTGCGATCATACCAGCACTAATGCACCGGATCCCATCAGAACTCCGAAGTTAAGCGTGCTTGGGCGGGAGTAGTACTAGGATGGGTGACCCCCTGGGAAGTCCTCGTGTTGCACCCCTTTTTCGATTAATAAATCTTTTTCGTTATTAAATCATTTTTTTCTCAGAACATGTGTTTTATCGGAAGTCTTGATATTTGTTACTTAGTTTTGGTCGATTTCTCCTTATTATTATATTTTCTGGATTACTCGTGGCGATTTTCCCTTTCCAGAAAGAGTAAATTCGACCCATTCTGACTCCGTCGAAAAACACTATTCATCTGCAGAATCACTATTCACGGAGTCAAACGAAAATGAAAAAGTGGTCTATACTTGTGTATATATAATTAGTATGCGAATTCATGACGGGTGCGATCATACCAGCACTAATGCACCGGATCCCATCAGAACTCCGAAGTTAAGCGTGCTTGGGGGAGTAGTACTAGGATGGGTGACCCCCTGGGAAGTCCTCGTGTTGCACCCCTTTTTCGATTAATAAATCTTTTTCGTTATTAAGTCATTTTTTTCTCAGAACATGTGTTTTATCGGAAGTCTTGATATTTGTTACTTAGTTTTGGTCGATTTCTCCTTATTATTATATTTTCTGGATTACTCGTGGCGATTTTCCCTTTCCAGAAAGAGTAAATTCGACCCATTCTGACTCCGTCGAAAAACACTATTCATCTGCAGAATCACTATTCACGGAGTCAAACGAAAATGAAAAAGTGGTCTATACTTGTGTATATATAATTAGTATGCGAATTCATGACTTGTGCGATCATACCAGCACTAATGCACCGGATCCCATCAGAACTCCGAAGTTAAGCGTGCTTGGGCGAGAGTAGTACTAGGATGGGTGACCCCCTGGGAAGTCCTCGTGTTGCACCCCTTTTTCGATTAATAAATCTTTTTCGTTATTAAATCATTTTTTTCTCAGAACATGTGTTTTATCGGAAGTCTTGATATTTGTTACTTAGTTTTGGTCGATTTCTCCTTATTATTATATTTTCTGGATTACTCGTGGCGATTTTCCCTTTCCAGAAAGAGTAAATTCGACCTATTCTGACTCCGTCGAAAAACACTATTCATCTGCAGAATCACTATTCACGGAGTCAAACGAAAATGAAAAAGTGGTCTATACTTGTGTATATATAATTAGTATGCGAATTCATGACGGGTGCGTTCATACCAGCAATAATGCACCGGATCCCATCAGAACTCCGAAGTTAAGCGTGCTTGGGCGAGAGTAGTACTAGGATGGGTGACCCCTTGGGAAGTCCTCGTGTTACACCCCTTTTTCGATTAATAAATCTTTTTCGTTATTAAATCATTTTTTTCTCAGAACATGTGTTTTATCGGAAGTCTTGATATTTGTTACTTAGTTTTGGTCGATTTCTCCTTATTATTATATTTTCTGGATTACTCGTGGCGATTTTCCCTTTCCAGAAAGAGTAAATTCGACCCATTCTGACTCCGTCGAAAAACACTATTCATCTGCAGAATCACTATTCACGGAGTCAAACGAAAATGAAAAAGTGGCCTATACTTGTGTATATATAATTAGTATGCGAATTCATGACGGGTGCGATCATACCAGCACTAATGCACCGGATCCCATCAGAACTCCGAAGTTAAGCGTGCTTGGGCGGAAGTAGTACTAGGATGGGTGACCCCCTGGGAAGTCCTCGTGTTGCACCCCTTTTTCGATTAATAAATCTTTTTCGTTATTAAATCATTTTTTTCTCAGAACATGTGTTTTATCGGAAGTCTTGATATTTGTTACTTAGTTTTGGTCGATTTCTCCTTATTATTATATTTTCTGGATTACTCGTGGCGATTTTCCCTTTCCAGAAAGAGTAAATTCGACCCATTCTGACTCCGTCGAAAAACACTATTCATCTGCAGAATCACTATTCACGGAGTCAAACGAAAATGAAAAAGTGGTCTATACTTGTGTATATATAATTAGTATGCGAATTCATGACGGGTGCGATCATACCAGCACTAATGCACCGGATCCCATCAGAACTCCGAAGTTAAGCGTGCTTGGGGGAGTAGTACTAGGATGGGTGACCCCATGGGAAGTCCTCGTGTTGCACCCCTTTTTCGATTAATAAATCTTTTTCGTTATTAAATCATTTTTTTCTCAGAACATGTGTTTTATCGGAAGTCTTGATATTTGTTACTTAGTTTTGGTCGATTTCTCCTTATTATTATATTTTCTGGATTACTCGTGGCGATTTTCCCTTTCCAGAAAGAGTAAATTCGACCCATTCTGACTCCGTCGAAAAACACTATTCATCTGCAGAATCACTATTCACGGAGTCAAACGAAAATGAAAAAGTGGTCTATACTTGTGTATATATAATTAGTATGCGAATTCATGACGGGTGCGATCATACCAGCACTAATGCACCGGATCCCATCAGAACTCCGAAGTTAAGCGTGCTTGGGCGAGAGTAGTACTAGGATGGGTGACCCCCTGGGAAGTCCTCGTGTTGCACCCCTTTTTCGATTAATAAATCTTTTTCGTTATTAAATCATTTTTTTCTCAGAACATGTGTTTTATCGGAAGTCTTGATATTTGTTACTTAGTTTTGGTCGATTTCTCCTTATTATTATATTTTCTGGATTACTCGTGGCGATTTTCCCTTTCCAGAAAGAGTAAATTCGACCTATTCTGACTCCGTCGAAAAACACTATTCATCTGCAGAATCACTATTCACGGAGTCAAACGAAAATGAAAAAGTGGTCTATACTTGTGTATATATAATTAGTATGCGAATTCATGACGGGTGCGATCATACCAGCAATAATGCACCGGATCCCATCAGAACTCCGAAGTTAAGCGTGCTTGGGCGAGAGTAGTACTAGGATGGGTGACCCCCTGGGAAGTCCTCGTGTTACACCCCTTTTTCGATTAATAAATCTTTTTCGTTATTAAATCATTTTTTTCTCAGAACATGTGTTTTATCGGAAGTCTTGATATTTGTTACTTAGTTTTGGTCGATTTCTCCTTATTATTATATTTTCTGGATTACTCGTGGCGATTTTCCCTTTCCAGAAAGAGTAAATTCGACCCATTCTGACTCCGTCGAAAAACACTATTCATCTGCAGAATCACTATTCACGGAGTCAAACGAAAATGAAAAAGTGGCCTATACTTGTGTATATATAATTAGTATGCGAATTCATGAAGGGTGCGATCATACCAGCACTAATGCACCGGATCCCATCAGAACTCCGAAGTTAAGCGTGCTTGGGCGGGAGTAGTACTAGGATGGGTGACCCCCTGGGAAGTCCTCGTGTTGCACCCCTTTTTCGATTAATAAATCTTTTTCGTTATTAAATCATTTTTTTCTCAGAACATGTGTTTTATCGGAAGTCTTGATATTTGTTACTTAGTTTTGGTCGATTTCTCCTTATTATTATATTTTCTGGATTACTCGTGGCGATTTTCACTTTCCAGAAAGAGTAAATTCAACCCATTCTGACTCCGTCGAAAAACACTATTCATCTGCAGAATCACTATTCACGGAGTCAAACGAAAATGAAAAAGTGGCCTATACTTGTGTATATATAATTAGTATGCGAATTCATGACGGGTGCGATCATACCAGCACTAATGCACCGGATCCCATCAGAACTCCGAAATTAAGCGTGCTTGGGCGGGAGTAGTACTAGGATGGGTGACCCCCTGGGAAGTCCTCGTGTTGCACCCCTTTTTCGATTAATAAATCTTTTTCGTTATTAAATCATTTTTTTCTCAGAACATGTGTTTTATCGGAAGTCTTGATATTTGTTACTTAGTTTTGGTCGATTTCTCCTTATTATTATATTTTCTGGATTACTCGTGGCGATTTTCACTTTCCAGAAAGAGTAAATTCGACCCATTCTGACTCCGTCGAAAAACACTATTCATCTGCAGAATCACTATTCACGGAGTCAAACGAAAATGAAAAAGTGGTCTATACTTGTGTATATATAATTAGTATGCGAATTCATGACGGGTGCGATCATACTAGCACTAATGCACCGGATCCCATCAGAACTCCGAAGTTAAGCGTGCTTGGGCGGGAGTAGTACTAGGATGGGTGACCCCCCTGGAAGTCCTCGTGTCGCACCCATTTTTCGATTAATAAATCTTTTTCGTTATTAAATCATTTTTTTCTCAGAACATGTGTTTTATCGGAAGTCTTGATATTTGTTACTTAGTTTTGGTCGATTTCTCCTTATTATTATATTTTCTGGATTACTCGTGGCGATTTTCCCTTTCCAGAAAGAGTAAATTCGACCCATTCTGACTCCGTCGAAAAACACTATTCATCTGCAGAATCACTATTCACGGAGTCAAACGAAAATGAAAAAGTGGTCTATACTTGTGTATATATAATTAGTATGCGAATTCATGACGGGTGCGATCATACCAGCACTAATGCACCGGATCCCATCAGAACTCCGAAGTTAAGCGTGCTTGGGCGAGAGTAGTACTAGGATGGGTGACCCCCTGGGAAGTCCTCGTGTTGCACCCCTTTTTCGATTAATAAATCTTTTTCGTTATTAAATCATTTTTTTCTCAGAACATGTGTTTTATCGGAAGTCTTGATATTTGTTACTTAGTTTTGGTCGATTTCTCCTTATTATTATATTTTCTGGATTACTCGTGGCGATTTTCCCTTTCCAGAAAGAGTAAATTCGACCCATTCTGACTCCGTCGAAAAACACTATTAATCTACAGAATCACTATTCACGGAGTCAAACGAAAATGAAAAAGTGGTCTATACTTGTGTATATATAATTAGTATGCGAATTCATGACGGGTGCGATCATACCAGCACTAATGCACCGGATCCCATCAGAACTCCGAAGTTAAGCGTGCTTGGGCGAGAGTAGTACTAGGATGGGTGACCCCCTGGGAAGTCCTCGTGTTGCACCCCTTTTTCGATTAATAAATCTTTTTCGTTATTAAATCATTTTTTTCTCAGAACATGTGTTTTATCGGAAGTCTTGATATTTGTTACTTAGTTTTGGTCGATTTCTCCTTATTATTATATTTTCTGGATTACTCGTGGCGATTTTCCCTTTCTAGAAAGAGTAAATTCGACCCATTCTGACTCCGTCGAAAAACACTATTCATCTGCAGAATCACTATTCACGGAGTCAAACGAAAATGAAAAAGTGGCCTATACTTGTGTATATATAATTAGTATGCGAATTCATGACGGGTGCGATCATACCAGCACTAATGCACCGGATCCCATCAGAACTCCGAAGTTAAGCGTGCTTGGGCGAGAGTAGTACTAGGATGGGTGACCCCCTGGGAAGTCCTCGTGTTGCACCCCTTTTTCGATTAATAAATCTTTTTCGTTATTAAATCATTTTTTTCTCAGAACATGTGTTTTATCGGAAGTCTTGATATTTGTTACTTAGTTTTGGTCGATTTCTCCTTATTATTATATTTTCTGGATTACTCGTGGCGATTTTCCCTTTCCAGAATGAGTAAATTCGACCCATTCTGACTCCATCGAAAAACACTATTCATCTGCAGAATCACTATTCACGGAGTCAAACGAAAATGAAAAAGTGGTCTATACTTGTGTATATATAATTAGTATGCGAATTCATGACGGGTGCGATCATACCAGCACTAATGCACCGGATCCCATCAGAACTCCGAAGTTAAGCGTGCTTGGGCGGGAGTAGTACTAGGATGGGTGACCCCCTGGGAAGTCCTCGTGTTGCACCCCTTTTTCGATTAATAAATCTTTTTCGTTATTAAATCATTTTTTTCTCAGAACATGTGTTTTATCGGAAGTCTTGATATTTGTTACTTAGTTTTGGTCCATTTCTCCTTATTATTATATTTTCTGGACTACTCGTGGCGATTTTCCCTTTCCAGAAAGAGTAAATTCGACCCATTCTGACTCCGTCGAAAAACACTATTCATCTGCAGAATCACTATTCACGGAGTCAAACGAAAATGAAAAAGTGGCCTATACTTGTGTATATATAATTAGTATGCGAATTCATGACGGGTGCGATCATACCAGCACTAATGCACCGGATCCCATCAGAACTCCGAAGTTAAGCGTGCTTGGGGGGAAGTCCTCGTGTTGCACCCCTTTTTCGATTAATAAATCTTTTTCGTTATTAAATCATTTTTTTCTCAGAACATGTGTTTTATCGGAAGTCTTGATATTTGTTACTTAGTTTTGGTCGATTTCTCCTTATTATTATATTTTCTGGATTACTCGTGGCGATTTTCCCTTTCCAGAAAGAGTAAATTCGACCCATTCTGACTCCGTCGAAAAACACTATTCATCTGCAGAATCACTATTCACGGAGTCAAACGAAAATGAAAAAGTGGTCTATACTTGTGTATATATAATTAGTATGCGAATTCATGACGGGTGCGATCATACCAGCACTAATGCACCGGATCCCATCAGAACTCCGAAGTTAAGCGTGCTTGGGCGGGAGTAGTACTAGGATGGGTGACCCCCTGGGAAGTCCTCGTGTTGCACCCCTTTTTCGATTAATAAATCTTTTTCGTTATTAAATCATTTTTTTCTCAGAACATGTGTTTTATCGGAAGTCTTGATATTTGTTACTTAGTTTTGGTCGATTTCTCCTTATTATTATATTTTCTGGATTACTCGTGGCGATTTTCCCTTTCCAGAAAGAGTAAATTCGACCCATTCTGACTCCGTCGAAAAACACTATTCATCTGCAGAATCACTATTCACGGAGTCAAACGAAAATGAAAAAGTGGCCTATACTTGTGTATATATAATTAGTATGCGAATTCATGACGGGTGCGATCATACCAGCACTAATGCACCGGATCCCATCAGAACTCCGAAGTTAAGCGTGCTTGGGGGAAGTCCTCGTGTTGCACCCCTTTTTCGATTAATAAATCTTTTTCGTTATTAAATCATTTTTTTCTCAGAACATGTGTTTTATCGGAAGTCTTGATATTTGTTACTTAGTTTTGGTCGATTTCTCCTTATTATTATATTTTCTGGATTACTCGTGGCGATTTTCCCTTTCCAGAAAGAGTAAATTCGACCCATTCTGACTCCGTCGAAAAACACTATTCATCTGCAGAATCACTATTCACGGAGTCAAACGAAAATGAAAAAGTGGTCTATACTTGTGTATATATAATTAGTATGCGAATTCATGACGGGTGCGATCATACCAGCACTAATGCACCGGATCCCATCAGAACTCCGAAGTTAAGCGTGCTTGGGCGAGAGTAGTACTAGGATGGGTGACCCCCTGGGAAGTCCTCGTGTTGCACCCCTTTTTCGATTAATAAATCTTTTTCGTTATTAAATCATTTTTTTCTCAGAACATGTGTTTTATCGGAAGTCTTGATATTTGTTACTTAGTTTTGGTCGATTTCTCATTATTATTATATTTTCTGGATTACTCGTGGCGATTTTCCCTTTCCAGAAAGAGTAAATTCGACCCATTCTGACTCCGTCGAAAAACACTATTCATCTGCAGAATCACTATTCACGGAGTCAAACGAAAATGAAAAAGTGACCTATACTTGTGTATATATAATTAGTATGCGAATTCATGACGGGTGCGATCATACCAGCACTAATGCACCGGATGCCATCAGAACTCCGAAGTTAAGCGTGCTTGGGCGGGAGTAGTACTAGGATGGGTGACCCCCTGGGAAGTCCTCGTGTTGCACCCCTTTTTCGATTAATAAATCTTTTTCGTTATTAAATCATTTTTTTCTCAGAACATGTGTTTTATCGGAAGTCTTGATATTTGTTACTTAGTTTTGGTCGATTTCTCCTTATTATTATATTTTCTGGATTACTCGTGGCGATTTTCCCTTTCCAGAAAGAGTAAATTCGACCCATTCTGACTCCGTCGAAAAACACTATTCATCTGCAGAATCACTATTCACGGAGTCAAACGAAAATGAAAAAGTGGTCTATACTTGTGTATATATAATTAGTATGCGAATTCATGACGGGTGCGATCATACCATCACTAATGCACCGGATCCCATCAGAACTCCGAAGTTAAGCGTGCTTGGGCGGGAGTAGTACTAGGATGGTTGACCCCCTGGGAAGTCCTCGTGTTGCACCCCTTTTTCGATTAATAAATCTTTTTCGTTATTAAATCATTTTTTTCTCAGAACATGTGTTTTATCGGAAGTCTTGATATTTGTTACTTAGTTTTGGTCCATTTCTCCTTATTATTATATTTTCTGGATTACTCGTGGCGATTTTCCCTTTCCAGAAAGAGTAAATTCGACCATTCTGACTCCGTCGAAAAACACTATTCATCTGCAGAATCACTATTCACGGAGTCAAACGAAAATGAAAAAGTGGCCTATACTTGTGTATATATAATTAGTATGCGAATTCATGACGGGTGCGATCATACCAGCACTAATGCACCGGATCCCATCAGAACTCCGAAGTTAAGCGTGCTTGGGGGGAAGTCCTCGTGTTGCACCCCTTTTTCGATTAATAAATCTTTTTCGTTATTAAATCATTTTTTTCTCAGAACATGTGTTTTATCGGAAGTCTTGATATTTGTTACTTAGTTTTGGTCGATTTCTCCTTATTATTATATTTTCTGGATTACTCGTGGCGATTTTCCCTTTCCAGAAAGAGTAAATTCGACCCATTCTGACTCCGTCGAAAAACACTATTCATCTGCAGAATCACTATTCACGGAGTCAAACGAAAATGAAAAAGTGGTCTATACTTGTGTATATATAATTAGTATGCGAATTCATGACGGGTGCGATCATACCAGCACTAATGCACCGGATCCCATCAGAACTCCGAAGTTAAGCGTGCTTGGGCGAGAGTAGTACTAGGATGGGTGACCCCCTGGGAAGTCCTCGTGTTGCACCCCTTTTTCGATTAATAAATCTTTTTCGTTATTAAATCATTTTTTTCTCAGAACATGTGTTTTATCGGAAGTCTTGATATTTGTTACTTAGTTTTGGTCGATTTCTCCTTATTATTATATTTTCTGGATTACTCGTGGCGATTTTCCCTTTCCAGAAAGAGTAAATTCGACCCATTCTGACTCCGTCGAAAAACACTATTCATCTGCAGAATCACTATTCACGGAGTCAAACGAAAATGAAAAAGTGGTCTATACTTGTGTATATATAATTAGTATGCGAATTCATGACGGGTGCGATCATACCAGCACTAATGCACCGGATCCCATCAGAACTCCGAAGTTAAGCGTGCTTGGGCGAGAGTAGTACTAGGATGGGTGACCCCCTGGGAAGTCCTCGTGTTGCACCCCTTTTTCGATTAATAAATCTTTTTCGTTATTAAATCATTTTTTTCTCAGAACATGTGTTTTATCGGAAGTCTTGATATTTGTTACTTAGTTTTGGTCGATTTCTCCTTATTATTATATTTTCTGGATTACTCGTGGCGATTTTCCCTTTCCAGAAAGAGTAAATTCGACCCATTCTGACTCCGTCGAAAAACACTATTCATCTGCAGAATCACTATTCACGGAGTCAAACGAAAATGAAAAAGTGGTCTATACTTGTGTATATATAATTAGTATGCGAATTCATGACGGGTGCGATCATACCAGCACTAATGCACCGGATCCCATCAGAACTCCGAAGTTAAGCGTGCTTGGGCGAGAGTAGTACTAGGATGGGTGACCCCCTGGGAAGTCCTCGTGTTGCACCCCTTTTTCGATTAATAAATCTTTTTCGTTATTAAATCATTTTTTTCTCAGAACATGTGTTTTATCGGAAGTCTTGATATTTGTTACTTAGTTTTGGTCGATTTCTCCTTATTATTATATTTTCTGGATTACTCGTGGCGATTTTCCCTTTCCAGAAAGAGTAAATTCGACCCATTCTGACTCCGTCGAAAAACACTATTCATCTGCAGAATCACTATTCACGGAGTCAAACGAAAATGAAAAAGTGGTCTATACTTGTGTATATATAATTAGTATGCGAATTCATGACGGGTGCCATCATACCAGCACTAATGAACCGGATCCCATCAGAACTCCGAAGTTAAGCGTGCTTGGGCGAGAGTAGTACTAGGATGGGTGACCCCCTGAGAAGTCCTCGTGTTGCACCCCTTTTTCGATTAATAAATCTTTTTCGTTATTAAATCATTTTTTTCTCAGAACATGTGTTTTATCGGAAGTCTTGATATTTGTTACTTAGTTTTGGTCGATTTCTCCTTATTATTATATTTTCTGGATTACTCGTGGCGATTTTCCCTTTCCGGAAAGAGTAAATTCGACCCATTCTGACTCCGTCGAAAAACACTATTCATCTGCAGAATCACTATTCACGGAGTCAAACGAAAATGAAAAAGTGGTCTATACTTGTGTATATATAATTAGTATGCGAATTCATGACGGGTGCGATCATACCAGCACTAATGCACCGGATCCCATCAGAACTCCGAAGTTAAGCGTGCTTGGGCGAGAGTAGTACTAGGATGGGTGACCCCCTGGGAAGTCCTCGTGTTGCACCCCTTTTTCGATTAATAAATCTTTTTCGTTATTAAATCATTTTTTTCTCAGAACATGTGTTTTATCGGAAGTCTTGATATTTGTTACTTAGTTTTGGTCGATTTCTCCTTATTATTATATTTTCTGGATTACTCGTGGCGATTTTCCCTTTCCAGAAAGAGTAAATTCGACCCATTCTGACTCCGTCGAAAAACACTATTCATCTGCAGAATCACTATTCACGGAGTCAAACGAAAATGAAAAAGTGGTCTATACTTGTGTATATATAATTAGTATGCGAATTCATGACGGGTGCGATCATACCAGCACTAATGCACCGGATCCCATCAGAACTCCGAAGTTAAGCGTGCTTGGGCGAGAGTAGTACTAGGATGGGTGACCCCCTGGGAAGTCCTCGTGTTGCACCCCTTTTTCGATTAATAAATCTTTTTCGTTATTAAATCATTTTTTTCTCAGAACATGTGTTTTATCGGAAGTCTTGATATTTGTTACTTAGTTTTGGTCGATTTCTCCTTATTATTATATTTTCTGGATTACTCGTGGCGATTTTCCCTTTCCAGAAAGAGTAAATTCGACCCATTCTGACTCCGTCGAAAAACACTATTCATCTGCAGAATCACTATTCACGGAGTCAAACGAAAATGAAAAAGTGGTCTATACTTGTGTATATATAATTAGTATGCGAATTCATGACGGGTGCGATCATACCAGCACTAATGCACCGGATCCCATCAGAACTCCGAAGTTAAGCGTGCTTGGGCGAGAGTAGTACTAGGATGGGTGACCCCCTGGGAAGTCCTCGTGTTGCACCCCTTTTTCGATTAATAAATCTTTTTCGTTATTAAATCATTTTTTTCTCAGAACATGTGTTTTATCGGAAGTCTTGATATTTGTTACTTAGTTTTGGTCGATTTCTCCTTATTATTATATTTTCTGGATTACTCGTGGCGATTTTCCCTTTCCAGAAAGAGTAAATTCGACCCATTCTGACTCCGTCGAAAAACACTATTCATCTGCAGAATCACTATTCACGGAGTCAAACGAAAATGAAAAAGTGGTCTATACTTGTGTATATATAATTAGTATGCGAATTCATGACGGGTGCCATCATACCAGCACTAATGAACCGGATCCCATCAGAACTCCGAAGTTAAGCGTGCTTGGGCGAGAGTAGTACTAGGATGGGTGACCCCCTGAGAAGTCCTCGTGTTGCACCCCTTTTTCGATTAATAAATCTTTTTCGTTATTAAATCATTTTTTTCTCAGAACATGTGTTTTATCGGAAGTCTTGATATTTGTTACTTAGTTTTGGTCGATTTCTCCTTATTATTATATTTTCTGGATTACTCGTGGCGATTTTCCCTTTCCGGAAAGAGTAAATTCGACCCATTCTGACTCCGTCGAAAAACACTATTCATCTGCAGAATCACTATTCACGGAGTCAAACGAAAATGAAAAAGTGGTCTATACTTGTGTATATATAATTAGTATGCGAATTCATGACGGGTGCGATCATACCAGCACTAATGCACCGGATCCCATCAGAACTCCGAAGTTAAGCGTGCTTGGGCGAGAGTAGTACTAGGATGGGTGACCCCCTGGGAAGTCCTCGTGTTGCACCCCTTTTTCGATTAATAAATCTTTTTCGTTATTAAATCATTTTTTTCTCAGAACATGTGTTTTATCGGAAGTCTTGATATTTGTTACTTAGTTTTGGTCGATTTCTCCTTATTATTATATTTTCTGGATTACTCGTGGCGATTTTCCCTTTCCAGAAAGAGTAAATTCGACCCATTCTGACTCCGTCGAAAAACACTATTCATCTGCAGAATCACTATTCACGGAGTCAAACGAAAATGAAAAAGTGGTCTATACTTGTGTATATATAATTAGTATGCGAATTCATGACGGGTGCGATCATACCAGCACTAATGCACCGGATCCCATCAGAACTCCGAAGTTAAGCGTGCTTGGGCGAGAGTAGTACTAGGAAGGGTGACCCCCTGGGAAGTCCTCGTGTTGCACCCCTTTTTCGATTAATAAATCTTTTTCGTTATTAAATCATTTTTTTCTCAGAACATGTGTTTTATCGGAAGTCTTGATATTTGTTACTTAGTTTTGGTCGATTTCTCCTTATTATTATATTTTCTGGAATACTCGTGGCGATTTTCCCTTTCCAGAAAGAGTAAATTCGACCCATTCTGACTCCGTCGAAAAACACTATTCATCTGCAGAATCACTATTCACGGAGTCAAACGAAAATGAAAAAGTGGCCTATACTTGTGTATATATAATTAGTATGCGAATTCATGACAGGTGCGATCATCCCAGCACTAATGCACCGGATCCCATCAGAACTCCGAAGTTAAGCGTGCTTGGGCGGGAGTAGTACTAGGATGGGTGACCCCCTGGGAAGTCCTCGTGTTGCACCCCTTTTTCGATTAATAAATCTTTTTCGTTATTAAATCATTTTTTTCTCAGAACATGTGTTTTATCGGAAGTCTTGATATTTGTTACTTAGTTTTGGTCGATTTCTCCTTATTATTATATTTTCTGGATTACTCGTGGCGATTTTCCCTTTCCAGAAAGAGTAAATTCGACCCATTCTGACTCCGTCGAAAAACACTATTCATCTGCAGAATCACTATTCACGGAGTCAAACGAAAATGAAAAAGTGGCCTATACTTGTGTATATATAATTAGTATACGAATTCATGACAGGTGCGATCATACCAGCACTAATGCACCGGATCCCATCAGAACTCCGAAGTAAAGCGTGCTTGGGCGGGAGTAGTACTAGGATGGGTGACCCCTTGGGAAGTCCTCGTGTTGCACCCCTTTTTCGATTAATAAATCTTTTTCGTTATTAAATCATTTTTTTCTCAGAACATGTGTTTTATCGGAAGTCTTGATATTTGTTACTTAGTTTTGGTCGATTTCTCCTTATTATTATATTTTCTGGAATACTCGTGGCAATTTTTCCTTTCCAGAAAGAGTAAATTCGACCCATTCTGACTCCGTCGAAAAACACTATTCATCTGCAGAATCACTATTCACGGAGTCAAACGAAAATGAAAAAGTGGCCTATACTTGTGTATATATAATTAGTATGCGAATTCATGACGGGTGCGATCATACCAGCACTAATGCACCGGATCCCATCAGAACTCCGAAGTTAAGCGTGCTTGGGCGGGAGTACTTCTAGGATGGGTGACCCCCTGGGAAGTCCTCGTGTTGCACCCCTTTTTCGATTAATAAATCTTTTTCGTTATTAAATCATTTTTTTCTCAGAACATGTGTTTTATCGGAAGTCTTGATATTTGTTACTTAGTTTTGGTCGATTTCTCCTTATTATTATATTTTCTGGATTACTCGTGGCGATTTTCCCTTTCCAGAAAGAGTAAATTCGACCCATTCTGACTCCGTCGAAAAACACTATTCATCTGCAGAATCACTATTCACGGAGTCAAACGAAAATGAAAAAGTGGCCTATACTTGTGTATATATAATTAGTATGCGAATTCATGACGGGTGCGATCATACCAGCACTAATGCACCGGATCCCATCAGAACTCCGAAGTTAAGCGTGCTTGGGCGGGAGTAGTACTAGGATGGGTGACCCCCTGGGAAGTCCTCGTGTTGCACCCCTTTTTCGAT